>OX335785.1:24335294-25642794 GCA_946896805.1 Scutellaria galericulata
AACCATTTCGACATTGCCAATCATGACCTGCAGAATTCTCACAGAAACAAAATATTGTACAAGATTTGATTAGGAAAATGTTGACTTTTTTTTTTAAACGTGAAATAGGATCTTTATACTTTCATTTGTGTTTTCATTTGTAATAAAATTAAATTAGTCTCTTTATTTCTTAAAATTGAATAATTGTACTTACATGTAAAACACATTGCATGTGAAGAACACAAGGACCCGCTTTTAATAAAAATGAAAGAATAAAGACTCGACTTTAATAAATCAAAGTACTAGTGCCTAATTTTGTGCAAAAAAATCCAATTTTAGTGTCAGTGAAAATAAATGAACAAAATACTACAATAAATGTAGAGAAACCAAAATTAATAAAAATATTCAAAAATACAGCCGTACAGGGGTCCAGGTATGCTTTTTTCCATCTTCATATTTTGCTATTGGCTTATAATCTGTGATAATACTTCACAGAAATTCTTACAAGCCATCAGATTCTTGTAAGCCTAAATTTATGTGGGTTATATTATCTTGTAATAATATTTCAGACCCAGAATTCAGAAAAATCTCTGCTATTTACAGTCATTTTGAACAGTAGTAATCAGCCATAAAGAAGTACCAACAACCATCAAGCAATTGTCACTATCTCAATAGAAGCAATTGTATTTTTCTTTTTTCTTCTCTTTTCCCTCTTTATTATGCCTAAGAAAGAAGAATATTTCCAGCTAGACTTGGAGATTTTTAAGAGGCAGAGACATTAATTTGTAGGGTAGGGGGACCAAGAATTTATGATGGTTTAAGCACCCAATTTTTGGTACTATTCAAAGGGTATTTGTTTTCCATAATTGACAGCTACTTCTTAAAAGAATGATGAAGATCCAAATCCGCATTCGTATTAATGAAGAACGCATCGAGGTGAATCGTTTATCACATCAACAATACCTACACATCATCCCCTAAAACCGATGCATCTAAAGATTGGTTTAGATTTGGGCCAAATGGCTAAAGTATGATTTTATCGTAAAGTTCATATAGTAAAATGCAATAGTTTAGCCTAAATATACTCACTTAATCCTCTGTAACCATCATCTAGGGTTCTTGGTTGTTCGAAAACGACATGTCTTGTAATGCCCCCAAACCCCAGCTGTGATGGAGATGTAAGAAGGCTACCACTAACCGAGATTTTTAAACTAAGCCATAATTGACAATTTATTTCTATATAGAGAAAACTACATGATTGTTCCTCTCACACTCAAGTCACAAATCAAAGAAGCAAACAGTTAAAAAAACAGCATGACCATAGTAGCTGTATTATAATTTATATCTAAATTGGACTGCATAGTTCTCACAGAATATATTGTCCGATTTAGACATCCCAGATTAGCTCTATTAAGATCTAAGACCCAATCAATTCATCACTTGAGACTTGTAAACTAAACTAAGTAAACGGAAGATACTGAATACAGAAAGTTAAAAGAGTTGTAATAGAAGCATATTGAGTCTAACAAACGGATAACGATAAACATACAACAATTCGAATCGGGTTCAGACAAAGTCGAGCTACAATCACTCACTTCACGCATGGAAACGAAACTAGCAATGGAAATTGTTTAAGCAGCTAAGAAATTCAAATGGCTTGAGACAACCAGTCATCAAAACATGAAACGAACTAGTTCGAAAGACATTAAGCAGCTAATTAACATAGAGTAGCTAACCGGATTCGCAAAACCTGATACTAAAATCAGCATTCTTCGCCTCACGGATAAGCTGGCATCAAGTAAAACTCACTCAATCTTCAACCATTTGATTGATTCAAGCCCTGCAATGGAGAATTGAGTTTAGTTGCAAAGATTATTACAAGATAGAGAGAATTGGAAATGCGAGTGAGTGAAAGAATTAGCAGACCTGTTAATGGAAGAAGAGAGGAAATGGTTTTATTAAGAGTTAAACTCAATGGTGAGAATCAGAGGAAGCAGAGGATGGCTTGTCAGAATAGCCATCGTGCTCCTCTTCTTCACCTTGAATTCGTGCAGGGATGTGGAAGCCTGTGAATCCACCGTAGCCGGAGGCAAAGACGGATGGAGGATAAAGCGGCAGAGCTCCGGCGGGGTGTTGCTGACCGTGATCGACGGTGGAGATGGCTGCCACCGAGGAAGGGTCTATCCAAGCACGAACTGAAGGTGAGTTACTGGACTGAAGGGGTCCCCTCTGTGAATACAACTGGTTGTGGCCCAGCAGCTGCTGCAGGAGAGGCTGCGGCGCTGCCGGCGAGTTGAAAAAGTATCCGGCGGGTGCGGCGGTGCTCCCACTGGCCGCGTCTCCGCCGGCGGCATTCCAGGCTGCGAGCCTCTGGAACTGGTGGTGGTCCGACCATGCCGCCGAGCCATCGAATCCCAGTGGAGTGCCACTCAGGAGAACTTGGCCGTGGACACGTGGCGCTTGTTCGGTGTGGTGGTGGTTGGGGCTTTGATGGTGCTGGTGATGGTGGTGGAGGAGAATCGGATCTTGGAACGACTGTAAGGAAAGCCTCAGGTCCTGGCTATGGCTGCTGCCTCTTTGCATTAAATCGGGGGTGGGGAAGCTCTGGAACTGCATAGACGAAGAGGTGGCCTCGTCGGAAGCGCCCATCGGAAAGAAGGACTTGATTGTATCGGCGATTACATCGGAATCCAAGGACGGAGGGAGAAAGCTTGAAATCTGCTGGCCGGAGTTGTTGGTAATGGTTCTGTGGTGCAAATCCTGATGCTCATCGGAGACATTTGAATTGACCAAATTACCCTGCTGCTGGTGTTGCTGTTGCTGTTGGTCTTCTCCAAGCTTCTGGTGAGCGTCTTCGTGGTCGAAGTTAGGGTTGGGAGCGGGAGAGGCGGTGGGATGCCAGGCGGGGAGCTGAGCGAGCTCATCAATGGCGGATTTGGCTTTTTTGATGAGCCAATCGACGGCCTTGCTGGGGCGGTCATAGCCGAGGCGGTCCTGGACGTCGTAGAATTGGATGGCAGTGTGGGCGGCGAGGCGGACGCGGCGGTCGCGGGGGCCCTTGGCGGTGCAGACTTTGCTGTGGCGGTCTTTTCTGCCGGTGGACCTGACAATGTGGCCGCCTTGGACCTCCACAATCTCTCCGACGCTGCTCTTCACGCCTAATCTAGAAGACGAGGTTAGATGATGGTGATGGTGGCTACTCTCCCCCATTTTATCTCGCAATCTAGCATGTTCGGGCTCGGACTCCAGGGATGACGACGACGGCAGGAAGGCTCGCTTCTTCGGCGCCGGCGGCGGAGGAAACTGGTGGTTCTGGTGCTGAGCTGATTCTAACTCCAATCTAGTGCCATAGAGAAGCTGATTTTGATGGAAAAGATGCTGCTGTTCTACATTTCTCGAAGAAGAGAGAAAATTGTTTGGATTTGGATTAGGATTAGAATTGGGATGGAGATGGAGATGAGACGGAGGAGGCGGTGGAGGAGGATCCAGAGTCAGATTGATGTTGTTGGGAAAGTGGTTATCTCTTTCCTCTTCCAGCTTTTGATCTTCTTCTACAGCAGTTCCATAAGCTTTTTGTTACTGAAGCCTCCAAATTCCAACAACATCATCATCATCATCATCATCATCATGGCTATAGAGTTTCAGAAGGCTAAGCCCAGCAGCCTAACCCATATCCCCCCACCAGACCTCCCACACTTTACACAGCTTTTGATGATACCTATAATAATATGTGTACTATACTCTACCCACGAGAATCTTCTCCAACTCTCTCTCTCTCTCTTCTCTTATCTGCTCAAGATGGAAGTGGTGGAGAAGAAAAGTGAGAGAATAAATGAAAAATAGGCTCTAACAGCTATTCTCTCTCTCTACTATAAGAGGCCCGGATAGCAGTGATGAGGGTGGCAGTGTTTGGGTCAGAATGGAGATTAAAGATCTCTGTGATATGATATCAACACTGTTTTTGTACACCCTACACTAAAACAAATACCAACTCTTTTTTTCTTTTTTTTTGAATAATTTATTTATTATTATTTTCATTCATTCATCCTATCATACAATACATGCCTACTTGTTTCTAACTTTCACCCTTTTCCCCTCATTTCCACTCTGTCCCATACCATTGGGTGGTCTCCAAGATTTTCTTTATTTCATTCTATTTCCACTTAATAGAACCCTAATTTTGTAATTTGGGCCTTTCTTTTGTGGAGAGAGAGAGAGAGAGATCCTCCAAAATGGCACCACCACCACCCTTGTTGAAAGTGACCTCTTACAACTTTTCTGGTTTTTTTCTGGGAACCCTTTTTCCACTTTCTCTCTCTCTTAATTGCTTCACTTAAAAGAAACAACACAATCCTTCCCTCCATTTTCCTTCTCCCAAACTACCTTTTTCTAGAGTGCATTCCCTTCCCCTCTTTTTCTGCTCTCTTTTTTCCTTTTTTTTAATTGATGAGCAAAAAAGAAAAAAAAGTGGGGGACTAGTATTTTAATTCTCCTTTGACATCGTTGTCTCATGTCGATATCGACGTAGTAGAACATTGACTCGACCCAGAATTATTATTCAGAAAAATTAATTCCGTAAAAGCTTTATTAATCCAAATGATTCTTCATTTTCTTTTATTATTATTTTCTCTTTTTCAGAGGTAAATTGCACTAATTAATATTTGTATGATATATTTTACTAAGTAATTAAAATGTAGGAATTCGAGATTGAAATCGATTCCATTATAAAAGAAAAATGTAATAATATAAAACTAAAACAAATTTGAAAATCACTATTTGTTTGAGCTGGAATATAGAAATAGTATTAATTGAAGAAATAAATACAAAGAAGACAAATAGAACAATCTTAATTGGCTCTGATTGTGAATGCTCCATTTTATCAACTGGATTTATAATGCCATTAAAAATATTAACTCGCATTTCTTTGTAGGCCCTGCTTGTTTCTAGTTTTCAGTTTTTATGGCTCTTTAGCACTCTACTAAAAATAGATTGTTATACAGCTTAAGAAAATGAAGTTATTATATTTAGGGAAAATGAGATTTTTGGTCCTCTAAATTTATCTCATTAGATTTTTTATCTTTCATCTTTTAATTTTTAGTCTTCTATGTTTAAAAATTACCATTTTTTAGTCCTCTTACCTACAATAAAAGGTAATTTTTTTTAATGAAAAATTATCTTTACATCGAAAAAAATATTTTTTTCATTGAGAGAATACTAAATTAATATTCAAAAAAAATAATATTTTTTCATTAATATTACTAAGTTCGGAATGCCCAAATTATTAATATTAATACTTAATAACTAAACTCTAACCCACTTATCGGGATGAAAAATAAAATTTTAAATTATTAATATTAATTTAGACATGTTAGATGAAGAATACAAATTTGTGATTAAAAAAATTATTGTTTTTTCAATTAAAAAAAAGTGCTAAAATTAAATTTAAATTTTAAAAAAAACAATTATCTGTTATAACAGATTAAAAGACTAAAAAATGATATTTCTTAAATTTAAAGAACTAAAAATCAAAAGATTAAAGATAAATGATGAAAGATCTGACGAGATAAAGTTAGAGGAACAAAAAAGTTATTTTTTCTTATATTTAAAACATTAAACTTCACCGCTTTTCTTTTAAAATCTTATATCTTAATCCTTCAATCTAAAATAAATGTACGGCTAGCCGAATTTTTTTTTTTTTTATCAAAATAAATATTATTATAGAATTTTCAGTAATGTTTGTCCATATTCTATTTAAAGACATTCATCATTTACATTTTTTAAATTAAATAAATACAAACTGACTCCTCTCAATTTCTTATTAAACTTCAAATATTAGATACCCGACACGTAGTATAAAGATTGAATTGATAGATAAATGATTTTTTTATCCAAATTAAAAATGATTGTTAATATAATTAAACATTAAACTTCACCTTTACTTCCTTATATCTACTTACTTATTTAACCTAAATAGTTTATATTAAGTAATACCAATATACATGAATTAAGGATATATACGAAAAAAAAAATTAAAATACGATTTGTATGGTATGTTGGGTTTATGTTGAACAACTAGAATGATATACAAATCTTTTTTTGTGTGAGAAATGAAGTATGTAGTAAGAAAACTTGTTGGATTCCTCATCTGGTGAAGTTTCTCGTACTTTCATGTACTTATCAAATTTCGTTATTAATATTTTCGCACTTTGGTGTTGGAAAAAACAGAAAATTTTACTTTTTTAACTCAGACCTTTAAATTATATAAAAAAACAATTATTGATATAGTGTTTACTTTTTCACATATGCCTACGATCGGGTTAGCTCTGGAAGGGACATTTCATTTTCGTCAAAACTCTTTCCTTTCACTTTTCTCACAGAATAAAAAACAAAGAATTGAAAGAGACCCTTTATACTACAAAAAAACAAAGAAAAAGAGAGAACATTTATATATATATATATATATATATATATATATATATATATATGTACACACATATTACAATGATTGCAGTTTACATAAATTTATACGCTATCATAAATATATATCATTATATTTTTATAATTCACAAATATAATATATACATAATTTTATAAGTTCTTG
Source organism: Scutellaria galericulata (assembly GCA_946896805.1). Lineage (NCBI taxonomy): Eukaryota > Viridiplantae > Streptophyta > Magnoliopsida > Lamiales > Lamiaceae > Scutellaria > Scutellaria galericulata. The sequence continues at coordinate 24,341,875 of OX335785.1, forward strand.
ATAATGCAACATCACTTGCCTAATAAAACGCATATAACAGCTACATCAAGAAATATCCTCACCATCACAAATAAAATAAAATGATCCCTTTCAATACAAAAAACATATTATTTTCATTTTTATCATTTTCTAAAGAAGTATACCCACATAATTCTCATTTTATCTAGAAAAAGATCGACCACAAAAAGCATCGAAATATAACCAAATGTTCCTAAACGAGTATCAATATGATCTCAACCTCGTAGCAAAGGTATCATAGAAGTTGTCAAATATTGAAAAATGTGAGCAATAAAAATTCATATTTATATATATTAATCACATATCCCAATAAGCATATGTCTACCATACAGTAGTCACTCTTGATGAAGGGGTTCGTTTAATTTTCTTGGATTTGGGATACTCTATTTTTCATTTCTACTCGACCCATTCTTGGAGAACTGTGCCAATATATACATAATAATTTCCGTACATTTTCTCAACTTTCAACATTCCAAGTCCAAAAGTAATTGTGAATTTTTATGTTTTTGAGCATTGCACTTGTAAAAGTTGGATCCACAAACATTCCATATCTAATTTCTTAATTTATTATTTATAGCAGTGTTCTAAAATTCGCTAGGCACTAGTCGGGCGCTTGACTGGCGTTTAGCGCCTAGGCGTCGTATCTAAATTAAATAATTTTTTTATTATTTTACCTATTTTTCTTAATTTTTTATCCTTACAAAATATTTTTGGAACTCTTATATTATATTGTTTTGGTTTTATGTTGGAGGACAATTAAAAACATCATATCTCATTTATAAAATTATTTTTATTTGTATTTTTCAATTTTTGAAATTTTTATCTATATCTAATTAATTAATAATAATTTGATGACTATAATACATTAATAATATCATCATTTTGCTAAAAAGTGGAAAAAAAAAAGTAAAAAATGTAAAGGAAAGAAATTTAAAAAAAAAAAAGTATTTGGCGCCCAGGGCCGAATTATTCCGCCTAGGACCGCATAGCGCTTAAAGTAACCGAACAGACAAAAATCGGTACGGCTAGGAGCCGTCTAGGCCGATTTTTAGAACAGAGATATTTAGTATTTATGTGTGTGTATATTGAGTATTAATAAACAATACTATGGGCATTCAATTTTGTTAAATTTAAAAGTGAAAGTATATAAGAGACCGAATATGAATTCTTCCTTTTGACGAAAATGCACTTAAAAACTGTTTACTCGTTTTGTTTTCTTTTTAAAGAGAGATAACAAAACTTAATATATAGTACCAACTTTTAGTAAATCTCCTGTACGAGAATTCAGGAGATGGATAGAAAAAACCAAAAAGCAACAAATAGTCACTTTTATATAGCAATATTTTTACAGTAGCTAGTGATTTAAAAAAAAAAATTAACTTTTGGAGTTCAATCATTAATTAACTACCTAACAAAATATAATTAATGAAACGATCTTATATAAAAAACTCTTCAATATATATATATAAATTAGCACAGATACATATGTTTCAACTAATATTATCAAGTTGATGTTTCATTCTGATCAAATTATTAAGATCCGTTTCCAACCATATCAACCCAAATGTTGGATTCTCTATTAAAAATCATAAATAGATTTCCCTTTTTTTATTTTAGTAATCTATACCTATATTATAATACATGATATATACTAATAAATAAGACAGGAGATCGATAAAAAAAAAAAGTCCCATTCTAACATCATCTATAAACAAATAAATTAATTAAAGTTAGCAGTGATTCACGAAAATGATATCTCGTATTAAATATACTAATATTAATGTAGTATTGATAACGAAATGTGAAGTTGCACAATATTGGACCCTCTAAAGGACGACAGGTAAATAATTTATTTGAAATTATAAACACCCAAATCTGTTAGATCAATACATGATTGGACATCATTAAGTTAATCCCACCAAAGGAATTATTTAATATGGTCTCAATTAAGTACGTACTTTACACCACGAATAAAATATTGAATCAATATATATTTAAGTGATAATTTATATTAAGATATTCTTAATACTTCCTCAAATTTGCGGCTTCTGTCACTATCAAACTTTTAGAACAAATCGAACTTTAGGTTTTTTAAATAAGATTTGTGGGTTTTATCCAATGGAATTAATGTCGCAAAATAATTAAATAAACTTTACATATTCTTGTAATTCGAATGTAAGGAATATATGAGACCACGAATCTTAAACTGATTAATTAAATTTGAGTCAATTTTTTGGTGTGTGTCGAGATTTATTTTTATAAATCTCTCTATATATATAGATTGATTTTTCTCACACAATTTTAAAAGATCGAAAAAAATACATTTAATGAATGTCCGGGCATTGAGAAGGAAGGACGCTTTTAGAGGCGAAAGGTCATAAAGAGATATCGTCTGTGATCCATGAATCTTCGATCGGGCAAAAAACATGTGACGTTTAAAGGAAATTAAGTTGATTGGAATGTTGTTTATTATAAAATTGCAATTATTATTAGAGAATAGTTAGTTAAATCAGCACAATTTATTGGATTTAAAAAGAAAAGAAAAATTAATGTAATGCTAACTCTATCAATTCCACATTTTTGTCCTTATATAATTATTTGATTTTTATATCTTGTAACCCAAACAATTATTGTCATTCCGTTATATTTATAAAATACCAATTTATGTGGTACCATAACTCGCTAAATACCAAAATTGTCCTTTATTATTATTATTATTATATATATATATATATATATATTTTTTTTTTTTTGTTTTGTTTTTGTTTTTTGGTGTGAATATTTATTTATATTTATAAACAAGATGACCAAGTCTCTATGTTCTCATTAATTAAGCTTGTATTATTTGAAGTTGAGAACTGTATCGGCCTATTGGGCCAACAATATTGTTCATGGCTATCTTTATTCATGTTCATCGCCCTCTTTTTATATTAGAAATATTTGATAAAAAGAAAAAATTAATCACAATTTTCAATTCTCCATGAGCTTTAAAAATTGCAATTTCTTTCAAAAGCTTAGAGAGTTTTGCGATTTCAATATTCATCTATTATTTGAATTGTTGATGTATACATCATAATAATTCATCTAAATCGATCATTACAATCATCGGCTTAAGTTTGTTAATTTCAGTGGACACGGCATGACAACAATTGACTTAGGTAAGGTATTTTAGCGGGATATGTTTGCAATTTTCCACACACATTGGTCCATAAATGAAATTGCAAGAATTTGAAAATTAGTGAAGGAAAATGCATATATTTAAAATTTATGATTAATTACAAAAATGGGCAAAGTATGTCAATATTTTTGCAAATAACCTTATATATTATCACTGGTTTTTTTTTTTGTTGGAGACGAGTCCACTTCATATAGGGTATATCGCACAAAATTTTGAATTAAAAAATATCAAATTAAAAAATAAATAAATGTGATACGATGGACATAAATATCTCTTATGATCGATTGTTCAACTATTAAAAGCCAAAATGCTCTAATATAATTCTAATTATTAATTGAAAACGATAGGGAAAGTATAAAAAATTAAATTACAATTAACTTTCTCCCAAACCACCCATAATAATGGAGCCATAAAATTTTTAATTGGTATACTATTATGGTCGTTGGATATTTAATATTATTTATCAAGAATAATAAGAGTTGACTTATTTTTTGGAAGGCATGGTGTGTCTATATATATATATATATATAAAGATTTCTAAAATTATGTGGAGCTAAATCAACGAATTGTTGTCGGCTCCTTAGCTCTGTCCCTCCTTACACGGTTACACCTTACTTGGATTCCTTTATTGTAAATTGCAATCTATCTTTTATTGCATGCTTGCAATAATGTAGTTTAAAATTAACAAAAAACTAAAATAAAATACTATTTATAATATATTCGAAATAATATTGTCATGGTACTTATGTATTTACATGGAACTATGTAGTTCATATATCCATATACTATATTCAAAATTATTGTAATAATGTAAAAGGGCACAAATGTTATCACAAAAACTCATGTGAGACGGTCTCACGAATAATTTTCATGAGGCGGAGCCCCATCACCCACAAATATAGACGCCCAAACGGTTCCGAAAACCGAAACCGGGCCGGTTCGAACCGGCGGTCAACGGTTCGGCAAACCGTTGACCCGGTTTCGGTTCCGAACCGGAACCGGGAACCGCCGGAGAACGGTTCGGTTTCGGTTCCGAAATAAGCAAACCGGCGAACCGGAGGTTCCAACCGCCGGTTTATGTAATTTTTTTTTTTTAATTCTTGGCATGCCACGTGTACGGCTGTGGTTCAAACGCATATAGCCGTTGTGGATCAACGGCTGAGATCAATGGACCGGCGGTTCGAACCGGAGCGTGCCTATTTTCTTTTTTTTTTCTTTTTTTTTTTTTGAATTTTTGAGATCTATAAATAGGGGTTCAAATGGTGTATTTTTTCACACCAATTCTCAAGCTCTCTCTCTCAATTCTCTTGCATTCTTGCTCACTTTATATCAAGTTCAAAAGCTCTCAAATTTCTTTTTTTAGTTCGTATTATCATCTACTTGTAGTGCTACTTCCACTTCGATTTTTTTTATTTGCTATCATCATGTCTAGAAGAGGTTCTTCCGCTTCCTCATCTCATGCTAGGGGAAAGAGTCTCATGCCACCTCCACAATCCTACGAAGACGAGCTAATTGATCGATGGTGTGACGAGCTTGATGAAGATGTCGATTTGGGGGAACAAATCGCTCAAGCCTTAGCCAATGATGATGAAGAGGAAGAAACCGTGCAACACACACAAGGGAGTACCCCCTCTAGTAGAGCACCTTCTTCACTTCGAAGTGATATCTTCTCCGTTCACTTCAAGAAGGAGGCCGTGCCTAATAGTGCTGTTGACTACATAGTAACGTGCAATCATTGTGGGAAGCAATACAAGTTCAAGCATGGAGGAGGATATGGAACGTTCAACAACCACGTCACGAAGAAGCATCCCGACAAGGTTGGATTGGCTCCTTCTCAAACACAACTACGAGGATTCACCGGGTCTTCACAAGGTATGGATTCTTTAATGTTTAAATTTAGCCAACTTGAACTTAGGAAAGGCACCGCCGATTTTATTGCTTCTAAACATTTGCCTTTGCAATGGGCTTCCGATGAATATTGTCAAGATTATGTGAGTCAATATTTGCAACCACCGGCTAGAATGATAAGTAGGAACACGACCACTAGGGATATTGATAAAAGAGTTCATGAAAAAAAATATAATCTTATGCAAGATTTAGCTAACCTTAAACAAAAAGTTGCAATATGTGTTGATTGTTGGAAAGATCCTTATAAAAAGAATGATTATATGGGCATTACTTATCATTGGATTGATGATGCATGGGATGTTCAAAAACGTTTAATTGCTTTTGTTGATTTTAATGAAAGTCATACCGGTTTACATATTTCACAAAAAATAATACATAGCTTAAATGATTATGGTATATTAACAAAAGTATTTGCTATAGCTTTAGATAATGCAACTAATAATAAAGCGAGCTTGCCTACGTTAATGGATTTTTGTAAACCTTCATTAAATGGTGATATTTTTCATACTAGATGCATGTGTCATATTTTTAATTTATATGTTCAAGATGGATTAACAACTTTAGAAAAGGAAATAGACAAAATTAGAGTTGCAATTAATTTAATTTGTCATACCATACAAATGCGAAAAAGATGGGCTAGATTTTGTAAAATGAATGGATTCGAAGTAAAAAAATTTGTGAAAGATGTGGAACATAGGTGGAATTCTACTTATTACATGCTTCAAGATTCATATAATTATAGAGAACTTTTATGTGCTTTTTTTATGGAATTTGGAGATAGTAATGTCATGTTATTTGCTCATTCTTGGGATTCTTGTATAAACATGATTGGTATGCTAAAATTTTTTGAAGAAGGCACTAATGAAATAAGTGGTTGTTATTATCCTACATCTCCTTTAGCTTTAGATCAATGTGTTAAAATTGCTTTGATAATGAACTCTTATAAAGATGATCCTATTTTAAGTGATGCCATTATTATGATGAAAGCTAAATGGTTAAAATATTATCATGAGATACCCCCCTATATTTATGTGCTAAATTATTAGATCCTAGGATTAGAGAACTATAATGCATTGTTCCCCTTTGGCTATATTAGTGATTATGATCAAGTTGAATATGTGCCTAATCCTAGTGAAGTGGTTAAACGGGCGAAAAATTATTTGTATGATTTATTTAGAGAATATAAAACAATGTATGGTGAATCATGTAGTAGTGAAGATGTAGTTCGACCTCATAATGTAGGTTCTAGTAGTTCTTCGTCTACTTTTGGTGATACTCTTTCTCAATTTTATAATTTTTATGATATTAGAACTCAAAAAAAAGCTAGAGGTCTTAATTCATCACAAGAATTGGATTCTTATTTTAGTGTTACTTTTGAATCAATTGCATTTGAGAACAATGTGGATCTATTAAAGTGGTGGTCACGAAGGATCACCACATATCCTATACTAACAATTATTGTCAAGGAAATATTTGCATGTCCCGCCTCCACGGTTTCGGTTGAACATGCCTTTAGCGTATCGGGCCACACTTTGAGTGAGAGGAGAGCAAATTTGGCCGTTGAAAATGTCCAAAACCTTATGCTTCTTGACGATTGGGTTAAAGCCGCCAAACGTCAACAAAACCTTGATTTGTCAGACATGGAGGACGGTGGACAAGATTTGTATGGCTACGACTCAAACACAACATCCTCCGGCGAAAGTGGCGTCAACCTCGACGGGTGAAAAAGGTAAGTTGAGGTAAGAGAACTACGTGAGCTTTGATTCCTTAATTCGATTTCAATTAAGGATACGTAGGCAATTTCATTTTAAGTTTGAAATTTCAATTCCAAACTTAAAATGAAACTCAAGCTCTTTCATTTTTTTATGCTCACTTTTGTAATTGTAATATATAGTACAAACTTTTGTAATAGATTAGAATCATTCAATCATAGATTAGATATAGACTATATAGTTCTAACTTGTAATAATTTTCCAAGTTATATTGACAAGTTTAATTGTAATATATACAAACATTTGTAATAGATTAGAATCATTAGATCATAGATTATATATAGTTCTAAGTGTTCCAACTTGTAATAATTTTCCAAGTTATATTATATTGACAAGTTTATTGAAAAAGTTTGATCAATACAATTTTTCAATATATTTTTTACTCCGAGTTGCATTTTCTCATGATATTTTATACTTCAAAACAAATATTAAAGTTTAAATTTGGATCATAGAATCATAGATTAAAAAAAACCAAAAAAAAAAAAAACCGAAAACCGCCGGTTCAAACCGGCCGAACCGTCCGGTTTCTAACCGAAACCGAAACCTTTCCTTCCACGGTTCGGTTTCGGTTCCACCATTTCGGAACCGTTGAACCGGCGGTTCGAATCGGAACCGGAACCGGGAAACCGTTTGGGCATCTCTACCCACAAACAACACATGAATTGTAGAATTTGGGTGGTGGATAACTGAGTTATAGGTTAACCCGTCTCATGCAATGTATTAAAATTTCGTGAGACCGTCTCATAAGAGATTTACTCAAATATTATATATAAAAGGGCATATATATATATATATATATTGTTTTCAAATTTCCCGGAATATGTGAACATATTTATCCCATGATTGAGCTATACGTCAATTGTTGTGATGGAATATAACAAGAGATAATTATGTAAGTACCTATATAGTGTATTGTTATGTATTAAAGGGTCCAAATTACACTTGTGCACGTTCATTAATTAATTGAAAGCAATGTAGGAAAAAGACATTATAGAGTCCACGTAATGCGACTTTCCCCGCTTTAGATTTGATTTATTACGATTCTTTGACATTGTCTCAATGCTTTGAGACTATTTTCATTATTTTAAAGATAATTATATACTCGAACCACAGTATACGTTTCAAAAATAATTTGAAAATTTCTTCCATAAACATTTAGAAAATAAAAAAATTCACTTTGAAGTTCAATATCATCGAGCTGATGTTGTTAACAAGTTAATCACTATCTCGTTGTTTTTGACATAAATTAATTGAACAAGAATAAATAAAGATATCAACAAGCTATTTTACAAAAGATGAGAGATAAATATGAGAGAGAGAGGGAGAGGAGGAGAAAGAAAGGGTGAGGGGCAAGCATGCAATAGTAGGTAGGGTTGTGTTAAGAAGGAAGGGGCGTGCGAATGGGAATGGGAGTGACTACTCATCCTTCATTGTGCTTTTGCCCTCTCCGATAATGACTTCATAACTAATTCTTTTCATTTTCCCTCCCAACCCTTTCTATCATTTGCTTTTTCATACCATTATTCACGATTTTGATCATCACTTTCTCTCACTATAAAAATATAAAAGAAATCTATATCTATACTAAAAGGAGTAGGTCTTACGTGAGACGGGTCAACCCAATCCAATCAAAGGTCAAAGTCAAAGAGTCAACGGTCAACACCGGTCAATTGTCAGTCAACACCGTTGACTTAAAAGTATTACTTGATACAAATAAAGTATTACTTCATATACAAGAAAATATTACATGATACTTTTATAGTTATTATGTGATATTTTCAAAAAGTATTATATGATATACATAAAAGTATTAAGTGATATTTTCAAAAAGTATTGCGTGATATTTTCAAAAAATATAACATAGTGATATTTTCAAAAAGTATTATATGATATACATAAAAATACCACATTATGTTTTATTTTCATAATGTAATACTTTTATGTATATCATGTGATACTTCATAATGTAATACTTTTATGTGTACCATGTAATACTTTTATGTATATCATGTGATACTTTCAAAAAGTATTATATGATACACATAAAAGTATTACGTGTTGATATTTTGAAAATGTATTACACGATACACATAAAGTATTACATAATTTTTATGTTCAACCCAACCCGACCCGTCTCACGAATCTCAATCTGTGAGACGGTCTCACCCAAGACTTTGTCTGCTAAGAATAAGTCTCTTGTGAGACCGTCTCACGGAATTTTAATGCATTGCGTGAGACGGGTCAATCCACAACTCAATTACCCATCATCCAAACTTTACAATTCAATGTTGTTTGTGAGTGATGGGGCTCCGTCTCATGAAAATTATCTGTGAGATCGTTTCACATAAGTTTTTGTGATTAAACATTTAATGAGATAATGATAATTGAAAAATAAAAAAATTAATAATGATGATTGCTAACAAAATTGTAACTTAAGACACTTTAGGTATATCGTTTTAATAGAAGTTGATTGTTGCAATTGCATTAAATGATAATTGAAATATTTTGCATAATTGAGTTAATATACACTAATTAAGTTAACAATTTATGATAAATATTAATAATTAAGTTTATTTATAAATAATAATTTTCAAAATTTTTAATTAATATTAAAATATCCACAGGTCTTACACTAGTATTCAATATATTAATGCATATAAAACACAACCAACTTGTGAAATAAAAAGTGGCTCAACTTGTTTGATGTCCTTCAACTTTGAGCAAGACCCAACTCCTAAGACTATATTTATCAACAAACTACCACAACCCAACCTCTTAATAAAATATTCATTTCTCTCTCCTCCACATACACAACCTACAACACAACCCAACCTCTACAATTTTCACACTTTATCAATAACATCAACCCAACCTATAACAATTATTAATTTAATGATTTAATAATTACATATATATATATATTATAATCAATTTTTTATTATTTGAATTATGTACGAAATATATTAAATTATATGATATTCCAAATTCATAATTAAAAAAAAATATGACCAACTTAAAATAAGTTACAATCTCAATAACAAAAATAAAATTCATAGAATTGAAATACAAAATTATTATTACATAAGTCAAACTACAAATTGATAAGTAAAAACAACAATGCAGAAGATGAAAATTGCATATTTAATTATCGGTGCCGAATTTTTGCCATATATGTTCAATCAAAAAAATTTGGGTTACTTGGATCCATAATAGAAATTAGGAGAAATAGTAGAATATGATATAAATTATGAGAAATTATGAAAGATAGTATACAAAAGAGATAATTTGATATTGTGATTCAAAATGTATCAATATTAGGGTCTATTTATAGAGAAAAAAATTTCATGAATTTTGGTTTTTTTTTTATAGATAATTGAGTGTGTAAAAGATATAAACGAAATTAGACGAACGAATCAGAAAATGCCATGTGGCAATATCCATGCCACATGGCAATATTGTGGATGAGAGCATGCCTTGAAATTGGTGCACAAACTGGGCGGCTAACAGACCCGGTTGTGCAACTCCTTGGCAATTAATTTTTTTTTATTTTTTTTATTATTAAAATATTCACAAAACGGTCGTGTGACCTCCTGATAAACATAGTCTATCAATGTACCACTTTGTAGTTTATAAGTCCGATTTGATTTGATTTATTATTTTTAGTTTTAAAAAATATTAAATTTGTACGACAATCATGCATACATTTAAGGGGAAAAAAAAGAAGAGAAAATATCATGTAAACTAAATAAATAAAGAGAGAAAAAGTATGGGGTCAGTGCTTACCCAAACAAACCTATAATTAAACATCAAAATCAATTCTTCCAAATTTGCTAAATGAAAATATTCGATGCTGACAGTTTGAAAAGACTATCTCCAATCAAATCTGCTTGTTTCCAGATCCCATGACTTACTAATTTGTGTTCCCACTAATTATTAAGATTAATCTTGCAAATTATTCCTTGCCAACTATATATTATATATGGAGTCAAGTTGGAACCTTTTTTTAGGAACTCTCACTTCTTTATGCTCCAAAAAGAAAAAAGAAATTGCAAAAAGTGGAAAGTATTGAGGTCTTCTCATATGGAATAATTGCACTTTTCCCACTCACTAGAGTTGTAAAAGCTTTTTTTTTTTTTTTCAGTTATTGTAATATAATTTCATAAATATAATTACGTTGTTCGTTAGCAATTTATAGTCCAGAAAATGAAAATTGACTTGTGAGAATGAATTTGGGTTGTAGGTAGTAAAGGCTTTTTCAGGAAATTATGACTAAATGATGTATCAATTGATATTTTGATGTTTTATTATTCAATTAATATTCATGTATAATTTTTTTTTTTGATTAAATATATTTTGTTAACAGGATTATTATTTTACCGTATATTGTAGTATTTGGGCCGCATGGCCTTTTAGATGACAATATTGATGGTTTTGGGCCTTTTAAGTGGTCCATAATGATATTAACTTTGGGCTTGCCCAATCATATAAGTTACATCATTGGGCATGTTATAATGCTTTTGTTTTTTTGAGTGAAATTTGAAACTAAAAAAATGGGTGTAGTTGAAGTGTTGAGCTGATGATATATCTATTATTATTACCTATATAAAATTATGGATGTTTCTTACGAAATATAGATTGCCGAATATATATATATATATATATATATATATATATATATATATACCAAAGATTATTATTTAAGTTTATAATAGTAATTTAAGTTTTTATATTTAAATAATTTTATATTAGAATCCTAACTATTTCAAAATCTTATAAAATTTTATTATAATTAGAACTCTAATATATAAGTTATATATAAGATATTTGTATTATTATATATTTCCTTAATTTGAATTGATCTCCACGTAAAACACACATGATCTAAAACTCATCCTTTAAATATCACCCATCATGTTTGACATCTAATAAGATTCTAAATATATTCGTACAAAAAGATTACTCACCTCTACTCAAATTTAAATGTGGGTTTAAAGTTTTGTCTTTTAAGTAATCTAAGAATTTAGATCCAAATTTTGAAAGAAAATCAAATTCATCCCAAAAAATATTAGGGTTTCTATCAACTAACTAAAATTTAGTTAAAAGTCACTTGTTAGGATGAAAATGAGCAGATTTTTAAGAAATAAAAATATGGATAATTCTGAAATAAAGATACATAAAAATCTAAAGAAAAACAAACAATTGAAAGTAAAATCGGACCTTAAAACAAAACTTAAATGATATATATATATATATATATCACATCAAAAAATCGTCCCATTGAAGATCTTATTATATATATAAAGATTCATTGATGTAGTAAAGTGTTGTTTGTCTCATATAAATTCGTAGATCATTGGAATCGACCATATATAGTTTGAACTAAAGAACAAAAATAATGACTATATAATTAACTAAAACACGTAGGCTCCAGTGACACTTGGTGAGACAAAAGAATGAGGCACCCACACTATTGCTTTCCTTCATTTAACAATGTATATGTGTGTTATTATTATTATATTTAAATTTACTTTAAAGATTACATAAATAAAATCTATGAATTTGCATATCTTGTAAGAAGACAAACCAGTCTTTTCATTTATTGGATTAATCTAGACGATTTTTCAATATAACTGTTTAAAAATTGCATTAATTTGACATTTTGTGCCTTTGCATGTGTATATAAAGGGCCTCTCAATCCTAAAACATATCATTCATACATTGTACAGTAGAAAACTTTTGTTCCAACTTAGAAAACCACAATGTCTGTTGGTAGTGCAAGAACTTTGCTGCTAATTATTATGCGTAGGAAATTCAGGTGCACACTTTGGTTCTAGGCTAATCTTGGCCGAGCAAGAAGCCGCCTTTAGGGCTCGTTTGATGAATCTAAGTTGGAATACTATCGAAGAAGAGTGATGACATTGGATGCTGGCATGATGAGAGGGGATCGGATCCTCAACACCATTATAGATCACCAGAATTGTCATAAGTATTTAAATACTAGTTCGTAACTTAAAATCTTGGCCATAACAAATGTATTGTGCAATCATTTGTGTCCTTATGAGACTTCTGAATTTTGTTGTTTTGATGCTATATCCAATATCCATGTCTTAATGTGATTAGTTATACATTGTTTTGTTCTTCGGAATCAAATATCAACACCAACGTGTTCACTGTTCAGGGTAATAAAACTAATTTACTAAGAAATACTGCAATTGTTTTTATTGTTACTTTAATTGATCATGTTTCTTAAGATTAAGCAATTGTCTAAGATAAAAATACTATTTGAAATAGACGAGCACGTTAAACCCACACTTGATAATTAGAAGTTGTTTGATAAATAATTGTGTGGGCATGATGAGTTCACACGAGATTTTATATTTTAAATAGTAATGTTCAATTAATGCTTATATTACCAACACACGACTTATATTAAACAAAAACAATGCTAATAATTTAGCTAGCTAGATAGGAGCAGCAACTGACCTCAAGTTAATATAAATTTATTAGATGTTAAAATATGTAGTATTATCTCCTACTTGAAATCAACTAAATTTATTTTGGTGTTATTTGACTCAGAATTAATTGATCCAACATTTAAAGGTTGAAGTAGTGTCATACTGTGATCCTAGTTGTATTTAAAATTTGATAACTTTATATAATTTTATTATATCGATCTATCTACACGTCATTATACTATCAAAATAATTTATCAAAACTTGAAATACAAGTTTTAATGTTTTACACAATCAACCGAAAGAGCTATCGTCAAATTGATGTTAGATATTATATTTTTGTCGGGATTATTTTTAGATAACAATGGTTTGTGACATTTAAGTGTTAATTGACATCAATTTATGTTAGATTTTCAATATATTTAGAAAATTTTGCTATGTATAGTGATATTATTGATTCGCTTTATCAAAAGTTGACATGTAAAGTTTAATTTTTCAATGACTGGATCATTTTGTTCCTATGTAATTTCGTTTTATGCAGAAACGATCATATAAGAGCTGACAAACACAATATTTTAAAATAATCATTTTATATTATATTTAATTCCTAACCTCAACATGACAAAGATTCTCTCTAATTTATTCATGAGGTGAGTATAAAATAATTTGTTTCATTCTAAAATCAATCTCTTCTGTTTGTTTAAAACACATCATAAAGATTGTCTACTTATCATCTTTTCCTTTCATATTTTATCTTATATTCTCTTCATTTCAAAACAAGTGTTGTTTTGAAATCTAAATTTTATTTCAAATTAAATGTCGTTTTAGATTTTTATACAATTTTATTTTCAAACAATCCTTACTAATATTCCTTAGCTAAAATTTGGGGATTCAATATGATATATTTTTTTTAAGAAATTAATCTGATTCTGTTTCCAATTTTGAATTTTAAATTTCTTGATTAGTAAAACGTATATTTGTCTAATTTTTATAAAAAAAACACCAAAATGACATTATTTTAAAATGGCGGGAGTATAATATGTATATATTTATACACACACAAATAAGATACTTTTAGGGGAGCAAATAAGATATTTTGATATTTATATATAATACTGTTCCAACACCTAAAACCCTACCAAAAAAAACAAAAAGGAATAAAAATAAAAACTAAAATTAAAAAAGGGGCAAATACTTAAAAGGACAGCGGATAATAAGTACCAAAGGAACCACACGTGGTTGAGAATCCAAAACCCGGGGATAGGGCGTGAAGTTCACGAGCCAATTAAATTAAGAATTATGCTCACGTCAGCAAGTCACTACGCGCCGTCACTCGCGAGTGACGTGGCAGTCTATCACCGCCTTCGGATCACTGGTAATCAGTACGCGCGTGAGATTAAAAGCAGCGTGCCGCCCTACGGTGTAACAATTGACAGAGCGTTTAGAGAGAGAAACAAAAGTGATTTCTAGAGAGAGAAAGCGAGTTGAGAGTTCGGATCGAAGAACAGCGCGCACGCTCGCTCGCCCCTCTTCTTCTTCTTCTTCTTCCCAAACCCTAATTTTCTTAATTTCTCGTTGCTGATATTCAATATCCGTTTCTTATTACTCGTTTCTGTTAATCTTATCTGCTCCTCAGATCTTTACCTTTTCCCCTTCCTTTTGGGTATTTATCTGTTTTTGTCAAAATTGGATCTGCGTATACATACACGCACATATATATAGATATAGTCTTTCCGATTTAATTGAGCTTCTGGTATTTTGTACTCTTTATTCATCTTATTCTTGATACTCCTGGTTTTGGTGTTTATTGTGCAACTCTAGGGTTTTTGAAACCCTAGATTTTCTTAACTCGGCATATTAGGGTTCTTGAGGCCTGATTCGGAAGGCAGGTTTTTAATTCAGTAATTGGTGATTACATGTATGGCTTCGGGGACTTTAGGGGATTCTAATGATGATTTGAATTGGAGAGGGAGCTGTCGATGGACGGAAAACTGTATAGTTTATACGCGAAAAACCCACAAGAAAGCCAAGAAGACCTGCAATAATAACGATACTGCCTCTGCCACAACCTCCGTAGCCGAAGAACCCATCTCCGCGGGCCCTACCTTCTCCACCAATCAGACCTCAGCACGCCCTGAGGTTAAATCTGCCTCCGTTGCCGCCACATGCGCTGCTGGAATTCCCGCCGCCTCCACATCAGATAATACCGATAATCTTGCCGCCGCGGGGGACCATGATGTTCAAGGGTCTCTGGAAGGGACTAAGGATGTGGTCGACTCAGATAAAAGGTTTATAGAGCATTCTCCCCTTCAAGAACAGACTCTGTCTAATGGGGCACTGGACAAAAACACAGAGTCTACTTGCCAGCAGTCAAGGCCACAAGAACAATTAGAGAATCCACAACATGTACCCTCAGTGGTGGCAGAGGGTTATCATAGTCACGATCTAGTAAAAGAAGGCAATGGCGTTGAAACGTCAGAGCTTCAGAATCTTGAGGTTTCACAATTGTCTAACAATAATGAGGCTCAGTATTCAGGAAAAAGGTCCCCCATTTGTGATGCAGATGAGCTACCACAGACTAGTGTTGTCAGCCCGCAGGATAGAAGAGAGTTGTCACCGTTGTCCAGTGGAAATGATCTTCCAAATGGCAAAGAAGTTTCCACAGCACAGCTGCCTATTGGAGATGATGCACATAAGGAAGGGTTGATGCCCGGTTCCTCTCAAATTTCGCAAGGAAATGGTCCAGTTAATGCCAATGGAGTTGTGAAGTCCGGTGCACCTGAAATTTCCACGCTCCAGCTGTCCACTGGGAGTGAGGCACATAATGATGGAGAAATGATGGGTGGTTCACCTCAAGCTTCCCAAGACAATGGTCCAGTCAATGTCAATGGAGTTGTGAAGCCGCTGGTAATATCTAGTGTTGATGATAAAATTAGATTTAATTTATGTAAAGCAACCCCAAAGAACGAAATTAAGGAGCTTAAGAAGAATCTAGAGTGCGAGCTTGATCAAGTTAGAAAGCTAGTTAAACAGCTTGAATCAAAAGAGCTTCAGCTTGCTTCATATAATACTCAGATTAGCAACAGTAATCTTAGCAATAGCAGTACTTATGTTGGTGCTGAAGCTGCTAATGTTACTGGTTACATTCATCCTCAGCCCCAACATGCCCGAAGCAATGTGGTAGACAGGAGGTTGTTGTTGAGGGTTAATCCAGAGGTGGTGGGTGCAATGGGGCACCAGGAAACCAGACCTATGGGATTAGCGAGGGTGAACTCTGATATAGGTGCACCTCGAAATCTAGAACCCAGGTTATATAGTAGGCAACTCAGTGTTGCAGTAATGGAAAACAATAACAGGGGTAGTGAATTTGTGGAGAAGGAGAAACGTACACCAAAGGCAAATCAGTATTACAGGAATTCAGAGTTCCTTTTGGGGAAAGATAGATTACCTCCTGAAAGTAATAAGAGGTTGAAGACAAGTAATGGCAGGAAACATAGTGGTGAAACGGATCACTCTGTAGGTTTTGGTTTTGGCTTCGATAAGAGCAGGAATCAGGTATTTAGGAACTGTAGCAGCCTACTTCAGCGGTTGATGAAGCACAAGTTTGGGTGGGTGTTTAATGAGCCAGTGAATGCCAAGGCCCTTGGATTGGTTGATTACCATGATATCATTAAGCATCCTATGGATTTGGGTACAATTAAGACTAGACTGTCACAAAATCGGTACAAGTCTCCAAGGGAATTTGCTGAGGATGTCAGACTTGTTTTTCACAATGCCATGACTTATAATCCAAAGGGCCAAGATGTGCATGTTATGGCAGAGACGTTATTGCAGATTTTTGAGGAGAGATGGGCAATCATAGAGGCTGAGTATCATTCTTATTGGAAATATCAAGGGTATCAGGATGGTGGTGTGCCCACTCCCACTTCTAGAAAGACACAGTCTCATTTTGCCCCTGCATCTGTCCCAGTCACTGCATATGTTCCTGCTGCCATGCAGATTAGACCTGAGCCAATGACATCATCAATGGCTGTCGATCTCAAAACTCACCGACCTCATGTTGGCAGGACTCCTGTTCCAAAAAAACCTAAAGCAAAAGATCCCAACAAAAGGGACATGACTTATGATGAGAAGCAAAGACTGAGCACCAACCTTCAGGGCTTGCCTACTGAAAAGCTTGATGCTATTGTTCAGATCATAAAGAAGAGGAACACTGCACTTTCACAACATGATGATGAGATTGAGGTAGACATTGACAGTGTTGATGCAGAGACCCTGTGGGAGCTCGATAGGTTTGTGACTAATTACAAAAAGAGCTTGAGCAAGAACAAAAGGAAAGCTGAACTCGCTCTTCAAGCTAGAACTTCAGCTAATCAGAATGTCACATCGACGGTAAGAGGAGATGATTCCCTTAATTGATTGCATGACATTTCAAATTTATTCTTCTGTTTGATCTCTATCAAAAATGCGTTAGTTATATTTTGAACATATTGCAGGGCTTACCTCAACCAGCAGAACTCCAGATTGAAAGTGGAACAGGTTTTAATCTACTTTATGATACTAGTGTTTTATATTTTTCTTCATGGATGGTGAATTATAAAAACCTGAATCTGATAGTTCTCTGTTTTTTCTTTTCCCCTTCCCAAAGCTTTTGAAAAGAGGACTGCTCTTGCTGACGGCGAAAAGCGGGCGTATAATGGAAGTAGGTCCAGCAGCTCAAGCAGTTCCAGCAGTGATTCTGGATCATCTTCAAGCGGTAAATTGATGATTATTGTCCTTATTCATTCACTCCTGTTTGACCATTCTTGCTTGAAACTGCTGTTCAGTTTTAATTATTTTCTAATAGGAATAAAGACCTGTGAAAGAAATTCTTTAAAATATATATTATACTTAAATATGAGAACACATATCTCGACTGAGCATAATGGTTGTAGAGCTGACCCCATATAGTGGGATTAAGGCTTAGTTTCTTGTTGTACTCTCTTTAGAAATGGCATGTTCATTCATAAATATGTAATGATTATGTGGTATTTGGTCATGATGTTTGCTGTACTTTTTCTCTCTGAATTACAATGCTCTTATATGCCCTCACTATTTATGACTTGCAGACAGCGACAGCGACAGTTCCTCTGGAGATGGATCAGATGCAGGGCAATCACCTAAGACTTGAAGGGATATTGACTAAGGTATAAGAAGTTTTATCCGCACGTCAATGGGGGGTTTTTTTTTTTCATTTGTTTTGCAAGTTATACCGTACAGAAATCATTTGCCTACAAGCTCCATGGTTCACCCACTGTATTTGATCCACCTTTCCGTGTGCTAAATGCCTCCTCCTTTTGTTATAAATGAAATAGTGCAACTAAATTCATTTGATATTGTGTAATATGGGATCATCATCTTTTTCCATGTTTTAAGTGTTTCTGTGTGTAGCCTTCTGGTTCATCTCACCAGCTATCTCTGATCCATCCTTTTGGTTGTGATAAATAGCTCCTCTTAGTTGTAATTGAAATTTTTTGACCAATTGCATTTGCCATGTTATATGGTGTCCAATAGGGATACCATGAACAATCTTTGCCCATGTTTAAAGGTGAATTTGTATTTGGATTCTGCTGCATCTGATATTCAAATTGGATTTGTAGTGAAGTTTGCTTAAGTTCTGAGAATGGCAAACCTATTATTGGTCAACTCAAAGAAATGTGTGTATATCTTGTGTTGAATGCCAAAGTGAAGCTTCTGCAGACCATGCACACGCCTCGCAGTTTTTTTTTTTTCCTTTTTCCTTCAGGTTTATTATTTGCTCCACAGTTTTATGTGTTTTTGGGTTACAAGAAAAGTTACTATACAGGTCCCCTCTTTTGTGCACGGCCATTAAAAATCTTTATGTGGGTACCTGTTATGGACGTAATTATTGCTTTGTCAAGTGATGCTCAGTCTCATTACATTTTCAAGAACCTGAACCATCATCTGGATATAAGATGTGCAATTTCAAGTTATTTAGATAAGATATCCGAATAGTAGAACTTTGGTTCTTCTGTATGTTGGTTATAAGTTGCAAATGAGAAGTGTATTTTCTGGTGCTTTATTGCCAAGCAAATACCATGCACCTTGGATTGTAAACCATTATCTGTTTTGAAGTTTTTTTTTTAGATTTCTTATTTTCTATTGTTTATCATTGCCATTCTTTTTCAGAAATTTATGTTTTGATGTTAGTACTCATCAAGTGCTTTCATTATTTGCTCAGTTGAGCCTTAATAGGGACTCACTGCTGTTTGCTTGGGTGTTTCCTCCACTGTGTGCTGGCTTTAAATGTGATTAATGCAATGCCAAGTTTCTGACACATTTTCTACTTCTGCAGAAGGTGGCTGGATGGACCGTGGGGTGTCTGAAGGATATTTATAAGCCTTGCCTTCTCCTTGATGTTTTGCTTATGACATCAGACTCGCGTTTCAAAGTCTTGTAGGTTTCTTTCGATGAAAGAATTTGTAATTTGGATTAGTTATGATGGTAATAGAGAATGAATGCATCAGATGTAAATTGTCATGATTTCTGCCGATTTTTGGTTACCAGAAACTTCTGTTAGGATTTTTAGTTCATCATTTGACCAGTTACCAAAAAGGTTGTAGGAACAGCCAGCCAAGATTGAATGGTTAATCATGCCAAGTAGAGTAGCAAGTTTGTATCCACTTATTTTTCTTTCCTCTTGTTCTTTGTCTCTCTTAACCTTTGTTTTTTTTTTTTTTTTTTTTTTTTTTTTTTTTTTTTTTTTTTGTACATAGCTTAAATTATGAGTGCCCTTGAAAATCTTCCTTTTAGCTGTTAGTTTTTGTGGTAGGGTGGGCATTCTGGACTCTTTGCATGTCGAAAATTTGTCTGGTATATGATTAAAAGATAACTGCAAAAATAACTGTTGGGTTTGCCATCAATTGAGCTTTCATGCATTTTTTAAAACAATTTTAACTGCATTTCTTTCGTTAGGGAATCTCCACTTTTCTTTTGAAATAAAATTTCATTCTTGTCACACCTATGTTCTTTTTGTTGGTTTCATATTTAACCTCTGACGATCAGTAAAGCATCACTAGTTTTAAATTAGATGGTTCTGTAGTGTAAGGTTGACATACATCACCCATGACACCACACAATTCCACATTATCCTACAAACCAAAAACAAACAATAAGAGCAATATATCAGATACATCAGCCTAATACCATCACAATGCAAGAAACACTAGCATACACTTCAACATTATGATTCAAATTTGTGATTTGTGTCAAAGTGAAGTGACCCGGTTCTGCTAGCTGCCATTTCAAAAGCTATTTCCTTTCCAATCAAACTTTGAAAGTCACGCTCCAAAGCTTTGAGTCCTTGTGGCTCGTAATCAGAAAGAGGACCCAAACCCAACACTTCCTCCACACCAGTTCACCTGCCATCAAGATAAATTGTAGATGCCATCACTTGGAATCACATGCAACAGTAATTGTATCCCACATGCAAAAATGTTACCACCGAATGCAAATGGCAGAATCCCACCTGTATTGACACTTCCATTTTCAACCAAAGCTAAACTCTTGTGACTGCAGTGACATTGCCAATATTTGCACACATATTTTTTACTAATGGCTAACCAAAGTTCGCATCCTTAAATCATACTGCTAAATTACAGAAATATTTAGTAGTAAAAGCTACCAAAGAACTACATCGATCCAGTGTTTGTCAAATAGTCAAGCAACCATTAGTAAAAGAATCAAATCAAGTCTCATAAATCCTATTGACAAAACCATTGATGCATATATTTGAGAAAAAAAATTATCCAATGAGAAGTCAATCAGTGCAGATACTCACTGAGCGAAAGTAAAGTAAGGATGGTTTGAGGATCACTCAAAACCATTTATTCCTTGCAATTAAAAAAAAAAGCAGAGCATGGGGAAAAAATATTCAGATTGATATATTCTAGAAATCTTAGAATAGTGCCAGCAAAAAATGGAAAGATCATGCCTCAATGTTTAATTAACAAAAAAAAAACTTCAAAAAACTTGGAAGTACCAAAAAGCATTAGCTCCACTTGCATCACGGTGACCACATCCAATAGGAATGCAGACAACAATATGAGATAGGACACAGTTATGGCACCAACAGATAAACTTGAAGGCTTATTTGGTTCCAGAGGACTAATGTAAAATTGAAGCCTTACCTGTCGTTTAACTAGATATCATCCACCAAAATGTACCAACTCAAAACTCTCTTGGGAAGCTTGAAAAGTATAAAAAGGTCAAGACAAAGCAAGTGTAGAAGTGCGTCACTTACGCCATTGAAAGTGTAGCAGAACACTTTCCAGCCTTAGACTCAACAACTTCAGCTCCACCATGTTGACTTCTTTTAGTAAGAGCTTTAAGGTCTTCAACTGACAGATTTTATGGACTAATGTAAAGTGTCATTGGTACCATCAACAAAACAACTAATGCCTATAATTGAGAAATTTTATGGAACAAGAATCGTGGAAAAGACATTTCAGTGCAAATGAGCACTTTGTGAAAATAATTCCAGCATGACCACCAATGACTAATACATTGACATTTGCCAAAGAAATGGGAGCAATAGCTAGGCAACACAAGCACCAAAGATATAAAACTTAAAACCATAAGCTCGAGCTAGCAAGCACTATTCTGCCAGTAAAAAAATACAGGCAATACCAACCACACTCACATTGGCAGCATCGAGAAGAACGTCACTACAGTGACAGAGGTCAATACCTCTCGTCATATCCTCCCTTGCTCTTGAAGACATCGGCAGCTGGTACAGTTGAATTCACAGGGATACTAGTATTATTGACAAGTGCCTACAATGATTTTACTTCCATCAGATGCTCGATAGCAGTAGAAAGTCCAAGCCAAAAACAAAAAGACAAGAAAAAAAGCAGGAGTATGTGAAGAAAGATGGATATGCTACATTGGGACAATACTTGGCAATGGCTTCATGAAGAGATTTGACAAAGGCAGCATTAAACCTCAAGAGGTTATCAACTGTCATGCCAGTCTATCTGGGAACACCAGCTGGACACTCCAAAGCCTGTCCAAGCTGCTCATCCGCTACGTAACCCTTGCTTAAATGAAGACACATCATTGAACAACTGAAACAGACATACTGAAAAAAGAAAGAAGCAAAGAATATTGATCACGATAGCATGATTGCAATACAATAGCAAAACAGCCGATGTATTTAAGATGCAAATCTCAACAAGTAACAAATAATGTATAAGAAAATGCATATCATCTAAACACAAATTGAGAAGCCGTGAAAGAACTCTAGAGACATAGATACATAAACATTAATAGATAAATGAATGTGAGATGCACAAGTTCACACCGAGAGCAATTAAAAAAGCAAAATCAGCTTCCACAAATTCTGATTTGGCCACATGAACCGTTGAAAACAGAAATCAGAATAGGGTCGTAATGAACATAAATATGATAATTACACATCCAAACCCCTAAGATGAGCCGTAAAATAGCTCCAAATCCTTAAGCAAAAGTACTGATAGAATTGAGCAAATTAAGCATAACATAACAGCTAATAATTGAGACTTAAGATTATACGCGACAGAAGAAAAAGCATAATACCTCAGATCTGGTGTTATTGTGGCTGATATGAACAGAAACGCCGGGAGTTCCGGCGATACTGGAGACTGGAGGATTCAACTTCATCAGATGAGAAAGAAGCTGAAAATTTCCGTTCCATCGCCGGAGAAGCTGCGATTCGACAAATCAGAAGACGACGCCGTCATGGAGCTAGTGGTCCTCGGAATAGCAGATCTCAACATTGCAGCTTCCATCTTCAGTATATAGAACACAATTGCATAGAAAAACATTGAAAATTAAGATGAACAAAGAGTGCAAATGACGATATTAAATCTAAATACGTAACAAATTACTGATATGATTTTTCAAAGTAAATGACAATATTAACCCTCTTGAAACTTTATAACTATTTCTACATCCAAAAAAAAAAGAAAAGGAAAACACATGACTTAGATGAGTCCACGATAACTATCTTTGATCCCTAAAGCTCAGAAAAGCTCCTCCACAACCAAATATCACAGAAAATGAAATTAAGGGCTCAAAAGAGAATAAAATAAGAAAAGAAAAATGCATTAAAAAGGAGAATATGTTTTATTTGTTTTAAGGTTAAAATGTGGAGAATAATTTTTATTTTTATAGAAAATGCAAATGAACACTGTTGTAATAAAAACTTTACCTTTCGTTTTTCTTTTCTGCGTAAACTGTAAGCCATTGTAACTAACATAATCTTCTATTTTATATTTTATATGTTATATGTGTTTTTCTGTATTGAATAAAAATAAAATAAAACATCAAATTAAAGACGCATTTATATAGTAGATACACACTACATAAAAATATATAAAAGATTATTTTAAATGAAAAACAAGTGGGAAGTGAGCGTACACTACAAGGTGAGAATACAGCGGCGGACCCCTCGAAGGTCGCACCCTATTCATATTAATTCTGCCTCTCTCTCTTCATTTCACTTCTGCTTTGCTCTCCCTCTCTCTCTCTCTCTCTATCTCTCTTCTCTGTAGCCGGAATTCTCTGCTCAACAAATCATCTGTGAGTGCAAAAATGACGGCGGGAATGTTGGGATCTGTTCTCCGGAGGAGCACCAGGTCTGCTACCGCGTCTTCATACTTCGCGAGCCGCAGCTTCTCGTCGGCGCCGGCGCCGGAACGGAAGGTTACCATTTTGGGTGCCGCCGGTGGGATCGGCCAGCCGCTCTCTCTACTGATGAAGTTGAATCCTCATGTCTCCAGGCTCGCTCTCTACGATATCGCCGGCACGCCAGGCGTTGCCGCTGATGTCAGCCACATTAACACCAGATCTGAGGTGCTGTTCTTTTCCTCTCCAACTTTCAGATTGAATTTCTTGAGTTCTCCTTTAATTTGCTTCACTCGATTGCTCATTGTTATTAGGGTTTTGTTTGAGATTTTGGAGCATTTTTCTCCGGCTCATTTGTGGGCTTTGGATCTGTAATGATATTTTCCGCGTTTTGATTAAGTTCTCTATACTGTTATGGTACAATTCCCTATGTTTCTGCTCGACTACATTTAACTTCGATATCATTATTTTAAGAAATCTCTATTTTCTGTACTTGCTTTCTTTTTGCTGCTTATTGTGGAGTCAAAGCGAATTTCGAGGAAGCCGGATAAATAGAAAGTAAACTCCGTACACCTGCTTATCCAGAACTGTTTTGTATATCATATGTTTTTTTGCTTCTCAACTTGTGATAAATCGATGATGGTTTTCTTATATGTGTAGTTTGTGTCCTTAATTGCTACCTTGCTTCTTTCATTCTCACTGCATCTCTTGCAGTTTTTTTTATGGTGTGTTTGAAATTTTCAATCGACTTGTATGTTCAGGTGAAGGGTTATGCAGGGGATGCGCAGCTAGGTGAGGCTTTAGAGGGGTCAGACATAGTCATCATTCCAGCTGGTGTGCCCAGAAAGCCTGGCATGACCCGTGATGATCTCTTCAAGATCAATGCTGGCATTGTCAAATCTCTTTGTGAGGCCATTGCCATATATTGTCCCAATGTACAACACCTCTCCTTCTTTGATGGTCATACTTCATCATATTGTGATTTTTAATTGTGTCTTTCTGTTATCAATATCGCTGATATGTGCTCTTAAAAAATTTAGGCTCTTATCAATATGATTAGCAACCCTGTGAATTCAACTGTTCCAATCGCTGCTGAGGTGTTCAAGAGCAAGGGAGTGTATGACCCGAGAAAACTTTTTGGTGTGACCACTCTTGATGTGGTTAGGGCCAAAACATTCTATGCCGGGAAGGCCAAAGTTGATGTAGCTGGTATAGTATACATACTGTATTGTGTAGAATAGTGCCAGCTAGCTTAAATTTGTGGTCATTTTTGAATCTCTTTACATGAATAACCTCAACTTATTGCCTCTCTCTCTCTTTTCCAGATGTCAATGTACCTGTTGTTGGTGGTCATGCTGGGGTTACCATTCTTCCCTTGTTTTCACAAGTATGTATTTGCAGTGAAATAATTTTTTCATTTCTCATTAATTGATGCATATGTGGTTACAATGGCATTTAAACTTGTTCTCTTATTACAGGCCTCACCAAAAGCAAATCTGTCAGATGAGGAGATAATTGCTCTTACAAAAAGAACACAAGATGGTGGGACTGAAGTTGTTGAAGCTAAGGCTGGAAAAGGTTCAGCTACACTTTCTATGGCGTAAGTGACGAGTTTCTTCACGCTTGACAATAATTTTTCTTGTGCTTTAAAATTACCAAGTGAGCTTTGAGCTGGTACATTTTGAAGGAGGAAATTAATATGTTGCTGGGCTATTTTAGATTCTAGTATTTCTATTCGATTCATAATTGCGAAATATCCTAGCTATTTGGATAGGAAAGTGTAGCAGTTAAATCAGTACTTCCACATGCTCCACTCTTTTTATTAATTGCAAGGAAAATATGATGCAGCCTAATATTTTTTTCAAAATGGTAATCAAATATGTAAATCTTGCTTGATTTGTCTGAAATAGAATTTCAATATATTCAATTCTTCAGTTGATAGTACTAGATAATGCTCCATTATCAGTTTGAATTCCTTGAATTTTTGTTTTTGTTTTTGGTTTAAAGATGCTGTCTTTTGATGGTGAATTATATTTGTTAACATTGGCATAATCCATAACCTGCAACTCATGCTCTTGCCATTGTAAAGGGTTGATTTCATTTTATGGTCTGATGGTTCCATTTAGTTGGTCTGACCACCCTATCTAATGTGCAGCTATGCTGGTGCCGTATTCGCTGATGCTTGCATAAAAGGACTTAATGGAGTCCCAGATGTTGTGGAATGTTCATATGTGCAATCTACAGTTACTGAACTACCTTTCTTTGCATCCAAGGTGTGTAAAATTTATTTTCAATAGTGAAATTTGACATCTTGCTGCATCAGTCACCTCTTGTATTTAGCCTAATGCCATATGCACTAGTTTTTGGTTGAAGAGGGGTCTGATAGCACTGTTGGTCACATTATAGTTAGACAACACCTTCACTCTGTTTCTGCTGCACTAGTTTAACCTATTGATGGAAGAGGGGAAATATCTTGTTGTGGCTGGTTTCTGCAATGTGAAGTTATTTATTATGTAGGATATGGTGTTAAACAGTTGTTTCATAATTATTTTAACAGGTGAGACTTGGGAAGAATGGTGTGGAGGAAGTGTTGGGCTTGGGCCCTGTGTCTGATTTTGAGCAACAAGGACTTGAAGCTCTCAAGGCTGAGTTGAAAAGTTCGATCGAAAAGGGAGTTGCCTTTGCCCATGGCAATTGAAATTGAACTATTTACCATCACTAAAGAGCTGAATCACAATTTTGCATGATTTGCTGGTGTTGTATTTCTCTATTGGTGTTCTTGCAACGGACTAGGTGAAATCTTGCCTGAAAATTTACCAGGCTTAACACAACAATAATAAGTGAGACAATCGATTTGTTTTGTCTGCGAATAACATATATGGCTTAGTTTAATTTTTTCGGGATGTTGTGCTAAATGTCGGTTTGCCTTGATTGAGAAGGTGCAGACTGTTTATGTATAATGCATTGAGTTTCCAATTAGTTGATGTTAAAAGAAGTATCTTTAGTGGTTTTGTGAGAATCCTCTTTTTGGTCTTCTGCTCGAAGCTGTTTCTTCAACTTGATGAGGAAGCCTTCAGTTTTGTTGATTCACTAAAGTCAATGACACGGATCTTTATGTCATTATTAGGATATACTGTGTACATGGACCCATATTTTGTTTTAATTGTGCTTCTAAAATGTCCAAATTTATCACGATCCAACAATCAATCCCTGATAGAATTGCATTGTATTGGATTGATTGTGCCCGCATATAATGAAAGATTATAAAATTGGACCTTTGGGCTGACATTCTTGTCCCTACTTGATGGATCCAGGATTTTGAACTAGTCCTGAACTAGGCGTCCAACTCAACTAATGAAAAAAATATAATATAATAATTTTAAACTAAAAACATAAATTTATCATAATTTCGATAAAATTAATATATTACATTATAAAATAATAAAATCTAAAATTAATAGCTTGATCACATCTGAACATTTTAATTATAAAATTTCATTTTTTTTTCATTTACTCAATGCTTGATAAATTTAATTTTGCATCTATTAATTATAACCATTAGAATATAAAATATACTAATTTTAAAGGATATTTAATTTTTTTCCTCTCTCAAAAGAAACTAAATATTATAGTAATTTAATCAACAAAATAATCAAATCATTTACCAAACATAAGTTTGACAATTTCCTACCACAATGAATTATTTTTTCCATAACTACCAAGTATGGATAAAAAATCTGTAAAAAAAAAAAACAAAATCATTCATCAATCTTTTCCATCTAATCATTATATCACATAAAATTTAAGACATGTTAAATCTACAATAATGAGAAAGAAAAAAGCAAAAGAATAATATAAATATAATGTTTTAGGTTGAAATTAATGGAAAGACGGGAGAGAAAGAAATAGAAAATTTGCAGAGCTTGTGTAATTCTATTTCTTCCTTTTTAATAAAATAATTAAATTACTAAAATACCCCATATATTTTTTAATATTTCAGGGGGCCTAATGCCCTGTTGACCCTAGTATGGTTCCGTCCCTGTCACGGGCCCTACTATTAAAAAATCTTTGAAGTAAAAGCTTCGATTTCATATAAAAGATTTCCACTAATCTATTTTGAAATCAAATAGCTTGGTCTGATTTTTAATCCAGTGGGAATTCGAAAGGTCAGATGTATAATGTATTTCAAAAATAATTATTGTTCGAAGGCGCAACAAAAATAAAATAAAATCTATGTTCTGTTTAATTTTCAGCAACAAAAAATGTCAACAGTGAAGTAAAATACCGCACAATTCACAAAAAATGTAGAAGACAGAAAAATCTTAAAATAAATATTTTAAGTTTTGGAGTAGGCTCCCTTGCTAACTTCCGGAAAGATCGATCGTGTCTAAAGTCTATTTATGAAGGCCAACATCTCAATTAGATCTCAATCCCATAATTTTTTTGAAATAATAATATACATAACATCCATAATCCACTAATTAAAACGTTATAAAGATTCTACAAAATATTCTGAAATCTAATACAATGTCGAGCAGCACTTTACATTCCTCCACTGCATCTTTTTCCTCCAAAATTATTGACAACCTCACAAGCATACACTATTGCCTATGACCTAGGGAAATGCATCAAGCTCAAGTCTGCCTTATAAGTATTGCTGCACCCTAATGTTCAATTTCTATCTTAAATCAACAGCACAACAAAACATAAAGCATATCCTTTCTTAAATTTCAAATTAAAGGGATCAGAGTTTCAAATATGAAATTCCAAGATTTCACAACAAATATCGACCACCCATGGGTGAGGCTAATTTTAAAATCCCAGCAAGATTGGCACTGCCCTAACATTGCATGGGAACGGGTTCATCTTCGAAGTATTTTTCCCTCCCAATATTTTTCTATTGGAGCTTCCCTTGTTCATCCATTTCCAACTATGCTCACGCAGTCTATCAAGTTCAGATTGATGACCATTTCGGAGATGTGAATGAACCTTGCTTATAGAAGAGGTCACACAATCTAGTGATGTTACAAAAAGTATCTCTAGGTCTATTATACTGTCTTCTTGAGTTTTAAGAAAGATAGTTATGATATCACTATTGGGTACAACACTGAATTAACATAAAAACCTTCATTTATTCACATTTATAATACTATCTATAAGTGCATACTTGCATACACACCAAAAATATCATTAGTCAGGCATATATAGAAAGACAAACAACAAACCAAATATGATGCACTTCAAGAAGAGAGCTAAACCTAACACAATTAACACAACTTTATTTCATGCCAAGAAAGAGTAGAAGTATATGGTTAAAGCCAGAAATCAATCAAAACAATGCAAAGAAGTGAGCAATTATATAAGAACCGTGTTTGGACATTCTTTACCCAAAGAAGAGAAAAGAGGGTAAGGATCTCTGCTTCAAACATAAGAACCTATTGCATTGCATATGATTTAGGAAGAGTGAACATAGAAACTCTCTGTAGGCATATATTAAAGGAACAAAATTGATGAACTAAATTTATAAGGGAACCTTAGCAAGTGTAGTTTTACGTATTATTCATGAGTACATTACCTAAACCATGCAAAGTGGACTAAGTTGATGAGCAATCTAATTGTTTATACATCAAGCAGTTTCCAGATATCTTGAAGATACACAAAATATATATATCAAATTATAGAACTCAAGTAATAGTTAAAATGGTTATGTTACAAGTTCGTCCATATGCACACAATCTGAAGGGCATTAGCATTTATCATAAGTGGAATAACACGACCTGGGAATACATACAAAGTTCTTTCACCTTGAATAGAAATAATGGGTAGATCAGCAACCACAACACTTTGAGAATGCATTACTAGTGTTTTTGTTAGAAAACATATAATCCAGAGAGCGTATTATCAAAGCACTTAAACAACACCAACTATTTCAAATAATTGAGGTTGAAACAGAAAAGAGTACCAAACCAATGGAACAAACAGATAAATGTTGAATTTCAGTTTTGGAAGCCATTTCTTTATTCTCTGTATCTCCACCTTCAGCCTTCTTCGTAAAAAGGAGGAAGAGAAAAGAGAGGAAAAAAAAAGGAACTACACTGAATCTGGGTCAGTCAGCATCCAACAGAAGCAAGGGATTGCAAAAGGACAGACTTTCAAAAGATTTGTACTGTAACATATTAATCAAGTGATAGAGCACAGAGACAGACAGACACACACACACACATATATATATTTCATACATAACAAAATTCGATTCACTAAAAATAATACAAACAAAGTAATAAGGGAAGAAAAATGCAATCACTGCAAGCAAACTAAAAGACTGAATACCAACACCATTGATGGAACGTAAAACACAGGGCCTCACATCCGTATCACATTGCACTAAGTTTAGATACTAATTAGACAAACATTTGCCAAAATATTTAATACTCAAACCAATAAGGGTGGGAAAAGTACGAAGCCAAAAAACATAACAAGCACCAACCATCAAATAGAAAAAATACATGAAGTCAAAGCATTCCACTATAGAAGTAGGCAGAGATACAATTATTTTCGTACATGAAATGACAGGAGGGCATGCAAGCTCCTCATAAAGGTATAAACTACTCTAGTAGTCCTTTTTCCTCACCCACAAACCACTCTTTTGGCATTTCCAAAAAGGTAGTCTAACACACTTAAAAATTCGAGCAATCACAGAAGGTCACATCATAAGATGTAGACGAAGTGAAGAAGAGGCCTAATAACAGAGCAAATCAAAATCATCAAGCCACTGCTTGCAAAATCCCCAGAACCACTAAGCTACTGCACCAACAAGCGGGTCATAAACCTGAATCAAACATCCATCGACAACTCAATATATCATTCCACATCCAACCAACATAAGATTCAAAGTAAGAGAAGTTGCAACAAAAACAAACAACTAAATAGACACTGCCCAGCAAGGATAAGAAAGCACTCTGACAATATTTCAGAAGAAGAGTATAGCAGGAGTGTCATTACAATCAAAAGCCCAAAAATTGAAGAAATATATAAAAGAAAAAAGTGGAGCAAATAAAGATATAATGAAATGTTCGAAGGAAAAGGCAAGCAATTTTTGAGCAATAATATGACTTGACAGTGTAGACACGTTTCATGATTTGGTCGCTACAGAATAGATAAATAAAAATTGATATCACAAGACAAAAGGAGATAATTTTCTTACAATTAGAGATATGCATACATTAGTTTCCTAAAGAGACAAATACTTAAGCCATTATTTGCAGCTGCATCCACAAGTGTAGTAGAGAATATGAGGGTGTGTTTGTGAAGAACATGCAAATGGTTGCCAGCTTTCATGGAAGGATACAAGACTCATAAGACTTGCATGTGGCACACACACATCCATCCATATTATCAAGTAGCCGGTCTTCAAGAGGATACAATGACCAGGCATTTCAACAAGGAAACAACTTCTCCAAATACAATATTCAGAAGCATATTAACATGTTCACACCCAATCAAATGCATGAAATAATTACTGCAAAACCACAAAATTACCATGTAAAGTATAATCACATCTTTATAACATCAGCATGAAATCATCATTGTTTAACAGCAACATGGCAAACGATCATCTTACCAATCAACATTCCAGATCAATGAAGTTGTGTGCAGTAGACGTTAAAACTTGGAAACCTCGTATGAAACTAAAAAAAAACTTGATCTAGGCAACATCTAGAAAGATATATGCAACAAGTAGCAGGCAACAAAACCACTATAGGTTAATGAGTGAATCCAGTAACTCAAGGCAAATGAAGCAATTTGCATCACTGAAGATCATGCTATATGGATCCATATACTGCTATTTCAGTTCAACAACACAATTAGGAAATCAAGAGTCTTAAGGTAGTAAATTCTCAAAAGCAAACCAAATCAACACAAAAAGATAAAGTTATTACATTAAATAACTTCAACCTCAGAAACTGCTTTGTTCAATCATAATTGATAATTTAGAAACATAATAAATAAGAACATGAACATTGATCCCAGGTAATAACCCAAAAATAACTATATGTAGTCACAAGTGACATAAACATGTCATGCAAATAAAGCTTATACCAGAAATAACAAGAAAAAGAAAGAATTCTTCTCAGATTAAAATAGTAAGTTAATTCATGCAGGATCTACTCATTGCCTGGTTTCTCAAATAGTAACACAGAATTTCATCTTAATTCCGCAAGTTTTCTTATCCAAAGTCCTGAAAGTGCATTATTAATTAAAACAGAAGTTACCATATCAAATACACTTTCATGCAGTGTTTTTTCGCAGCAGAGAGCACTACACAAGAGCAAACCACCAACAAAAAAAGTCATTCTGGAATAACATGCACATAAATCTGCTGACTCTGGATGCCATAGAACAGAGTTATGATATCCAAGTTTCAACTAAGGCCCAACTCAACTTCTTGAGAAAACACGAAAAAAGAGAATGTCCAGCATAAAAAGTCGCATGCACATGAAGTGGCACAGAACTAAAAATCAATCTAGATTATTGTCACCAAATTAGAGGGTTGTTTAAAGCTTTTAAGAATCTCAATGAAGCATATAACCATGAAGCTCTCAAACACACACGTAAATTCTGACATGGGAACATATAACTGTTGCAAGAGGAAGCAAAGAATAGAGCAGCCATGGCCAGTCACATCAATGAAAGTGTAAAAGATTAGGTCAATGAAACTACCTCAGTAGTAAGGAGGCATCCCCTGGTAGGCTCCTCCAGGTGGAACTCTAAGTGATGACACCGATCCTGCTGGTTGATTATGCTGGCTCTGATAGCCACCAGATGATAGGCTGTGATGTCCACTCTGGGGATAATCTCCAGAACCCATCCCAGCTGAATAAGGTGGCAAACCATAAAAAGATGACCCACGACCTGCAGCACCCATTCCACTGCCAGCAACTCCAAAAGGACCTAAACTACCTGTTCCACCACCCCCAGATCCAGATCCAGGACCAGCAAATCCGCCACCAGCACCACCACCCAACCCCGCTCCAGAACCTAATCCACTTCCAACCCCACCCTGTGCACCACTACTACCACCCAAACCACTAGTAGCACTGCCATAACCACCATAAGCAGTTCCAATAGGCCCACCATTATGAGAGCCACCAGGATAAGGCCCACCTATCCCAGAGCCAAACCCTCCACTACCCCCTAAATTGGACCCTGCTGCTTGACTTCCAATGGCCGATAAACCTGGACCACCTACACCAGCCCCAGCATTGCCTCCTAAACCTCCAGAAAACCCACCATATAGCACACCAATCCCCCCTGGCCCACCATACTGCCCACTTGTTGCCGCAGTTCCATTCCCATTCCCCTGATTACCTCCTTGCACCCCCATGGGCACCATAGCCCCTCCCCCAGGAGGCTTACCTCTCTTTCCATCAATAGCCAGCTTACAGTTCAATTGGTGGCCATCAATATTCTTTATCGGGTCCACTAAAGACGCCCTGGCAGCCTCAGCAGTTTTATAAACAAATAAAGCAAACCCCTTAGACTTACCGGTGGCCTTATCAAAGCCCAATGGCCCCTCCTCCACCTCCCCATACATGGAAAAATGATGAAGCAGTCTCTCAGCCGGCATATCATAAGGCACATTCGACACATAAATCTTCCTCATTGACACATCCACCGGAGTGTTCACTCCTCCCACACTGCCACCCGCCCCAGGGCCTCCGACACCTGAAACTCCGGCAGCAGCAAGCTGCGTCACCGTCATCCTACCATCAATTTTTTTACTCGGTTCCTTCAAAGCCATAATTGCACCATCAATATGCTTGAAAGTAATAAATCCATATCCTTTCGACTTACCCGTGGCCTTATCAAGGATGACAACGGCTTCGTCTAACTCTCCATAGGACGAGAAAAGCGCGCGGAGTTTGTCCGTGGTGGTTTCCCAGCCGAGACCGCGAATGAAAAGCTTCCGCTGCGTCGTATCTTGGTTGGCAACTGATCGGACGGCGTCGAGGACATCAGGGTGGCGGAGAATGGCATTTTGGACAATTCCCAAAAGCTGCTCGTGGGTGAACGGTTCGAGCATTCTGCGGGCGTCGTCGACGGTGAGCATGAGGGGATTGAAGGCGTCCGCCTCTGCTATACCGACGCCGTTTTCGTCGATTTTGCGTTTTTTGATTGGGTCCATTGTCAAGAACAAACCACTGGATTGAAGAGTGTAAAACCTAATTGAAGAAAAATTGGGTGTAGAGTGGAAGTTACCAAAACCGAATGAGTTTTAAAGATTTGATTCGTTTGGGCCTCAAGATTTAGAATTGTATTGGATTCGGCCCATTCAATTAAATGGGCTTTATTTCTAGGCTTTCTGATGGACTAAAACATACAGACCTGTATTTGTCTAATATTGGGGATTTAGGGTAAATCGCAACTGTTTCCCAACTATGCTTTTTTTTTTATTATAAATATAAATATTTAACCTATATTGTTTTCATAAAAAAACTTTTATTGTCAAATTTAACTCCCTGAATCTATGTTATATATATAAAAGTATGGTTTGGAATCTCAAAATATTGATACATGAAATTTTTCAAGATTTACACATCAGCTTTTTAGAAGATCATAATATAAAAACATATATTCGTTAGAGATAAATATTTGATTGATAATATATTAGAAAAATAAAAGTCTAGGGAGTCTTACATAGTTAAAATGACAAAGTCCAAATGTAACCTTTAAAATTGCACTATTAGACTTAGTTTAGGGTATTTTTCTATATAATTGTGTATTATAAACCTTTTTAAATATATGTGTGTGGAAAATTATATAAACAAGAATCCAATGTGTAATGTTTTCAATCGTCAGAATCCAATGTGTTGGACTATATAGAAATCGAGTTTTTTTTTTTTTCTTACAAACTAAAAAAAAAAAGATTAAAAGGAATTTAAAAAAACGTTTGTGATTTTTCGGCCCAAATGTTTTAAAATCAAACAATCAAATAGATAAATAATCATAATGATATATCCCTCTAAAAGACAGAAAAAAGAAAAATATATATATGAAAGAGCAGAAAAGGATATAGGCATATGGGCATCAACGTCTGGAGCATATGAATTGAAATTTGCTTTGGTTGCTCTAAAGTTTCAGCTTTTTAACTGCGATGCTCTCCTGCCCACTGTAAGCTCCTCCCCACCATAAATAATTATCTGCATTCTTCCATGAAAATGTTGAAGCCTTTTGTTGTTATTAGTTTGTTATATAGTTTTTCTTTTTTTCCTTTGAGACGGGATCTAAGTTCTCGATTCAGGAAATTGGGTATGGAGTTTGGAGCTTCGAGTCTTGATTTTGAATTTGTGAAAAAGTTTCACAGAGCTGTTATGTAGTTTCTTTGGATTTGAAAGTGGTTTTGCTGCTCCATTTTCTTGTTCCTTATTGTTGGAAGATAATGAGTATTAAATTAAAATTCTCCATGAGTTTTAACTGTTAGATGAAATGGTTACCTGTAGAAGATGGGATGTGGAAAGAGGATGAGATTTGAAGCTCTTTATAATGGCATTAAGTTTGAAATTTTAGTTTAAATCCTATTATGCTGGTAGCTCTGTATGTAGTGTAGCCTGTTCGTGATTGTTAATCGTGCATTTTGAGTCTAGGATGTTTTAATTATCTAATTGATTATATGGATAATGGAAATTGTTCTTGTCTATGATTGATTCTTGCCAGGAAGCTTTCTGCTTCTCGCCTCCGTATCATTTCCATGGCTCGAAGTGTTCTGCCAAATATTGCTCACGTGGTTGAGAACATCAAGCATTCACCTCATTGTGCATCTCCAGTGAAGAATACATCTCCGTGTATCAGCCTTTGCCTTTTCAGTCCCTGTAAAGGACCTTACTCCTATAGAGCATTGCACAAGGACATCAATGCAAGACAGAAATCTCATGTTGTGGATTCTAAGGAAGGGATAAAATCTGATTCGTCGGAGGATAGTAAGGATGACAAAGGAATTCAGCAACCGAAAGAAGTTGCTCACGGAAACAAAGGGAGATTGCCGTGGAACAAAGGAAGAAAACACAGTGAAGGTAATTGTTTTGGGTGGTTCACTTGAGTAAAAATGTATGTTAATAGTTTTCTAAGTATAATTGTCTGGATTGAATCATACAGAGACTCGTGAGAGAATCCGACACAGAACGAAAGAAGCCTTGAAAGATCCCAAGGTGAAGTCATGTAAGAATCAGTCAATTTGGATCAGATTATCTTTCCGCTTTATGAATTGAGCAACTCATAAAACATAATGTTTCTTTGTTCTATGTTAAAATGCAATCTCAACCATGGTGAAAATTTGTCTTTTGTCTGCTTACTAATGTGTTATCTGTTTTACATTTCTAAAAAAGTTAATCTGCCACTCCACCTTCCTTTCTTTTATTTTCTTTCCTGAAAGTAAAAAATGGATGTACTTAACAAACAACTTATTCTCCTTTTCAATTCTTGAGCCAATTTGAATTCATTGTTAAATTGTTCCAACTCTTTCTATCCCAATCTCCTTGACATCTTTGCTTCTAACTTTTTTGCAGGTAAGGAAGAAGATGTCTGAAGCTCCTCGTGTTCTCAGGTAATTCCCCCCCCCCCCCCTTTTTTCCCAATGCATGCTTATCAAATCTTGACTGGAGGAGGGATTGGGAAGGTCCCAAATTTTAGCTTAAGTTTACATTGAAGTTGTAATGTCATTGCAGTAATCAGACCAAAATAAAAATACGCGCATCTCTCACAAAAGTATGGGGGAAGCGTCTAAAGTGGAAAAGGTCAAGGGAGAAGTTCTTGCAATTATGGGCTGAAAGTATCGCGAATGCTGCTAAGATAGGAGGGGGTGACGAGCAAGAACTGGAATGGGATAGCTATGAAAAACTTAAACAGGAAATGGCCCTCCAACAGATTCATCAGGATGCAGAAATTGCGAAGGAAAAAGAGAAGGCACGCATCCGAGCAGAGCAAGCAGCACAAGTAAAAGCTGAAAAGATGGCAAGGCTTGCTCAGAAAAGGATGGAGCGAGAAGAAAATGCTAGAGTTAGAGGAAAATCAACCAGAAAAAGGAATAAAAAGTCTAAAGAAGAAAAGGAAAAGTTGGCTGAATTTCAGGAGGAGAAACTCAAGGAGAGACTAATGAAGGTAATCAGTGATTTATCATATGGAATTATATTTCTATGGTAAATCGATTATTTATATATTTATACATAATTATATCTATACTAGGATTTCTTTTGCCTTATTTCATTCTTTAGACTTCAAGATGGAGTACGGGTATTGAGGGAGAAAGGGCAGGGGCTGTCAACCTGAATAATAATAGTGTTTTTCTTAGAACTTTTATCTGGATTTGACTTACAAATGTGGCTTAACTGGTTTCCTGGTCTAGTTTCATCGTGTGAATGGTGCTAAGATCCTTACAAGCATCACAGAAATCTTATATCTTGTGATGAATCAGAACATCATTTTGATAAAGATGTACTGATGATTTTGTTCCTCCAATATTAAGCTATAGGCTATAGCCAAAGAGGGCTTTGTTGGTATGGGTTTGCCTCTATCTGTATCTGGACACTTGACTTGCTACCATAATATCATATTGTTATACTGATGGATATTCATATTGGTTGTAAACAGATCCGTAAAAAGAAACCCACAATTTCTCGAGTAAGCAATCAATATCAACGATCCTGGGAGAAATTTGACTTGGACATTGCAAAAGGCGAACAACTGCGAAAGGATATATCTCTAGCAGATCAGATTCATTTTGCTAAGAAGAGAGGAGCAAAGCAGCTGCTTGACAATCTTTGACAAGTCATCTCAATTTATGCATGCCACAAAAATACCATTCCAAGAATTCGGGACAAAAGGACTTACAAGGATGTGTAGATTGCCATGTATTTCATGTGTTTGAACATTAGAATTGAAAACTCAGGATTAGGTAATATGTACACTTTACATTGACTCGCTTAAAAGCTTCTCAATCACATATTTCCTTGTTTAGAGTATCCATTTGTTGAGTAGATTTATAAATCAAAGTTATGCCCTTCATTATTTTCATATGATTTGGATTGTGACTTCAAAAACCTACTATTTTCACAAAGAGCAGTGTTGAATGAAATATTTTCACAAAAACCTACTATTTTCACAATTTGGATTGAGAAGCTAATCATTAGATTACTCTCCACTGGAACAAAATCTTTTCAACAAATAATCATCCAGATAAAACACCCCCAATAAGCAAACATTCAACAGAGCCAAACAAGAGGAACCTCCAAAATCAAGGAATTAAGTTGAGCAATAATTCATAACAAATGAAGTACCATCAGATAATTGCGTAACAGAACCCTGAAAGACCTAAGCATTTTGCACATTCAACTAAAGTTGTGAGCATACAGATAACCAAACAGAGCATATCCGTAGGCGTATCTTATGGAACTGGAAACATAATAGAAACTAAATTCATCTCAATATACATGGTCTTAGTAACTTGAAGGTGGTGGGGGGTAATCTCTTCCTGGGACGTTCTGTTTCTCCTGTGGAGCATAAGCATTCTGGTATTGTCCCTGACCAGGTCCCATATTTGGAGCAAAATTGTTCTGATTACCATACCCTGTGTTGGGATTGAAATTGCCAGAATTTTGTCCAGGACCGTATCCCTGATTTGGAGGCGAGGAATCTCTAGCAGGGTAGTTCTGGTTTTGGTAGGGGTTCCCACCACCACCCACATTTCCGTAGGCATTCTGTTGCTGTCCTTGGCCAGGCCCAGTAGGAAAGCCTCCTTGATTTGGCCCTGGGCCAGATTGATATGGCGGTGGTCCACTATTTGGACCAGGGCCATACTGAAAGTTTGGTGCGTTGTTAGCCGGTCCTGGTCCTCTCATGTTATTTGGAGGCATCCCTCCTCCCTCATAGTTCGGCTGTCCAGGTCCAGCATTAGGAGCAATAGCTTGTGGAGGAGCCATATTTGGTGGACCTCGGTAGTTGCCACCTGGCCCTCCAGGATTGGGTCCAGTGTTCTGCCCTTGCATTTCTCGTCTTCGCTCGAAATTTCTAGATCTGTCAAAGTTTCGAGGTCTATCATTGCGCCTGTTCCTCTCATTTGCCCGAGCATTGTTCCTCACCCATTCCTCATGATATTTAGGGTCATATGGAACAGCCTGCCCATTAATAAATGGTTCACCTGCAAATATAAGATGTAAAATATTAGTTGAATGTCACCACATTCAGAGTGGATGAACCTTTTTCATAAGGCAGCAGCATGGTTTTGACTTTGTACAGAACAAATCAGAACACCAAATGACTGTTGGTATACATTACATACCTTAGACAATGGGCCCCTTGTTTCAGAAACTAATTGGAAGGTAACACCAAAGTGTGTAAATAAACCAAGAAAGATGCTGTGTGTAGTAGTTATAAAGGGAAAAGGGAAAAACTGAAGAAAACAACACACATGTTCCCAGCAAATTTTCACACTAGAATAACAAGGAACCGCATACCTCCATAATCTTTATTTTTGACATCCAAGTATGAATCAGGGAGCACCCAGCGAACTTCAGGAAGTTCTGCACCAATAAATTGCTAGTTAAAGAAATTCCAAATATACAGAACATCCAACAGAAATCAATCATATAAAATAAATTGCTCACCTTTTATCTTGTATGAAAGGTCCTCCGTAACTAGAGCACCAAAGGCAAAGTAATGCCTGGTAGAGACCGAGTAAATTTTCATCCGTGCTTCTTCCTCACTGCAAGTTAACCATGATATTTCAACCAAAAAATTACACCTTTGGCTTTTAACCCATGCTAGAAAATTTCACTTATCAAAGTACTAAACTACTGTGATGAGAGCCACAAATTTAGAATTGTAACACAATCAATAAGAATCAACAAAGAATATAACTCAATTACCCAAGTGACCTTGACACCCTGCAATATAAATAACACCAGAGTAGGAGCCAATAGCACATAACTCATACTAGAAATTCTATACAAAATAACCCTCCTGAGCATTCTCAGTACTGAATAACACTTCAATGACATCCCGATCACAAATAACATGAGTTACATAAGTAACCTGGGACTAACATAAACCTTAACATGTATTTCAATATTTCTTTACCAACTGATCGGCCAGCGACTATTCTCATAACCGTATCAGATTTCATCATTTCCAAAGCAACAAAAGAAAATAAAAACAAATCCAATAAAGTTCCCGAAAATCAAATAATTAAACCTAATTCACTCTGAACAAAGCAGAAATTACCAGAGAAAGAATTTAACACAACACTAGTAACAAAACAGATAGAATAAGTCAGAAAGAATCGCACCTCCCAAGGACCTTAGCAAGCGTTTTGATATAGTGGTCGATGATCTCATCCCTAGTGAGGTTCTCATCCGGCTTCTCCACAACCACGAGCCAGTGCTCAAAATCACAACCGTCAAGCAAAATCGTCTCCTTTGGGGGGCGATTGGACCAGTTAGGGTTCGGATCATTCAGGGACGAAGTCGTCTGTCGACTCGAGAACGCCCTGGAGGAAATCGCCGGCGCAAGGCGACGAAGATAGGAAGCGGAAGCCGCCGCCACGAGAGGGCGGAGGCGGAAGAGAAATGAGGAAGAGTGTGGGATTGCGGCGGCGGAGGCGGTGGTGTAGGAGTGAGAGATTACAGATGTCAGCGATTGCTTGGTGCTGAGGAGAGTACGGGCGATAACTCGAGTCGCCATTGTTGAGAGTAGAGTTGCCAATCGATAAACCCTAGCTTGGTGTAGCTGCCGATAGAAATTAGGGGTTTTGGGGTTGGAGGCCTTTTATAGTGTGTAGTGTTGAGTGTGGACTTTGTCAAAATGCCCCTGGATATTCATAAAATACCAAAAATATTTTTCTATACTGAATTATTATTATTATTATTTTATCTTTCTTCTTTTAGCAATTCTATTCTATTGTTTAATTAAGGGTAAAAAACAATTAACCATCCGAACTATAGCCCGTTTTGCAGTTTCTTGTAAAAACTTTTTTCGTTGCACTGTCCCTATTAAACTTTGCGAGATTTGCACATTTCAGTAAAATGCCACTTTCCGGCTATTTTTTCCGGCGTACGTGAAACGCTGTTGTTATAATTATGGGCAAAACGGACTTTTACTGTTAAGTCACACGTGAGTGACACGTTTACTGAAATGTACGCCGGAAAAAATAGCCGGAAAATAGCATTTTACTGGAATGTGCAAATCTTGCAAAGTTTAATAGGGACGGTGCAACCAAAAAAAGTTTTTACAAGAAACTGCAAAACGGGCTATAATTCAGATGGTTAAGTGTTTTTTTACCCTTTAATTAATTAACCACAACAAGTGCAATTTGTGATGAAATAAATATCCATATGAATGTGTATAAAAAGATGATAAAATCTTACAATTTTTATGTACAAGTATAAATTGATTCGTTGATGAGCGGTAAAAATAGTTTATACATTGTAAATAAAACATTTAAAGACATTAAAACAAGTATCTGCACTTTAGCAGGTAGACTAGAAATTGAAATCAAAACCTTAAGTAACAAATTATATGAGAATACTCAGAATAGGATTTAGAGACTATCTCATGAAATTATAACCGTTTGATATGAATTTTCATGCTCTACGAGCTTTTTCACAGGAGACAGAGAACCTAATTTTAACTGTGTTTTTAAACCTTTGATTGATAGCCTATGTATTAATCAAAACCAGCAATTTCTGAAGAGTTACAAGGTATGAATGAAAAAGACAATGGTGAACTGTGCTTTAGCCCCCAATAACCAATGACAAGATAACAAGCATGAAACAACTCCATTACATATTGGAACTATAT
The DNA here is from genome assembly GCA_946896805.1 of Scutellaria galericulata. Classification (NCBI taxonomy): domain Eukaryota; kingdom Viridiplantae; phylum Streptophyta; class Magnoliopsida; order Lamiales; family Lamiaceae; genus Scutellaria; species Scutellaria galericulata. The sequence goes on from OX335785.1 coordinate 24,383,715, forward strand.
CGAATGGGATGGCGACGATGCAACACTCTTTGGAGCCATCGCCTTCGTGGCTCTGGTGGCAAACAAATAAAGCACTCTCTTTCTCCACCATCCTGCAATATCTCGAATGCATCCAAGTACATCTCACTTGACTGTGGGATATCCTCCATTTCGTTCAAGCACTTCAGAGCAGCCGATATTGAGTAATCAGGCGCATTTCCAGCCAACGACTGAAGAGACCCCAGTGCCACTTTCCCATTAGTGAGTTCCACGAGCTTAGCTACACAGCTCCTGAATTCGTTCATCCATGCCTCTCCTTTAGGTTGACATTTCAACACTGATTGCTGGGGAAGTTTTCCACGTAAAGCCAATGGCGTTTGAGCTCCATAGTCATCTTCCATTGTTTTGAACGACTGAGGTTCAAGACTGGAGAGCCTATCTGGTAGGAGCTCAACTTCAACGTCTAGGCATTGTTGGGTGGAGGCTTGGCCCAGCCCGTGGTCGAATTTCCATGGTAGAAGACCGTTTCTGTGCTCCATTGGTCTCACGTAGCTCGATATTGTTACCACCTTATCCTTGTCTTTCTTGAAAACGGGACAAATCCCATCGGTTATATGGCGGAGTAGATGGGTCGTCCCACTTCTGCTTGAACAAGTGAATAGCTTTTGGCAGTGGTTGCACTGACATTTGTCGCATCTTCCATCCTCCTTTATGATCTTTGTGAAATGCTGCCAGACTTTGGATCTTAACTTTCCCTCTCGTTTTCGCTTGTCTCCAATGCTCGCTTCAGAGTTATAGTTTATTTCTAGATCAGTTTCGTTATTTGCATCCTCCATCTATCTACAAAAAAGAACCAAAAAGACACAGATCACTCCCCATCCAAAGTTACAACATCTAATGCCAATCAGATAACTAACAAGCTATCAATACTACAAGGCATGTTATCTGTTGTTTCTACATGCACAATAATACTGATATAGTCTATCTAGCTCTGAAAAACAAACCAAGCTACTTAAATATTCAATTCAAGGTATGTTATCAATTGTTTTTACATGCACAATGGCACCTTAGAAGTTAGTTCTTTGTGATAATGAACTGAAAAACAAACCAAGCTACTTAGATACTCAATTCCAGATTGTTGGTTAAAAGCTCATGTGAGCTTGATTCAACAAAGAAGTCAAACATGCTTGAACATACTATTTCATTTAAAACTTGGCTTGAGCTCAATAAGTAATTTTAAAAAAGAAACGTGTAAAAAGATCAAAATTACTTGATCTTAATTCGTGTTCGGCTCGATTAAAGCTCATTTAAGCTGAATTGATAATAAAATAGGCTGAAAACATATTTTTCAAAGCTTAATAACGATTCAAGCAAGCTTGATTCAATTAATCCATAGCCCTAAATCTGCCAAATTCTGCACTACCAGAAGAATATGACTCAAATCAATAAAAGTTCTCTTGAATGATTTTTCCAGTATTATATAACTCATTCCTTATCTTTATAATTTCTTGGCTATGATTTTCAGATTCAACTTCATACAGACAACGAATTTTCTTATAAATTTGTCAACAGTATAACAGTATTCATCAACTAAGTTCATTTCCCTCAACTCTGCATAATCCCACATAAGAGTTAAAAAAACATTTAAAAAAGAAAAAACTAAAATTTCCGTTCAATATAATCATCATATTAGAAGCTCAAATTAAAATCAGCAAAAAAAATCACTCTCACAGCAGAAATAAAAACACGCTAAAATCTCCACAAAAATAAACCAAAATCCAAAAATGTAAAATAAAATGGAGATTATACAATTGAGAATTACACACATAAAAAGCTAGAATCAGTTAAAAGAAAAGCAGGGGAAAAGGAAAGAGAGCTTATTACCTCGGCAGCAAGCGAAGGTTGGAATTGAATAGAGAAACGCAAAACGGGCTCCGGTGCCGAAAACCCTAGCTATTGAGGGGTGCATTTTAGCATCGGGCCAATATGAGATGAAAACGGAGGTAATGGGCCTGAAAAAAATAATTCGGGCTTATATTCAGCCCGACTCGGCCCAACCTATTTTTCTCTCTCCTTCTCCCCATTTTTCCCTATCATTTTTCTGCTAACATGAATTACTGCAAAATTTGTACCAGCGAAACGAGGGCCCCACCGTAAGGATTGGTTATATTCATTTATTTTATAATTGAATATGATTATAAACGTGTTGGTGAATATATTGGTTAATTTTTAGCAAATAAAACTTAAAAATGAAAAAAAAAAAAAAAAAAAAAAGCAAACTCAAAAATGTTCATGTAAAAGGTAAAGACATATTTTTATGATGATATAATTAAAAATAAATTAATATTGTAATAAATCCAAATATAAAAGTATTATATTCACCTACATTAAAATTAAAATACACATAAATTTCAATAAAAGATAGAATAACAAATATTCTTTTATACATGGCTAATAGATAGAGAATGAATAATAATTGAACATCAACAATTGAAACTGTTTATGAATATGTTTGTGAATATTAATGAATGAGTTTTTGTTGTTTATTTATATTTTTATTAAGGTTAATAAACGAAATTAGGAATAAGTGAACTGAATTTTGATCCAAGCATAGGTTATTGGACCATCATTTGATGTTCAAATTAAATGAACTTTCATGTATCCAAAATCCTGCATAAGATGGCCGTTCAAATAGAACATTATAGCATAATTATTGTACGCTTAACGAAGACTGATGCAATGAAACACGAGATTATAAGTTATAACACTAAATGAAATAAATTGCCAACAAATTCCATACCACAGCTTTATCCCTTTCTTTGTGTCTTCTACTCATAAGTAGATGAACAAACATATGAAGATAAGCGGTCTGTAATTACATTCTAATGCTCTATAGAGACAACATTGGTGTCTGTTCTTTCTCTACACACAATTCAAGTGATACATAAGCAATGTCAATCGTGAGACTCAATTAGTTCGGTCGTCTATTGAAGTGAATGTCATGGTAGCATGTGTCATGTTTGGGCTTTGGAACGTCGAAGATGTGTCTCGAGATCCTGATGACGATGCATGTGCTTCGTTGCTTGAACTCTTGAGAGTCATTAGCTCTGTTAGTTGGCCTGGCTTCGACACTTTCTCCTCGTCCACTTCAATCTCACCTTTCAGCATCTTCGCAATGGTGGACATGGTTGGCCGACTTTTTGGGAGTTTTTGAGTGCATAAAAGCCCAATCTTTAGATATTTGCAAGCCTCGTCGTTGAAGTCCCCCTCGAGTGCTTCATCCACCAACTCAACCAGCCTACCTTTCTCGTATAGTATCCAGGCCTGTGAAATGACAACATAGAATGATTTATGTATACATTGTTTTACGCATTAAAGAAAACAAGACAAGAATGTCTTCATTCACCAAAGAGTGGCTACAATATTAGTCATTATGTTATGAGATAAGACTTTCCCATACCCTTTCAAGAAGATTGTGTTCAGCAGCTGGTAATCTCTTGTTTGTGTTGCCTCTTCCAGACACGATTTCCAGTAAGAGAACACCAAAACTATATATATCCGCTTTCCGGGTCAGCTTGCCCCTAATCGCATATTCAGGGGCCAAATAACCACTGCAAACAAAGAAACACGACCACTGCTTTTAAGAATAAGTAAACAACATTTGAATGGTAACATCAATGAGATAAAGGACAATCATATGTCTCATACCAAAGCTCAGCAAAGTTTAGGAGTTGACAAACTTACAAAGTTCCAGCAACACGCGTGCTGACATGAGTAATAGTGGATGGGAAAAGCTTAGCCAGACCAAAATCGGAGATTTTTGGGGTGAAATCTTTGTCAAGTAGAACATTGCTTGCTTTAATATCTCTGTGAACAATATGAGGCTGCACTTCCTCATGGAGAAAAGCGAGCCCTTGTGCGACCCCTATGCAGATTCTAGACCGTCTTTTCCAGCTAAACTGAAGATTACCATAGTTCCCCCCTACATTACAAGTTAATCAGAACCTTATAAACAAAAAATCTACAAGTTATAACTGCCCAAGCGAATATTACTTAGAAGAGTTTGGGCAAGGCTATTATTTTCAAGATAGCCGTATACCAAAATCCGGTGGTGTTCTTCAGTGCAACAACCACACAACTTAACCAAGTTTTCATGTTCAACTCCTGATATCGCCACTATCTCATTTAAAAATTCTCGCACGCCTTGCTCTGATTGGGCTGAGAGAACCTTAATTGCTGCTAAGGTGCCATCATTTAGCTTTCCCTACAAGTTTGAATGAAACTAAACTTAGCAATCAAGCTGGGACGAGACGATGTGCACATTGAGATCAAATTCTTGGAGTTGTTACCTTGTAGACTGAACCAAAGCCACCTTGACCAATCTTATTTGGCAGACTAAAATTTTCAGTTGCAGTTTGTAGTTCGTTGTAACTATAGAGTTTAGCATTTTCACCAATCTTATTTGTCACCTTGAAAATTTCTGCAGTTGATGAAAGGACCCCATAAGAAATTCTTCTGCAGATATAAGAACATGGTAAATGAAAGAAAAATTGATACACAACAATTATCCCACTCCAGAAATTAGAGATCTACCTTCATTGATATCCAGTGTTTGGTTAGTTGGGTGAGATTTTTGCCGGTTAAAACAAACAGAAAGACAATTCATCACACCAATCTTTAAATTTCTATCAAAACTGCAATCTACATATATTCCCTCATCTGTCAATCATACATGTTAAAACACAAGTCAATATACTTCACAAAATCTTGATCATAGAAAAACCAATCAAAAGAAGAAAGAATCAAAGACTAGGATGTACTAATGCAGTATGTGGAAAATAGGGATGTAAGAACACATTCAATAAAACTGATAAATTATAGTCTAGACCCTTCAGACTTCAACACAAGCACATAAAATACAAATCCATTAAGTGCAAAAATTCTTAACATTGAACGAAACAAACAACTGCAAATCGAAAAAGTCAAACAAGAGGAAAGAAAGACCTTCTAGTTTTCATATTCTTTCTCCAGTCACATCTCACAAGCAAGAAACAAGTGAATATAAATCTAATAGATCAAGAATGGGTTGAACTGAGCTCAAGAAATCATAATATGATATCATAGAGAGAAATATTAAGAATTCCCAAGTCTCAAAAGGGTGGACCAAAAACCAGAAATTCAAGAAAATTTAAACCTGAGGAAGGGAAACTTCATACATCGTCAGGGAAAGAAAGACAAGAAAGCTCACGATCTGGGACAAGAAAGTTCACGATCTGGGACAAGAAAGATATGGAAGGAACAAACAAAACATAATTGTTTATCCTCATACTATGAAGATATTTGAGAGAGAGAAAGACGACGGACAACTTTTGGTCAACGTCAACGGTGAAGAATAATTCCAGTTTGCGTATAAATGGCCATTAGCTCCATTGTTTAATAGGTCTTATTAATATTTCTGTAAAAGTGAATACGTAAACTTTACGATTGTATATATATATATATATATATATATATATCAACGATAAAAATATCGGTATCGGTAGAAATATCGGTACCTTGATTTTACGGAAATATCGACGTATATATCGATTTCGGTGGAAATATCGGTTTTTTAAGCAAAAAATTTTGTAAAACAAATTGAAAAATATATCTAGTATTTTACATAATATTATAAGTAATATTAATACATATATTGAACTTAAATTTCAAATAAAATGATATATTTACAATAAATATAGAAATACATTAATATTATATACATCATAATTCTTTTATTAAATTTCAAAAAATTAACTAAACTTAATTAAATTATGAGAGGAACCAAAATGCTAGTGTACTAATTTATTTTAAACAATTTAGCTAAATTTATTTAAAGTAATTGTTTGTTCTACTAATCACTCATATACAAAAATATAGATATATAAAAAAAGAGATAAATAACTCGATTTTAATAGATATCCTCCAAATACATCATAAAAAGATTCATAATAAAAAAAATCACTTAAATTGAATTCATAATGAAAAGGGGAAAAAGGAAGGAAAGAAATAAGGAAGAAAAGAAAAGGAAAAGAAATCGACAAGAAAAAAGAAAAGAAAAAAAAAAAACAAAAAAGGAAATTAGGCACATGGCGGCCACACGTGAACAGTACTCCAGAATATCGCGATATTTTGGCCGAAAACTATTTTTTGCCGATTTTTCGTTGATTTTTTGATGAAAAAATATGACCGGTGTTTTTTATGTCGGAGACTCCAAAAAACCGAAATATCGCCGAAAAAATCGGTGATATTTCGTGATTTTTTTGTCCTTGATATATATATATATTTGAGTATTTGAGTTAATATAATATATTTATATATGAATAGTTAGTAAATGGTAGGTTTCATTTAATGATAATGGGGTGGCTTGTTGAATGGTTTGTTTAAATCTTTATATATATAAAAGTAAAACCAAAATGCCAAATGGCAAGCCTACAATGTTTTCATATTAAATATGTTAATTAATTTCTACAAATTTAATGTTGATAAGAAATATTATTATTACAAAATAATAAATAATATAGAAATATTAATTAGATTTATCTAATTAACATATGCTAAAGTTCAATGATACGAATTATTATATATTTGAAATTTTTTAAATTTAAAAATATAAAGAAAAAATATAAATAGATTCAAAAGAAGAAAAAAACTCAAATAAAAGTGGATAGCTTGAAAATTATTCAAACTTATTAATTATTGAAATCAAACAATTTTTTGAATATATGCTTTAAAATAAATTATGGAATTTATTAATTTGTGATATTTTGACTTTCATTTTGTATCATTTAATTGAAAATAAAAGTAGAGTGTTGTTACAAATGTAAACAATAAAGAGTAAACAAAAAAAAAAAATGGTGGGTGGGGTTGAATAATATAATAGGTATAGCAATGTATATTTTTTTCAAAATAATAATAATTTTTTTAAATGATCATCTACAAATGCAACTCATATTTTGACAATTAAATAATTATTTTTATATATATAAAAGTAAAACTAAAGTGCCACATGGCAAACCTAAAATATTTTCATATTAAATATGCTAATTAATTGCTACAGATTTAATGTTATAAGAAATAATATTATTACTAAATAATAAATAATATAGAAATATTAATTAGATTTATCTAAATAATATATGCTAGAGTTTAATGATAGATATTATTATATATTTGAAATTTGTTAAATTAAAAAATGTAAAGAAAAAATATAAATAATTACAAAAGAAAAAAAAAACTAAAATAAAGTTGGGCAGTTTGAAAATTATTATTTAAACTTATTAATTTTTGAAATCAAATAATTTTTTGAATATATGCTTTAAAATAAACTATGGAATTTATTTGTGAAATTTTGACTTTCATTGTTTATCATTTATTTGAAAATAAAAGTTGAGGGTTGTTACAAATGTAAACAAAGAGCAAACTAAAAAAAAAATGGTGGGTGTGTTGAATAATATAATAGGTATAGCAACGTATATTATTTTTCAAAATAATAATATTTTTTTAAAATGATCATCTACAAATGCAACACATATTTTGACAATTAAATAATTATGTTTTCATATTTTTTATATTTAATGTTAAATTAGACGATATATATTGCACAAATCATAAATTTAATTTTGTTGTGTAAATGATATTTCAATTTTTTTAATTTCACTGAATATAATTTTTTTTAATTAAATCCCGTGTATTACACGGGCCCTATACTAGTCTATATATATATAAGAAGACTTTGTATCTCTCAAATCATACCACATGGTTCTCTCAAGTGATGACACTTGAAGCTCTACAATGTTGTCAAGTGTCCTCCCTTAAAAATATTTTATTTATGAAATATCAAAGAATTAATACTAATTAAATACACACTCCACTACTCTACAAAAAATAAGTGCTTTGAAAAAAATAAATATGTAAGTTATAAATGCTTGGAAGAGATTGCTAATGTTGCATTGCCTTTTTCTACATAAAATCTTTGTTTCCAATAATAGTTTTTGTCCAACATTTCGAATTAAAAAAAAAACAATAATGCTCTTGCAAAACTAATGACATTAACAAAAAATAGGTGCTAAAAAAACTAAGGATATGTTTAGATTGGGACGTAGATAGATTTGCAAGTTTGAAAGTGGATAATATCGGGAATTGTAGAAAAAATAGATGATGTTCGATTATTTTATTTACAAAAAACAAAATATTTTTTGTGGGAATTGTAAAAAAGTGGATAAAGTAGAAAAACTAAATTAGAGTTATAGGATTCTACAAATTAATAAATAATATGATTAGGATATTATTTATTCAAAATCCAGTTGGGCACATCCAGTCTAAGCACCCCCTTAAACCATTGGGAAATTGTAATAAAACATTACAATAACAGATGTAACAATTAGTTAAGATTAATAAAATGAATACAAAAAGAAAACAATTACAAATGAAATCATTATGTCAACCTGATAAAAAGAGCACTCAAAGGCAAAATTGGAATAAAGCAGGTGCATTCGAGTGATAAAAATGGGATTTATTCTATATTTTTTTAAAGAAATATATGAAAATACCTAATACAATAGTTAAAACACCTATAAAGAACCAGCAATTAACACTGTTGTGCTAAATATCAAATGAAAAAAAAAAAAACAATGCAAAAGATTATTTTAAGGATATAGAAAAAAATATCATACATACAAATAAATCAACAAACACTTATGAAATAATATCACTTATAAAATAAAAATTAGATAAATGTTAAGTGAAGCCCGTGCATCTGCACGGGTTCAAACCTAGTTTATTATATTAAACTAGAGAAATTTAATAGTTGCAAATTTATTTTAAATATTCAATTTAAATAAAATGATTAAGAAAATATATTTAAGTGAAAAGAGATTAAAAAAAAAAAGATTTGGTATTTGCTATAGTAAAATATTTGAAAATTTCATTTTCAAGTGACGATCAAGCCTACCGAAGTCTTTTACAGCATTTGGCATCCATATCACATAGGGTATGTTTCGATTGGGATGTGCCAATCGAATTTGAAATGGGCAAAATCTCAATTCTTGTTTGTTATAGAATGTATGTGGATTTACAAATTCGATCTACATCCTACTTTTTTTTACAACTTCCAATAAAAATATCTATTTTTTCTACAATTCCCATAAAAACATATATTTTTTCTATAATTCTCAATGTAATGATGACATTTTAACTATAATCTTACCCTATAAAATCTCAAAACAAACACAAGATTTTCAAAATCCACCCTCAAATTCAAACTTGCAAAATCCACATCCGCCCCAATCCAAACATACTCATGGTGTTTTATTTTATTAAAAATTAGTAGTACTCCCGCGCGATGCGCGGTTTATTATGTATTATGACAATATAAATGATTTGTGATAATATAATGAAATTGTTATATTAAAAGGTTATTCATGACATCTTATTATTTTGAAATTTGTAAAAATCCGTATTTTGTTATTGATAACATCAATATTCAACAATTAAATATGAAAATAAAATTGAACATAATATAATAATAGTTTTGTGTTTGTGAGTTTTAATTTCTAAATAATTAAGAAGTGATTAATAATTATACTTATTACATGTTTTATTCATATTTTCGTTCATTTATATCTTATAGTACCTCCGTCCCGGCTCAACTTGCCTACGTTGATCGGGCACGGAGATTAAGAAAATGCAGTTGACTCAAGTGGATATGCACTTTTTGATGACATTTTTGTAATAATATGCACATCAAATCAAGTGGATATGCACTTTTTGATGGCATTGTTGTAATAATGTTGAAATATAGGGATATTAAGGTAAAAAAAATTTTGTCATTTATGGGCTGGCAAGTTGAGTTGGGACAAACCAAAATGGCAAGTAGGCAAGTTGAGCTGGGACGGAGGGAGTAATTATTTTCAGAATTTATAAATAATTTTCTGCATTCTTTTTAGATGGGTTTGTTCAAAAAGCATTATATTTATTCCAAAAAAAATAGTTTATATTTATAGATTTAGGTTTCAAATTAATTTTAGATTTTAAAACAATATTTCTTAGATTTTTTAAACCATTTTTCAGATTTTTTTGGAACATATTATAGTTTTTTAAAGCAATTTTTAGGTTAATTATATCTATTTATTTGAAATAATTTTAAATAAATTTTATCAAATATTTATATTATTTTTATTTTAAAAAATTTATTCAATTTATTGATTTTTATATCTTACACAATTAATATTACATATATATTTGAATTAATTTTTAAATTTTATTTGTTGATTTAAGATTGTTAGACTTAATCTCACAACCTTATAATAATAATAATTGAAAGTACAAGAAAAAAAAAACTATAAAAACTATACAAGAATATATTTATTTTCAAAGCTATATAAAAAAAAAAATTGAAAGAATACAAGAAAAAAAATTCAAAGGTAGAAAAGTTCTTCCAAATCGTATTGTTTGAAGCAAAAAAGAATAATAAAAAGCAATAAATATAATAATTTTTCAAATCTAAACATTCGAAAGTAAAAAAGTTATTTCGAATCTTATTGTCACATCTCTTCATCTAGGAAGATCTCAAATTGTCTTTGATTGAAGTATGAGAGTGGAATGTACAAATAAAAAATATAAAAGGAAAGATTAATTATTATGATTGAAGGAAATATTATTTTATATAATAATTTTAATTTGACGAAAATATAAAATCAACAAAAAAATAAAAATAAAATTAACAATTTAAATTATTAAAGTTATATGACAATTCGTGCAAAATCATTTGTATATGGTACATGTTATAAATTAAAATAATAAAAGATGTTATGAATAACCTATTAATTTATACAACTTCATTATATTATTACAGTCTGTAAATATTAACCCAATAAATAATAAACGGCGCATCGCCCAGGTGGACTGCTGGTAAATCAAAAAAGTTCTAAAATGATGCAACTAAGATCAAACAATAGTGGGTTGCAGGAATACACATCAAAATCTCACAAAAAAGATTTATTGATAATCATGTACAGAGATTACAAGATAACAGTAGTTAGTACATAGGTTTGCATATGTTATTTAGGATTGGTATTATTAAATTTGGGCATAGCCGCTGGTAAGACTCAGTTCAACCTTTACTGCATGAAAAGCATGGTCTTTGCAAGCTCAAGGGCTTTGTCCCGTCCGAAAAACTTCTCAACAATCACTAATGCAAACTCCATGGAAGTTCCAGGTCCTCTACTCGTGACAAGATTGCCATCAACAACTACCCGGCTCTCTGCTTCACTGGGGTCCGACAATTTGTTGCACATTGCTGGAAACGCAGTAGCCTTCTTACCCTGTTGGATCGACATTAAGTCAACTAACATGACACTATTGAAAAGGCCCAGAAAAACTATACGAGAGTCACAAAGTGTTGTGATTTTTGCAATATTGCAAAGTTTTTGATTCTTCTAATTGAAATTAATGTACAAGCACTGATACCTTCAGTAAACCATGGGGTTCAAGGACTAAAGCTGGGGATGCACATATTGCTCCGTAAAATTTATTTGAGTCTCTTTGCTTCTTGAGCAGATTTACTAGCTTCTCTGAGCCTGCAAAGGCTTGGGCACCACCAAGACCACCCTGTTCCAAGAGCAAGTTACGGTCACTCAGACTACTACTTGTTTATAAACATAAAAGCAGGAAGCTTCAATGCAGTTCCCTCTTACTGGTAAAACAACAAGGTCATATGGGCGGTTGATGGCATCATCTAGGGCAACATCTGCAACTAGTTTAACTTTTCTAGAAGCTAAAATCTCGAGTTCTGATTCAATAGATGCCACAACCACTTGAGCTTTTGCTCGTCGTAATACATCAATAATAATAACAGCTTCCATCTCCTCACTCCCATTAGCAATGGGTACAAGAATCTGGCAAGAAGGGAAGCAGGCATATTAGATTGGAAACAGTGATCTGCCGGACTTAGTTCATGCATCCCATAACCATGCTTGGGTATTTTAGTATAGTATACATGAGGCCTCTAAGTTGTTCCTCATCTGTCCACTCTTAACTGCTAATGCAGTAACTAGGAGCAGAATCGCTTATAAGAAGAGAATGAATTGTACATGTCCGTACTGAACCCACAATTAAACATGCTCTAACAGTGCCTCCTCATCATGGTTTCTAATTTTTTTCATAACCTCAGGATGAGGATATATAATTCCCTATAAAATAATACATGTATCCATGATTAAAGGATAAGAAAATGAGTATCAATCAACCTGAGGAGAAGTATCAAATGTCCACTTGACTGGGTTTAGCTCAGTGAAAGTATGCTCATCCACATGATTCGATCGCATGACCTGGATACAAAAATTATTGTAAGAAATTACAAGGAAAAAAAAAAGATGGAAGGGGCAAAAAGTGGGTGCTATCAGTTATTAACAAAAGGCAGATATAGGGCGTAACTACTAGTTACATGGTATATGGCAGTGTAAAAAGGATAATGGTCACCCACCATTATCACATTTCAAGCAAGAAAGATAAGAGATAGTAGAAATACCAGAGGTCCAGAAACCTCAGCAGCTTTTTCTTTTCCATACAGCAGCTCTACCAGAGCAACAGCATACTCAATCGCTGTTCCAGGTCCACGACTGGTCACTACTTTGCCATCCTGCTGCACTCTGGATTCAACAGCAGATGCAGATGATGATAATTCCTCCATGAATGATGGATAGCAAGTTGCCTGCCAAAGGATCAACAGTCACGTCATTAAACTGTCTTGGTCAACACAATTTTTGCAGTGAATTCCTATAAGTATATGACACACAAATGGTAGAGCTATCCGTACTCACCTTTAACCCCTTCAACAGGCCCCATGTCCCAAGTGCTACAGCAGGAGCTGCACATATTGCAGCATATGGCCGATCTTCTGCAGCCTGCTTTCTCGCTATGTTTTCCAATGTTTTGCAATCCCTAAAAGTGGCAGCACCAGGCATTCCTCCCTTTCCAAACATATATAAATATTGAATTTAGTTAGACCTACATAGCAAGAATCACATTAACAATAGATGATACTAATGTTTTCTGGTATAATTTTCCAGTATTGATCAGATTTGTATAACCTTATCACAAACACTCTATTTAATTTAACTGTCTACTCACCATAATTAACAAATCTGGAATCATCATAGCATAGTTAATCCAACATCACATTGATACTTAGTGAGAAATCTTATTATCAAGGCCAGGGGTTGAACATCCATTGTTATAGAGGAAGAGCAAATTACATTCAGAACTGGGAATTTAAGGCATTTAACTCAGTAGCATTAACAAACTCAACATCAAATGGAAAATGAACAATATACCAGCTTACATGGAATATACATACTCACACAAAATCCAGCAGAAACTACTAGTAATCTTATAAATTAAGAACACGCCAAAATAACATGCCACGATTCTTTGCCACCAGATAAACAAAACCTAACAGGTAACCTACCGGAAGAGAGATTAGATCAAAAGTAGTATCCGCGCAGTCAGAAATAAGAGCATCAGCGACGATTTTGATGCCGTGGCATGCGTCAACGCCTAGCTGTTTCTCCACCGACGCTACCGTAACAGCGGCGCCGGCTCTCCGAAGCACATCGATCGTTATCACCGCCTCCAGCGGCTCCGTGCCGTTCGCCACCGGCACCAAAACCTAAACATCGCAGAATGACAATACTCAGAGAAACTTATCTTAATCGGATGCTGAAATGGCATTTCCGGCAATCGATCTCGAGAAATGGAGAAAGCTCAGTACCTTTTTAGCAGCGGTCGCCATGATTGAAGTTGAGAAGCGATTCTTTCTGCGATTAGTGGAAAGTGTGTGAGTGTGAAAATATGAGAAGTTAAGGGATTGTTTGGCAAGAGGAGATAAGTATGGTGCAAGAGGGGTGAGGTGGCGCAAATGTACTGCCGCCATTTTATAGTTGCTCTTTGTGTAGAAGGCTAGAAGCCTCTCGAGATAAATATATATATTTGGGAAGATATATTGAATTTAGTATGTGAAATTTATTTGAATTTTTCTTTAAAATATTTATTTTATTAGCTCAAAAAATATATTCTAAATTTTTTTGTCACAAGTTCCAAAATATTTTAAAATTTAGCTTCACATTTAATAAAATAGTTTCAGTGCTGTAATTTAGATTCGATTTTGATAAGAGTTTGATATCCAAAATTATAATTCTATTGACATGGTTGAATAATTTTATATCAGAAATACTGTCATTTGATTCCCAATTGGTTATTTTGAGGCATTTATTTGATTTTAAAATGATTGATTTTGTAAAAAAATTATGGATTCTGTAAGTTTTCATCACAATACAAACTTTATACTAATCTTGCGTTGGTCATAATCTTTGAGATAAATTCAATTACGATATCTAAGTGATTTTGTGACATTTAATTGGGACGTCTCTATCATTATTGGATGTGTCTCGATTGGACTGTCTCACATTTATCACTAATTTTGTTAATTGCCACTGTTTCTATTGCAAATTGAGATGGACAGTGAATGTCCATCTATGTTGGATTTCGGACAACATCATTAAGACATGTTTGGTGATAGTGGTAGTTGCAGAATTTTTGGTTGGAAAATAAAATCGATGTTCTAATTTATAAAAAAAAGGCTCATGCCTGCCATTGTTACAAATATAATTTAGTGCTGTAGTTAAAATTTGAAACTAACATAAAGTCTGTAATATTTTATATAACTAATCAAAATATTGGGATAACAACTCGATCTCAACTGATATTTATATTCAATTGATTTTTTTTACGAGGAGATTCTTATATAACCAAAAGTTTTTTCTTTCATGCACAAATATTGTATTTAAAATTGATCAAACTTATATCATCTATTTATCACGTACTAAAATATATTTATCACTGTTAAAAAATAGTATAATTAAAGGTGAAAAAATATATCCGAAATCTTATATTGCGTAATTACAATGTTTTGCATATACTTGATAATAATTACCATACATCACATGAACTAAATAACTTCATAAAATTAATATATGATTTGAGTTTTTTTTTTAATCAAACATGATTTGTTAAAACAATTAAAATATAAAATGAAGAATTATATTTGGGAGTCATAAAAAAAAATCACACGCGTTGACCTTAATTTACCATCAGTGGTAAACTGGTAATTACATTGTCCACGCATGCAACTGTAAAAATTGGGTAGTGGGGACCACTTCACCCACAGTCTGCGGTAAAATGTATGCTGCACCAAAGTTCACACCAATCTTCACCCGCCACCAAAACGACGCCGTGCTTTAGCAGTAAACCTCACTCTACCATCACCGGTTTTCCTGGTACATAATATTTTCACCTAAATTATTGCTAGGGTCGGCTAACCGCACCATCAATCTTTTAAATACACCTCATTTTCTAGACACACACATTTAAATCAATTTTATTATAAGTAATTTCTAAACACACCACAACACATTACAATAATATCTTTTGATTTTAAATTTCACATATATCCAAACACACCCCACAACATATCCAAATACACCCCCACAATTCATTCACTCCAAAATCAAAATCCTAACTCATTTCAATTCAAGATCCCTATACTCTCAATCTGGATTTGTTCGACGAAATTGTTCGGTCTAAATTCGAACAAGTTTTTGTATTATCACATTCAACAAAGCATCCGCGTACAATTGATCCTTATAATGAAGATGAAGTTTCAAATAAATTTGCAATTTTCGTTTTTCCAAAGTTTTTCCTCAATTTGCGTGAAATTTGTTGTTTTATTGTTTGAAATTGAGCAACATTGTTTAGGAATCATATTTAGGATGTGTTTTAGTTGAAAACATGTGTAGTTGTAGATTTAGGCTTGAAAAACGAAATCGTGATGTTGAATTTTTGTTTTCTGGGCGGGGTCGGTTCGACCCTGGTTCGCCGAGTTGATTGAGTAGTGTTCGAACATACTACAATATGTTCGCCCACACTTCGATCTGTTCGGCATATAATGACCGATCACGAAATTCACAGGTTTTTTTTTACTTCAAAATACACAAAAAACGAATGGTAAAAAAACATCTAAACAACTTACATTATTCATCTCATGTGTTATTTTTTGAGACATGATGTTTTTTGAGTACAAATAAGGTATGAGGTGAAGATTTGAAAGATTAGGGTTTTGTTTGGAGGGTTTGTAAGAAAAAAGAAGTGAGGAAGAAGAAGAAAAAGTGGAGTGTGTTTTAATTAAGGGGTGTGTATTGTATAGTTTTAATTTATTGATAATTATTTATAAAATTAATAGTAAATGTATAAATATCTTTAAATAAATCATTTGTTTTCTATTTAATTTTGTGGGATGTGTTTAGTAATTGTTTAGTGCGGATAGCGGCCTTTTTGCTATTATAAATATTGTACTGATTATCAGTGATTCATTTTTGTACATTTCCCGAGACAATCACTCTCTTACGCACCTCTATTCCTTTCCTCCGATCGTTATCTCTTATTCTGTTCTGTGAGTACTCTCGAATTTTGATTAATAATTCTTAATTTATTGCGATGAATTTGGAATTTTGTATTTGATCTTTGACTTCGTTTGGCTGTTGCGATTTTTTTTTTTTTTTTTCATTTTGTTTGATCGAACTGTTTATGGATATGTTTTTGGATCATGCGTGGTTTTTTGCTTGGGTAATTGATAATTCTGCCGAAAATTGATTTTATTTTATGTATGTTTACTTGCTTGTAGGTCAAATTTTGCTGGTGTGATTATACACCAAGAACACAGCTACGACTATATGACGTTTTGTTGTAGAGTTGAATGACTGTTTCTGGGTTTTTTTTTTTTTTTTTTTTTTTTGGGTGTTGTATTTGGTGATTTCTGGTGTTCCTTGTGTTGTTTTTCTGATTTTCATTACTTTTTTTCCGTAGGAACTTATACTTGTTGGTATTATATCGATATTTGAATATCCTAATCGTTGAATCTTATTGTTGTTTGGATATTCAGATGATGTTTCTCAGATTACTGTTATACTGAGAATAAGTTAATCTCAGATGCAATTTCTTTGAATTATCTTATATGCATACAGAAATCCATCGAAAGATTCTTGGACACAACATGTAGATTCAAGGTTCAGTTCATACTCTATTTTGCTTGTATGTGTATCTGAACGTGTTTCATTTGTTTAAAGTATCTGTTCAATTGGAAGAATATGGCATCACTTCGTCTCTGTTTCGAGTTGCTAGATGGTATTTCTCCAGGTTTTGTGTTATCGGCATGTTTTCTCTTTTCATCTTTTTTGTCTAAGAATTTGTTGAATCAAATACACCTCTTATTATTTTGACCACCTTGTGTGTTGCATCTGAAATTTTCAAAGTATGGACTGGATGACATTATTTTCAATCAATTTCTGGAACAAATAGTGTACATACAAATACTAGGAACATTTTTATGCATCCTTAAGATTGGTTGAATCTAAGAATATATTACTGGTACATGGACTCACTGCCACTGAATGGCAAGTTCCTGTGGTCTGTAATTTATTATGCATAGTTTTTTACTCACTTCAAGAATCATTCTTATGCCACTCATACTTTGGGTATTTTCTATTCTGACTAAATATCCATTTTCATTCAGAATAGCTGTTCTTGAACTGAGGTTGTTGTAGATGGCTAATAATGAAGAGGGAGATGGAACAGCTCCCAGAGGAAATGAGTGGGAAGTTGTATCACTTACTGCATCAGCATATGATGCTGCGCCTGGTCCCAGACAAGTTGATTCAAGTCATGATATCCAGGGTAAGTTTGGTGGAGATGATGAAGCTGAAGCTTCTAGTGCAATGGTTAATTCTCGACATTTCATCTTTCCTCCAAATCAGCATGAGAATCTGCCCCTGGAACCTGATTACAGTGAGTTAAGTGATGAAAAAGGCGGTGACTTTGATGTTTCTCAGTTAGTCGAAAAGGAGGAGGGTAAATCAAATGTGAAGAATGAAGAAAATGTGAGTATCGAAAAATTGATGTCCAATGATATTCCTGGAATTCTGATGCACTATGAAGACAAGGGCATTTCCAGCTCTGCAGAGGTTCATTCCTCCCATCATGACGATACTGTTGAGGAGGATGCAGGGACTGCTGATATAGCTTCACTTCAAGATCACGCCTCGGATCCAGGTCTCTCAGATTCCCAGATGCCCGATAAGCAGGGAGAGTATGACGGCGGTGAGCTTCCCTGTGAAGCCTGGTGGAAAAGACGGGCTGTCTCTCTATATGCCCAAGCAAAAGAGGCAAATAGCTTATGGTCTATTTTCATAGCGGCAGCCGTTATGGGGCTTGTGATTATCGGCCACCAATGGCAGCAAGAAAGGTGGCAAGTTTTGCACCTCAAGTGGCAATCTGGTCTTATTAGTGATCAGGTATTATCAACTCCCCACCTAGATAGTCGTTTCTTTTTTAACATATGTGAAGTGACATTTCATTTGATGTTCATAAAATCAAAACATGAAAGTAATGACTATGCTTATGATATATATAGTAATAATGAATTTGTATTTGATGCACAGAGGATGGGCAGAATACTTGGTTCGATATATCGAGTAAAAGATGTGATTGTTGGTGGCCACCCACGCGGTTCTTTCCTTCGTGGGACCCAGCATTAAGGCTACAGCTGATTGATTTCATGGGAACAAGATTTTACTGAATGTGAAGCTCTAGTTTGGCTTTTGAATTTTACTTTTTTTTGGAACTGTGCTTTGTTAATAATTGGTAGTTGTTTTTTAATCATCAAAACATAATATTTGATACATACATTGGTTACTAAATAATTGTTAATATGTATATACATACCCAATGTTAATGTTTGATAAATACATTAGCCACCAAATGTTAATATTTGGTGTATATATTAGTGATGAAATATTAATATTTTGTAAACGACAAATCAATTAAAAAAGTGATCTCAAATAAGGTTTAGGAGGCAATATTTCAAAACGTGAAAAAAAAAAAAAAAAACCAAACTAGAAATAAAAAATAAAAAACCACATAATATATTTTCTATCAATTAAAAAAAGAGGAGGGGGGGGGGGGATTGTAAAGATAAATAATGGGGTTTAATCGAAATCCAAGATAGAATTTTGTCATGTCCAATGACCGGTACTGTTACCGGTAAAACTATGATGTACAAAAGTGTACGCTATCCTATCACCAAGCTCTGCAAACGACACCGTTTCCGTTTAGGAGGTAAATCTCATCCCATCACCGGTTTACCCGGTTCAGAATATTCTCACCTTAATTATTGCTATGTAAATACCAATATTCAGTCATCTATCTATTTCTTTAAAGCCTCTACCATCATTCTCTTGCTGGTCTTCCGATCGTAATTTCTTCTTCTCTCATGTAAGCATTTAGTAACGTTAATTATCTGATCTCAATTTGCTGCGATGAATTAGGTATTTTGTATGTGATATTTGACTTCGCCAGTCATTTTGTTTTTAGTCATCAATTTGATCGATTTCTTTACTGTTTGTTGATGCTGTTTTCGGATTAGGTATTGTGAATGATAGTTCTTCGGGAAATATTATGTTTGTTTACGTGATTGTACGTTTATTTTATGGTGTGATGCGTGATTATATTCCAAGAATACAATCATGATTATATGAGATTTCTTGTTCAATTGAATGATAGTTGGGGGGTTTTTTGGGTGTTGTGTTTTGTGATTTTTTGGTGTGACTTATAATTGTTGGTATCTCTTCTTATTGTTTGGAATTTTGGATATTCGAATTTTGTAATTGTTGGGCTGTATTGTTTCAGAAAGGCAGCTCTTCAATTGGGGTTGTTGTAGATGGCTGATAATGTAGAGGGAGATGAAACTGCTCCCAGAGGAAATGAGTGGGAAGTCGTATCACTCTCTGCATCAGCCTATGGTGCTGATATCCAGGGTAAGTTTGGTGGAGACGACGAAGCTGAAGCTTATAGTGCTATGGTTAATTCTCAGCATTTCGTCTTTCCTCCAAGTCAGCATGAGAATCTGCCACTGGATCAGTTGGTTGAGAAGGAGGAGGGTAAATCAAATCTGAAGGACATGGAAAATGTGAGTATCAAAGAATTGATGTCTGATGAATTTCCTGGAATTCCCATGTTTGATGAGAAAGGTAACTGGTTATCAGCTAGTGGTGCAGACTTTGATAAAGATGTAAAATTTGACAAAGACAAGAGTATTTCCAGCTCTGCAGAGTTTCATTCATCCCATCATGAAGCAATCATGGACAAGTCCAACACTGTTGAGGATGATGAAGGGACTGCTGATATATCCTTACTTCAAGATCCCGCCTCAGATTCAGGGTTGTTAGATTCCCAGATGCCTGATAAGGGTGGAGGGTTTGATGGCGATGATCTTCCTTGTGAAGCTTGGTGGAAAAGACGGGCTGTTTCTATATATGCCCAAGCAAAAGAGGCAAATGCCTTTTGGTCTATTTTCATTGCAGCAGCTGTTACAGGGCTCGTGATTATTGGTCACCGGTGGCAGCAAGAAAGGTGGCAAATTTTGCACCTCAAGTGGCAGTCTGGTGTTGGTGTTCAGGTATTAACTCCCTTGCTAGTTATAACTGGTTTCACATTCCATGCATTCTAGATGCAATGCCATGCTTAATTCTGCACTTCCTTACATTACACCTATGACATGAGAGACATATGTCATCAAATAGACTGTTGATGTTTTCTGATATATGAATTGATGTTCTGTGTTACTTCCACAAAATTAATTGAGTGTGTCAATTGAAACGAAAACATGCAAGTATAACTTTGACAGAGTGGCTGAATGAGCTCCTAGTTGCTGCATTTATATAATAACCAATTTGTATGCTGTGCACAGATGATGGGCAGGTTACTTGGTCCCATATATCGAGTAAAAGACGTGATTGTTGGTGGCCACCGACACGGTTCATTGCTTCGAGGGAGCACCTCTGCTGAACATTAACAAAGAAGTTTCATGGGAACAAGAGTTTAGTGAATGTGAAGCACTGGTTTGTCTTTTGGTTTGACTGTATTTTCTCTGGACTATGCTTTGTTAATATTTTTGATTTATGCTGCTATTGTGATGGGGTTTATATAGGATATTAGATTGAAATTCGACCTAAAATTTGGGTCAAGATATTATACAGTTGAGTTCCTTTCTGATATAGCTTCTTAATTGCAAAAAGTCCATATTTGTTTCAGACTTAGATGACCTTCGTATGATGTATTTCATTTTTTTCCTACTGCTGCTCTGTTTTGTATAACTACTTATCCCTCTATGTTTGGAGGAAGCAATGTGATGCTTATGATTCGCCAACAAATATATCAAAGTCTCTTATTATTTGCCTTTTCGTGAAAGTACAATTTTATATTATTTTATAGGGACACAGAGAATGATGACGTTTTGAAGGTTCACTCTATAAACATTATTTTAACAATTATTATGAAAGTTGGAGAAGGCTTTTTAAATCTTTTATTGTATGTAATAAATTCCATATTTATACGAGTTAAGTGATCATTGATCACAGGAATGAAAGAAAAACATAAATTACTGTGACAATCGCAAAAATGAAGTTGTTGAATTCCTTATATGTTAGGGGGTTAAACGAACTGAAGATTGAGATAACGTGCATAGAAATAAGCTTCAATTGAATTTATAAATTAAATACGGAGGAATAATGATATACCACTATAACGAATATTATTATACTTCTGATAATAAATAAAACATCATAAATGTTCACATCACTCGTATAGTTTTACTAAAGTCGTTATCTATGACACAAGTTAGGTCAAAAATTACATGCATTCAACGACAAAAACAATTTAATTAAGGGCCCGGCTATCTGCATCCCAATTATTCTAAACATATCCCACAAAATTAAATAAAAAAGAAATAATTTACTTAAGGACATTTATACCCTTAAAGATAATTTTATAAACAATTATATTTAAATTAAAGTTATACTATACACACCCCAATTATGAACACACCCAATCTTCTTCTTCCTCACATCTTTCTTCTTTCAAAACCTCAAAACACAACCCTAATCTTGCAAACTCTCATCTCATATCTTGTTTGTACTCAAAAGACATCATGTCCCAAGAAAGAACACATGAGATTGACAATGTAAGTCGTTTACAAGCTTTCTATCAATTGTTTTTCTGTATTTTGAGCTATAAAAAAAAACTGCGAATTTCCCGATCGGCCATTACAGGCCGAACATAATGAAGTATGTTAGACCAATAGTCGAAAATATCACAGAGTGTTCGAACAGTAGTCGAACACATCATAGTGTGTTCGAACTGTAGTCGAACATCATGCATACCGTTCGGTCGACCAGGGTCGAACTGAACACATCCAGAAAAAAAAATTAGTGATCGCGATTTCGTTTTCCCGTCCAAAATCTACCACAACTACACATGTTTTCAACAATAATACATCCTAAACATGATTTCTACATAATGTTCCTCAATTTCAAACAACAAAACAACAAATTTACCCAAATAAATCAAAAAAATTGTAGAGAAATTTGCAAACTTATTTAGCTTTTCATCTTGTTGGAAAGGATCCATTGTATGAAGATGTTTTGTTGAATGTGAACTCACAAAAGCTTGTTCGAACTTAGGCCGAAAGATTTTTTCAAACAAATCCGGATTGAGAAGGTAGATTTCTTGGATTTCTTGGATTAGGGTTTTGATTTGGGTGAATGAATTGTGGGGTGTGTTAGGGTATGTTGGGGTATGTTTAGCATGTGTGTATAATTTAGGTATCACAGATATTTTGGTAATGTGTTGGGGTGTGTTTAGAAAATTTTAAATGAAATTGATTTAATTGTGGGTGTGTTTAGAAAAATGGGGTGTGTTTAGAATAATTGGGGTGCGGATAGCCGGGCTCTTTAATTAAAGATTATATGCACTCAACGACAAAAATAACACAATTAAAGATTACATGCATTTTTATAATAATTTAAATAAAGGTTCAACACCAATATTTTCTAGATAACTCAGAAAAAAACATTTTACTTTCCACTGTTTTTTTTTTCTTTCTAATTTCATTTTTATTTTAACGAATTTATGAGCATCATAGATAAACACTGACAAAGAGGGAAAGTTTAGGGATGATGGAAACAATCTCAACGATCGGATTTCCATGTCCCAACTACAAACGAACTGCCACCTTTAATTGACATATATATATATATATATATATATATATAACACATTATTTTAAATGTGATGTCTTAATTATGCGACAGGATAAAACACAACAACTACTTAAACTTATGCCTTCATGCACTCTTCCATAATTAGCATATGAGGAAGCTATTTTATGACCTCAATAATTTATTCTCAGCAATCTCATATTTTGAGTTAATTTTAAACCTACAATTTCAAAATTCATTTCATTTTTAATAAATACAATAATTTTAAAAAATCAAAACAATAAATGATCATATCCAACTACAGAGCCGATAAAATAATACCTACTTTCGTCATCCAAGAGCACAATAGGAAAAACATTTAATAGTTAATATTACTAAAAATAGTTAAAATCTAATAAAAATACGATCTTTATTCAAAATGGTGATGGAGGGAGTTTTTAGAAACTTGGGAAAAAGAAATTACTCTTTACTTTCCTATAATTGAAAATGGAAAATAGATAAGGACAAAAGAGGTTAGAGAGTGAGCGCAGCAGGTTGGGGGGTGGATGGGGGTGGGGTGGCTCACCCTTGACAACTGTAGTGACTTGGAGCACTATTCGGCCATCCCAAAGCCCCCTTCTTATTACTGTGTTTTCTCACACATTTTGCGTGTGAATTCTCTCTGTGGAAGACCCCTTTTCTCCTCTTTCGCTAGCTTTTTCGTGGTTTTTTCTCATTCTATCGACATTCCTCCTCCCCCAATTTGAGATTGGGATGAACCCTAATTTAATTGCGGCTGATGCTAATGTAGAGGTGAATTGTTTGTTTCGTTGCTGCTTTTGAATTTGTGTGAACTGTTTTTAGTCGTCGTGGTTTTTGAGCTGCAAGGTTCGACATTTAGCTCTTTTTCTTGCTGCATTTGGTGTTTATGATTTGGAATGTGGGAATTCTGTGGCGTGATTTGCTGAATTATTGGGAATTTACGTGTGTGTAATGTGCGGCTCTTTCTGTTTTCGTTTTTTCTTCTCGTTCTCCTTGATCTAATTGAATGCACAATCTGTTGATGCATGGAAGATGATTTTTTCCTCTTAGATAATTGAAGGAAATTAGTATGATTTAGCTTGAGAAGCTACAAATTTTATTTAATGGCAATTGACATTGCCCTTGTTGGAATTGGGTTACCATCTCTCTGGACTGTACTTCCCTGCTGCTGCATGCCATCTTTTCATGGCTCCATCAATTTTTGTGAATCTATTTTTGGATAAAAGATTGAATTTTTGCAGTTCTAAATGTATCATCTTCTGTAACAAAAAATTTCCTGCAGTATGTTGCTTAGATGGTGCTTTGTTACTTCTGAGATAACAAAGAAAATACATCATGCACTAGACTGATGTGAACATCCTTGCATTTGTGATCTGAACATGGATTTATGGTTTTCGTTTTCTTGTGTTTTACGTAAATGATAATATTTTTGCTACTAACAGTGATAGAACGTGGAAGGCTTGCTTAGTTATGATGTCTTAATTTGGATATTCTACTGCTCCTAATGGTGTAGCGTAGATTACCTTTTCTGTGGGTTCATTATTACAGATTTGCCTCGGACAATAATCGATGATAATTATGATAGTTGCAATATTATCCTTTACCAGACATGACTGAATTATTAATGAATTTATCACTTAGCACTTCCACGTGGATAAGAAATACCATAATAAACAATCGGTTTCTTAGTTGTGAGAATTTAAAAGAAGCCACGTTCTAGAAATGTGATCCTGGTTATTTTGTAATTAAATAGTTGATTTGATGTTCTACATTTGCGATGGTAGATTAAAACTCTCCAGAATGTAGGAAAAACATCAGCTATTATCTTGTCAAAATTGGGTTCTTTTTACTGTTTCTAAAAATTCTGAAAGTGGTTCATGTTTCTCTCTCCCAAACTTTGACCTTTTGAACTGTGTATTTCTTGGGAACACTTAAAGCGGCATTGGGCGTCCATTTGATATTCTGGTACTCCCATTCCTATGAGTATGTACATCATTTTCTACTTCAGTAGACCCATGTGATCCTCACTGGTGGAGCACAAGTAGGGAGTTTGGTCGCTCCTTGTTTTTCTGTGCTGATTTTGCTTCACTTGTATACTTTCAGTTTGGACATTTGGGATATCATCTGGTGCAATGATCCTCAGCATCACCATACAATCACACTAAAAGTGTTTTGTAGGAGTTGTTTACCCTAGGTATATGTGTGGTGTATTTCTCGTTTGTGTTTCTTAATTTTCACTTTGTTTTTCCACTATATTATGATAATAATGGAAGGTCTGAGTTTCATTTTTTTTTATAAAATGTTTGCAGAAATTATCTAGGTGTTTAATTAATGCATTACTAAGTACTAACTTAATCTTAATTTGGTTTCATGGCACAGTGAAGTAGGAGTTCTTTGTCTCCAAGCCTTTAATTATTGGAAAAAACAACAAGAGACAGGATAATGGTTGAATCCTCAACAATGTTATTCAGCAGAGAATTTGAGCTTTTGCATGATGATGGCTTTGAGGGATCAATTGATGAACAAAGAATTTTTAACGAAATCTTCTTTGGAAGTGATGGTAGTAGGAATAAAGGATTTATAGTTCCTGAGGCTGATATTATGCATTGCGACTATATAAAGGAAACAGATGCATCTCTTTGCTCAAACAGTGGAAAGTCTTCATTAACCAGCCAAGATGATTATGCAAAAGAAGATTTTGCTGGAGAACATCCTTTAGAATATTTATCTGTAGACCTCACATCATCGACAAAAAGTAACCATGAGGTGAAGTTATCAGTTGGAGATCTGCCAGAAGTGAAAGCAGATTTAGAGGATACTTTGCTTGCTTCAGCTCCCTCAGAACGAGTTATTTCAGGATTGTCTCAAGAAAACTCTGGTTCTGCCCGCCACAATTTGACATATCATATTGTCGAATCATCTGGCCAGGGTGTTACAACCAGTATCTATCAGCTGAACCCAATTCTACATCTGGACGAAAGATGTGAAATTAAGGATAGCCCATTTAGTTTGGATCAAAATGACCAGAAGGAAGTTGCAAATAGAGCTGTTACTTCTCCTATTTCTCAAGAGAGCCATGCTAGCAGGCTCCAAGTTATTGATCCACCTGTCACTGTTGCAACCAAGGTCGGAACTCGTCGACCAACTAAGCCAAAATGGAAAGATTCCTGCTTTCTGAAACTAGATGAAGAAGAATTCACAATGCCAAAGGACATAAAAAACGATCCTCGCCCTCTTCTTCGATATCACATCAATCGCTTGCTTAGAGCAGCCGGATGGGTGATTGGTAGGCGTAAAAGAAACAGTAAATATAATGGGATCGGAGAGTATGTTTATAAATCCCCAGGAGGAAGACCATTTCGTGAATTTCATAGGGCTTGGAGTATGTGTGGTGAGAGTTTGTTGACTGATGCAACTTCTTTTGTGCAGAAAAGCGATTGCATGCAGTGGGCTGATATGACGGAGTTGTGGACTGACTTATCTGAAACAATCAAGGAGATTGAAGATAAACTAAATGTTTTAGAAAATACATCTGCTATGGCTCATTTGTGGTGCCTTTTGGATCCTTTTGCAAATGTAGTTTTCATTGAGAAGACAATTCGTTTGCTGAAAGAAGGAATTACTGTAACAGCCAAGAGAAGTTTAGTTGTCCCATCAGATAATGGCTCTGTTGCCAAATACCGAAAAATCTCCAGTTCAGAAAGAATTCCCCTTAACCCAAAGCCCCTACAAGATTGGGGAAATGATGGCACTGTTCAGATTGATGTTCGTCTGTTTGATGTTCCGATCAGCTCAGGAGCAGCTCAATCTCTTGGAGGATCTGAGTCTGTTTTCTCCCATCATGATTGCAGTACGAGTTCCCCAAATTTTAACCAAATTAAAAATGAGGAAGAAGGCGTTTCTGACCACATTACAAAGGCTCATAAAAAATCTCGGAAACTATCTGAAATGAAGCTGTCTGGAACTCAATCTGGTGAACTAAATAATGCGAGATGTGGATCTAAGAAATCAAAGGCTTGTCGCCTTAATGATGATGATCTCTTAATTTCCGCCATTATGAAAACCAAAACATGTAGGACCACAAACAAATGGTCCACCCGCAAGTCTAAACCTCTGAGGAAACGCAAGACACCCAAAGGTAGCTGCAAGTTACTTCCCAGGAGCTTCAAGAAGGGTGCAAGACATATCATGGAAGGAAAGTGGTCTGCTGTAGGATCAAGAACGGTGTTATCATGGTTGATACACTCTGGTGTTGTTTCTGAAAATGAAGTAATCCAGTACCGGAATCTCAAAAATGATGCTGTGGTGAAAGATGGTCTAGTTACCAGGGATGGGATATTATGTCATTGTTGCAATAAGGTGCTTTCCATCTCAGAGTTTAAAAGTCATGCTGGTTTCAGGTTAAATCGTCCTTGCCTGAATCTTTTCATGGAGTCCGGTAAGCCATTCACCTTGTGTCAGCTGGAGGCATGGTCGGTTGAATACAAGGCAAGAAAAGTAGCCCCTCAAACTTATCAAGTTGACGAGTTGGATCAAAATGATGATAGCTGTGGGCGCTGCGGTGATGTCGGCGAATTGATTTGTTGTGATAACTGTCCATCTGCATTCCATCAGGCATGCTTATTTGAACAGGTTTGTCTGTCACTAACGGCTTATTAATAACTGATATCTACTTATTTATTGTCAACTATTATCTGCACTCTAAATATTTTACTTATGTATTTTCAGACTTTCAATTAGCAAGAGATATAATAATATTTCTTTCAGAAGTGATATTATGTTGCAGTTACGTTTTCATGATGGTCCTATGATAGAAAGCTTTTTGACTTTGCAAGTTTGGCTTTATATTGTCAAATCTCAAAAACTGATAATACTACCTCCGTCCACAAAGATTAGCTTGATTATTGTTTTCATCTGTCCCACAAAGATAGGCTTGTTACTATATTGATATGTTTTTAAATTTTCAATTCCATATATCCCCTTAATTAATGTACACTGATACCCCACTTCAACTTCCTATATTACTTTTTGAAAAAAAAAAAAAGTTTCATTTAATGTGTCTCAATTAATAAAACTTAAGGGTATAAATGGAACATCAAATATTTTAACTATATAAACTACACTTTCTTAATCTGTTTGAAAATAACTATAAGCCTATCTTTGTGGGACGGAGGGAGTATTAGACATGGGTCATAAGGTTCAGTGATATACAGTAGGAAGATGGAACTGGGTCCCTTGAATAAATCTTTCATCATTGTCTATGCAGTTTCTTGCCTGAGATGCTTACAAGAAACTATATTGGTTATCATAATACCCTGATATGCATTTGTTGTCTCAGGCAGGAGATTTTTTTGACCTGTCTTGGATATTTTTTTTTCATTTTTGTTGAATTGTAGTCTGTCGTTCATTATGTTGAATGTTGGTCAGATATTTAGGCATTGGAGCATTGCAAGTCCTCTGTGTTCCAAAAATTGATATTTATTAATTATTTGTATCCTGCCCTTCTATTTTTTCTCTTGAAAAGGAATGAAAAGTTCAATCATATCAGAATTTTCCATCTTTTTCACCTCCCAATCCAACCCTTCTCTTAGGAAGTTCCATCAAAATGAAGCTTGTTACTAATCCAAGTGCTATTTCTTTTCTGAGATCCTTCTATTGTCACTCAAGTTTTCACATGTTGCACGAAAATCTTGAACAAGAATTGCTGATCTTGTGTCTGTCACATCTAACAGCACATATTTCTTGAGAGTTTCTATGAGCTGTAGGTTTATTGTAGTCATTGAACTGCAGAAGTGACACTATCCTGCTCCTAGATTTTTATGCCTTTTGGTTGTTCTAAGTTAGATTTAAATATGAGTGAACTGATTGTTTTACTTTTTGTCAGGAGCTGCCTGAAGGAAATTGGTATTGTCCTCAATGTCGTTGCCAAATTTGTGGGGATGCAGGCAATGATAATGAATCTTCACAACTGCATGGGTCTCTGAAATGCTCTCAGTGCGAGCATAAATGTAATTTTTCCTCTGATTTTGTGTGTGTTTTCTTTATTAGATTAGTCTGTGTAGGCACAATCAGTCTGAATTGAGGCTATTCCTTTTATTCCGCAATGTGTGTGTTGGAAGTTCGTCAATGGTTGGTGTAATTGCAGAAATCTGTTCCACATTCTACATTTGTGTAAATTTCTTTGTTTCAATAAATTGTGTTTGGCATTTTTATCATATGGTTTTTGAGTTCTCTCTAATCTTTCTTGCATGTGTGTATAAATCCTCAAATATTGGGTCTCTGTTTGTGTATATAAATACAGAGAGCGTAATAACTTAATGCCTGCAAACAGATCATGAAACATGCGTGCAGAGGAAGGGTATGGAAATTGGATTGGCTTCAGATATCTGGTTTTGTGGAGATGGCTGTCACAAGGTAAACAATACGGTTCCTCTAATCATAGTTTGATTAAAAGTGGAGACCTTTTATGGAGTGAACCCTCTTGATCACTGATTTTATTGATTCATTTGCTTCCTGAATAAAAAATAAAGCAAAATTGAGGCAGGCCTTATATGGAAAAGTGACCAATCTGAAACATATTATGTATGGTTTCATTACAAATACGTTGCATCATTTTCATATAAAATATCCAAAAATATTTTCTAAAACGATGTCTTCAGAATGACTTAAATCAAGCAAACATAGTTAAACTCTTTGTTGCCCATGTCTCTCTCTCTCTCTCTCTCTCTCTCTCTCTCTCTCTCTCTCTCTCTCGTCTATAGGATCGTAATGTAAATTAAGATGCAATTGAGTTGATTTTGAGGACTTCGAAAGCATGTGCTAAACTTGATTTCTGTGCATGCTTCTTCTTACTTGGAGCTTTGTTATTGAAGAAAGAAGCACTCTTGACTTGTAATTGGGATTTCTCATGGGTGATTGTGCATCATATTTTTTGACATTATTCAATGCAGGTGCACACTGGTCTCCAGTCACGCATAGGGTTGCAAAATGTTCTCTCGAATGGCTTCTCTTGGACTCTTCTGCGGTGCATTCCCAGTGATCCAAAGGTTAATTCTGCACAGCGTGTTGTTGCATTGAAGGCAGAATGCAACTCTAAGTTGGCTGTTGCAATCACAATTATGGAGGAATGCTTTCTTCCAATGGTGGATATAAAGACAGGCATTGATATGATTCCTCAAGTAATATACAACTGGGGGTAAGCACCATCAACAGGAATGCACATGTCTTTTCTAATTATGAACACCTTGATTTTATGTTTTTTCTCTCACTACCTTATAAATGTGAAAACATTTATTAGTGTAGAATTTTTTAAATGGAAAAATATGCTCTTTGCATCTTTCAGATCACAATTTGCACGTCTGAACTATAGCGGCTTCTATACCATGGTCTTGGAGAAAGACGACGTAATTGTTTCAGTAGCAACCATCAGGTAAAACTAAACTGCCTTCGAATTCCTAGTTGTGGCAACCACTTTGAATCCTGCTTCTGTCTCAAAAGCATTGCTAAATTTGATATCTTGACACTTTTTCTGGAATTTCTAGCTATTAAACATTGTCCACTGAAAATTATACGTCTCTCAAGGAGATTATTGCATACAATTTTCTCATAATCTCATACAGTACTGCATGCTGTTTTCTTCAGAACTTGTCTTCTTTGGTGCTTAGTCATGTGCTGAATAATAATCTTTCCCAAACTAAGAAGATATAATTGCTATTTTGATACAAGCTTTGACTTTGATGTAGGATCCATGGGGTGGCAGTTGCAGAGTTGCCTCTAGTTGCCACTTGCAGCAAATATCGTCGCCAAGGAATGTGCCGCCGCCTAATCAATGCTATCGAAGAGGTAATTTTCTGTTTCTCACATTATTTTCGTTATACATTTCACTGACACAGAATTAAGATATAGGAAATTACAAATACCCCCCCCCCCCCCAATCAGGTGCAATTTGTGTAAAAAGCAGAAGTCAAAACTATTATAGGCAGATATGTACGTGGGTGGCTCACTGTGCATGTGTCGTGTGTGGGTGCAAGAGCGGAGATATGTCTGTGTGTGCATTTGTAATACATTTGTCATGTGTGGTGAAAAGCGTGTCCATTTGTGCACTTCTTGTGCATGTGTCATTTGTGACCAAAACTCACTAACTTTACAAAATTGTAGATGCTAAAGTCTTTGAGGGTTGAGAAGCTTGTTGTGTCTGCAATCCCCACTTTAGTGGACACATGGACCCTAGGCTTCGGTTTCCAACCCTTGGAAGAGGATGAGAAACGGAGCCTCTGTAAAACCAATCTGATGGTGTTCCCTGGATCGGTATGGCTGAAGAAGTCATTGTCCGAAAACCCTAGCATGGAACAAACAATGGGTGAGCTTTTCTTGGTTAATAATATCTACTACCATTATTCTGCAATAGTTTTCTGTTGAATTTCCTTAAAATTTGTCTGTGTGAAACTAGGCTGTAATTTGACTTGGGATTCCACTGAAAGAGGAGAGAGCAATACGAAAGTGGGATCTGATGAGAAAAAAGAGGAATGTACACAACCATCAGATTGCAAGGCCTTGTGTGTTGTAAGAGACACAAGCTACAATTCCTCAAAACAATGTTGTGTAAAGACTAGTGCATTAGAACAGAATGAATAGTTAATTATCATCCATTTATTTACCAGAAATATCTTCTTGAAATAGCTTAATAGCAATGAGTTTCCAGATCTCACTTCTTTCCACAAAACTAACATGATTATTGTCCTTTTTTTTACATGCTACATCTGATGATGAAATACATTAGGTGCACTATTTACCTATGAAGTTAAAGATACATATAATTGCACGAATACTGCACCTACTACCACATATTGTTGTGTGCTAAGGCCAGTGTGCAACTCTTCATAAATTCTCATGCACTAACTAAATTAGTTTAATGTTAACATAATAAATAATAATAACTAAATTAAAAATTAAGTAAAGAAACAAGAAAACACTTTTGAGTTAGAAAAACTTCATTCTAAATTAGTTTTTTTTTTTTTCCTGCATCATGTTTATCGATGCTCAAAGATCTTTACGATACTGAAATTGCTAAACAACCAGAAATGCACAAGTGAGAATGCAAAATTTTGCAATA
Source organism: Scutellaria galericulata (assembly GCA_946896805.1). Lineage (NCBI taxonomy): Eukaryota > Viridiplantae > Streptophyta > Magnoliopsida > Lamiales > Lamiaceae > Scutellaria > Scutellaria galericulata. Next base: position 24,416,028 of record OX335785.1, read on the forward strand.
AGCAATTTGATTTCGATTTTCTTTTTTCCCTCAAGAATACTAATAAAAGGGGGTTTTTCCCCCTAATTTTATAATTTCTCGTAAGATAACAAAATCAAGCACTTGAAGAACTTATAGATGAAATCGCTATTCACACAGTAAAAAACGCTCTTACGTTTGCTTTCTTTTCTCGACTTCAGATGTCCGTTTCCGCTGTCCCGTTAAACTTTCAGATGTCCGTTTCCGCTGTCCCGTTAAACTACACTACTCCACTGCTCTCTCTCTCTCTCTCTCTCTCTCTATTGCTTTCAATCTGAGATAAATCTTCTATCCAATGCAATTAGCTCAATTCTGACATGAGTTAGTTGCTTCACAGATCGGGGGAAAAGGTAGGATAATAAACCCACAAAACCTCAATCAACAATTCTTTCCGCCATTTTTCAGAATTCTCCCCTGATTTCATTGCTACAAGTTATCTTGAGAATCATAGCTGGAAAATGCCGTCGTCTCCCAAATTTTTCCACGCGCGTCAATCCTCCTACAGCCACAGATCGGCGGTCCTGATTCTGTGTTTGCTCATCGGGCTTTCGGTTATTTTCGGGCTTGTTGCGGTTTCACGGCGGGCCCTAGGCAGTAAATGCAAATATGTTAAGCCGTTATCGGTGTCTGTGACGTGGGATACTTCTTCCACCGGTAGTGGCGGTGGCGGCTCTTTAGGTGAGGGGCAAAAACGTCACAAAGTGATGGGCTTTGTAGGTATTCAAACCGGGTTCGGATCCGCGGGCCGCCGCCGCTCTTTGCGTCAGACTTGGTTTCCCTCTGATCACCAAGGCCTCCAACGGTATTCATTAACATTCTCACATTCTGTCTTTCAGTTTTTCTGTGGATGTCTGCTTTTAATGTGTTGATTCGTGCAGAGTTTTTGTACTCGAATTTTTGCGAGTTAATGGAAGAAAACGAATCAAGTTTCCTCTTTGTGTCATTACCCATTTTTATTTCGTCCTGTTTATGATTTGTTTTGGGGTGCTTAATTAGGCTTCTCCAACAATATGTGATCTGTGCTTTTCTTATGGTGTTAATGGATGAAGATCGGATCTGAGAAAGAAATTGGTCTGTTCTCTCGTGCATTATGAAATTGGGTTAATATTTAGATTATAGAAGAAATGCAAATGTGAAAAAGAAAATAAAAAATAGATGCTTTAAGTGAATGTGACTGAGCATGCCCCGGTGTTCTGAAAAATATCCAGTTTTACCTGTCAAGTTTGTCGTTTGTCACAAGTTAATAATGGCCTGATATTTTTCATTTTAAGTATGAACTGCAATTATGTTTTATTACTCACTTGGAATTTAATGGTAGGTTAGAAGAAAGCACTGGTTTGGTTTTCAGATTTATAATTGGTAGAACCAATGATAGATCGAAGATGGCAGCTCTCAAGGAGGAAATTGCTCAGTATGATGATTTCGTGCTACTAGATATTGAAGAGGAGTATAGTAAGCTCCCATACAAAACGTTAGTTCTGACTTATTGTGAATGGATCCTAAGCCCCTGATCTGTATGATTACTCAAGACTTTTGTCTTTTTACAGCTTAGCTTTCTTCAAAGCTGCTTATGCTCTTTATGAATCCGATTTCTATGTCAAAGCTGATGATGACATTTACTTACGACCAGGTGAGTAGTTTTATGAGGTCAAGATAGGGTACATTTGCATGAGCCTTAGTTTTTGTTTGTTTAACTTTTAAATTGGTCCAGACAAGTTCTACATTAGCTGTTACTTTTCATGGCAGATCGTCTTTCCTTGCTCCTGGCTAAAGAGCGTTCTCATTCACAGACATACCTTGGGTGCATGAAGAAAGGTCCTGTGTTTACGGATCCAAAATTAAAATGGTTTGTCCCATAATAATTTTGTATATAAATATGTGATGTGTCATTGTCAGTTGTTTGTTTGATGTGAATACTGGATTCCTTGAAATCATAATACCGATATGTTACCACTTACCACTAATAGTTATGTCTTTTTTTATTGGTGTAATACAGTATTCTTGTGATATTAGCCTAGAGGATTAATAGTAAACGTTGAACATTTTATTGGCATCTCATATTACACGTGCATAATAGTTAAACAACTAGAATCAGGTTTCATAACTAGGTTGGTGTTTTTTTCCACGACTCAACATCTGGGCCTTCTGGGTCCAGTTTTCTTTGTTTCTTTTTCTTTTGAGTTAGAGAACATACCCCATTGTTATTGAAGGTGCAGACACATAATACATTTAATGCCATGCAACTTCGCAACAGAATATTACCCTTGTTCTCGCTGTATTAATGCCATGCAACTTTGCTACAGAATATTACCTCCCATGTGGACCTGGAATACATTTGTTATTGCATATGATTGTATCAGTAAAGGCAACAAATAAAAGGAAATGACTATATCATTTACTATTAATTTAGGTGGTTTGATCTCTTTCATTTTTACAGGTATGAGCCTCAGTCACATTTGCTTGGGAAGGAGTACTTTCTTCACGCTTATGGTCCAATTTATGCCCTTTCTGCTGATGTTGTTGCAAGCCTAGTTGCATTAAGAAACGACAGGCTAGTTCTTTTCCAATTTGATTTCCATGAATGCCTTCTTCAGATATGCATCTAAATCTTCTGTGATATAGTGTCGTAATTATTTTCTCAACATTCTTTTTTTAGCATCTCTTTTAGAAGAATCTATAAAGTTGGCTCTTTTTCTTTTTTTTTTTTTTTCTTTTGAGGGGTGGAGGGGGTTCTTATATTATGTCAAAGATTTATGCATTGTTTTTATCATATTAAGTAATATGCATGGACTTGGATGGCTGTATTCTGATTTTACTGGAATGAGTTGATGTTTAGATACATAACGTTGCTTCATGGCAATTATAACTATAGTGATAATCTAGGATCTGCATTGTAAAGTTAAATCCCCAAGCATCTATCTTGCCTTGAAGGCTATATTGTCTTATTTGCTTCTGTTTCTCGTAAATATTTCCCGGAATTCCTTTTGATTTACTTTCCTTAGTGAACACTGTAATGTTCACACAAATCTATTTCTATGTGAATACAGTTTCCGAATGTTTAGCAATGAGGATGTGACCATTGGTTCATGGATGCTTGCAATGAATGTTAATCATGAGGATAGTAAGCTACTCTGTCAAGCAGAATGCACGGCCTCATCTATTGCTGTGTGGGACATTCCCAAATGTTCAGGTATGCATATTCTGGTCAAGCTTCAAATTTCAATAGCACTCGCTCTATGTAACTTGATATGTTTTTCATTTTCAAGTCTTCAGATGTTCCCTTAGATTGCAAATTTCATTATCGGACCATCATAAAACTCTTGACAAGATAATTCTTCATTCGTTGCTATATCTGTTATTTCTAGGACTTTGCAATCCTGAGAAGAGGATGTTGGAACTTCACGAGAAAGATATTTGTTCAAAAAGCTCGACTCTTCCTTCTGATGAAGATGAATAGCAGCTTCCAGTTTCCTCCATACAGATTCAGAAGAGGAATTCATCCTTCGATACGGTGAAGGTAGCAGTATATGACATATAGCTAGTAGCTCTGTTTCTTTGTACCATATCTTCAGAAGAAAAGCTTCTTATCATTGATTCTCCTTATGACAAAAAAAAGGAAAACAAAAAAAAAAGAAAAGATTTTGATACTTGATTTTTAAGGTTTTAGAAATATAGAAGGTGGTGCTTCATTCTTTCTATAAAACATGTTGCAGTTTCTGCTCATCCATCAGCAATAATTATTTAATCATTCACATCAGCAATAATTGTTGAACTCATTTAATTGAGTGAAAGGACACATGTCGGATTAATTTTGATTTATTAATATTTGCACAGGCCTTTTTAATTTTAAGTCACGAGATTGTACACTAGATAATTGTTTTATTTTCTATTATCTTACAATTTTGGAATATAAGTTGGACATATGATGCAGCAGAAGCAGATACAATGGCTTGAATATCCGATGATTCTAAACGAATATCGAAACACGATCAAAGGGATAGCCCAATATTTTAATTCATTATCAACTGACTGAAACGTTTGCAAATGATCTCTTAAATAAGAGTAAAAAAACCCTACCAACAAATAAGTACGAATATATGGAAATAATCTAAATAAATCAACTAATATAATTAAGATACTAATTTTCTATAAATCTTGATTCTCCAAATCGAATCATATTTATTTGAAATTGTTATCGCGTTCTCATCTCCATTGACAATTTGACATATAATTTAGGAATTACCGAATTAGGAGTACAATATAGTTGATGTCATTGAGAAACTAGGAAATGTGAGAGTGGGCTTTTTTAGCAGGCCTATGTTTTCTCCAAATTTTAGAACAGGCCCAGCCCATTAGTAGATTTTGTTTTTTCTTTCTGCCGACTTCAAATGTAATCTGAGATAAATTAGAACATGTGGATAGATCGAAAGTGATTGGTGGAACCTCTGATATACAAATAGTATTTTAATAAGAATGTGTTGAGTGATTTTTTTAATTAATATTGATAAAAAGGAATGTTTGTTGATCTCAAATGGGTAGAAAATAAAATTAGTCCTACCATTTGTAGAATGATGATTTAATTGATACAAATAAAATATATTATTAATACGTAAAGAAAAAAAATTGCTGTGATTGTCTGACGTTAAATTCAAGTTTTAATATAGTTAAGTGAAATAAATTATTTAATATGCCTATAAGTAAAGTTATGGTTGGGTGTCAGGCTGAAAAAAGTCGTGCTTCCTTGCCAAGCAAAGGAGGTAAAATTCTAGTTCCTAGGCATTTTATAAGTTGAAATACATTTATATAATAATATTTCATAACTAATAAACAAAAATAAAATAAAAAATCATGATACATGATATTTAATATTAAGTTATGATACGTGTATTTTTCAAATATAAATTTGAAAAACGACCTGCATCATTTATTGAGATGTGATCAAATATGTAAAAGAGAACTAACTTGCTAGGATTATCTTTATTCTTATAATAATCTTTTAATGTTTAAGATAAATGACTCAAATTGTATGCCTAAGGTCATAGAGGCCTCATAGACAATGGTCACAATACAACCATGCAACTAGAAAGAATAAAATGAATATTAGAGTAATTATGTACGAGGAAATAACTAGATTTAATCTTCTTATTTTTCTTGTAGACAATCAAGATGTGGAGTATTGCACAAAGTTGTTATTGGTTTATCAACATGGATAAATATAGTTCGAATATAATATGATGGTGTTAGATTACTATTTATATAAACATTAATTAAAAAACACGCAAATTATTTGATAATTTATTTATATTTATAAAATCATAATTTTGTCAGATTACTATTTATATAAAATTGATAAAAAAAAACACGTAAATTATTTGATATTTACTTATATTATAAAATCATAATTTTTAGTGTGTGGTGATTATAAATGCATTTTCTTCCCTTTAATGGCACATCTAAGAGTATCAATTAAATAATATTTATGATTTATATATATTATTGAAAAAAGTGTTATATATTAAAAGTGTGATGATTGCCGCTGAGCTGGTAGAAAGAGGATTGCTCAGTCATCATTCCACCCTTGTGCCACGACACTCATCTTGACCACATTACTCCATCTTCACCGGAATATTCCTTGGTCATTCTCTGTCACTCAGCTTAGCTGGACACGAATTCATAGACCCAGCTGGCACGCCACCTTCAAGCACATGGCCAATTGTTTTAATTCACCATGATACCCATCTAATTTTACAATAAACATCCTTTATTTTCTGTTGAATCACAATTTGACACGAGAGAGATTAACATTGTTTTCTTAGGAGAAACGTGAAGGAAATATTACTATAAACTTTTCTTTTGGATTAATGTGAGGATGAATATGGAAATATGATTTATAGGATGGGGGAATAGCCAAATATAGCCCTAAACATATAAACAATTACCTTTTCTAATCGTGAATATAAGATATAGTCATTTTCTACCTATTTTTTGAATAGTCAGCGTGGGAACAGTGATTCGAACAGTGGTTTGAAGAGACATTTGCATGTATTTTGTTTGCTTGACTTTTGCAGGATGATGGGAAATTAATTTTAAAGGCTGCACGAAAATTAATTTTAAAAAGGCTGCACGAACATTAATTATAAAGACTGCACGAACATTAATTTTAAAGGCTACACGAAAATTAATTTTCACGAAATTAATGTTCGTGCAGCCTTTCAAATTAAAATTAATGTTCGTGCAACAGCCTTTAAAATTAATTTTTGTGCAGCCTTTAAAATTAATTTCACATCATCCTGCAAAAGTCAAGCAAACAAAATACATGCAAATGTCTCTTCAAACCACTGTTCGAATCACTGTTCCACGCTGACTATTCAAAAAATGGGTAGAAAATGACAATATCTTATATTCACGGTTAGAAAAGGTAATTGTTTATATGTTTGGGGCTATATTTGGCTATTCCCATGAGATTTATATGTATAAACATTATATTTCATTTTACTATTATATTAAAATATGTTTTGTATATTCTAGACAATCCTTAATATTTTCAAAATTGATTCATATAGTACAGAAGACTATAATTTTTTTTTTTTTCAATATAGACTTTCAATGAAACATCATAAAATATCCATTCATTATAGTTAGTGAAAAGAAAAAAAAAAAAGCATTAGTATCTTTAATTTTGAATTTTATCATTTCTTTTACAAGATTTCAATTTTAACTTTTGTTATTTACATAAAATTTAAATTACACATATTTTAATGAAAATCGATATTTTGAACGTTTATTAAATTTAGTTGAATACAAATCATTATCGATTATTATTTATAATACAACTTGAATTGAATACAAAAGTGTCGATAATTGTAATCCTCAATTTATTAGTAATTAAAGCCCTCGATTTATTCTACAATATTCTATTAAAATTTCCAACTTTTTTAATCCTTAATTTATTCTACAATAATATATTAAAATTGATAGGTAACTAATAGTAAGAAGAGAATTTATTCACTTTGCTCCTGACACATCAAATTTGACCAATATGTGGTACCATCTTATGGTCCATCCCATGGCTGATCTTTTGACTTTCTTATCATCTTAATTTTATTTTTTAAATAATCCAGGTGTACATAATATTAAAATAATAATCTTGATTTTTTTAACATTAACATCATATAAAATTTATATTATACTATGAAAAAAAGAACCAATCACAACAAGAGAGTTATTATTTTCTAGAAATGACATATTATTAATTATGGATCATTACACAACACAACCACAAATTTATACTATGGTAAGAAGTGATGGGGAAATGGAAAAATAAATGTTTGAAAATAAAGTTATAAGAATAATGAAAGTGGAAAATAAGTACACCTAATAAATACTCTAAATCTTTGATAAGTGTTCAACATAACCTACAACAATAATACTTCGAACTAGTTTAGATTATTTTTCAACAACTTTTATTTGTTTGAATGATAGATGAAATGAGGAAATATTTGCATTTGTATGGGGGCTATATATTTATTGCAATTATTATACGTCAATATATATTTGTCAACTAGTGAGTGTCGCTCAAAACATTGGTTTCATGCAATATATTGCGATTGATAAATCTTATTTTTGAGTTCTAACCAACTACTGATTGGATCGATTTTAAAGTAAAAAAAACACATTTTACTTTTGATATTATTTCTTAGGTTTCAAGAGTTGAAAAATAAGTATTCATATGTAATAACAAACATATATGGAACACATTGATTTAACGAACGTTTCAAATATTTTGGAAGAATATACCATCCACCAAATATGCGTTTTGTGTGATTACAATGTTATATTCCGTTCGAAACCCAAAAATATTTTATATATATATATATATATTTATATATAAAGTTAGTAAAAAAATCATTATTTCGATAATAATTATCCTTAGAATACATATATAAGAGAAGAAATTCCACCATTCGAGGTGTTTTTGTGTGTTTTTTTATTGGATGTATAATAATATGCATAAAAAATAAATTTATTTTCCATCCGTTTCAAAATAAGTGTCATTGGAGTTTTTGTTATAAATTAAGAAACATAAAAATTGGACAAATATACTCTTTACTATTCAAGAAATCTAAAATTCAAAATTCAAAAGAGAATCAAGTTAATTTCATAAAAAATGTCATATTAAATACCTGAAGAATATTAATAAGGATACTTTGGAAATATATTGCATAAAAATTTGAAACAAACATCTAATTTGAAATAAAATTTAAATTTAGATGACACTATTTTGAAACAAAGGTGTATGAATTAATCCAGAAAATTTGATAATTTTATTATACCTCTTAAATATGTATGTAAAATGTGGAGGAAATCACACTTTTGCTATATCTCGACTCTTTGAATACAAAATTGTCTCTTCTAAAATAAATAAATAAATAATCTGCCACCACATGTGTGTTTTAATCGACAAATATTTGACGTATTTGACATGCACTTATTCCACTGGCTCTCAAGGTACATAAACATAAAGCAGTCTTATCATATTTGTTTGAGTTTAGCAATCCAAACTTATATTGTTTTCTTCAATAAATTAATATATTTTTCATTTATATATATAGTGACAACAATGGATTTACTTCAATATGATATGGAGATGAGTAACACTTCTGTGCAATTGGTGCACAGAGTTGCACGAATACCTTTATGTTATAAATGTAGTACCTTTATATACAAATATCCGTACATTTTAAAATGAACATACATAAATGTACTACATTTATAACATAAATGTACTACATTTATAACATAAATGTATAGATTGCACGGTGCAACTGGTGCACAAAAGTTTTTGCCTATGAAGATAGTTATAAATGTATAGATTGCACGGTGCAACTGGTGCACAAAAGTTTTTGCCTATGAAGATAATACCACGTGATAAAATCTCATCGTTTATTTCTTCGAGGTAATTGTCATCAATTTTCTTATGACGTCTAACAAATTTAGGTCTAATTGATATTGCTTTCAGGATTAATTGCAAAAAAATTATGATAATTGTAATTCTCATATATATTTTCAAATTTGGTAAAATGAATCATGAATTTAATTTTTTTTTTTTTACAATTCAACTATTATGGTTAGTTTGGTGGTAACATTGAGACAATTTATCAACGCTTTTTTATGGCAATTTACAAATATGTCTAGTTAATCTATCCATGTTGGATACATGTTGTTGGTCAAACATAACATAATAAAACTAATGATATGTAAATAATATAGCATCACTCTATTGTATTATTTACACAATCCTGATAAAATTACAATAAATAAACTTTTATTTTTTCACAAATTGATATGATTTTGTTCACCTCTCATTAATTTTATTTTTAACTGACAACGTAGCAATTAACACGATCAATTTGGTCGAACATATCATAGTTTCAGTCTGAAAATTGGAATTTGAATTGCAAAATAAAATTCAATTTGTGATTTATTTTGACAAATGTGAAAGTTGGTGATGAATTTACAATTTTATTAAAAAAAACATTATTTATTGCATAAAATATTGTTTTTATGGTATTTTTTTTTTCTGAGTTACAATTGAAAGAATCGAATTGAGACATTACTAATCGTTAGCAATCTAGACTTTTAGATTTAAATTTAATCATTCAAAAAGTGTTTTTATTGTAATATCGTATTTGCTTGCCATTTAACATCTTGACTAATATTTTTACAAATTTTATAATATCAATTCTATAATTATCTAAATCCACTAAAGTATTCCCACATAAAATACTTTAATTTATATAATATACTTTCCAACACAATATTTCCCGGGTTTTAATATTAATTCTAATACTAAACTTATCTAAACTAAAAATAAACAGAGAAAATATGCCTAAAAAATATAGTGCTAAAACTAAAATAATAAAAAGGAGCATATTATTGAAGTAAGGGGTATGATAATGCGATTCCTTTGAAGCCGTCTCATTTAGTTAGATGAAATCGTTTATTTATAAAATAAAAATTGATTTATAGAAATGAATTTAAATAAACAGTGTTTAATAATAATAAGTTAATAAGAATGACTCAAGAGTCCATCAATGGAGGTGGGAATCCCAATATTTAATCAAATTCAGAAATCAGATAAAATTAATTGAGCCCAATAATTACAATAATAATGTAGAGAGAGAGAGAGAGAGAGAGAGAGGGAGGAGGTATATATATATAATAAAAAAAGAGAGGAGTGGGGAAGGAGTAAGAGAGAGTAAAAATGGAGTAAGAAGAGAAAGTCGATCTGGTGTGGTGTGAAGCATTAGCAGCCGATGAGGCAGAGGAAGATAGATAGATAGATAGATATACTCTTTACTATCTCTCTCTCTCTGTTAACCCTATTCCATTTCTTTCTCTCTCTAGGATGAAATTCAATTAACAAAAAATACTTATTCCTCTCTCTCTCTCTAACATTCACATTCATTCTTTGCTTTGCCCTTTTCAAAAATCACGAGATCCCCATCTATATCTCTCTTTCCTCTCTTCCTGCAAACATCTCCTTCCTTTTCTACTGAGCATTACTCGTACATACATATAGGTTGGTACATTTATATATATATATATATATATAGAGAGAGAGAGAGAGAGAGAGAGAGAGTGAGAGTGAGAGAGTGAGTGAGTGAGAGGAGGTGGAGGAAAATGTCGGGGAAGACAACGTCAGAAGTAGGGTTGGAAATGCTCACCGATCGCTTGAGAAACACTTTCACCAACGACGAAGACAATAGCGGCGTTAATGTAAACAAGCCGGATTTCCGAGAACTCGATTTGGGCTCGCCCGTTTCGCCGCTCCGAACCCGAACGGCTAGTGGACCCGCCGCCACTGCCACCACCAGTAGCAGCTCCAGCTCATCCGGTTCTGTTTCGGGCCGAACATCGGCCGGGCCCAGCCTGTTCACCCCGAGAAAGTCCGAATCCAACCCCAACAGCCACTCCGGAGAGCTCTCCGTCGAGAGTTCCCCCTCCACAACCCGAAGCTCAAAAAAGGGTCATACTAGATCCCATTCATGCGGGTCCCACCACCTAATCTTCTCCGGTTCGGGCTCCGTCAACTCCCCGGCGGCAAATGTAGTTCCCACCGGAAACATATGCCCCTCCGGCAGGGTTCTGAAAGCCGGCATGGGGATCCGGTCGCCGAAACCCGATGTTCTGGGATCCGGGTCTGGGAATTATGGCCATGGTAGTATAATCCGGGGTGGGCTTGCATCTAAACCCGGTTCGGAAAGTGGGTCTCCAAACTATTCAAGAGGATTAATGGTCGGCGGAGAACCAGTGAAGAAGATGGGATTGCGATCTAGTAATGATCCTGAGGAGTTGAAGAGAATGGGAAATGAATGTTACAAGCATGGAAACTTTTCCGAGGCTTTGAATCTTTATGAGAAGGCGATAGCAATGGCGCCGACTAATGCAGCGTATCATTGCAATCGTGCGGCGGCATTGATGGGGTTGAAGCGGCTCGTTGAAGCTGTTAGAGAATGTGAGGAGGCAATTAGATTGGATCCGGGGTATGTGAGGGCACACCATAGATTGGGATCTTTGCTTCTTAGGTGAGTTTGTGGATAAAGTTTGATACTTTGTTGAGATTTTATTTTGTTTTTTCGTTACTCAGTATTATATTTCATTGAGTTGTAATGTGCATATGTTTTAATATGTAGCGATTGTGATCTACATTGATGAAACTGGTTTAGATGGTAAGATTTTAGTTCTTTCTTTAAAATTCTTCGATTGTTTTGTGAGTTTAATTGAGTTGGTTTTGGAAATTGTGCAAGCTAGATCCATTCGGTGTGAGTGGTTTTTTTGTATTTCTTCTGCTAGATCTGTTGCATTTTTGGATCCATTGCTGTGATGGTTTTTCCTGTTTGTTTTATAGTGCTAATAAAGTCACTGTTACATATTCTGTGTTTCCAGTGTTCACCATTATAATGCGCTGAGAACTGTTGCCAATTTTTTGTTTTCAGTGTTTGCCATAATGACGAGCTTCGGCCTACCCTCATGTTTTGATTTGGATTTATATGCATTTCTGTTTTATTTTTGGGGTGCTTCCTCTTGTGTTTAGTGGATGGATGGACGATTTCCTTGATTAATGAATGCACTCATTATTGTCCTTGTAGCGTTGCTAGTTTTATACATGTGTGCCTGTTTGTGTGTGTGTATTGCTTTGAAAGTATGATATGAATCATCATGTTGCTGGAGTAATCTTTTGTTTGTTTATTACATACTTTGCCTTTTCCCAGTTTTGTCTTAAATTTTAGAATCCCAACTGTTTAATATGCATTGTAGTTTAAGTAATCTAATTCTTCTAAGGGTGACACAGTTTAGGACAGGTTGAGAATGCAAGGAAGCACATTTGTTTTTCAGGGCATCAACCAGATCCTGTAGAGCTGCAAAAGTTGCAGTTGGTGGAGAAGCATCTTAGCAAATGCAATGATGCCCGTAGAGTTGGTGATTGGAGAAGTACATTGAGGGAAGTTGAGGCTGCCATTATTGCTGGGGCTGATGCTTCACCTCAGGTTTGACATTTCCTAGTTGTGTCTGTAGTGATAATAACTGGTATGCATTAGGATATCACTTGAACTGAACTGATTGAATTTGATTTTGCAGCTGTGTGTGTGTAGGGCAGAAGCTCTCTTGAAGCTTCACCAACTAGATGATGCTTTCTCAGCTCTGTCAAATCTCCTGATATCTGAGCCAACTACCAGTCCCAATCCCCACCTTAAGATTTTCGGGATGCTTTTTGAAGCGTATATGATTTTTGTTAAAACCCAAGTTGAGTTGGCTAAGGGAAGGTGAGCTCGGATCAAATTTTGTGTTTTCCTAAGATAAAAGAATGGATGGTGTGAGGTGTGACTTGTTTGATGAAATATTTCAGGTTTGATGATGCTCTCACAGCTATTGAGAAAGCTGGACATATAGATCCTCAAAATATCGAAATTTCAAATTTACTTAACAAAGTGAGGCTGGTGTGTCGGGCTCGTGCTCGGGGGAATGACCTATTTAAATCAGATAGGTTCACTGAGGCTTGCTCTGCATACGGAGAGGGTCTCAGGCTTGATCCTTCTAATTCTGTTCTCTACTGCAATAGAGCAGCTTGTTGGTTTAAGCTTGGTCAATGGGAACGATCGGTGGATGATTGCAACCAAGCTCTCCGTATCCAGCCGAATTACCTCAAAGCTCTTCTTCGAAGGGCTTCTTCAAACAGCAAGGTTATATATAACTCTTTTATTCTCATGCTTCTGTCTACCATGTGAATGGATGCTGTTGAAATTTATGGTTTGATTTGAGTGCAATAAACTGTTGCTGATTATAGCTTGAACGCTGGAGCGAAGCTGTGAGAGACTATGAGGTATTGAGAAGGGAACTGCCCAATGACAATGAGGTTGCAGAGTCTTTATTTCACGCACAAGTTGCATTGAAGAAGTCACGTGGAGAAGAGGTATATAACATGAAATTTGGTGGAGAAGTGGAGTCTGTTTCTGGCCTTGAGCAGTTTCGAGCTGCAATTTCTTCATCTGGTAAGTGATTGTGCCTTAAAACACATTTCTAGTGGTGGTACAATGTTTTAATCTCAGAAAATCGGACAAAATGCAGGTGCATCTGTGGTCCATTTCAAAATAGGGTCCAAATTACAATGCAAACAGATATCTCCATTCGTGGACATATTGTGCAGCCGTTATCCATCCATTAATTTTCTTCAGGCAAGCAAACATGTACTGAAGCTTGTGTCAATGTTTTTATTTAATAAGAAAGTTCTGGTATGTGCTTCATCTATTCGTGTCCACAATAATAATATCAAAGGAAAATTTGCATTAAATGGTGATGTGAAGATAATTTTTCACAGTAAATAGCCTGTGACCACTCTTTACCCCAAATATAGAGCATTGCAATAAAATTGCTTTTAAATATTGATTTACTATATTGACTGTGTTTTCTAAACAAAACCCCCAAAGTTTAACTGTCTATCTATCTTGAATTCCAGGTGGATGTTGAAGAGAGCCCTGCCATTGCTCATGCAGAGAATGTTAGAATAGTACCTACATTCAAGATATACAGAAAGGGCACACGAGTGAAGGAAATGGTCTGCCCAAGTCCAGAGGTTTTAGAGTCATCACTGAAGCATTACAGTATTTAGACCATTGATGTTCCAACACTTCTTGATTCGTGTATCATGCTTTCCTCTTGCATCCCAAACCACCAGCTATAGTGAACCGTCTTCTCACTCCCACCATATGACGGTCATTGCTAGTTACATGTGACATATTTAGAACTATTGCATAATAATCTTAGTAGAAGCCGTATCAGCAAATGCCATTGGAATTCAAACACATAGCTTAGTTCCCTTTTGGCTCGTTTTATTCATTCATTCATTCATCTGATTCCATCTTCCACCACTCTCCTCATCCTTCAAACTTTTTTCGGACATTGTATTTTAGTGTTTTCCACTAGACTGGTGATTATTCAGAACATAGTGAGGGAAGGAGAACGGGATCAACGGTAAACTTAGTGGCTGGTGGCTTATTTTATGACGAGGAACTGTACATGCGTATACAATGATATATACACACAGCATTGGATAGCCATTGAAGGAAATGGATGTCTGGTGGGAATGGTATGTATTTGGTTTGTGAAGGAAGGTGAATATGATATGATATCTCTTAAATATCAATGTTTTTCTCTCAACCATTAAATCAATAATAAAAAAAATAAATTCTTATTTCTTTCTTCGTTGCAGCTTTCATGTAATGATGCTCTGCAGACTTGTTGACATTTTCTCCATCTTTGTATGAGACCACTTTTTCTTTCTTTGGATTTATTGGATTCACATTTCTTGATATTTTAATGTATTTGTTTGGCTGTGTTAGATCATTTGTGTGCTTTGTGCATAGAATTCTTTTCTTGATAGTTTTAGCCCTCTTAAATTTAGTGTAGTGGTGGAGCCTGTGGGTGGTTGAATTCTATTCATTGCCTTGTCTACTTGTCTGTGGGGTTTTTCTGTCTTAATCTTCCATTATTTCACCTTTATGCACTATTGTACAGCATGGCATTCTCAAACTGAGTTGAAAATACAGGATCGAAACACAGCAGTAGAAATAGTGTTGTGGAATATATGGTGTCCCTTCTTTAATTTGATGAGTTGTGATTTACCTATTTTACCATTATAACCATTCATCATTAGCTGTTTCTCTATTAAGTTTTCCAGATTGGTTGTAGGTGTCTGTAATAAATGCCCTTTTTAAAGTTTGGACCAACAACCATGTTGATTTAATACAATGATTGAGGTTTGACTCTTGGTTATGCAAAGATCAAGCTCATGAGTTTATTGCCACACAAATTCTTCTTATCATTCACTAAGACCAGGGTTTGGGCTCTAAGAAAATGAAACAAGTTATATGCTGTTCGATTGGATTTTTTTTTCTTTTCCAGTTAGAAAGGCAACCATGAAAACGTGAGTTAAAACGCCATTGTCGGTCAAAGCGCCACACCGGTTTATGGATCAAGATTCACTGCAACACTTATTTTCAATTAATAACGTGCACCACCTAATTTCATTTATTAGATTAATAAGAATATTTTTATATAGGGTCATCTATTAGGTTAATAAGAATATTTTAATATACACGGGGCATAACAAGCTAAACACGTTCCATTTTTGAAACATAATAATCAAAGACTCGAAATGAAGGATAACACAAAAGGTGGAATCATCCTCTACTATGTTTTTCCCATGTCGAGTCAATTTTTGCAGTGATGGGTTGACATGAAATAGAGAATGATAATAATACCATATGGGTGCCTGACAACATAGGTGGTGCTGGATGTGAGAGAGAGAGAGAGAGAGAGAGATTCAAAGGACCTTTGGATCACAATACACAATAACAAAGTGCTTTTTTAACATTGCACATTTTAAACAATAGTTTTAACAGGACTGAATACAAAATGCTACCAAATGGTTTTTAGCATTCTCATCATTCCTCCAAGTTTTCCACGTTAATTTCACGTGCAGTAGAATACAATTTAGTAGTTATTCATCGAAACTTGACCTCCACTAATTCAAGCACCCGTTGCATATAAACGCGTCCACTCTTTAGCTGCACAATAATTTATAACAGAAATAGTCACCAACTCATTCAGTGTATGTTGGATTATGTATTTAGATTTAGAATTCAAGTGTACCTGTTTCAACAGCTTCAGCTTCGTTTGTTTTCCAATGCTTGGCAATGTTTTCTGAGAGTGGGTCATCAGGATTTGGAGCACTCAAAAGTGCTTGAATGCTAAAACAAGTATAATAATGATATTTTAATTTAGTATTCTATGTTTCATAGACATGTTTCTCTGATAGTTGAACCTGAATCAGGTAAACCAGATAATTTTTTAAATTTGTCACAATCTTATTTCTCCATGGATACAGGTTAACAAAAATATGAAAAGCTTCAACTAATCAGTGATTGTTATGAGTTTCATACCTCAAAAGTACAGTTCTAATCTGCAGAGCGGGACTCCATTTGTCCTTCAGAATATCGAGGCATATCCTTCCAAGCTGCACCAAAATTTCATCAAGATTCGAGCATAGTGGAAGAGAAACACTCAAAGAAAGAAAATCAATATAGGAAAACCAACCTTATCAATGTTAGGGTGGTAAATTTTAGTGAGGAAGCGAACCTGTTGGAGGACATCATGAAAAAACAATTTAATTTCACACAGTTTTGACAACTCAAAAACAGTCCGGTTACAAATAAAGCTGGTTTTCAATGGCATAAGATTTCCCAATAGAAATCTTAAAAGAGCTTAACAGTGCCTAATTTTTTCTATTCTTGTACTCTGCATGCATTTTGTACGCACATTACAGCCAATTAGCATATGCCACCAATAATATTAATTCAGAATACCTTAGGGGCAGCCATAGGGTATTCCTCAGGTAAAAATAACTCCAGCTTAAAGACGCCTCCTATAAAACAATGTCAAGAAGACAAGGATGAAAACATTGTAGATATGAGATGGAATCCTGTAATCCTGTATTATTAAGAATTGCGAATAAAAAACAGTGCGCAACACATACAACTTAGCATTATGCAATTAACATGCAGTAAAGAACACATCAGAGCATCAAATGACTATGTTGAATGGTTTCCGATATACACTTCATCTATCAGCAATTCAGCATTACAGGGATCCTAGCAAATTCATAAATAAGAAAATGAAAAGGGCCAAATGTAAGAGTTTTTCAAACTTGTACAGGATTACTTATGAGCCATGCAAGAAAGAGAAGGCACACAGACCAACTCAACATGTCAATAAGTGATTCTACAGAAGTAGTAGCCAAACAGCATCAGCGATGAATAACATTTAAATCACAATATCATATGAAACAATAAGACCTCAAACTACATGCACAAGGAAATGATAAATGCAAAGAAGACAGTTTCCCAAGGTTAAGAAACTTAGGAAGACATGACCGACTTGTAATTTGTAGTAAAACAAAGCAACTCAGTGATTTTATACAAATAAAAGCTTTTGGGTCAGAATATAAAAGTCAAACACAAAACTACAAGAAAATTGATCGCCTTGGGAAGTAAAACTCTGACCAAATAACCAATCATATAAATCATGCCAACACAAACTTCAATTGAAAAGAAGATGATGTATCACACCAACATATATGTTCTCCACAAAGTAATAAATTAGTTGAACAGTTTGAAATTTGATAAAGAATCATCGCGACACTCAGAACTGAAAGAAGAATGAGCAAGAATCGAATCGACCATCATACATATATTTATTCCTTCAATAGGAACTACTAGCTTCACTTACCTTCATAAGGAGACTGTGTTGGACCAAGAACCATTACATTGAAATAACGCATATTGTCCTCCGACGGAGATGCACTTATTCCTGGTGCTGCACCACACATCAAACACACTCAATACACTAAACTCCAAGAACAACCGACACAAAACACAACTAATCTAAACTGTTAAACTTTTACTATGATCATAAGCAACTAGCAAAATTTGTCGAAATAGGATTTTTATTTGGAACCATAGTAACACTCAACACTAATAGATAACATAAAGGCAAAGACTACACAATGAAGATGGTCATTATTTCCTAGACGTCAAGTTTCCAGAACGTTAACACGGATACATGACCCAACACAACATGGTAGTAGATCCGATACAAACAAATCAAGATTTCTTTGAAAAAGAAAAAAAAAAAAGTTGAAAGAAATTAAAAAGTGATACCAAAACAATTAACTGTGATAAAGGACTTCATGATATTAACTATACCTCAAGATTACATATTTTCAGCATAAAATTCAAATAAAAATTGCATTTTAAGAACATCGTACACCAACTTGCAATAGTAAACATTGATATTTTCATTAATTTGACCTCATCAACTCAATCTCAATTTCACTTTTACGGCATGCATGCGCGAAAATCAAAGGATTTACCTGGTTCACTCAGAAGACGCTGCGTCTCCTATTAAACAAAAGAAAACCAGTCAATCGTTACATCAATACAATCTGAAGTAAATTAAGCCAAAATCAACGAATTCAAACCCAAAATTATAAAATCTAGGGCTTATAGTTGAATAAAAGAGGGATCGCAAGTTCATTGCAAAGATCGGAATCATACCTTGATAATTCTACGCGGTAAATTGCTGTTGGCCATTGGATCGACCTCGCAGATGGGCTTCTTCTCGTCGGAGAGTTTACGCTAACAAAAGGGTTTTTCTTTGTTTTCTCTCACTAGATAATAGGAAATTGGTTCTTTTGAGGGAATGCTCATGACTTACCTTTTTATATCACTACTTCATAATAATTATAATTAAAATACTAATTAATTGGTAAATTAGCTCTACAACTTTATAATAATTTAAATAGTAATGAGTTAGCAAAGTAGCCGTAATAGTAACTGTCAACTGATAGGTTGTTTCGTAAAATTTTAGACAACATATAATAGATATAGCTATATTTATAAAATGACTATTTATCCAATAATTAAAGCATAATTCATATATGATAATTTATTAGTGGTGGGTTAATAGAGAAAGTTTGGAATATTTTCGTTTTGCATTTTTTTATTTGGGACATTATAGATTCCAACCTAAAATAAGTTAAGAATTTTCCTTTTTTAATAAGCATCCATTAATAAAATATTTGCATTCTACCTTCATAAAATACATGTCTGCGATTGCTTTTATTTCCTAAAAAGCTGGTTCTTATTTATTTTATTTTATACTATATGATATAGTATATAAGTTTAAATAATTATCAAAACTATATAATTTTGACAAGTGATACACAAATAGAACATTAAATTGTTGGAGAGGAATATATTATATACATTTAATATCATATATTTTATTTTGCCTTTAATAATTTGGAAATTATAACTCTACCCACTATCTTAAATTTTGCGATTAGCAAGTAGAAAATTGATTGGGATTTAAAAACCGATGAACAAATTCACATAGTGTGAAATTAAGAAATTGAGCTATTAAATAATTATTTTCACTCTATTGAGCGAGAAAGATCAAATAATGCTTCTTTTAAAGACTCTTTACATTCACAGGATGAGACGTGTTTAGTGATTCTTACTTCATAAGTAAGATAAGATACACAAATTTCTTTGTACTTAGCTTAATAATTTGTGTATTCAAGTTTGGATTTGTGGTGTTGATTGAAACAAAGTATGAGATACATGAACTAAGAAAAAGGAAAGTGAAACTTACATGACAATAAGTTACTTGTCATAAACGTAGTCCAATCATCGTCTATCTCAAATTAAAACTCATTTTGATGTCGCAAATATACACATGTTACTTGATAATGTCATTATACATAGACAATGTGTATTAATAAAATTGAAATACAAGATAGAATACCATTTGGAAAAACAGATTCCTTATGCAGTTCAAGAGCCCAATTCATTGGATTATTTAGAACCCAGAGAGTATTTTTGTTATAATAAACAAGCTTGAAAATAATAAGAGTATTTTTTTTGCTATATAATGTGGTAAACAGTAAAACAAAATATGTTCCACATACATATCATTTTTTTATTTTTTTTTGACCGAGTGAACATTATCTAATATAAACTCAGTATAAGTCATCAAATCCATCATCATAAGTTTGTCATGAAAGCAATAGCTTGTTAATCTAAAAATAACATAGTTCGTAGTAGGGGCATCATAAGAGTTTTAATTTTGATTAAAATGAAATTTTAACTTTTGATAAATTGCCTTATTTAGGGAAAATAAAGTCATAGGCTAATGATGCCACATTAGGCCAAGCTAATCAGTGCATAAATGTAAGATGAAAATCTTCTATAGTGTCCTTCTCAGCTACCCAAAACCACTTTGCACATATTAAACAAAACTTTCCCAATTTTGCAAAGTTGTTTGACCAAATAAGCAAGGTCAATAATCCTCAAAGGAACACAAATTCCAACTTCAGGAATCAGGGGGTTAAAGCACTTGCAAATCACAAGACACAATAACAAAGTGCCTTTATGACATTGCACATTTTTAAAGAGAGTTTAAACAAGAGTGTAATACAAGATGCTACCAAATGGTTTTTAGCATCATCATTCTTCCAAGTTTTCCATGTTAATTTGCGTGCAGTAGATTACAATTTTAGCTATTGAAAATAGCTTGAGTTCCCACTATAGTTCAAGCACCCGTTGCATATAAACGCGTCCACTCTTTAGCTGCAGAGTAATTGATAACAGAGGTTGATCAAGTAGTGCCCACATCAAGAATAGTAGGCTTTCACTAGTTCAATAAGGGCCATTATGTATTTTAGATTTAGAATTCAAGTGTACCTGTTTCAACAGCTTCAGCTTCGTTTGTTTTCCAATGCTTGGCAATGTTTTCTGAGAGTGGGTCATCAGGATTTGGAGCACTCAAAAGTGCTTGAATGCTAAAACAAGTATAATAATTATATTTTAATGTAGTATCTAATAAACATCTTTATGTAATCAGAAAATCAAATCCTTATTTCTCGGTAGACACAGGTAAACAAAAACATGTTCAACAAGTTAGTATTATTATGAGTTCAATTACCTCAAAAGAACAGTTCTAATCTGAAGTGCGGGACTCCATTTGTCCTTAAGAATGTCAAGGCATATCCTTCCAAGCTGCACTAAAATTTCATCAAGATTTGAAAATAGTGGATAAAAAACACTCAATGAAGAGAATACAAACTACGGAAACAAACCTTATCAATGTTAGGGTGGTAGATTTTAGTGAGGAAGCGAACCTGTATGGGGATATCATGGAAAACAGTCAAGGGTGTATCTTCAGATTCTCAGAAACACAATCTCATTTCACAGTAAAGTTTTGATGACTCTAAAAAACATAGTCTGTTTCAAACAAAACCTTTTCCATCGGTATAGGTGTCCCGGTAAAAATCTAAAAGAATTTATCAAGCAGTTGATAATTGCTCCAAGTAAAGTTTTGTAAATAACTAGGAAAAAAACTAGAACAAGACATTTTCGTCTACTCACAGATGATGTCATTGAGAAAATAAACAATATAACCCCACCCCACGGAGCAAATTGGAAAATAAAATTTTCTACATGTGTACTCTGCATGCATTTGTGCACGTTTTAACAGTCAATTTATATATGCCACAAAAAATATCAGAATACCTTGGGGGCAGCCATCGGGTATTCCTCAGGTAAAAATAACTCCAGCTTAAAGACACCTCCTATAAAGTAAAGGCAATAGGACAAAGATGAAATATAACATAAATTAGATGGAATCGTGTCTTGGTAAGAACTGCAAATAACACACAGCGCGCTATCCATACAAATTAGCATTATGCAATTAACTTGCAGAAAGAACACATAAGACCATCAAATAAAATATCATGGTTGAGTGGTTTCTGCTATACACTTCATCTATCAACGCAACAAGGGTCCAATCAAATGTAGAAACAAGAAAATGAAAGGGCCAAAGTAACTGTTAATTTCCAAACTTTACATGATTACTTATAAAATATGAATCAATAAGACCTGAAACTACATGCACAAGGAAATATGAAAGCAAACAAGACAGTTTACAAGGTTAAGAAACTTAGAAAGACATGATCAACTTTGTAATGAGTAGCAAAACACAGGAATTCTGTGGTTTTGTATAAATAAAAGATTTTGGGTCAGAACAACATAATAAGTCTTAACCCAGAACTATGAGAGCATGGATCACCTTAAGAAGTAAAACTATGACCACATAACCACTTATTTTAAAAAAGGCAATGCCAACAACAGTAGAAAAAAGAAGATGATACATCACATAGAAAATTCTCCACGTAGAACACAATTGGATTAAATGGTACAGAGAACAATATATTGGTTAAAAATTAGGAATTTGATAAAGAATCATCACAACACTAAGCACTGAAAGGAGAAAGGACACAAGTCGAATTTATTAGTATTACACCGAATCTTTCCCTTCAACAGAAACTTCTGGTTTTAGTTACCTTCATAAGGAGACTGTGTTGGACCAAGAATCATAACATTGAAATAGCGCATATTGTCCTCTGATGGAGATGCACTTATTCCTGGTGCTGCATCCACACATCCAAACACACTCAATACACTATACTCCAGAACAATTTATCCAAAACACAAATAATATAATCTGTTAATTTTCACTATGATCATAAGCAATAAGCAAAAAACAGAAAATACCACTTATTGGTTGATAAAAGTAACAATCATCAAGAAAAATTTACATAATAGCAGCAAATACAAGTCAAGATAGATAGAGATCAAGCTTTCAAAACATTAACATTAAGATTAAATCTTTCCAACAGAAAATCCATATCAAAAATTATTTTATAAAGAACATTACATAACCACTTACAAAAGCAAAATATATCAACCTTTTCATTAATTTTAAGTCATCAATTTAATCTCCGTTTCACTTTTAAGGAATGCATGCGCGGAAATAAAAGAGTTTACCTGGTTCGCTCAGAAGACGCTGTGTTTCCTATTGAACAAAAAGAAAAAACCATTCAATCAACACAATCGATTCCATCCGAGCTAAATCAAGCGAAAATCAATCAACTCGAACCCTAAATTATAAAATCTAGGCGTAATAGTTGGAGTGAAAGAGGGATCGGTAGTACAACGCAAAGATCGGTATCATACCTTGATAATTCGACGCGGTAAATTGCTATTCGCCATTGGATTGAATTCGCAGAGCTTTCGTCTTCCTCGGGACTCTTCTAGTCGGAGAGTTTACGCTAACAAAAGGGTTTTTCTTTGGTCTCTCTCTCGAAAATGGGAAATAGTCTTTTGAGCGAGTGGTGATGACAATTTCCTTTTTAGAAAGAAATAAAAAGAAATTTATTTATAATTAATAATAATTTTTAATAGTAATAATTAATTTGTGGTAGTCGAATGAGGAAAGTCTGGAATTTTCTCATATTGCAAATCGGGGGTTTACTTATTGAGATATTATAGATTCCACCCTAAAAATTAGGATGTTTTTATGTATTTGAAATAAATCGATTAAAGTTGTACATATAATAATCATGTTTAATTTATGATCGATTTCAAGTCATACACATAGAATAATTATATTTTTGCGGAACCAGTAGCCCATATCCCATATTTTTTTGGGTCAAATCTTAACTACCACGTATTTCAGGGAGTATATATACTTGTTATATCATTCCTTTATTTTTTGGACGCACAATTATATTTTCAAACATATACTCCCTCCGTCCCAAATTATTTGTCGTTTTAACATTTTTCACGCAGATTAAGGAAACTAATAAAAGACCGATTTATCCCTATTTAATACATATTTCCAATGCCTACTTTGAAATAATAAAGCATTTAGTAAGGAATAATAAATAGGGGTAAATTTGGAAGAATTTGGGAAAATATGTCTTGAATTCCTATAACGTCAAATAATTTGGGACAAATCTCAAAAGCTAAAACGACAAATAATTTGGGATGGAGAGAGTACATTCTTTCAATTTTCTGACTTGAGCATCGGAGTCCCATCACCGGAACCCCTCCCGGTGTTTGTTTTAAAGGTACTTTAATCGGAGATATCGATTTTCCACTTGGAGAAGAAGAGTGTCAGATCGGAGCAACATCAAATCATATTAAAATCGAGTAATATGAGCTCGTGTTAGGTTGGATTGGGTTGGTTTTGTATAAGAATAATAATAGGTAGGAATGATTTGAGAATTCATTATTCAAATTAACTTTGTAAAATAATATGCCATCAAATAAAATAGAAAATTTAAAGGAACTTCTTAACCTTCTTAACAATCCCACATTTCATGATTTTCAATAAATATAATTAAAAAAAATGATTTGACAAGCTGTAACATTTATTTTTTGAAGCTAGCCGTAACATTTATAGTTGCAAAACTAAATCAGTTTTTCAGGCAAACATGCATGGCAAATGCTGACCCATCACTTTGACAGCTTAGCCTTAGACTCAAGATTCATGTAAATTAGCCCGCATGGGCGTAGCTTAGTCGGTTCCTGGGTGGCAGATTGCTACAAGGACGCAGGATCGAGTCCTGGCAGCCGCAGTGTGGGAGTTTTATTCCTCAATTTGGGGGATAGCTCCTTGTGGGCACCAGGCACTGGTCCTCCCACCTAATGGGCCGCTAAGTCACCATGATTTACATCCTCCACCAATCCCTGTCGGGCCGGGGGGTGGGGGCCCTGGGGGCGAGGGTTTCGCCTTTTGCTACAAGATTCATGTAAATTACATATATATAAATACAAGGCAGTGATATTTGGTTTAATGGCACAACTCACAAGGATATATTAGTAAATACTGATTTTAATTTTTCTTAAAGATAATCATTTCATAAACATGAAAGGGTGCGATAGGTTTTTCTTTTAATAATTATTAATGAACTAGGAGGAGTGAAAGGGAAGACAATATAAAGACTGATTTTTTGTTTCTTTAATGAGCTATGAAGAATGGAAATAAGGAAACAATAAAGACTAGAAAACTTGTTAGATTGCTTGCATGAACATATTTGAGATTTATATAATCATCAACATTTGATTTTGATTTTACTAGCCGTTTATAAAAAAAAAAAAAAAAGATATATGCATATATTTAATTACAACATATACATAAATGACTCAAGTTTTTGAATCATATTCATACTAAAAGTAAGTTTGTAGGAAACAGATAATTATAAAATTCAGGACTTTTATTGATAAGTGTTCGAAATTGAAATATCATTTTCACCAGTACAATTTGACATTTTTTGTTTAAATAATGAGATAATTTTTAGCTGTTATTTTTCTGAAAATTTTCTCTATTTTGCATCTCTGTAATTGTAACCTTTTCTGTACTATGTAGACCATTAATAGTGATTGGCGAGTATGTTGGCAGGGCACGGGGTACTGATGAGAATCTTATGGTGATAGTGATACCTTTTAGATGAGGACAGTTTCGAGTTTCGTTCGAATTTACTAAATTCATTTTGTCATTGATTGGTGTTTGGTTTAATTAAACCTTGTTCGAATTTAATTTAATTATAGTCAAATTTACTCTAAAATAATTTTCAAAACTCAATAAAAACCAAAAGAAAAATCAACACCACATTCATAATTGTAATTTTTTTTTTTTTCATTTATTCAAGGATACAACATTGTTACCAACAACAAGTAATTACAACTGTGAATATGGCTACAACTCACATTTTCGTTGCAGTATAAGAAAATAAAAATATATTTTTGATTCTCTCTTCTTTTTTTTTTCAAAGAATAAAAATATTGTTGTATATGGTAACAATGCATACACACAACAAGAGAAGTCACTCTTTTTCTTCTCTCTCTCTCTCTTTTTTTTTTTTTTTTAAATAAATATATAAAATTAAATATTTAATGAGTGAGAATACCCATATCGAGAAGGAGTGGGGCGCACTGGGGAACGACGGCCTTAGTCATGAATCCGATGGGATTGGCGTAGCGAACAATGGATTGTAATCCGCTGTTATCGGTGCATACGACCCTTGATTTAGCGAAGTCTCCCATTGGCTGGGTGCATTCCGGTTTAGGGCTTTTGACGACGAACACTTCACAAGCATCGTACTGGTGATCTCCGACCACCGGAAGGTTGTAGTGGCCGCCGGCGCCGGTGACCCCCTCGACCGAGTACGTCACTACTTTTGTTTCGAGGTTTCTGCATTCTAGCCGCACCGTTGCCCCTGCACATCACCACCACCAGATTATTATTTGTTCTAATTAAACCCTATTAATTAATTATATGTAATGGATAATAATAGTGAAATAGTATGTTATTTATTGTCTATTAGTAGTGTAACGTACACAAATTATGTATGGAGGACTAGAGACACTCCATCAACTTCTAAGCCCAGCTCAGTCATACAAATTTAATTAAAAAAAAAATTAAAAATAACATCTACTTTATTCTTAAAAAAATTAAACTCATCCTCTTTCTTTCCCTTTTTTCTCTTTTTTTTTCAAATTTTCTTGATTTTTATACTTTCTTTGAATTTATTGATAAATAAAATATATGAAAATCGCGAGATAATCGTAAGAAAAAAAGTAAAAAAATCAATCAAAACTCAACTTGTTCCATTCGGTCCTGGTTGGCCGAACGAAGCTAGTAGGATTTTTTCTTAATTTTTAAAAGGGTAAAATTGATATTTTTTATTTATTATATTTTTTAATTAAAAATTCTATAAATTGAGGTGGGCTTAGAAGTTGATGGGATGCTTTTAGGCCCCTCCTTATGTATTGATATGTGGAATATTGAATTTCTTTTATTTTATAATTGTTGTTTTTGGGTTTTGAAATGATTATCAGTTAGATTTATGGATAATTATAATTATTTGATGATATTAAAATAATCCACGAATAAACTTGTGTTTGTCTTGAGACCAATTGACCTAAATATTTGAGCTTTTATTGTAATTTGTATGATATTTTATATCACTTGTGTTATAAACTTACTATAACATATAGAGTCATGAAACTACAAACATGTATCAAATGACATTAAATAAAGTCTTCTAGGTGAATATTTTTTCGAAGCTATATAATGAAGAAATGCAATATACATAATTAAAATGCAGGGAAGAAAATGAATTACCGGTGAGTTTTTGGGAGAGTTGTGTGACGAACTTGACACGGCAAGGGTCACAGTAAACATCGCCTTCGACGTTGAAAACATCGTGCTGGTGGCCGTGGGCGACGGCTAGAGTGCAGAGGGCAAAGACGAGACCAATAGCTTTTGCCATTTTTTTATTTTTATTTGTTTCTTATATTTTTAGCAAAATAACTGTTGTTCCCACTTCACTTGTTGTGTGTATGAATTTGAATGGTGTTTAGGTGGGAATATTTATAGTGTTGAGAATTCATGGAAGAGAAGCGAGAATGGTGGAACGATAATTGTGCACTGCTTTAAGGGTATTCCCACGTCCATTTTCAACATTGTAAGGTCATTATTATTGTTGTTACCATTTTGGAAGGTCATTCATTATTATTATTATTATTATTTTATTTTGAATTATTGTTTGTGAATGGTGGAGATCCATAACAATCTGATATATTTTTGTGGTCAATTATTTCATGTTTGAGGTGGGTGGGACCCTAAAGCATGTAAAAGTAACTGATGCAAAACAAATAACTTTGAAATTGATAGAATCTGAAGCATACCTTGTAACTTGATAAAGGAAAATAAATATACTAAATTATGTTAGAAAAGTAGAGCGTGACCTGTTTAAATGATGACATCTAAACACTTGATCAATCATGTTTAAATGAACCTTCAAAAAAATTAACAGTGAAGAACACTCATTCTTTCTCATAAAATAAAAAAAACATCACTGGTTAGTGGTTAACACATACTGTGTGTTAAAGATAATAAAATACAAAATTCTAAAAGACAATCTAGATAGATTCAAGGATACAAGATTCTTACCAAGGAAGAATTACAACTCTCAAACATGGTGATTCCTATTTTATAGTTTGTAGCCAAAAATATAGGTGTTGCAACTGCTAGGAGAATTTGTCATCCATATGGCTATGATTTAGGTGTTCTCCTAAGCAGTTTGTACAAACCAAACACATTCTTTTGCTGCCAAAGGTATGGAATAAAGAAGGACCTGTACTTGGGAGGTGACATTTCGCGATCCAGATAAGGTAATGCTGCCACCACCTGTACATAAATAATAGTTCCATAACATTGCCACACACACAGAAAGAGAGAGAGAGAGAGAGAGTTTTACCTCCCATGTTTCCATGTCACTCCCTCGAGGAAGGTAAGGCCGTTGGAGATGTAATTCTACAAGGAAAGTGCATTTGTCTACATCTTGTAGCTGCAAAGTTATTAGAAAAAAAAAGGGGGGGAAAAGTTATTGCCAGAGGTAAATGAATAAACTTATCACTCAGATTTCATAACAGTAAAAGGAAAAATTATCAACAAGCAAAAATGCAGAAAATATTACATATTGTTGATCTGATGCCTGGTTCTTGTTGTTGAAATAAGATGGAGCTGCAGAAGTTCCTCCCAATGTAGAGTTGAATGGGAATGGAAGAAGACCTTTGAAGCCATCATCTATCCATCTAATCTCTGTCACATACTCAGGAACAAGAAAAGATGATGGGAATCGGTGCCATTCGCTTCCAACACACAAGACCGAACCTATATCATGTGAAAAAAATTGCTGGAAATGTTAGCTCTGGTTTTTTGCTCTGGATTATAGATGCATTAGACTATAATTTCTGGTTTCCTATAACACAATCACTATCCTACATCATGCCTAGGCACATAGCTTAAGAAGGGCATATTTGATACATAACTAGTTTGGTGTAAATACAATTTTCTAACTAATAATATAATTATCAGAAAACTTGATTCATGAAATTAAGTGTGCAAGATCAAAGTGCCTGAAATATTTTTTCTGCTAACAAGAAAGATTAAACCGTAAATAATAATAAACACAATCTGAAATAGATAAAACACTGATCCTGATAACTGCTTTGACAAATAACAAAAAGTTTGATGATCAATAATGACAATAATGAGCACCTTACAAATCCTGAAACAGAAAATCCGCTGATCTTGATAATTGATTTGACAAATAACAAAAAAATGATGATTGATAAAGTCAAATTACAAACTGGAGCAATTATAATCAGGTCAATTTAACTTGTGTCAGGCACCTTTTGGTTCACATTTATGTCGAGGCATGGAAGAACTGAAAAGAAGGAACAAAAAAAGTGCAACATTTTTACCACAAGTTCACAGTTTGCATGCACATAGAAATTTTGAAGACAGATAACTTATGCGAAGAGGAGAAAAATGATGTGAAACTGGTAAACTCATTTTAAGATAAATATAATAGGATTAAATGCAAAAGAGTTTGTCACCTTCCCCTGTGTCATCATGGTGTTCCAGGTGCTTGTAAATCTCCAGTGGAGCTGAATAACCATTGGTTAAGGAAAATGTCCTGGAATGGGAGGCACACAGAATGAGTCCAAGAACCAGAGGTCGCAAACCTTTTGCTATCTGTATAGGCAAAGCAAATGTAAGTCCTAAGCAGAATCAATGCCAAAAAGATATTGTTTTATGAATATGGAGGTTTTACCATAAAAAGAAGAGAAGCATCATTAGGATTGTACTTATCCCGAAATAAATCAGGAAAGCTCTCAATGACAGCTGAAGCAGCAACACAAATAAGTGGATATATTGGATAAAGGAACCTGTAGATTAATAGGACAATAACAACATTACCAACCATTTCATACAGATTCAATATTCACTTTACAAAAAGCTAGGTACATTTTCTCTTCTCAAAGTAAATCAAAAGATACTGAAGAAGTGCAACCATACAACAACTTTTTCAGTCAAGTCCTAATCCCAGGTCTGAGAACAAAATGTCCAGAAACACAAAAGTACTCTCAATTCTGTTAACATTTTGGGTGTAGGACAATTTTCCAAATGCTCAGACGTCTACCTTTCAAGGACAGGGCAATATATGACAACAGAGTTTGGGACATACAGAAGAACAAGAATCCACAACATAACATTGTCTTTATATAACTTGGGACATACGTTATAAAGACTACATTCAAAGCTTAGCATCAAAGCAAGGGGGAACTTCTTTTTTTACCTCTCTTCCTTGTGCGGCTGCAAAGACATAAAACCTATCCAGATATAGATGGGTGAGATGATGACCAGCAACTCTGGAGCATACTTTTTCTTTGCAATGGGAAGGATTGCAATGAAAAGAAGAGCAAGGACAAAACAAAAGTTGAAGTTGTTGAACCCATTCTTCAAGTAAAACAACGTCCCTTCAGTACCATACAAATGGCTCTCTCCACCACCTAATACATTATATATCAATAAATTGAGGACAGATGATGTCCACCTTCCGTAGTAGAAGTAGTCAACAAAAACTGATACAGCCTAGAGAATGGAAGGAACATGAATAAGACAATATCAGGTCGTGGAAGAACACAAGAAAAATCACAAAAGTAATGGATAAAATCATGATTTTAATAGGTGTTCAAATGATTTTAACTCAAAGCTATATATATGTTTGAATTATTGGTAAACTTAACTTACCACAAGAGCAAGAGAAGCTACAGCCCCAGACAGAAATGAACTTTTAAACCTTCTAACAAGGGAGAAAATTGTAACTGGAAGAAATGCCAAGACTGAGAATGGCCACCCAAGAACAACTCCAGTGGCAGCAACTGCAACGGCAGCTGCAGGCTTCTCAAAAAGAAAAAGTGCGGATGATAGAGACATAGCATACATGGAAAATGAACTTGGCAGGAAACCTGTATGTAAAGCAGTGATTATTATTTAAAGAACAAACATAATAATTGAGGTCCTTAATCCCGCATGCATCTTTAGGCTTGAAAAGTCAGAGTAATTAATTATTCACAGTTACTTAGGTGCAGAGCTCCTATTTAAGAAGGTGTAGAAGATAACTCAAAACATACAGATGATGAAGAGTAGAAACTAGATAAAAAAAATACTTGTGAAAGGCATACTTACTGGTGCTAGCAAAGAAACAACCACTGGCCAAGCATAGCATTGCGAGAGTATATGAAGCAAGACGTTTTCCATACTTTCTTGAAAGGGCTACAACAAGAGCGGCATCTGCAATCACTGAGAGTATACCAAGGAAAGTTCTCACAGCATAAAAGACACGCACCTGAGATTTTTTAGAGAAAAAAGGATTAAAAGAATTATATAGAAGAGTGAATAGAGAATTAAAGGAATAGGAAGAAAATCTCTTACTTTTTCTACACCATACCACCAAGAGGCAGGCAAACCAACCAAGTTGTGGAAAATAATGTACAAGTATGACCGCAATGCATATTCCGAACTGCAAGATGCATGAATAATGATTGCATAAATTAACATAAAAGCATGCCAACCATCCTTTACATAATATCCTCCACAACTAAGCCATATTCTATGAAAAACATATCAAATCTAGAACAATATTTATATTAGAAAGAAAAAATGAATAGTGTCCATCTCAGCAAATGCCCTTACTGAGGAGATCATTAATTTGGTATATTCAAGCACTTCGGTTTAATCATCTAACTAGAAAGCTGTAAATTAAGATCTTAGTTATGAGTAAAGCCAATTTGTACATACGAATCTCATAACCAAATCTCACAAGGATATAGAATAAGCATAATAAAATTCATCCACGTCGTGCATACCACACTTTAAAGCAAAACTTACACTAAGATTACTTTTTTTTTTTTTGGCAAATATGGAACGAATTTGTACATAGCTGTAACGTATTACACTCAATACGCCGCATATTTCATTTGAATATCAATCCTCAACATCTCAACATCAGTTTTACACTCCAATCACAACTAGTATTAAAAAATAAAAATTCATCATCTGAAACTAACAAAATATCCACACATTTCTCCATATAAAATACATCAATAAAACACTTAATTCCAATATTTGGAAAGAAAACCCAATCAATCAAATACGCACAAAACAATTACACATAACAACACGAAAATATGCTTTCTCGATCACCTGTATTCCCAAGTCTGAAAACCGGTTTTGTAAAGTAGAAAATGGAGAGGCTCCCAGTAATTGAAGACCTCATCGCAGTCGTGAATTATGTTCGACGAGGCACTCATGTAGCGTAGCACTCCCAGCGATATCAACGGCAGAAACCAACCCAAGCCGCGGTCGCCGTCGTTGCCGGTAGATTTCTCAGGCTTGTCGAGCTTAGTGTATGGAGAAGGAGACGACGTCGTGTGGAGATCCGTCGGCGACGAGCGCCGTTGCCTCGTCGTTAGAGCCATTCCCTTTTTCTCTTCAGTGTTTGATGCTTTGCTTGTGTTTGAGGAAATGTCAGTCGGGCTTTACTAATAATATGGGTCGGGTTTAAATGAAAGTAAACTCTACTTAAATTCTTGTGAAAATTTCCTTCTAAAACAATAAATAAATTTTAGGGTTGGCCACGACTATTCACACCCCTCTTATTTCTGAATACACCCCCTTAAATTTTTGGACAAAAATAACCTTGTAAAAATTGACTAAAATATCCTTTTATATAATTTATAAAATGAAAATATATTAATAATTACTTAAATCCTAATTCTATTCAAACTCTAATTTAATTCAAATCCTAATTCTATTCAAACTAAAATTCTACATGATTTAGGTCTTAATTCTATTCAAACTCTAATTCGTTGATATTGAAACTATAAGTAACTCAATTTTCTCTTATTAATTCTATAACAACAAAACTTTTACTTCAAAATATCAATGGATCGTGAAACTCCCGTGGATCTGCAGGACGTAAGTTTTTAGCCATGTTTTATAATTGAGAATGAAATTTTCGAACCCATAAAACCAAGAAATTTGAAGACAAATCGCGAACTGTTCTACAAAACTAGGAAGAACATTGACCTAATGTTCGATCAATACATGATGAACAATTCAAAAACGTTCGACCATATAGAGAAGAACATTTTACAAAAGTTCGACCACATATGGTCGAACATCTAAACAATGTTCCTACCTTTTGTATCGAACGGTTTTAAGGACACTAGCTACCACGATCGTTTGTGCACATATCGCAGAACGATTTTACTTTGTTCGACCATATGTTGTTGAACATCCTGAATATGTTCTACATCCTCTGGTCGAACATTGGGTAATTGTTCTTCTACATGTGGTCGAACATTATGAATATGTTCTAGTGCTTGTGGTTGAACCTTTGGACAATGTTCTACTACATATGACAAAACATTTGGAATTTGTTCCATGCTATATGGTCGAACGTCTTGTATTTGTTCCAAGTTTATGACGTTGTGTATAGTTGTTAATTTTTATGTTTTTGCAGATTTTTATTTCCTTTTAATGTTTTTTTCTCTTAACAGGATAATGAGATAATTATGGATTATGCCGATATTTTCACTACAAAAGATTATTTCAATTCTCGTGAAGCACTATTGAAGTGGGTACGAACTGTTGCAAATGAACACAATATGGTGATTGTAGTGGCCAGGTCGGATAGTGGAGAAGGTAAGAAAATACCTCGAATATTTTGTCTTGCGAACGAAGTGGGCGATA
This sequence comes from Scutellaria galericulata, assembly GCA_946896805.1. Taxonomy (NCBI): domain Eukaryota; kingdom Viridiplantae; phylum Streptophyta; class Magnoliopsida; order Lamiales; family Lamiaceae; genus Scutellaria; species Scutellaria galericulata. Next base: position 24,449,682 of record OX335785.1, read on the forward strand.
TCGTGAGTACAAAAAGAATGAGAAAAGGAAAGAAAATTCTCTTGGAAAATTAGATGATCTTGTGAACGGACATGAAAATAAACTAGATGGAAAGAAAACTACAAAGAATAAACTGACTGGAACAAAAAAGTGTAATTGTCCATTTCGTTTGAAGGGTAAACAAATATCAATTAATGGTCCATGGTACTTGGAGGTTGTATGTGGTACACATAATCATCCGATTGCACGGTACTTGGTGGGTCATTCATATGCTGGTCGATTAACAGAGGATGATGAGAAGTTGGTGGCAGATATGCCAAAGAGTTATAGTCGACCGAAAGACATAATGTCTGTATTACAGGAGAGACACCCTGATAATAAGTCCACAATGAAGACTATTTATAATGTTTGACAGAAACATAGAGTTGTTGAACATGGTGGGCGGTCGCAAATGCAATATCTTATGGGTAAACTGAAGGAGAATCAATATTTCTTCTTTGATAGGTGGCGCGATAAAACTAACACGGTGAAAAATATTTTTTTCGCTCATCCAAGGAGTGTGGACTTGTTACGTGTTTTTCCATATGTTCTCATGATGGACTGCATATACAAGACAAATCGGTACATATTGCCATTATTGGAAATTGTTGGTGTGACATCAACACACATAACATTTAATGTTGCATCTGCTTATTTGGAGTCTGAACGAGATGATAACTATTCATGGGCATTATCTATTTTAAAATCATTAATGCATCAATCTATTTTACCTAATGTGATTGTCACTGATCGAGAACTTGCATTAATGAATGCAATAGAGAGTATTTTCCCCACAACGAGACATTTTTTATGTCGGTGGCATATAGAGAAGAATATACTGACGAATTGCAGAAAGATGTTCCGCACAAATGAAAAATGGAATTCGTTCAAATATTCATGGAATCTAGTGGTTTATGCGGATGATGAAGCTACATTTAGTGAGTTACTTAAAAGATTTGAAAATGATTATTCAGACCATCCTGATGCCATTCAGTATGTATTGAAGCAGTGGATTCAACCGTTCAAAGAAAGATTTGTATCTTGTTGGACAAATAATATAATGCACTTCGGTAATAACATATCTAATCGGTATGATACTCTTAAATAATATTCATTATTATTTTTGTTTAATTTATTTGACATTTAATTAAAGGTCATTGATATTAATTTTTATTTTATTTTAGGGCCGAGAGTGCACATTCAAAATTGAAAAAACAGCTTGGTTCGAGCACAGGTAACTTTGAGACTTGTTGGACTAAAATTCACGCTCTATTTGAACTCTCGCATAATGCAATCAAACATTCATTTGAGAAGAGCACCAATATAGTACAACATCGATATAAATCATCTGTGTTCAAGTTGTTGCGAGGTATGGTCTCTATTGCGGCTCTGGATAAGATTTTAAATGAAATGAAGGGTATAAATGAGAGTGGTGTGGATCCTTTGTTGTGTGGGTGTGTATTGAGAAAGACTTGTGGCTTGCCTTGTGCTCACGAGATTGCCGAATTGGTACGATCAGATATTCCAATCCCTTTAGACATGATTGACAAGTTTTGGAGAAAGTTAGATATGGAGCCGTATAAAAGACCCAATGTTAATGTAGGGGATGATATTGGAACTCGGTGGAATGAAATAATATGTGATGTTAACAACATATTTTTATCCTCTAATGAGTCGGAAAAGTTGTTGATGTTGAAGAGATTAAGAGAGATTGCAAATCCAACAACAACATCTCCAATTGAACCCGAGGTTCCCATTCGCACTCGTGGTCGTCCGAAATCTGCGATAATTAAACAATCCAAATCGACCAAACGTGATCCGAGTGCATTTGAATATGTCAAGTCCATCAAAGATAGTTGCTCACAAGTTGAGCGAGTTTTTATTGTATCCGAACCAATATCCAGCAAAAGTATGTTTACTACAACGAAGAGACAAAAACAAAAGGTAAATTTTTTTAAGCATAATATAATGTGTAGGGTTTTTTTTACTATTTATACGTGACATTTGAATAGGCTGTTCGTGGATGCACTGTTCGGACGACCGGAGTTGGTGGTCATATCGAATTATTACCATATCACTTTCATGATTATATTTTAAATACTAAGGATGTATTAGCAGACGGCCATTGTGGTTTTCGTGCAGTTGCCGACCTACTTGGCTTTGATGAAAGTTCATGGTCTCGTGTTCGAAGTGACCTTATTCATGAGTTGACTCATAATATATCATTATACACATCTGTTTTTCTTGAACATGATCGTGTTGAGAAAATAATGAAGGCACTGAAGTGTTATAACGATTGCGCACCTAAAGCACATTGGATGGTTTTGCCAGAGATGGGTCACTTGATTGCATCAACTTATAACATTGCACTTGTCTCTCTATCTCCAAATTGGTGTCTCACATATCTGCCTTTAAGAACAGAAGTCCCAAATGCTCCAAGATGTATTTGCATTGGATTAGTGTATAACAATCATTTCATAGAGGTACACAAAATACAAATTATCAAGTTTCAAAATCATGAATTGCATAACTAACTACATTTATTTCTTCATAGGTTTTCTTGCGTGAGGGTCACCCATTACCTCATGTTGCGAACATATGGTTTGGTTGTCGTTATCCATGTGCCGCTGGATGGGAGACTACTTATAGACAACAACTAGATATGTATATTAGTATTCTAGGAAATAGTCATGTCTTTAAAAATAGTGACACAGTTAATCTAGATGATTGAAACATTATTTAAAACCTTGTAGAAGCATTACATTTATATTGTCAACGACATTTCATCATTTAAAAGACAAAATTCAATGAAAGATGAATCTATTGAATTAGTATGCTACTGCCAAAAGGTTAAGAAACGTATTACCTGGAGGCCAACTCTTATGCTGATAACAAAATAATCCTTTGGTGCATCTGCAAATTAAATACCAGTTGGATTAAACTTATAATCTCTTACGCAAAAGGTTTGCATGTTTCCCAAAAGTAGAAGAATGCATTAACATTTGAGCATTTTTTAAAGTTTTCATAAATAGATAATACAATTTGCAATAACTTATCAGTTGAGGATTCTGCATGATGAGAGAGATAACAAAATTGAAAATCCCAATCTTACTATCAAAGTGATGCATCATACAAAAACAAATAAGAATGAAAATTCACTCCCAAAATGTAGTTTCTAAAGCTGAAAAATTATATGTCCTAAAACCATCTAAATCGTCACATTGCATCAGATGATTGTCCCTTTGATGCTTGAGTTTGAGTCACAGTGTCCTCCAACTTAAGTTCTTCTAACACAGCATATACCTCTTCCACTGTTGGCATAAAATGAGCAGCTGGTATAACATTGTTACGTTCTTCTCTCCATCTCTGTACCACCGGGGTAAGCAAAGTATGTATAGTTTGTAATATTTCTCTCGGGATAGAGGAATGCAGGTTAACTGAGCGACCAACAAAGCTAGATCGCAACTCTGGGTTTTGTACTATTGGGTGTGAAATTTTGTAGTGCCATTCCAGATAATCCGATGCACACTCCTATGCAGGGTTTGCCATTCTACCACGACGAACTAAAGTCAACAAATGGTTGTCCCAAGATTCAAAAAACGACTAAATATACCCCAAATAACCTTATATTGGGATGTCGTGTGGTCTCTTCTTACAAGCTCAGGTGCAAAAGGGTTGGATGGAATCGTTTGCACGTGTCCGTATTGCCTAAGTACACGATCAGGATGATACGACTCTACCGTACTCATGGATCTGATGCAACCATGGAAGAATGTAACTTCAGGACGTGGGAAAGAAGATCTAACATCAACATATGGGTCCCAAATGACCTATAACACAACAAATACATGAACTTGAATTATGAAAAAGTTTACAACTGATTTAATAAGTTAAAAATGAATGTATACATTATGACAACTTACATCATGAGCTCTAAGTAAATCTAGCAACTCTCTATAAGATCGTACACTCTCAATTGAACCTCTTGCACGAGTCTGTTGTGACCACCTCCGAGCAAGTGGTTTCCCTACTATGTAGTCTGTGTTATGCACAGGTCCGATTCTTGGGAAGTGTTCATAAATCCATGCCTAGATGTGATAAAACATAATATTACACAACAAATAAATTATAAAATCTTATCATTGAATAAACATATACATGTATATACCTCCAATAATGTCAGATATCCAGCAATCTGCTTGACCCCTGCTCTAGAAGCTAATACTAGTTGTCTATATAGAAAAGCTAGCGTAGCTGCTCCCCATGCATACGATTGCACTGTACTAATGTCTTCAAGAAAATACAAGTATTTAGCTGAAATTCTGGTGCCAGTCTTATCTGCAAAAATAGTGCATCCCAATACATACAATAAGTAGGCTCTCGCAGTGTGAAGTAAAATGACCTCATCGTCGGAGTCCATTTTATTCATAAATTTTCCACGTAGCCACTCCAACTTCACTGTGCCACCTCTAGCACCATGCAGACCCTCATCAGCTTCTTCTACTGTCACTCATAGTAATCGACTCATCATATCACGTAATGTTTCTATTGTACTTAATTCTTGCACTGCCACCCCTATCACCGGTAGACCAATAAGACAATAAACATCTTCTAATGTTATTGTCATCTCTCCAAAAGGCATGTGAAAAGTATTGGTCTCCGGATGCCACCTTTCCACAAATGCAGCAATTAAATTTCTATTAGGTGATCGATATGAAGTTTTTCTCAGTGAATGGATTTGGGAATGTCTAATTAGACGTCTAAATTGTCGGTGTCTTTCATTATCAACTCCTCACTCTAACATCTTTGATGTATGACAGAAACATCGAAGAACTTCTCTTTCTTTCCCAAACCATATCTTTGCAGCCACATGTATTTTAAATGACTGTAAAACATGTGGTTCTGTTGGGCCACCGGGAAATGGTTCACGTAATATCTCGTTCTCATTGTGACGTCCATTTGATGGTCGTTCTTGCTCATTTTGGTTCACATTTGTTTCTTCTTCATCGTCAATCATGTCATGGACTTCAACATGCTCTGTTTCTGTTTCTTGGAATTGTGCATTCATCAGAGGAACCGCATCTCGCTCCTCAACACGACGTTTTCTCTCTGATGCTGTTGGTCTATGCTTCCTTGAATAAATCTTAGTGCCTTTACATAAGAAATAAGAGAGTTATCATTATTTATATTTATATAATGCACTATGATTATAAACTTGTAAATAGAGATTGCAAAAAAGAAAAAAAAAACAAAAAAGTGACATATTATTGACAATAATACAACCTCTACAAACTGAAGTGTGCTAAAATAATTGAACGATAATGAAAGTGAAGAGCAAAAGATGCTCGGAGATTTTAAAAGGTAAAACCACATGTGATTCTTAGTAACAAATTAAGAATAAACAAATTTGTTTTCTTTGAGTACGTGTGTGTGTTTAATAAGTTGGTCTATCCATTACAAGTGTGCTTTTATATGTTTTTTAATTTCTAACTTAACTTCATCTCAATTTATTGAGTAAATTTTCCCCTCTTATTAGAACCTTCTTGTCGATTCCATTTACTTGTTAGTTTATTATTGAGCAAATAAGTCAAGTTTTGGAGGTGTTAACAATTAATAGATAGTGTCAATTTAGCCCTCTTCATTGTCAAATGGAGACTCTAAGACCTTATCAATTGGTGGAACAAATGGCATGACTTGCCTTTAGAACAACAACAGATACTCTTAATCATATTTCAACCGGTAATCTAAATTAGGTAACCACCAAAATGGAACAATTATATGTCATTATGGCATCTATATTGAAATATTTGCAAGGTATTGTCGTTTTAGTTCTTTTTAATTTTGTGATTGATTTTCAGATAAATATTTCATTAATTTATTAAATCCTTGCAGTTTCTATTACAACACATAATATAGCCAGTGATCTGAACTTCTTGAAAACTTCTAACACATTGAAAAGTTAATTTTATTAGTATCATCTCTTAATGGCAAATAATTTTCATAGATGGCTATAACTTATACTCCTGAATTTCAGAACAAGCTCCTAATATGTCAATTTTCTTCCGAAATATTATTTGAGTTTGACATTCAACCAATTTCACTATTTTTGGTGATATACCATTACAATCTTGTACGAGCTTCAACCCTAGATGATGCAACAACATTCAACAAAAAAAAGAATGTGGTTCTACCTAATCTTGTGTGCATTGATTTGGTCTACATCAGATAGATAAAAAAATGAACATCGTTCAAAAGCTATTCATGATCAGTTACATTAGGCATGTCGCCATTTTCATCTTAGCTAGAAAATTCATGCAATTGACTTAATTTCTTCTCATTGTCAAATTTGGCTTATACTCCATTAGCAACATAATTATTCAATATATTGATGCAATTACCACATACAAGATCAGATAACAGGTTCGTTATGTCTCAAAGAATTTGATGTTTGTCCTCCAAACAATGGAACATTTCAGATTATATTTACTATAAGTTGTTTCTTTTTCTTATTTCTCATTTATCTATAGTATCATATATTCCAAAAGACAAATTTTCCAAATTTATGAATTGAAATGAACTCTTTTAGAAAACGAATGCATTAACGGTCAAATGGTATAGTTAATTTATTCTATTCCCTGCCCCATACATTTATTATCTCTCTGAAGTTCTAAATTTTCACCAATTTAAAACATACATCCTTCATCTTATTAGACTGAAACTCAGATAGTTGAACTTCAACACATCTAATTAATTCAGGTGATTGAAGCCCCGTATACTTAGATAGCTGAGCTTGAGCACATCCAATTAATTCAAATTTATACTTTATGATAGAGAAATATTTCTAAAATTCTAAATTATGTTTTGCTGAAAGGTTTTACCTTTTCCATATAAAAAATATTTTGCCAAACTTAATGTTTAGCTTCATGATTCCTAGTACAACTGAGGCTTTTATTTCAATTCTATAGTGCAATCTTCATCTTCTTTTTAATGGCAATAGATGCTTTCAAGTTTCAGATTGCTAACAAGAGTTTCAGTTCAATTTCATATCCCTCCCACAGTTCTTAACAACTCACCCCAATGCATATAGGAAATATGAAGAAAAACACATTTAAGAAATTTGAAGAAAAAACACATAAAATCTATATAGAAAGCATTCTCTTAAACAACACATTGATCATTTCTGGACGCCCAAATTGTGAAATTAGCAGTCCCCAACATCGACCCACCACAGTGCAAAAATGAAATTAACACAAACCAGAATTGAATTCAAAAGAAAACCAAATAAATATACAATGCCCACGTAATAACATATATATGAATAAACCAACCTTCAATGGCTAATGTTTGATCTCTCACCATCTTAGAAGATAGGATCAGAATTTGACTAGACAATTGAGAAATTGGTCGGCTGATTGTTGACGTTAATTTACTTTTTTCGTTCAGCGACGGGGGCTGACATTCAGCGGCGGTGCGCTGCTTACGGCGTTTAGCGACAATCAGACAGTAGTGGAAGTGTTCGATCGGAATTTGGATGGTTGAATGGCTATTGTTCGACAACAATGAAGCTAAAACATGACAAAACTGTGAAACCTAATAAGTCAACAAGAAGAGACTGTTGAAGTTGAAGGCCGTGTATTTCAATTCTTTGAAACTTATTCTTTTTTTTTTTTAATTTAAGGGTAATATAGGTAATAAATAGGGGGTGTATTAGAAAAAAAAAGAAACAAAACATATATAAGGGGTGTATTTAGTAATAAGGGTGTATTCAGAAATAAGGGGGGTGTGAATAGCCGCGGCCTTTAGGGTTAAGGTATGCACACCCTAAATATATTAAATTTATCAAAAATGTATTTTAAAATTATATATTTATATTTTTTAAATGAGGTGTGTTTAGCAAATTATAGAGTGCGTAACACACCTTTAATCTTATGAAATTCTCGAAAAATATGTTTAAATTTATTTCATATTCATCTAGATCAATAATTTTGTTTCGTTGCAAATTGTACATAGGAATTTCAATTTGAGACATTGTTCAAATTGGAAATATAAGTAAAATTGTAACTCTCATTTAAATTGAATAGAATATGGTTTGAATTTGTTTGCTTCTTTTATATTTGAGTTTTAGTTAAGCTTTAAATCCTGTAAATGAAAAAATATGTTCACATTTATTTATTATGTTTATCAAATCAAATGTAAACAAGTATTATGGACTAACTTTCAAGATTTTTGAGGAAAATATGACTGATGATCAGATCAAATTTATGTGATACCCATTTTTAAATCACTCACTCAAAACAAGTATTATTAGTGTAGTTATCAATGGTATTTGCTCGACTCATCCAAGCTCGATTTGAATAAAAAGCATTCTACTTCTGATTGGATTAAAATAAAATAAACAATACAAAATAATATTTCATCTTATATTCATTATAGCAGTCTCATGGCATGTGTTATGCACGAAAAGGAAAAAAAAAAAAAAAAAAAAACACATTAACCTAATAAAACATAAACAAGAAAACGATTATACCAACATGAGCTGCATAACGCAGAAGTATTTATTGCATCATGAGAAGTCATAAAAAGGGACTGATTCAAAGCATACAATGTTGATCAAACACATTCATGATGTCAAATTATTTGAAGAGAAAGGAAAAAAAGGAAAGGGGAGGTTTTCCAATCGATGATGGGACGAGCTTCGTCTCTTACTCGTTGCTTAGATAAAAACGGGAAAAACAACGCGATATAAATTAACCGGTGTTCTGCATTCCAGCAGCAATACCCTTCATGGTCAATATGAGGGTGTCCTCCAAACCAGGGGCGTAATCACTCGTAGGGTTCAAACTCACAAGTTCAGCAGCCGATTTTGATTCCATGTATTCCTTGGAAATGTGGGGCCTTAGCTCGACATGGTAGTTAGGGTCACGAACTCGCTTCAAAGTGTACGCCTGGCAAACGTTCAACGTTGTGATGTATGAATCACGAAGTTTTAGTCGCTGCTTCAAGTATGGATCCCCTTCTAGAAGATCTTTGTGCCCAGCAATCTACAAAGAAACGAAAGGTTAGAAACGAGAGGCATGATGATAATCTTGATACCAGATTTAAATCTTGAGTCAAGAAATTACTTTGAGGACGAGTCCCTTGGTTTCCTTGTAGTTTGACCTCAATCTCTGTCCGAAGGGCCACAAATCTTGTGAGACGAGGAGCTTGTCGTATAGTGCAGCAATGCCCGGGTCACCCTTGGCGAAAACCATCTCTTCTAAGTCAATTGTGACTCGGAAGAAAGGCCATTGGTTGTACATATCTTGCAGCATTTTGAGGTTTTTAGCGTCCTTGTTTATTGCGTATTTGAATGCTGCGCCTACGCCTAGCCAAACGGGGAGGTGGAATCTGGTCTGTGTCCAGGCGAAGATCCATGGAATGGCTCTCAGTGATTCTATGCCACCACTAGGTTTCCGTTTTGATGGACGACTCCCAATGTTCATACGACCATACTCCAACTCCGGGGTGGCCTAAAGAACATTCACAATAAAATTCGTTGTTAAAACTCGGAACAAATCATAAACATTGACAATATTTTGAGATCAAGTAGTATTGAGTTTTTAAAGTCACTTACATGGCGGAAATACTCAACAAACCGGGGCTCTTGAAAGACAATCGAGCGATACTCCTCAGTTGCAACAACAGCAATTTCATCCAAAAGTGCACGCCATTCGGGTTTTGGAGAGACGGGGGGATGCATTCCATGTTCTAGCGTAGCAGAAGTATAACGCTGGAGTGTTCTGAAGCACAAGTGTTCCTCCCCAAATGATTGCTCGATAACTTCTCCCTGAACTGTGACACGAAGAGATCCATGGATAGTGTCCGGAGGTTGAGACAATATAGCTAGATGAGTGGGGCCACCTCCTCTTCCAACAGTTCCACCTCGGCCATGGAACATAGTCAGTTTAACACCATATTCCTTTGCAACTTTGACGAGCTCCTCCTGAGCCTTGTACAGCTGCCACGCCGCTGAGAGCCGACCAGCATCTTTACCAGAGTCGGAGTACCCGATCATCACTTCCTGCTTACCGTTGATGCGGCGTTTGTACCAGTCGATCGAGAAAAGGCGCGCAACTGCAGCTGGGGCGGCCTCGAGATCTGCTAATTTCTCGAAAAGTGGGACGACTCTTAAGGGCTGCTTCACGTGGCATTCACGTTGAAGAAGCTCGACTGCTAACACATCAGATGGTGCAGTGGCCATGGAAATTATGTATGCGCCAAAGCAGTCGGAGGGGAGTTCTGCCAACACATTGAATGTGTTCAAAACATCAGCGATCTCTTCGGTTTTTGGGAGATCAGGGCCGAAGAGAGGCCGTTTGCTGCTGAGTTCAGATAGGAGCCATTCCTGCCTACGCTCTTCAGACCATTCCCTATACGAGCCTATTTCCAAGTGGTTTGTTATGGCATCTAGCACATCAGTGTGCCTCTCCGATTCTTGCCTGATGTCAAGCCTCACGAGTGACAGTCCAAAAGTGGAGATTTGCCTTAGGAAATCTAGAAGACTACCATCAGCTATCGACCGGTCCCCAGAAGCACAAAGAGATCTGTAACAGAGCTCAAGAGGTTCCAAGAACTGTGTAGAAATTAAAACCGTTTCAGCACCATATATAGGTATGGGTGAAAAAATATGTAATCAAGGTAATTTTTTATTCTAAAGATATTAACTATTGAAGTGAAATCATATGAATCCAGAATAGAACCTGCTCAACATTTGTGAATGTTGTCTCTTCTGGGATGTCAGATGTTTCTTGAGATAATAAATGACGAGTGCGCTCACGGGTCAGATAGAGCTTATCCCTCACATCACCAAGAATTACACGATAGGGCTCGCTTGATGGAATTGTTTTCCAAAATTCTGCATCAAAACGAGAAAGGGAAGAGTTGAAGAATCTTATTAATTGTGTAATCAGACCCCCCTGTTTATTTTCAAAGAATAACATAGTTATGTGATGATAACTGATAGCAATCTTCAAAGAAGCGACAATTTTGAGCTGGCACAGAGAGAAAACAGAGAAGAATATCAACAAATAGAAGAAGATTTGGAGGTTACCTATGAAATGCTTTGCATCTCTCCTGGAAGACCTGTGGAGTTCATCAGCTCGGACACGAAGCTCATCGTTGCAGCGCCACATGGACAACTGGGAAAGGAATGATTAGAAGGCGATCAATGACAGTGCATTACAAGGATTAGCACTAAAACAAATTATTGAACTAGTTAAAGAATTAAGAATACCTCAAACATGAGATCCTCTATTTGGGAATAGTATAAGTTAGCAGCCATCATTCGGGCCAATAAGCACACATCTCTAGTAACCTCAGGAGTAACCCTTGGATTGCCTGCAAAATTCGTTTACAAATATGATCCTATAAGCCGAAATAGAAAAATCATGCCGCTTCTCTCATGAATTCAATAAAATGTCTATCTATCTTTATATGGATCTCATTATAGATATCAAACAACTAAAAGTGCTTTCTTTGAGAGAGAGAAATATACCATCACGGTCTCCACCCATCCAAGAAGAAAATTGGATTAGAGGAGCATTATATGGAATGCGTTCGTTAATCCCTATATTTTTAAGTGCTGTATCAACACGGCGCAGAAATTTCGGGACACCTTTCCAGATTGTTTCGTGAAAGTAACTCATCCCTGCCCTCATTTCGTCTTGAGGAGCTGGGGGTGTCCTCCGGATTTCATCAGTTCGAAAAGCAGCTTGAATCTGCAAAAATGCAAAAGAATAAGACAAAAATTAAATTAAATTAACAACCTTTACGACTTATACAGACATTAACTGTTCATTTAAGCAAATAAAATAGTATATATACAAACTAATAAACTGATAATTACCTCCCTCTGCAAAGCCTCATCAAGCTCCTGTTTATCATCAGGTGTAATGTCTTTAGCATATAACTGGGCTAAGCAATTCCGAATCCTGAACCAGTTCATAATGTGTAAGAGCTTAAGAAATTAACCCGATGAAAAGATCATATATTTGATTACAGATATATCACACCCTTCAACCCTTGTTTACAAAATGTGTTTTCAACATAAAAAAATAAATAAATAAATAAAACCTTCCATGCTTTTGAAGCAACGATCTTCGCACGGACTGGGTAGGATGTGCCGTAAGGACCAGATCCACTGTCTGATTCTTCAAAGCATCAAAAACTTCTTGAGGAGACTTCTTCAAATCAAACACAATCCTCTTCAAAGTCTCTTCTATGTCTGATTCAGTAGTCGCATTGCTCTCATCAGTATAATCTCCTTTTTTCTTCTTATTCCTTCTACGATGAGCAATCTGGACCTCCTCAGCCAAGTTAGCCAAGTTAAGCATGTTAGAGAAAGCTTTTGCAACAACAATTGAATCCCCTGGATCCAAACTTGTCAACACATTTCCAAGCTCTTCTAACTTTTTGGGGTCATGTTTGCCTTCATACTCCGCAGAAAGCTCGTAACATTCTTGCACCTACAAGATTCCAAATTTACCCTCAATAAGCTCACCGCATTTCGAGAAACAGAGACTACTTAAATCATCAAGACTATGATCCACTGACAAAGTACTAGAAGACACATGGAACCCATCTTTTCAACTCTCATTGACATTGGAAGAACTTTCCTATCAACCAGAGCCAGAAAACAACCCAAAATCTTGAAGCAAGATAGATATTGAGGCTCAAAGTCTAAAAAAGTCAAATTATCCACTTACATGTAATTTGCATATACAACTAAAGCTTGAAACAGTAGAAGTAACACAAAAATCCAATCTTTACTAACATACAAATATAAAATCCCTATCACACAAGTTTGACTTTGATTCTTGCACTCCAATCTGGATACGTTATCCCCTCCTACTCACACATGAATGTACAAATCAGCACAAAATAGGCACTATTAAATGGTTTTTTCAACAGGATCAAATTTAATCAAATCAATACTCAATTGAAGCAAACAAATCTCATTAACCAACAAATCCCTAAAAATAAAAACGAACCGTTTCCCTGAGATCTTCTCCGTGCAAATCCTGAAGAATATCAAGAAATCGATCCAAAAGCAAAGCATCATACTCGACAAGCTTGTCATCATCGGAAACTTTCCCAGGCGCCAAAAGCCTCAACTGGGCATCAATTGATGCCATCTTCTCTATATTTCTCGAGGCCATAACGCCTTCACTTTCTTCCTAATCGCAATTTCAGGAATGGGGAAAAACTCTGCAAAAGGCGATTCTGAATTTCACGATTTGTAAATTAACCGAAAAAAGTAAGAATAGAGTGACTTAGAACAGAGTGGAATAAACAGAAACGTAAGAATCAGATGGTGAAAGAAAGCAGCTTTTCATGCATAGCAAAACAAAACCCACATTTATTTACATGCAAATAGCTTGCGTTTAGAAAGTGATGGATTCGATTATCCTTCTTGTGTGGATCGGTAAATATGAAAGGTGATTGTGAGTACTGGTGATGGTTTACCTGAAACTGGCTGACTGGGATTCTGGATGAAGAAGGGGATCAGACACTAAGGAGGGAGAGAGAGAGAGAGAGAGAGAGAATGAGCAGACAACAGTGGGGGGCATATCTATTTATAGCAAAAGAAGCAGAAAATAATTCGCAATCCTCTTTTTCTTATTAGAGGAAAAGGAAACAAGTATCGTTATAGGATTAGGAAAGATAATTGAGATAATTATACAATTCAATAGAAAAGAGTTATAGTTCAAGTAGAATTATGATTTTTAAATAATATAGGATTAAAGCTTGAATTGAATTAGGATTACAATAAGAGAAAATTAGGGTTTGGACATGATTAATATTTAAATAATAGTGGATATGATTTAATTATAAATTAATATAAAATGGTATTTTATCAATTTCTAAAAGGTTATTTTTATCTAAAATTTTTTGAAATTGTATTCATATATCATAAATAATCGAGGTGTCGATGGCCGTTATCTAATCTATTTTTGGATACCTCATTACGAAGGCATTTTAGGGACTTAAATAATTAATTAGTATCTTTCTTTATTGCAACTTAAAATTTGTCACATCGTAGTGATGATTAATAAACTACAAACATAACTAAAAAAAACTACAAATAATCTTTTAATTGAATCTCTAAGTACGCGCATTCAAAAGAATGTATCATATTTAATCAAAATATGAATATATATATATATATATATATATATATTATAATCCATAATTTATTTATTTTGGTAATTTAATCAAATTTTAAAGAAGATATAACTTTTCCACAAATATTCTCAAGGTGGATTTGATAACTATACCACATCTAGAAAGGAATATATTTAACATACTTCTCCATTTTATTAATCATATAAATTATTGAGGCTGTCTCATAAATATTATTTTGTGAAATCAAATTTAGCTTCTTATAATTTAATTTTTTTTCACAAATGGATACATAAATAATGGGTTATGAGTTGTAGATTATTTCATTTCAAAAAATTAGAATTATGAAATGATTTCATTAGAGTGTACTCTTTATTTTGTTAAGTCGAATTGTCCATTTCTTTGTAGAAATACATTATAAAAAGTAATAAGCGATTGATAGATAACGAAGGAGTATATTGCTTTTTTCTTAATATTATTTAAAAATAGTAAAAAAATAAATGCAGCGAAATAATTGATAATAAAAAAAAATTGTCAAGAAACAAAAGATACTAATGATAATAACATAATTACATATTTACATTCTTTCTACCAAACAAAGATTCTCATGTAGGGGTGCAATATGCCTTGTTCAGCCACGCACTCACCCAAAAAATTAAATTTAATAAATTTCAGATTATATATATTTATATGAATTAGAGGACCCCAGGAAAAGAAGAAGCATGATTCATAACACCTGCACCAGATATCACTTGTAGTTCCTTTTCATGCAACATGGAATTAAAATTCATGCATGTCTTTAATAGCACTTTAATCAAGTTATTACATGGTTGTAAAAAAATCTAATAAATTGGTTCACTAGAAGAATATAGATGTAATCTGTGTGGTGTCGGGAATAAAGCATATTATTGTATTTATTTATGATCATTATTAATACTGTTATTTATTTTATCAATGTACATCGACAGTTTAACGATAGAGGACCTAGGTTGGATATGAAGGAAAATATTTGCACATTTTGACATATGTAAAATGAATGTATAGTGGTCTAAGTAATTCATTATAAATTAAATGAAGTGTCCGGCTATCCGCTCCCTAAAAATTTCTAAGAACACCTCATTTTTAAAAAAAAATTAAAAAATAGTAAAATTACAATTTTACCTTTATGAATTAAAAAAAATAACTAATTTTTTTTCAAATTTCTTTCCCTGCCCAACCCGCTTCTTCTCTCTTTTTCAATTTTTTTTTTCTCTTTCCTTAAACCTTGAATTTGTAAGGGGATAATGTATGAAAAACCATTTTATGAGTTAACAAACTATACAATAATCGTGTGAAATCGTATAAAAAGAACGAAAAAAAAACAACAAATTTGGGACCCATTCGACCTTGGTTTGTCGAACGCAAAGAGGTTTGTTCGACTGGTGGTCGAACACACCTCTCTGTGTTCGACCACCAGTCGAATACACTTCTTTGCATATGAGTAAAATTATAATTTTGTTATTTTTTGAAAATTTTAAATCAAAAATAAAAAAAGGGGTGTGTTTAGTACTTCATGGGTGCGGATAGCCGGATCCTTAAATGAATGACCGTAACTTTTCAGAATTTGGAGGACAAGGAATCCCACTATTTGACATAAATAAGTTGCATACTACGTTTTATATGTAAGTAATATCGTTTTACAATAGAATTTAATCAAAATCAACAACAATTTCTAATCGGATAGTTTATAATCAATAAAGATAACTTTAGTTAAAGTTGATAAATTAATTGTTGAAATCGAGATCGCAATGGTCCAAACAGCCCAAGTTCCATTAATAATGTGAATTATTGATTTTGATGATCGATGTTTAAACTATGTTCAGTATTTGATTGAAAAAAAAAACTATATATGCTCCATCTTATAGCATTAATTGATTTATAAAATAATATATTTGGATTTGTAAAGAATCTGCTCCACTTGGGTTGGATTCTTGTTAATAAATTTTGGTTATTGGATGATATATATAATAACAATAAACACGAATACATGTAAATGGTAAAGTTTGATATATGAAATTAAGGGTAAAGTTTGCTGGAAAATTTCAATTGACTTGGTCTTACACATGGTGTAGGATGTAAGAAATCTTGACTTATATAAATAAATTTATAATAAATATGTGTTATACTATAAATATAACGCTAATTCTTTGAGTTTTTTTGAGTGGACAAATTGGTCTTAATCACGGATCATTAGATTAGATTTTTTTGGTCAGGACACAACAATATGTTATGCTAAATTATTCGTTTAAAGTACAGTGCACTTCTTTACCTTTTGTCATTTTTATTTTTGGTGTTGAATAGGGTATTTAATTTAGTGGGGATAAGTATTAAAGAAAAACTTAAACAACTATGAAAGCAGTGACGTGGCAGGCAGTGCAATTAAAAAAGAGCAATTATTGGAGTTGGAATAAAACAGACGGGTAGACGTTGTTGGTTTTAATTTTAGTTTGTCTCTCTTTTTTTCTCCATGTTTAGGACATCCTATTTTAAAGGCCAAATGCGAGGGGAATCTTAGCCAGGTATGACAGTTGATAAGTAATTATTTTAATAATAAATTTTATGAGGTGTGTTTTTACGGGGATGACAGAGTTTTCCAGTAAAAACGTTATTAGAGGACAGAGAGAGTGAAAGATTGGTATAAGTTGGCCCAACTCAACAATATTATTTCTTTTTAAATATTATTAATAACACACTAAAAATAATTGATGTGGTTGTTCTTATAGAAATGCAAGAATATCTCGTATAAGATTTTACATGAGTTTTATATGATGTTTATGTCAGATCGACATTAATTATGAGATTGTCTCACATAAGATCTATTCTTAATTTAATTCTCACAACTATAAAATCCAAAATTTTGTTTAAAAATGTAATTTGAACAAATTGAGGGGTTGATTAGAAATAAAGATTTGAGTAGTAAAATATTAGTCCTAAATTCATATTCACATGTACTCAAAAATCTTGTGGCCCATGTGAGCTCCAATAACATACATGTTCAATATCTCATGAAGTTATAAATGCCATCATTTTTATTTATAATGCATAATCTGAGCGAGTTAACAATCTGAACTATAAGTGGCTTGGTGTCTCAACTGTTATCCATTCTAATTCCCTAATCAACTTGATCGCTCACTGTCATATTTTAAGGGGTAAGAGTTGGAAGAAAATGGCTGCATCCTTTTGGCTTTGTGTAGTTTGGGTTTTATGGAAAAGTAGGAATGCTTTGATTTTTTGGGGAGAAGATTTTTCGGTAGAAAAAAATTGTTAATGAGATGAAAGCTAAACTTTGGGGTTGGATTTATGTAAAAGAGGTAGGTTGTACTAGATTTTCATTTGGAGATTGGTCGAATAATGCGAGACTAATCATATGATGTTAGCTTGTTGTGTGATGTTTTGTCTTTTGGTATATCTTATACCATTCTTGTGGCTTTAATAAAAATTTCATTTTGACCGATAAAAAAAAAAATTAATCTGACACCTAAAAAAGTATAAATTATACATGATAAAAGAATAAGGTGAGAGTGATAGTGTAAAAACACACACTATTTAATGATGTAAAGCATATTTAAATAAATAAACAAAAACGACCAAAATCATTCTGCACCAAAATGAGCTATTATATCAAGTAAATCTCATGAAACGAGGGGTCAATCATAGTCTTTGGAGTATTGATTTAAATAATATGTAAGTTCCATCAAATGATATGGAGTATATAACTTATGTGGGATTGTTTTACAAATTTAATTATGTAAAATAAATTAATTCACAATTCACTACTAATAATTCATACATAAATTTTCACATCTTGCAAATATCAAAAAATCGTTTTATATGAGTTTTCACGAAGGATCTTAGTTATATGTAAAAACTTAAATTCCAATAGATATCAGGTTCAAATGTTACCATAATCAGAATTGAATTTTTGTTCTTGGATGAAGTATTTTGACTTTTGTTATAATTCTACCGGAATAATATTTTTGTAGTCAAATTAATAGTGAGATTGTCAATGTAAGATTTTAGTGAATCTTGAAAAGCATATACCAACCAATTATTCGGATCAACCCTTATATATAATCTTCTAGAAGTTTGTGTTCCTTAATTATTTGACCTTTGCACAGCCCAAAATTAGGATCTACATAGCCTGCACAAGAAACAAAGGGTTGAAAATGTGGGATCCGAGAAGTAAAAGATACTCCCATAACATATATAGAAGGGTAGACTAGTTGAATTCAAAATTTAAAGTTATATTAAGTATTTTATCTCTTATATTTGGTGATACTTTAACTATAATAAGAGTGAAAATGAATATTTAGTAGAGTAGAGACTCTTGTTGTAATGCCATAGCATTAAATAAATACAATTGATAAATGATAATGAGCAAAAATAATCATATTCTAATCAAATTCATAATATACTTATTTTAGTAAAAAAAAAAAATTATTTAGAATTTGACACAATACCCACACTCAAATACCATGTATATATATGAGTGTGAGGTTCGTGCATTTTCATCACACCCATGGTTCGTGCGATGCACAAAATCTGAACTCTCACATGTGTATGAAATGTGTGCACGAAGATTATGACACATTTCATTAAGGTTACTTTAAGAAAATTTAGTTATAAAATTTGTTTTGGTATGCTTCGGCTAATTTAATTTTTTTCTTATTCCATCTGACTAGTTTTGTGGTTGTTCTAAATCATAAATCGTAACAACTAATGTGGTGTGTAAAAACTGCAGTAGTTACAGACCATCATCGTGTCAAGAGTTCAAATTGTGGACTTTGCATCATCTATTGTTAAATAAAATAAAACAAAAACAAATTAAGTTAATATAGAAATAAGTACATTTAAAAAGAAAAATGTGTATTGAAAAGGATTGATTTAAATGGGGCGTGATCGTTTGACTTTGGAAAACATTGATAAGTTAGAGCAATTATTGTTCCGCATGGCTTATTAAGTCACACTCTCCTCACTTATCATTTATTCTTTAGCTGCCAATTTTTCTTTCTCATTCACTCAATCAAGTCGTTTTTTAATTTTTTAAGTTGAAAGTCTTCTCTTACATCCTTTTCAACACCATAAATCAGTTTTCATTCGATTATGATGATAATCTTTTCTCATATCTTTTATTTTAATCGAATAATTGAGTCATACTACTCTTAATCAATGCCAGGCATGGTCAAAGATGACTTTGATAATTTTTTTAGTTGGAATCGAATGAGAAATTCGATTTTAATACATGTCTTTTGTTGGTGTACATACCTACCATCATATTAAAATATTGGGTGCAATATGGTTATGTTACATAATACACTAACTTAAGGATTAATTATAAATATTATAGTGAAATTTGATTAATCTACAAACTAATGGATCTAAATATAAATCATAAGTCCTCATGCAATACTTATCTCAATTTTAAAATAACTCTTTTTTCTTATATACATATATTTTTATGAATCGAGTTGAGTTTTTACATATTATTGAATGAAAAAATGAGTTCAAAACTTATTGTTCTTTTTATTTTATGGAATCTCTTTTAAGCTTTTATCTATCTATCTATCTATGTCGAGATCTTTGCGACACTTATCTAGAAGTAATGGGCCTCAAGCCCAACCAAAATGTTTGACCCAGCTGCTTACTTTTAAATGTTTAGTTTTCCATATTACTAAAGCCCAATTATAACTGGACTATCAATAATAAAGCCCAATTTCCAAATATGTTAACCATGTTTTATTACAGTTATTTTTAATTAGCATAGGGCTTACAACTTTTTTTTTTTCTTTTTTCTTGGAAGACAGCTTTGTAGTTTGTATTGTTTCTAGATAACAATTTTTATTTAAAATATTTATAACATGATGATAAAAATTAATTATATTTCCTCATAATTTTTTTAATTTTATATAATAACATCGATATATAAGCGTTAAACCCCAAAAACAACATTAGAAATTTAAGTAGTTCAATCCACATTAAATTCAATCATGTACCCTGTTTCGTAATGATAAGAAAAATAGTTATACATATTGAATCACACCTCATATTAGGTAAAGTTTATCTGAAATTGAGATTGTAGTTTTTTTTTGTCATCAATTCACATATAGATTGGGGTTATAATTATTCAACTGTATTCTTACACGTAATGTATTTCATCGAAATGGTAAATCTATTGAATGTAGAATCTATCAAACCTTATTTGTTTTTACTTGTGAGAATGAGTTTTGGTTGTAGATATTACATTCTGTTTCACAAAATTATATTCATGAGACATTAATCTTGTATTAGTTTGTATACAAATTGCATAATAATTTGCATAAAAACTCCTGTGCACCAGGTACATGGATCTAAAATCCATGCAATTCGGATCGATCCGACCCGGATCCGCGAATTTCTATTTAAAAAAAAAATCCAAAATTCTTGTTTTGACCTTTATGTTATAAATGTGTAACCTTTATGTACAAATATCCATACCTTTATGTCTATAACTTAGAAAAAAAATGAAAATTTTCAACACAATTTGTATTGTATACCTTAATGTGATATCAATGTGACCTTTATGTACAAATATTTTGACCTTTATATAATATATAAAAGTGCATAAAGGTTAGAATATTTGTACATAAAGGTGACATGATATAATATAAAGGTCACATTGATATCACATAAATGTATACAGTTCAAATTATGTTGAAAATCTTCATTTTTTTTCTAAGTTATAGTACATAAAAGTCATGATAGTTGTACATAAATGTCACACATTTATAACATAAAGGTCATACTAATACAACATAAATGTAACAACCTGAAGCAAAAAAAAATAGTTAAATTCAAAAACACGCGGATCCGGGTCAAAACTGGATCGACCAGGATTGCATGTACACCAAGTGCACATAAAACCAACTCAATAATTTGTGATTATTCCTCACACTTAAGTTTGCTTATTCTCTATCATTTTGATTTCCCAAAAAAAAAAATGTTTGCTTCTTATTTAAATGTATAAATCATGTTTCAAAAGATATGAAAGTCATAATTTTTAATTCTTAATTTGATTTTTCCTAATTAAAGCCAACAATCAGCATTCTCTTAAAATTGACAGTTTGATTTCTATTTGAACTAAAGAAAAATTACTTTCTTTCCTAACCTAGCTACCTACTTTGAATTAAGATAAACCACATAAATATTAATAATTTCTTTTACAAACAAAAAGAGAGAATAAAAGTTTTCAGAACTAAATATGGATAACAAATTAACTAAACAGCAACAATAATAGGGTAAACTAGTGGGGACTAATGAATAGTTGAGTGTTGAATTTAACTTTAATTCTCCAATCAGAGAGTAAAGCAATTATATAAACCTTCTTATGGACTATATTAATGGAAAATTAGTATTTTGATTAAGGCTTCTTAACAAATCTTTTTCCAGATTCTCTCTCTCTCTGTATAAAAATATATATATATATATATATATTATATTATACATATATACATATATGTATATAAGTGCAGCTTGACGGTGACATTTTGAAATTCCAAAAGTTCATTAGGTTAATAATTAATAATTATTTGAAATTAGCCCCCACCCTTCTTGCAGTAAATGGCAAGTAAAAATAGGTTGCTGTTGGAATTAATTTCAAAGCGTTGTAAAAGACAAATAAAAAAGAAAACTTCTTTTGTAGACTTTTCTTATCAAAGGAAATTTCACATTATGTTTGGCTTGTATTTTTCGCTCATCTCGGAGGGAGTTTAGATCTTCTATTACATTTGATTTTACATCTTTGTGAGATGTTAAAAAATTAGAATATATTTAGATATTTATTGAAAAAAAATGTCATGAGTAATTTTTAAAAGCTTTTTCAATAACAAATTTCTTTAAAATATATAATATTTAAAAGCACTTATGAAATCGTCTCATATACGTTTTTTCATCTATATATATATTACACGTCTTATATATACATGAGCGGACGAGAAATAGAGTATAGATCCATCCTTAATAATGTTATAACTACTAGCTATACTCAATATGAGTAAGTATTACATGTAAATACATATATTAGGTAATTTCTTGTGGACAAGTTTAGGCCATAGCCATCAAAATAGTGGTTGTCAGCTTAAATATAACACTCTATTAATATTCACATATATAATCATTAATCTAAAAGTTGCTGAAAGAATACTAATTTTCCATAAATACAAAACGTGTCAAAGCCATAAAATTCATCTTCAAAATACGTACATATCCTCCTTTACTTAACTTCCAAAGTTCTGAAAATAAAAATTCGTTGGGAATTAATCTTGCTTCGGATGACCACTCTTTGTATTCTAAACGTAATTAACTAGTGCCCAATTTCTTCTTAAATTTGAAGTGGTACTCAGAATTACTAAATTAAAATTATTTCATGAATTTAATTTATGAAATGAGGCAATTCACAATTCATAACTTACAAAATAAATATTGACTAGTTGTGTCTTAAGTCAATATTTATTTTAAGTCATTGTTCGGTGTGATAAAACTTTATATTGGGCTGAAGGCCCAACAATCACTTAGGTAAATAAAACAAAAACTGTATAGTTAATAATATTTATTTATTAGTATCTATCGACATTGCCAACTTAATTATACATTGTTATGAATATTGTTTTTCCAAATAATGTCAACGTGGCTTCATATGATTAGGGATTAGGCATGCTTTGTAATTCTAGCTTTTCATCTATACAATTATCTCTTGCCATTAGTTAATTAGTTTAATGAAATCTTTTAATAGTCAACCAAATCATCGACTATTATGAAAAATTGCTCACATCCTCCACATTTTAGGAGTCAATTACCCATTTTGGGGGCAAATCATGGAATCGATATTGTTAATGGTAAAATAACAATAAAATAAGAAACCAATCAAACGATGCTAGAGATGAACCTATCACTATTAGCATGTCAGTATAAGAACAACCAAATTAATTATTTACTATTTAATTTAAGAATCAACGAAATAATTGGAGGATCCACAATGAATATTATATATATTTAACTGTTCCTGTCTAGTGGGATTGGTATATATATGAGATTTTTTTTCCCAATTATATTTTATTTTATTTCAATTATATATATATATATATATATATATATATGAGACGAATAATTAGATCATCTATTTATACTACAAATAATGTTATTGCATCTCAGCGTATTCAATTAATATATATATATATATATATATATATATATATATATATATGTATTCTATCCAATATATTATGTGAATATTTAAATGATACCACTTAATTCATACAATTAATTAGCATATATGTATCTATTAACTAATATATATATATATATATATATATATATACATGTGAATAAAATAAAATACCACATTAAAAAAGAGAGGATGAAGCAGATTAATGTGGGGCAAACCAGCTGAGTAAGTAATTCTGTCTTTTAGTTTAATTTTTTTTTCCTCACAAATTTGTTTTATCTTCACATTATATAAAACAACACAAGTGACAAATCAAATACTCAAATTCACCAGTTACCTTCAAGAATATTTGATCAAAGAATGTTCTATAATAAAAGACAACTATTTCTTCATGTCTAGGCATCTTATAACCAACAAAATCTATAATTATATATATATGTGTGTGTGTGTGTGTGTGTGAGTATATATAGATAACGAAAGAAAATACTAGAGATAATTAATATAAAGTGGGATTTTATGCTTAATCCTCCTTAATTAACTCAGGTTACTTTAAACCTGTTGGTTAACCTAGCTAGTCACTAGGGTTATAAACCATTGTCTCACTTAAATTCCTAGCTAAATTATATAGTTGATAAGGATAGGTTTAAATCCAAACATATATACACACACATATATATACAAGAAAAAGGAGCATCTTAGTTAATACACTTAGTAGCATTAAAGGAAGAAAAATAGTCTTGTCAATGAAGAAAAAGAGAGGTAAAGCACTTTGATTGGTCCATCCCTTGTCTCCTCAATAACCTCATCATTTGATCACCCACCTTCATCACTCTATTAATTTCTTCCCCATTTTCAATTTAATTCCACACCAATTAATTAATTCCCAAAAAAAAATAAGAAGAAAGAAATGATGTCCAATGAATCATGTGGAGAAGGGTCATCAGCTTCTGCAGCGGCTTCAGGCGATCATCAGGCGCCGGCTCATCAGCCGAGCCGCTACGAGTCTCAGAAGCGGCGCGACTGGAACACGTTCGGACAGTACCTGAGGAACCAACGGCCTGCGGTGGCGCTGCCCCACTGCAACTACACCCATGTTTTGGATTTCTTGAGGTATTTGGACCAGTTTGGGAAGACTAAGGTGCATATGCAAGGATGCATGTTTTTCGGGCAGCCCGAGCCGGTGGGGCCCTGCCCCTGCCCGTTGAGGCAGGCGTGGGGCAGCCTGGATGCCCTGATTGGTCGGCTTCGGGCAGCCTACGAGGAGAACGGGGGATCTCCGGAGACGAACCCGTTTGCGAATGGGGCGATTAGGGTGTATCTGAGGGAGGTTAGGGATTCCCAGGCCAAGGCCCGGGGAATACCCTACAAGAAGAAAAAAAAGAAGAAGAGAAAGCTCGTGAGTAATACTCAAGATTTGATGCCTTCTAATAATTTTCACCAATCTTCTACTGGTGTTTGATTTGCTTGCTTAATTAATTGCCTTCCTTTTATTATATGTTATGTTATATATGCTTTATATATACATATATATAATTGTCCTGTTGAATTTCCTTGATTTTCAACTTCAATTACCTCATTTTCTAGTGAAATATACCCTTTTTTTTTTTTGTTGGTCGAATTCTTGAAATATTCCCAATATTTGTGTGTGTGTTATTCTATTTGAAATAGATAGGTTTAATTTCTTGGGATTCATGAAGAACCCTAATCTGCTAAAACCCTAATTTGGATACTTTCTTGAAAGTGAATGAGATGCTGATTATATATTACTGTTTCACTGTGTGAAAATGATACATGGACCTTTGAATTAAATATATACATGTACACATCTCTTGAGGTGGTTTGAATAGGAGTAAAAAAATTAAAAAACTCAGGGATTTTTTGTGGATTGTGAATTTAATATAAGAAATAAAATCATGTATATATGTGGGTTCACCTTTGTCTAATCTTTTGTCTTTTGGGATTCTGCACGATCTTGTGCTTGCCATGGACTCCCCATTCTTCACTATGATCTCATTATATTGCCGATTATTTATTTATATATATAAACCATAAATATCTACAGAAAACTATAAAATATTTATACATAAATTATGTATATGTTTTTTGTTTCTTGATTACATCATTCTCAGATTGATTTTGTATCTGATCTCAGTTTGTTGATGGTCACCTCCTCTGCGTGTGACATGAATTATTTGAATTGATTTCATTTCCAAAGATGATATTAGTATATACAAATGTCTTTTTCTTTGAATAAAAGTACTATAATCAAATTGTCCTATTGTCTCTTATCTACAAGATTAGGATGAGGGTTTTGTTGCTATATCAGGTCCATTAAACTCATAATTCCTTCACAATTAATTATTTAATGTGTCTATTTTCCTTCAAAGATGCACTTTATGAACGCGAGTTTTGCACACACACACACACACATAGTTATATATATTGCATTGAAGATGCACTTATAGTTTGCCTGTGGTTAAATAAAATAGTGCCTTGCCAAATTAAAATTCTTGAGAACGATTTCTATTTGGTTATGTTATCAAACCAAGTTTCATAATTCTTGTTTTTTCGTTTGTATGAATTACTATGAGTGTTCAAAAGTTGTTCTTAGAACTAATCAATTTGTTATCTACAATATATATCTACAAATTTAATTTTCAGATTTTATAACATTCTAGAATTTCAGATAGCATTCGAAACATTACAACTCATTTAACTAACTAATGATTCTTTAATCCATGGACCATAGTACACATTTTGATTTCTGACAACGTGACACAGCCGGGGTTGAGCATAGTTTGGTGAGAACCAAAACAGTTAATTGAATTTTCAGTTTGGTTTCGGTTTTATTTTTCAAATTTTAGATTTTGGTTTTCATAGTCGAAAAACCGAAATATCAAAAATTGAACCAAAACATTTTATAATAATTTTCAAATTAAGTTAGATATTTTATAATTCATTTCTTAGATTTTAACCCAGTGTTCATTAAACTTTTGAATTGTACTGCGTGGTTGTTCATTTGTTAATTAGTCGTTGTAATTTGTATGGATTGTAAAACATTAAAAATTATAGACCCTACTACATATTTAACAATCCATATATGTTTTACATGTGTGGAATGACTGAATAATGAGTTTGAGTTAATTTTATTGAGTTTTATGTGATTTTGATTTGAGGAATATAGATATTATTTAATTTTTATAGTTTGATTTTTGGTCATTTTATTATTGCTTCGATAGGTCTAATTTATTGATTTTTTGTCTAATTTATTAAAAGAAATATCCAATTTTCTAGGCCCAAAATTCAGTTTTCACATATTTCGATTTAGTTTGCAAATATAAAAATTTTGATTTTATTTTCAGTTAATTTGGTTACATTCGGCTACTGAACCAACCGATGTTCACCCATTTACACAACACAAAATACCCTAGTTAAGTCATTTAATTTAAGCAATATAATCCTTTATTCTACATTGATGTTAATCAAAAAAAAAACACGATATCTAATATTAAATGCAATGCAAATCTGAATTGCAGAATTGCTTGATTTGATCACCTCTAGCTAGCTATTTGATGGGACTAAAATATAATGTTTGAAGTGAGAAGTTAGGTTGTATTAATAAATCAAATTGGGGTATAAATTGAATGGTTTTAGTCTGTATTTAGCTTTATATATTGTTGGGCCAATATGAACCTAAAATCTCTCCATTTATATTGTAATATTCTCTTTGAGTCAGAAACTGATCATATGAATTTGCTTTTGGTTTTTTTTTCAGTAGACCTCATATCAGACACGACATCTAATTTTAAATGCAATACAAATTTGGATTGCAACACTAATAAATTGAATTGCTTGATTTGATCACCTCTAGCTAGTTATTAGAAATAAGATAGGAAAATAAATTAATACTCTATTAAAAAATGGTTTTATTCTGAATTTAACTATATTTTGCACTATATATTGTTGGGCGAATATGACCCCAAAATCTCTAGATTTGTTTAATAGTGTCCATTTTGGGTTGAAATCCACACAATTTTATTTTTTTTCCTGAATTTCTCGAATTGACTTTGTACCAAACACGACATCTGATATTAAATTCAATGCGAAATTGGATTGCAACATTAGCTAATTATAGATGGGACTACTAGTTAATGTTGGAAGTGAAAGTCTAGCTTGGACTAATAAATAATTGGATCTTTTATATATTACAAAATAATGATACTATTACCTATTTAATTATATATGCAAATTATATTTTGTTGGATCAATATGGGTCAGAGACCTAAATCTCTAGATTAGTGTGATAATGTTTTCTTTATAAATACATACACACACTAGAAAAATCCACACAAATTTGTTTTTGAATATCTCGAAATTAAAGTCTTATATCAAAGAAGAATATTTTTTCCTTCACCATACACTCATGATTTTGTTATATTGCTACATACTTTCAATATGAATTTGTTTGCAGGAATCTCTGACTTATATGTACGCTAATAATATCGATCACTAGTAAACTAATAATGTATACTAAAATAATAAAATATATATTTTGCAACATGATGTCGACTGATTAGAATCCACCAAAAATAATTACTTTTTGTTGCTATTTATAAGATTTTCATTAGCATAGGAGAGCTTAAATTTGTCATATCAATTAAGAAAAAGAAATTACTTTTGAAGATGCACAATCATCTCAAAAGATATATGTGGGGCCTAGCTGATTCATCAATAAATCAGTACCATAGTATTTCCTACCTAGAAAAAGAAATTATTATGATCTGAATTCTGAGGTTTCATGTTTAATTCAAGGGCACACACCATTTATGTGTGTTTTTAAATAGGATTCTGAGGTACCTATAATACTAGTCAAAATGAATGTTTCTTGATTTTTTTCTTTTTGGTTGCAAAATTTTGTAAGTACAAACTCATCGTTTTAGATCAATATATAAAAGTTATGCAATTTTCCTCTTTGTATTATTATTATTGTTATTATTTAATGAAAGGAGGCTTTAATTTTATTTCTTTGTATTATTAATATATCTATGATATATACAAATAATAGATTTTAAAGATTAATGGGATATAATCCAAATACAAAAATTTGATCCATAAGACGGTTCTATAAGCATTCTTAACTAATCCAAAAATTATGGTGCATACATGTTAAATCGCTTTCATGAAAACAAAATAAAATATCTGTAATAAACAGAATTAAGGAAATAAAAATAAGATCTCGTATAGATTTTAGTTGAAAAATAAGACAAACAATAAAAATAAATTAAACATCACGGAATAATTAAGAGAGACAAGTTATTATCTTGGAATTAAGTTGCATCGATATAGTAAAAATAAATAAAAAGAGTGAAAAGACAAGAAAAGATCCCATTTGCTAAATTCAATTAAAGGATATTAATATTAATAAATAAAGCATAATGGAGATCTCACTTTGGGCAATTGATTTTTTACAGATTCTTTCAACTTTTCAAGTAGCAATCATGAGTTTAATTATTAGTCTCCGTTTCAGTATAGCTGGAAATTTTTCTTCTATCTTCTCTACAATTATTTCTACCATTTTTCATCATACTTTAGGTGAATTGTTGTGTCTTATTCTTCAATTTGCCATCATCCATCTTCTCTGCCAGACTGCCAGCTGTCTTATATACATTCTATGTTTCCTCTGTTAATATTAGAAAAAACAATAATGTTAATCTGATGATTTATCTCAAGTTTCATTAGTGACATTTTTATTAGTTAAATACAAAGATTAGTGGGGTAATTGAGGTCACAATCAAGACACTGTTAACTTGTTGAGCCTGTCCCAATAGGCTTATCTAGTGCAATTTTTTTTTTCTTCTCTAAATCTTACAGATAATTATATGAAAACGAGGTTTATTCTGTACACAAATCTAGGATTGTTTACAAATGTCCAATAACTCGACATGTGAGTTTGCTTAAAACAATAATTTAATCTAATTATCTTTAACCTATATTGAAATTCATTAAAATTTAGGTCACAATCGAACATTAACGTTTACGGGCTTAATTCTTTGAAATGGAATCTTAAGCCCAAACCATCAATTCTTACAGCACATAATATATAACATGATTAGGCCCTTTTTTTTTTTTTTTTTCTAAACAGAAAATCTGGAATTTACAATGTTATTGTCCAACATGATCCATGAATATAGATATTAAACACAGATCCAAGAGTGGCGTAAAATTCAATGCACTTTTTCATAATAGTATCAAATATTTACTGCATTGACCATATATCATAAATTAAATTAATGAAAATGAATAATAGACAGCGCCGATCCTCTCCTCCAAGGCTTTAGATTACCAGTAGAGAGTATACAGAGACCATATGGCTTTGATACAACGACGATTGACTAAACTACGCTGCAAAAACCGGATAAGTTAGTTCATACCATAAACGAACAGTGAATAGAAATCCCATCTCTGCAACAAATCTGAACTCTCAAGCCACCAGTTTGGGTTCCCCAACAGTGTAATTTTCGAATGTGGAATCAAAGTTGAAGCTTCTTGCAACGTTGAAGAAATGAGCCACTGCTTCTTCGGGGGTACCAACAAGAACCCCATGGCCCAGGTTGAGTATGTGGCCCTTGGTACCTGCACTATGTACAACCCTGACAAGCCACATAAATCTTAGTTAGCTCTGTAATCAAGCCAAACTAACAGAATACTAATTGTATGATTAAGTCATGGATAGATAGGACAAGTCAAAGATATAGACTATTGCCCTTAACAGGCTTATGGTTTCAATAGAAAATCAAGAAACGTTGAGTCTATTTGGCCAACCTTTCAATCTCACTGGTTATGGCAGGAAGAGGAGAAAATAGATAAGCGGGATCCACATTTCCTTGTATGCTAATATCACTTCCCAAGCGCTTCCTCCCATCGGCCATGTCCACTGTCCAGTCGAGCCCAATCACATCAACTCCAGTTCCTTTCATCCGTTCCAGTAGTCCACCATTTCCATTGATGTAGAGCACAAGTGGTGTTTGAGGGCATTTCTGCTTTACTATTCTTACTATCTGCATTCAGAAACTTAAAGGTGTTAAGAAAGAAAACGAAAGTTGAGATGACATTCAGTAGGAAGAGCTCAAACAAATGCACTATAGCTACAGTTAGATGTCCCAGAATGCATCCCATCAAACACCATAAAACAGAATAATGAAAATGTTAAAAGGTCATGGAATCTGGAATATTCCTGATTCGAAGAATGTCATCATTATCCAAGCTATACTAAACATGAAACAAAAGATAAGACTTGAATTTCTTGCAAAAAGTTCATCTGAAGCTCAAAGGGATATATCATTTTTCTTTCATTGAGCAGTGACAGTCACAAAATGAACCTTCAGTTTTTTCAGGACAAAGAAAAAACAATCAACAAGAAAAATGAACCTTTATTTTTTTCAGGACAGAGAAAAAACAATCACCAAGAAAAAATGCAAGTTACCTCATTGATATAAGGCTTAGACCAGAGATCCCACATATCAGGTGGCAATTGACCACCCCATGAATCAAATATTTGTATGCAATGAGCTCCAGATTCCACTTGGAAGACGATATATTCAGCTATTGCCTCTGTCAGATGGGACAGAAGACCCCTTAGCAAATGCGGTGCTGTATGGCACATGCTCTTTATTGTTGTATATGTCCGAGTTGTCCCTCCTTCGACTATATATGTAGCAATTGTCCAGGGAGCTCCCACAAAGCCCAAAACTGCAGCTTGTTCCCCCACCTAAAATGAAAATAATTGAAAACGGCTATTCAATAGGTAAATATAGATCTCTACAAACATGTCCTCGTAAGTCATCCGGTTGAAGGTAGAGCAAGTCTAACCTCTTTCCGCAATATCCTAAGAGAGTCTCCTACAAATTGTAGTTTCTCCAAATCAATCGGGTGCAGAGCTTTCAAGTCCTCTTCGGAACGAATGGGAGACTGTATCACAGGCCCCTGAACTTCTTCTATGTCAAAAGGAACACCAAATGCAGGTAGTGGAGTAAGTATATCAGAGAAAATAATAACTCCATCAGGTCGGAATGCTTCCCAAGGCTGCAAAGAAATTTGCACAATGAGATCAGTTGTCTCTGACCTCTCTCTGAAGGATGGATATTTCTCTGCAAGCTTTCTATAAACAGCCATATACCTTCCTGCTTGACGCATCATCCATGCAGGAGATCGGTTAACAGGTTCCCCTCTTGCAGCTCTGACCAAAAGAGGATCTGCTTCCATTTGAGAAAATCAACAGCAAATTCAGAGAATCTATGTTATAAAACAATGAACAACACAAGAATATTTCTAGCTTCAAAGATTAGAACAACACTACTATTGACATTAAAAGCAATACAAAGAAATAAAGTAAGTGAAAGGAGAAACTTCTACTATTCTACTTTGCACATCACATGTAAACTAGTTAGCTCAAATTTGTTTCCGTTTTTTTGTTTTTGATAGGAAGGTATTCAAAATAATATGCAGATTAAATGCAAACACCAAATCAAATACATTCATCTTCAAATAAAAAAAAAATAAAAAAATAATCCTACCACATTTTAAGCAACAAAACAGGAAGAGGCAAAACAAATCAGATGCGTAGTAATCCCTAATAAAACAACGAAATCATCGGATATTACTCTTGCCGTAAGAGGAATACCTAAAAACTAAAGCTTTCCACATTATGGTAATAATCACCAAACATAAATAGCAAAAATGAAATTCAAATGCATTCTGAACTGTGAATAAAAGATTCTAGCTGCATTTACGGTGAAATTTCTAAATTAGGATCAACAACACAAAATCCACGCACACACACAATTGGGCAAGAAAGATACCAGATAAAGAAGAAGCAGAAGCGCGGGGGGAAACGAACTTCCGTGATTGCATATGCGAGAAATCAATTCCATTTGAACTGCTACTTGGTACCAAATTTAGAGGCGTAAACAAGCTCGAAGATTTCCAACCCACGCCACAGCAGGAACTGTGCAAACAAGAAAAAAAAAAAAAAAAACCACACAAATTGAAATAAATATACAAGATTTGATTCAATCACGAAGATAATTGAAAAATAAATTGAAGAGTGAAATTGAAATAGCGTAAGCTTGCCTGCTAATGGCGGAAAAAGCCATTAAAATTTGCGATCCCCCTTTCTCACTCCTCTCAGTTCTCACTGGCTTACCTAGCCTTCCCCTTATCTTAGTTCTGTTTTTTCCGGTAAAAGCAAAACACTATAACAGGGATAATAAACGAGTTAAATTTTTTTGTTTTTATTTTTTATTTTTAATGCTCACTGCATTATGGCAAAATATAGGTCAAAAGGTCAAATATCTGATTGAAAAAAAACCTCATGTAAAAAACACCACACGATCGAAAGAAACTGGATAAAAACTGCAATAAAATCTTGGGAGCTTTTGACACATAATAATATTTTTTTCATATAAAAAGCATAACATGGGGAAATTTTTAATAATTTGTCTCAGAATGGTTGATCATACTAAATCCAAATAACTTTTGTAGGACTTAAACTCAATATGACTTTTAGACTAATAACCCATATAATATATGAGTTAAATACATTCATTATTTATTTACACACAATCACATACTTATCGATGGTCCATTGCATTAGTATGTTTGCAAGTGTTGGTCTCCTTGTCATGTACAATGGTGTAGTTTGAGCTTCTCACATTCCTATGACAGCAAAATTCATCACCAAAATATCTGTAATCTTGCTTAGTTCTTCCAAATCCATTGATATTTTTCTCTTTCACAACCATATATCCATCTCCTTTTTGTACATTCTTCATTCTATAACTCGAGGATCCAAAATCAGACCTTTTTCGACTCTTCTTATAGACACATGCCTAATGTCACGTTAGTCGTATAACCTGTTCCATTCCCATTCTCGACATTATAATAGTAGAGACGAACACGAAACTTCTTCCGTAAATCGGTAGAGAAAACCCTATATAATCCCTTCTTCATATGAACATTTCCATTCAACTTTATCGTCTGATCCAATATCTGCAAATTTCCATCATTTCTTAGCTCCATCTCATTACCATACCTAAATTCTTGACGAGTGCTCGTTGTGATCACACCACGAGACGATTCCACCCATCTTCTCGAAACCAATAACCTACTAACATCCGTCATAAAAATCCCATCATAGCCACTAAATTTTGAAAGAAGAGACGAGGACGTTAGTAGCGAAAAATCCCATCAAAGCATTGGTCACACTAAACACCCATCCAATAACTCACCCAAAAAAGTTGTGATCTCAATGTCATAAGAAGGGAGATCAAAGGAACCTATTCCAGTGATGGGTCTCCACAAGAATGGATTCACACCCCCTGTATAGATCACTGTGAATGGCCAAACCGCACCAACTATGACGTCATCCAGACAAACGATGACCTCATGAAACGGCCCGTTTCCGGGGCTATCAGTGAGGTTGTTCATAGAGATATGCTCATTTGGATAATTCCCAAACCAGAACTCATCATTCTCATGAAAAGAGACATAGATTTCAAGCACTGCTCTGTAAGCATTCCGAGGAATTCTCACCTCTTTCCCTTGCAAAGCCGTTGCGTTTTCGATCTCGAACCACAATCCATCGTTCAATGGAAGGTTTCTTGAAATGGGAAGTATCAAATCAGCTACAGAATCTCCATGATCATGACTTTCTTGAGCAGGGTAAAAATGGAATGTTAGATTGACATGATAAACTCCATTGTAAGTAGCATCAATGTTTCCCATGTAAACAGACACAGTTTGTTGGGTCATAAGCAAAGAGCGATACTTGGTGATATCTTTCTTGACCGTCCAAACAATTCCGGTGGGTCTGGGCTCGGCGGTGCAGCTCCGGAGAATCTCGACGCTGCCAATCCAAACGCTGAAGATTCTGTCGTATTGCCTGCCCTTGCTGGTGGCAGTCCACTCAAGAAGGATCTTGGAAAAGTTGTGGGGGTTTGGAGGGGGTTTGTAGGTAGCAAGAACAGGGGATTTGCCATAGGGGTGTGCGAATTCATGGTGGAGAATTAAGTGTGACAAAGGTTGGGATTTTGGAAGTGGGGTTGGTTTTGTCACTTTAAAGTAAGTGGTGGGTTTTGTGGTGGTTGGCGGCAGAGAGAGAAGGGTAGAGGAGTGAGAAGAGGAGGAGAGAGAGGAGGGAGGAAGCCATTTGGTATGATGATAATACACAGTGAAATCATGGCAACAATGAGTCTATTTCAAATTCCTAAATTTTGGTGATAAATCTTGCCAAATTAATCGCTGTTTCGACTAGATTTAGAAACTATTTAATATTTCTAAATGGAATGATTGCAATTAATACTAAATGATTTATTTTCCAATACATATTCTTTTGCATCATTTTTAACCGTTTGAATATCAATTTTTAATCTTGATCATTAGATGAAGCAGCCTACTACTCGCAAAATCGGTATATAATTTATCTCAAAAAAAAAGAAAAAAAGAAAAAAAAAGGGTTATGTGTAACCCATCAAACTGCAGTGTGTGTAGAACATTTCAAATGTATTCGAAAATGAAAGCAAATTTCAGCATCCTATACAAATCAGAAGAAATCGATAAATACAAAACAACAAAAGCAAAGCTCAATGAAGGAATCGATTAAGAACTGATATTTGACCAGAGTCTCCATTCAGAAAGAAAACTTCCAAGGGTATATAAGATGATGAAGATGACGTTGCTGAACTAAATCTGTAAGTTGGTTGTAGTAGTTTACTACCTTTAGGACAAGGAATGGTCAGAAGTCGAGGTCCAGTTCTCATCTGCCACACCTGTGTCAAGAAAGTAAGCTACTTTACCACCATTTGCAAGTGAATCCAAAATACGTAATCCATTGAAAGTAATCAACGAATTTGGAATTGGAAAGATATTTCAGGCAATGTACAAATGAAAGCAATTTTCAAACAGAATATGATCGCACTCTTGAGTCTTGATATTCAAGGCAATGCAATAAATATATGCATCCAAGAGAGAAGAATACCTCAACGATTCCTTTACGTGGTGCGTGGATAGCCAGACAGAGAGAGTAATCACTTTTTGAATGTTCAGCATAAGCAGAATGTGAGGCAGATTTATCTTTGGAGGCAAGCATCTCTACAAACAAGCAGCTTGCTTCGCGATATCCCTGGAAAAGCAAAATTAAGTTTTCAAGCAGAAAATAGTTGGTGGCAGTAAAGAATTGGGACCTTGAAACCAGAACCAGAAGTGCTCAATCCAAGGTCTGAAAGACTTTCTATAAACGCTAGATTCATGATTGGATATAGAACAATAGTTTTCTAAATGGTTAGCGTACCTTCCATAAACGCACAACAACAAGTGCCTTGGTGTCTAAGAGCAAAATACGCCCAAGTGAATCGGTTATTGCAGCCAATGTACCACTAGGCGACAATGTAAGCTTCTCTCCCTTCCTTGGATGATCCTTCAAACAAGTCAGAGCAGATGCTGCACAAAGTTGACACTATCAGTAGGAATTCCAGCAATGCATCTTAGATTGCCCAAAAAAAAAAACGACATATATGTAACATAATTAAAACCCATAATTTGGAGTTTTATATCAATTTTAAATCTCTTGCTTAGTGGAAACACAGAGTTAGTGGCCAACATTACAAGCAATTTTCTCACCTTGAGAAAATGGTTGAGATTTGGCTTCTGGCTTCTTAGTATGATTTGGTTCACTCCGCCAAATCAGTCTCGAGAATGAAGCTATCGTTGAAAATGTTGCAGGAACAACTTTTGACAAGATGGCCCCCACAAGTGATCTGCTCTTGTCCACCGAAAGTCTTCAAGGAAGAAAATCAACTATTAAGGATGAAACACAGACACCAAGGCACATTCAACTTAAACTAAAGGAGAACACTAAATCGTTTAAAGGGAAAAAAGTATACACAGTACCATAATTCAAAATCCAACTAACCTAAATGCTGATATCACAGCATCATCTCCAACAGTGACTGCACAATAGTAACGTTGACTTGACTGCCCAACAATAAAATCAGCTGAATTCAAATACCAGAATAAATTCAGAAAGTTTCCAAAAGTCATGGACAGAAGGAATATAATGCAAGAACAAATATCTAAGAGGTGAGAAAGGGAAACAATTAAAGGGGAAATAGAATATTGAAGGAAGAAAGTGTAAACAAGAGAGGGATCCAAACTTTTGCAGTTAAATATAATAAAATTCAAGAAAACACCAGCCTTGATGATCATAAGCACATTAAATCTGAAAGAGATTTAGCAAACATAGGGGCTTGATTAGACAGCTACCTGGATTTCCATCAGTGGTGGAGGCATGACACCAGTTATAGCAGCATCAGCACATAATCCATATTTGTTAACATTCCATAGCTGGTAAGGAAGGCCTCCAGTAGAGTCTCGAGAATCCTCTAGAACCATATCATTGAAATCCTGATCCCAAAACTGAGAGCTTGTTTCTTGAAACCACCGACGGAGCATATTCTGCATTTTGTTAGGCATCTGTTAACTTACGTAATTGCTAAAACACAGATTCTTAGTGTGGTTTGAAGCATATGTTAACATACATCATCAATAAATTATTGAACAGATTATTTCATGGTTCAACACCACAAGTTTTAAATACCTTAATATCAGATCCTTCAAAACGAGCAATTACACCAGGCATTACAACACAAAACTCCTCCAAAGATGTATCTTGAGTTAGATCTTGTTTAATCCCACGCACCCTTAACTTAAGTATCTTTCCAGAGTACACAATCTGCAAAATACACACATTGCTGAATAACCAGACGATTGAAGCTTAACAATTTATAACGAATCCTCTGCTCATAAACCAGATACCAATTTTGATAACTACTCAAGTACTCAACCAAATTCTTTTATAATGGAGATCATGCATAATAAAATTTAAACAGCAGGAAGATCATAGCCTTAATTTCAATAGTGAAGTACAAAACAACAAGATGCAGTTCATTAATTCCCACATGGAAGCACAAGAAAAGCTCAAATCTCTCCATCAAAATGGCTTCACAATAAAGGGACATAATTTACTCGTAGCAACCACTGAGAAAATTTATGAGAAAAGTAAAATAAAATTTGAGATTGAACACCGCACCTGTCTGTGAATAAGACGACCATGGATTGAGAAAATCAAAAGGTAGCCGCAAGAGGTACCAACGGCGAGGACCCTGATGTCATCGTCGAAGACGAGCCACTCAACGGCGGAGATGTACTCACTCTCGATGGGGGATAACTCGGGTCGGACCTTCAGGGTCCGATTGCCGTCCAGATCGGAGCGCCCGTTGATTGACTGTGACCAATTGAGGATGAGGACGAAGGAGCGATTGGCAACCGCAAGCGAATGGGTGTCGAGTGAAACAAGGAGGTTGGGGTTATTCACGAGCCAGCCTTCCTTGCCCGCGCCGAAATCGGACAAATCGGAGCCGGCTATGCACCCGAGCTCCACCATATGATTGCGGCGAGACATTGGATGGTGTATTCAAAGAGAAATTCAGGGCATCGTCGA
Organism: Scutellaria galericulata; assembly: GCA_946896805.1. NCBI lineage: Eukaryota > Viridiplantae > Streptophyta > Magnoliopsida > Lamiales > Lamiaceae > Scutellaria > Scutellaria galericulata. The sequence goes on from OX335785.1 coordinate 24,487,652, forward strand.
CGATCGGGATTCCCGTGGTCTCGTGTCGGTTCTTATGTGCACCGCCTATGAATTATTTGGACAACCTAAAAACCAAACAAGAAGAAACGCATCCCAGGTAATAATTTCGCTTTATTTCCTGGAGAATGTAAATTGGGAAATTTACAACTTTACCCCTAATAGTCATATGACTCATATCCTACTTTTCTTTTCTTTTCTTTTCTTTTCTTTTTTACCCTTTTCATGTTTTTTCAATCTTTCTATGATTGAGCCATTAATTGGGCCAGTTGAGAGGCATAATTGGGCCGTGTAAAAGTTTAGGCAAAATTTCGGCCCAGTTAAAACGCGACGCCGAGAAGGTTCTGGAATGGCCTTGTGGTACAAGTTAATGATATCTATATTAATTAATCATATCCCTGTGCCACTCTGCAACGCAAAATTCGTATCCAAACAGCATCGGAGCCACCATTCGAGATAATTCGTAGCGCATTCAATTCTTTCGTATTCCAGGTGAAGACGAAAGCAATCGCTGTTTTTTTCATCGGAAGAAATCAGGGAGAAAGATTTGAGAAGAAAATGGCAGGGATTGTTCAGGACTGGGAACCGGTGGTGATCCGCAAGAAGGCTCCGACCGCTGCGGCTCGTAAAGACGAGAAAGCCGTCAACGCCGCCCGCCGCGCCGGAGCTGAGATCGAAACCGTTAAAAAGTGTGCGTATTTGTTGCTTTTCTCCTTTCGTATTACCTTCTGCGTATTTGATTTTGGTTTTCCGTTATTTTTTTATCGGCGATATTTTGTGGCCTTATTTCGTGTGTCGATTATTTCTCTTTCTATTTAAGTGATGTGTTTTGAATAACTGTATTTTCCCTCGTCATGAGATGAATGCATATATTTAGAATTTTTGATTGAAAATCTTGTGTGAGATACACAACAATTTTTCCTCTGATGCTGTTCCATCCTTGTTATTATGTTCTTGGTAAAGCTAATGTTTTGTGCTTCTTTTTATATTGGCATGTTGAATGCAATTTTCTTGATACTTTGTTGTAATGATCTTTAGACCCGATCCCCTGTTGATCGTTTCATCTGTCTTGTGTATCTACGTATATCTGTAGACTGTAGATCATCATCGAGAGAGAAACCATCATATGATGCATATTGCACTGTGTGAATAGTGAAATTTACCTTTACAAGATCTAGTTTACTTTACTGATCATGATTATCTGATATGCTGCAGCCACTGCTGGGACAAACAAGGCTGCTAAAAGCACCACCACCCTGAACACTCGGAAGCTTGAGGAAGAGACCGAAAATCTGGCTCGTAAGTTGAAATTCTTTGTTACTTTTATGACATTCAATGGAATTTGATGGCAATCCACGTCTAATCTTGCATGCTTACTTGGATTCATGTATGAAATTATAAGCTAATTGGTAACATTTACTCATGATGGCAGATGAGAAGGTTCCGACTGAGTTGAAGAAGGCAATCATGCAAGCTCGGATGGAAAAGAAGCTGACGCAAGCTCAACTTGGTCAGGTTAGTTTTTGCTCCTCCTCTTCCATTCAGACACAGAGAGAATGCATATGCATTGTTTTACATGTGCTTGTTGATGTTGTGCAGATGATAAACGAAAAGCCCCAAGTAATCCAAGAATATGAATCTGGAAAGGCAATTCCTAACCAACAGATCATCTCTAAACTGGAGAGAGCACTAGGAGTTAAACTGCGTGGAAAGAAATAAAACAGTCTTACTGAGTCTGAAATCATGTTCGTGTGTCTTTTTCTTGTGGTCACTGTTGTTGCTCATATCATATGCCAGAAGTTTGAAGAGAGAAATTGACTTTTGTGCAATCAATGCCATTCGAATTGTGGTCTATTCTTCCTTCATCTGCTGCATTCATTTTAACTTCTATATCTTATTATTTCTTTACACACGCCCAAGGCATGTGATTGTGTGAGAGGTTTATTCTATGTAACCACCACTTATTCTACACACACGTGATGCAAAGGAGTTACAACTGAGTGGGTAGTATAAGCTTTACGATGTCTCTTTTATCCAATCTGATCGAGGAAATAAAGATTTGTGCATGTTAACTTGGCCAATTTTACCTTCTGTGACATTTATTGGTTTGATCTAATCTCCTAAAATCATTGATTTAGTTGTAATTTTTGTTATTTGGGTCTCATTTTAGGTCTCTTTGGGAGGTGAGTATAAATTTGCTTTAAAACGATTTTAGAAACCAAATTAGTATTGAATTCCTCCAATTCCAATTGGCATGTCTCACGTATTCGTTGATTCCAATTAGCCCACCGTACAGTATGGTGCAACGTTTTTAGTTCAAAACTGAAACACCAAAAAAAATCAGAACATTAATCCAAACTTGAATAATGTTACAACTCGCACAACCAGATCATATACATAGGCATATTTCCATCGATCCATACAAAGACCAGTACACATACAATTAGAAGGAAGCACAAAACCTGAGAATAATTTTACTACAAGAGAGGAACCACACTACTCACAGGCAAGTTTCGTTCCGAAACTGGTGAGGCAGATTGCAAACGCTTGGAAAGCCGAGAGAGGAGATCTATAGTCCATCGTGAAAGTATCGTCTCCTACCTTTCCAAACTGGAGCAACACTGTTTCTTCATCACCCTTTCCACCTGGCTGGCTTTGATCCATTGTTGCAATCAGTTGGAAATTTTTAACTGATGCAACGGTCACTCTACCATGGAAATTCAAGCACCAACACTCCAAATGTTCATGCCATCTTGGAGCTTTGTTTTTCAAAACAGTGTATTCTGGGGTAGAGGACGCGGGCTCCTTTCTTTCCGGATTGTCTTGATGTTTTTGGGATGAGAGTGGGCATGTAAGTGAGGACACCATTCTGCGAGGACCTCTCGACTTCAAGAGATTGAATTTATATGCGACTTGCCCGATTTCGAAGTTACCAGATGGGACTTGGGGGCTTATCTGCTTGGTTGCAACACGGCGCCCGGATTTACTGCTGGATGGCTTTGCCCTGCTGTGTGGCGGTTGACTATCGTATATTGTGAAATTTGTACCCAGAAAATCTGACCTGGCAAAAGGAAAGAATATATTATAAGTTAGCAAGAACTTTATCATGTTTTCGGGAAAAGATGGTTTTACCTTTTCAAGTATCAAATATATGACAGGGTTGTGATTGAGGAAGTTGAAATATAATAATCTAAGAGGCCACATAATAGAATTTAAAGCTCGCTTTGAACTTGTATTTAGGAAGTAATTTTGTTAAAGCAAACTAATTCCATCAAATCCGAAAATCAGCAACATCTCCATTAGACGGTTGTTGCTAGCCTGCTGGATCTGAAAACTTCTACCAAGCACCAGGAACCCAGCTATTCGGCGTGCCAGTTCATGGGAATACTTTTCAAATTCTAAAAATTTCTGCAAGTATAGTTGCAGCTCACACCAACCCACTTACCTTTCCCAAGTGCGATCCCCGAGGCTAGCGCTAGAGTATAAGCTAATTGCAAGCAACTCACAAGTTCACTACCTGCCTAGTTAAACAATGCAGTTTTCCACTTTTGAGAGAATAGGGGCAAACCATATAACTTTATCCCCTCTTCTATTGTACCCCATTTCTCTTGGTTGAAATAAACTAGGCCATAGGAACCACTTGCTAGATATTTATAAGTCTTTTCTTGATTGGCAGAACTGAGCAGAAGTGTCCTACAAGATATACCTTCAGCAGGTCACTTCCAATATCGGATGCTTCTGTCCAAGAGGCAACATGAGAGCCTAATGAGTTTCCACTACTATTACATGGATAACCCGATTATGTATTATAATACTCAAGATCCAATCTGAGTAAAAGCATTTGCAGATAAACTACAATTATTTCATCCAAAATACAGCACAAATTTTGATGCTTCCAACATAAATCAGGATGTATGATTCTTAATTGAGAAGTGTGGCAAACCCAGAATTATCAGATATAAATGATCACCTTAATTTTCCAACATAGGCTTTACTTCCTTGAGATAAATCGTCAGCATCCAGAGATATAATGTACTCAGTGCGTGCACCATTTCTGTATCTTCGTGCTGCCAGGAGAAACTTTCCTTTGTCCGTGAATGCTGTTACAGAAATTAGAAGGAAAATATCAACTTTAACTATCCCACAGGCACATAAAGAAAAAAAATTCAGAAAATCTCAAGACACAAAAGATAAAAAGACGTTTATATGATTACCTAAAAATGAAAAACAATTTTCTTTTATATTTGATAACCAGCTAAAATCAATATTGATTAATAAAACAAATATCAAAGGTTTTATACAAAAGACTGGCAATAGCCAGTCCACCGGCGTTGACTCAGAAATTTCAAAGTGGTCCCTCCATTCCTGTTTGACTAACTATTGAGTTTAATTAAGAAACTGCTGAGAAATTTCTCCAAACCTCCTCTCAGACCATAGGTGATTTTCAGCCAAAACTCATAACCAGTTCAAACTTTTCTTGAGAGGAACTATGCAGTATGTTAATCAGTTGTCATATATCTTCAAAGCTTCATTTGAAAGTCCACTTACATTGCGTGAGAGCCATGTACAGGTAAAATGTTGCATTTTTCTTGTCACGTTTTATAAGACATTGAAGTGGAGAATCCCGAGGTCCTGGCTGCATCATGTATAGAACTAGGATTTAGTATTTTCAGTTCACCAGACAAAATATAATTAAAAAGACAATTCCTTTAAACACATCCAACAGTCACTAATTTCCAATTAAAATATGCATCATCATATTCTGAAACTGATCCTGTGAAAAATTCTGAAATATGCATCATCAAAACTACGATCTAAGATTTTAATAAAGCATTCTATAGCGATCTGATGATAGGCCAATTCTAATTCATCTATACATCACTTTTTTCATTTCTTTGATTATACAAACAAACACTTCAGATATATACAGCACACTGAAAGGAAAAGGGGAAATTAGAAGAGAAAAGCAAACTACAAAAACCGCAGCTCTATCGCAAAAGATATAGCTGGATTACGTGACAATTGGTTTAAACAATCGTTTTGAAATCATATGATGCATTCGAGACCTGGAGAACTGACTTCGAAATTCATACTTCCATTGCAATTATAGTCCCAATTGACTAACAATTGCAAACAAGTAACCCAGGAGATGATCGCTGATCATCAAAATCTGAATATCTCTCAAAGTAATATTATACCCATTAAATTAATTATAAAGAAATAAATTTCCCTCGAATATATAAAAGAAGTGTCAATAAACCTTTTTAAGGGAAGAAGGAAAGGTGATTTTGCCAGGCTGATTGATGGAGGAATTCTCGACGGCTTCCGTGGTGGCGTCCCTCCACCGCTTGCAGACGCATCCGCATGCGACGACGTTTTGGCGCTGCGGCCATCTGTCCTCACTCGCTTCCACTCTCTTTATTATCTCTCCCAGCAGCTCCGGCAGCATCCCCGCCCACGAATCCGACTCCGACGGATGCGATTCGCCTGCCAATACGACGCCGTCGTGCTGTTGCTGCTGCTCGCTTCCACTATCGCAGTCATTTTCGTCTTCTTTACCTCGGCGAACACTGTCACTGCTAATGGATGGAATCTCTGAGGATTTGGATTCTCTGTAAGAATTCGAGAGAGTGAACGAACGATGAATAATTCTTCGCGAAAGATAAGATCGTCTGAGTGACATGTCGATTCCGAGAGAGGGGCTGGGGTCCTGGGGATTTCTAGAGAGAGAAAGGGAGAAAGGAAAGAGCAATGGAGTGAAGAAAGATGAGAAAGAATATGATGGCTGAATCTGGAGATAAAAGCACATGCCTGTGACATATAATCGGGTACAGACAAATAACAGGAAGAAACTCTTTTTGAAATCGAAGGAAGAGACACGTGTACGGTTTTAAGTGGTCGTTGTACTTTGGTTCAGTGGCGGTGATGAGGAGGAATAGTTAGTTGTCTATGTTAATTTTGGTACCAGACAGGCTTTGGTTGGTTCGACTTTGACCAGTTAACCCAGCAACGACGTCGTTCTGTCCGCTTTTAATTAAAAAAATCTAGCTATTTGTACTTGACACTTGACAGGAATAAAAATACAATGAATTAGTCGTTCAACTTAAATTTAAAAATTATGAATAAAAAATGGAGATTAATTTTTGATAATATTATGTGTGGAACATTAATTTGATATATATCTAAACAAGTCTTTATATAATCTCATATATAATATATGATGTAAAAAATTATAACACGAATAACTTAAGTCTTACAAAATAAAACATATTTATAACATTCATTTTGTAGGACACCATCTTAAATATATGGCATGATCTAATTTATACATTTAGTTGGTTATTTGATCTTTTTAATGAGTGTCAACAAACACTTCTAAATAATATATATTAAAAATGTTTTAACCTAAAATACAATTTACATTTGTAATAATATGAAGTTGATGAAAAAACAAATTGTAAGAGAGTTGATGCTAGCACACTAAAATTTAGAAACAAAAATAAATTAAGCATACTGTTGGAAATACTAAGCACATTCCAATTATATGATTCACAATTCAAATCATTTTTAAGGACACCCAATAATTTCCTACTATATCCTTTATGATAAAAGAAAAAAAAAAACAGTTAATTTAATTTAACCCTGCTTAACTCTACATATCTCATAGAAAAAGATTGTAACATGCATTGTTGTGTGTTTTTTTAGGTTATTGGAAGAAGAAGACATGGTCAAGATAAAAAGAGGTCAATTTCTACAGGATGATGATGAGATATATATGATCACTCTTTATATAACAGTTTACCAAATGCCATGCGCTCAAAGGACTGTTTTATGAATAATTATTATATATATAGTTAAGTACTATGACTATCAAGAAAATTGAAACAAATTTCACCTGAATTAATAGATAATCTTGTTTCGAGAAATATCACCATGCATTTAATCACAAGACAATTTTTGCAATTTAACCCAACCTAACATGAGATAAGCCCAACAAAGTCTTAAACATGGGCCTGGATTTTTTTAGTAACATGTCAATATATTGGGCTTTAGCAAATTTTTCATTTTGGGTTAGTTACCTACCTACAAGCCCACAGAAGAGTATTTATTTAAGGGGTAAATCCGTCTAATTAAAGTCATCTCAGAATTCAGGATACGTAGAGGCACGATTTAATGAATTAATTAATTTATTTATTTCTGAAAATTGGTCAAGGTAAAAATTGCGAACTCGAACTGAAGAAGGTGTAAACCCAGAAGCAGAGATGGAGAGAAAGAACCGCTCCAAATTAAACATAGCAATTATCCACCCTGATCTTGGAATAGGTAAGTTTTACAGCGTCAATTTGATTGGGTGACGGTGAAAAATAAATTATATTTGAAATTTTGTTGAATTTGTATGATTTTTTCCATTGGTCACCGAATGGATCTTGAATTGGATTCTTGCTATGTTTTTGCTAGTTTGTAAAATTGTTAATTTCTGTGAAAGATTATCAGAGAGATTCGTGGGACTGTATTGTGAAAATCATGCATCGAGAGTTTAATAATATAAGGTGCTCTGTAAATATAGAGACTACACAGCAGTGAAATGTGTGGTTGTTAATAAGATGAAGTCTTTGAATTGTTGTTGAATATTGGATTTTTCTTTAATGGGGGCTGCTCAATTGTTTAATTACATTGGAAATATTAGATAGATGTGTAGATCAGTTGTTGAGAGAGATTGTGGGGATAAGTATTTGGTTTTCCGAAAGAGGGAAAGAGTAGGCTTTCATGCGGTGTTTTTCATTTATCGCAAAATTTTTGGAAAAAGTATTAGGTTTGCATTTCGTTTACAGCAAGAACAAGTGAACAATGTCATAATTCTTATATGAAATGAGAGTTCTGTCAATTTCGTGGACCAGAAAACCATTTCTTTCGTTCAAATTTGAAACTGGATTATTGACGTTGATTAGCTATTACACCTTTTTGGTGATATTTTTATCCTCCCTTGTTTCTACTGGTACAGTATATGTACATTTGTTTTTATAAAAATGTGATTTACTGTCATGTTAACTATGTAAGTATTTATAGCCTATCAATTTATATAAATCTTATTTTCGTGAGTATTTGTTGTTTTTCCCTTTTTTAAGTACATTTATGTTCTTTCACTCAATAATGCCTTTATTTTCCGTAATTTTAGGTGGCGCAGAAAGGTTAATTGTCGATGCTGCTGTAGAACTTTCATCTAAAGGTCATAATGTTCATATATTTACATCACACCATGACAAATCACGATGTTTTGAGGAGACAGTTTCTGGTGTGCACTTTCTTGTCCTTTATTCTATTTTCTGACCGAAGACTTTCATCTCATTTTGAATAGGCCTGTATATTTCTGTCTGGAAATCTGAATTATTTTTATTATAATCTGAACATGGGCAGGTATATTTCCAGTTACAGTATATGGTGCTTTCCTTCCTCGGCATATTTGTTATCGTCTACATGCAGTATGTGCATATCTGCGGTGTATATTTGTTGCTCTGTGTGTGTTGTTTTTATATCCTTCTTTCGACATTATACTAGCTGATCAGGTCTCTGTCGTCGTTCCACTGATGAAGTTGAAGAAGCAATCAAAGGTTAAAATACAATGCAAAACGACTTTTTGCTTGATTGTTACCCATCAGTAGTGACATTATAATTACACATTTTGTCTTTTTCTTTGTCTAGGTTATATTTTATTGCCATTTTCCAGACCTATTACTCGCTCAACATACTACCTTTCTTAGGAGAATCTATCGGAAACCTATTGATTTTTTAGAAGAAATTACAACAGGTATCTTTACATTTCTTGTTTAATTATTTGCCCGATGTTTCATGCATCTTCATTTTATTCCCCATTGCACTATCTGCAAATTTTGATTCTTGTGTGGACTGCATCTGCCTGGTCTTTTTGTAGGTATGGCTGATTTAATTCTTGTAAACAGCAAATTTACTGCATCTACTTTTGCGAAGACTTTCAAGCATTTAAGTTCACGAGGGATTAGACCAGCCGTGCTTTATCCAGCTGTCAATGTGGAACAGTTTGAAGAACCTAGTGCTACTAAGTAACAAAAATTGTTCTCTCTCGGTATCTTTTGAATAAACAAGCCAAAAGTCAATGAAAAAACCATACACACACATACATGAAAGTTTAAGTTTTTAGTCTGTTCCCATTTAATTATGTTTTCTTTGTTTCAGGTTGAGTTTTCTGTCCATCAATCGTTTTGAAAGAAAAAAGAATATAGAACTAGCTATATCTGCTTTTGCTATGCTCTACAACAGCAAAGAGGATTTTCTTCAAGGTGACAACAAAAATGAGCTTTCCTTGATTGTTGCAGGTAAGTCTCATATCTTAACTTCAGTAACTTCTTACATAAGATTATTTTGTGCATTCTTGTTGGGGCCTTTTTTATCTTTCTCCTCTTTTTTCCCTCCTTTATAACAATAAATATCTTACAACTGCCACCTTCTGAAGGGCGGGAAATTACATAAGAACCAGGGGATGTTGTGTTCCTGTCCCTTTTCAATGTTGACTGAACTCCCATAATATTGTCATAATTTTAATTGCATGTGCATCATTGTAAAATATCTCTGTTATCTGTGTGCTAACCCTGCTTTCGTAATATGTAACAAGGTTTTTTTTTTTTTCCTGTCTTTTTAAAAGCAACAAACCTCTGTTTGTACTCTTCTTATTCCTAATGCGTTGCGTAAATTTTTAGTTTACTGTCTTCAACTCACTTTAGCCTAAGATCATGATGCAATTTACATGTGTTTACAATCTCCTGTCTGCTATTACAATGTTTAAATGTTACTACGAAGCATGTTGCTCCTTTACTGATCATAACAGAGTAAATTTTGGAAGTGTTCTGCATGCTTTAGTTGCCCTTTTTCTTTAGTAACCGAGTGTATTCATTCTATTCTACTCAAGAGAGGAAAAACTTCCCAAAAGCAAATGTCACTTTGACGTAGATCTTCTATAGTGGAGCTTGATATTGATCTCTTATGAACATTCCCTTTCATCAGGTGGCTTTGATAAACGTCTCAGAGAGAATGTTGAGTATTTGGAGGAACTGAAAAACTTGGCAGAGAGGGAAGGCGTATTTGATCGAGTCCAATTCATTACATCTTGCCCTACATCTGAAAGAAACACTCTTCTTTCACAATGTCTTTGTGTACTTTACACACCCAAGGTACTACCTTATATTCTCATAAATTAATTAGAATATCGATATGGTAATGTTTTCTAAAATAAACAAAATTTCTGTAGGATGAGCATTTTGGCATTGTCCCTTTAGAAGCAATGGCGGCCCACAAACCAGTAATCGCGTGCAACAGTGGGGGTCCAGTCGAGACAATCAAGAATGGAGTTACTGGCTACCTTTGTGAGCCTAGCCCTCAAGATTTCTTTGCTGCTATGGTTAATTTCATTAGGGATCCTGAAATGTCTAGAACTATGGGTCAAGAAGCCCGAGAGCATGTCGTGCAATCATTCTCGACCAAGATATTTGGCCAGCATCTGAATGCATATGTTATTGATACAGCTCGGATAAAGTGCGAGTGAAAGAAATTCATCGAATGCTGAACATCACATAGCTGTTGACATGAAATCTCCTTGATTTTTGTACAATGACATGCATACTAGAGATTTTCACTTAACTAAAACAATACAAAAGTATTTCACTGATTCAAGTCCTCTCCTGTTCAACAGTTATGGGTTATGTATTTCAAGATTAGAACTATACCAAAAGTTAAAGAAATTAAGGTATATGAAAACGCTCGAAAAGCCAAAAGATCCAAAATTTTATGCCCTCATGTTATTTTGGCAGACATTACCAATTTGTCCAGATAAAGGGGACATGAGAAAGTAATTATTTATTTATGTTGACTATTTTGTTCAGACTGAACAAAAAAAGGCAGTCCATATAGCAGTACAATGACATGATACAACAATTGAATTCATCCTAACCCTAAATCTTTGAACCATCTTTCCTAATATGTTTACATAACATCATATAAATCTAGAGATCAGCATTCCACTCAAGTAAACAATTGGCTTCTAATTGTCTTGACTTTTGGGTCTATACCAAGTCGGCATTCATCTTGAAGGGCCAAAGTTAGCATTTCCGTACAAAATTGATCATCTGGTCTAATCCACAGAGCCTGTCAATAGATTAATATTATGACTAGCAAGGCCAAAAAATGTTTGAAGTTTTCCAATGCTCGTAGTGGTACACGTATATGTGGATTTGCTATCATGAATAGAACTATAAGTGCTTGGTAAACCACATGGTTTATAACACTGAATTGGAATATCATACCTTGTGATAGTGTGTGATAGCTGCAGTAAAATTATCCTGGAATGTGAAAGAAGATAAGAGTCATATCCTTGATTTTATAAGAAAATTTAAAGCCAATAGTTCATGAAAAAACACCTGCAGATGATATGTGTATGCAAGACCTGCATATGTACTCAAACTTCTCGTTGACAAAGCAAGTGCTTTCTCATAGTACATAATTGCCTCATTGAACCTCCTGATGGTTACATCATTTTATTAATTGCCAATCACAACACAACAAAGAACCAAAACTTAAAATAACAATGCAATATAAATGGTGCACGGATCTTAGTTTATGGGAAAAACTGAAGCCCAGGAAAGCGATAAAAAACTAGTAAAGAAATTAAATAAAAAAAATAACTAAAAGGAAGCCGACAGTATAGGCCAATTTTTTTAATTCTAAACTAAAAGCAAATTCAAATCCTTCAAGCATGTGGAGCACACATTAATACTCCCTCCACCCCCCACCCCCCCCCCCCCCCCCCCCCAAAAACAAAAGAAAAGATCATGTTTGTATAACTAAAAATAGTTATACAAATGAGTGTTTTTCTGAGACAGAGGGAGTAAAATGCATGGATTTCAAGCCATGAAGTTTGATCTTTCCCAAAGCCAGTAAATGGACTAAAAGATCTTTTTGGATATTACATGTAAACTGAGCTATCATTAAAAAGCAAGGAAAATATTGGTGTATTGAAATCCAACCAGCATGAGGTCACATTTGTCACTTATGAAAAGGAAAGAGAAGATCTCAGGGTATATAAGAAATAAAGCATCCACTGACCAGTGACCATTATGTATAAAAAGACAAGACATACTTCAATTTTCTCAATGCGTGAGCAAGGTTGACTAAAGTTGGCTCCCACATCTCACTTAATGAGGATGGCACTTGACTCAACGTCTTCTCAAACCACCATACAGCCTTCTTATACCTAAAATATATTGGAAGAAATATAAAGTTACGTAATAGCTTAAGAATAATAAACAATAAACTGACAATGTTTATTTCCACCACAAAATGCTCTTTCTCTTTCTGTCTACACACACACATGTATTCTCTGCTGTTTTACCTAAAACTAATTTGTCTATTATGTTGTGGTTCTATCTCTGTCCAGAGAGATAGTCCAACTTCCATTTTCATTTTCAGAAGGTTCATAAAAAATAAAATAATAATTATAATTATAAGTGGGCAGCATTTGTAAGTACTTTCTTGAGGGGTAAATATCTTACTCTTTCATGTGATAAGCTACAACTCCAAGTTCATTATATACAAGTGGATCTGAAGGGCATACGACCTGGGCCTGCATAAAAAACTGAATACAAGTTCCCTTAAGAAAGATGAAACAGGTGAGAGCACTAATTGCAATAAGCCAAAAAGGGAATAATAAGCTTTATATCTTTACAGAGAAGTGACGGCTAAAGCCCAAAGCAAAGCCAAGACCAGGGAAATTCTGAACTTGAGAGAGATATATTCACCTGCTCAGCAAGTTTGAAGCTATGGGTTCGCATGTATTCCATTCCTATGTATAGAGTTGGCAAATGGCACCTGGAATAAAAGAAAATTAATGATCAGCCTAAACAATCATTATTTACAAAGAAAATAGTGATAAACAGGACTTCCACAATGCCTAATGTTATGTCTTTACTGAACATCATTAATAATCAATCATGACTCCTAATCAGCAACTTCATTAGGCAGAACTTAAAAAACTATCCCACTGCAAAATGAGAACAAGACCATAAGACAAAAACAAGGAATGAATAATATGTTCACAACCAGGAAGATTCTTAAAATACTGTGCAACACAGCCATCCCCAGAATAAATAGGTTGCCATTGAGGAACTCTCATTAACCCCACAGAACATAAGCCCCTTAACTGTACCGGACTTATGAAGGTAGTTTCTTCTTCATCAATGAATTTATTGCAGAATGCAGACTTCTCTAAAAATTCGAACTGAAGCAGTTCAGAACCACATTGGGTACTCAGATTCAGGTTAAGTAAAGATACAGCCAATATAAGCATGGAAATGTAATATGTTCAAGTGACAATTTCTTCACTTTCTTTAGGGGGGGGGGGGGGACTATGGAAAGGTCAGGTCAATTTGCCACTATCATTGGATGATTTCGATTAGACGAATATATTTAAGATAGTGAGCATAATCCAGAATCTAGGCCTTTGTAGACACTCATAAAAAGAAAGAAAGAACTGGACAAGAGAATATGAACGATTGAATTTCACCCGGAAAGCATGGGAAAAATAACATATTCCCTTGCATTCAAATTCGCAACATTCCCACCCAGCCCAAGCAACTTCAACAGAGCAATAGTTACAATTAAAACATATAATACAAATTTTAAAATGTACGGGGAAAGATGTTGAAGCTCATTCATCTATTTTTTAAGTAGTAACTGAAAGACAAATTGTCAACTAAATAGACACAGTGCAGCAAAATGGATGATAGACAGCAAAAAACATTTACCCAGGAAATAAACGAGCAGCAGTTCTGTAAGCTGACATTGCTTGATCTCCTTCTTCTTGAGCCGAATAAGCATTCCCATAGCCGATCCAACCTGGAGCAAATGTTCCATCTAAACTTGTTGCCTTGCTGGAGAAGGATAACAAGGGAATCAGAGCATACTCAAAATCAGAATATGAACTGAAGATCTTGAAACACCAAAACTCTAAAAATTACACAACAATTTGCCAATAGCAGTATCATTTCTACTTTTTTGCTGACCCCAATTAAAAGTCGTTGATTAGAGAAAATAATGCATTCATCAAAAGCTTTTAACATGACAGCGAACAAGAATAAGTTGAAGGCCTTTGGGCTTTTGGACCAAGTAAGTATTATTTAACTATTAGATTGTGATGGTGGAATGCATGAGTTGAAATAGCAAAATATAATAAATAGCCAAAGATCTGAATAAGGAATAATAATACAGTTCATCCTTTACAAGTAAAGCAGCACTTAGTATCGTACAATTGTCTGAATATAGATTCATAATCTTTCATTCCTCTCCAACTTCAGCTAAATATAAGCCACAAGAAACAGCAAATTCTTCAGCCACACACTTACAGTTCCCTCAAGAAGACTGATATGTGCAGGCAACACATAACCAGCAGAACTACAGATTTATCAGCAGAATTACTTATCCTGTCTAAATGGTTATACCCATATCAAATAATTATTTATAAGTTGAAACATTTAGGAATAAAAGTTGACTTCAACCAGGATGTATGTTGCCTCTCCTCTCCACCCCTCAAACCAAAAAAATATTAAGTAAAAAGTATGTGCAACCTTTTGATGTAACAAAACATGTATCTCAAAGATAAACGTCATATCCCAATGAAAACCAATTCAAGGGTTAATACCTGAAATAACGACGTGATTGATCATACTTTTTTATGCAGTAGTAGTAGCAACCCACAGCAAACCAAGACAGAGCTCTGAATTTAGAAGCCAGAAGAAGTTATTTAAACATAAATCTGAATGTAGACAAATAGGAAAAGGGGTGACAATTGCAAAAAAAAACCACAACCACCAAAACATCTAGAACTTGAAGACTAAGATTAGCAGTTGAGATGTTATACCTAGACTGAATTGAAAGGAACAAATATATGAAGAGACATAGAAGCACTCAGGACTTTTTAGTGTTTCATTCTGATTTAACTATATGATATGGGAACCACTCTAAAAAATGGTAGGAGATAATGTTTTCACATGCTTTTAGAATAGTACACGTTCCCACTTGCTCATTACAGATTGACCAATATTTTAGCCCTCCAAATACATCAACAGATCTGGCATAAGCTAGTCATGAAAAGGATGTAAACGTGACCAAACTTTATCAAGAAACAGGTGAGTGTAGCAAGTTTGGAAACTTAAGTGTTAACAGACTAACTACCTGAAACTGACTCGCATGTTCATTCTAGGAACACCATTTCCAGCAATGACCATTTCAAGATAATTTAACATCTAATACGGGAACAATGATTTTAACATCTAATGCACTGGGTAGCTATTACTACACAATGCCAGTAAGCCATTATGCCTTGGTACTTCTAGAAAATAAAAGAAGCAAAAAATACATTGATTACGTAAAATTGTTAGCAGGTACTCACTTTTGAGGATAGTCCTTGACCAAATTGCATGCCATTAGATAGAGTTCATTGGTATGCCCAAGTTCCATCGCTGCTGCTAAATGCACCAGGGTACACTTTAGGTGGAACGGGTCCTTCTCGAGCAATCTGAATTAAATCAAACATTATAAATAAGCGAGAGGCATCATAACTGTCGAGCCCAAGGTCTGTTCAAATAGAAATAACAAACCCACATGGATGTTAGCTCAAAACATTTTTGATATTCACCACACTGATGATAGTACTCAGCTTTGCAGGCTAAGAGGTCAGTGTTGTTCTTCAGGGTACTTAATGATTTCCCAGATGTCTTTGTATTAGAAACTTCCAGCTCGAGCTCTCTAAACTTGGTTTCAACAACATTTTCTTTGTCATACTGGGGATAATGACACAAGTCAGTATTAATACTAATGAACTTGGAAGTGTGAGCACTTAAAACTTAACTTACTTTCTTAATCAAGCATGAATAAAATGAAGAGAGCCATCCATCTTCTGGGCCGAATTGCAAGGCTGCTAGTAGATTGGTCTCTAGAATATATAGATTGTTGAATTAGTTTAGTTCAATATTATCCTGCTGTATACTAAATCATAAGAGTACATATGATATCACATGTTATGCTAGTCAACTCAAATGTTGCAATTTTCCCAAAAGATAGGTCCACACCTTCTTCACAAGTGAGCATGTGGCCATCTATAAGACATTCCAAAGCCTGAAACAAGAAGAAACTGTGATGGCACATGATCCAAGCTAATGGAACATTTAGTAGAACAAAAACTATTGGTTGTATAAATGATTTTAATATCTGAATTGAATTAAGATAATAAAATAATACTCCCTCCGTCCCGCTCAGATTTGCACGTAGGGACGGGCACGGAGGTTAAGAAAAAGCTGCTTTTGGGCACGAAGGTTAAGAAAAAACTTTTTTTTAGTGTTGATGTTGAATAGTAAAGGGCAATTTTGTACATTTTATTTGCCATTTTTGGAATGTGCAAATCTGAATGGGACGGACGAAAACGGAAAGTGTGCAAATCTGAGCAGGACGGAGGTAGTAATAGTTTATCCAATTCAACATTAATCGTTCACCAATTTCTTAAAGCTTTTACATAATGGTTTCAAATAACTGCTAAAATTCAGCTGCAGAACTGTTATATATCGTACCTCATAACATAGAGGATCAGCTCTGATGGCAGCTTTGTACCTTCAAATGTCATGAAAAAAGGTACACTAAAGTGACTTCTCTCTGTTAACCAAATCTACTCTACTCTACAAATTAACAACTATTGTACTGCACTTAATACTGACAAGAATAGCATGAAGCTAGTCTAAAATGAGGCAAGGAAACAACAGAATGCGATCAGAAACTGAGAAGAGCGAACCAAGTAATATGAAAAATCAGTAAGGCGGAGCACAACATCAAAATTTACTGTTCCTAAATGAAGATCAAATATGGTTATATGAGAAGGTAAAAAAAAAATCCCTTCTCAACATCCCACGCATGGTAACCCAAAGAGGATGATGTATAATGCAGTATGGAATATGTCATATATAACTCATCACTCCCCCAAGCAAAACACAATCTTCTAGAATTCAATCCATCTACTTTATGACGAGAATTTTCCATACCTCAAATTGCCACCTTCTAGTAGGAAAATGTTACTGTGTTACTTTGTTCCCTGAAGCCAGGTTGACCATAATTTTTAGTTGTACCTATTTAGTCCTGACTTCTTACATACCAAACGATGTCTACCTTCTTTTGAACAATTCTGTTTTCGATTTCAGGATAATTCGGCAGCAACCTCCCACTATTGCCTTATTGGTGGTACTGCTATAACTCAGCAAAAAAATTCAGAGTTAACTTCTTGGTTAATATATGGAACTGGTGATTGGTATTGTTCAATATCCTTCTCATTAAATGATATCTATCCAAATATTTTCCAAATTGCTATGATTTTCAATTATGATGTTTTATATTTCAACTAACCTTTTTAGTATGTACTATTAGAGATTTTTTATAGTGGCGATTTACACATCAGTCAACAGAGGCTATACCATAAACAGAAAAACATGATATATGTGAAAACCATGCAAATGGAGCGGAGTAAAATTAATACGTCGGAGAACATGTCACGCACCATAGCCGAGCCTGTGCACGATTTTCCAAGGCTTCAAATGCCTTGCCTCTTAAAAAGCATATTGCTGATATAATCTGTCAGAGAAATGTAACCATCACTCTTCACTCTGATTACAATCAGGAAACATTATTAATAAGTTATTCCCTTTCTTTTTTTATTTCCCAGCATTGAGGTGGCCAGCAGTAAATGCCACATTCATCATGTGCTGGATCAAAACAAACTTACATTAATTTCACGATCTTCACCATCTTTATCCAGGTACATGCTATTGTAATCCTTTGTGTCGGTAATGTTACCATGTTCATCAACTTTTGCATCCCCAAGCATTAACAGGCATTGATCCCACTCCTTCAGTTCTTCCTGGTTATATTATATGGTTTTCAATTATTAAGAAGAATCAACAGAAATTTGATTATTACTCATAACAATCAATCACCAATGTCAATTACTCGGAAAGACTAGTTCAAAAAAAATTCAGAAAATAGATAAAACCATTCAATTACTAAATCCTAGGGGGAAATAGTGTATAAGGTGCTTATGTTAAAATAATGACATTCAGATTATAACTGAACAATGAATTGTGTGACAATTCCCTAAACTAAGCATGCTAAAGATAAACAACTTGTGCGTTTTTCTGCCAGTCTTGGAAATATTTAATAGGAGAATTGTCTAAAGTTCCTTGAGATTCTTCTAGCTAATTGAGCAATCTAATGTTTCGATTTCATATGAAATACAAAGCACCGTCTCCAGAACAGCTGGTTATTCACAGAAACTAAAAGAAAGAAAACAAGTTTCCTTATATAATTAACACTCCAGAATCTTCACTAATACATCTAATAGGTAAACACCAATCTTTATGCAAATTTTGAAAATTCATTTTAATAAAGAATTTCCACTGCAAGTATAAGTTACACCTCAGACCAACTCACCCCAACTCCGCTATGGAAACGCAAAATAACCAACCAATATCAAAATTCTCAAACGAAAAATCCATAACCAACAAATCTAAAGAGCTGTTCAACAAAATGTAACTGCGTGAACATCAGAACACAATATCGCACTTGAAGAGAAGGAAAAAAGAAAAAGAAGAAAAGATTATTTACTAGGCATTTGGCAGCTAGGTAGCGGAACCGGAGGTCACGGAGAACAATCTGCGAGGCATTGAGGAGGTGGAATGCGCGGCGGTAATGCCGGCCGAGGTACAGCGCCTGTGCCTGCATGTATATATCGGCGGGGTCCGCCGTCACCGCCGCCACCTTGTCGGCGAAGAAGATCGCCGATGAGTACAGGTGCTTGCTGACGCAGTCTCGCACCACCCCCCGAAGCTTCTCTATTACCTCCTCCCTCATTTTCTCGGCCAACTCTGTGAATCGATTTGAATTGAGAGATCAAAAGCGAGGGTTTGAGATGTGGTTGGGGTTTTTTTTATTTTCAAGAGAAGAGAGCGCGGGAGCCATTTTTTTTGGTGCGTTTGGTATATGATATTGGGCCGATATTGGGCCTTATATTTTATTAAAATAAATGGGCTTTAGGTTTTGGGCTTTCTGGTTTATGTTTGCTCATAGCCTCATACACAGTCAAATATTATTTACATATTCATATAAGAGTGATATTACATATATTTTACAATACATGACATTTCCTTTTTTTTTAAACGTCCCAAATAGACCATATTTTGGTTCAAAAAAAAGAGACCATATTTAAGTGATTATATATAAATATATATACTACTTATTACCTATATAAAAAGTGTGAATGTTTTTTTATAAAATATGAATTGCCGAATATATTTCTATCAAAAATTATAATAATAATTTAAGTTTTCATATTTAAATAATTTTATATTAGGATCCTAGCTAATTCAAAATTTTATAGAATCATATTATAATTAAAATTCTAATATAAAAATGTGATATATAAAATATTTGTATTTTTTTTTCTTATTTTAAATTAATCTCCACATATGGAGTGACACTTCTGTGCACAAGGTGCACAAATCCAGATCTGTGCACAACAATACTGTTATATTATATGAAGTAATACTGTTATATTATATGAATAATACTGTTAAAATTATATATAATATAACAGTATTATTTCATATAATATAATAATATTATTGTGTACAGATTTAGATCCAAACACCTTATGCACAAAAGTTTTTTCTCCACACATGTGATCTAAAACTAGTATATATTAGGAAAAGGGTGAAAATGTGACACTCCTATAAGAAATGAATATAAGAAATAAAGAATAGCCACAAAAGGCCTTTTAAAAAACAAAAGAACAAGGGGCCCCACTGGCCAGCCAATTTGGACCGACGCTGCAATGCAGCTATATAATTCAGAGGGTAATTTTATTCACATCTACTCATATTTCTCTCCACAATTATAATATAGTATTTAATTGTTATTTTATTCTTAATATTTTTTATTCTTTTCACAATCATCGTATTTCCATCCTTTTTATTATTTCAGCCGTCGACTCTTTCTTTCTCCAAACAAAAATATCATTTATTTCAGTCTCCATTGTTTCATAAACTATGAATTCCAATGATTTGCCATAAAATATTTAAATTGAAATGAATAATAATTTTTTTATGAGTATCCATACATTTTATTTGAAGTTCTTTTGGATTTAGAATTTAAAAAAAAAAAAAATCATCCCTCTTCAACCATAACTCTCTTTTTCTACATTTGGTACTTCGATTAATTTGTATTGTATAAATATAGAATTTTTTTTTGTATTGTCCTATGTTCCTCAACGTAGAAAAGATTTTTTATTTTATTTTAAGGAGATACAGTTATTACCTCACAAACTCAATTTTCTTATAGTTTTAATTATTTTAATGAAATATTTTAAGATATTAAAAAATTGTTGAGGAATTAAATGAGCAAAGAAATAAATTTTGAATTATTTTTAAAAATTAAATTTGGAGTTTGGAATGCATAAAATCTTTTTTTGCGTACGTACAGGGAGAATAGAAAAGGGATGGTTGGAAGTTGTGAAAAGAAAAAGAAAAAAAAAAGACTTAAAAAGTCAAAATAGAGAATTTACATATATAATAGATATAGAAAAAAAAAATGATTGTAAACAGAATTACCCTAATTCAGATCATCTCAATTTTCATGAACAACACATTCTTCAATTAAAAATAAAAATAACAAGTTTTTTAATAATTTCAATTTTAAAGTAATTTGGATTAATGGATAATTGCCCATCCTCAAGCCCACATCAACTTTATGTCTTTGTTGGCCATTTTTGTGGAAAAATTAAAAAAATCAAGATTGATCATGCACTTTTCAATGCCACTCAAGATCATTCATTACATCATGTATTTTATGATTTTATCACCCATTACATCTCATTGATAACATCATATATAATATTTACTTGAAATTATTATCAAAATCCATAATTAAAAAAAATAAAAAGTAATTCTTCCTTCTTCTAAAAGAAAAATTGTCTTTCTTTAAAAAATATATATTGTAAAAAAAAAAAAGGGTTTTTAACTTAAAATTCTATAACATCCTACTAAAAAACTTATTATGATTAATTATACAAACTTTATATGGTATCTCTGATGAATGGATGAAGAAATATAAATGAGACTGAATGACTAACATACGACTGGACCTTTATTATGCTCGACAAAATAAAAAAATTGTACTTTCATAAAATGTGGGGTTTTTTTTTTTTTTTTTTTCCCAAGGGAGTTGGTATAAATTTTGTGATAAAGGATTGAAATAAACAAATGAGATTAATAATTAGCAATGGAGTTGATAAGTGTTTGGTGGCACCATCAATGGCATTTGCTATCAAATCATGATATTGATATGTCCATGCTACTATATCTTTTTTGTGATCTACCTCAGTCAAACATTTGACACGATTTTATTATGGTGGACCTTTTCAAGCTTATGAAATGATTAGAATGACATTGACAATTCATAACTCAACTTTTATTCTAACTGCTAGCAGAAAAGAATAAAATCTTCTCTCATAATTTTCAATTTCATTTAGTAATATGTGTGCAATATATATATATATATATATATATATACACACACACACACGTATATTTATTTACACAGAAATATGTAGTTATATTGAACGAGTTTCCCATTTAATTATTTGAGAATCTGCTAATATATACATTAACAAGGTGTTACTTATATATTTTGTGATTTTCATTATTTAAAGCGATCTAATGTGTATCAATATGTGACACATCATCAATAAACATAGAATGTATGTATAATGAATAAAAAAATTCAAGACACAGATTACATAGAATATAAAATTAAAATATGTAGCAGTTAAAACATGAAGAGTTTCAAATTATAAAATATAAAAAGTGAATATATTTATTAATGCATCTTTCTTTCCTCCCTTTATTTTTATATAGGTTTTTCGATTCTCTATACCAAAGTTTTGATTATGGTATTTGATTAATATGTTTGGTAGAGTATTTTATTTAGTTTAGATTTTATATTTAGGTAAGTTTTCTGGTTATTATATATCTTCCTATTCAAGTATTAGTTAAATATATAGTTAATTTATGTTAAAATCAATCAACAATAAACTAATTTACTTAAAAAAGAAAAACACAGACAAATGTGAAATGACAAGATGTCCAATTAGAGTTGGACATAAACAACTGGAAATCCACATATTTGTGACACTAAACTGCAAAAGAAAAGGCCCCATTATGCTGCAATATACACATAATAACTACAAATCCCCAATCAATTTAAAATATAACACCACAAGCTACTTTGATACAATGACCACTACAAATATACAACTACAAGTCTACAACTTTTATCCAACACCTTCTAAGGTATTAACAAAATTGGGAAGCTCAGAAAATACACAATATAATTTCAAATCTCCCCTTAAACTTAAAAAAAAACCAAGGTACAATCCTTGATCAGCACAAATAAACCTGTGCTTGTACAACGATCTCACGGATCTTGAACCCGGGCACAACCATAAACCCTACACGAGGATCGGTTTCTTCGAAAGCCTCATCACTTAAACTCTCCATATAAACCTCGGAGAATCGGCTTCCTTTGCTCACTTGAAAGACGGAAACTTCTGGATCGAACGAAAAGGCTAGGCAATGTAGAAGCCATACTCGTTTCGCCATCTCACAGAATGTGATAAAGAAAGGCGACTCGGGGAGTTCACCCGAACTCAGCAAGGTCCGATTATTCAAATTACCGAAAAACGAGACTTCCATTTTTGGATGAACGACCTGTAAATACTTGGCCCGACAAAATGCTGCGAACGTTGATTTAGGCTTCCAAGCTAGGTAATCGGCAGCCCTCACCGATTTCAGCTCCTTGAATCTCTCGAAAAACAGGCTTCGATTTCTCTCCTTTCCGGATTCTAAGGAGAACTCGGGGAGGTTAAAACGGTCGAACATTTCTCGACAAACAAAGGATTCATAAGCGAAACATATGTGATTCGGTTTCCAGAACGAAACCCCGGGTTGAATCAAACGAGCAGCGGCTTCCAAATCCCAGTCAGCAGATTCCATCTCACTGATCATCAAACGGACGAAGCTTCGAATGGATTTTATCGCCTGTTGCAAGAACACGATAAAATGAGTGGGCCTTAAGCTCGACAACTGTGTGTTATCAGGAATGGAGATTTGTCCACTCGAGTTTAGTCTCTTTTCGAGCAGCTTATTATCGCTGTTCACTTCTGCTAACTTCTCTTTCAGGAACGTGATCTCAGATTCTTTAAGTTTGAGCTGAGAATCCAGCTTCTTGCTCGTGATCTCATATGTTTTGAGAAGACTATTATGCTCTTGAATTTCAGACAACAGCAGAGTGGTGTCTGGAGATGTCTCGTTGATCTCTTTCTTAAAGAAACACTGCTTGAATTCAGACAATTTCTTGAGCTCCGACACAACTATCTGATCAGCCGATTGAATCCCATCGGGGTCGTAAGGAGACTGAGAATACTGCAACTGAGCATATCCGGCTTTAATAGAAGAAATGCTGGCAAAGAGTTTAGCAAGAAAAGCTTCTTTAACCGCCTTATCATCCGAAGGAATCTTGGATCGATCTTTCTTCATATTTTGATGGGATTTCGTCTTTTGGACATCATCATCGTTTGGAGAAACACCTGCAACGGCTCGTTTATGTAAAACCTTAGCAAAAGTCCGAGCCAGCCGGCTCTTTCGGGGCGTTGCTGCAGAATGCTTAACTGAATCCATCTGAATCAAGAAAGCAGGGAGAAATGGAAAGAATGAAGGTTTGTTATGAATAGAGAACATAAAAACTTGGGCAAAAATGGCAATAATGGAAAAGAAAAGTTAAATACAGAATGGAATATGAAGGACAATGATGAGTACAATAACTATGCATAATGAGCATGTTTCAATAAAAAGAGAAAAAGCTGGATGCTTTATCTCATAGATCGAGGCCATTAAAGTATGTACAAATTCTTTTGTTTTTAGCCTTTGAAGTTCAAGAAAAGTGGGACTTAACGGGAAGAAAAGAAAAAGATGAACAGAAGTTTACACGGCATATATATCACGATGCACCGATGAAATAAAGCACGATGGAAAATAAATAAATAAAATCCGAACCGCACATCAAAAGTATGATGTCTGGTTGCACATTGCTGCTAGAGAAATAAAGCAAATTGAAGCGAGAGTTGCTTTCTGAATATTCTAATAATCTAGGCAATGTTTGATTATAGAATATAACAAATTCCCATGCTACAACACTTTCTATTCATATACATGTAGATCTCAAAATCTCATGATTCTGACAACATGGTTAGTTTCTGTCTTTATAGACCTAGCAATACATCAAGAGGCCAAAACCAATCTTAAAAAAATAATGTCACAACACACATATACTATATTAACATTTCCTATCCAAATTTCCTATAAATAAACCGTGATCCAACCACTACATAAACAGTAATATTACTAAAACAAACCAACAAAATCCCAAGTCCTAACATGTTTCATATCATGAGATCTGTTGGATCGTTCTAGAAGACACCGAGTAGCAAAAACACTACAAATACTAGTTCCGTTATTTTTAACCAAATGTAGCATTCATTGGCCTATCCCGACACGTGACAAAACTAATCGGTACGCAACATCTCACATGATGGGCTGGAAATTGTCGGGATTTTTCTTGTATGCATCTTGAAAATACAATGTTTACTATAGATGAATACAAGTAAAGGGATATGAACAACTATAACATTGGTAGTTAATGTCTTTACATGATTCATTGGATTCTGAGGGCCCAATCTGCAATCCAACTCCCAAAAGCATCTCACATTTTTACAAGGCAGGTAAAAACATTATCTTTAAGCCTAAGGACAAGTGGATCTTTTACCACCATTGATCCCATGTCAGATATCACACTGCAAGAAATTCACAGGGGCCCTTGATCCAAAAAATACTAATAACACACACCATTGTCCCCAACAGATACAAAAATAAATTGGTATTTTAAAGGGTCCCACCACCTGAACTCAGGCCTTGTTTAAGCCATTAGGTCTCAATCTACCATGCCAACTAGTGACTTGTCACATTGATTTAAAACAGATACCACCAATATAGAAGTTATTAAATGTGGGAAGGTATATCATTCATTCATAATAATTACATATACTGATACATATATCCGTTGGTCGGTAGCCAACTGCAATATATATGTTTTAATGTATTTCACCAAATATAGTATCTGGGGGTCTAAAATGCAGAAAATATGTGGGCCCCACATGATAAAATCACGTGATGGCAACATCGAACTGTGGCACGCGGTACTCACGTGACCGTAAAATTGAACTGAGATTGCAACTCCTGCCCACGCCCAAAAGACAAAGAAAGCCCAAGAATTTGTACGTTTGCAGACAACGTTTGACTATCGTACTAAAATATTGTTTATTTACGAAAATGCCATTAATATATTTAGTTGTTAGGAAAACAACATTAATTTGATTTAAATATAATCGTGTGATTATAGACGACATCTTTGAAAATAAAAATAACAATTAGGTGGGTTTTTCAGAAATAAAAGATTACAAAATAAAATTCATCCAAATTTCCTTTTATTTATAATAGGGAAAAATAAAAAATGAAAAAATCAGGGTTACCTTCGAAAACAGAGGCGGCAGAATTTAGGCTTCTTTTTCAAAGCAGTGTGAATCCCAAGAAACCGTAAAAAATGATTATCATCTTCCTGCAACCAAAACCCAAGAAAATGTATTTAACTTAGTATTTATACATACACACATGTATACGTATAGGTGGGCACACATACATGAGTGTGCTGTGTGTGAGAAATCTGCAGAGCAAAGAAATTAGAATCTTTCAGTTGGACCACAAAAGGCTAAACCCCAAAGAGAAGACAAGTTTGGAAACAAGTGAATGATGATTAAAGAAAACAGATGCTGTAATAAAACTCCAGAAAGAAAACAGATGAGAATAAACGATGGATATGGTAAAACGACCTCGTTTCGATCAATCAGAGGGGTGCCATTTCGAATAAGGATCTTTATGAATACTGGGTTGTTTGGGGCGAGCTTTAGAGCTCGAAAATGGGCCCGTGGGCTTCAGATGGAGGAGGGATGATGCAACTGTAGAACAAGAATAACCGGAGTTTGGGGAAGAGAGAGAGAGAGAGAGGACACTATGATGACCGGAGAACAATTGATTTGACAGCGTCGCAGAAATTAAAATTGAAATACCAAATTCTGCACGTTGTCCATTTTAACCCTCTCTATTTTATAGTGACTCAGAACTCAATCCTATCTCAAATTGAGGACTTACGTTTAAGTTGCAGATATTTTTTACCATTGATATTTTTTAAATGAATTAAGATACCTATATACTGAAAAATATTGATCAAATTGAATGGTATTTTATTAGCAAATATTACATTGTACATTGTAGATAATAATACTTCATCTATCCCAAAAATGATAGATTTTTATACTATTTATATTTATCCCATAAAAATATGTTTGTTACTATATTAATATAATTTTTAATTTGTAATTTCATATATGCTTTTAATTAAATATATATTAAATCACTATACTTCAACTCTTTATTCATATTTTGGAAAAAAAAAAGAGAATTTTATTTAATACTAGAATTAAAAGTATAATTAAAATTTTAAATATTTTCTTAATATGTATAAAAATACGAGGAAATATTTCAATCTTGAGGGTATATTTGTAACTCCAGAGTTGCCATGTAGGCAAGGTTTCTTATGGTGGATGCGTTGGGTCAAAGTGTAGAAAATTATGGTTTAATTTCGGTTTAATGAACCATACCTAATAATCCAATTCACTTTTAAGTTTATATATATACACACACACACACACGTTAAATCAATGTTTATAAAATCAGTGTTTATGGCTTTAAAAAATGTTTGTCATTCAACTCAACAATTAATATCAATAATAGGAGGCTGATTTGAATGTTCTCTATATGTGGTTGTTGCAATGTACACGCCTTACTAATAAAATGAGGTGCACTAATTGCCTATATACAAAGCATATAATATCTCTGTCCTTTTAACATAATCCATCACTCATTTAAAAAAAGAAAAAAAAAAAACTTAACCCATCACTCATTTTCAATCAAAATCATGACTCATTTTCTTTATTGAAGATGTTTTCTGTGTCATTTAGTATTCTTTTTGAAATCAACTATCTATGTCCGCTTGGATCATTTGTTATATTTGATTTCTATTTCATATTTCATTGTTTTAATTCTGGTTAATTAATGATATTATTCATATATTTTGTATTTATGAATGTATCTACTTAGCACATGGTCAGATCTAAGGCATGGAGTGTGATGATGATATATTAATGACAAAATTAAATTGAAACACTTTTGCAGTCAATTTAATATAGGTAAGCAAGAGAGATAGGAGGATTTATGAGAAAAGTAAAGGAAAAAAATGTGGAAGTTGGTGCATTTAATCAACGTACGGGAAATTGGGACAAATATGAATGAGCTTGTTTCGGATTTTTATTTGACCTTTTCTTTCTGTTTTTTTTTTTTTTTTTTTTTTTTTTAAGGATTTTTTCTTAATACATATGCAAAATTGGGAATAGGAATAGGGTTAGATTGTTACAATTTTTTATCCCCCATTTGTTAAAGTTTATTCTACATACTTTAGTATTTTCTGCCACCAATCAATTAAATCTATTTGTCTTAGCAACTTTTTTTTTTTTATTCTCAATAATAAGAAACTTTCATACCAAACAGGGCAAATGCTTATTAAATTTCATTTTATTTTCTGTGAGGGGACAAACGTGTTATTCTTAATTTTAATTTGATAAGCAAACGAGTGAAGGAAAATTCTCCAAACCCCCCAAGTCATAATCTGTCGTTATCTATGAGATTGTATTTATTTATAACTAATTATGATGTCATTATTAATTAGTCATTACATATTACACATATTAATAAAGTAACATATAAAATTAAAATAAGATAAAAAAATGCAGAATATTCAATGTCGGTGCGAGGGTTGGTAATGTAGAGGTGATGCGATTAACATTATAATCGACTATTAAAAGCTTAGAGAAATTCAGCAGCTAATTGCCTCTTTATTACTCCCTCCGTCCCAAATTATTTGTCGTTTTAGCTTTTGAGATTTGTCCCAAATTATTTGACGTTTTAGGAATTCAAGACATATTTTCCCAAATTCTTCCAAATTTACCCTTATTTATTATTCCTTACTAAATACTCTATTATTTCAAAGTAGGCATTGGAAATATGTATTAAATAGGGATAGATCGGTCTTTTTGTTAGTTTCCTTAATCTGCGTGAAAAGTGTTAAAATGACAAATAATTTGGGACGGAGGGAGTATTGACTAATAAATATAGGGTCCGGCTATCCGCACCCCATATATTCTAAATACACCCCATTTTTTATTTTTTTTATTTAAAAAATTCAAGAAATAATAAAAAGACAATTTTATCCTTATGTGTTCAACCATTGTTCGAACACACTATAAGGTGTTCGACAAACCAGGGTCGAACGGGTCCTCAGATTTGTTGTTATTTTTTCATTTTTTTTACACGATTTCACACGATTATTATATATTTTGTAACACATAAAATGATATTTTTAAGGGGATTCAAGGTTTGAGGAATGAAAAGGAAAAAATAATAAAAAAAGAGAAAAAAAATAGAGGTAGGAGACGGGAAGGAGAGGAATTCAATTTCAGTTTTTTTTTTAATTAAGAAGGGTAAATTTGTCATTTTGCCTTTTTTGAATTTTTTAAATAAAAATTGAGGTATGTTTAGAATATATGGGTGCGGATAGCCGGCCCCATAAATATATTTATTTTTTGTTTTACTTTTATTTCCTTTTATTAGTTTTTGGTTCAAAAATAAAAACTTCTTTTTCAATGCACCCTTAATGGACTATCATTGAAACCTGTGTTTTGTCATTAGCCCATTTCAGACTCATTGATTATTTTTTGATGGGTTGCCACAGCCCATACTTCTAAACATGCATGTAAAACACATGTATAAATATTGACTTTGACAATGTTAATGTATAGTTTCTTAAATTGCTATTATTATTACTAGTATAATAGTATAAGTCCCGTGCATCGAATTTTACTATTTATATATTTTGATATGAAAATGTTCGACATAAAAAATAATAAATATTATTAAAGATTTCGACTAATTAATTATTCATGTGAAACTCCATCATAAAATTTAAATTTTTTGAGTTTAATGTAAAAAATGTTAATTTACGAAAAAATAATGTTCTCGATAATATTGCAATCTCAGTTGGTACCCGTGTGATGCATGGGTAAATAATTTCAAGTGTTAGTAATTTATTGAATAAAATTGTTGGTCATGAAAAACAATATAGTTATTTTAGTTTAATTTACTACCCATATAATTTATGAATTTTAAATATTTCTTATTTTCATCATACATTGTCCGACTATTTTTATTATGATACGGTTTAATTTTTCGTGAAAATTTCGGTGCGGGAATTCATCTTAGCTGTCGTCACCATCTTGGGACAAAATTTTCAGGTGATTTTTTTTGTTTTTCTCCATAATTTTTGATTTTCTTTCCAACAAAACTTTTAGAATGCAATTCTAAGACGGTTTAATTTTTCATGAAAATTTCGGGGCAAGAGAACCTTAGCTTTCGTGACGTTTTATGGGCAGAATTTTCTTGTGATTTGTTGCTTTTACACATAATTTTGGATTTCCTTTCCAACGAAACTTTCAAAATACAATTTTGAGATGGTTTAATTTTTTGTGAAATTTTGGGGTAGGAGAATATTGTCTTTCTTGACGATCCCAGGGCAGAAATTTCAGGTATTTTTTACTTTTAGTCGTAATTTTGAATTTCCTTAACAACGAAAATTTTAGAAAATCACTTGATTTTTTGTTTTTCCACATAATTTTGGATTTCATTTTCAACAAAACTTTCAGAATGCATTTCTAAGATTGTTTTAATTTTTTGTGAAAATTTTGGTACAGAAGAATCTTAGTTGTCGTGACCATCTTAGTGTAAAATTTTCAGGTGATTTTTTTTTTTTGCTTTTCCACATAATTTTGGATTTTCTCTCAAACGAAACTTTTAGAATGCAATTTTTAGATGGTTTAATTTTTCATGAAAATTTCGGGGAAAGTGAACCTAAAGACGCCCAAACAGTTCGGAAAACCGGAACCGGGCCGGTTCGAATCGGCGGTCAACGGTTCCGGGAAATGTTGATCCGGTTTTCAGTTCCAAATCGGAACCGGGAACCGGTTCGGTTTCAGTTCTCAATTTTACAAACTGGAAAACCGTCGGTTTTCATATATATTTTTTATTAAGGAGCATGACACATGTACGGCTGTGTTTGAATCGAATATAGCCGTTGAGGATGAATGACCATGATTAAATGGCCGTTGGAAACCGACTAAACCGGAACCGCCGGTTCGAACCGGCGGTTTGGATGAATTTTCGATTCAACGGCCGAGATCAAGTGGCCGTTGGAGATTGACGGTTGAGATGAGTCGAACCGCCGGTATTCCAAATTTCTCATGGTATTGTATACTTCAAAACAAACATTAAAAATCAAATTTGGAGTTATGATTAAAAAAAAAAAAAGCCAAACCGGCGGCTGAACCGTCTGGTTTCGGTTGAACCGACGATTTGGAGTTCCAGAGAAATCATCAAAGAGTTCGTGCTTTGAGCATCCGAAAAAAAATTCTGGGAAGTCTTTCTGGGATTGAGGAGAAAGATGCATACGTAATGTATCTAATGAACAGGAGATGTATGAGGCAGATTTTTATAGTGGCCCGTTTCATGTTTCTTGTTTCTTCAGTTTGAGCATTTCAGGTAGATATATACTGCTACCCAACCCTAGTGCCTCCCTAATAGAGAAATAGATGAAGAGATGAGAATGGTAATAGTGTTTGATTTTATGAGGGTAATTCAAATATCACTTGATGGAATGTTTTGCTTTCTCTTTACACTAAAGTTCATCCGATTGTGCAGAAAGATTACATGGATTTCCTTTCCCTCTGCCTAATTCTCTTTAAAATTGAATATACCTCTATCTCTGGGTATATAGATAAGCTTGATGTTATTTGATATTACTAGTACTAATTGTTAAGTATATGAAGGGAAACCGTGGTACCTTTTCTCCATTTAGTTTAATTTTACTCATTTTTGCTTTACAGATATCTGATAATGTTGATGAGGCATTTTACAATCATGCTAAGGTCAAACAGTTAATGATTCGCTTTACAAGCAAAACAATTTAATAGTTGTGATTTTGTAAATAGATTATAAGTATAAATGTTATGGTATATGCTCGTTTCACTTTTAGTATTCAGGATTTTTCATGTTCATTTCATTTGGTTTCAAATGTAATTCTGGTCACATTTACTTCCTTTCTGCAGGGTGCATTAATTTTGAAAGATTAAACAAAGAAAATCTAAAAGAAAAATAGTACTTTACTCCGTACAAATGATCCTGTGAATTCTTCACCACCACCCTGGAAAAAAGTTAGCAGGAAATGGATGAATATAATTTTGAATTCACAGGGTTTGAGCATAGCCATGTTGAGGATAATGAGATGGTTATAGCAATTCTTATTTCATACCAATCTTATAGGAGAGTTGAATTCATAAAGGAGTTCCACTGTAATAAAACAGAAATGGAAAAAGGCTTATAGCCATTGTAAGTCTTAGATTTGGATAAAATTACTCAATTAGAACAAAGTTATTGATTTACAATAGCAGTAACTCTTGAATTGCCATGTTAATTTGATAGAGAAATTTAATGGGTATGGAACATTTGAAACTTAACGAGTTATTGATCTTATTGCACACACACTACCATTGAAGTTAATACCCTTTAAATACCTCGGTAATTTTAGTAAAGTCAATACCTCGGTAGATCTTTCTGTTTCTAATTCCCAAATCAACAGTGCCTGTGTGCCCAAAATTTTTCTGTCCCTTTGATGGGAATATATTTCCTCCTTTAAAAGATTTGTTCTTGACAGTGTGGTATTCATTGATCAAGAGAAGAACTTTGATTCACAAGGTCAACATATGGTCGATGAATTATATTGACACATTTATGTTCAGATTTTGTGAATTGTATTGTTATATTTAATCTTTTTTTCTTTTTATTTTCCTCCATGTTGGAAGAACGGAGCGTTTTGATGGCAGACTTTTGTAATTGTGGTATCCCATCAAATTCTTTTTTTTTTTTTTCCGCCAGCAAAAAAAAAAAACCATTGAAGGTGCATTGATATTAATTTTCTTTAACAAATTAACATATCTATTAGTGAAATTAAAAGTTTGTTTTTGATAGCAAAAGGTATGAAGATATATAGTTAGTTATCAAAACTGAGCAACAAGACTGCTATTTATATTGAAACCATGATTTATTTTTCATTCAAGCTGATCATTATTTTTGGTCTTTTGAGCAGTCCTCATCAACAAACTTCATTGCATTGGCATTTATGTCAAAAATGAACCTTTTATTCCACTGCTGATACGCTCCCAGTACTGATACCTCTCCAGGCATCACCCCGATGCATATAATCCCCGGCTCAGGGGTTATATACAGATCACTAATCTCATAATCAGCCCCTTTAAGATGAAAAGTCATGCTAGGATAGCTTTTCATACTAGGATTGTATTTATAACAAGGATGCATGCGGTACTGTGTCTCATTCGCTCGTTCAAGCCTACCTTTGAAATACTTTGCAAATTCTTGGATCACCTTGTCATAAGCCTGTTTCTTTAGGACAATAAGCGGGGCTCCCGTGTCGATGAAAAATCCGCCTTGTTCGTACGAAAATAGAGCTGGAGAAAGTCCCAGCCGCTTCTTAGCCACCCTGTCCGTACAAACAATAAGAGTAGCGTCCTTGAATGGATTTCTTAACTTGGCTTATCAGTGATACAGGCAATTTGTTCAATCCCAAAATCCCCGAGTATATAGGAGACTGAGTTGAGCACCCAAAAACGATGTTGCTAAATGTCTTCAGGCTGTTATTCTTCATTGGTAGAGTAAACGAATCTGATGAGAGAGTGGCTTGAACCTGAATTATCATTCCACCTTTTATGCCATAGCTTAATTTGCAAACACACTTCCCATCTATGCATTTACACATGTCCTTGGCCTTCTGGCACAGAGGATGTTGACAGGGAAGTGTTCTGTATGTTTTGGATTTTGCAGGATTGAAATCAGATCTTGATTGCTGGCAGCGTGTCCAGATAGGCCCACTGCCAGTATCGAGAAGTAAGGTAACCACTGTGCCTTGTTTCCCGATTTTGATGTTAACTGAGTATCGCAAATCTTGGTGAGACATTGGAATTTGTATTGCTTTGGCTTCAGAAGTATTGCCTTTTAGAGCCCTTGTTTTGGAGGACATGATCATCATTTGAAATTTTTGTGTTTGAGTTAGATTTGGCTGGTAAAGGGGCGACTTTGGGAAGTCCCATGGAATTAGTTTTAGGCTAAAGCCTCTAGATTCTGGAGCTGCAACTTGAAAGAAAGTTAGCAGGAAATGGAGGAATAGAATTTTGAATTGCAAGGCTATGATCCTGCCCATTTTTTGAGGTGAATGGGATGGTGTAGCAATTTTTTTTTTATTTCATACCAATCTTATGAGGACGAGATATTGATTGCATTCATTAAAAATATCCACTGTAGTAATCAAAAACAGAAATGGAATAGGCTAAGTTTAAATATGGATTAAGACTATTTACTTCATCTTCATCAATTTCAAAAAGTATTGATTTACAATGGGAGTTACTCCTGAGTTATGACCAGGGATGAAGATTTTTTAATGAGTGTGGAAAATTAAAATTAATCACCTGATTCGTCTTTGTCGATGCTGTCATATTTAGTGCGCTACTATCTAGTGAAATACATGCCACTTCTGGTGTGAGATTTATTAGGTACAATATGTACATATAATTGATGGTACTTGCTAGGATATTTAGGGATATACGGCCAATATTCCAATTTCTATTTGAGAATTAACTTCATGCAGAAGAACTTTAATGTGGACAACACGACCTTAATCAGATTAAGTTTCATGTAAAACCTCCACAAATTCTACAGAAACCAATAGTCAGATTAAGTTACTATAAGTGATGTATCAAAACTTTATTCATACCAAGAATCATAGTTTAGGTCGCCAAACTGAGCAAGTACACAGTTTTTTTTATATCAAAACACAAATTCATTTTTCATATAAGGGAGGCATAAGCTGATTATTTTCCATCTATTGAGCAATCCTCGCTAGCAAACTTCAATTGGTTGTTAATTATGTCATAAATGAACCTTGTATTCCATTGTTGGTATGCTCCGAGTACGGAGATCTCCGTTGCAGGGACCAACCCGATGCACATAATCCCTGGTGTAGGGTTTCACACTAGGATTGTGTCTATAACAAAGATCGAGGTTGTACATTTGCCCGTTCACTCGTTCAAGTCTACCTTTGTAGTAATTTATGAATGCTCGGATCACCTTATCATAGACTTTTTTCTTAAGGACAGTGAATGGAGCTCCTGTATCTATTAGAAAACCACCTTGTTCGTATGTGGAGAAAGTCCCAGCCGCTTATGTCAGTCAACTCCAATAACATATTGGGATGATTAGGATATAATATCTTAGTAGTCTTAGCAAGTCTGTTTCCCAACTTTAAGTAGCCGCCACCACCATAGAGACAATAAGACTTGACTTGACTTGGCTTACCAGAGATATAGACATTTTGTCCATGCCTAGTATCCCTGAGTATACAGGGGACCAATTTGAGCATCCAAATATCGTGTTTATAAAAGTTATCTCTCTGTTATCCTTGGTAGGTAGAATAAATGAATCTGATCCTAAAGAAGCTACAACCTGATTTATCCTTCCACCCGTGCCATAATTTGAGGTGCACACACTGATTGTTTACACATTTACAAGAAGGCCCTTTGCTCTTAAGGCACTTGGGATGTTGACAGGGAAGTTTTTTGTATGTCGCAGATTTCTTCTGATTGAAATCCAGTGGAGATTGGTCGCAACGTGTCCAGATAAATCCACTGCCAGTGTGGAGGATTAGAATTAAGAATAGACAGTGTTTGAGAATGGCCATGTTAAGGTTAGTGAGATGGTTCTAGTGTCTCTCATCTTGAGAGGACAAGATGTTGATTGCATTCACGAAGGGATTTCCACTGTAATACAACAGATATGGGGGGAAAGGTATAAAGCTCTGGCTAAGCCTTATTTATTAAGTCAACGATTAGGGAATAGCTCTACTTGTGGATTTACAATAACAATGACTCCCGTTCCCCTTTAGTAGAATTCATACTTTAACCGGCACTTGGGAACCGCATAATAATTTTATTTTATTATCCATCGTTAATTTAAATTTCAAATTGGTCACTTGAGGCTAAATATGAATTTACAAAGAAAATTAAATAAGCAAATTCTTAAGAAAACTAAAATATATGATCATCAATAGTAAAATAAAATTCCGACATTACATCCCATTTTTTTTATTTCAAAATATGACTTCATTTTTCATAGTAGGAAAGACATAAGCTAATTATCTTCTATCTCTTGAGCAATCCTCACTAGCAAACTCCAATTGATTGTTATTTATGTCAAAAATGAACCTTGTATTCCTCTGCTGGTATGCTCCCAATATTGACATCTCTGTTGCAGAGATCAATCCGATACACATTATCCCCGTTGTAGGATATACATACAGATTTCTAGTCGTATAATCAGCCCCTCTAAGATGAAAAGTCATACTAGCATAGCTTCTCACACTAAGATTCCGTCTATAACAAAGATCTAGTCCGTACATTTGCCCATCCACTCGTTCAAGCCTACGCTTGTAATAGTTTGCAAATTCTTGCATCACCTCATCGTACGCCTGTTTCTTTAGTATGCTAAGCGGGGTTCCTGAATCTATTAAAAACCCGCCTTCTTCGTATGAAAATAGATGCGGGGAAAGTCTTAGCCGCTTATGAGCTACACTTATATCAATCAACTCCAGTAACATACTGGAGTGAAGAGGATATAATATATTCGTAGTCTTAGCATCTTTCCCGAGTTTTGGGATGTTATTTCCAAACTTCAAGTAGCCACCACCTTCGGAAAGACAATAAGAGTAGCGCCCTTGAACTGTATTTCTCACTTGGCTTATTAGAGATATAGACAATTTGTCAATTCCCAGTATCCCTGAGTATACAGGGGACCAATCTGAGCACCCAAATATCATGTTGGAAAAAGTCATCATTCCGCTATTTCTCATAGGTAGAGTAAATGAATCAAAACCGAAAGAAGCTATAACTTGATTTGACCTGCCATGTGTGCCATAATTTAGGGTGCAAACACACTGCTTGTTAACACATTGACAAGGGCCACCATTGTCCTTCAGGCACATGGAATGTTGACAGGGAAGTGTTCTGTATGTTATGGATTTGTTCTTGTTGAAATCCGATGGTGATTGGTTGCAACGTGTCCAGATGAATCCGCTGCCAGTGTCAAGAAGGAGAGTCACCTCCTTGCTTGGCTTCCCAATTCTGATGTTAACAGAGTATCGGAAATTTTGGTATTTTATTGGAATTTGTATCTCGTTAGAGTAGATAGTTTCGTTTTTCAGAGCTGGGGAAATTGGGCGTGTTTTGGAGGACATGGCCATCATGTGAACCTTTTGAGTTTGTGTGAGATTTGGATGGTAAAGGGGTGACTTCGGGGAGTCCCATGGGATGAGTTTTAGGCTAAATCCTGTGGAATGATTAGCAGCAACATGGAAGAAAGTTAGCAGGAAATGAAGGATTAGAATTGTGAATAGACAGGGTTTGAGAACGGCCATGGTAAGGTCAATGAGATGGTTGTAGGGTTTCTCATCTTATACTCAATCCTGAGAGGGCAACATACTAATTGCATTTATGAAGGAAATCCACAATAATAAAATGGAAATGTGAAAAAAGGGAAATGGCCATTATGAGTTTAAATTTGCAAAAGATCATTTATTAAGTCAACAATTAAGGTATAGTTGTGGATTTACAATATCAGTGAAAATGAGAAAGGAAAATTGGAAAGAATCATGCCAGAACAAGCTGAAAATGTAAACCTCATCAAAGGTTTCCCTGCAAATACAGCAAAACAAAGGAATACGTTTAATTATTGATTTGGTAGTCAAGTACTTCCTCGGCAGATGGCCTGTTAGTAGACATTCTAGCCTCCCTGAGATTTTTCATATAAAAGGAGACCAAGTAAAGCCATCCAAATTTTCCCTATCAATATGTAAACAAGGAATATACACACAAAGCTAGTGTGTGTAAAACAGTAATAAGGAGGATTAACTACTTTCAATGGAAATATTTCACAGAGAGAGAAAACCTGATAAGCACCAAATTGACTGAAACTATTGCCTCTCAAAAAAGTTGGCGACATGTGGAGTGACTTGAATTGCATCTTCTGAGTATGAATCTTTGGTGAGCGCCATCCAAAAGCATTTTTCTGGACCAGGGATGTAAATGTTTGCATTCAATCCAATAATTTTTTTTTGCTCAGTAAAAGAGCATTCAATCCAATAATATTTAATCAACTCTAATATTTTTCGAGTTTATTGTCTGGAATTTAGTGATATTATTTGATAGATGAAAGTTTTGGTAATATTATTTGATAGATTGAAATCTTCACCAAAATGCAGGAATAGAATGCATTAAGTTCAAGAAATTGCTCCCAAGAGAGGATTTTGGAATCAGCTAATTGTGATAAGGTACACTGCCAGCCTACATTTATAACACAAAATACATGCATGTATACCACGAATTGAAAACAATATTGATTCTCATTCACATTATCAATAAAGAGAATACCTATGGGTGCCACTGAAGAGCAGTCACCGGGTATCCGTGTGCCTGAATCGTTGAAACATAGACCTTATACAGATTGATCAATTGGAAGCCTGTCAGAAAATAAAGCTCAGTTGTCAAGAAATGAGATAATAAAAATATGACATTAAGGAGAATAGATCACAGCTCGCTATCTTATATACCTTGTCATCTTTATCTGCACTAGTTGTTAAGATCTTAAAGAAGCTACACAGTTTCTCATTTTTCTGGAACTTTTCAGGTGATATCCCAGACTGTACATTACAGATGAAATGATATTGTAACTGGCCATCTAGGAAGACTAGTACACATTTCTAAAACTATCATCAGATAACAACAGATGAGAAAGAGTAGTTACATGATGGTATTGCATCGGAAGGCAATCTGTACTGAGCTTCTTTAGTAAATTCAGAGGAAACCTTTGAAGGGAATTGATTTGATTAACCATTAAAAAGTCAGAAACATAAAAAAAAAAAAGGGAAAAAAAAATAAAAAAGAAGTTATCTAGCAAGAGAAGTAATCATCACCTCACATAAAAGGAGCATTTGACTGGCATGTCTAATCAAAAGTTTCAAATAATGATCAAATAAATGCAAACGTAAAACCATATGAATGCTTATGTAGTTTAAAGATTATTCCAAATCCAGTGATTGACAAACTTTGGAAACCAAGTTGCCTGCTGCTAGTTCATTGAAAGGTAAATTATATAATACTTAAACTCACTAGATATGTGAAGGCTAAAAGTAAAATACATGTTCAACACATAATATCTTATCACCTAAATTAATACATTAAGAAAAGGGAAAAATGGAGTAAGCTTTCAATGGAAATCTCCAATTTGGGGCATCAATGACAGTTAACAGCCATGCTTGGGTTATTAGACTACCAAGTTTAGGGTAGCAGCTAAATACCAAAGAAGCTAAAAATGGAGAAATTGGAATATCAAGGACTGCAGTTGAAATGACTTCATACCAACAAACTAAGAAATTACTCTGTCATAATGGCTTCAGTTATATTAAATTTGAAATAGAGTTGCATTTATAACTACATTTTCCATGAATTGCAATGTAGAAACTTCACCTTCTGCATTAAATCTCTCCAAGATCATGGCATCCCATAGTCCTCGGTGAAAACAGAAACCTGACATTGATCAATCATGGGAAACTAATTAAATCGGTCCATGGTTGAAAGCACTAGAATGCAAAATAGAAGTCATAGCAGTTTAAGAGCAGCTCAATGCAGCTTTAGCTCACGAAAAATGAGCTTCAGGACAGGAAATGGCCCATTCATAGTGAACTTCTAATGAGTCTCATACAAATATCAGTATCTTACTCTAATTCAAAGTCTATTGTATTCCATCCAAAAAAAAAAAAAATAATAAAGCCTTTATTGTATTGTATAACCACCAATTTGAATGCATAAAAAGTAGAAGAGAAAAAGTCAAAAGGTGGGGATTTCAGTTCTGCGATTCGATTGGAAAAAAGCTGAAGTTCTTACCCCCTCTGTGGAGATGTCATGCTAAGAAACATTTGTACATGCATGAGCATTTCTAGTGATGTTTACCTCACTCACGATCTCGAGTAACAGTTCAAAACCTAAGCGTATGGCAGATTAAGGAAAATGATCTCCAACATCATTCCTTCTCAGGATTTCCTGCAAAGAACATAAAGAGAAATATGAGAGATGCCATTTCACTCCAGCATTTTATTTTCTCGTTTTAAATCATAACCAATGTTGAAATCTACATGATAATGGGCACTGCTTAACCGTACATGTTATAAATTCACCAAAGAATCACTGTAGTTTTTAACATAGCTTGCAGAATCACATCCAATCAGATTGCAAGGCATGACCCAGAAAGTAACTAAAAATGTCCTTTAGTTCAACCTTTTAAGTTCCAAACATAAACTGGTTAAACATGTCTAAATTATTTGCAGCTGGATTTGCCTGAGAAACATCACCTCAGAAATCTTTACTTCTATAAATATCAAACAGTATAGAGGTGGTGGCCACCTATCTTTTTAAAAATTAAGTGAGATGATAGCAAATCAACATTTGCTTAGGCGATGGAATATGTAGGAGGTTGTATTTTGCCTTTCTCACTTTTAATGGTAACAAGGTAAGGAGAGCTGACATTTTTTTCAGTTTTAGCAGGAATTATTGAGAAGATCAAGTACCTTAAACATCGATTCAACAACCTCAAATTGGAGACCTCCCATGGGTCGCCCTCCAGTGAAGATCACTCCATTAACCAAATTTAGTTTCTGCGAAATAAATTACCGAATTAGCATTATGACAATTTGATGACATGATTCATGATTGCTTAAGAAAATAACAAAACTTAATTAAGACAAGATTATTTTCCGATGCATCATCATTGAAGCTGTAATAAAGATTGTGAGAACCTACACTTCATCTATATAAAATATACTCTGCTGACCTTATACCTATATCAGAAACCTTTGAGGACAGAGATTATACTCATTCTGGTACAATCAGCATGTTTCAACCGAAGACGTGATGACTAGACAATGATGAGAAATCACCAATAGATGGAAGGAACTCTATTTGGCTATATAAAATTAAGCTTGATTCTTA
This sequence comes from Scutellaria galericulata, assembly GCA_946896805.1. NCBI lineage: Eukaryota > Viridiplantae > Streptophyta > Magnoliopsida > Lamiales > Lamiaceae > Scutellaria > Scutellaria galericulata. The sequence goes on from OX335785.1 coordinate 24,528,252, forward strand.
ATCAAATAACACATGTGATCTACCATAAAAGCAAACTCAATCTCAAAGTTAAAGCAGAAATCATGCCACTTTTATTTCTTATTTAATTTCTGTTTCCAAAATCATCTCAATATATTAATTTTGCTCATGATTTTCTCAGTCCCAAATCCAAGAAGTTGGCATTACTTGATTCCTTGTTTGTTTGACTGAAAATGTGGATCCAAATGGACATAAACAGAAAAAAATAAGTTTGTGAATCAAATCTAAAAGCCTAAAACTGTGTGTACTTTTTCAAACACACAGAGAGAGAGAGAGAGAGAGAGAGAGAGATGTATATTAAAAACCACAACAAATTAATAAAACAAACAGATCGTATTGATAATAATCAGGAGATTGAAAATAGAACAAGTGGTAATTACTCAGTAAAGAACCTCCCAAGGTTCATTGTAGATGAGAGGAATAACTCAAGCACCAGCAATATGTGAGGCATTAGTAGCATTATTGAGGCGCTATCACCGCCTGGCTGATTATTCCGATGACCGGTCGGAAGTTGAGCAGAGAGTTTAGCATGCCGGAAGGTGATCCAAAACCTACTGTTTTTTCTTATGATACAAATAACGATCCGATTCGATTTCTTTTTCAAAGAATATAATTGATTTGAAATAAAATTCGTGTTTTCAAGGAAACAAAATTGGAAACTGATACTTCATTAATATATTCTAGGATTAGATAGTTGTTCATTGATTAAGTTTCTCGACGATTTACATATCCATCATCGTTTTCGTATTTACGCGCAAAATATATACTTTTTCTTTCCAACGTGTATTTTATTAACTGGCAAATTCCACACTTTCCTTTTTCTTTCTACGTATTTACTGGCAAAATATATATACTTTTCTTTTTCTTTCCAACGTATTTTATTTACTGGCTAATTCTATACTTTCCTTTTTCCTTCTTTTGAGATTGTTTAGAATGCAATGATATGTAATGAGATTTGTATAATTCACAAACATATGATTTACTATGTTGGAAGTATCTTTTGAAGATACGAATTAAAATATTTAATCCATCATTTGCTTAAATATATACTTCTTCGATTCAAAATAAATATTATTTTAAAAATCAAATTTTGCTCCAAATTAAGTTTCATTTGAACTATTTTGACTCTTTTTTTCCAAGTTTATGCAATCTTAATTTGAACTTACATAATTAGCATATTAAAAATTTATGTACATAAAATTCTACTGTATTTACTCATCTTCGTCACACACCTCTCTCTCTCTCTCATCTAATTTTAATCAAGGTTTTATAATTTTATTCAATCATACAAATATATGAGTTTGTCTCATTAGCGTAATTTCGTAAGATGGAGTCCACTTATACATTCCAGCTTTTAACATCTTGTAGATGCTAGCTACATTGAATATTTTTTTCGCCATATATACATTAGACCGGCGATCCACATGCTATACATGTGTGAGATGTATTGGGTACTATATGTACATTCGAGTCGAATAGCCAGAAAGTTCAGGAAACAGAACTAGCTGAAAATGTAAACCTCATCGAATCCTCTCCTGCAAATATGGCAAAACTGGACATGTTTATTGCCGTTCATTGGAGAGAGAGAGAGAGAGAGAGAGAGAGAGAGATACCCAGCCTTTCCACAATATGTGGGACTATAATTATAAATAAGGTTGTCAAGCACTTTTTGGGCGGATGGCCTGTTCATAGACATTCTAGCTTCCCTGAGATATTTCATGTGAAAGGAGACAATACTCAGTCATGTAATTGTGAAATTATGTATAGAACCTAATATGCACCAAATTTGACAAAAAAAAAAAAAAAGACCTCACAAAAAAGTTGGCAACATATTGAGTGACTTGAACTGCATCTTCTGAGTGTGGGATCCCTGATAACCCCCATTCAAAAGCATTTTTCTGGACCAAATCTAATATATATGAGTTTATTTATTGAGAATATGATTTAAATAAAGATTATACCTCTGGGTGCCACTGAACAGCAGTCACAGGATATCTGCGTGCCTGAACTGTTGAAACATACACCTTATACAAATTGATACAATGGGAGGCCATCAGATATAAAGATGAGATGTCAAGAAATGCAGTGGAAAGTAACAAAGTAATACAAATAAGATGTTGAAGGTGAACACACCACAAGTTGGTCTCATATATACCTGGCCATCTTTATCTGCACTAGTTGTTAAGATCTTAAAGAAGCTACTTAGCCTCTGGTTCGTTTGGAACGTTTCAGGTGATATCCCAAACTGTGTCACAATGAAATTGAAATGGTTGTACTAAGAAAAAAACATGCCCAGTAATGATAACTAGATACATAATTTACAGTTACAATGTATTATTTCATTTGCTTTAATTGCAGACATCAAATGCTGCATCATCCTAAATTAAAGTAAAAATTTAGCAAAACTCCAGAATTATTATTGACATACAAACAAGTTATTTATGAGAACAATCAATCGATTGGAACCATGAACCAAATTAGAACCATATCAACTTAAATGTCCTATTCTGAATTACATAGTGGTTACCATCTGTGATAAACACTCAACTTTGTATAGCATATACGATTGGCAAATGGCAACCAATGCCAGACCATTACTTATATAGGTAGTCACTGATTCCAAGCACAATTTAAGGTCTTGATTCTCTGGAACATAGAAATCTACAAATATCTTGAAAGTTAGAAAAAAGTCAAGTGGTCTTAAGGTAGGAAAGGATTAAATTTCTTATGAAAGGTCACAAGACTGTATTAGAGAAATACTCTTCCTACTTTGTTTCCAGCTAGCAGGAAAGAGGAGGGGAAAAGGGAAAAAGAGGCAAAATTAAAAAACAAAGAAGAAGGAGAAGGAGAAGGAGAAGAAGAATTCAAAAGCAGAGCTGACGGCACTTGAAATATTTCAGAAACTGCATTGATTCACAAACCCAACCAAGGCCAACTGTCTGAAGACTGCTGAGTACAGAAGGATAAAAAACTAGATTTGGAAGTTATAAACTTCTTTTGCTCACATACTTGGAAGTTGAACCACCCTTTCTACTTCTTGACCTTTCAGCAGTAAAACCACATAAATAGGTAATCGAGGAAGATAAGTAAACGTTTATAAAACTATCATCACATAACTGCAGACTGGAAAGAGGCAAAGAGCACCCTACACTATGATGTTGCATCACTAGGCATTCTGAACTGAGCTTCTTCAGCAAAGCAGGAGGAAACCTGTGTAGGAAATTCACACATCCATAATTAATGATGCCAATGTGAGAAGGTAAACAATTTGCTTATGTTGTTTATCAATTAATTCCTAGTATACAAATTACAGGAAACTAAGTTGCCAGCATTTGCTCATTGAAATATAAATCATTAAACTCAAATTGACTAAATAAGTTGCAACAGTAATGTGAGACTACGGTTGAAAATGATTTCATAACAATAAACTGAAAACTTATTTAGTCAGATTGACTCCAATCATCACCTTTGAAATAGAGTTCCATTTATATCTACATTTTCCATGAACTGCAAAGTAGAAGCTTGATCTTTTGCATTAAATCTCTCTAGGATCGTGTTGTCCTGTAATCAATAATGAAAATGAGTCTCATATAGCAGGAGATAATACTCCAACAATGAGTCTCATATAGCAAGGAGATAGAAAGAGCACTCTCCTCAATTACTAAATTTACAAGAAAAAACATTAATGACTCCCCCTAATCCAAATTTTTTTATAGTATAATCACCATTTTCAATGCCAACAAATATACATAACAAATAAACATTTAAAAAAAAAGGAAGAGAGAAAAGGGTGGGGGGGGGGGGGGATGCCACGCTCAAGATACATATACAGCTTTATATTCTGGACAGCTTTACCTTACTCACAATCTTGGTTAACAGTTCAAAACCTAAGCAAATAGCATGCAAAGGGAAATGATCTCCAGAATCATTCTTCTTGAGGACTTCCTGGCCAAAACAAATAGAAAACAGTTAAAACTGAGAGGTACCATTTTCTCCGGAATTTCATTTTAATTGATTAAATCATTATCAAAATTGCTTTACATGATTAATGACCCTACTTAAGCGAAAATGTTCATATTATTCACTAATGAAGTGCTAATTTTGTAATATAGCAAGCAAGAACAAGTATATAGAGGCTACTTCAGCATTAAGCAATATAATAAAATATATCATCATAAGCAACTGAAAATATGAGAGGTTTTATAATTCCTTTCTCATTTTCCATGGAATCACTAGAAAGAAGAGAAGATGCTTGATTCAATAGTAGCAAGAATAATTGAGATGGTCACATACCTTAAATATTGATTCAACAACCTCAAAGTACAGACCTCTTTTGTTCCGCCCTCCTGTGAAGATCAATCCATTAACCAAATTGAGTTTCTACAACATAAATTACAAAGTTAGCACTGTGACAACTCATGTACATCAATCCATGGTTGCTTTAGCCAAAAACTAAACTTAATCAGCAGGTTGTAAGCACCATTACTGAAGCAATATTAAATATGGTCATTAGTAGACTTCATTGATGACAAATCAATTATCCCCTTGTACACATTGCATTGGAACAACTGTAAGAACAAAGGCTATTCTCATTCCAGTAGAATCAACAATTTCAACCGAAGATGCAATGACTAGACAATGCTGAGAATAACCAATAGATAGAAGGTAGAAAGGCTGATAGGGTGTATAAAATAAGCTGAATCTTAAGAAGCTACCACAAAAGCAAATTTAACATCACAAGTAATTGCAGAAAACATGTGACGCTTCTAACATTCGTTTAGCAGTCCAAAACTATCTCTGTAAGTTCACTGAACTGATGATTCCCCCCCAACAAACATATACAAAAAGGCGTCTCCAAGAAGCAACTCTTCAGCAAGTTGCTTCTTTATTACATGTCTTTAGCGTTTAAGTCTTAACTAGTGAGTAATTTGATCCTCAAAACAGATTATGCTATCTAGTACTTAATCTCTACCAAATCATACCATAATAACACCGAAATTAGGAAATTCAACAGGTGGTAATTACCATGTACAGAACCTCCAAAGGTTCATTGTAGATAAGAGGAATAACTCTAGCACCAGCAGACTCAACAAACTTCACATACGAGGCAGCAATGTACGACACATTAGCAGCATCGTTGAGTCGACCTGAGGCACCATCCCCGGGGTGGCTGAGGATTCCAATGACAGGGCGGGAATTGAGATTGTGGTCGACTTTGGGGGACTGTGGAACAGTAGCAAAAACATTTCTGTCACTGTCCAAGAGGAGCGGCACAGTACTCCTGGACTGATTGTTGGTGCAGCCGCTGAGCTCCTTGGTAAGAGAGATGAGGAGGGGAATCCAAAGATAGTTCATCGCGTCGGAAGAGGAACCAGCGGCAGTGATCGAAGAGGAGGAGGTAGATGGTGATGAATCAGCGGCAGTGGTTTCCGAGGAGAGTGGCGGCGGGGGTGGCGGAGGAGATAGAGCCATTGTTGGTGATGGTGAAAAGGAGAAGGAGAAATGGTGATTGGTGGAATTGAAACAGCTTTGACATGAAAAAAATAGAGTTGAGGAAGAAAGGTTTTTGAATTGATCACGCGTATTAATTTTGGTGGGGTTGAGTTTGATGAAGGGAGCTATCAGTACACGTATGAAAAGGATGTTTGGGTCCACGTCACAGTATATCCCACATCAGATCAAAAGGAAAGTTTAAACATACAGTATTCATCATAATTTTCTACCTCTTTAATTCTTAGTCTTATTTATAATTTTTTGTTTTATATATATAAGTGAAATTTATCAACAATTTTTGTTGAGGCCATCAAGTTAAAAACATGTTCATAATGGAGATTGCCTGAAGTTAAATCGAACCTTACTTTTATAAATCTTTATTTTTAAATCTTGAGATAATGAACCATCTCTCAAATCACAATTTTATAAATTTACCAAAATTCCTAACTACTTAAGAACCTGGAAATGGCTGGTCATTAATTTTCAGATTAATCGTCAAAATTCTCGTACAAAATAATACATCTATGATCTATGATAAAGACTGACATTGTGAACAACCAATTTGATTGTGAATGGTAAAACTCAGAAAAATATATATGTGAGGTCTTATCATATAATGTTACGTATAAATAATATACTGAAGAAAAAAATCTAGTGAACAATATATATATATATATATATATATATATATATATATATATATATATCGGATGAAGCAAATACGGGAACAAAAATGTGTAGTACACCCTTATGGCCTATACCTTATAATAAGGAAATCGATTCATTTACACACATGAAATCCTCTACTTAATTCAAATAGTGTTTCTATCTCCAATATTGATGTTACAAGCAAACGCTATAACTATAATACACAATATGGATGGAATAGAATGATATTTACCCCAGTGATGATAAATGTAACACCATTTTAATGGTGCTTAATACAAGGGCGCACAACAAATATGATCATCACAGTGCAACGAATTGCCTGTATCTGCCGCATTCACTACTGCCCAATGATCTTAGCACCAACTTCAACTATCATATACATCTTAAGGTTAAAGCTTATAGAGTTGATTCATCTATACGTACACTTCACGCTCCAGGAACTTTAGAGATCAGAATTAGCTGAAAATGTAAACCTCGTCAAACCCCTTCCTGTAAATATGAAAAAACATGGGTGAGAGAGAGAGAGAGAGAGAGAGAGAGAGAGAGAGAGTTACCCATGCTTTCCACGAAAGGTGGGACTGTAATTATATATGAGGTTGTCAAGCACTTCCTGGGAAGATGGTCTATTCATGGACATCCTAGCCTCCCTAAGAAATTTGATATCAAAGTAGATGATATCAAATATCCAGATATAAAGTATAGATGCAATCAAGACATGTCTACACACACTAACAATCACTTCAAACATTGAAGAACTTAGTTCTTGATCAAGGTGACATACTCCAAAACCAACTAACTTCCTTGAAACTATCTTCTGTGCCATGGAGGGATATGGCAAAACTATAATGAGCTATTCTTAAAAGATATCAAGCAAAGAAGTTTACCAGCTAAGAAAGAGAAAGAGAGACTCAAATGCTCACACCATGTGAGCACCAAATTTGAATAAAATAATACCTTATAAGAAAATTGGCAACAAGTTGAGTGACTTGAATTGCATCTTCGGAGTGTGGAATCCTTGATGAGGCCCACTCGAAAGCATTTTTCTGGACAGGGGATGACAAGAATTTTGCATTTCAAACAAAATATTGTTTTCATAATTTAATATGTAAAGTTTATTTATTTTATCAATTCTGAAGCATTGGAAAAAAATGATATCTGGAATTTTGTAAAAGAAAAAAAAAAGCATAATTCCAATCAATAAAATACATGTTACAAGAAAAAAATTACATAACAGAGACAATGAGCATTGTTTTGCACGTTTGAAAATGTCTAATATTGGGATTATATTTTACAGGATATGTGCTCCAGTGTTCTTATTCATCGACCCTCTGGTCTTATTCAAGAAATAACTCTAGCAATGTACAAAATGTTGATGAAATGCTCAGTTTCTAGGATGGCATACTCTCTAGTAATGACTAGTATACAGGATCCTTCAAGAAATGTACTGGAATATGTGGTTGAGGTGATGAGGGAGAGATGGATGTTGGGAGAAAAAATGCAGCAAATTCAATGAATTGCTCAAATGAAGAATATATGGAATCAGTTGATGACCAACATATCAACCTGCGGAAAATAGATTACAGATTTATGAATAGAATTTTAAAGTTCGACACACATGTAAATTTAATACCTCAGGGTGCCACTGAATACCAGTCACAGGGTATCTAAGTGCCTGCACTGTTGAAACGTAGATCTGATACAAATTGATCATTTGGAAGCTTATCAGAATATAGCTCAGGTGTAACGAATGTAATGTAAACACATCTAAGATAATACAAATATGGAGCTAACACAAATACACCACTAGGTGGCTTCTTACATACCTTGTCATCTTCATCTGCACAAGTTGTTAAGATCTTAAAGAAGCTAGAAAGGTTCTTGTTCTTCTGGAACTTTTCAGGTGAGACCCCATACTGTGTCAAGATGAAAGTAAATGCTGCATCATGCATGATCTTATATTAAAGTAAATCTTTTCAGAGCATAGACCTAATATATTCCTTTTACTTCGACTGTTTGCTATCTATGTATAATTTGAAAAGGGGTGCAAATAACAATTGCATGCACTAGTGCTTCAAGGAGCTTATCTAAGAGCAATGTCTAACGTAGCTGGCCCATCCAGGAAGACAAGTACACATTTATAACACTATCATCACACAACAGAGGAGAGGAAAGAGTACTTACCATATGATTTTGCATCACAAGGCATTCTGTACTCAGCTTCTTTAGCAAAACTGGAGGAAACCTAGGAGGATCAAAATATCCTTGATTAACAATGCCAATTTGTGATAGCTTCATATCATACAATTACTGCCTCTATCAAATTAGTGCAGGAGCATCTGGCCATATAAATATTCACGTCTTAGAAGGAGCAAAATGATCCTTTGGAAAGGGTTATAGTCTTTCCATAATCATAAGCATTAACTGTTTACTAGTTCAATACTCAACTTGAAACAGGGCCAATCTAAAATTGAAGGACAAACGTTTGCATATAAATCTGTTTTGTGAATTAGACCTGATAGCTGAAACAGAATGCAGAGGCCAGTGGAAACCAATTTTCAAAATGTGGTCCATGATGTTTAAAGATATAAATTGGCAGCACATCATGGAAATAACCACTACTAGGGTATCAAGATCAACCTTAAGACTCATACTAACGTTATTATTTCTTTTACCAAGATTGCTGTTCAAAGAAACAATTGTAACAGAAGAGACTTATAAGGTGAAATTGGCATGTTGGGGACTATATGAGCATTCATTCTTCATATAAGTCTAGCTTGCCAAATTCACCATAAAATGAAATGCAACAATAATACAAGACATAGAGCTTAACTTCAGTAATACCTTTGAAACATGGTTTCATTTATATCCATATTTTCCATAAATTGCAATGTAGAAGCTTGATCCTGTGCTTTAAATTTCTCCAGGATGTTATTGTCCTGTGACCAAAACGAAATGGAAACATTATGTAGATCATAGGAAATGGAGTTATTGAAGTCAAACTGGAATATCTTGGAAACATTAAAAGAAGATTTTAGTCCTCCACGGTGGCCAGTGTGCAATGACCCTCTGAATGATATTCATACAGGAGGAGACATAGCACGGACTCTGTTCAATTATAGAATTCCAGAAAAAACCAACTGTTTCTTCTCCTAATCCAAAGACTTCATTGTAATGTTAACAATCACCTACTTCTGGGCTGAGAAAGGAGGAGGGGGGGGGGGGGATTCAGTATTGCAAATTGACCAAAATACACTTTAGTTCTTCCCAAATTCTCTCTCTTTCTCTATTTCTTGAGGAGCATAAGAGAAGTTATATACCAAATACATGTGCATGTTCCGAGGCATTACCTCACTCACTATCTTGGACACAAGCTCAAAACCTAAGCAGATGGCTAACAAAGGAAAATAATCTCCAGCGTCATTCTTTCTCAGAATATCCTGCACCAAACAGATCAAAAGAGTCCTTCACTCAGAGATGTTAACTCATATCTGGCATTTTTATTTTCCCTAATTAATACCAAAGCCAAGTTGAACTTCACATGATAAATGACCCTACTTAAGCGCATATGGTTATATCATGTAGCAAAGCATCATTTGGCTCTCGACATAGCATGCAAAGAACAGAGCCAATAAGATAATACTGCACTCACTCAAAAAATAGCCAAAAACATGTCTTTTAAGTCAGCCTTTTCTATTTGTAACAAATTATTCTGTCATATTCATCAAAGAATCAACAGCTACTACAGAACTGATAATTCAAATAAACTTTCAATGGGATATTGCTAAGAAACAAACTAATGGAATTCTTTAGTTGTTAAAGAATTAAAGAGTATAAACATGCCAATTTTGTTTTATCATAAGCCCTTGTAAGCAACTTCAGCATTAAGTGAGAATAAAGTACCATTATAGTTGAGGCAACCAAATATCAAATGAGAGACATGTTGGTTTCAATTTTAGCAAGAATCTCTGAGGTAATCAAGTACCTTAAATATCGATGTAACAACCTCAAAGTAGGGACCATCTTTGGCCGACCCTCCTGTGAAGATCACTCCATTAACCAAACTGAGTTTCTGCCACATAAATTGCATAGTTACCATAATGTCCATTTGTGGGGACATGAACTATGAACACTTTGACAATAACAAAATTTAATCAGAAGCAGATAATGTGCTAACACATCATTATTGAAGCAATACTAAAGATGATGGATATCGTCAACTCATCAATACCAAATGAATTGCTCAACAGGTATGGGGTATGTAATGCATGGGAACACCTTTAAAGTCAAAGGCTATCCTCATTCTTGCATAATCAACTCAATGTCAACCAAAGATGCCATGATTAGATAAATCTTAGAATCTCCCGCATTTGGACATAAAAGAGAACATCATTCTCCAGAGACCTTCTACATCTGTAACAAATCTTCGAAAATACACACACACACACAGATGACTAAAATCGTCGAACTTTCCTCACTCCTAAAAGATATTATACTTGATGTTGGATCCCTCATTTTCTCAATAACCTCCAAGTGTTCGTCATCAAAGATTCAAGAAGTAACACAACTCTAAATTTAGTAGCGTTCTTCTATTGCCTTCCGTATTTTATCTTCAATTTCAACGCCTTCAATAAATACGTGTTAGTAATATGAAAATAGGATCAAAGTCAAGCACTATTTGGAATAGTGTGCTATAAGCCTATAAAATCCACATGCGCGGATCAACAACATTAATCAACACAACAAACCAAATCATATCCATGACCATAATACACACAGAAATCAACAAATATCCAACTTAAGAAAGCGAGCACTAATTACCTTGTATAAAACCTCTGAAGGTTCGTTGTAGAAAAGAGGAATAACTCTAGCACCCGCTGATTCAACAAACTTCACATAAGAGGCAGCGATATACGATGCATTAGTGCCGTTATTGAGGGTTCCGGAGGCACCATCCCCAGGGTGGCTGAGAATTCCGATCACCGGTCGGAAGTTGAGGTTGGAGTCAACAGCGGGGCACCGTGGACCAGCTTCGTTCCGACTGAACAAGAGGAGCGGTGAATCAGTAACCTGAGCGATGGCGGAGCCACTGAGTTCCTTGGGAAGAAGAATGAGGGCGATGAAGAGAAGATTCAGCATGTTGGAAAAGAAGAGAAGAGTGGTGGTGAAGACTGAAGAGTATGAGGAGTTGGAGCCTAGACGAGATCGGAGGTGGTGGGCCCAATGTTGATGACTCACAATATTATATTATAAAATTAATTTAATTATTTGTGAGGCACGTTAAATAGATATTTGTTTAGTAAACTGAAGAGTGGGACCCTTTGCATTTGACATCCCGTCCGCTAATTACCGCACAAGTCACAAACGCATCATCCTCACAAGTCCCTTTGCATTTTAATTTTTAAGTAGAGACAAATAAATTAATAGGCGAAATTAAATAGGATAGCGTCCATATCTACATAATGAGGATGCTAAAATGTTTTTCTACTCTACTAGACAATATATGTATTTTTTTTATATGTTTGATAAGACATGAATAGTATCGTTCTTCATATTAATAGACAATCTTACACTATACATGTAATATATGTGAATGCAAATATTATTTTAGACTTTCCAATCCAATTACGATAGAGAAGTAATAAAATTATATGTTGTGATAGAACAATTAATTTTATTTAATTTTATGCTATAAATGACTATTATATCAAATATAATAACAATGAAACTAAAATACACCAAAAGAAAAGAGAAAATGCGTAAATAAAAAACGTGGATTGTGATTCTTGGGCAAAGTAAAATATTGATTAGAAATATAAGACGATTCATAGACCTTTATCTATAAGACGAAATTCATGTATATAAATTGGAATAAGATAAAAAAAAAAAGAGTGACACTCCTGTGCACAAGGTGCACCAATACTGTTATATTATATGAGTGATACTGTTTATATTAATATAACAGTATCATTCATATAATATAACAGTATTACTTCATACAATATAACAGTATCACTCATATAATATAACAGTATTACTTCATATAAAACAGTATCACTCGTATAACATAACAGTATCACTCATATAATATAACAGTATTGTTGTGCACAGATTTGGATCCGTGCACCTTGTGCACAAAAGTTTTTGCCAAAAAAAAAATTGATTCTATAATAAAATAGGACTAATTTCTCATCTAAATTAACTCAATTTTATCTGATTTTCCCTCTTTACTTGCTTCAAATCACAACAAAATGTGTTCTACCGGGTTTTCATCATCACTGGGAGGGTGTTTTGACTAAACTTATTTTAAAATCTTATAAATCGTTTCATTTCATGACATTTTTTTTTAATAAACTATTGAAGTGTTTTTATAAATAAATTGATGGAGTTCATAAGATAGAGAGAAATTGATTTAGTGTATTGATTTATGTCTTCCCACATTCCACGCTTCTTTGATTCCTCAATTTTCACTACTACTACAAGTACAATCATTCCTACTTTCAAATATTCTCTTGTACTAATTAAAACACCAAATTTATTTGTAAATTTGTCAGGTGATCAAGGGATCAACCACATGCATGTCCATTTTATAATTAGCAAACATTCTTCTCAATTCTTGTGAATCATTAATATTCTGAATATTTTTATGCACTAGAATTTGTTGTGATTCTCAAATCATTAATAATTGATTTATCTCTTTCGAAAATGCAACAACTTCTTTTATTAATATTTCAGAATTCTAAATTAATCCCAAAATATTAATATCTGACTAAAAAACAAAGTTTATTTCTCCACGTCAGAAATTGTTAAGAAAAAATGGAATAATACTATGTCAAACAAAAGGAGGAAGCGAAATAAATTACCACTTAAACAAGTTTTTACCCATAAATTGTATATTCCCTTTAACCATTTTAACTTAAATACACATAAAAATATGCCTTATCATTTGTGTTAGAAAATTTGAATTACATGAAAATTAAAGAGCTTTAAAAAAAACCTGTAAAAGCTATTATTTCTCTAACAAAAGGATAAATAATAAATTTCGATTTAATTCGTCTCACGTAAATATATCGATCTTAGAGCATATGGATCTCGACAAGAATCATACTCATAAGCCTAGAAGGGCAGAGCCAATGAGAATAGAAGAAAGAAACATTCGATCACATGGTCCACTGTTGTCGCAGTGTCCCATTACTCAATTATTATTTCTAAAGTCTATAGCTGTTGCCCTACATATAAAGGCTATCACATGCCATGTCATAAAGATTGCAGAAATTCCCCGACGATGGCGGAGAGGTGTCCCCCGCCGCCGCGTGCCACGGCTGAGAGGGGTGGCGCCGCCTTCTCTCTGTTGCTTTCGCGTGCACCAGGTGGACCCCCTCCTCCACTTAATTATTTCTCTTCATTTTCGGTGGTGATTATGAGATGATAAAATTAAAAATTTATATATTTATTTGATGACTGAAATGCCCTACATGCAGTTTTCAATAGAATCTGAAACATTGATTTCTAATGATTATTATATATGAAGAATTCTAAGATGCTACTAATATAAAATACTCAAAAAAAATAAGCTGCATCCTTAACTTTCTAAAGTATCAAGTCTTTGTTTAAAGAGTCTTTGCATCACGTAGTTTATTCTGAAAAATTCTTGAACTATAACTATATTTTAAAGAGTTTTTAAATAATCAAAATCTAGTATCTTTTTATCAGTAAACAAATTTGTATTTAGAATATTTAGAAACACGATATACTAATTCATGAATTCTTTAAAACAAAGTATGCTAGCTTAGAGAATGATAATGCATTTTTTTCTTTTTGAATTAACAATGACTTTAGGATTGGATTTTATTCTAATATCTTTTTCATTAAAAACCCATGATTATTTTACTCAGGGTACTATTAAATTTCTCGATAAGATCGATTTTTTTTTAAAATCACTTTAATTTAAATTGAAGCATAAATGGGGGCCTTATTAAGCCCAAAGTTTATCCCGAGGGTATTTATGTAAACAAAACAGGTGTAGAAATCAGTCCCCCACCGTCAAAGAGAAATGCAGACCTCAACACATCTCCTATGTCGTAGCCCACTTCTCTCAGCAGCTAACTCATTCAATCCCTAAAATTCACCTCAACTTCTTCAACTCATTCATCTTCTCCCTCCACAGATTTCTGTGTTGCTGGCTCTATTAATACTCCCTAATTTACACCAATTTCTCATAATTGTTTACCAGTCTGTTCAAATTCTGAAATGAATTAACAATGGAGGTGGATCAGCTAATTATACTAGTTGAGGCTGTATAAGGAGAGGCGGTGGAGGTAGAAGGATGACCGGAGGTACGCGAACGCCGACGTGGAAGGAGAGAGAGAACAACAAGTGCCGGGAGCGGCGGCGCAGGGCCGTCGCCGCCAAGATATTCACCGGACTCCGCCTCTACGGAAATTATACGCTCCCAAAGCACTGCGACAACAATGAGGTCCTCAAGGCCCTCTGCAACGAGGCTGGTTGGACCGTCGAGCCAGACGGCACCACCTATCGCAAGGTGCCTAACCAAAATTGTTCGCAAAAATCAAATTTAATTACGTTAATCATTTTTCTTGCCTTTTCACCTTTGTCTTCTTCTCTCACCTGCTTTCCTCCCTTTGTTGAATCATATATATATTTGAGATATGCACTAAACGTTCATGTATTAGCTAGAAATGGAAGTGAGAGGAGATGATTGGTATTGACAAGACAATGATACTCCTCGAAATTGGGCGAAATCTATTTTAGGAATCTCCATTTGAGACTTTAAAACTGAGAGAAAAGAAATGTAATATGGAAATTACTTTTTTTTTTTGGGAACTTAAGTTGGTGAGGTTTACAGTTTACTTGTAAAAAGGACTAATTTTACTCCATATGAATCTTGAACAGTTTTCTTATAATGTGTTTTATATTTTATTTCTGAAAGGGATTAAAGCCAGTGGAAAGCATGGATATGATGGGAGGATCAGGATCAGGATCAGGATCAGCATCAGTAAGAGCATGCTCATCATACCAACAAAGTCTATGTACTTCCTATGATCCAAGCCCTGCAGATGGCAATTCTCTCATCCCATGGCTCAGAAACCTCTCATCATCGGCCTCTTCGTCCAAGTTCATTCACCACCATGTGCATGGTCATGGTGGTTCCATCAGCGCCCCAGTGACCCCTCCTTCGAGCTCCCCAACTGCTCAAACCCCACGAGTCAATGCTGGTTGGGATGGTTCTTCTGCTCGTCTCGAGTGGGGAGGACCTCATTACCCGTTCTTCCCCTTGTCGACCCCACCAAGCCCTGGGGGCCGCATGTGGTACCCTGCAGCCCGAGTCCCTCAGAGTGGGTCGACTTCTCCAACATTTAGCTTTGTTTCTTCTAATCCATTTGGTGTCAGAGTAGAAGATTTAACTAGTGGGTCTCTCACCTGCACCCCAGGGCAGAGTGGGATGTGTTCTCCTGCCATTGCTGATACCACTGATATTCCTATGTCTCAAGTGATTCCGACTGAGTTTGCATTTGGAAGTAGCAATACGAGTCTTGTGACACCGTGGGAAGGGGAGACCATACATGAGGAGTGTGGTTCGGAGGACCTTGAACTCACTCTTGGAAGCTCAAAATCCAGGTACTTGACTAGCTCGTTCAAAGATCGAAAGAATATACAATGAAAACTTAAGCAAAGATTTCTCATTGATACTGAGTTGAATGCCCTGATATTTGTCGGTAAAGGCCAAGTACGGAAGTGAGGCAGAAAGTGATGTGGAAGGCTAATGCTTCCATAGAAATTAATCTCTCAGTTCAATGGCATTGTAGTAAAATAAAAGTATGACATTGAAATAGGAAGGAGAACAAAGAATCCCATGTGTATGGCATATACCATAGATATGCGATGCTGTTTCATCTGATGTATTGGAGTTTCAATGTATACTTTCAATTTGGAGATCTTCTATTCGGTTTTTTTTTTCTTTCTGTCTTATCATTTTCCCTCCCTTGTTCCGTACTTTCATTTCTTTCCATCCGACCGGTGCTTCAAAGTAAAGGTGGTTGATTTCATAGCCAACCTTCATACAACTTTCATGCAAAGGAAAAGTCTTTGAATTCTATCTCAGATGTTGACCAACTATTCACAAAAAGTCCCTGATTTATTATCAATAGAACCAAAGCCAGCAGAGTAAAATACTCTGGGAAATGCGTAATAATTCAAATTCTGGAAGTATTCCCATTCATGAACTTTCTTTTTGATAATGGTTCAATGTCAGCCTGTATTTTGCAGTACAAGCATGTGTTTTGATCAAATGGGAATAAAGAATCGAAGATTTACATGGAAAGCTACTAATGATATGCACACTGAACTGAGTTAGGAGATCCATCTGATAATTTAGAGGATATAAAGTAGATTTTTTACCAGGTCGATCAACTTAGTTGTTTCTGGTACAATTCTGCTAATGCCTGGTACAGTGCAGAAGCTGCAGGAGGCTGTGGCATCGAACTGAGAAGAATGTCTGCTGCTGATATGGATGAAATACCGTAAAACCTAGAATTTTCTTGTGTTCGCGTCTTCACTATATTTCCTTCGAGAGAGCAACCAACAAATGCACCTGCAAATGCCATAATCATGCCATTAGAAATCTTTACCTTCACTGCACAGTGGCAGCACATCCATTTTAGCCCGTCTAAAGGCCAACTTAGCACAACAATGCTTTAATTTGAAAAAGAGTCTGAATCTCATTTGTCTAATTAGCTTTAAAGCATCAAGTACCTTCCTGCAATGCAGAGAGCATAAAACTAAGTACCTTTACTGCAACTGTATGTATAGCAAGCAGCAAGACCACCATCACCAGCTCGTATATCAGCTTCAGCAACCCTTCCAATTATCCCAGCAGCAGCACTTAATCCTGCCCCAACTGACAAATGGGCATTCCCACAGAATGTCTTGATAGCAGAATTTGTTCTCAAGACAATAATAAAATCAGTCACTTCTCCACCAGCCTGTAAAACCAAAAGAACTGTAAGAAAAACCTACTTCAATATTTACTAAGAGAGGTTTCTTATGATTGTGAGAGGAGAGGTTTGTCCATGCAGTAACAGTCAAGCAGAATGACCTACAATGAACTTTTACAGAGGCTATTGGAGAAATGACAATTGAGATACAGAAAATCCAAGTAACAACTAAACCCTATAATGTTACAAGGAGAATGCCGAATAAATACAACAGTGGGACACACTTGATCAATTAAACAAAAGAATATCAGAAGCTAGCTTTCTCTCGCTTCCCCTCTTCTTTCTTTACTTACAATTGTGATATCTTTTTTTTTTTTTTAAGTCAACTCGGCACAAATAGAAAGTAGGAAATTCACTCATTCGCTCACCTGTGGTCCCCATCCCATGCCAAAGGAAACGATGGCAGATGGTGGAGACCAAGATCCATCATCTCTGCGAGCAACGACTAACCCAGTCCCGACATTGTATGTCACCATTAAACCAACTTTTGCAACAGTTAAAATAGCAAGACCTTTAGCTTCCTTCAGTATTGCACTTGGTATGGACTTTTCAGGTGTCAAGCATCCAACCTGCAATATTCATAGTAAATTCTCAACTATACGAGTACTCCATTCCAACTTTAGAGTATAATATAAAGGTAAAATCTCAACCACATGAGAAATGAAAACTTGTCTCATGAATTTTATAAGTTGAAACTACACTATCCTTCAAACACTGTATTAATGCAGACAAGAAAGCCTTCTTAGTTTATTAAGTTGAAACTACACTTTATTCTTTCTCCTTAATATAGCAGTTGTCGATCACATAACAGAAAAAAATTAGGTGACTTGCAATTGCATGTGCTAGCAGTATGTAATTATAAAGGACGCATACCTTAGTATAACCTTGAATGGTGTTTGTTGCCTTGTATATATCATATTCCATAGACTGGCTCCATGGAAAATTAAGCCAAGATCTCAACGTACTTAGATCTGTCTGATCATGTGTAGGTGTCTGTGCTGCACGACTAACTTGGTTCATCAAACAATTCTGGACTGACTCAAGCCGTGCACAACATGCATCACAGACTCGCTGAGGATTCCCCATTCGGAACTTTGAAGGTAACAAGCTCCGTCCCCTTGAGCAACTATTGCAGAAAATCCCCCCACAAAATCTGCAGTGGTGTCTTGAACACATGATAGGATGGAAACGCACATTGCACAGCATACAAGCGGAAGCTGCACTATCGGGCAACCATTTTGGTGGCTCTGCTTCCAGGATGTCCTTCGTTTTGCCAAAGTTAGCATCCATGAGACTTTGCGCCATCTCTTGCCAAGCTTTCTCTAGAAGGTTGTTTGACATCCAAGATATGCCATATCCATAAATATCACCAGAAGCAAGAGCACTGACTTTTCCTCTGGCTGCTAGCAACATGTCAAGAACAACATCCCACATGGTCATCTCCTTATCTTCTCCACTATACTCGTTTGAACCCAAACCACCACCAGGCAAGTAGCCTCCATTTACATAGAGACCAATATTCCATTCTGCTTGTTCAGTTTCTGACAATGGTGGAACAGACACAGGTAGCCAAATACCTGTTTCTTCAGAAAGTGGTGTGTCATAATAAAAAAATTTACTGAGCTTATCACTGTCAATGGCTAAATCTATTTTCCGCTCATCGTACACCCCATTTAGCTCCACCCTATCCTCACTCTTGGATGGACACTCCATGGGCTTACACAAATCATTTTCTGATGATCCCAGCTTACAGTCACCCGCATGCTTTTGAAAACCATCATAAACCTATAATTAATAGTTGGTCCAAGATGGCGTCAAAAAGATAAATAGAACAGAAAACACAATAACACTCACTGCTAAGACAGCACCCACATCTTTCTTATTTTGCACATATGGATAAATACAACTTCATCAGCATAAGAAGCATGTTGATCAAGGCAACAAACAGAGAGTTAATAAATGACTCCATCTATGATGCCTATACCGTGATAGAAGTATTAATAGCAACTAAGGAAGTCAACCACACAGGAAATAGACATAATTTCAGTGACAGTAAGTTTTAGATCACACAAAATTCCAAACTTCTCACTTTTACGAAGGAAACTTCAGCTCAGCAATCACCAAGACTCAACTAATGGAACCAAAAGGTCTGATAAAAGAATCTTGTTTCTTTAAGCAATTGAAACAATAAAGCACTTCCAGATCTTCTGACTGTATAACACCAAGTTCAAAGCACTTGTTCTTATCACTGGCAATTATCAATGCAGTTTTTCACCATGTCCATCCACTCGTCCGCAACAAGCCGTTACTAATTTCACGATCATTATATTCATCTTAAATCTATAATTCCGGACATTTACAATAGACACATATTCATAAACTGCAAGAATATCAATTCCTAAATTGGTCACACCTGCTCTCCTTCATAATTGAGCAACGTGTGACAGCTCACTGTGCCGCCATTCTCAAAACGCACACACACGCACACACACACAAGATAGAGAAACACAACATTTCCATGATCATTCACCTTAAACAGCACAATTGAAAGACTAAACTCGTCAAAAGAACAGCAAGATATAGCGATTATAAATTGCCAAAGAAAAAAATGGTTTGTTCTAAACTTTACCGTGGGCGAGCAGATTCCAGGCTCGTGATCCTCGATTATAATCTTGGGGTACTGCAATTTGCCGTCCTCAGACATTAGGGTTTTCAGATCGATGATAAATATTTGGAGATGGAATAAATATTAGTTCGCCAAAGAATATGATGATCAATTGTCTTCAATTTGGGAAATTTCCACTGAAAAATTCACCTTCCTCCTTAATCAGATAACCTTTCTTTCTATTACAAAATCTTTATGGAATTTTTTTGAAAAAAATAATCAAATTGAAAAAATGAATCAAGAATCACTTGTTTGTAGGACTCTACATCTTCGCCTCGCCGATAGGGATTATCGTTTTCTCATAATAAGATACGGCGCTCGTGTTTGCAGGAGATTATATATATATATATATATATATTTTTTTTTTTATTTATTTATTTTTTAATTATTTATAAATTTTCCCTCGAAAATTCTTTTAAAGTAAAAATTATACTTATATATTGGCATAACAACAATTTTTCAGTTTTTTTTTTTTAACGATGAGTTGCAAACTTTTGTTTTCTTGTTGTCAGTCATTAATCAAATTTTACAAAAGTTACCATCACCTCGTGGGTAAAATATTTTTGATCTTAGTATTTCAATTATAACTTAGATTTATTTAAATTCATGACTAAATCTCTCCCCTTCTCTCCAGATTATTCGATATATTGATTTTAATGACGTCTATTGAATTAGTATTTGATGCTCATATTCAAATTGATATGTTATATATATATATATATATATATATGCGCGCACGCAAATGCATATTTATATAGTGGTCGAGTTTTATTAATGACAATTCAATCACTTAGGCCAATGGCCTGAAAAATAATTTTGGTCTAGTACGTGACTCTTTGAAAATGTTAGTTGTTTAGCGATCTAAATGTCTTTTGGGCATTGGAATGTTTTTTTAAATACTCAATTTTGATTTTGTAGATCAAATATGTACTAAGGAAGCATGTGCTCCATGAGTTTCTCATTTCCATAATAGATGATTTGATGAAGTTCTAAGATTTGGCAGATGAAAAAAGTAAATTTGAACATGATGTTCGAAAATAGTTAAATGGAATGGTTATGAACTTATACATTACATTCGTTTAAAATGAACCTAATTAAATGAAAAAAAAAACATTTTTAATATTACATAATACCAAAATAAAATACCAATCTACCATAAAAAATACAAACAAAAACTTAACATCCAGACACATCTAAAAAAAAAAAAAAACCACTAAAGATATAATCATGTGCATTGCACGGAGTGAGAATAGATCATGGTAAGCAATTGTGTCTACTCAAAATATCACATCAAGAATAAAATTAAATACTGAAAATATCACTGAATTTAAGTAATCCAATAGATAATTAGAAATATGAAAATGAAAGTGATTGACAAGGGACTGGTTACACTATATTTATTCACCACTTATAGAAGATATATACCAAGAAAAAAATAAGATAAAAGAATTGGCCATAATAATTGATTAATGACAATTCAGTTCCCCAAATAGACCCGAACATCGGCCCACAGAAATTTCTAGTATCAACCATTTTAGATATAGAAACATCAAAAGTTGAAAGGCCCTACAAGGGTCAGTCTGCTGGCTGCCCCTTCTATATCCGTGATATTATAAATTTATAAGAGTTTGGTCTTCTATTAACCAAGCCCATGAAATTAATATCCATGGAATGAAATCGATTGATTCTGATCCAATTTGAATACGCAATTTTTAATTTTCATTATTTTTTATTTATATTTGAAGCTTTATATTATATTAATATGACATTTATGTTGCATATTATGATTTTTATGTACAAATATTCAAACTTCTATGTCATACTTCAACTTCATTTATGTTATATTATTATGACATTTATGTACAAATATTATAACATTTATGTAATATTTTAACTTAAAAAAAAATTCGCCACAATTTATATTTATGTGATATTACTTATACATTTATATCAATATAATCATATATTTATATAATATATAAAGTTACAGCTAACATAACTAGAATGCATCACTGCATAACAAAAAAGTATGACTAACATAACTAAAAAATATCGTCTATTTGTCTAAAATAATGTAAATGTGCAACTAACATTAATAAAAAAAAATACGATTAACATTATTAAAATATATAACTAACATAACTAAAACGTATAACACGGTAGCAAGTTGAGCGCGGAAACCAAGTTGTGGGTGTGTGAGAGCACATGGACGCACATCAAACGTTATTTCAAATTAGTACCTCATTTCAAATTAATTTGATTAAGTACATGAATTTAAGATCTATGTATGTCGTACATAGTAATCTGTGTTTTTCCATATGAATTTTTCTAAATATGTTATATATCATAATTATGAATTTAGACCCGTTCCACAGGGTAACATGAAATTTATAATAAGATTGATAAAGTCTTGTGTGAGATCGTCTCACCGTGAAATTGATTAAAAGTATTACATGATATATACAAAAATATTACATGATACACATCTAATACAAGTATGTGTATCATGTAATATTTTTGTATATATCATGTAATACTTTTAATTCGTCTCACGGTGAGACGGTCTCACACAAGACCTACTATAAAGTTTTATCACCGGATCGGGTCGGATCACAGACGGTACCCGAATGCATATTCCTATCTTCATAGCCACCACAAAGGATTTTACTACCAACGTGGCGTCAACGCAAAAAGGCATGCGTAAATAAATAAATAAATCAATAAAAAAATAATTAAAAAAAAGACCTCAACCCCCCATACCCAAACCCCGGCAGACCTATCTATCCCTTCCGTTCACACGCACAATTACACACATATACACACACTGAAAAGATCAGACTGCCATTGTCGACTTTGGGCTTCTTGGTGTAAGTCTCTCTTTCTCGATAATCCTTGCCCGTTGTAGCTTGACCGACTCTACTTTCTTTTATTTATTTATTTATTCATTTCTCTTGTTGTATATCAATATTGATCTTAATTTTTTTTTTTTTTTGTAGGTCAAACTCTAGCGTTTTGTGTTGAAGGAATTGAGTTTCAGTCATTCGGATGAGAAATTTTTGTTGAACCCTGAGATTCTGGTTTAATTTCTGCTTCAGGTTTGAAGAATCGGATGAGAAGTATTTGTTGAATCTGGAATTTCTGGTTAAAATTGATTTTGGGGAATAGCCCACCCGATTGCCCTTTTCTGTTGATGATACAGAACTTCGATTAATTTGTGTTGTAGTGTGCTTGTTTCCTCGCTGGATATTGTTTGTTTCTGATTCATTGAATGATTAGCTGAGTTTAGGATTGCTATTTGAAGCCTTAGTTTTGTTCTGATGATGTCTGTGGAGAGGTCGTTTGAGGCATGGGAGGAGGTGCAGCGGCATGGGCAAGATTTGGCAGATAAGCTTGCTCAGGGTTTCACGGGTTTAATTCAATCTCATATTACTACTCCTTCGTTCTCGTGGCCAAATCCTCCGACGCCAAAGCTGTTTGAAGTTGAATTTCCTACGCAGAGTTTCATTAAAAATGACTTTGGGCTGTCTGTGGACAGTTCCACGATAAATGGTGTGAGTGCTTTTTTTGATATTGGGAACAGAATAGGACAGGCAGGGGCTGATTTTGGGGCGAGTTTTAACGGCGTGGTTCAGCAATTTTTTAGGCGGTTGCCTCTGCCTTTTCGGCATGATGAGCCTGTTGGGGTGTCGTTGAGCACAGAAGATCATCATGCCAGGACAAATTTGGGTGTTACTCTGCAGGAGGATTTGGGATCTTTGGCAGAAAGATTCAAAGATTATGGGATTTCTGAGAATGGTGCTGCAGTGTTAGAGGGTTCAACTGAGGATGAGAATTTTGCTGCTAGTGCAAAGGCATTGAAGCAATTGGGTCGATCACAGGTGAATATATGAACCTTTTGAAACTTTCTATATGATCAAATATATACTAATTTGGTGCCAGACTAAGATTATTGAATACAAGCCTCTGAGAAATAAAGTTATGCTGGAGATTTTGCAGTTTCACGATTCTAATAAGTAGACATGAGTGAGATTATGCTGTTGGTTACTCTTGAACTCAGATTATTGGTAAAGTTATTGACTTATCTGGTGCAAGATTCGTGGAAAAAGTAAAGTGGAAGTAATTCATCTCCTCAATCGTGTCCAGTTAATAACATTGTCATTGGTTCCATTTTACATGTGCCGATTCCCATCTTTGGTTATGCTTCATTTGGATTCATCTTCCATCTTTGCTTCCTAGTATGTGAGTTATTTTGGTTATGCCATTAGGGATTGAATTTGATACCAGGTCCAGATGCTAGAGTAGGCTTCATTAGGTCACTTCATCAATAGTTTTAGTAGTCATGAAGGCATTTTTAAATGTTTCAAATTATGAGAGTTGGAAACTGAAGTTCTTATGAAGGAAAGATGGTTTTCAGTCTACCAGTTGAAATTGTCTATTGTTATAGTTTCCATTTCAACATTTCTGCATCATGCGACTCTGAGGCACTGAGGCAAAATAGAAAATTATTGCATATGACCACATATGGTATGCCAAATCCTTATTTTATTCCTTATTTTAGAGTTACCATATCAATTTGCACGTATTAGGCGTGTCATGAATTGCTGTCAACTTTGTTATGAATGTGTGTCTCATATAGCAGAGTTCTCTCAATTCTTTACATCTATAGATTGTGCAAATTGATCTGTGTGTTCTTGTGCCTCTACCTTCTTCCATTCACCTCCCTCCATAATTGTTATACCCGTCTGTTGTTTAAGTTCCACATTTTTTCTAAAATGCAGGGTACTGTCAATTTGACATCAACCTATGACAGTAGAACTAGAAACGTTGAAAGTTCTCTGGTTGCCAGGGGAGATTTATGGAGAGTAGAGGCATCCCAAGGAAGTTCAACATCAGGAAATGAGAATTCGTCCCTTTTCCTTGTCCAGCTTGGGCCTGTACTTTTTGTTCGTGATTCCACGCTTCTTTTGCCGGTTCATTTGTCAAAGCAGCACCTGCTGTGGTATGGCTATGATAGGAAGGTATAGATAACTTATCAAGTTGTCAAATTCAATTGCAATTAACCTGTTGAATTGTGACTGTTATTCTACACAAATTACTGATCTGTTTGTTTGTTTCCTTAATGAGTTAATGTAATATGAGAATCATGCTTTTGTTGGCCCATCATGCTCTTTTCGGCATTCCATCTTGAAAATTTGAGAATACATATAGTGTTTATTGCTGGTATAGTTACTTATTCTGCTATTCTGTGGGTGTCACTTGTAAATAGGGTGCATGATCATTCAGTAATAGTGGACGGCCTGACTATTGCCTAGGGGATAGCAGAGGCCTCATAACACTGCTCTCATATTTTATCTTCCGTAGCTGACATTGATTATGCCTGTAAATATTTCTTATCATATTCTGTATCTTTGTCAGCTTCTAATTATTTAGTTAATATCTGACTTTTTAACCCTATGGATATTGATGAATATCTTACCTAGACTGTGCTGAATGTATGGTACTTTCTAAATGCTATTAATTGACTTTTTATACAGTTCTGGAAACACTTAAACTCAAAACAGTCTAATGTTACTGTGAATGTAATATATTCACTTGTACATAAACATTGATGATTTCTGCAAGTGGTCATTGACTATGTAAAGTTCCAGTTGGTGTTGGAGTTTCATGTATGTTTTCTCTATTGCAAAATTATTGAGTTCTCTATTTTATGCTGCACAGAATGGAATGCATTCTCTTTGTCCAGCTGTATGGTCAAAGCATAGAAGGTGGCTGCTCATGTCAATGATCTGCCTCAATCCTTTGGCTTGTGTATGTTCGAATCTACTCTCATTACTATTATCAGTCCCCCCCCCCCCCCACCCCCAAAAAAAAAATGGCGCTATTTTAATACGGAAAAATTTCGCCATGGAGGTCAGGGTATCTTTGTGAAATATTACTTATGTGCAACCAAGCAATCTTTGGAAAGTTCTTTATCCTTCTGATCAGAAGTTCCCATTCAACTTCACTGTAAACAGCTGCTCCTCACCTCCATGGATACCTATAGCTTGTTTTGATTTCCTAAGTTTTAGTTGACTTCTAAAATTTTTGTTCTCTTCTATGCAGTCTTTTATGGATGTGCAGTTCCCAAATGGCCAGGTCACCTATGTATCTGGTGAAGGTTTATCAACCAGTGCGTTTCTACCTCTCTGTGGTGGTCTGCTTCAAGCACAGGGTCAATATCCAGGAGAAATGAAGTTCAGTTTCTCTTGCAAGGTGCAACCGAAATTATCCATTAAAATCTGTTTATCAGAACTTCACTCTGGCTAGGGTTAATTAATGGCTACTATACGTTTCTTGAACACTGATATTGATTCTGAACTTTCGTAGAACAAGTGGGGAACACGTATAACACCAACTGTGCAATGGCCTGACAAATCATTTGCATTGGGCCTGGAGCAGGCGTTGGCTTGGAAGAGATCTGGTCTCATGGTGAGGCCAACCATCCAATTCAGGTAATTGTGATTGATGTCCAAAGATATTATCCTTCTGCCATATGTTCTTTTATTTCTTAAGCTGTAACCTTATTACCCTGTTTTGTCATTGGACATTTTTCCCTACTCACCAGCTTCTGGTTTGCATCTTCGAAGACTTTATACTCACCGTTCACTTTTATTAAAATTATATGTTTAGTTTATGTCCGACATTTGGTGGAAGCTGTCCTGGGATGCGGATGGAAGTTACCCACTCTGTGAAGGAAGAATTGAATCTTAGCTGCGGCTGTGCCCTTGTGACACATCCTTCTGCATTTGCATCAGTATCTGTAAGTTACTTGTGGTTAAATTTCATTAGTTGCGTTTTATATATTTGAGGGCAGTGTTCCTGAAGTATCTGTTTCTGTATCTTCAGAACTGAAATTTATTATTTTGGAGGTTAATCTGTTCTTTAGCTGATGAAATAGAAAAAAAAAAAGTATTTTTCTTGATATGCTCTTTAGCAAAGATGAAAGGGAGCAAAAGAAGGGTCTTTTCTTGCATATAATAAATACACCTTTAATCCCACTTCAATGTCTCTTGTGCTGGAAAGTGGCTGCTGAGTTGAGGGAGGCAGATGAATCTTCATGCCTTTTAGAATGTAAATATGACTCCTTTGAACATCTTTGGTGTATTTTTCATTGGATGTGCAACAGGGTTAAACTTTTTATATCTCTGGTGTTTGCAAAGTCGTAGCTGGTCATCAGTACAGAGTTCTTCTGAGCAACTTATGATTACATAGTTCTGACTGATTACTGCCCCTTGATATATATATGTAAACACACACTCATACACACGTAAAATTGAACTTATATTCACTGCTTCCTCGAACATGTATGCAGGTTGGCAGGTCCAAGTGGAATGGAAATGTTGGGAGCACAGGGGTAGTTGTAAAAGTCGAAACTCCTCTTGCCCATTTCGGCAGGCCTTCCTTTTCCGTTCAGTTGAACAGTGGTATCGAGTTTTAACATCAACGTCTCTCTCTCTCTCAGGGTTTTTTGTGTTTGGACTGCCCGTCGCAGTTCAGTGTATATATAACCTGCAGCTCACTGTATGCCTGTTATAGTTTCTTTTGAGTGGCACTTTAAGCTTAGCTTTCTAATTTGCCACTTTTGGTCATGGATTGATTCAGCTAGTGCAAAAACATTATGCATATTATCTACGTATATTCTTGTATATACACATGTAATGTCAGAAAGATGTTATGCAACAACAATTAGAAAAACAAGGGTTAATGACAAGGGTTTTTTTTTTTTTTTTTAATTATCTTTTTTCTATTGTGGCAGCCATTATATTGTCTTCCCCGTTTCATTGTGTTTCTTTTTATGTTTTGTGTGTACAGTGGTGACACTTTATCAAAGATATTTGGCAACATTGATGGAATGAGGGGTGGAATGAAATATTATTTTGCAACAGAGATAAATATCCTGTTTTAATCAATTTTAATTTCTGTGGTATGAAATCTGTTCTGATGTAATGTGTACTTTTCCCTGTTGCTGGTCTAAAATTTGTGGTTTCCAGAGCTAATGTATGAATGAGCCAACCAGAGTTTTATTTTTCAATTTTTTTCTTTTCAAGAAAACAATGTTAATGGAGTTGGTGGATTGACTCTGGATTCATCATCTTCGATCTTAAATTTATATTAATAAATGTTTAGTACATTCTGTTGAATTATTATACATGATGGAAATCCATTTTTAAAATCATTTAAAATTTGGCTTCAAAACAAAATTTATTTTCAATGCTAAAAATGATCTCAACATACAATTTTGATATTTCAATACGAAAAAAGTAATAAACCAATCGTGAAAGCTACAACAAATCACTAGGTAGTACTGCTAAAACTCATTGAAAAACCACCATTCATTTAAAGAAATCAAACATGAAAATATTAAACCTAAAACAAGTAGCAGAAAAAACCTGCCACAATTATTCCACTGCAGATCACACAACATAAAGCCTTATTACAACATCATCACAAATCACAACACCTCTTTCTCAAACAGTTTAATACCATGAAATCCTATCAGGCCAAGATTTCTTCTTTCCACCTTTTGATAATCCTCCAAGAATAACAGCAGGCCTACAGAAGATCAACAACAGCATCACCTCAACGAAGAAAACCGCGAAACTCATCCACACGAAGATGGTTCGTTTCCAGGTGGAAACGATCATCTTGATCCGAGGAAGCTCTGATGCAATCTCCAGTGATCCATCATAGATTTCAGGCACACCTGAACCTGCTTGAAACTCTGCTCTCTGCTCAAGAACTACCTTGAAAAATGCCGTTGCTTCGTGCCCTTCTGTGAACTCTCCCATCACCATCTTCAGATTTTGGACTTCGGATTTCATGCCAGTCATCAAAGGAACACTGTTGAAGACTGTCTCGATTACACGAACTGGTTGGGATTTGAAACGTAGCATTGTTGGATAACTCGATCCTAGTATCACGTTTCCATTGCTGGATAGGCTTTCTACTCTTACCTTCACATTATTAAACATGAAAAATGAGTGAAAATTATGTATCTTGAATTCACTTTCGTGAAATTTCTGTTTGATGGTGAACAAGAAAAGCTGGAAATAATAATTGCAAAGAAGCTTTAGGTGGAAACATTGATTTTTGGTCATCTTCCATAAATTCTTTTTTTTTTTCTTGTATAACATATGATGATACGATCTGAATTTGAATGGTATGCGCTGATAAATATAGAAAAGCCTGATTCTTGATTGGTCCCTTCTATCTCACAAGTTTAATATGCTTTTATATATTATTAATTTTTTTTTTTACATGGGTCTAATAATTTGTCCAGAATTAATGTTGATAAATTACATTTGAAGTTGACAGCAGATTAAAGAGGATAAAACTTGTCCAAATTAAGGGATCATTGTACATATGCAATAATTTATTGTCAGGTTGACGAAGTCAAATGACAAATATCAAAGCTAGGAATGCATGTAATTTGCTTGAGAAATTTGCATGGAATAGGATCATAATGATGAAGAGAAAGGCAGAAAATGATAAGCTATACCTGAAAGATTCCAAGTTTTCTGTTATATTCAGATTCAGGCAATGTCAATGAAACAGTAACCTGCAACTTATGATTGTACAGAATTGCACGCTGGCCTCCTTTGGAAGAACTAATAACTCCATTGACAAAGGTTGAAGAAACTGGCACAATTGCAACTGGGCTGGTTTTTGTGTAATCAAAGTTGAGAGTTTCTCTTGTGTGTATCGATTCTTCTACTAAATACCTCATCACGACCCCACTTATAGCGAACCCTAATAGCAGCATTCCAACGAGCACGAAGAACACGTAAATGGCGCAGATTAAGGCCTTTGTAAACCTCACTGCTAGTCTGAGGATCGACTTCTGAGATTCAAGGCGATTGGAGATGAATGAAATGAGGCCATAACAGCAGGCTTTGAGTGATTTTATGAGCTTTTGCTTCATGTGATCTTTTATCTGAATTAGGGTTTGGAATGGGAAGAAGACGAACATGAGAGATAAGTTGAGACACCAAATGGGGAAAGTGATGAAGCTTATAAACACGCTTATTTGGAAGGTGGCTAGCTTGAAGATTAGTAGTGTGAAGAAAGAGATGAGGTTTAGTGGGAAGTGATCATTGTGGTTTTTCTGATTATAATAGTTTTGATGATCAAATGAAGAATTGGCTGATTGGATTTCATGGTTTTTGTATTGTACTTTTGAGGCAAAACTAGCTTTGATGTTATCATTTTGAGGCTCATGAAAATCAGAAAAAGCCAAGATTTCATGTGGGTTTGATCTAGCCATCATCAACTTCTCTGCTCCAACAAGTAGAGAGTCTGTGATGAAGTTTGCAAGAAATCCCATTTCATGATTTTGGTGATTAAATCCAAGAAAAGTGGTGTTTTCATCAATGTATTTTGTTGTGGAAACCATTGATGATTCTTGCTTCAAGAATTGATTACAAAACGATGATAGTGTATATAGTGAGAATTGGATTGATGCAGATGTGAGAAAATGACAAATGTGTTGTTGGGATATGAATTGACTCTTCACTCTTTCAGTTTCAGAGATTTTCTCTTGGGATGCTAAAGATAAGTGGGCAATCCACGTTTTCGAATTTGTGGTAACAATTTTCACTTATTTATGCCATCTCAATTAATGTAGGAATATAATCCATTCACTGCGTATTTTTGTTTTTAAGCACAAAAGATTGCATGAAAGAAAGTGGTTGTCCACAAACTAATTTTCACAAGTTAATTGGATGTGTCAAATGATTTTATAGGAATTATAATTCATTGCAAATCGATTATTCATGGATTTTATATTATTTATTGTGATTTTGTATCTTTCTTATTCTACAATATGTTCTAATAAAATGGATTAAATATATGAAAGGAAATAAATTAAAGATCTGCTCTAAAACAACATTATTTTTGTGTATAATTTATTACACACATAAAGGTATAAAAGATCACACAAGTAATATCATTATACACCTAGAGTAGCATATGGTTATTCATTCTTTAATTAAATCATGTGCAAATAAAACTATAATGGTATTAACGCATAAATGTTCGATTTTTTGTTCATTTTTATCAAGAAAAAAATAATGTGTTCGGAATTCAAAAAAATTTCTATAATAATCATCTTTCATTTTATTAAGCTATGAACGCCCATAATAATAATAATTATTATTATATATGCAAACATAATAGAGTATTAAAAAGTAACATTAATGATTCAATATAATTTTAACTAGGTCTTCAAAAAGTACTGTTGTTCATTTGGTACTCAACTGCTATTTATTAATAAACGTCTTTACATTAATATCTTAAATCTTAATGTGTTCATAAATTTAACTCCATATAAATTATCTTACAACCCAAAATCGAGCTTTTCTTACTCAGTTATAAGACTTTTTAAAAAAAAGAATTGATTATATATTAGCCTATAGAATGCACACATCTCAACACTGCCAGCTTAAATATATTTCTTACAAAACCCAACTGGGCCTGTGATATGATAAAATTGGTTGGACCATGGATATGTTGAAATGGCACACAATCCAGGATCTATTGACTTCCCGATTTCCAAGTTTAGAGGGCTTTATTTATTATTTATTTTAAATATAGATAATATGTAGTTTACATTTTTTTATTTTTTTTATTTCATGACATTTAGAGAGTGTTACGCTAAACTTATTTGAAACATTTTATAAAATGTTTTATTTTATTTTAAAAAATAAGTTATTAAAGTGTTTGAATAAATAAGATGATAAGGTTTATAAAGTGTTAATGACAATAATTTTGTTATTTAAATGATGAATTTAAAGGAGTTTGTGAAAAATAAGATGAGGCCACCTTTTAAAAAAACTTATAAGCTAACAATATCTTTATTTTAATATGAGATAAGATCTCATTCTTAAAATTTTACCAAACATTTTTGATGAATTTATAAACTATTATATATTTTATAGGATATATGACCGCGCTCCACTCTTTTCTTATCTATCATGATATATAATTTTGATGTCTGGACTTATTGATTTGGGCGGGCCTCGGCCGGCTAATTCTATTGGTTTAAAGTGGGCTTTTATGGGCCCAAGCATTATAAATGTAAATAAAATTGAATAGCCCAAGCCCATCAATACACAGTTTTAACGTCATTTGGAAAAATCAAATTTACACAACCCACACCATTATTTATTTATAATATCAAGGGAAAAAAAATGCAAATATGCAATGCACATAATAGATTGAGGGTAGAATTTTTCCTGTTGTCCTTTTTTTTTTTTCCTGATCTTTTCTTTAAAAAAAAAAAACTTACTAACTCATTTTAGCTTAAGCATTTTAGCACCTGAATAAATGAATAAATTTGCTTAAATGCAAAAACAGTCGATGATTCATTCCATTATAGGTGCCACTGCCAAAGAAATGACAAGTTTGACTGTTTTTGCAAAAAAAAAAAAAAAAAAATGTCATGTTGTCATCTCATGTCAAATTAAAGAAGGTTTCGATGGATAGGATTTCCGCCTTCCATCAAACTTAACGTTAGACATATATTTACATATATATCTTTTTATAGAAATTCATATGTATTTGGTGAGTTTAGAATTCTAGATCTCGAATACATGTTAATCTAGCTAATGTGGCAACTCTCAACAAATTTTTTTTTTTTTCAAAAGTGGAAATTATTGAGGTTAACACAAAAATCAAGGGTTATACAACATGCATACATATAAGAAAACATAATTAGATAAAATGGCAATTATAAAAATTAGATATACAATATACAATACAATATGTAGAAAACATAATTTCAAGGATTATAAATATATCATTCCCTTTTAAAATATTCACATGTGTGTGTACATATATATATATTTATTTATTTATACTAAAATACTTAAGTATTATTCACCGGTATAACATCAAAAATCTCTGAAAACGTAGTAGTGGGCACTATAAAAGGCTCAAGTCAGAATTGAAGTTCCCATAATTGAAAGATTAATGGGTTTAAGGCATTATCCTTTTGGCCAACTACTCTTTCTCCTTCTCATCACATCATCAGAGCAACAAAACAGTTCAAAAAGCTGTGATATATTTGAAGGGAGCTGGGTTTTGGACTCTTCTTATCCACTCTATGATGCTTCTCAATGCCCCTTCATCGCATCTGCTCTCAACTGTCAGAAAAATGGAAGACCTGATGATATCTACCTTCACTACAGATGGAAACCAACTGCCTGTGATTTTTCTAGGTAAACAACTTGTCTTTTTTTCTGTGTTTCTTGTTTTTGCAAGAAAATCATTCAGTTGTGCATATAGTTAACATCGATGCTTTTATCGACCTTTATTACTAGCAAAGCATTAAATGCTCAACATCTTTATACTGCAATTGCGAATTTAGTCTTTCTTTTTCAAAATTAACTCGTAAATGTTGGTTGGAGGGATATTTAGTTGTTATGGTTACATATTATATTAGTATAGGTTAATGCGAGAGCAAAAAGGTGTTATAGAATTAAGTAGAATAAGATTAATGTGGTTGGTGACAGGTTTGATGGGAAGGAATTAATGGAAAGATACAGGGGCAAAAAGGTAATGTACGTGGGTGACTCACTGAGTTTGAACGAGTGGGAGTCTATGAGCTGCATGCTTCACGCGGCTGTCCCTAACGCCAATTATACCTTAGCTTCACGAGGACCGCTCACCACTCTTTCCTTTCCGGTAATTATCATTTCCCTTTTTTCCCCACTACCTTTTTATTTTTATTTTCCAAAAAAATCTATGGGCGGGACCCCTCATATCTTGTGTTTGATTTTGGAAGGAGTATGAGCTGTCAGTTATGTTCTTGAAAAATGGATTCTTGGTGCGCCTAATAAACCGCACCCTGATACTCGACACCCTCATTGGCAGCGACCTGTGGAGAAACGTCGACGTTTTAATCTTTAACAGCTACCACTGGTGGCAACACACAGGCCGTTTGAAAACGTGAGTTGACTCCATTGAATATGATTGATGTAACACATGATCTTATATCTCTTCTTACAGGAGCTTTCTTGTTCTTTGTATTCCAGATGGGATAGTTACCAGATTGGTAACCAGACATTTAATCACATGGATGTTATGGAAGCTTACAAGACGGCTCTCACCACCTGGGCTAACTGGGTCGATTCCAACATCGATCCATCCAAAACTCACGTGTTTTTCCAGGGGATTTCTGCTGTCCACTACTAGTAAGCTCGTTTTCATGTCATATTAGTATTCAGCCATTTAGGCCGGTTCAAATAGGCCCGACTATATATAGGTCAAGAAACGGAAATCAATTCTTGATCTTATATTCGGACTGTTGAGACTGGCCCATTATGCTCCAACTCTATGAGAACTGAATGTATTGATACCATGAAGACTTTAGCCTTACACTCTTGTCACGGTGTGTGTATCAGTGGGATCGACTGGGATGAACCTAGTGTGCAGAACTGTAGTGGACAAACAAAACCGGTGGAAGGATCAACGTACCCGGGAAAGAAGCCACCAGGAGATGCAGTGATGAAAAGTGTGATCAGCAACATGAAGAAACCTGCGTTTCTGCTCGACATACTTTTGCTGACTCAATTGAGAAAGGATGGGCATCCATCAACGTATGCTGGTGGAGTACTGGATTGTAGCCACTGGTGTATTGCTGGTGTACCTGATACCTGGAATCAACTCTTGTACACAATTCTTATGCAGAGTTGAGCAATAGTCATTTCAAACCATCTTAGCATATGCCCGGCAAAACAAGAATGATTTTGATTCCTAAGATTAGATATGCAAGAATTCGTGTGATGTAAAGAGATGAATGAATTTTGAACCGTTCAATGGATCAAGATACCATAGACTTCAGCAACTCTCCATTATATCAACACACGGTATTGCCATCAATAAGATGATATTAAACGAGAAAAGAAGAACAATACCAGAAATGCGAGCAAGTTGATAACATAGATTGACAATTTGCCAAAGAAATTACATCATCAGCGTACATAAGGAGCTTCTATCGATACGATTCTGATTCTGATTAATGCATCACAAAATTACTCAAGTATTTCGAGTTACAAGATAAATGGCATAAAATATGGAATGTGTATAAACAGCTGAGAAGGTAGTCTCTCAGTCTTCAAGGAGAGAGAAACATCTAGGTCACTTTTTGTATCCTTTTGTCCCTAATGGGCAAGTCAGAGGGTTTTTGAGCCTCATGAGGGTGATCTGGACCGGTATAAACTTTGAGATGGTTAAACAACGATCTGCCAAGCTGCAAGCAACACGAGAAACTGCTTATATATGCTGTACAAGCAAGATAAGAAACACTCAAGTAATGTTACATTATTTTGCATCATATCTTGATTCTTGTATTAGCTATCTATAGAAGTATAGTCATTAGACAATTAGTTTAGACCAACGAAACCATTTTAGGAGAAGTTTCAGATTTCCAACATATTGAGAGTATTATTATTATTTTAATTGATAATTTATCTGAAAAGCCTACACCAGAAAACAGTTGGTTCTCAACAGTTTGCGTAGCCATAAATTATTGTATTCATTGAGATCTGTTGACTTTGTATACCATTCAAGAATCCGAAAGTGCATAGGAGTTGTTGGGAAGAACGCTTATCATATATTTCTATTCTGAGTCAACATGATCATGGAACACTATTACTTTATCAGGCACTGACATTACAAATAGGGAAGAACCATATGGTAGAAAACATGACACATTTAGCACCCATAAAGACAACCTTGAATTAGCAGAATATTTTATTTAGCACCCATACAGTGATAACAATGACAAATCTAACCTAGGTCAGATGAATACGAGAGTTTTTCACATAAACTGAAAGGAACTTACCCGCCCTTTAGGGAGCATCCCACGGACAGCATGCTCAATAATTCTTTCTGGTATTCTCTTCTGGAGCTGATCGAAAGTCTCTACTTTCATCCCTCCTGGTCTCCCAGAGTGCCTTCTGTAGAGTTTCTGAGTCCTCTTCTTTCCGGACACCGCAACCTTCTCAGCATTCACCTATATGGAATTATAGAATAAAGAAAGTGTTGCTATGATATTAAAATTGAACCTATATGTTTGTACAATAAAACTAGTTGGAAACAGCCATTATAAGGATGATATTAGAAAGATCGCCAATCACTAATTACGAATTATGTAGATCAATTGCACCCAGTTTGGACCATAAAGACCTCATAGTAGAAAGGTACAGTGTGAAGAATACTTCATAAGTAGGTGCTTTGCAGAACATAACTTGTTGAAAACGGTGAAAATCAGGAAGATACTAGGAGATATCTCCAACTCTTCAACTAAATAGATCATGCAAGTGTTTGAAATACATGTAAACAGAAAAAAGTGTCTTCTTCACATATCAACTTACCACTACAACAAAGGCTCCCATGTCCACGCTAGGAGTATACGTCACTAGATTCTTTCCCCTGATGTAAATGGCTATTGTTGAAGCCAATCGTCCGAGAATCTTGTCAGTTGCATCTACGACAAACCACGGTTTGCTCGTCTGGATGTGGTCTGAAGCTTTGGGATACCATGTCTTATTCCAGACATCCTGAAATATGAAACAATTGTGAGTGATATGAATTATGATGATCTTAACCTGAATGAATGCCTAATAAGCAGCGTGCATCTATAACTCACTTTCAGGGTTTTAGCTGGATAAACAGAGTAAGTCAAAAACTCATTAGATAAGGATATCATAAGTGCTTGAATCAAAAACTAATATGAATAGTTAAGCGAGGTGTGGAGAAATGACAATCAAACTAAATATAAAGTATATTCTTTTGCTATTCATTATGGAGTAACTGCCCTCAAAATTAACTCTTGATGGAGTATAGCCATATCTACTTTCTTCTCCATTGTTAATCTATATCTGTGACCATCCCAAAGTCTTGGCAGAATGGTTTTGTCTCTGACGATTGATCGGATTAATGTGTCAAGAAAGGAACCCTATATATTGCTCCCCACAGCGGGGAAACATTGAGAGAAACCAACATTCCACATATGCATTCCTCATCTGTGACGAGCATACTTTATTATTTCTATTCCTATATTTAAATATTACTGGCAGCAAGTGTAGCTAAATCAAGAACTTTTCACAAGTTTCAGGTTTCTCACTTAACAAGAATGTATTCATTCAGCGCAATCAAGTTATGAGCAATGCTGATAATAATCGCCCAAAAAATCTAACAATTATCATTTACTTTTCCCAAGAAGTCTCAATTCCATAATTACTCAAGCTAACATATCCCTACACCTCGAAAATTAAGCTACAGAAAACTTAAATAAACCCTAAAAACTGAAATATTAAGACCAAATTCCATGAAAACGAAGAAAAATATGAAATAACTCTAAGAAAACAACAATCAAACAACAAAAATTGGGGAAAACTTACTGGGCCGTCGAGATTTTCGAACATCCACTGCTGGTTGATCGGTACGACGGCGTTTTTCTTCTGACAGCAGCAAATCTTGAAAACTTTGTCTGATTGCACTGGCAGCTGCAATGGCGTTTTGTTGAGGGAGAAGGGGAAGGGTTTTTGAGATGGTTTCGGTAAAAGTAATGAAGTGCAGTTTAACGCCATTGCCATTGCTCTCTCTCTCTCTCTCTCTCTCTCTCTCTCTCTGTCCAATCCTCCTCTTTGTTCTCTCTCTCTCTACTGAAAAACTTCTAATAAGAAGATGTAAGTATGTAACAGAGAAAGGTGTGAAGCGGATAAGATAGTGTGTTCCGTGGGAGCTTCCACATCTGATTATTTCCCAATTTATTTCCGAGTTAAATCGCGTTTTTGCATTCGGGCTTCTATTATTGCTAGAGCGCTTTTTGTAGTGTAGGAAAATGGTCGATCACTTGTACTCTCCACCGGAGTTTATATATACATTTAGATCCATCTACACTCTTGCATTATTGAATTCATATTATATCCACTTACACTACAAGATTATTAATGTTAAAAAAAAAATGTGATCATAAGATTTTGGTCAAATACTAGTATTACTTGCATGAAGTAATTGTAGACTTATTATTTTTTAATTTTTTTCCATAAACCTCTCAAGATTCCTTCTCCCTTGGAGCTTCTTCCCAAGGCAAACCTCAACCAAACTAATAACTATTATAATGGCGACTTTCATCCTACTTCTATCTCTCTCTTCAAAGTCCTCTCCTTTTCTTCTCAATTACTCAATCCCAAAATCAAAATCCCTCTTTCTTTATTTTCCCTTCAAATTTAAACCCTAATTAAGCCCCTTCATCAAGAAAAGAATGCCAACCAATATTGAAGCAGCAGCTACTGATCTTGGTCCAACCCTGTTTCAGCAGGTGATTCAGACGATCCAATCGTCGCCCCCCACGTGGCAGTCAGCCTTCCTCAGTAACGTTCTCATCTTTCTTGTGGGCTCTCCTCTTCTTGTCTCTGGTCTTTCCATATCCGGCATTGCTGCTGCTTTCTTGCTTGGCACTCTTACGTGGCGCGCTTTTGGCTCTTCAGGCTTCCTTCTTGTGGCCACATACTATGTCATTGTGAGATCAAGATTTAATTTTTCCTTTTCTCTTTCTGTTTTCTTTTTTCTATTATGCTTATGTATGCGAATGGATTTCTGATCACATCGAGTTTTCGGGTTTACTTGTTAGTGGAATTTGACTAACGCGTAAAAATCAAATCTTGCTACTGGATATTTGATTCAAGATCATTCGATTTAATATAAGATAAAATCTAAAGCTCAAATGACAGGAGCTCGTATATGGATCAATTTGAACTCGATTCAGTTGAAAATAAAACAAGTTCATATCTGTTCTTATGAGCTTGAAGAATAATGTGATCTGCACAATTGGATTCTGTTTCCGCCCAACATTTGGCAGAAACAACACTGTTGTTAATATGAGTCAAGAAAGGAGTTTTCCTTTTGGATTCTTTGGTTGGTTCTTGAATTTTGTTTAGCAATTGCGTGATGAGGTATGACCAGGGATTTAAGACTTACGGTTCAATTCATGCATCAAGTTCGATTTTTTCTGTAAGATTAACTCTAGTTCTGTGTTATCTATGCTATATTAGTTGGTGTTTGCATTTTTAGTGAACATTTTAACGATGAAAGTGATGGACTTTTAGACATTAGCTAGAGATGTTACTTAATCGCACTTGAACAATTTTAGGGCACTGCAGCGACAAAAGTGAAGATGGCACAAAAGGAGGCACAAGGAGTTGCTGAGAAAAGGAAAGGAAGGAGGGGACCAAGCAGTGTTATTGGATCAAGTGTTGCTGGCTGTATATGTGCTTTTCTCTCAATCCATGGTATAGGGGGTGAGCCATTTGCTTGTCTTTGGGAACTTGGTTTTGTTGCCAGTTTCTGCACTAAACTCAGTGATACCGTCTCGAGTGAGATAGGAAAAGCCTATGGTAAAACAACGTCAGTACTACTTCTCTTGTTCTGTAGTTATCTCCTGCACTGTATTACGGCCTGGAAAATTACATAAAAGAATGAAATGGTTATGAGAATATACTCTTGCTTATGGGAAATTGGATCCACTTGTAGATGATTGGTATTCTATGTTTAACCGGAATGACACTTGCATATGGAAAAGGAGGATCACTTGTTTGATTATGGAATTTGTTGTTTTGTGATTGCCTAATTATATCTATCTAATAATCTTTAATTATTAGTTACAGAGCTAGTTTTTTTCTTATTGCAGCTATCTAGTCACGACATTCAGGACAGTGCCAAGGGGAACCGAGGGTGCCATTAGCATCGAGGGAACCCTTGCCGGACTTTTAGCTTCAATTCTTCTTGCTTCTTTTGGTTGTCTAATGGGTGAGGTAAAAGTTATGCTTTCCATATTTTCTAATATGCTTCTTGCATGCATATTATTTATCAGTCAGCTAATAGTTATATCAAGAAAATGAGTCATTGGTCACTCGTTGCCTTTTATTTTGACTTTAATAAGTCAATGAAAAGCAGCCACATGATGAACGATGGCTTAGGATAAAACGAGACCATTATCTGTCTTTTCTACTGATATTGAATTATTTTGGACAGATAAATGTAGCTGAAGCCATCATATGTGTGATCGCTTCCCAAATTGCTAATCTTGGAGAGAGTATTATAGGTGCTGCATTTCAAGAGAAGGAAGGATTTAAATGGGTCAGTGATTATATGTATCTTATCAACCCATTTCAATATTCTTATTATGTTTTCTTTTAAATGGTAGATTATCGATGGAGATGTCCTATCACGTAATACAGGCATGCATTGTATTGTAGTGTAAACGTTTGATACTATGTTTTGGTTTTCTGCTAACACTGTTTCTGCTTTAATGTCCAGCTCAACAATGATGTTGCCAATATCATTAACATATCATTGGGCAGCATTCTGGCAGTCCTCATGCAGCGACTCATACTCCCAAACTGGAATTCTTGAATTGTCACTGCCAAATATTGGTTCCAAGAAAAGAATGAAAGAAAACCAAAGGAATTGGTTGTAGTTGGTGATTATTGATTAAATTAGTCAAGACTATCAATATAACATTGGGTATAGAAGATAGCATGACTTGTTTTTTTTTCATTGTAAATGTCAATAGAACTTACAAGTCTGCTATAATTAAATTGCAATTTGTGCAGCCTCTGAGGCTTCAAGTAGTTGAAAATGATGGATTGAAGTTGGGGAAATGGAAACCATCAAATGGTGCCATTGAAGATTTAATGCTATGGTTCTGCTATGTTGAAGTTTGGACACATCTCTACAATGGTGGAAATATCTGACATAGTTCGGATTTTGACACGATTTAAATGTTTAATCATTCATCAAGTAATTGTAGCATCATACTTGAATCAGATTCAGGCAATTATGTTGAAAAGAGAGGAATATTTGGTTTTTTTATCTGACCCGACTTTTAAACGATGCAACGGAATGCACATGTAACTGCGGAACACGTTTTCATCAAACGATACATCTATATTACATGATTTCTGTTTCGAAAATTCTGAGCAAAAGATGGTGAAATCAGCAACCTAATCCGAAATAGTCTCCAATTTGCAGAAACCCCTCCCTTTTTTTTCCCTATTGCAAAACAATCGCAATCAGATCCTACCATAAATGCAATAAACTTGGAGGAGCTTCCCACCTAGGATAACACTTTATTATACATCTTCGTTCCACCGATCATATCTATCCTCCGTCCTGGTTTGACAGCTTTGAGACTCGGGACACTAGAAAGTTAAGACAATCCTACGTACATATGAAACAAAAGGTCCAACCACAACCATCTTCACTGGCAAAACAAATTTAAGGAGAGAAGTGTGCTTCACTTGTAACACCACCTAACTTAATCTTACAGAGACTGTTATCTCCAGAGAGCTTTTCGGTATAAGAAACAACAGGGGGTACATCAGAAATGCCTCCTCCGCTTTGAGTTGGTAATATGCGATTGATCCTGATGGTGGAAATTTTGTAAGGGTGAGGAAATTATGTCGGGCACAAAGACGGAAGAGTCCAGTGGATTATGGAAATTTTTAGGCCAGTAAAGCCCCGATGCTGTGGGTGGAGAAGCAATCTGTGGCACAGCCCAAAATGTCTCGGGCACCTGACCGAGACAATCATCGCCTTCTAAATCACCATCAGCTGATCGTATCATTTGGGAGCAATCTGGATCTCCAAGCTTCCCACTATCTGCCTGATGGAATGCATTCAAAGACAAAAAATTAAGATTGATCTCTGATGAAACTCTCAAAATAAGCATAACTCACAAATTGTTAACAAAAGTGCACATAATTACAATCCCCGGAAGTTAGATGAGGTTCTATATGATCGATACCTTAGATGAGCTATGGTCCATAAAATTATAATTCTGAGTGAAATCACCAGCTTCAATTAATTCATCCAACTGCCACTGAGAAATACTTCCAGCAAAGGATGGAATATCACCACGAGCACCGGCTTGAACAGGCACACTTTTACTATATTGACTAGTGGATGACACGGGGGTGTTCCTCTTTGGGAGTGGAAGTGGTTCTAGCTCCATGATTTTCTCAGCAGTATTAGGATTTGTCTTCCCTGAAGATAATGACGGATGAGCTTCAAAAGCTTCAAGGCCAACTTTGACTCCTGTCAGTAAAAACCTCTGATGTGCCGACACCAAGGAGTTAGCCGTGTGTATAGAAACATCACATTTTCTGCAGAGTAAAGCTCGGTCCTCCAGGCAAAAGAAATAGCCAACTGTTTCCTGAACAATTTATCATCGGAGATAAGAAAACACTATAACAGGAAAACCAACAAATTTTGTTTGGAGTGCAAAATCAGCAATTGGAGATGAAAGGAGCTTTGATTTCATTAAGCATACTGAAATGAAGATGTTGTGAATATCATCATGTTATACGGAAGCAAGGTGACATTTTAAGCCCAATTCTATGCACAAGTGATACATGGAAAATTATCTATTCCACAGCCTTAGCACAATAGGACGACTTTTTTCCCTTTTTTTCTTTGTCATTCTCTTTCTGGTTTAAATTTCAGTGGCCACAGTGAAAGGAACGTGAACACGATGAAACATCACAACAGCTCAGCACAAACAGACCAATAAGCAATAAGATAATCTCAAACACAACACCCACAATGACACTGAACCACGAAAACCCCAAAAATATCAAACACCTCAACTACACATAAACTAAGCATAACAGTCACACACCCAAGATATTTTTTCATAAACACGGATTATTAGTCAAACAAACACATCATTCCCCAATAATTCCATTTGCAGTACAAACATACAATTAATAACTAAACCCTACACATTGAAAACACAAAATTTTAAAAAAAAATCAGAGACTGAGAGAGAGTATGATTGAACCTGGCAAATATCACAATCAGAGACTGAGAGAGAGTATGATTGAACCTGGCAAACATCACACTTAGGCATCTGAGAAGATGAGGTAGAAAGCGGAACTCTCTGGTGCTTACTAGCGAGCTTATTGGCGGCGTGAACTTTCTGATCACAAGTCCAACAGAGCGCCGCCTCGTCCGCGCAACAGAGAACGGTCGCCTCCGCCGTCTCACAGACGTTGCACTGAATCTTCATCGTATCCTATCCCTTCAATTTCGCAGGATTATCCGCTCAATAGCTTATCTAGGAAGGAAAGAAACCCTATAAAAATGAGAAATTGAATGCAAGTTGAAGAAGAAGATACCCACAGTGAGAGAATTAAATAAAGTGAGGAAATAAAAGCATGTGGGGAAGGGGGGGTGTACATAATATGAGAACCAGTAAAGTGACCCGATTCTCTTTTTCCTTTTCTATTATTAGTAATTTTGGGGGTGGAGTCAAACTAATTTGCTATCTGCTACTTTCCCAATATATGAGAGAGTGAGTGTTGGTTATTTTATATTTAGAAAAATATAACCAACATATCTAAACATGCTTTTAAATTTGATTAATAAACTATCAACCTATTAAATTGTGCATGTGCACTTAATTAATTTCAATAATATTTACAAATTTACGAGTTTTACTTGACAAATCAGTTATTTTAGAATCATCAAATATTGGTCACTATTTAATAAATTCTTAAATAATCTTGAGTAATATCCTTCTACTAAACTAAAATTAGTTTCTATACTTAAGAAATGATGAGATTATACACATCCCACATTCAAAAAAAATGGAAGATATAACATACATTATTTGAATGTGTGTAGTATTTTTGGAGTGTGTATAGACTCATCCTTAAAGAAAATAAAAATATTAATAATACATATAAAAATATTCAAAAGAGAGATAGGGAAAGGAACTGTTAGGCTTCTTTAGAAATCTTAGGAGATAAAAAAAAAAAATCTATCATAACCTATACTGCAAAACTTGTGCCAGAAGATTTCATTAATCACAGTTCATGAGATAGATACATAGAACCTTATATTTTAGTTATGGGTTCATTAACATCCAGTCAATATGGTTCAATCCATGATCAACACAGTTAATAG
Source organism: Scutellaria galericulata (assembly GCA_946896805.1). NCBI lineage: Eukaryota > Viridiplantae > Streptophyta > Magnoliopsida > Lamiales > Lamiaceae > Scutellaria > Scutellaria galericulata. The sequence continues at coordinate 24,572,124 of OX335785.1, forward strand.
ACCAGATATGATATTTGTTTTAACTTAAAAAAATGTCAATTTCACTAAATAATGGTTTGTTTTTTTTTAAGGATTAAATATCAAGTTTTGGTCAACTAATTGGTTTACCTTTCGAATAAACACAAAATACTGTCACATTTTATAAACGCTCAAAATAAACAAAAAAATCGAGGATCAAATAAATATCTTTCATGAAACTTGCCACGAGAAATGTAGCTTTCAAAATTAAATCTAAACGAAATAAATGAGATGCCATAAAAGCCCACCTACAAACAAACGTATAGTTGTTATTGTTGTATTGTCTTAAAAGATGGACTAAATTTATATTGTAAGTCCAGAATATATTGGTCCGCAGGTCCCATTATTTAGCTATTCTAAAGCCCATATATGGGAGCAATTTAAATCGGCCAATCAGAATTTATTGATGATGTTTTAATTAATTTGGGTTTATAGTACTCCATAATTTATTTTCTTTTACTAAGTTTTAGGTGAACTATAACTTGACTCTTTATGGCTATAAATATATCCGATAATATAGTTTTGTAGTTAAAAACATGTGTAAGGAAAATATTCATTTTGTATATTACTCCAAAAATAATATAATCATAAAAGTTTTTTTTTTCTTAAAACAAATTGTAGAAAGGTAAGTATTACAAACTCTGATCCTTAAGCTAGACCTTTTACGATCACCAATATGTTGGGGTCACATGGTTCAATAGTATCAGTTTAAAGAAACAATTATGGATCAGATATCTAACATTCAAAATCCATTCTCATTAAATATAATTTAAATATAGCACTATTTAAAAGCTAATTGGTTATTTATAATCTCTCATTTCTATGTTAAAACTTTTATTTGGACGGAGCATCTGGATTATATGAACACACATCTTATGAACTTTTGTTCAATACAAAAACTCATGTGCACCAGGTGCATAGATTTAAGATCCATATAATCCGGGTCAATCCGACCCAAATACACGAATTTTTATTTTTATTTTTTAAAAAAATTTCCAAATTTTTGTCTTGACCTTTATGTTATAAATGTGTGACTTTTATGTACAAACATTCGTACCTGTATGTCTGTAACTTAGAAAAAAAATGAAGATTTTCAACACAATTTGTATTGTATACCTTTATGTGATATCAATGTAACTTTTATGTTATATTATGTCACTTTTATGTACAAATATTTTGACCTTTATGTAATGTATAAAAGTGCATAAAGGTCAAAATATTTGTACATAAAGGTGATATGATATAATATAAATGTCACATTAATATCACATAAAGGTATACAGTTCAAATTATGTTGAAAATCTTCATTTTTTTTCTAAGTTATAATACATAAAGGTCATGATAGTTGTACATAAAGGTAACACTAATACAACATAAAGGTAACAACCTGAAACAAAAAAAAAAAAAAGGTAAAATCAAAAAACATGCAGATTCGGGTCCAGTGGCGGATCCAAGGGGGGCAAGAGGGGGTTGTTGTCCCCCCAAGAATTTTGAAAAAAAATTTTAGTAGTGCATTTTAAAATAATTTCATACAATTGCCCCCCTAAAATTCAAATGATATATTATATTTTTGGGTTCTTCTATGGTACACTGTTGTATTAATACACCGGTGTTTTCAGTCATTAGATCTTGATTGATTGCATCCTGACCCTTCATTTACTTTTTACCTTTTTTACCTGTCTTAAGAAGTTACTACAGTAAAAATTAAGAATCCCCAACAACCAAATGAGCTTGGACAATGTAGTCTAAATCTACCTTCTTCATTAATCGTATATAGCATTAATCTGCAACCATAAAACCCAATCGAACATCTTTGTATTATGCATCTCGTTATTACGAATCATTTGAGATCCATATTCAATATGTTTGGATATTTGTCATGGAATCTCATCATTAAAATTTCACATAACCTGATTCTGTATTGCATCCACTTCATACCATGATTGTATCTCTATTGTCTATCATTATTTGAATTACCACAAAGTAATCAACCCATTTGATTGTTTGTTTTGTGTACTAATCATTCGACAACCATTGCATCAACCACTAACAAATATTATTGTTACATACATTGATTTCGATTTGATTTCCATTGATTTCGATTGATACATACATACATGATTGATTTACAATGGTTAAATGCAAGCAAAATTAAGGATTAACAAATATTATTGTTACATACATTGATTTCGATTTGATTTCCATTGAGTTCGATTGATACATACATACATGATTGATTTACAATAATTAAATGCAAGCAAAATTAAGGATTAACAAATATTATTGTTACATACATTGATGTCGATTTGATTTCCATTGATTTCGATTGATACATACATACACGATTGATTTACAATGATTAAATGCAAGCAAAATCAAGGATTAACAAATATTATTGTTACATACATTGATGTCGATTTGATTTCCATTGATTTCGATTGATATATACATACATGATTGATTTACAATGATTAAATGCAAGCAAAATCAAGGATTAACAAATATTATTGTTACATACATTGATGTCGATTTGATTTCCATTGATTTCGATTGATACATACATACATGATTGATTTACAATAATTAAATGCAAGCAAAATCAAGGATTAACATATATTATTGTTACATACATTGATTTTGATTTGATTTCCATTGATTTCGATTGATACATACATACATGATTGATTTACAATGATTAAATGCAAGCAAAATCAAGGATTAACAAATATTATTGTTACATACATTGATTTCGATTTGATACATACATATATGATTGATTTACAATGATTAAATGCAAGCAAAATCAATGATTAACAAATATTATTGTTACATACATTGATTTTGATTTGATTTCCATTGATTTCGATTGATACATACATACATGATTGATTTACAATAGTTGATCTACAATGATTAAATGCAAGCAAAATTAAGGATTAACAAATATTATTGTTACATACATTGATTTCGATTTGATACATACATACATGATTGATTTACAATGATTAAATGCAAGCAAAATCAATGATTAACAAATATTATTGTTACATACATTGATTTTGATTTGATTTCCATTGATTTCGATTGATACATACATACATGATTGATTTACAATGGTTGATCTACAACGATTAAATGCAAGCAAAATCAAGGATTAACAAATATTATTGTTACATACATTGATTTCAATTTGATTTCCATTGATTTCGATTGATACATGCATACATGATTGATTTACAATGGTTAAATGCAAGCAAAATCAAGGATTAACAAATATTATTGTTACATACATTGATTTCGATTTGATTTCAATTGATTTCGATTGATACATACATACATGATTGATTTACAATGATTAAATGCAAGCAAAATCAAGGATTAACAAATATTATTGTTACATACATTGATTTCGATTTGATTTCCATTGATTTCGATTGATACATACATACATGATTGATTTACAATGGTTAAATGCAAGCAAAATCAATGATTAACAAATATTATTGTTACATACATTGATTTCGATTTGATTTCCATTGATTTCGATTGAGACATACATACATGATTAATTTACAATGATTAAATGCAAGCAAAATCAAGGATTAACAAATATTAATGTTACATACATTGATTTCGATTTGATTTCCATTGATTTCGATTGATACATACATACATGATTAATTTACAATGATTAAATGCAAGCAAAATCAAATGCAAACAAAATAGGGCGTATGTCAACTTAGGATGTCAAATGAGTGTTGGAAGGTCCAAAACCATTGCAGCCTAGCCCAACTCAGAAAAGTTACCTTACACAGAAGTTACCGCAGTAAAAAAACCGGTGTATTAATACAACGGTGTATAGTAGAATTACCCTATATTTTTACCTTATTTCTTTCTACATCAATATATATATATATATATATATATATATATTGTGTTATAGAATAATCAAAAATATAGTATATTTTAAATTAGCTATACAATCATAGAAAATATATATGTAAAATTTCAATATATTTAGACTTTTTATGAATGTGTTCCTTCCTCCCGAAGTCCCGCCACTGCAAACACTAAATTTTGGATCCGCCATTGTTCGGGTCAAAACTAAGTCGATCCGGATTGCATGTACACCAAATGCACATAAGACCACCTCTTTGTTCAAATACTGATCTTAAATAAGATTTGTTTTCTTGAAAAAAAGAGAAAAAAAAATCTATTTGATTGCCTCGTCGGTATTAAATGTTTTTTTTAGTGTTTCAGGCATGCAGACCTCAACAGCCTGATTGGATTATTTTCTATTTTTACATGTTCAGAAAAATAAAAATGCATTTCCACTTATATTTTAAGAAATGTTTTTATTTTCCAAAAAGACTTTAAGTACGTTCAAAAAACTATTTTTATTTTTAATTACAAAGTGAAACATATATAATATTATAATACCAAACAAATAAATAAACAGATATTTACATACTGTAATATATGAGTGGACAAAAATGGATATTTTAAAGAATAACAAATTAGAAACAAAATATGAAAGATAAAACAATGAAAATTTTGATAAGATAGGAATTAAAAAAAAAAACTCTTTTTTTCATCTTAAAAGACAAAACAACTCACTTGCAAGTTGCAAGGCAAGGTTTAAGAAACCATATTATCCCGCCATTATAACCGGAAAACTGATCTCTCTGGATTGAACTTTTGCCAAATTTGTATCTCTCTTTCCTTTATTAGGATTTGTCACGTGGTGTAATCACAACCGATTGTTTGCTATTTTTCGAGGAATGAATTTTCTAAAATCCTCTCAATTTTGAGTGTAAGAATCCACGTTTACTCAACATTTTCCGATATCAATGGCAATTTTCGGATCTGCACGCGTTCTGATCTTCACTGATTTTTTTCGATTGTTTATACGATTCCAGTTGATTGGCTCGGAATTCCTCTTTCTCCTTCTCTCTGGCGCGCTCGGAGAATTTTCAACTTCTAGGTACGATTTGTAGTTCTATGTTTAGACTTTCGAGAATATAGAGAAACCGATTTCCCCTGATTATTAGCTTGCTAATTTTTCTGAAATTTCAGGTAGCGTTGAATTCAGTAGAAAAGAACGATTATGTTTATTTTTCGTTTGATTTTCTAGAGAAGTGGAAAAAAGTCAATGTAAGGAAATGGATGATGATTTCCTTTTCCTTGTCTCTCCATCGTTTGAAAGAATTAATCTGACATTCATTTAGCTCTCGTGTAGTAGTAGTTTAATGTTCCTATATGCTGTTTATGTATTGAATTGTGTGGCTTTTGTTTAATTTAAAATCTTGGTCATTGGTTGAATTAAATTGGAAGCTGCCTTTAGAAGTAGTAATTCAAAATGAAAAAATAATAATAATAATAACTGTTTTTTCTGCATATTTTGATGGATTCCCACTTCAGGTGAATTGGTCAATTAGATCTGTTCAAAATACCATAATCCAGTGAATCCAAAATTCATCATAGCATTTGGAAAATCTCTTTGCGGTGCTATAGCATCATTTAGCCAGTTGATGCGAATAGAGTGATATTGATTAGGTAATGGAATTGATGTAGAAGTTATAAGTCTTTGCGAAGTCTGTTATAATAATGTCCAACAAAAATGGTTATATTAAAAACTGAGAAAATTTAGTTTCCCATGAATAGAGGTGAATGTTATGATTTTTCTGAAGGCTGAAAATGAGATGCAATGCTTGCTGGCAAGAATTGGAAGGACGAGCTGTTGCCACCACCTGCGGTCACCTTTTGTGTATCCAATGCGCTTGTAAAAAGCTTAATTTTCCATATTCAGTTTATGTTACATTCTTGACGGTGAATGAATATGCATGATTTCCTTGATAACTATAAAAAGGCCCTGAAGATGCCAAAAACATTCTCAGCAATGATGGTTCTTGCCCAATCTGTGATCAAGTGCTATCTAAAAGGTATGTGGATATTCATTGAAGTGTTACCTCTAGTTATAGATTGTCAAGCAACTGAGAATTGTTAGAAACTTCAGATGGCTTCTGTTTTATTATGATAACATCATATACTGAAGGCATTCTTCTGCAAAATTGGTTTACTATTTGCCGAGATGAATGCTGAAGTCGATCTTACATTGCATTTTATGAACACTTCATGTGGTTTTGACAAATTTTTTTTGCATGTCAGCCTAATGAAGCCTGTTGAAATCAACCCAAATGATGAATGGGTAAATGTAAGAAGTTCCAAGAAGAACTCCTTTGTCATCTCCAGATCTTTCTTGAGCTTCCTAATCAGCCTTTAGATGCTATAATATCATGTAAAATATGCTCTATTAACTTTAAATAACTTTTTCCCTTCTTCTGCAGATGGCTATGACTGGAATATCACCTCAGATAAGTATCCTCATTATTGCAGTTGAAACAAGTTGTTATTCCAGTTGTTTGCTTTATTTAGCATGTGAACATTTAGTAATGGACTGTCTTAACTTCTCCTCATTGTTCAAAAGATGCAAGTATCCCGTTGTGATTTCCTGAACATTAGTAGTGATGAAGAGTGCATATAGAAGTGTGTCATTTTATATCGGTCAAAAGGAGTTGGAAATGCAATTTAAGATGAACAAACTAGTGGCTCAATGCAAGCAAAAATGTGAAGCAATGCAAGAGAAATTTTCAGAGAAACTGGAGCAGGTTTATACTGCTTATCAGAAAATGTTGAAGAGGTGCCAGATGATAGAGCAAGAGATGGAGAACTTGTCCAAGGACAAGCAAGAGCTTGAAGAAAAAATTGCAGAGAAATGCAGGTCAAATCCATACTTGATTTCTCTCATGTTCTCAGTCTTTTCATGGTGTCGATTATAATGCTGATTCAAAAGTTGACAATGTATCTGTCACTGCCAGGCAGAAGGGGAAACTGGATGAAATGTATAATCTTGCAATAGCTGACGTTGAATCATTGAAACGATCTGCAATTCAGCCTGCAAACCACTTGTTCTCCACACAAGAACCTGATTTGTTTGCATCTGCTAGGATGGATAACAGGGACTCTATTAAGAAAGGTAAGCTGTTTCAGTTCTAAACATTCACTGGACAACCATATAATATGTGCAGGAAATATGTGTTTTTGATCCTTAATGAGTTATAGCAACCTGTTAAAAATTAAATGATATGCAGCCATTTTGGTATATATAAAATCTATGCCACACTTTTTGTAAGAGAAAAGGTTCTGTCTTCTCTCCACATATCCCGAAACTTGTAGAATCTCGAGTCAGTGGATGTCCTGAGCATGCAAAGCTCGAAACAACCATTGACTTGAGTATGTGTAGATGGAGACAAAGTGTATGATAAAACATATGATCTTAGCTCATCTCCTCTGCATGATAAAACATCAACAAAGTGTTAGCCTTCTTCGCATTCTCTTCCAAAAATAAACTTATTTGTCGCAGATTAGTTGATTCTTGCTCCTGAAACTCCAGGGCCGAGAGAGGACATATGGTCAGCAAGACAGTCAACCATTGCTATTGATCCTGGAAACAGAATGCCTACGGTTCACTCGTCTTTTGGTGGGAGTGGAAGTGGAGCTGGAAATCCTTCAATGACCCTGAAAAATCTTATCTTTTCACCAATAAAGCGACCTCAGATCTCCCGTAATCGAACTCAGTTGTTCACGTAATCTGCCTAACTATAACAACGTTAAATTACTTGCCCAATCTCTTTCATCATCATAAATTCTTGGTTTTTTTTTTTTTTTTTTTTGCAGGTTGTAGATAGCTAGAATTCTGAATCCCTTTTCCCCAGCAAAATAAGCTTTTGAGGAGTACATCAAATTTTTGCCAGGTAACGAAAAATATATTGTACTGAAACTCAAACTCTTTATTTCCCTCCAAACTTTATAATGGGATGTTTAGCTTGAGGTTTTTGCTGCAAAAGGAATACACGTTTTTCTTTAAAAGATTTTTTTATTAAATAAATTGCGTAACAACTCACGAAAATCTGGAATATCGTACATAAGTGTTAGAATGATGTTATTAATTTAGGGGAGGATTAAAGGCACAACTCTAACTTTTAAGGGCACAACACCAATTTTACACTTGAGGATGTTGAACTAGTTCCGTTCGGCCAAGATGGCCGAACGGGCTTCAAAGTGTTCGGTCAAGATGGCCAAAAAGGCTTCAAGATGTTCGGCCGCGGTGGCCGAACACTCTTCAATGTGTTCGGCCAACAGTGGCCAAACAAAATTGATCCGGTTTAATCGTTTTTTTTACGTTTTTTGCTATAACGGGTGACGAGTTGCGTTTTTTTTATGTTAAATCTTTTAATTTTTTAAAGATTGTAATGCCAACACGATGACGAACATTCCATACATTTGTTAAATGTGTGAAAATCATGGCAAAAAACGTAAAAAAAGATTGAATCGGATCAATTTCGTTCGGCCACACCACGGCCGAACATCTTGAATCCTTTTCGGCCATCTTGGCCGAACACTTTGAAGCCCGTCCGGCCATCTTGGCCGAACGGAACTAGTTCAACATCCTCAGGGGTAAAATTGGATTTTTTTTTTTTTTTTTTAAGTGGTGTTGTGCTCTTAGAAATGAGAGTTGTACTTATAGTCCCTCCCTTAATTTAAAATAAGGTTATTATTGTTTTCATTTAATTTTATGTTTGCCTTTCTTATTATTCATAATATCGTAAGTTGTAACATCTTAGTGTACAATTGTCAACTTTGAAGCTTTGGAAATTGGTTGAAAAACCCTTCGTTTATTTATGTACCTCGTAACAACTAACAAGTGCTATCACAGTTTTCACCAAACACAAGGGCACAATCTAAAAAAAAAAACACTTCCAGCTAGACTTCTATTTCATGCATTGTGAGGTAAAAGGTGGTGTGGCAAATACATCTTTAACGTTGGAGCCCTGGAAGAGAGTTTGATGGTGTCTCCATGCCTAACAGAATGAACTACATGAGAACCATCAATATATAACAACCCCTCTCTGCAAAACCAAGTAACATCCATTGTTTCATCAGATCTCAAGAATCCATGCATCAAGTGTGAGGTGCGACCCGGAGATATGGGCTCTCGTACCATGTATTGGAGTTCCTTGGACAAAATGGGCATTGCGGATCCACCAGCTGAAAGCATTGCAGCCGTTGATCCAGCAGCTGTCGACACTCTGAGCCCACTCGATCTAGAATGTAGCAAAGACGAGATAGGGTTCCCATTTCGTGTGATCCTGTAAAGAATTCACGTAGGAAGGTAAGTGATTATAAGGCCCTGAAAAGAATTTATTACTTAAAAACTAAAGCAAATAATTGCTACCTGAATGAGAATCGAGAAACTACTGAAGGACATGGATGAGCCAGCAGGACATCGTTTAGAGCAGGAGTTGAGATTAGCTTTGAGTTTAGACTAACAGCCATTCTTGCTAATTCAGATGGTTCGTAGAGATTCTCCAGGATGCCATCTAGTATCTACAAAAGAAACTCATGTGCATGAGCGCCCTTACCTGAAATGTATATATCATAATGAGAAGGAAAAATCCTAGGCAATACATGATTAGAGGATTAGTGTTGGCTCCTACAATGATTTCATAATGCGGACAAGAAAGTTATTGCCAAAATTGAATATCATGCTAGCTTGGAAGAACTGTGTTACATCTCATTCCCAAGCCCATCGAAACATGTTAAGAAGTACTCTACTAATTCTTGTCTCTTATTTAAGATTTGAGCTTAGATAAGAAGCTAACAATACACCCAGCTTGAACTTAATTATGTGCACATAGTAATATTAACTATCTAGCAGCAAAATAGTTTCAAATTTATCACTCTAAATGAGAAAATGGCTTAAGCTGTGGTTTCACCTGTTCGAAGTTGTTGACCGTAGCTGCACAAAGATAGCCAGTGCTTCTTGTAGCATCGAATTCATCACTATGTTCCTCCACCTAAGTAAAATAACAATTATTTTCTTAAACCAATTAGTTTTCTGGGGGAAGTTGGGGAAAAGAATAGTATAAGATGTTGAAATATAACTTCATTTGAAATAAATCAACTTTTAAGGTAAGTTTAGGACTGAATTGAACCTCTTCTGGTCGAGTGGGATCCGAATTCACTCCAAGAACCGGAATTGAACTATCCACGAAATGGCTAGCATGTAATAGTGTCCCATCACCTCCAATTGTAACGACCAGATCAACATCACAGATAGGCTGAGATAGATCACTACGGAAAAGAACTTTAGGCAAAGTGGTTTTTTTACTCAGAATACTCTGGCATGAATCAACTGCGTTTTTGTGAACCGACACCCTGTCATATAAAAATTGTGACATCTGCAACCCCTTCATGAGAGAAAACATATATTACACAAATAAATAAACGGAACTACAAATTAACAGCCATCTATGAAAAGAATAAGATATTTGATTGACAGAACCTTCATGAGCACAATGTCGCCTTGTATTCCACATGTATGCCAAAACATTTACGCATACGTACATATTGTTAGAAACTACCCCTAAATTGGAACAGACTGATCAAATTTCTACAGCTGAAGTTTACCCCCTAGTTACACTTAAACCAAAACACTTGAATGGACCAACGATTGAAACATAAAAATGATTATAATAGTGACCTTTGTAGGCTGATTACACAAAAGGAAACAACAAAGAGAAACGCAAAATGTAGCTGGAACAATATAAGAAATAAGACACGACTCTAATGTCTCCACCTTAGCATAAAAAGGAATACAATGTGTATGTCAAATAATTTCATATCCCTTGAAGATTATGAACTTTATCCACTATCCTCCACGTTCAGTTCGACTATAAATCATTCACAATATGCTTCATTTTTCAACGAGTTCATTGCACTAAATTATTCTAACTAGACCTTAATTCTTCGTTTCTCATTAACAGTAAGTATCATAGTGAATCTAATACTCAAAAAAAAAAAAAAGGTTAAACCGAATAAAGAAGAACAACAATTGCAATCCTCAGAGCATCGGGAATCAAACAACACCTGACATTCTTTTATGAACCATTCAAATATCAGCAGACGATATAATATAAATATAAAGTAAAACCAGATGTTTATTTTCCCATCGGAATAACGTACCTTACGATTGGGCGATGAAGAGGTAAATTCAGGAGTATCAAATGGCTTCAACAGCAACAGCAATCGCTTTCGCACCATTTTTCCTTTCCTTTCGAAATTTCACGGTTTACGTGTTATAGTCGGAGCTCGAGTTGGCTGCGCATGGCGGTGGTGACGATGATTTAGCATATTTTCAAAGAAAGGGAAATCGCAACCGTTGGAAGAATCCCTAATCGGTTGGACTCGAATGGGATTTGAGCAATTGGCGGATTGTCCGGCCCGAATTGCCCGAATTGTGCCCCAGTTTGTTTTTGGGCTCTTCAAGAGTCTGCTACTTTTTTTTTTTTTTTTTTTTTTTAATTTTGTGGAATCACAAGTTTATTGAGAAGAGATTAGAGGAAATAAATATAGAATTTAAACTATGTAAAGTTTTGGATTTCAGCATCATTCAAATTTGTTTTGGAATTAAATATTTCAGCATCATTTTAGAGTTATTGAAATGGTTTTAAATTAAAAAAAAAATTTGTCAATTTTTTAGTATTTATAATCTAAAAATATTTTATTATTTAATAACTGTGAATTATAAATAAAATATTTTTTTGAAGAAATAAATAAAATATTTAAAAATAGTTTTAAATAATTTTTTTCCCTTTCCAAGTATAAGTATTAATATATTGATCATCTCAAACTTCATATATATATATATATATATATATATATATATATATATATATTATAGTTGATTGAGATCGATACTATTCAAATAATTGCAGAAACAATTATATTACTTATTGATTTGTGATTAAATTAGTATGAATCTCATATTTTGACATTGAATCGGTATTTAATTAATAACATTGGATAGTATAATTGTCATGACATTTTTACAATCATATATAAACAAATAATATTTGTAACTAAGTGAATCAAATATTTTAGTTGAGCTTATACGATCTATAAACCTGTTTTCATTATATATATATATATATATATTTTTTTTTTTCTTTCATAATCTTCATAAAGGTAAAATAACTAATGTAATTGAAAATGAAATAAGTAAATAAATTAAATAGAATGATTTGATTACCATGATAGATAATTAGGCTGTGTTTGGATTGGGGGTTTAGGTTGGTTTCGGATTATAAACCAATCTAAACCCCCGTTTGGTTTGGGGTTATAAGGTGGGATAATAAACTGGGCCCGGAGGATTGGGATGTTTAATTATCATGGCCCGGGTGATTGAGTTGGCCACAATGCAGTATTATAAACCCACCAATTTTGGTGGGTTTAAAATAAACCCAACAGTAACATATTTTTCTCCCCAAAATGCCCCTCCTTTTTTGGTGCAAAGGACGTATTTGCCCTTATACATCCTAAGAACCTCGAATATGCCATTACATATAAGTACCAAAAATCACTGCCTCCCCCCAATTTTGAAAACCCTAGTCCTTCTAAGATTCTGCAAAACTCTTCCCTCAATTTTGCGTGGCCAGACCACGCCGATTTCAAAGAGATCGAGGCAAAAGTTTCAGAGGAGAAAGCCGACCGCTGTGCGTGCAAGTGGCCACACGAGTTACTACAGTCCACCGAAGATAAGGCCGAGATTTCTCTAACACGAGAGAGGTGCAATAGAGTCTGTTAGATCGTGGTTTTGGCGTAAGTATTTTCACCCCGTCTACAAGGTTTTGGCGTAAGTATTTTCCCCCGATTTTCAATCTAAGTAATAAACTATCGATGAGTACAAAATTTAGCAGCTAGGAAGTCTTGGAATATATGTTTTTCCTTTTCGTTTGAAGCTCTCTGAAACTAGGGTCTGAAGATTTCTTATAACCCATCAAGAGTATTGAGGGTAATCTTTTACGATCCTTTTGTTTAGTAAACATCTAGCAACTTCTTTTTCTTCCTAACTGATGCAATGGGGAGTTGGTTTCCCAATATTATTTTTCAATGCCACAAGGTGTGATTTCTCTGACCAATTATTCACAAATGGGATTGTCTTCGACGTTCTACAATAGGTTGTTCGATGTTGTTTTTACATGTCAGGTTGTAATCGTATTGAAAGTAGGTATGTTTTATTATCCGATTACAGTTTTCGTCTTTTTTTTTGTGATTATGTTTGCATTTGGTGTATAAGCTTTCTTGTACACACTACTTTTTTGGTGTATAATCAATATGGAATCTGATATTGGAATCAAGGGTATGTACGTTTAGCGTTGCTTAAGGAAGATTATAGACATCCATTTTTAGTTGCATTTAGTTTATGATCTTGAAGAGTCTTTTTATACTTTACCAATTCCTAGAAATGTATGCATATGTTATAGATCTCTCCACCGTGTATATTACCACAACACTCAATTTGCAGTTTTCAGTCCTATAACTTGTGACGGTCCAGTTTTGAATTTTTTTTTCAACAATTGCATGAATATTAGCCTTCAAGTTGTGGCCTGGCCTTTGCTTATAAGATTCATTTAAACAATATGTCATTGTAAGCCATTTTGCCTTGGGTTATATCAAGCACCCAAATTTAATGAGCCAGAATTAGTAGATGTTTGGATCTCCGGTAACCTATTCTATAAATGTTGCTTTTTAAGTGAATGCAGAGTAATTACTTCCCTCTAATATCAACCATCTATGTGTTCTGATTATAGATTAGTATTAGTGCTAACTTTAGCTTCTGGCCCACTTTAAAATTTCTCTGTTTAAATGCGAGAACAACATTGACATGATATGCCGAAATTGGAAATACAGCTATGATGTTTTTTGAACTTTAATCCAACAGGTGGTCCATGATTTGCAATGCACCTGTTAACAATTGAGGTTTCTGTGCCCTTTATGTGTATATTTTTTGTTGTTGAAGTTTGTTCATGTCAAATTTTAGAAGTTAATTATATCATTAGCAGTATCTGTTTTCTGAAAATGGAATATGTAATCTTTGTCCTAATAAATTCTGCTGTACTATTACTTGGATGCAGTTTCGAAGTAATTGGAAGGAATCCATTTCGCTTATTGCGTTGATATCGCTGTACTTTGCTTGCTCAAACCTTTTAGTGATGTGCTTTCATGGTTGGAATACTTATTTGCTTATTTTTCAGTTTAGCATAGACGAATGTGATATCATTCAATTAGGATTGGGTTTGTTGTTGTAGTTCTAGGACATAATTGCGATATGAATCACAATGTGTTAACTGATGTTATTTGATTGTCTTGAAGCCATGAATGAATAAAGGATTACTTAATTAACTAATACAACAACACATTAGGAGATCCTAACTGGATCAGAAGGAATTTTGCATTTGTGCAGTATGAGTTGCAAGAAGATGCCACCCGAGCATTAGAAGCAACGCACCTAAGGTCTGTATATCTCCAAGAATTTCATCAAATGTTCCAATAATTTAATTTATTTCATACACGACTCTTACTACATGGCTTGGAATTCAATGCTGGTAGTTCATGGACTGAGTGATTTCAGTGGAATATGCAATTCGTGAAGATGACGACAAAAGAAATGGGCAGAGCCCCGATAGAAGGGGCCGTGATGTGTCCCCTGATAGAAGAAACTATGATAGGCGACGTTCTCCAAGTCCCTATCAAAGGGATAGGGGTAGCCCTGATTATGGACATGAGGCTGTACCAAATTCTAGATCTGAACGAAGGGGCAGTCCTCGCTATGGAAGGGCTGAAAGCCCTGCCAATGACAGATATAACAGGTAGATATATTGTTTCTGTTTCGATGCTTTTCGTGGTTTTTCTAAATGAACCCTAATTTAATTATCGATTCATATATTTTCCATGTAGTCGTTCGCCTTCTCCACTTGAAAGACCTCGATCTTAAGGAAGAAAGTAGCATTAGATAGTCTTGCCATCAATTTCTCCTCCAATTTTCTTAAGACTGCAAGTTGACTAGCTATTGAACTTCGAGTGGAATGTAGTATCTATCGTATGGTTATTGAATTCAGTTGTAGCCTCGTAGGTAAGTCTCTTGACTCTCTTCTATGTTTGGAATTAATATGTATGATATTCTTGATGGATTTATTGGCTAATTGATCTCATGATTTGCTGAAATATTGATCTTTTGGAAGATGTTGAACTAACTGGGCATGAGTTCTTGCCACTCTCTTTTCTCAGTAGTTTCAGTTTTAACTTTAATAAATTCCAGTTGTAGAGCTTCTGATATTGACATTTTATTTAGTTTTTTTTTTTTTGGTCAGTACAAGTTCTGGGCTTTTTTTTCATAAATTAATTTTTTTAGTAATTTATGATATACTATCATACTACAACAACGTTGGGGTAAATGGACAGATTTATTGCACGCAAATTTTATTAAAAAAATTTAGTTTTTTCTATTAGTTTTTTATTAAACAATTTTTAGCAATATAATTATTATATCAAACACTCTCACCCAATTTTTCAAATTATATTAAATATGAATTATTTGTAATTACAAATAAATTTCTTCAAGAGTGAAAAAAGAAATATCTAAATTTAATACATTTTTAAAAAAATCTTATCTTAATTGTGTTTCAATATAAACCTCAAAAACTAGGCTTGTTGCATAATTCATTTAATGAGGGGTATTTTGGGTATTTTACATTTTTAACTTGCCAAACCTACAAACCAAACAAAGATTTATAAACTATCACAATTTACAAAATATATAATCATTCAAACTAAACACAAAAATTTAAATCCAAACTAACCTAAACCAACAAACCAAACACCTAAATTAACACTTTTTTTGTCTTCAATGAACAGTAAATAATCCCACTTTTAAACAAACTAGGTCAAACCCAACCTCCAAACCAAACGAACGTGTAATAAAACCCAAACACATGGTTCATGCTAACAGCCTAACACGCAGCAAAAAAGAAAAATAATAATAAAAAAAAGCTAACACGCAGCAACGGTCCAAAAAAACATATACCACAATAAGGTAACCCACGTAACCCTTAACCAAACCCGATCCGAAAATAGTTTGTGCTAAACCAAACCATAGTCAAGCGGATCCAATTTTCCGGGTATATCAAAATACCAGAAATCCGGTTCATATCCAATTCTGCAAAATATCTGAAGGGCGATCCAAACCCTAACCATTTGCACCATTTCGGGTCTCCGATAGGGCTTTCCCTGCAAATTTCACCACCGCCCAAAATTATTCTTCGCAGGTTTGTTTTTCATCCATGTATACGTCGGATCCGACCCGATTTCGGTGATCCAAAGAGCTTAAATTCTTTTTGAATTGTGTGATCCGTTATGAGATTCAACTCTCGGTTTGTTTGCCCTTTTGTGATTTGAGTTTGATGATAAATTTTCTGAACTTAAAATAAAATTATATGCTGTATCACGTGTGTTTTTTCGTGCAATTATTTTTGTTTTTTTTGATGCATCTATCACCCGGGTTGAATGGGAAGCCCGGAATCAAGATTTTGTCGAATTGTTTATGTGAAAAGTTGAAAACTAGTGGCTTTATGTGTTTGTGGTGCATTTTGTGTGTGTTTGGAATTATGACCACTCTGTGCTTTTGTATGTTGAAATTACCTGATGACTGAAAATTTGATCTTTTCAGTTCCACTGCCCAAACTAGATCGTGAGCTTCCATATAGCTGTTTCACTTTTCCGATCAATTGCTCAAACGTCATAGAATTACGCAATTGAATGGCCAAACATATGAGTGCATATATCTATTTGACAAAGTAAATAGTTTCACAAAATGATCTCTTAGTTTACCTCTGTGTTCTGACCTATATTCTGGAGCAATTTGAAGTAATTTCAAGGATTTTCAGGTTTCTTGTATGAAAATTTTGCTTAAGTTATTTTGTTGGTAATGACTTGGCTACTTAATAATTTGATCAAGTAATCCATCCATAATGATATAGTATATCCATTCAAGTGTTTAATTGGAATGAAAATGTGGACACTGTTGAACAACTGGACGCATCGTTATCCATTCAACAGTATCATAGTTGACAATTAATGCATGATAAGTGAAGATATGCACCATCACATGGAAATGGGTTGCATAAGATAGCTGTTTTCTCTCGTCACTGGTGTATTTCTTGATTATTCTTAATGATGTCAGTAGCCAACTGCTGGCTGCTGGATTATCTTGCCATTCCTGCTCACATCCTTGTAAATGTGACTACTTTCACTGTCATTTCCCTTTTCTCTTATTATTCTAAATCGATGATATGCATTCATGTTAATGCTCATTTATGTATCTTTTTTCATAGTTCACAAAATGTTTTTCTTCTTCAGACTATTATAGTCTAATTGCCAAAACATGGTTGTCTTAATTGCTTCTGTTTCATTTATGACATGAATGAATGTGAGCTGTTTTTACTGTCCTTTTGTCTTGAGAGGAGCTCTATTGACTGGAGTTTCACATCATTGATGCAGATTAGATAATTTTAATACCCTGTCCATGTTATGGAAGTATTAAATGAGATCCCTGCCAAGAAAACAAAGAGGTTGACTTCTGTTGTGTGGAATCATTTTGAAAGAGTCAGAAAGGCGGACGCACAATATGCTGTTTGTCTCCATTGCAAAAAGAAACTGAGTGGGTCCAGTAACAGTGGTACAACTCATTTAAGGAATCATTTGTTAAGGTGCCTGAAGAGATCAAATTATGATGTTACTCAGATACTTTCTGCTAAGAGGAAAAGAAAAGAAACTAGTCAGAGTCCTCTTCGACAAAGTAATCTCGCTGTACCAACCCTCAACTATGAAGAAGTGAAATTAAAGGATGAAATCCTCAGCCCTATACCTCTTAACTATGAGCCGGAGCAAAAGAAAGAGGAAGCTATCCAGACTATCAATTTGGGAAGTGTCAGATTTGATCAAGAGCGAAGTAGGTTTGATCTTGCTCGAATGATTATGTTACATGGTTACCCTCTGGGCATGGTGGACCATGTTGGATTCAAAGTATTCGTTAAGAATCTGCAGCCTTTGTTTGAGGTTAACGATAATGGAGCCATTGAACTAGACTGCCTGACCATCTACAGGAAGGAGAAACAAAAGTTATACGATGCAATTCATTATTTGCATGGTAGAATCAACCTTGCTGTTGACATGTGGGTTTCACCCGAGAATGGTGAGTATATGTGCCTCACAGCTAATTATATTGACGAGAACTGGAGGATACAGAAGAAGATGCTCAATTTCGTATCATTGGATCCATCTCACACTGATGACATGCTTTCAGAAGTTATTATTAAGAGTTTGACAGACTGGGCTATTGATCCCAAGTTGTTTTCTATGACATTTGATGACTGTTCTGCTTATGAAATTATGGTGTTCAGGATTAAGGATTGGCTATCCCAAAATAGACCTCTTTTAAAGAATGGTGATTTATTTGATGTGCGATGTGTTACCCATCTAATGAAGTCCATTGTTCAAGAAGTCATGGAAGCCTGTCGGCATGTGATTCATAAAGCCCGCGAGAGTGTAAGGCATGTTAAAAGTACACAAGCATCACTCGTGAAATTTAATGAAATTGCTCAAGAAGTTGGAATCAGCAGTGGTAGGCGTCTTGTTCTGGACTGTCCGATGAAATGGAATTCAACTTACTTGATGCTTGAATCAGCAATAGAGTACAAAGGTGCCTTTTCTCTTTTGCAAGAGCATGATCCATCCTATTCTAAGGCTTTATCTGAGGCGGAGTGGGAATGGGCTAGTTCCATTGCAGGTTTCATAAAATTTCTTATTGAAGTCACTAATGGTGTCATAGGCAACAGATATTCAACTTCTAACATATTTTTTGCGGAGTTATGTGATTTGAACATTCAACTAATTGAGTGGTGTAAGAGCCCCGATGATTTTCTTAGTTCTGTGGCATTGAAGATGAAACTCAAATTTGATGTGTATTGGAGCAAGTGCAGCTTGGCTTTAGCTATAGCAGCAATTTTAGACCCTCGTTTCAAAATGAAGTTGGTCGAGTACTATTTTAGGCAGATTTATGGCAGCGCTGCCCCTGAACGCATCAAAGAAGTTTCCGCTGGTCTCAGGGAACTCTTTAACGAGTACTCCATGTGCCCATCTTCTCCAGATCAAGATTCACCTCTACCTGGTAGCTGCTTACCCAGTTCCAGCAATGGTTCTCGAGATAAACTAAAGGGTTTCGATAAGTTCCTTTATGAAACCTCTCAAAGTCAAAGCATGTCTTCGGATCTAGATAAATATTTAGAAGAGCCTGTCTTTCCGCGTAATTGCGATTTCAGCATATTGAATTGGTGGAAAGTTCACACACCAAGGTATCCAATCTTGTCTATGATGGCACGTGACATTCTTGCTATTCCCGTGTCCACTCTTGGACCAGAGGTCGCGTTCAGCAACAGTGGCAGAGTGCTTGATAAGCATCATAGTTCTCTAAGTCCAGATTCTAGAGAAGCTCTGATTTGTGGGCAAGACTGGTTGAGAATAGAACCAGAAGGTATGAACAGCTTAACGTTTATTGTTAGATTATCTTCTTATGAGTTTGCATATTGAAATCATCCGTTCTTGTTTTCCCAGCATCCATTCTGCCTCTAAGCTGTCTGCCCATGCCGCTTTCCATGGAAACAAGTTGACAACATGCTATATGGTATATTCTATATCATTCTACATCCTTGCTGAATAAATTCTGGGATTGTTATTGATCCACATTCTTGATTTCTCATGAAGGTTGATAGACTGAAAAGCCGATCATCCTGACTTTTCAACTCTCTCTCTCTCTCTCTCTCTTGTAGATCTGTGAGACATACATTTATGTTGCCTGCGTAATTTGTTCATTGCTGATCCAAAGTATTATTGCTTTTAAACATAAGGGCATTTGCTTTGTTAGGGTGCCTGTGAATCTTGATATTGTAGTAGATACCAGTTGACCATCATCTCTATTTACATAATTATAGATAACTGGAACCTGAGATGTATAAATTGTGTTTTTTTCTTGCTGTACTCTTTATGTTATTGATGAATCTGAGTGTATGATATGACTATGATCAATATAAATCGGCTTACACTGATGAAATGGATTAATATTGAATTACAATATCTGAAGTGAGTTATACTTTTGTCTCTTGGACTTTTATTTTTTTATATTTTAACTTTTGCCATTGAAAAGTGGTGAAAAGTGAAATGTAGGGGCAACATCCATGAAAAAATATATTTAAAAGTACAAAGTGAAATACCCACAGACAAGTTTTGTCTAACTTGTGCATGCAATTAATCGAAAATCAAGCAATCATCTTGTCATCATTTTTTTTTTTTTTTTTTTTTTTTTTTTTTCGGTTTGAGGTGTGGGGGTTTGGTGCAGGGATGAAAGAATCGCGATATTTCGGTGATATATTGTCGAAATATTGCTCATATCGCGCTCCCGAAATAAAAATACATTGTAATATTTTTTTTTTTGTCAAAATATTGTTGAAATATTGGTGATATTTCGGAAAATGTCATTTTTTCGATGAAAATGACACGATACCGTGTGATATCGCGGATATGTCGGCAATATGTCAGTAAGTTCATATGTCGGCGGAAATTTATGAATTTTGATTTTTTTATCTATTAGTAAAATAAATATGAATTTAGATATACTATGCATTAATATATATATATATATAATCTAATTTATTGCATTAATATTATCTAATTTATTATATATAAAAATAGAACAAATAAAATTAGAGAAGATGAAATTTTAAGTGCATTTACAATATTAAGTAAAAATATAATATAGTAAAATTATAAACAATATAAATATCAATGTTAGGTCATTATTATAAAAGTAGTGTTCGATGAGTAGGTCATTGGGTGGCCTAACTAGTGTTCGATGAGTTTTCTAATGTTGATCTATTTTATAAAATTATATTCAATTAGCGATTCAATTCATTTATTTTGTCCAAATTCATCCCATATTCTATGAATTCATATTGAATATAATAAATTTGAAATAAACACAAAATACCAAAAAAAAAAAAAAAACGTATTATATATTATAGGGTGGAATTTCCTTTTGTGAAGGTTCAAACTTCCAAGCGTGGAGTTAAAAGAAAACATTTATTTATTTTATTTTGGAAGAGTTGTGGAATGAATAATTTGAAATAAAATATGAAATTTGTCACGGTTTTGAGTTTATCAAATTTGTCTTTTTTTGTTTTTGTTTTTGTCCAACCAAATTTAATTAACATTGTTTGTAGCGTGTTAGTGATTTAATACTTGCTGGATTTAGTGAAGCCCATCTACTTATTTATTTGGTGCATTAGTAAACCCATCCCATTGTAATTTTATAGTGGCCGAATTTTTGTAGAGACAAGAATGGAGAATATTTGATCATGAAAATTCTAATTTTGAGAGAGAAAGGCAGAGATCGTAGGATGAAGTAAAGTGCATGGAGAAAAGAGCACCACTTTTATTTTTAAAAAAATAAATGTTAATAACAACAATTAAAGCACCCAGCCAGTTGAATTTAAATAGATTGTTTTAGTATTTCAAATTCGTTGACATGTGTCATGACGTTGATCATAATTCTTTTATATATATATATATATATATATATATATATATATATATACACACACACATTAGTATTAGTATAGGACCCGTGTAATACAAGAAATTTTACAAAAAAATTAAGTACAACTTGACAAGTTTTGAAAATTTTAAATATTATTTATATATTAAAATTGAACTTATGGGTTGTGTAGTACATATTGTTGACGTCAAATTTTGTAAAGCACAAAATTCTAGCCAAACACCCAAAATATCGATCGGGCTATAATAAATCGAACCGAACAAAAAATATAAAAATCGAATAAAATAAGAAAAAGACTATGCCCGGTGCCTATTCGGACAAATTTGTTTGGCTCTGGTCGGTCATTTTTGGCCAGATAGAGCATTTTTTATATAAAGTTGAGAGTAAAAAGCTCTCTAATTGCTTGAATACAATGATTTCGGAACTAGAATTCTCCTTTAAATGAGGATTGGAGCCCTATTTATAGGCTAAATGTAATGATAAGAAACTTAGTGAATAAGACTCAAATCCCCCAATTTTAGGGTCCATATAAGATTTGGTCTGAATTTGTTTCCTTTCTTGCAGAATCTCTCTTGAAATAATCCAGCTCTTTTCTGCTCATTTAGGGTAAATAGCGTCAGTTCTGGTCGACGTTTCTTTCTGGCCGGTACGACCCTAATCAAGTTCACCCTGGTCAGATTGATCTTGGCCAGATCGATCCTGGCCGGGTCTCCCTGATCGGGTCGGTCGACCTTGAACTGATTCGGCCTCTGGTCCTTCTCTGGTCTGGTCCTTCTCTGGTCTGCTCGATTAACAAGCCAACGGCCAAACCGGGTCGCTAAGCAGGGGGTCAACACATATCATTTAATTAAATATTAAATATAATATAATTAAGTAATTATTTAATAGTAGAATTATAATTAGTTTCATTTGTAGAGGATCATAATTTTGTATTATTATCTTGAAGAGAATGTATATTGTTATGTCTATTATATTATTCAACACATCCATCATTTTTTTTAGTTTGCTTCTTTTTTTTTCAACGTCTATAACAACCCTCAATTTTTATTTTCATATAAACTATAAAAACTGAAAGTCAAAATTTTACAAAATAAATTTTATAATTTATTTTAAAATACATATTCAAAAAAATTATTCAATTTATTAATTAATAAGTTTGAACAACCATTTTCAATCAGGCAAGTTTTATTTATTTATTTATAATTTTTCTCTAAACTTTTAAATTTAACAAATTTTAGATATGTAAATAATTTATATTATTGAAGTTTAACATATGTTATTTAGATAAATCTATTAACATTTCTATATTATTTATTTAGTAATGTTTTTTAGTAACATAAAATTTGAAGTAATTAATTAGTTACATTTAATGTGAAAATAGTGTCTTATTTTCATATATATAAATATATATTCTTTCATACTTTTAAAATATACTACTACGAATCTAATAGGTATGCAAGCTTTCAACATGCAAAGTTTGGGTGCGATTTCAAAACGAATCTGGAGGCTGGAGCTCAACTTCACCACCCCTTTTTCTGAGAATTTGTGGTGGCATCCACACACATCCAATTCTCTATTTTAATATTATATTTCACGTTTATATAAATTAATTTTATATTGCTAACATTTCTATATTTCTACAGTTCACGACATGATATATTACAGAATGTAAGTGCCCCACTTTACTGATGGTAGTTCTGGCATCTACCCTAGAAATAGGTTAAAAAATATTTCTCATATTAATGGTTAATAAAGTTGTATCACTATCCTATAGTGGCATTTTAAAATTTTCCCCAAGTTATCTTCTTAAATAAATATACTGGCCTTATTTTAAAGATAAAATATTTATTATTAGTAAAAAAGAGGAATCTGAAAAATATGGCAAAGTTGGTTATGACAATTGACAAAAAGTGAAAGACATGCTTTTGGGAAAGGCATAAATCTCTCTCTTTTCTCATAGGCATGAAAAAAGTTCACGTGAACACAATTGAACCAATTACCATCCCATAACACACCTCATTTCAATAAAATCACACTTCTTGTTAATTAGCAACCACCTTACTAAAGTGTAAATAGTATAATTCTTATAAAATTGTTTCGCGAGTTTCTGTAACATCCTCGAGTAAAAACCTACACGTCATTGGTCATTCATTTCATACATCATATGCATTTCGTATTATTTATATGCTCTTATGCAATTGGTGTTGAGAAAACCCTATCATAATTGGTTGAGATTCTAATAATGTTCAAGTTCATAATGTAAATTGTTTAGGTAATAGTATTAATAATTAATTATATATTTAACTAATATAATAATAATATATATATTTATGAAATGAGTAATTGCATGTATATATATAATGTCCATTTCATTATACTATACACGTGCATGTGTATAAGGTTGTTACAAGGATAATAATAATATAATAATAGTAAAGTAATAATGATAATTAAAAATAAAAAAAAATACTAAAGAAGCTTGCAGAGAGAGGCGGTGGAAAGGAGGATAACAGAGAGAAAAGAAAAGAAGAACATAGGAAAAAAAAGAAGGGAAAGAAAAGAAAGAAGAGAAAATAGTTTGTGAATTCGGGTTCGTTTCTTCATCGTTTTGCTTCAAATTTTGAGGGGAGCTTGTGGTGACACGTTCTTCGATTTGATTGGAGTGAATTCTCAAAGATTATCCCAAAAAGGTACAAAGAAATTAGTGAATTAGATATATCTCAAGTTATCGTAATTATTTGATGTTTTGATAACTTTAGAGGCTGAATTGGGGAAAACTTAAAACATGAAACTTATAGCCATATCTCTTAGCTAAACTCAGAAGAAAACCATGGATGACTCGGTTAAGTATTGAATGAGATAATATCAAAAGAATAAAGATTGCTAGAATTTAGTGTTATATATGAAATAAATGAAATTAAACATACATACATTGCATTTAATTGCATAATAGAAATATATATATATATATATATATATATATATATATATATATTAAGGAGACAATTAGGCTAAATTGCATTGAATCATATAGAAGCATGGACTATAGAACGGGAGGAGGAACTAGAGCGACAAACAGATTACTTATCATAGTCAGGTGAGTATAAACCGTATATGTGATTTATATGCAATGTGATGTGATTTATATGCGACAGTTTGCTATATGTGTTCTATAAGAAATGTGTATTTATATGAAATTGTCATTGGGTCAAATGATATATTGGTAAATATATACGTGATCATATGTTCAGATGAATGATATATTGCAGTACAATTTGCATTGAAGTTAAAAAGGCATGTGACTGTCTTGCTGTGAATCTGTATACAAAGTGGAGACCTTTGGGTCAAATTCATATTGGAGACCTACGGGTCTATATACACAGTGGAGACCTTCGGGTCAAATTCATATTGGAGACCTACGGGTCTATATACACAGTGGCATATTAGAAATCTCGGGACAAATCCAAGCTTGAGCAGTTCACAGAATAATAAACCGGACATAGTGGCATTTGCATATGTTTGATTATATTTTTGATTAATGTTAATGATTGTTATCTGCTTATTATTTAATTAAGTTAATGGTCTATATTCACTGAGTTGCGACTCATAAAAATCGCATATATATATATTTAGGTCAATAGCTCTTTTGACGTGGGTTGTATATATAGACGCCACGCTATACCAGGTCGGCCGGCTGATGCCTCGTGCAACCTTCTCCTCCTACTCATTTTGCATTTTGAAACGTGTGTATCACGATTTGTATTTAATATGGCAATGACTTATGTTGAGATATTGATTGTGTTTTAATTTTATATGATATTAGTCCTTAAATAATGTTTTTATACTTATATGGATAAACAAAACGTCAGTATGACCTGTCTACATGATGAATATTTTATTGTTAAATATACGTCATAGGGGTATATGGTGTTACAGTTTAGTTTGGTATCAGAGCGGAGATATGATTCCTTAGGATCATTATGCATTCATAAGTATTATACATCATATGTAATTGATATTGATATTGCATTTAAATAAATAGGAAAATGGACATTCATAAGCATGAATCATTGAGGAGAGAAGGTCTAGCCGTGCCACATCAATCGATAGAGACATCTCATATATTACATGTATCACATGAGTCTGCATAACATTCACCTAGACGGGCAGAACAAGAGGTACATGGGCCATGTATAGGTTCCAGAAGTAAAAATTTCAAAGAGCTCCGTAAATTATGAACATTTGACTTTTATAGAACTACTGATCCTACTGAAGTTGAGACATGGCTTAAAAGAATAGAAATAGTTTTTGGTATCATGAGGTGTACTGTAGAGGAATGGTTTGACTTTGCAGTGTCACTTTTACAAGGGGATGCATATGATTGGTGGGAGACAGTTCCACATGCTACAGTACAGCCGACAATCCTTACTTGGGATGATTTTCTCACTGTGTTCAGAGACAGATATATGCCAGAGGTATACCAGGATAACAAACAAAGGGAATTTCTATCTCTTAAACAGGGGAATATGTCAGTTGCCGAGTATAAAGTTAAATTTACTTAATTATCACCTTATGCGGCTGCAATGGTTGCTACGGAGCGAGATAGATGTAGACGTTTTGAGGAGGGACTTTCATATAATATTCGAAGCAAGATTATACATTGGGATCTCCATACTTACACAGATTTACGTACTGCAGCAATTAGGGTCGAGACTTTGTTAAAAGAACGACAAACATATTTTCAAAAACCAAAGAGAGAGTTAATGACTCATATTGGTGAGTCAAGTGAGAAGCCAATTAAACGTCAGAGTTTTTCCTCTCCAGCACAGACTTTTAGCAGATGTGGTCCAGTCGGTTAAAGAGGTGGACGTGTACAATCTTTTGGTCGTGGAGGTGGTCGATGACCTAGCCCGACAATACAGACACGACTTATGTGTCAGCACTGTGGTCGATATCATGCAAGAGAGTGCCGATTTCTTACTGGAGGTTGTTATTACTGTGGACAACAAGGACATTTATAGGGAATGCCCAACTAGACCTGATAGATCAAACACTGGCAGAGTGGCATCGAAATCGAAGTGCAAAATATTCGGCCGGCAGCACCAGTGGCGAGTATTGGTTGAGATCGTGGTAGAGGACAAACTTTAAGCTCTACTGCTAGTAGAGGAAGATCAGAGACACCGGGAACACGATCACAGGGTCAGACACGAGTTTTTGCTATGTCACAACGGGAGACAATTACATCACCTGAGGTCATTACTGGTAAACTCTATTTGAATGATTTTGAAATACATGTTTTGATAGATCCAGGATCCACTCATTCATTCATATCATCTACCATAGCATCTCATTTGCATAAGGAACCCGAACTACTAAATTACAACTTAGGAGTACATACTCCATTGGGCGAGGTTGTGATGGTACATATGGTATATCGAAATTGTATAATGCGGGTTGATACAGTAGCGTTACCAGCTGAGTTGATCCTGTTATTTCTGTGTGAGTTTGATGTTATATTAGGTATGGACTGGTTATCGAGACATCATGTTAAAGTGGATTGTTATACTAAAAAAGTAGTGATAAATTCTCCTGAATAGACTAAAGTTGTTTTCTATGGTGATCGACGGATTGTACCAACATGTTTGATTTCAGCAACAACAGTTTTCCGTATGATTAGAGACGGATGCGAGACATATCTGGCACATGTTATGGATCGTAAAGCTACATATGATGAGATTAGAGATATTCTAATTGTTAAAGATTTTTCTGATGTTTTCCCAAAGGATTTACCAGGATTACCACCAGATAGAGAGACAGAGTTCACCATAGAATTGATGTCAGGTACCACACCAATCTCTACTCCTCTATATCGGATGGCCCCATTGGAGTTACAGGAATTAAAGAAACTATTGTAGGAACTGTTAGACAAAGGGTATATACGGGCTAGTGTATCACCTTGGGGTGCATTGGTGTTTTTCGTGAAAAAAAAAGATGGTACATTACGACTGTGTATAGATTATCGAAAGCTGAATCAAGTGACAGTGAAGAACAAATACCAATTACCATGGATAGATGATTTGTTTGATCAGCTACAGGGTGCGCAAAGATTTTCCAAGATAGATCTTCGATTTGGGTACCATCAGTTAAAGATAGCCAAAGATAATATTTCGAAGACAACATTTAGAACTCGATATGGGCATTATGAATTTTTGGTGATGTCATTTGGTTTAACTGATGCACCAACAGTATTTATTACTTTAATGAATAAAGTGTTCCAACCTTTCCTTGATAAATTTGTCATTGTCTTCATTGATGATATACTGGTATATTCACGGAGTACAGAAGAGCACGCGGATCATTTACGGATAATGTTACAAACTTTGTGAGAAAAAATTGAGTAAATGTGAGTTTTGGTTGGATCATGTGGTATTTTTGGGACACATAGTATCTGGACAAGATATAGAGGTCGATTCTAGAAAGATTGAGGCAGTGGTAAACTAGGAGGTGCCAACGACAGTTTTAGAGGTTCAAATCTTTCTTGGTATGGTTGGATACTACAAACGATTTGTCGAAGGATTTTCCATTATAGTAGCACCACTCACGAAACTGCTACAAAAGAATGTTTCATTTCATTGGAGTGACAGATGCCAACAGAACTTTGATGAGTTAAAGCACTGTTTGTATAATATATATACGTAAGTGTGTATGTGCATGTTATATAAAGTTGACTAATATTATAATAATATATATATTTATGAAATGAGTAATTGCATGTATATATATAATGTCCATTTCATTAGACTATACACGTGCATGTGTATAAAGTTACAAGGATAATAATAATAATATAATAATAG
Organism: Scutellaria galericulata; assembly: GCA_946896805.1. NCBI lineage: Eukaryota > Viridiplantae > Streptophyta > Magnoliopsida > Lamiales > Lamiaceae > Scutellaria > Scutellaria galericulata. Next base: position 24,600,564 of record OX335785.1, read on the forward strand.
TAAAGTAATAATGACAATTAAAAATAAAAATAAAAATATAAGATACTAAAGAAGCTTGCAGAGAGAGGCGGTGGAATGGGAGGATAACAGAGAGAAAAGAAGAACAAAAGAAAAAGAAGAAGGAAAAGAAAATAAAGAAGAAAGAAGAGTTTGTGAATTTGGGTTCGTTTCTTTATCGTTTTGCTTCAGATTTTGAGGGGGGCTCGTGGTGACATGTTCTTCGATTTGATCGGAGTGAATTCTCAAATATTATCCCAAAAAGGTACAAAGAAATTAGTGAATTAGATATATCTCAAGTTATCGTAATTTGTTGATGTTTTGGTAACTTTAGAGGCTGAATTGGGGAAAACTTAAAACATGAAACTTATAGTCCTATCTCTTAGCTAAACTCAGAAGAAAACCGTGGATGACTCGGGTAAGTATTGAGTGAGATAATGTCAAAAGAATTAAGGTTGCTAGAATTTAGTGTTATATATGAAATAAATGAAATTAAGCATGCATGCATTGCATTTAATTGCATAATAGAAATATATATATTAAGGAGACCATTAGGCTAAATTTTATTGAATCATATAGGAGCACGGGCTGTAAAACGGGAAGAGGAACTAGAGCGACAAACGGATTACTTATCATAGTCAGGTGAGTATAAATCGTATATGTGATTTATACGTAATGTGATGTGATTTATATGCGACGTTTGCTATATGCGTTCTATAAGAAATATGTATTTATATGAAATTGTCATTGGGTCAAATGATATATTGGTAAATGTATACGTGATCATATGTTCAGATGAATGATATGTTGCAGTACAATTTGCATGAAATTAAAAAGGCATGTGACTGTCTTGCTATGAATCTGTATACAAAGTGGAGACCTTCCGGTCAAATTCATATTGGAGACCTACAGGTCTATATACACAGTGGAGACCTACGGGTCAAATTCATATTGGAGACCTACGGGTCTATATACACAGTGACATATTGGAAATCTCGGAACAGATCCAAGCTTGAGCAGTTCACAGAATAATAAACCGGACATAGTGGCATTTGCATATGTTTGATTATATTTTTTATTAATGTTAATGATTGTTATCTGCTTATTATTTAATTAAGTTAATGGTCTGTATTCATTGAGTTGCAACTCATAAAAATCGCATATATATATATATATATATATATTTAGGTCAATAGCTCTTTTGACGTGGGTTGTATATATAGACGCCACGCTATACCAGGTCGGCCGGCTGATGCCTCATGCAACCTTCTCCTCCTACTCATTTTGCATTTTGGAACGTGTGTATCACGATTTGTATTTAATATGGCAATGACTTATGTTGAGATATTGATTGTGTTTTAATTTTATATGATATTAGTCCTTAAATAATATTTTTATACTTATATGAATAAACAAAATGTCAGTATGACCTGCCTACATAATGAATATTTTATTGTTAAATATACGTTATAGGGGTATAGGGTGTTACAGTTTCATTCAGTAAGACAAGTCAATTACCACAATTAACTATCTAAAAATCAAAGATTTAACTCATAAAAATGGATTTGAGTTGGGAATGTTGGATTACGTCTCACTGAATTATATATGTGAGATGATCTTATGTAAGTTTTTTGTATTATTTAAATTTGTTTATTATGAGAAATTACTAATTTAATGAGCTTGAAATTTAAAAAAAAATTAAAATAATTAGAAGTTGAAAAATAGTAAATCGATTTTTGAAATCTTACATACTGTTAATATTCTATTTTAAATTTATTAGGTTCTTTTATGGTTATATTGAATATAATTTTTTTTCTTTACCAATATTAGAAAGTTTGATGATCTTGTATTATTACTTAAACAGAATGTCGTTCATTGATAAGACAATACATTCATTTTGTAAGATATTACTCATAAAGATTGGGGAATCGAACCAAACCATGGACTAGCATGAGAAAAAAGTCGTTTGTGCTAATGCGATTCTACCTAATTAATCAATGTTGTAAATGATATTTCATTATGTCGTGGAAAATATATTAAATCTAACGCAATAATATAAACAGGATAAATAACAAACTGTATATACTATATACTACACATAAGAGAGTGTGAAAAAGTTACGATACATTACAAGTATTTATTTAAAAATATTACAATATAACATGCCATATTTTATTGGGTCATTTAGTTCTCTCAAATTATAGCTAAATTTGTTCAGTGAGATCCCATAAACTTGTCAATTGTCATTTCGAATTGATTCCTTATCATGTTGGATTGAGTCATTTCATTTCGGGTACTGATAAATTCGATCTGCATTATATCAATTTCTATATTTCATTAATCTTTGGTCACAAATGTCAACAAAACCAATCTCGTATCCAATACAAATAAAGTATTCGAATATTATAATCGTAAAAACCAAAAAGAAAAAAAAAAAAAAAAATCAAAAGTTTATGTTTGAGTTAACGACCTAGGACGACCGAGCATAAAGTATAAAAAACACTATCACAAGTCACAACCATATTGTGCCATGCTATTAATTTAAAGCAAACTTTATTAAGGAGAATGTGCATTTAGTTTTCCTTTAAAAACTTTAACACGCACATTTATACTTATATGCTGATATCAATTATTAAATTTCTCATAAAGGATCAAAGTATTAAAAAAAAAAAAACAGCTAATTATTACAATACAATGATATGAAAGAGCAAATATTACAATTTACAGATAGGACCTTGAAACTACTATGTTTTGGAAATATGCATATACCATGAATAGCAAATCGACCATTAAACAATCGCAAAATTTAATCATACATCCAATTTTAATTTAAGAAACCCTAATTTCACTACTCTTCTTACCGAAATTTTCTTGAACCACATCAAATCATACACCCAATTTTAATTTGAGAAAATATTCTTTTACCAAACTGTACTTCACAATTCGGTTTGAAATTAGTAAAAAACATCGCCCATAGTTGCATTAGGGGTGACAAATAATGTTGTGATGATCGTATGGAACCCTCGCAGCCTCGCAACAAGAGTACAATCAAATAAGGGCAAATATGAATAAGACATGACAATATAGCAGACATGCTTAAAAATACGTTAAACATGACATGTATCATTGAAATCATAACATATTGTTACATTTTTATGACTACTTATTTAGTTTGTTAAGTTGGAGTTAATTGGGTCGATCCAATTTGATATGATTTCTTTAACTTGTCTTGACGACCCGATTCGATATCAATCCTAATATAGTAGAACATATCATAAATCTAATAATTTTGTATAGAGTGTTTGTATAGATCAATAATATCATGTTTTGAATTTGAACATATATTATAAAATACAAATAATTAATATGTTTTATATTTATATATTCCTATAGCATGACTCAATTGAAAGACAAAGTGCAAATTTACATATTCTTAGAACTTAAATCAAATTTGAATTTTTTAAAAAAGTAATAAATGCGATATTAAAATTTGAAAAAGGAGGTGGAACAAATTCCCTCCAAATGATTGGGCAGCAAAGAGCAAGCTGGCTCCTGAGTCGTACCTATATTTGGCCACAAATTTATCACAGAATTCTCTCTCTTTCTCTCTCTCTCTCTCTAGGCATATAAACACACGATATATACACCCACACACATACCTTTATATCACATATATAGCTACGCAATATGCACCGCACCAACAGCATTACATAAAGCTAAGCTACTGCTTTTGATTCCAGCCTTTTCTCTTTCTTCTCGAGAGCTCTTCGTCTTCTTCCCATCGCCAAAAGCCATTCATGAGAGGATTCGCAATGCTTTAATGGACCCTGACGTCAACATTTTTCTCCCAATTTCCAGGTTTTTTTCCCAATTTTCCCTTTTTTATGCTGATAATCACGCATGAACTGATGATGTTTTGCGGATCACTGATTTAATTGCGAATCGCCGATTTGAATCTGCATATCAATTTGCTGTTCGTTTTTTGTGCGGTTACAGTTTTGATGCATTTTCACGAGTTTTGTAGTTCGTGTTTTTTGTTTCTGTTAGCGTATAACTGATATTATATATATATATATATATATATATATATATATATATATATATATCCTGGATTTAACAGATAGACGAAGATTGATAGTAATGAATGAATAAGAAGTTTGATTTCAGGAATTTTTAATGGAACGATGAAAAACTTTTGGTACCATTATGATTTGTTTATATATATATATATATATATATATATATATATATATATATATAATATTATGTGTGTCTAAATATATATTTTGATGTTATAACGTGTTTTTTTTCTTATAAAATAGGGATTACTTTTATTTTCTGATAATATTTTATATTGTATTAAAATAATGAAAATTTTATCAGTACTATGTCATTTAAAATTATAAATACAACTTAAAAACAAATGGCTTTGATAATGAAAAATATTTTTTTTTTATACAAAATATATAAAATATAATATGAAAATATTATATTTTAATTAATTTATGTTAATAAGTTATAAGAACATAAAATTTGGGTTCTATGCAGTAATCTAAATAATTCGTCTCTTAGTGTCATTATTGACTTGACTTTGGTATGGTAATTTTGAGACATTAAGAATTTTACTTTTAATTAAGTTAATAAAAAATAAAAAAATTGAACTCAATGATAGCATAGTGATAAACTAATTATGTTTTCATATCTACATGAGAACAAATATAATATATATTTAACTCGTGAAAATGATGGTGAAAGCAGAACACGAAAATGAAATCAAAAATGGTCCAAGTTACTTGTCTAGGAGATCCATGGCATTCTATGGTTGTAGGATTGCTTTAATTTGCGTCACCCAACTTGTAGATTTAATTTGGGGTAATGTTTATCTTTTCTGGATATATTTTAGGTATTTTTGATGTTATTAGGATTTGATAGTATCAATTCAGAACAAATTTTGTCGAATATATATAAAAAAATGGTGGTATACACACTCCAAAATTTACTAAATATACTCTATTTAAAAAAAAAAGTATAAAATTACATTTTTTAAGATGTGTTTAGTATATTTGGAGTGTATAATTTCTCTAACCAATATAAAAATAAATTCGAGACTATCTTAATAGTTAAGAAAATATATTGGGTCCATGGGGGTTGGACTTAGCGAATAGTTTAGTAAAAGACTAGTAGATAACCACTCAAAGCAGATTTCCTTTAGAATCTCAATGAATGAGTTTGGAAATTGAAACTTTGTATGCTTCCTCAAGTAAGGTGTAAAACTACTGGAGTTTGAGTTGAGGTGCAGAAAAGGAAGTATTTAATTGTACTAAAATCTATTATTGATAGTTTCAAGAGGACACCACATGTACGGATTCATTTCGACCATGTTCTAATTTGGATAACACTTTGGGGTCTCTTGGACCCTATGTCTCTATTCGCTTCACTAATTCAAATATTTTTCGAATTAGGGTCAGAAAGGTCATAGTTCTGATAAATAATATGACTCTGATTATGTTTCTAGATATAATGCACTTAACCTAGGAGAGAGAATTTTATTCAATGTGCAAACATTATTAACCAATTTTGGCCCATTTGAGACATGAATGTTAATATATCCTTAAGCACAATTTTTTTTTTTTATTATTGTCAAAATATAAGTCGTCTTTAATTTGCCAAACGGGTAGACCTGTATAATTTATAAGGCAAAAAATAATAATATATGAGGGTCACATTTATATATGAAATACAATAATTTAAAATGAAATTTAATATTATTTCCCCCAAGATATCTCAAAGCATTCTAATCCTCACAATACAGATCATTATTCCCCTAGATATTTTCACCTTGAGGTTCTTACATTGTCTAAATCATTCTCGATTATGGACCCCCACTACTTATTGGCAGGACACTTTATTGCAGAGTGAATATTTTCTATGATTCTGTCTAAATATAAGTATAGGAAGGTGGGCATTTTCTATCCATTTATATATATATATATATATATATATATATATATATGTCATGTTTTCTATTTTTAAATATAAGAAAATATGTTTTTATAGCTATTTTCATTTTCATTTTTAGCTAAGAATACGTTTAACTTGACCTAAAAAAACCAGTTTTTAGACACTTTTAGGGATATTTTTATCTTTGAGATAAATAGTGAGTAAACAATACATCTTCTGTTTGTCAGTGATAAAGAGAAACAGATCTTATTATATGAAATTATATTAACAAATGTTTTATTCATCTTCTGTTTTACTTACGTGCAAATGTCATGTTTTTAGTACGGTCCTAACTTTCATTAACTTTAATTTGCACAAACATTGACCATATGTTTTCCCACTTGTCGTAGCAGAGTACAGTACTATAGTACATGTGGGTCTATTTGTTCCCTATTATTTTCCCATTTGGCCTACCTAGATTCTTCTTACTTTCATCACCTTAACATAAAGATCTTTCTTTGATCCACCTTTTTCACATTTCTTGATATGCATCATTTGATTTATATGTTTTTGACTTTAATTTAGTGTTCTTCAGAATTCACGGACAAACAGTGAATATTTAGAGGGTCCCAACCTGTTTTTACAGAAACCTTCAAATTCCTAGGTCAATTAAGAATTTTGAAAAAAAAATATTATCTATCTAAAAAACTAAAAATTCAGAAAATTTGAAAACATAATTTAGTGAACCCAAATTGAGAACTGTAATCTATTCATAGTATTTTGCTTGGTCATAATAAGATTTGTGGATTAGAAGATTCTAATACTTTAGTCTTAATTGAAAAACCCATTTTACTAGTCAATCATTATATATTAACTTACTTCAAAAACCATAGTATATAACTAAACCAGTCAACTAAATGTTTATTAAACCTGATTTGGTTGTCATGCATATTGCGCAATTTTTTTTTTTTTAAATAGACCCTATTATTACATCACTTATTTAGAGTTTGTAATGGTTTTCCTATGTGGCCTAGCTAGTGGCTTGCGCTTCATCGAATCAGCCTGGATAAGATATTTGTTGATCCACTTTACTCGTATTTCTTGTGTTCTTTTTGTTGCTTTTGAAAATGGGAGATCTGGGACTCTGAAAAGATAGGAGGGAAGGTAATTCTTGGTAAAAGGATATATAATTTTTAAAAAGTTATTATTTTATGATATATATATATATATATATATATATATATATATTACACATAATCAAATGTAAATTGATATTGATATTGATATTATTACCTTCAACGTCATCAATTTTAGTTTTGATTTGTTATGGTGTCACATCTTAGATAGATTTAGTTGTGGTTTAGTTTTAAACGTGTGAAACTTAGACGGACTCAATTGTGATCTAATCCTGAATATGTGGAAAGTTAAATAGCAACCGTCGATTTCACATTAGAATTTGTTTTTTTTTTTTTTTTTTTCTATTTTTTAGAAAGAAAACTTGAGTCTTAGATGCAACAACATTAAGATAATAATACCAAATCACCTCATAACAAAAGTGAGTTTCAACTCATTTGAAAAGAAAAAAAAAAGAGAGAGAGAGAAACTTGAATTCTTATAATGCAATGAATTAAGGCTTACATCCATCTATTGTTATATTTATACTAAATGAATACATATATATTATCGATATTCATTAAGCCATCATAGATTAAATGATTTTTTTTTTTATGTTTTTTACAACTCATGTATATTTTTTATAATGAAAATTAAGCCAATATGAATTTTACTGATATCACATATATACAAGGATGAAAATATCTATTTTTACCGATATTTCTATTTTTTTACGTGACCGATACAAAAATGAAATGCAATCGATATATCTCTGATATTTTCATTTTTTCACGGAAATTTTGTCAAAATATCGGTATCGATTTCGATATGGCTTTATAATACAAATTATAGGAAAATATGTGAAATATCGATAAATATATGTGAAATATCGACAAATATTAGTATCGATTTCGATCTCGATGGTTTCATGAGACAAATTATAGAAAAATCAGGAAAATATCGATAAATATGAATGGAATATCGGTAAATATCAGAAAAATATTGATAAATATACGTACCGATATTTCCACTGATACTGATATTTTCACGATATTTTCGTGAAACTAAGATACCGATATTTTTATCGAAATTGAAATTTTCATCGTCGGTCTAATCTAACACCGAATATCTTAAACTCAACGTAAAGTTGTGACTTGGGATGTTTAATTGCAGAAGAAAGAATATCCTCTTTTTGCGAAGCCGAAATATTAAGGGAAAAAAAAACAGGAAAAGACGCATCACTATCAAATTTAGACAACCTAAATCCCAAAAATCCAGGTGTCTGATTTATTAAATGCAGAAGAGACAGAGTGGAGTAGCGCAACGCTTTTTGAGAAGGTGAAATCGTGAATTGCCAGTAGCTTAATTCCATTTGGTTCCACCTGCATGGATGCGCCTCTGCATACTCTCTCAAGCTTACACGAGGATTCATCTTCGCTTTCTCTTTCTCTCTCTCTATGCTATTTCTCTGCCACCCGGAGATTCTTTCTCTTCCTCATTTTCTCTCTCTCTCCTCCGCAACCTTCTTCACAGGATTTTGGGATCCCATTCAGTACAAAACCATCCTTTTCGTTTCCGTTGCATAGATTTTACTGTGGAAACATCTTCTGTGTTTGAAATTGATGCCAATTTCTATGTATTGGTGCATATTAGAGTTTAGTGCATGCAATGTGTTTGTGTTTGTGTTTTTAGCTACAAATTTCGTGAACACACTTGATTTTTTATTATTATTTGTATTTATTATTATTATTATTTTTTTTTTTTTTTTTTGCCTTGTTCCGGACTGGGTAATGTGTTGTAAATATGTATAGTTATGCATTTACGTGTTTCTTTGAGTTTGGAAACGTGCACACTGTTGTTACATTGAGATGAACTTGGATCAATTTTGTGACATGAGTGATAAAGTTTAGGTAGTTTTATGTTAGGGACTTGATGGTAAACCCATGTTTCTCATTCAAGACAACTCCGTGTATCCTGTTTTCTTTGTTATCTCTTATCTTTTGTGAACGCCTGTCTTTGTCTTGTTTTAGCCTTGTGGTAAATGTGGAAAATACTTATCGATAATGGCATTCATTTCAGAAAGAAAAACTGATTCTAATACAAATATCCATAGTTTCAGCTTCCCCATAACAATTGTGCGATTAGTAATAATCCTCCTTGCGAGAGTTTCTGGAATGAGTTCTTATCAAATTGTGTTGATCGAAATGCAGGGCAATTGCTCTCTGGCGCATTTGAACTGTATTGAAGCCCACCTTGGAGGTCTTACTCTGAACTGCTCATATGCCTGGGAATAAGTGCAACGACAACTCACAAGTTCCCAATACACGCGTGGGAAGGCTCTTGAGAGAAAGAGAACGGAGGAGGAGCAACAGAGTTCCTTTTCTTAGTGATGGAAATGATGGCAATCGAGGGATTGAGATCCCTGAATACGATAACTCAGGAAATTCGTACGTAGAACAGTATTTGGAAGGTGCTGCACAAGCACATCGTGAAGGGTGGGAAAGGCCAGATGGTAGACCTATTAAACAGAGATTGCTGGTGGTTGCTAACAGATTGCCTGTATCTGCAGTAAGGAGAGGCGAGGATTCGTGGTCATTAGAGATAAGTGCAGGAGGTTTAGTCAGCGCTCTTCTTGGTGAGCTTGTAGCATGCTTTCTTTCTGTTCCCATCATCTATTTTTAGGAACCACTGAAGAAATTAAACAATGATGTTACAGTATGCTGATATCATCTAATGCTTCATTTCGTAGGTGTTAAGGAGTTTGAGGCACGATGGATTGGTTGGGCGGGTGTAAATGTGCCAGACAAGGTTGGGCAAGAGGCGCTTACTAAAGCTCTTGCTGAGAAGGTGAAATTGTCGTTAGCATCTTCATAGTTTTTTACATACAAATTGCATATGTTATTGTGTCTGATTCAGATAGAAAACATTTCAATTTTACACCTGTGTGGGTGATGCATGATGTTGGTGCTTAAATTTACTCTTTTACTCTTTCCAGAAGTGCATTCCTGTTTTCCTTGATGAAGAGATTGTTCATCAGTATTACAATGGCTACTGCAATAATATATTATGGCCACTGTTCCACTATCTTGGACTCCCGCAAGAAGATCGGCTTGCAACTACCAGGAGTTTCCAGTCACAGTTTACTGCATATAAAAAGGCAAACCAGATGTTTGCTGATGTTGTTAACACTCATTATGAGGAAGGCGATGTTGTTTGGTGTCATGACTACCACCTTATGTTTCTCCCAAAATGTCTGAAGGATCATAATAGCAAGATGAAAGTTGGGTGGTTTCTTCACACTCCATTTCCATCTTCTGAAATCCACCGGACTTTGCCATCTCGATCTGAGCTATTACGTGCAGTTCTAGCTGCTGATTTAGTGGGGTAATATGTTTGTCACTCCAATAACTACTCGATGACATCCAGGATTTGCAATATTTTCTATGAGTGGAACTGCATATTCATAGTTGTAGAATAGCACAATATATACCTTTTATTTTTATAGCATGCCCATTCAGTAGAGGAAACAAACTTATTAACTTTTCATACTTAATAATGTGGCTTTAATATTTGTTTGCTTCACTTATCATAGAGTGTTCTGATTATAACTTTAAATTCGATAAACGCACTCTTTCATCAACTATCTTCCCAAGTAAGCAGCCTATATTGTTTTTATCTAACAGTCAAGTATCTAGATTTGCCCGAGTTTATTATCATCTCAATCTTCTGATTTAGGTGCATCGTGTAATCTCTTTTCTATGTGCCCAAAGCTTTATTTGTTCTGGCTGCTGGGTTATTGATATTTTTTTATTCTAATCAACTCTATTTACTGCATGCTATAAGATGAAATTGCTTACTTATCGTTAGTTGGATTTATTTCCAGCTTCCACACATATGATTATGCAAGACATTTTGTGAGTGCCTGTACTCGTATTCTTGGACTTGAAGGTATTCCTGAAGGAGTAGAGGATCAAGGGAGACTAACTCGTGTGGCTGCGGTATGTCCTCATGAATTTTCCTGAACTACTACTACATTCTTGATATTCCAGTTGCTCCATTTGCTGAATGTCAACAGTCTAAAAAAGTTGGACCTATATGCTAATAAATTGTAGTGGCCTCATACTTCTCTATTTGTTGTACGTAGTTTCCGATAGGGATTGATTCAGAAAGGTTCATGCGTGCTCTCGAAGTTCCAGAAGTCCAGGAACACATTAAAGAATTAAAAGAAAGATTTGCTGGAAGAAAGGTGTGTTCTCTATCCTGGTTATGTATGTCAGGTGTGCAGAAGTGTTTCTTTGGCTCTAAATTTTGTTGATTGTATAGTAGATGGATTATACTATAATTAAATTCCTCAATCATGATACCCATTAATTTTGAGGAGAAAATGACAAAGTATCTAAAAAGCAATCCAGCACAACTTTTATTGTTCAGTATTGGGGAGAGTGATATAATAACTCAATTGCTTTCATCTCTCTAAGTAATTTGGTTTGCTTATCTCACTAAGTTCTTAATCATAAATCTGTATTTATTATAATTAAAGACTTTAAGTATTAATTTTATTGCAGGTAATGCTGGGTGTGGATCGTCTTGATATGATAAAAGGAATCCCTCAAAAGATACTGGCATTTGAAAAATTTCTGGAGGAAAACCCATACTGGCGTGATAAAGTGGTTTTGTTGCAAATTGCTGTGCCAACCCGAACTGATGTTCCCGAATGTATGGTCTTATGGTAGTTCCACATATTTGACTTCCAAATATTTTGTCTTCTCCCATGGAATATTAACATTTCATCTAGTTTATCCTTCTGGTCTCTATAGATCAAAAACTTACAAGCCAGGTTCATGAAATTGTTGGACGAATCAATGGCAGATTTGGAAGTTTGACTACTGTTCCAATTCACCATTTGGTTAGCATTTTCTTCAGTAACAATTAGTTAATTACGTTTCTCTACTTTATTGAATATCTGATTCTTGATCCTTCTGATGGTAAAAATATAAAAATTCAAACTTCTTTTCTTTCATTCCCAAGTTTCTTCTCATCTAGGGACAAGCATCTAGTGCCATATTTTTTATCTCTTCATGTTTTCATGTCACTTTTATCATTATGCATTTCTCTTTTGCTCAAGATAAACAAGTTCCTCTTTTAGATTTCAGCTAGGTTTATTTCAGTCAAGGCATTCAAATTCCTCATTTGATCAAAATATATTTCTGAACTTCAAATCTGAACAAGTTACAATTCTTGAAAATCTTCAGATGCAGCATGCTAGTATTCAATGCAGACTGATTGGCTACTCAGCTCTCTTTTGCTTCTGTTTATGACATGCCAGTCACCTATTGGCGTGTGATGCTGTAAATAATTTCCTAGACATTGATGTATGTATTCATATATACTTTTCAGATTTTGAAGCTTATTTTTGTTTAACTGCAGGATCGTTCTCTAGACTTCCAGGCCCTGTGTGCACTTTACGCTGTCACCGGTAATGTAGCTATCAGTTAATCTTGTGTTTTTAGTTCTGTTTCCTTGTTTTAGAGGTGACTACCCATCTTTTCACATAACAAATTGAGAATACATCGATTGGTTGTAGTGGATGAGCCGTATTGATCATAAACCATGTAACACCAATCTGGGGAGTGGAAGTAAACCCACACACACACATACACTTTCTCTTGTACACCACAATTTTTAGTCAATAGCAAATCAAGTTTAAATTGGAATAATAAAAAGCTTGAACTTTTTAACTTGAAGTTTTCCCCAGTTATGAACTTCTGGCTCAAAGTGCAAGTTCAAAATTCCTCCAACTGGTTCTAAAATGCACCGTCTGATGTGCTAAAATTGTAGTTAATGTTTCCTGAATGCTGGTAGTGTGGATAATATTAGCTGATTTCTTGGTTTTAAAATTTGTTCCAAAACAGTTTGGTGACTGTTGGTTGACTTGATTTATCAGATGTAGCACTTGTAACGTCTTTGCGGGATGGAATGAATCTCGTCAGCTATGAGTTTGTGGCGTGTCAAGATTCTAAAAGGGGGGTCCTCATCCTCAGTGAGGTATCCATCTCTGCAATTCTATTTTACAATATGTTTTCTTTAAATGCACAAAAAGTTTTTTATTTTCTGAGGAAAAATGCATGAGTCTTTAGACTCCTATGAATCATCTTCAAGATGACATGCTCTATCTTTCTTGAAAAAATTGCTCACCTCTCTTCAGTGTATCATATTAATTTTGTCTGAGGATTTGAAACGTTTGACAATGATTCTCTTTTCTGGTTGGATATCCTCTTTTATCCATCAATTATCATATCATTTGTTTAACTAATGTGTCAATTTGAACTCTCTCTTTCTATTGTCTGGAAATGCTTTTGTTTCCTGTGATGACTCCTTTCTATAAACTGTAGTTTGCTGGAGCAGCACAGTCTCTAGGTGCTGGAGCGATTCTCGTTAATCCTTGGAACATCACAGAAGTTGCTGCTGCCATAGGCCAGGCTTTGAATATGCCCGCTGAAGAAAGAGAGAAACGCCATAGGCATAATTTTAAGCATGTGACTACCCATACTGCTCAACAGTGGGCTGAAATCTTTGTAAGGTGAGTAGATGATGGGGTGTCTTTAAACATCCTGCTTATTTTCATAATTGAGGAACTCAAAGATTTCTCTGGATGTGGGCGTTGATATTTAGGCTTAAATTTTTTTGTTTTGTAAAAATGAAAATATAGTTGTGTTTGCACTTCTTTTAGGATGAAAGAAAATACATGTTGCTTACACCTTCAGTGCTTTGCTTGGTACTCTAGTGGAGATCTAATTGCATAGTGAATATGGTCCTATATATACAAAAACCAATAGCTATGATACACTGAACCTAAATTTGTACTTATGCTTGCAGCGAGCTGAATGATACTGTTATAGAAGCCCAGCAGAGAATAAGAAAAGCTCCGCCCCAACTTGTCTTCGGTGATGCAATCAAGCGTTACATGCAGTCTAATAATCGGTTACTTATACTGGTATGTTCCATATTTACTTATTGAGTTATAAATTGTACATCAGCAACTGCATAAACATGTTAAGACTGTTACGCATAATCCTCCAACTATAGCAAAATTCTAAAGCTCTCTTTTTTCATCTGAATGATTACAATTTCTCAACAAGAATCAACATTCTCCAATGCTTTTCCAAACACATATTCAGAAACAATCTCTTTTCTCTAAATTACTGCATTTCTCTCTTTTTTTTTCAGAGATAAGACTTTAGATAAATGAGATGTCAAGCAATCACTTAGTATAAAAAATATGTTCTATACTAACTTATATACTTTCTGTGTGATGATATACATGAAAATCAAAATATGAGTGCAAACCTTTCATTGCAATATATATATTTAATTTTTTTCCAAGCCTGGACTGTAAGTCAATATGCATTCTTAATTTTGTTTGTCTATCAATATACAGGGTTTTAATGCTACACTTACTGAACCGATTGATACTCCTGGAAGAAGGGGAGGTCAGATCAAAGAAATGGAACTGAAATTGCATCCTGAGTTGAGAGGACCTCTTACAATGCTTTGCAATGACCCAAATACAACAATTGTGGTCCTTAGTGGAAGTGATAGAAGTGTCCTAGATGACGTACATCATCTCTCTCTCTCTCTCTCTCTCTCTTCCCTTGCTGATTCCTTCTCACTATAACTTCTAAAACAATTGCTTATGCAGAACTTCGGGAAGTATAACATGTGGCTAGCAGCTGAAAATGGGATGTTTCTACGATCTACAAAAGGAGAATGGATGACGACAATGCCAGAGCACTTGAATATGGATTGGGTTGACAGTGTGAAGGTATGAGAAACTGTGCTTATATGATCATTATAATTTCCTCATTTGAGCCTACAAATCACTTGATGCTTCAAACACCTATTTCAGCATGTTCTTGAGTACTTTACTGAAAGAACCCCAAGATCACATTTCGAGCGCCGTGAGACTTCACTTGTATGGAACTACAAGTATGCAGGTAATAGTTACAATGGTGATGAGTCACTGCTAAGTTATTATTCATACCACACATTTTTCTAATTGTTTGTTCTCCAATCTCTTCTCTTTCTTTTAAGATCATGAATTTGGAAGATTGCAAGCTAGAGACATGCTGCAGCATCTTTGGACTGGTCCGATTTCCAACTCATCTGTAGATGTTGTCCAAGGGAGCCGCTCAGTTGAGGTGCGAGCAGTTGGTGTCACAAAGGTAGCTATATCTCTTGGATATTAAATTTTAATTGATTTCAGTTATACCTATATATTCTCTTTATTAGTTATTCGTTTTTGTATTTTCCCTTTCTGTGTACAGGGAGCAGCTATTGACCGTATAATGGGAGAGATTGTTCATAGTAAAGCCATCAGTACACCAATAGATTTTGTGTTGTGCATCGGGCATTTCTTAGGAAAGGTATTCTCAGCTTGCATCTTAAGCATTATTAATTCCTAATTTCTCTTCTCTTAAGCAATTTGTAGAAACTTCAAACTAGCATGCTGTCCACAACCTGTACAGCATGAATCAGCAAGAAACTTGCGTAACAAAACTAAAAGGACCTTGTAACAAGAATAAGATGACTAATATCTTATAATTTTGTCATGTAAGTGGAAATAAGGATAGTGTTCATGAATCGTTGTCAAAACACTCAAAACTCATACCTTTAATGGTTTAAAAAATGATGTACCTATAATTAGCAATTACTAAGCATCAGTGCACGTTTTTTGTAGCAATATAATTTATAGTCATAAAAATGAAAAAAACTATTTCCTTTTTACTAATGTTGGCTTTGCTTTAGGATGAGGATGTGTACACATTTTTTGAACCAGAGCTCCCCCCTGATTCCTTCAGTGTATCGAGAAGTAAGGTAACAGACGCAATTAAGCATTCGTTTGAGAAAAGGCAAGCTCCGAAGGTTCCCTCTTGCAGAAGCAACTCGAGGCCTCCTCAGGGTAAGGGCCAGCATAATGGGCAAAGTTCCGACAAGAAATCAACGAGTAGTAACTCTGGAAGCAGCAAACGATCATCACAGGAAAATATATCGTGGAATGTGCTCGATTTGAAAAAGGAGAACTACTTTTCTGTTGCTGTTGGGCGAACGAGAACAAACGCACGGTATCTTCTCAACAACTCAGATGATGTAGTTACATTTCTTAAGGAATTAGCTGATGGGGCTTTCTCTTCATCCTATTGAGCTCATCATGTGAAGTTCTGTCATTCTAAGCTATTATTGACTTGTATTAACCCTTTATGTTCCAAACTTTGATACTTGTCTCTAAAGCTCCCAGAAGAATATTTATAGATTTCCGTTACATTTTATAAAGGGCGGGTATAGGAAATCTTTTGCCCCTTAGAAACTCTCTCTCTCTCTCTCTCTCACCTAACTATAGACACAATGTGAGTCTGATCGAGCGAATCTATTTACCCCTGATAAATTTAGTTTCTAATATATTTTAGTTTTTCTCAATTGAATTACAATGTGTTTTAAATTTCTAACATAAGTAATTGAATCGAATTGAGTTCAAGCTTGAAAACTTGAGGCTAAAGTTTTGAATCAAATGGCTCGTTGACGCGATACCATTGCACTCCTAATATGTAGTTATGTGAGAATCTTCCGAAAGGTGCATGGAAAGTATTATGAGGAAAATTTGTGCAAGGTTTAGGGAAAATTAGAAGTGGTTTTGGGTCATCTGCAGTGTTGGAAGGAGCCTATGAAGTAATACCAAATATCAGCCTAGAGAGAGAGTATCAAAATCCAAATAATTCATTCAAATGTATCCAGATGTCATATCCAGAAAAGACATGAACAGAACAACCAGTATAAGCAGAGGTGCTTTACATAGCAGAATTTCGCAAATCTAACCACCTCATTCATTTAAAACTAAACAACACATCCTGCAAGATTGAGCTAAAAGTGAAAACTGGGAGAGAGATCAATCAATCACCCAAAAATTGAGCTAGAACCTGAGCTTCGTATAAACTATAACCTAACATACAGAGGGAATGCATCACCTAGACCGAAATGCAGAAAATCAGCTTATATGTTGACAACAAGAGACGCCTTAGTTGGCAGGGGTTTTCCTGTTGGGTTCAAATACGTACTTGATCAATGACTCCTTGATCGATAGCAACTCAGGAAACTCCTTCTTCAACTTAGAGGCATCCATTTCATTGTTACTTCTAGCAGCAACGATGACCTTTGCTTGCTCTTCAAGGGTAAAGTTGGCCCATTTGAAGTCTGGATCAATGTATTGCTTGTACATCTCCAAGATTTCATTGTGGCTGACAACGCCAGGGTTTGTGAAGTTCCATATGCCCCTAAGGTTCCGCTTTGCCATCTCAATTGAAATCAGAAGAAGCTCATCCAATATTGTCATGCTGTTGGGGATATTAACCACCTTATTATACTTTGAAATCTTAGTGATGAAATTGCGTGGGTTGCTCAGATCCGAAGATATCGGCATTCGAACTCTAAGTGTGCAAACATTGTCATATTCTCTCAAGAGCTCTTCCACCTGATTTAATGCACATAAAAAATAATTAATTCCCATATATAAAAGAAGAAAATGTGCTAATGGAGTTTGTTATTACTGAAAATAGTGCATATATAAAGCTGTAAAGAAAAATTGGGACGAGAATGAGGATATTACCATGGCCTTGGTCTTGGAATAGAAAGAACCATTGAAATTGGGCATGTCTTCCTCCTTAAAGCCAATGCCAGAACCTTCAGGATGTGCAGCGTCATATTCAAATATGCACCCAGTGGCAAAGTTCATCATAAGGAGGCCATGCTCACGGCATACATCCGCCAAGGTCAATGTCCCAACAACATTGGCACGAATTGTTTCAGTCTTGTGACTTTCACACCAATCAACATTGGGCCTACCAGTTACACCAGCAGCATTAAAAACATGTGTTGGCTTGACAGAAAGGATGTCCGCCACAAGTTGCGAACGATTCTCAAGACGCCCTTTTCCATATTCGTAGGAAATTTCTTGTTTCTCACACAATTTTCCGAGCAAACCACCAATCCACCCAGTCCTTCCATAGATCAAGAACTTGAAGGCTGGTTTATGTGGTGATGCGCTGCTTTTAGAATTAGGTACCAACATTTTGGTCTGGTTAGAAATACCAGTGAACTCAGACTTTCCAGACTCGTACTTCTCAGCATCATCAAAATGTCTCTCTATTCCACCAGGCATCATCAGCATTCTAGGATGAGGGAGCAACGCACCAGATACATCGCCCCACCACTCAGGATTGCTGGTATACCACTCAATGGTCTTCTTCAGACCCTCTTCCCATGTGGTCTTTTCAGACCAACCCAAATTCTTCAGCTTTTGGTCATCAAGGAAATACCTCTGATCATTAAATGGTCTGTTCTCCACAAACTGAATGTTCTTGTCAGGATCCATGTTAAATAGTTTGCATATGTCCGTGGCAACATCGAGGACCCTCCTTTCTTTCTTGGTCCCTATGTTGTAAACATGACCAACTTCCCCCTTGTGGAGAACGACTTCAAACGCCTCAGCAACATCCTCACAGTAAAGGTAACTTCGCACGTTGGTACCATCACCATGAATAGGAAGAGTTTTCCCTCTCATGGCCAAAAGGATGAACTTGGGAATCAACTTTTCGGGAAATTGATTGGGACCATAAACATTGTTTCCTCGGGTGGTAATGACAGGCAATCCATATGATCTACCATAAGCCATAACAAGCATCTCTGCCCCAGCTTTGGTCGCTGAGTAAGGGTTTGTAGGGAGGAGCTGTGAGGCCTCGTGATTTCCTACAACTGCATCCTCCTCAGTCTCTCCATAGACCTCATCTGTGCTAACATGGATAAACCTTCTAATCTGTCCAGTAACTTTGCAGGCCTCCAAAAGAACATGGGTGCCATAGATGTTGTTCTTGGTGAACTCAAAACTGTTACCAAAAGAATTGTCAACATGGGTTTGGGCTGCAAAATGCATTATAGTGTCGATGTTCTCAGTTATGAGAAGGTAGTTGACAAGATCAGCACTAGCAATATCTCCCTTGACAAATTTGAAGTTGGGAGAGGATTTAGAAGGGAGAAGATTTTTCAGATTGGAACAGTAATCAAGCTTGTCAAGTACAACAATCTTGTAATCAGGGTGGTTTCTAATAAGCCTGTTTGCAACATGAGATGCAATGAATCCAGCAGCCCCAGTAATGAGGATATTCTTGGGGGTGAATGTCGACATCGTCGA
This sequence comes from Scutellaria galericulata, assembly GCA_946896805.1. Taxonomy (NCBI): domain Eukaryota; kingdom Viridiplantae; phylum Streptophyta; class Magnoliopsida; order Lamiales; family Lamiaceae; genus Scutellaria; species Scutellaria galericulata. Next base: position 24,619,852 of record OX335785.1, read on the forward strand.
TTAGGATCTATAAGAGAAAACACATGATGTTAGATGCATACAATGAGTCGTGTAGATTCCAAATAATGAATGTCAAAATCAAACTGCTTCTACACAAAGGGAATCAACTAAGATTATCTTGATCTTATTCAATGTGCTCACACAAATATACATGGTGTCATAACATAAACAAAAGACTCAAACACAAGTCGAAGTTTTTGTTCCCTTTTAAATTGTGGTCTGAGCATATGAAACTAAAGAGATAATGAAACTTAATTAAGAGAACATCTTTCCCATAAATAACTACAGTGACAATTGACAAAGATCATCAAGGATCAACTTTGTATATCAGACTTTTATTTCCCTTCCACTGAAACCATAATCCGTTCTATTCATTTAATGTAGAGATGATAAAAATATGCAACGCAAAAAAAATCTTCCCTAATCATATTATTAAAAGCAAGAGGTTGATACCATTAAACAAATCACAATGAGTATATATTCATCGACCAAAAAAATAATAAAAAAGACTAGATCGGCTAATCATTAATCTCAATCAAACGGCACGAACAGCAACCGCTTCACCACCAATCAATCAATTAAAGTATTATAGATCAAATCAAATACGCATAAAAGCAAAACTTTCCACAACCGATCGGCAATTCCTCAACTTTACGGATACGCATAATTACAAACACCTTAAATGCATCGCTCAAGCACACAAAATTGAATAGATCTGACGTAAATAAAACAAACACAGATCATTAAAGCAAATTCCTGCAAAAATAAAACAAAATAATCGCGAGTTAAAATAATCAAACTCACGTAGTTCGATTATCCAGATCAGGATCCACCAGCGAGCTAAGAAACAGGGAAAGAATTCGAAAAAATCCTCTCTACAAGAAAAATAAAAAAAGGATAGAGATCAGAGAGAAAAGAAAATGGTAACAAGGAAAGGGAGTAAGTGGCGAGAAGCAAGGCGTGTCAAGCAACGCAACGCCTCCCTTTTATATACTTACAAACACACAAACCTCAATCTATATATATACGCGGTTCATGCACTTTGCATTTTCCCCAAAAAAAATTGACCCCAATTATAATAGAGAAATTCCAAATAATAATAATAATAATTCGTGGAAGGTGAGAGGAAGGCCAATAACGAAAATGGCGAAGTTGACCTTTGAAGGGAAGGTGATTGATATGGAAACACGCGCCCAACTTTCTCTCCCTTCCTTATTACAATTTACAGATACACATGATTTTGTAGAGAGAGGGTAGGTGGAGAGTGTGATTAACAGTTGGATATATCTAAACTTACTATAATAGTTTTCAAATTGGTAGTGTTATATTTTCTTGAAACATTTTATTTTGAAATTAGAGATGTTTTCTTAAACTATAATTGATAATCTACCAACTGTTTGAGCCTTGTGTTTGGTGCTCTTCTTTGCGTGTAATATAATTAAATCTTCTAATTAACGCAGACTTTCCTTATTTTGATTGGTTGAATTTGATCAAATTGAACTGACTTAAATGCATCAGTAATCACTACTTGCCCGATTAAATCGTTCCAAAACAAGAGGAAACAGAAAACGAATACCCACATAATATTACTATATACATTTACATTTAGCACACCTTTCAAGAGTATATGTAAAGGTGTTGTGAAACATTTATAGCCTTTCAATTTCTTGATATAATGCACTTAACATCCATGAAATTATATGAGTGGCATTTGGAGAATACTATTTCTTGTTGTTAATTTTTTTCTCTTTCAAAGTAGATAATTAATCGCACAAATTTATATGAGACGATATCAGATAAGACATTACGTGAGATGAAATTTTATATAATGTTATATGAGATCGATTTTATATTTAATGGGTTGATTCATTTTTATTGATCCATATTAATTCCATCTTACTTAATGTCTCACGCATTATATTGAGATTGATTTTATATTTAATGGGTTGACTCATTTTTATTGATCCACATTAATTTTATCTTACTTAATATCTCACGTAAGACCTACTCATAATTAAGCACATAAAAGGAAATTTATGGGTAAATTTTACCCTTTCAAAAACAACAAAAACGTATTTAAAATGAAATAGGGCCATCCTTATGAAACTAAGAGAACACAATGTCATAATTATAATTTTTCTCAGATGTTTAATATAAATATAGAAATCAACAAAAAATAAAAAATATAATTTTGCTAATTGTGAAAATGGTGGTTAAATATTGAACGGCTGGGATTTTGTGAGTATGGATTTTGAAAATCTCATGTTTGTTTTGGGATTTGTAGGGTATGATAACAATAAATTTGTTATAGAAAAAATAGATTTTCTTTTTATTGGGAATTATAGAAAAAGTCGGAAAAATGTGATAGAATTGTATAATTTTTTAAATTTTTATCCAAATATGGATTAGACTAGATCAATACAATATCCGAATGGGCCAAGACGAGTGCAACACTAAAAAATTTATAATCCAAAAAATTAATGGTTTTCATCTTAATTTAATATTATATACCATTCCATAGTGGTTTAATTTTTTTATTATTATACGTGAAGTGCACTGAAAATATAGAATTAAAATAAAAAGTAAAATATAATTAGAAATACTAAAACTATAATATATCTGGTTTAATGAACATATTGCCACCAAACACAATCATAAATCTTTCCCACCATACCCCAAAATGGTGGTAGGTGAGGCTTTTAAATTAGGCACACACTTCAGGAATGTTATAACTATCATAGTATCATATATATCACCTTCCTCTTTTATATTTGAATGGGTAGGTACAATTCTGACTTCTGTGTATCATGCATACTTTGACATAGTAAGTGGGTTATTAGCAATATTTTATTTGTTATTGCTTTTTTATCAGCAGAAAATCGTATCAAAGTTACGATATACAATCTTCTCTAATCATACAGAAAAATATATCATCTTTACAAATAAAGGAAGAAGAGATCCACTGTTTCATCATGTTTTTGATCCATCACGTATTTAATCTGAGCGATGTATGTTTAAATGATATTATTAATTATCAAACGTGGTCTATTAAAATAAGATAAGATAAAATATCAAACACAGCTATTTAAAAAAGAAGGAAAAAGTTGAAAAGTAAAATTAGAGGATAAAATGCCGCATATTTCTTGGTTAGGGATGATAATCCAGTTTTGACCCATGACTCGAGTTAATAAAAGACAATAATATCAAATAATTCATATCATTTATTGGAATTGCATTTGTTTAGTAATTTTATTTCAGATCTGTATAATAAAGAATAGAAAATAACAACAGTGTCGAATTATGAAGAATGAATATAAAATAAAAGTTATGATAGAATTGAATTTAGTTTGCCATTTTCAATGTCAATGTAATTAAGGTACTATTTTGAGTTAATGAAAATTAGTATTAATTTAATTAAAATTTATTAAACTTATTTTATTTAGAATAGTTGGATGACTGGATCGCTCCGTGAAAATCGTGGCTGGGTGGGTCCCATCTGAACCTCTCTCTGGCAATCAATCATTCATGAATTTTATGGATAATTAAACGGATGATTCGTGTTTATATTAGCTGGAAAAAGAATCGTGCTAATAAAATTACATCATTTAATGTGAGCCACTGGTTTCCAAACGTAAAATCTGGCCATGGAAATCGTTTTTAAGCATGCGGCAAAGTTGAATGAAGTCTTGTCGATGTCGTAAACTGGGGGGTCTCATTATTTGTTGAGTTTACGTTTGTGTTGTAATTACTATTTTGGTTGGAGAGAGAGAGAGAGAGAGAGAGGATTTTTAGAGAGAGAGTTGGGCTTTTTGAATATTGAAGTCAACATTTTGGTTTTAAGAAGGGGAGAAAATTAAATCTCGATGGTTTATCTGGGTTCACTCCTAACGCTCCAAGTCTGCAAAGATGCAGCTGGAATCGCAGGTATTTTCATTCTTTCCCAGCTTTTTTTTCATGTTTTTTTTTATGCTTATTTAATTCCTTTTTTGTGGATTATTGAGTATTTTTTATGTGGGATTTGTGTGATTATGCCATCAAATCGCAGTTGTAGTTTGTGCTTCATAGTTCTGTATGATTGAAGAGTTTCTTGGAGAGAATTGAAGGACTTTTTAATTGATTCCCTTTGATTTCCTTTTTACAATTGGAGAGAGAGAGAGAGAGAGAGAGAGAGAGAGGTATATTATATTATTAAGAAGTAGGTTATTTGAATTAATAACTCATAAGTAGAGCGGTATATCAAAAGTCTTGCAATCAAGCAACAATAGACTTTGATATTCTGATTCATATTCCTCCAATTCTTTTTTACATTTTTAGGATTTATCTTTGGTTGATAGCTATAGCCATTGAAGTGAAATAATGAAACTAGGGCTAAATATAAATAGTGATCTTGGCTGAACTCAATCTCATGATCATGAATTGCTTTTGCTGCCATTGCAGGAAATATCTTTGCTTTTGGACTATTCCTATCGCCTTTGTAAGTTTACACTCCTAAACCTTATTCTTTCAGAAATCATTCAACTTCAAATCATAAGAACAAAACAAGTTTTGTCCACAAATGCCTTCCATTTATGTTTCTTTAAATCTATTTCTCAGACCAACATTCCGGAGAATCATCAGAAATGAGTCAACCGAGCAGTTCTCAGGGTTGCCTTATATCTATGCTCTCTTGAACTGTTTGATCACTGCCTGGTATGGTTTGCCTATGATCTCTATCGACAACTTACTGGTTGCTACGGTTAATTCAGTGGGTGCAATTTTCCAGCTAGTGTACATCATTATCTTCATAAGATATGCAGAGAAAACTAAAAAGGTTGATAGTCTCCTTCACTTGTTTCACTGTAAATTCTTGAACTTTTCCATAATGGGGAAATTGAATTTATGTGCAGTTGAGGATGATAGGACTGTTCTTGTGCGTTCTCATCGTATTTGCAGTCATTGCACTTGGAAGTTTGCTCTTAGTTGACTTTGAAGTCCGCCATTTGACCATCGGCTTTCTAAGCTGTGCTTCTCTCATATCTATGTTCGCTTCGCCATTGTTTATTATCGTACGTGCTAAGTTCGATCCTCATGGAACAAGATTTGTCATATTGGATTACTTAGTTTTTACGTTGTTCTAAATTAACTAATCACTGCTTTTTTGGCAGAATTTGGTGATCCAAACAAGAAGTGTTGAGTTCATGCCATTTCATCTGTCCCTATGCACGTTTTTGCTGAGCACATCTTTCCTTTTATATGGAATCTTCAATTTCGATCCGTTTATATATGTAATGCTTCTTCCTATCTATTTATAATTCTTCAGCATCTATTCAAAAAAGTTAATTTTTTCTTCACCTATGTTTCAGGTTCCCAATGGAATTGGAACTCTTTTAGGAATAATACAATTATTTTTGTTCTCATACTTCAAAAAGTCATCAAGAGAAGACTCAACAGAGCCCTTAATAGTGTCTTTCTCTAGCACTGAAACATGAAAAAAGGTACTGTATTTGTAACTACTTCTCTTTGCGTTTTGAACAATGCAATAGATTAATTATGTTTTGTTTTTCGAACAACTCTTTCAGATGTTTTCTCTACTACATATCCACATCTCTCTGTCAATAGATTTCCCTGAATTGCTGATGTCCTAAACACTGAACATCGACTGACCGGAGATCATGAGCTCATGAAGATTTCGTAAATTGCCAGATCATAATGTGTAGAGTCCCTCGTGTTCAGGTTCACCGTCTATACACCTTCCCTATTTATGTTTCGTCGAGTCAATGCTCCAGGTTGACTGGATATAAGATTCCAATTATTTTTCCAATTCATCTTCATATTTGTCATTCTATTGCTGCAATGATCCAGATGGAAACGTTGAATTGATATTCGTTGTGTATAGAGATTCTTGAATCGATTTTTAATCTAGCACGTGTAAAAAAACTAGTGTTGTTAGAAGAGTGTTCAGTTTGATGCTCCTTTGACCTGTAGGGAAATTGAGTTGTTTGAATATGCTTCTGAAACTCAGTAGTATTGCACTGTGAACAAATGCATTTTTTTGTTGTATTTTCACCTCCTTCGATTAGGTTACCAAATGCCTTATGTAATACAACATCATTGTTATGCAAAAGCCCGTGAAATGAAATATAAGATCGAAAAAAGTTTTTTAAATAGATGATCTAGTGTGGTGTTTTCAAGTGGTAAAAGGTACCACTTTTGTGGGTTCATTTATAATTAGCAAGGAAATAATGTACTCACGGTGAAAATTATTCCAAGTATTTTTGTAACCAGTTAGAAACTTAGAGCATTTTTGTTTCGGGCCCATTTAAGAATACGGAGTTTGTGAGTAATAACATGACTAAAAGAACCCAATAACCATATAATCGATTAATAAAAATTAATGGAGCATTTGTAAATTGATGGTCGAGGTAAATTAATGAGGGACAAAAGAAGATAAAATTTTATCGATCAAATTTTCAATCTTAATGAGTGCTCAATATAATTAAAGTTCGTATATATTATCAAACAAACTTGACCATGCCTTAAAGTTTGTGGTGATATGCAAATTTCATAAAGTGTGAACAATAATCAGGCAACAAAAGGTAGTTTGTATTCATTAAACCAAAAAAAAAACTTGATAGTTCATATGAAAAATTTATAATTTTTCCTAACTTAAATTTGGAGTACCAATACATTGATAATATAAATTAAACCAACAAATAAATGCGTATTATTAAATTAGATTGATTATTGTATTATCAAGTTAACATACATTAAACATACTTATTTACATAATTATGAAACTATATGTAGTTAAATATACTAAGTGAAAATTATTAAATAAATATATCAAATTAATGTAGATAAATGGAAAATAATATAATTATGTGTGAACTTATAATGAGTCAATTACAAAACAACTTTTCCATATATAATCGTAATATAAATTTAGAAATAGTAATTTTTACTTTTTAATGTTTTATTTAGCCTTTAAGACTACCCACGCCGCTGTAGGTCGCCAACCTAGATTAGGAAAAAGACAAAAAAAAAAAAAAAAAGGAAATTATTTACACGGTGGCAATCGGTTGCAATTTTGGTTAAAATACCAACCTTATCAACCAATTATGGCAACTTGGGGCATCCAATTAAAATTGGACACATGTCAATTTTTTATTTGTTGAATTAGATTTTATATAGATAAAATGTATATTGTAAATATTGTGGATAATATGTATTTAAAATATACATATATATATATCAAAATTCATAGTTTTTAATTCTCTATAAATAGACACCAATATTGACATATTTTGAAACACCATCTAAAATTCTCTATTTTTTTATCATTCATCTCTCAATTTCAATCATGAATCCAAATCATCCTAATTATTTTCCAAACTCCCAAAATTATCCAAACTTTCAAAATTATTCAAGCTTTGAATCAATTCTTAACTCTCAATTTTTTCCTCTCTCAGAAGATTATCCAAACTCTCAATTTTCTCCGAATCTAAATCAAGATCCTACCTCTGAGCATGTCCAACCACCACAAAATATCTCCCGAAATTAAAATGTAATTTGCATCTTCTGTATTTGTAATTTTTTTTTAATTTCATGCATCTACTTGTAGTTTGATTTATTTCTTTTTCAATTTCGTCTTTCAACTCTTGTAATTTCGTTATTGTATCTTATTTTAAATGTGTTTTAAATTATTTTTGTATTATAATTATAGATTTAGAATATTAAATTATTTAATGTAATTTTTATACATTTTAAATATAATAAATATTGATTATAAAATATATGTAATTAATATATAATAAAATAATAATAATTATTATTTTAGGTTGGGTTGGGGATGTGGGTAAAAAAAAATAAAGTTAATTTGAGTTGTGAGTTGAATAGATGGATGAGAGATAAATTAATATTTTATTTTAGGTTGGGTTGAGAGGGCCATGAGTGTGGGTAGTCTGACTGTGATAGACACGGTTGCAACCTGAGAGTTAGGAGGGAGAGACGCACAAATACGGTTGGTAACCAATTAGTATCTTGATTTGGGATTTTAGGGCTTTGCGATTTTGAATTTGCGGAAGCGAAAGGGGGAGGACCAGCCCTATCTCTAAATTTCTCAACCTAAGCAACTTGTGAATGATTTAAGGTTATTATTCTAGTCAAAAAACTATCGTGTTTGTTCTGTTCCGCTGCAATGTTTCGTATTCGCCTTGCTTATGGATTGCCTGTTCACATGGTATACAACTATATATTCTGATAAATTTAATTTTTCATGGGCGTGTACTATCTCGGTAATCAAGCTCTGTATATTTATTTTTTCTTTTGGGGCGTTTTCGTTAATTTTTTTTTATTCTTTTACTAGAATTTCTTGTATTTTTGCGTATCTGATTTGATTGCTATTCTACGAGGCTGGGTTTGTTGTTATTCAGTTCAAGGTTCGACCAGTTATATGGGATAGATAAATTTGTAGGAATTTTAAGATAGTCATTTATGTGTTATTTTTATTCAATTGTGTTGGATTCTTCATCTGCTTCATTGGCTTGCCGTTGATCAATTTGTTGAAAATCAAACTGTTGCCTACTGAAGATTTCAAATCTTTTTTTAAACTGTGTCTGAATATGTGTGTGTATGTGTGTGTGGTGATATTAATCTCTAGAAAGATGAATTTGTTTGAGAGTTTGTTAGCTTGGGAATCTGTTCACTTAGGCCATATCTCTGTTTCTTGTAGAAGTTCGTGGTATTCGACTCATTTCGAGGATCAATTAAACAAACTATCAACAATAATGTCATCTAGGAATCGAGGGCCTCCTATTCCTGCCAAAGGAGCTCCACATGGTGGGATGCCCCAACCCCCTGTCATTGAATCACCCTTTGCCAGAGGTCATCGAGGAGTGACACTTGCTCCATTACATGAAGAAATGAGGGAAGCCCATTATAGTTTGTCTGGTCCCAGACAACAGCTTCATCCTCACCCTGTGATCATAGAGGAGCGATTAGCAGCTCAACATGATGATATCCAGGCTCTGTTAGTTGATAACCAGAGGCTGGCTGCAACTCATGTGGCTCTTAAACAGGAACTAGAGGTTACACAGTACGAATTTCAGCGGTGGGACAAGTATGCACAAACAATGCATGCAGAGAAGGACTTAAAAATGAGAGAACTTTACGAGAAGTCTGTGAAAATGGAAAATGAACTCCATGCTGTTAATGCAATGAAATCTGAGCTTATGCAGGTGCATGTGGATGTTAAGGAGTTAACTGCTGCTAGGCAAGATCTGACCGCACAAATCCAGATGATGACTCAGGATTTAGGTAGAGTTACCTCAGATTTGCAACAGGTTCCAGCAGTTAAGGCAGAAATTGAAGGTTCAAGGCATGAGCTGGAGCGAGTTAGGTATGGGTTCACACACACACATAAAGCATATTCTCTGACTCTCTTATGTACATATGAGTGAATTAGTTATTTTGCAGGGCTGCTATTGAACATGAGAAGAAGGCCTTTGCTGAAAGCTTTGAACATGGTAAGTTGATGGAGACTAATTTAATTACAATGGCCAGAGAGATGGAAAAACTTCGAGCCGAATTGGCCAATGCAGAAAAAAGAGCTCATGCTGCTGCAGCAGTTGGCAATCCAGGTATCGGCCCCCTTTAAATTTAAATGGTGTGAATCATGTGTCGAGTCATTTTCCATTTTATTATTCATGTTAATTTGTTCTTTATCATGAACAAAGTGCACTGATGGAGATCTTGGAAAATTTTAAGGGAAGAGATTAGCTCTTTGTTTGCAGTCTCCAAGGATACCCTAAGTTTGTTTTGGCTAATTTGGTAGCACTTACTCTCATTCATGTTTCATGCAATAGCGCCTTATTGTTTGAGTTCTGTTTATGCAGGTGTGAATTATAATGCTAATTATATCAATCCTGAATCGGGTTATCCTGGGAATCCCTATTCTGTTGGTTATGGCATGATGCCGACAAACTCAATGCATCCAGTAGGTCCTAAATTATGTTGAGAGATCATTCCTTTGGGCAAATTTGGTCTTCACAAGATTTGCCATTAGGAAAAATCCTTTCTGTTTTGCACTTTTTACACGTTCAATCAGATATCTAAACAAGGTCTCATGATCCTGTTTCAGGCTCCTCCAGCTGGTGCAGAAGGAGGTTATCCTCAGTATGGACCTGGACCTGGACCTGGACCTGGTGCTTGGGGTTCTTATGATGCGCACCGAGCCCAAGGATCCAGATAGGCTGGTTCATGCATTGATGTATATTAGATCTACTCGTTGCACAAGATGTATAATCTTAAAACCACGAGTAACATTTTGAAGAAAATTTTTGAAGAGTCGGATACGCTGCATCAGATGAATTTGCATGAAGATACTATACGAATTAGGATCTATTGAATGAGATTTCTTTGACATCTCTTATCTGTCTACTAGTTCCTATTCTCCCACATGGAACATTTTCCAAGGCGCTATGACTAGGAGAACTCAACATTCTATGTTTGTAGTGCTAAAATTCAATGGATTGTAAATGAATTGCTGTGTTTCTATAAATTAAAAAAAAAAAAAAAAAAATGTTCATCTCATTTTTGGAGCTTGAAAAAAGTTGTTAGAATAACAATTTTGGATTTGTTCTCATGAATAAATGTGCAGGTTTTCCAACGATGTATGGTTTTAGATTTTCCAGTATTGGACAGGAAAATCTTTTCGATCCATCCATCCTATACAAGAAAAACGGTCTTACAAGAATTTTGCCCTTAAAAATGTAGGTCAAGTAATTTGACATAATCATAATAATATTTTAATTTAAAAGTCATTTTTTTTCAATATTGATTATTATTTATAACGAGATTTTTTGTATAAGTTAATATAATTTAGTAATCCATGAATATTTTCTTTATTATAACTATGAATACGTGAGAAGATGATTTTAAATAATATTTCTGAATGTATTCAAATAATAAATGGATGCTATTTAAATATTGCTATCAAATAACAATAATTATATTAATATTTTTTAAAATTTAATGGTAGCTTTTATTTACATTTGATTAATATTTTCTAACATAATTTAATATTATATATATATATATATATATTTTTTTTTTTTGGTATAGTCTTGAAAAACTATTTATTATATAAGCCAAAATACACTTGTGTTCAAAATATCTTACCATATGTATTTCAAACATTCCCCGCCAAGAAAAGAAAATACCGCCTCCAATTTTTCCTTTTTAAAAAATAAGCCGCCTCCTTTTTCACATTTTGAAAAGGCATTTCAAAGATTTGAACAATTCATCGAAATATTCCTCCACTCCACCACCATTTCTCATCTTCCCGCCACCCTCGAAATATTTGGCACTCGACATTCCTAAATACTTTCACCATTCCACCATATTTATTTCACTCCACTCACCTCCAAACCCCCCTCTCTCTCTCTCTCTCTCTCTCTCTCTCTCTCTCTCTCTCTCTTCTTCCCCCCTTTTTTCCGGTAGAAATGGAGACCAAATTTCACGGCTTGCCTCCTCTCAAAAGATTCAGGCTCATTCAGCAACAACAAGATGAAGAATCCAATCGTTCCAAAAAAATTCCACATGTTACCCAAAATAGCTCGCCCCCTTTATGCCTTCCGGCGAAGAAGCGCAAGGAGTGCCGCGATTCGCCGTCGCATCCTCCCGTTTCCACCACCAACACTACTTTTTGTTTGCCGGCGAAGAAGAGGATCTGGGCCCTTCCCCCATTGGACCTCAACCTCGACTATGAACCCTCCCTCAATATCTCTCCACCGGAGATCCACGACCTAGCTGGAGAAGTCATCAGCAATGAAGATGACGATGATGGAATCGTGTGCGCCATATGTGAGAGCACCGATGGCGATCCAACGGACCCCATCGTGCTCTGCGACGGCTGTGATTTAATGGTGCACGCTACTTGCTATGGCCATCCCTTCACCAACGGAATTCCAGAAGGCGATTGGTTCTGTGCCCAATGCATAGAATTGAAATTGCTGAAAAACTACGCCTCCAAAACAGAGCTTTCATGTTGTCTCTGCCCTGTTTCTGGTGGAGCGTTAAAGCCAACGATGGATGGCAGATGGGCCCACTTGGTGTGCGCGATATATGTGCCGGAAGTGTTCTTCGTCGACTCTAAAGGTCGAGAAGGAATTGATTGTAGTCATGTGCTGAAGAGGAGATGGGAGAGAAAGTGCTATGTTTGTGAATCGAAGAATGGATGTGTGATTGATTGTTCAGAGCCCAAATGTGGATTGGCATTTCATGTGACATGTGGATTGAAAGAGGAGCTTTGCATTGAGTATAGAGAGGGGAGGAAAAGGGGGGCTGTCGTTGCTGCTTTTTGCAGAACTCATACTGATCTCTGGAAGAAGGTAATTATTTTCCATTGTTAGATTAGGTGCGTTTTTCTTTGATTTTGTTGATGAGGTTTGAATATTTTTAAGATTTTCTTTTCAATTTGTGTTTTTGCAGCAAGAACAATCGGGGAAGTTCAAGATTGTGGCTAGAGATGAAATCAAGAAATAGCAAGAATTTTGTTTTTGTTTTATTTTTCTATTTTGGTCCAAAGTTTCTTGTGTTTTCTTTTATGTTTCTGAGGTGGTGATTTAGTGTTAACTGTGTTAGAGCAGTAGGCGATTCTTGTTATGGATTAGCAAAATTGTAAATTTAACTTTTAATTTACAGTTGCCTACTGAATTCTTATTCTGTGACAATGGCCTTTGATCAATTTTAGCAAGTTTATTCAAACATGTAATTGGAATATAATATAAACATTTGGAATTCAGAGGTTTCAATTTTCAACATAAAACCCAGTTGGTGGTTTTGGGTCAAAATCAGATCAAACCCAAATAATCCAATAAATAAATGAATCGTTTTTTCAAGACAACTCGTTATGGTAATCATTTAATTCGTTTACTAGTTTAGAATGTTATATGGATTAAAATGGTAAAAAGACCAGCTCAAAAACTAGAATAAAAATCTCCCCCACTTTGGCCTGCTTTAAATTGCTTAGGCACCCTTGGATTACATTTTCATGTTCTTTTTCTGCAGTCCCTGACAATTCAAGATTTTTTATAAGAAATGCCAATAGATTGTGAGGGCAGTACAAAGTGAAAGTGAAGAAGCAATGAAATGGATTAACCAAATCTAAAGATTTCACTCTATTGAACGGTTCAGCTGCTTCCATTTAGGATTCTATCATGTTTTTAACGATGGCCAGGTTGCGATTTGAGTTGAGGAAAATAACCAAAAAAGAAAAAGGCAAATGACTCAAGTTTCTTACCAAACACTTTCTTTAAACTTGTGGGATTACAGTCATTAGGGATTCTTGTGGACAAACTGTTAACCCTCTAGTACTCACCATCTTGCTATAATAACTTAAAACATTGTCTCAACACTGATCACCTACATTAAATTTGAGACAAAGCTATCGCAAAAGCTCTATCAGAAGTAATAATGTCTCTGAAGCAACAATTATTTCCCATAGTTTTGCTGTCAGTTCTAATACTTGAATGTCTGGTTGTGGCCGAAGAAAAGCGATTGTCGGCAGTTGGTGATCCTGGTATGAGAAGAGATGGTCTTAGAGTAGCCATTGAGGCTTGGAATCAATGCAACGAGGTCGGTGAAGAAGCTCCAAACATGGGAAGTCCAAGAATGGCAGATTGCTTCGATGTCAACACTACAAATCCCAGTAAGTAGTTCTTGTTAATTTACATCACATCTTAGATAGGAAATCCCAAATTGTCTTTAAACTATCCTAAATGTCAGATTTTGATCCTTTTTTCAATCATAGTCAAGCTGGTTCACAGGGTAAAGGAGGAAGAAAACATGCTTGGAATATCAAATGCCTCGTTCGGGGGATCAGGGGCGATTGATGTCAATCAATACGCGGCTTGGAAGGAGATATATATAGGCAGGAAATGTGAAGTAGAAGATAAGCCAAAGCCATGGCAGTTTTGGATGATAATGCTCAAGAATGGAAATATGGATACATTGGCTGCTATATGCCCTCAAAATGGAAAGAGATCGCTACCTTTCCCACCTGAATCCGGGTTCCCCTGCTTTGGACCAGGGTGCATGAACATGCCACTCATCTACCATAACTATACAAGTGTACAGCGATACAATGGAAGAAGCGTACTAAAGGGTAGTTTCTACGGGACATGGGACTTGAACTCTGATGTTAGAATAGCACTTAAAGAGAATGATACTTCTTATCACGAAGTTACTTGGGAGAAGGAAGTAGGAAAAGGGAGCTGGAAGTTTCATCACATTCTAAAAACATCATCCAAGTATCCATGGCTGATGCTATACCTAAGATCAGATGCCACAACAGGTTATTCTGGTGGGTATCATTATCAAACAAGAGGGATGCTAAAAATGGTACGCTATAATTCTCATTGCATTTTCACTCTGTAACACCTGAGGATTTAACTCAATTTCTGTCTTAACATGTTTTTCATCAAAGATTCCCAAGTCTCCAGATTTCACAGTGAGATTCACAATGGACATAAAGCAAGGAGGGGGTTCAAGAAGCCAGTTCTACCTAATGGACATAGGCAGCTGCTGGAAGAACAATGGGGACCCTTGCAATGGGGATGTGACAACAGACGTAACACGATACAGTGAAATGATCATAAATCCTAGCATAGATTCATGGTGTAACCCAACCAGTCTATGGTCATGCCCTCCATACCACACTCTATCTAACGGGACTCGAATTCATCGCTCTGACAAGAAAAACTTTCCATACGAAGCTTACCATATCTATTGCTCACCTGGTAATGCTGTGTTCCCAGAGGAGCCATATAACTTCTGTGATCCATATAGCAATCCTCAAGCTCAAGAGATACTACAAATTTTGCCTCATCCTGTTTGGGGAGAATACGGATATCCTACGAAGAAGGGAGAAGGTTGGATTGGAGATCCAAGAACATGGGAGCTCGATGTGGGCAGACTATCAGAAACCCTCTATTTCTACCAGGTGGTATATAGTGAATGTGCGCTAATTTTGTAGGTTGAAGACATACTTACAGAATAATTGCAGGATCCAGGTACACCACCAGCAGAGAGATATTGGTCATCCATTGATTTGGGAACTGAGATCTACACAGCTGCAAACCACATTGCTGAATGGACAGTCATGGATTTTGATATCACTGTTCCAGAAAAGGCTCCATGAGTGTAAGAAAGTCACAGAGTTAAGTCTCCCTCTCTCTCTCTCTCTCCATGCTGATTTTGTCGAGTAACAGAGCATCAAAACCCTGGATTTGTAGATGGATCTGTCTTCAACCAGATAAATCAAGAAAACAAAAAGTACATAGCAGTATAGCACAGTAGAAATATTGTTGCACGGTTTCCAGTTTCCTTTGTTCAAATAATTTTTAGATCAATGATGAAACAATTGTTAATATACATGGAACTAAACTAGAACGTTCTTAAACCAGAAACAACAGCCTGCTCTCACTTCTCACAAGGAGAGCCCAATCAAACTCAGTGTGAATCATCTCATGATTCACAAACATTATCATGTACCACCTGATAATCCGATAACACCATCCACTTGCAATGCCATATGATGTTCAGTATCCTTTTCGCATTGAGCCATCCCTCAAAGGAGCAGAGTTCACCAGAGTACCGCGTCAAATAAGCTTCTTTGCACTAAGTTAATCCAATCTGCATAGCTCCAACCTCCCTGTGAGCAGCAACAGCAACAGCAGCTGCTCCAGCAGCGGCAAACTGAGATTGGGCTTGCAACAATTTTGCATCAATGGGAATTGGGCTATTCACTATGCCTACTTTTGGCTGTGACTGGTAATATGGGTTATTGTTCCTGTCAGCACTCATAGCAGGGTTTACTTTAGCCGGAGCATGCTGTTGAGATTGCCCTTTGCAGTCAATGTCGATATTCGAGCCATTTACTGATTTGATTGGAATGTATTGTTGCTGAGGTTGTTTGACTTGAGATGCTTCCATCCTACAACTCTCTTGGTTCTTTCCCAGGTTAGTCCTAAAGAAACAATGTGGAGAATTCGATTGTCGAGGATAAACAGCATTCTGAACAGACACCCCTCCATCATAGGAATCATTCATGTGTCTGATATTCTCATATGGTAAAACTGGTCCCACTACTCTTCCTGGCTTGGCTGCAATAGTAAAATGTAAGTTTAACAAAAAAATGAGACAGAAAAAGAAAAATTAAGCAAAAATTTATGCAGAAAACTAAGAGCAGATATCACCATTTAATTTATACGAACACAATCTTCCCAGGAAACTATAAATGATAGAAGTTCACAATACAGACTTCATATTTGGTGCATTTCATGCTGAATAAAATATTAGGTTAAGTTGTATGATCTTATTCTCCTTCATCATCTCCCTTAACATAATCCATATGTTATCAAACATATCACTAAGATTAACTCTCCCAGCTTTCAGACACACTAACATTATCTCTCACCAGCTTTCAGACACACTAACAAACACACAAACCAATTACAGATATTTGGCTAGTTTGTCATGCTCAATTGTCATTTTGTACATTTTCTCTTTAGTGTGAGTGAAATCAGATTCGCCATTTTCAAGTGGGTCAGTGAATTTCATTCCAAAAGCACAAACATAACTCAAGGTAGAACTTCTTATACCATTTGGAACCCGTGGCGGTGGCCGTGAGACCTTCGGTATACTTTCAAAATTGGCATCTGAAACTCTAAGTCCTATGGACTCTTCTGCTTTGGTTTTCCGGTTGTCAAATGCAGTAATATTCGGATGTGCTTTGGGAGGAACAGTACTAGAGTTGACACTAGACCTACATTAAAGGGAAAAAGAAAGACTGTTAATTTATGCATTCAATACTACTCTTTCTATAGATACATAAAACATGAATAACAAAAAAGAAGCAGCTATTAAGGTTTGTATAGTTGACGAACAAAGATTCCAATAATGTTGCATGGCTTTTGTTAGCATCAAGAAGCTCATAGAGCATGTATTAGCACAGAGGACCTAAAACTCTGATACACTAGATTATTTGAAAATTAACAAATACATTGGATGTCTGAACTGCTTTGGGAGAAGATCTTGGAGAAGAAATTAAGAATGAATGTATTCAGATGTTGTGATGTAGTAGGAGGAAATGCAATGGAAGATGTGAATGTGCTTTATTGTGTTTCGGGAAAGGAAGAAATATGAAGGAAGATGTTCTGGGAGAAAGCTAACCAAACTGTGTCCATATCATTAATTTAAGAGGAAAATGGAGGTCATGTCCAACTTCAACAGGCATAGGGTTATTAATGTATATGTAGAAGATGTTTGAACCGAGGATGTAGGTATAGAAAATGCAGATATGTGCTTTAAAAAACACAAGAGGAAATAGAAAAGAACATCAAATAAGAGAACTAACCTTGGAAGAGAAACATGCTTCCTCTCAGGAGGAATCACAGGACCACTATTTCCAGCATTTTCCTCCAGATAGGTGAATTGCTTCTTAAAGTGACCAATCGCACTGCATAACACAAAACATATTACTAGCTGAAAATCATGCAAAGCTGTAAAATAAAATGAATAAGTCTGCTGTGCCGATAGGCCCGATACAAAACCTAGGATAGAGAAAACTTGTGCCACCATTCCTCGCCATGTAATCCTTCAATAGTTGAGGATGGTACTCCAATATTTCCCTAAAGATTAATTCCCTAATATCTTCTTTTGTTACTCTGCGTCGCTCAAATTCAAATTCCAACTTCGAGATGGCCTGGGAAGAAGGCTCCCTCTCAATTCTGGACAGCCCTTTGAAGTACGGATCAGCCAATGCCTGAAAACCATATAAACCAAAATCAGTACAAGAAATAAGTACAGGCTGACCATCTTTAGAATGAAAAGCAAACAGATATTTGGATCAAATATAGAGAATTAAGGGAATGGAATATTTGTGCAAGCACACAGCACCTCTTCAGCACTGGGACGATCCTTAGGATCAAATGCCAAGAGCCTTTGCAATAATTTGAGAGCTGAAGGATCTCCATTTGGAAATTTTTCAGCAAAAGGCACAGGCCGCTTTTTCCTCATATCCATCAAATATTTCCTTGCCTTCTCGTTCCGTACCTGCATCGAGGACAAGACAATTACACTCATATCTCAAAAGAATTACTTTATTTAAGAAAAAATCCAGCTACGTACTCCAGAAATTGTATCTATTGATGGTGTTCCAAGAAGATCAGTGATCAGGTCCAGTTGATGCACGACGCTTTTACCAGGAAACAATGGCTTCCCAGTCAAGACTTCTGCAAAGATGCATCCTATGCTCCAGATATCGATAGCAGGTGTATACTGCACGAAAATATGCACAGAAAATTGAGATGGACTCAATATAGTAAAGCACTATAACCCTCCAGGAAATGATGCAACCTGACACAAATTACCTCTGCAGAACAGGAATATCAACTTCCAGGAGAGTTCAATAGTCCTACCTGAACAAGAATTGTTTTAATCTACAATCACTACTCACACTTTATGACTCTAAATACACTCATTTGTACTGAGAAACAAGCCATTGTCATTACCCAATGAGAATAAACCCCAAAGTGGAACAGATCATAGAGTATGAAACAAGAAGTCCATAAAAACCTTCGTATCCTGCCTTGTTAAAAGCTTATCCACTGACACAATGATAACGTAATAAATAATACAGACAAAAAAAAGAGCTAAAAGCATAGCCAGATCCTATGATAATTCCAATTAAATCTGTGATGCCAATAACCATTTTCAGGTGAAATAAGCTAACAGCCATGAAATTACTCCATGTCGGCTAATAATCAAATTACATGGAGTGCACCAACCAATAAGAAGTGAAATAAAAACCGGAAAATCAAGAGGCAAACAGACAATTTAAGTGGACCAATGATGAATTATCGAATAAATGCATATTCAATCACACAATCCAAGCCAGCTGCTTAAAAGAAATTAAAGAGGCTTTGATTGACATAATAGCAAACAACCATAATTTGGCACCTTGAATTTGAATCTTGAATGTCAGAGAAACACAAAAAAGCAGACTTGCTACATTTCAATACCTTGGAGAAGAAGGATCCACACAACTCGGGAGCCCTATACCATCTTGTAGCAACATAATCCTACAGAGTAAGACAAATCATGACAAAAAGACCAATACCTTCTAAAAGATAATAAAGTAGGGTATCCTCCATCAATGGACTGAAAAGAGGTATTAAGCAATATGAGAAATTACAAAAAGAAGAATGTACCGTCCAAAATATTGTAGTGGGTGTGTCATTAAATGCCACTCTAGCCAGTCCAAAATCGCATATTTTAAGTTTACAGTTGGCATTAGCCAATATATTCTTCGGTTTGAGATCCCGATGATAGACATCAGCTGAAAGCAAACAGTAGTTAATATAAATAAATGGACCAGGTAAATCAGCACAAGCTGTAACTGAGTAATTCAGCACAAGATAACTGAAGATGTACAAGAATAGCAAGTCATAAGTATTGAAAGAAAAAATGCATGAAGACAACACCAACAAATTCTTGAAAGTATATCTCATCCATATAGCAACAGAATGTTGTGGAATCTATATGATATATCAAGTAGTTCTTAAACTCAAACCAATGATAACTAAATGGTTTTTATTTACCAGTGTGCATATATTTCAGCGCCCGAAGCATTTGATAGAGAAAAAACCGGTGGTGCTCCTGTGTCAAGTCATCATTAGCTTTTATGACTTGATGAAGATCAGACTCCATAAGCTCGAAAACAACATAAATGTCTTTGAAGTCGCGCCTAGAGGGTGGCATCATGATCCGCTTAATTTCAACAATATCCGGATGGCGCAAAAGACGAAGCAATTTAATCTCACGCAGAATCCGAATAGCATCGGATGTGTGCTCAAAAATGTCTGTTATTTTCTTTATTGCCACCTTTTCCCCAGTATGTGTGTCAATGGCAGCACTAACAACTCCATAACTACCCTTTCCAATAATTTCCAGAATTTTGTATCTATTAGCATCTCCATATTCTGTGAAAAATTCTACATCTTTCGAGATCTGCAAAATAATTAACCATGGTTTAACCATGCGGGAACTTTGTATGGTAACTAAAATCAAACTGTGCAGATTATGCAAATCTTTAAAATTTCAAAATACCACAAGACATTTAAAACCTTTTCTTTTTACAGCATTCATACAAACCCAAAGGAAAAATCAGATCTAAAGACAGTCTCGAAATCTATAACTCCAATGCATCAAAAAAAAATTTAAAAATAAATATGGAAGTATAATATAAGAAGTAAACCAGGGAAATTCAAAATAAATCCTGTAAAGCATAGGCACCACCAAGATTTTAAAAAAGAAAATCTGAAGTAAAGACAAAAATTTATTTTCTTTTACATTATAATCCCAAAAGAAAACTATGCGCAACTTTCTAAAGCATTATCCTTATTTTCTTGGAGACGATGAGGAAATCACAATTTGACTCCATGATATACCAAACTCATAAAAGGGGAAACGAAAACAAAAGGAAAAACTGAAATTCACCCAAACATTCGCTCCACATAAAGATCCAAAATTTCAAGTAAATATTTTCTCAGCTCTGTAATTAAGACTTCGAATTCGCAACAAAGAAGGAAAACTGCTTCATAGTACAAATAAAGCTCTCATCTTCAGGGCGAAAACAAGAAGACACAATAATCGACGAACAAAACTAAGAACTGCAAGTAAACAACGAAAAGGCGCACAAAACGCATCAAACCTTGTTTCTCTGGGCTGGCTGCTGCATCCTTCCTTTTCTATCTCAAACAATCAGTAGTCTCTGTTACTAGATCAAATCAGATCGAAGCAAAAATCTTTATTTCGAGGAGCAAAAGGCTCAAACTCTGGACTCAAAAACAGTCAACCGATTAACTGTTCACAGAACTGCAGATGCCTTCCGCCGCCACTGCTCAGCCGCCGGCTACGCCAGTTATTTATGAACAAAATTCGAGAGAAGAATTCGAATTTGGATAGAGAGAGAGAGAGAGGAAAAATCAATAGTTTAAAGTGGTTTGGAGAAGGGAGAGAGAAATGGATTTGGTGAACGTTAATCGATTTTATACACTTCTTTTATTTTTGTGGTTTTGCGATTTTCAAAATCTTTTTTCTTTTTCGAAGTTTATTAATTTTCGAAATAAATTAATAATTGAAGTACTGTGCATCTGGCGATTTCGTTTGGTGAAGGGTTACGTACCAACGGAAGTATACGGACTTCTCTGATTGGTCAGCGCAGAAATCTCTTTTTATTCTTTAAACAAAATATGAATGTTGATTTATTTATATTAATATTAAAATGAATATTAATTTATTTAATTGAATTGTTTATTCTTTTCACCTTTTAATTATTGAACTAATAAAATTTCACTAAATTGATTGTGAGTGCATTCATCGTTTCAAGCACTTTATCCCCACACAAAGGCACTTCAAAAGTTGAATATAATATTTTCGACCTTTTGCATGATTATAGGAATTATGTTAGATTTTTTTTTATTATATAAGATTATAGAACTATGTTGGCACCATTGCCTAATATTGGTTTATTTTTAGGTGATCTATGAAATGAGTAATTAAACTTGATTTTATCATCCATCAACAGTTCATTAATTGAACTGCATTTTCTTACTTCATTATGATAATAGAACTAAAATTCAACTGATCCAATTATTCTGACCAAATTGATTAAGTAGAATTAGTTTCTATCTTCGTTACATAGTAGGCAAAAACTTTTGTGCACCAGTTGCACCACACCTTTATATTATAAATGTAGTACATTTATGTTATAAATGTAATACCTTTATATATGTTCATTTTAAAATGTACAAATATTTGTAACTAAATAGACCAAGTCAGTTGAACCGGAAAGTACAAATATTTGTAACTAAATTGATCAAGTCAATTTAACTTCCAGTTCAACGTGTCAGATCATTTGATCAAATTTTGAAATGAAATCTCAACTCTTCAAAATTATGATTGCTAGATTGAAGAGGATGAATCATAAGAAAAAAAAAAGATCTTAATTTTTTATTGCATAGATTTTGGATTACTACAGTCTACAATCATTTAGAAAATATGTTGAAATTCGAACGTTGGATCCGTATAATAAATTTAATATTATAAGTTTCAAAATCAAACTATATATCACTGGATTCCCCTTTTTTTTTTCCACACTAAAAAAAAACGAGATATATTTTTCTTTGGGTTAGAAATGCAATTTTCCATTGCATGAGAATGGCTTATCTTGGGGGGTGGGGTGGGGTTGGAATTATAAATAAAATAATCATATTATTTTTATGAGTTGGACTGGTGTGCACTCGGGTCGGGTTGAATCTGACCCGAATTCGCGCATTTTCTTCTGTTTTTTGCTGTGTATTTTTTTTTTTGGCTCTGACATTTATGTTGTGTTAGACATACCTTTATATTATATTAATCATACATTTATGTTATATTAGTGATACTCTTATTTCCAAATTTCATACTTTAACCCTAAATCCTAATTTCGGCACAATAAACCTTAATTTGGCACAAGTTGTAGATATTTACATTTATGTGATATTACTCATACATTTATATGAGATTATTTATACATTTATATCAACATAAACATACATTTATGTAATATATATAAAGGTACAACTAATATAATTAACAAGGTATGACTAACATAACTAAATGTATGTTTAATATAACTAAAAGGTATGAAAGGTATTAATATGTTAGTTTAAAAAAAATGTTAATGTACAGCTAACCTTACAAAAGGTATGTCTAATATAACTAAAAGGTATGTTTGACATTAATAAAATGTATATTTAACATAACTCTAAAGGTATGACTAACATAACTAAAAGGTCTATCTAACACAACTAAAAAATATTGTTAATATAACATAAAAGGTTTGTCTAACATAACTAAAATGTATGTCTAACACTATTAAAATGTATGTTTAATATAACATAAAGATCAAACACTTGGGAGCATGTTTGGGCGGATTTTGTCCACGACCTAGAGGCGCGTGCGAGTGCGTCAGAGCGCGTGACGGGTCGGGTCAGAACTAAATCCATGCACAATGTGTATATAAGTTTTTGTGTATTTTTATTAGGAGCGGCCTGCAGATTGTTACTTTATTTACAGGGAAGAAATAATAAATAAAGAACTGGCTTCTTCAATATAAAGTCAACATTATTACAGAAATATAATTTAATTCAAGCAATATTTTTTTCCAACAAATCCAAAAATTATATAAAATTGAGTGGAAGTATTAAGTGTGATCTGTTAATTCTTTTGAATTTGAAAGATATATTAATAATCAAATTGGGATCTGAAAATAATTTATAGATAAAACCTGTCAATTAATAGCTCATATCACAATATTAAGATTATATCTAAACAAATCAATAGTTCTTATATTAATATAAGTAACGAAAATTAACTTATATATCACACTTATCATAAATAGGTGTTTCTATATATACCCAGAATTTTATTATTCATTTTACAAACTTACCCTCTTGGTCGGTGCAATACATTTATGGCACCCACATTAATGGATTTTTAGCACACCATTTTAATGTGGGGTCCACATGTCAACACACTAATTAAAAACATCTATTTTTTTAAAACACAACTCTACATCAATTTAACACAAATCTACATCAATTTTATCTCAAACATAATCATTACATGTGGGTCCAATTATCCACTAATTTTTATTATATTATTTTATTTTGAAAAAAGACATTTTTTATTGGTTGCAAATTAGATCACATTAATTACAATCATTAAAAAGGGGGACAAGAATACATTCTTAAAGCTTAACAAACACACTAATTTCACAAAAACACACACTTAAAAACACACATACATTAATTAACACACTTTTTGTTTTAATTAAGAACACACCAAAATAAATCAATGTGATTGCTCAGGGCACCCACATTAATGAATTATTAGCACACCATTTTAGTGTGAGACTCATATGCCAGCACATCAATTAAAAACATCTACTTTTTAAAAACACACATCTACATCAATTTAACACAAATTTACATCAATTTAACACAAATACAATCATTACATGTGAGTCACATTATCCACTAATTTATATTCTATTATTTTTATCCACTAATACACACTTAATCCAATCATTAGCTAATAATTAAAAAAGGGACAAGAATGTTATTCTTACATCTTAACACACCCATACTTACACAAAAATACACACTTAAAAAATCCTCACACTAATTAACACCACACATGTTTTAATTAATAACACCTCAAAATGAATTGATGTGGGTGCAATCCATTGCAAAATAAGTACCTTATTTTTCAGATATTTATAAAACAAGTCATTTCATATATTTAAATATTAAATAAATGAAACTCATCTTCAAATAATTTATTTTAATGTTTAAAAGAAAAGTCGTTTCCCTCAACATATAAATGATTTTGTATTTTTCGTTTCAACTGTGTTTATAATGTTTATATGTTTTCTTCATTCAATTTAGAATTCAAAAGATAGTAAATTTTCAATTCAAAACTTGAATGATAAAAAATATCAATTTATATATTTTAATTATCTCTCTCCCTTCCACTCCCAAAACTCATTATAAACCCATTATATTGTAATTAAATAAACCAATTTGACTAAGCAATAATAACATTGGAGATCAGGAAAGAAAAAAGGGTTTACATTAATATTAGATATATATATTTAAAAATGTACTATATATTATATCCATCACAACATTACAAAATCACATCTTATAGAAAGTTAACCACATCAATAACTGAATATTCATACACGTCTATAGTAGATAAATGTACATTTGGAGTGTGTGTGTACATGTGATATCATCATTTAGAATTGTATTATAAAAGGTTCTACTTTACTTGTATATAAAATTATATATACATCCATTAGTGTAGGGTATGTAATATTCAAAAAAAAAAAAAAGATATGGTTGAGTAGTGTGGGACCCAATTAGTATAGAAATACATGTGGAATGAACGGTGTATTATGGGTCAAATAAGTTTGTCTTGAAATGAGTGGCAACTTGGAAACCACATGTCCTGTTGTCAATGCAACCCACCTATGTCGCCCAGGTTGGACAACGACTCAACCTCCTCTACCTTCTTTCCCACACCACTAATTCCATTCTCCTCCTAATTTTTCACTCTATTTTTGCTTTTTTCCAAGTTTGAGATTTGTGTGTCAATTATGTTTTGACATCATGATTTACAACATAATCTAATAACATTTTTTTTCCATGTCAATATTCTTATTAGGTGTGAATCAAACATTTTGGATCTGTTTGTCACTGAGATTCCGATAAATTAAATTAATCTTCTTAATTTGAGTAGACGAGGTGAAACTCGATGTACCATCATTACCAATTCTAAGATCAACTCGTCTTTTATCATCAGTACACATTCTCTTCTATTATTAATTTCATATTAGTGAGAAAACTCAATTCTTATTTACGTATGTATACATAAAAAAGACGATAGTATGAAGAAAGTTGTGATGGTTAGAATTATTATATATTAAAATGAATTATGAATGTCAAACATTACTTAGGAATGAGTAACATAATTTCCACATGTTCGTAATTACTTGGATTTTATGTGGTTTAGGTAGTTGCACTGTACTTCCTAACTTGTTAATTAAACTATCTGATGATCTTTTAGGGGCTACTATCTTACCTACCTAACCTCACATACAAAAGGAAGAGGGGGGGTGGGGTGGTTTGACTAAGATTATATATGTAAAAAATTATTTAAAATAAGATTTACAAGTTTACATCATAACATTATCAAAGTACATCTATATGTGTGCAATCTCTATCACATTAATTCACAAATTGGCTAAAATAGAAGGATCACAAATTCATAAATATTTCATAATACTGATCTCTACTGGTATCGTTTATGCCTAATGTGAACACTATTATATTAATATTAAATTAGTGCACATGTTTAATATTAATTTTATGCAAACAATTACAACTTACCTAACTTCCATAGACTTTTGATAAAAGAATTAAACCTTCAGGTGAAATGTCTCAAATCTACTGACCTAACTATTTTAGGATTACAAATCCTAGTTGGTGTAAAACTATTTAATATCAAATAGACGATACAATAGAGAAAATAATAATAAGACGATAAGTAGGTGATAACAAATAAAATTTAATGAAGTAAAAAGAAAAATAAATACCAGATTGTTCGAGAATTTTAAATAATACTCTTTAGGCTGGTCAATAGTTATCTAAAGAAAGGCCTTAGAATAACTTTGTTAGGTCCGATAATATTGAAAAACTCAGGCCCAAGCCCAACAAGGGTAGTGATTACAACTCTAAATTTTAAATTAGGACTAGTACTTTATCATAAGAGCAATTTGAATTTTGGTAGATTAAAAAATAAAAAATTAGACACCGACACGTTATCCAGATACCTGTAGCATATTGTTGGGCAGAGATTTTTCACGTAATTCATGTCAACACAACATGATGATCTTGATTTGTTTGCTTTTGTGGTTTGAAATTGAGGGTCATCAAATATGATGATCTGTCCATCTTTTTTTCTTTCCGTAAAGGGAAACCTCACAGCTTTTAATTTCCACTATTATTAAAAAGTCAGACAGCCATACTAAATTTTCACATGATTCACTTGTGTCCAAATATTATGGCTTTTTATAATCTCTGGTTTCTTGAGCCTGATTGGTTTAAGCAATAATATAATCAAGTACTTACTTGTATAATTATCTCAAGAACAATTGACATGATAATATTTACATGAACCTAAGAGATTGTATAAAGTATATATTAAGAGAGAATATAAATTTCTTTTATTTATTTTTAAAGACTCAAAATACACGTGTTTTTATGTTTAAATAGTGAAAGAATTCTACGTATGAAAGCATCAAGAAAGAATAGTGGTATCTTTTGTCTATTGAGATAATATATTAACATATGCTCTAATCTTTCAATCCAATGAAATATTAATATATACTATGCTCCGATCTTAGATCACTAAATCCAATCTGTCAGTTCAAACATAAAGTCAAATCTAATACGTAATCATGGACAATACCATCACATTCTATCCAGCAATTTAATTAATCCCACTTACAAAACCAAACAGGCCCCAGTTTTTTATTTTCTTTACAGTTTGTGGTTTAAATTGGGGAGGGACAAAAATGAGATTTCGCATTGATGGACTGAAACCAAACTTTTCAACAAAGGTTCTTGATTCCGTTAAAAACACGTAGGACAATCAAAGGTCTAATCATTGCCAAAAATGGTACATGCAACATAATCATGGAAATAACCTCATGATTTAATAATTTCAACAAATTGAACATCCAACATCACATGTTGGCAGCTGTTTTTGACTTCTCCATGCCTAAAACTTGTGCATGTGAAATCAACAGTAATCCATAATGGTAACTTTGTTCATTCTAAAATTATATTTTATCACTTTTTTTAATCTCTAAGAGCGACTTCGGATCTTATTTGAATCTTTAGCATGATAATTAATTATGTTATTTATATATGTAAATGGTTATTTTGGAATATTAGATAAAGCATATATTGAAATATAGGATCTCAAAGTCCTTATATAATGAGTTGAGCCTCAGTTCTCAATCTTTCAATCGACTTGTGTACACCCTTCAAAGAGTAGATTTTCCACAGTTCACATCTGCAAATCTGGTAATTGCTTTCATGAATGTTTCGTGTTTCTTGTATTTCCTTAAAAAAACGTGTTTATTTTCAATTCTATATACCTTCTTCAAGTTCTAGCAATTACAGATAATCCAAAGAAAACTACATGGAAAACATTGCTCTCTACATCACCATTGCTGTTGTTGCATTTGTCATCTCGAAGATCATCATGGCAATCCTCTGCTATCGTCGCTGGAAAAAGAAGCAAATGCTCATTCAAGATAGTTTTCGAGGTGCTTCTCTTCTTTCTTCGTATCAATCAAATTCAAAGACAGAGCTTTAATGCACGACCATGTCTTATTTTATCTGAAAAAACAGGTGGGAAACTAGTGATGTTTAGATCGCCAAGAATCAAATCTTTGAAGCCGAGTATGTTCTTAAAGAAGACAATGAAACTAAGCAACAAGGACATCATTGGATCAGGAGGCTTTGGGACAGTATACAAACTGATAATCGATGATTGCATATCTTTTGCTGTTAAAAGACTTAACCGATATGGTGGAGATCAAGATCGTGGCTTTGAGAGAGAATTGGGGGCCATGGGAGACATTAAGCATCGGAATATAGTAACCCTTCATGGCTACTACACTGCTCCACAGTATAATCTTCTCATCTACGAGCTCATGCCTAATGGCAGCTTAGACGAGCTTCTTCATGGTATGTGCTTCAATTCAAGTATGCCATAAAAATCACTGATACTGATCACCTGCTGAGCAAAATTCGAGCAGCACATTAAAGAATCGTATAGAAACACAGATAATATATCTATGTACGATGATGATGCAGGAAAGTCAATGAACAAGACATTTCTTGATTGGCCTGCAAGATACAAAATAGCAGTAGGGGCAGCAAGAGGGATATCTTACCTTCATCATGATTGCATTCCTCACATAATACATAGAGATATTAAGTCGAGTAACATACTGTTGGATCATAATTTGGAGGCTCGGGTGTCTGATTTCGGGCTGGCTACGTTGATGGAGCCGGATAAAACTCATGTGTCGACTTTAGTGGCTGGAACTTTTGGATACTTGGCTCCTGGTGTGCTTTTCATACACATAATAAGATGGTTTTCACTTTTATGTGGTTTGAGAAGTGATCATCTAATGATGTCTTAATCCCCTGCAGAATATTTCGATACAGGAAAAGCAACAGTGAAAGGAGATGTCTATAGCTTCGGTGTTGTATTGCTGGAGCTTCTTACAGGGAAAAAACCCACAGATGAAGCATTCATTGAGGAGGGAACTAAGCTTGTCACCTGGGTAAGAAAATTTCAACATGATGCTCTCTCTCTCTCTCTCTCACACACACACACACACACACAAACACACTGGGTTAACTCTCACATCATTGCAGGTGAAGTCAGTTGTCCAAGAAAAGAGAGAGGAGTATGTACTGGACAGCAGTTTGGTCGACTGTCCAATCGATGAAATCAACAGT
This sequence comes from Scutellaria galericulata, assembly GCA_946896805.1. Classification (NCBI taxonomy): domain Eukaryota; kingdom Viridiplantae; phylum Streptophyta; class Magnoliopsida; order Lamiales; family Lamiaceae; genus Scutellaria; species Scutellaria galericulata. The sequence goes on from OX335785.1 coordinate 24,649,044, forward strand.
GTATTTAGCATAGCACTGATGTGTCTCGAGGCAGAGCCATCTAAAAGACCAACCATGACAGAAGTTCTGAAGATGCTAGAGCAGATAAAACCAGAAGAATTCTAATCAGGAACTTGAAATTGTGCTTTTACTTCTTAACAGATAGAAAATGTGCACTGAGATCACACCCACTGATCAATAGTATTCCTTTCAACATCAAATATGCATAGAAAAACTAGAGCAATTTCAGTGGAGAAATTTTGTATATAGAAATATAACTAGCCTTAGAGTTTAAAGCACTACAGAAAGTCCTTGTGTCTTCAATTACTTGAGCGCTGCAGCCAATCCAGTAGAAGCTGAAGCTTTCAACGTTGGGGAAACTGGATTACCTCCAAGAAACACATCAAATAGAGCATATGAAACATTCGATGATTCGATAGTAGCATCAACAGAAGAAGGAATCTCATCAGGTGATACACAGACCTGCAAATTTACAAATTAAAACCCCGACTGTTAAATTAGCAATGGAAGTTTAGATAGGAAATTGAAGAAATGGAAGGAAATGAAGGACAAAATCAGCTGCAGTATTCTCTTGTATGGATGAAGAATCATTGTTATATGCATAACGAAATTAGTGGGATATTACACTTACAAGCATTTTTGATGTGTCCAACCAAGTCAAGAATATAGAAGTTCCTTTTTTAAGAGGCCGGCCTTGAAAGATGCTACGGAATGTTGAAAGTGCAGATTCATCAACTGGAGCTGGTGATGTAATTCTCGGAGAGATTGCATCATTCAAGGCATCCCAAAATGTTTTACCATCTACATCTCTTACTAAAATAATATGTAGTGATTTCTCTAGAGGAGCTGCACTTCATAAAATCAATATTAGTAATTTTTGATAATTCCTCTCCCAATCGATCATTGATAATTTAAGACAATTACCTTGAAAAATTGCATCAAATATTGATGAATCCTTTTGCAACTCTGCAGATGAACGTCCTTTCCAGGCATCTAACTTATTGAAGATGGACTGATTTGTATAAAATCCCGCAGCATAGACTTTAACCCCAATAATCGCAAAAACTTTTTCCCTGTACCCTAATAATATCACAACCACTCAAAGAACAGGATTAAAATGACCAGAATCAAGATGGTTTCAGCAATAACATAGATATTGAATGGATGGCACATCAACTGACCAGTTCCGAGTAATGATAATGATGAAGAACAACCTGGAAGGCTCAGTGAAGTTTGAAATTTCACCTTGGTCTCAGGTTCTTCTGTATATTCTGAATGTACAACTAAAAGCAAATATATCATTAGTTGATATATAACACATTACAAAAATAAATCAAGACAACAGTAAATAGCACAATTTCGACAACAAGGGATTAGACAAACCACTATTAAAATAACCAAACTGCAGTGTCAGAGTGGCATTTCCATAAATATGTTATTCTCTATTCAATTTTTGGAGACATCACACTTCTCTATTTCATTGGAGATGCCCTTGTTATGTTGTTCTAAATCATCCTCGTTTTTTGTTCTTCTTTCCTCCTCTTTGGTTCACACCCTTTTTTATCTAGTTAAAGAATTTCCAACATCTTGTCAACAACAATAAACCAAAATGATCAATCATCCATATTCTGATAGCTACTGCAGAACATGGTCATCACAAAAAAAGTTCAGTAATCCAACTCCATAACTTCGAGAAGCTAAAAGTGTGAATTTCACCAACATATCATCAATCACATAAACAAAAACACAAACACTTCGTGGAGAAAGGAATGAACGAATTACAAGCAACTACAAAACCCACATTTCCTACTAATTACCACTGAGATAAAGCTCAAAATCTAGAATCGAGAAGAGAATTACATATCCTAACAGTAATTGAACCAGCATTTGTAAATACAATTGTCGAGTGGTCGGTTTTTCACCTGAAGAAGAAGCAGCATTCGGAGAAAGATGTCTATGAAACCCTGCATTCCTCTTGATGCAGAGATGAGAGGGAAATGCAGACAATTGGGAGAGAGATTTGTTGCTATAGTTGATCACTGATAATGGCTTATTTCTGTTTACATCAGAGAGATTTAGCTTGATGAATGATGAAGAATGGGGAAGAAATGTAGATATTGCTACTATTGAAGCCATTTTCACTTCTTTTTTTTCTTCTGCAGATATGAGCTTTCACTACCTACTTGCATTTAAATATTATACGTATTTGGCGTCTTGTAATTGTAAATCATTTTTCGTCTTTTATTCAAAGTTTTTCGGTGTAAATATTAAATAATATATTCAGTGGATTCAATTACATGACACATCAGTTCGTTTCTTACAATTCGATTAGCCTTTTTTTCAATGTAAATATATGCATATTCACACAAACATCCACATTAATTTATGTCAAAAACACACAATATTGTACATCATGTGTAGCATCCAAGAGATCCCAGGACTTGGGAGTTGGGACCTTAAACTCAAAATTAATGGCCAAAATTGTTAGTATTACGGCTTAATTAATGGTCAAGATTCGAGCCAATCTAATTTAATTTTAATTATACTGATGTTATCTTCTCATATAAATAACTATTCAGTGTATGATTTAAGCCAAATAAATATACCTCAATTTATTTAAAAATAATTATTAATTTGCGGCTTAATTCTAATTTTCGCTTTTTTAATCGTGATTTAAAATATATTCATATCAAATTGTTGAATAATTCTTTATCTTATGATGTCAAAATCCCTTTATTTCTCCAATTATACTTGTTTGGACCTACCTAAAGATTTCAAAAAATTCTCAATAATTGCAGTCTTAATTAGCAATATATCATTTTCTCACACTACATGCCTACTTTTTGTTTACTAACAAACCAAGGATAGCATGCACATGCGTTAATAGTTCAAAGCCCACCTAATTTCATGGGCTCTTTTAGTTCTAAATGAGTAGTGTATTTTATAGCTTATTCATGTTTCATTTATTTAAATATATTATTAGTACAATAATATCATCCTCAATGCACATTAAGGTCTTCAACCAAAATATGTCACCAACACTTTACATTATATTCAATCTTATATTTTATTCATTTCGATTCAAAAAATAATTATTTATTTATTTCATTAGTTTCACAAAAAGTTGGATTCATCTTTCATGGTATTATTTACAATTATGATGTTGTTCTTTATATAAATAAAGTGAACTAATGAAATAAAATATAACATCGAAATATAGTATAAAACATAGAATTCGAATCAGGAAATAATTTTTCTTATCCTTTTCTCCCAATTAATTCCTATGAATGGCCAAGGGAAAAAGAGCCCTCATTCATGGTTCTTGTATGATTAAAAATTAGGACTCTTTTTCATAATTACTCTAAATAATCTCATAAACCGTGATTCATAATCACATGTTTTTACTACCAGTATAATGAAAGTAATTATCGGAGAAAATGGTGCATATTATTACTACTATCGTAATTTGGCTATAGTGCGTTGAAATGACATGAAAGTATGATATCAAACTTGTGCCAACATATTTATTTTGAAACGGACATGTACTTTGATTGTGCCTCATCCAAATAATATAATGACGAAAACTACCAAATAATAATTTATTATTTCATTCGTTTATATATATATATATTACATTTATATAATTTATTACTTAATCCATTCAATCCTTATTAATCAATTTGTATGGACTATTTTAATGAAACTTATGAAAAATTATATTGACATAATCAAATTTGATTTTCATTTTTAATATGTGTTAATAAAAAGGAAAAAAAAAAAAAAAAAAAGCTGTTTCTGAATGTCGATGAAGGCGGCGTATGTGATTTGTGGGTCCCACCATCAACATCCACCAATCCGACACTGTAGCATAAACTTAAAAAATTCGCAATTAGAATGTGGATTAGTTGTATTTCGTGGTGGATGCTTGATCGAGGGATAACATGTTTCGCGATTTAGGGATGCGAAGAAGGGATGGCTTTCGGGATAAGCGATCCAAACTCTGTTCAATAGCACTATATGGTGTATATATATTTCACTGATAACCTAGATTGAGTAAAAATCAGTGCACCGGAGATTCGAATCTTAGTGGAGACGACAATGTCTTCAGTGGTCCGTTCGCCGTACGTTTGGGGAGGTACATTGATTAGGAGCAAATTTCTGGATTATATTAAGTGGGGTGTGTCCGAAATGAGAAGCTACGCAAGTTTTCTGAAGTGGGTTCTTGATTTTAGAGGAAAATCTTGCACAATTTTTTTGGGGGAAGGGAATGATGTCATTGGCATGTAATAATCTAGGGTTTGTAAGAACAAGGTTAGAGTTTGTGGCATTTGGATTCTCCAATGTCTCTCTTAATCGTATCTCTGTGAGAAATTGCTGGAAAAGGGTGCTTGGAAATGTTAATAGGCTAGATTTTGGTTGTTCAATGGTGTTTTCGACCAAGAATCTAGAAGCTTTTCCTGATGGTAATTTAAACATTATTACATGAATTGTTGTTGTGCAAGTGATGTATTAGTTAATGTTAGCAAGATAGAATGTTGGAGTTAGTGATGGTTTCTTGACATTATAGGAGTTGCTGCTGGTGCTCATCTGCTTTTGGACTCAAGAAAGCACTCTAAAGGCTCTTCTAATTCACTGTCTCATATCTTTGAAGTGGTTGAAGAAGACATATTGACACTGAACAAAAATCTTAACTCTGTGAGTTTCTTCAACTATATATTTTTAGAAGCAGTTTATCCTGTTTATGAATTGCTGTTTATTTGAATTGCCATTTTAGTTTTTGAGGGAAGATTGGAAAAAGAACATGATATGTGTGATAAACGGAAGACCAACAATATGTTAGCAGTATTACAGTGAATGGATAGAATTCATTAAAAGTTCATTGCATTAGATGTTGGGTAGTTGCCTTTGAGCGGATTGATTAATCATCAAATGAAGGTGTTTTGCATCAGATCTTTCTTAACATGGGTGCTACATGCTTTGGCAGATTATAACTTGAGAAAAGTTAGTCTAAGCATCAATTATGTTCTTGTGAATGATAATCTCTGCAGGTAAAAGACAGGACCAGATCTGCAAACTAGTTGATACCTTTAATATTGGCAAAAAGATGCATATTTGAACCACTGTGGAGATGTTGTAATTATAAATAATGAATCCATTATTGTTCTAGGTGCGTAAACTTGTTAAGAACAACCATTTTGGTAAATTCAATTGATAAAGTTTTTACATCCCTCACATTGATTGCTCCTTGAGAGAATTTGTAATTGTTCATGCCACACAACTGCATGATAACCTTGTAATATTCTATTTCTAGAAGTGTTAATCATTGTCTATAGTTTCCTTGCTTTTTTCTTGTTGGTATATAGATTTTGTCAACTATGCCTAGCTTTGATGATGAATAAAATTTGTAGATTTTTGATCGAGAAGACTCAGTTTTCATGTCTGCTGCTGCGGAAATCTTTGAATCTGGTGGGAAAAGGATGCGACCCGCTCTAGTTTTTCTAGTTTCAAAAGCCACCACAGAGATTGCTGGTTTGGAGTAAGTCGTGTATGATGCTTACTCTCTTCATGTTAATTCAATTCAGATTGAAGACATTATATTTATTTGATGCCTTCATGGTTCAGAGCTCTCACTGAAGAACATAGAAGGTTGGCTGAGATCATTGAGATGGTCCACACTGCAAGTCTGATTCATGATGACGTAATTGATGAAAGTGACATGCGGAGAGGTTAGACGCCTTATGTGTTATGTCCTCAAGTTGGTTTTCTGTTATTACAACTTCAAAATACCATGTTAAACTTTATCATACATAGAACTGCCAGGTTGTACACCATTCATCTGTGTCTATGACATTCAATAGAATGAGAAAGTACATTTTTGTCCCTAGCCTCTTTCCCTGCTCATATCAATAGAATGGGAATACCTTTTCAGATAAGGAGACTATCCATTAAGTGTATGGCACAAGAGTAGCTGTGCTGGCTGGAGATTTTATGTTTGCTCTATCATCAATGTATATGGCCAATCTGGGAAACCATCAAATCACTAGGCTTCTTAGCCAGGTATGTGAGCTTCCCTCATAAATTTTGTTATGGCCAAACATAGATCAATTTAGGAAGTAAGGAAAGATATTAACTATCAAAGAGCATGTGCTTTGAGTGTCGATGGATAATATTTATATATTTTAAAACACAAGTTCTCCCAAAATAGGAATCCTAATGTTCCTGCCCAAAACCCCATTTCTAAATGTGTAATATTAGTTCTTTATAGTTGTCAAATATTATATCATATCTTGAATAATACTACTTAATTGATACTACATACCATGAATTTCGTCTTCATAAACAGAAAGTCATATAATATGATTTTGTGTGATATTGTTGTAATGGATACATGATTATATCCATTATAAATATGTTGCAATGATACTAAGGATAATTTTCATGCCTACCATTTTCCACATTGAATTCAACATAAAACCAGACATTGTATGAGATAACTTTTATTTAGAAGTGCATTCCATATGTTACAATAGAGGGAGAACATAATGCCAGATAATACAAGACTTTAGAATATAAAGAGTAATAAAAAATGCCCTTATGTTTTAACCAAAGGCTACTTTGTCTTTACAGGCTATTCAAGATCTTGCTAGTGGTGAAATAAAGCAGGCATCCAATCTGTTCGACTGTGATGTTCATCTTGATGAGTATATAGTCAAGAATTACTACAAAACAGCCTCGTTTATCGCTGCCAGCACCAAGGCAGCTGCCATTATCAGTGGGGTGAACAATGATATCATCGAGCACATGTATCAGTACGGTAAGAATTTAGGTCTGTCCTTTCAAGTCGTTGATGATATTCTGGATTTTACTCGGTCATCTGAACATCTTGGTAAACCTTCTAAGAGTGACCTTGCACAAGGAAATTTGACTGCCCCGGTTATATTTGCACTTGAGAAAGAACCAAAACTTCGTGATATAATTGATTCTAAGTTTTCCGAAACTGGTTCTATTGAAAAGGCCATTGATATTGTCAAGAACTCGGGTGGCATTGACAGGGCAAGAGAGTTGGCCCGAAAATTTGCTGATATAGCTGTTGAGAATCTTCATTGCTTGCCACCAAGTTCGTTTCGACTAGCACTTGAACAAATGGTGAACCATAATTTGGAACTAATACAATAAGGAGGTCTTTTTCTTTTTTCTTTTTTATCTGATTATTAACTAATAATAAGTTGTATTTTGGAGAAATTTGACACTTTTTTATGAGCATTTATTTATCTTTTTCAACATTTGGTATCCTTATAAATCGGATTAGATCCTCCATCACATCTCGTATTTCATTACATTCCTTTCACAAGGAGTGGGAATGGTCGATGACGGTGACTGACATTGATGACTTTATATTACTTTGGTTTTGACCTATATATATATATATATATATATTCCTTACTGCCTGCTTTTTAGTAACTTCCAAATTAATATGAACCAGGCATTTATTTTAAGGGAATGGGGAATTGAAGAGTTGTCAAATTGGAAAATGAAAGTGAAAGGGAGAAACGTGGGTCACTTGTTAAATTTTAGAGCTGAGAATATATACATAGAAACTGATATTTAATTGCAATTTCCAATGATGGCCAAGCAAGTCACATGGTAACCCTAATGCATTACGTGTATGGTTTTATAACTATGAACTATCATCTTCACGAAAACTTGGATTAATGAAATTGCCAATGAGATTCATTTCTATAAAATTGATGAATCAAAATAATCTACGCGTTCAGTTAGCATGTCCAAAAATAACGTCTTTCCTAAAATGAAATGTTTGAACATGATGCGTGTTTCCTTTTTCCTTGGATTTAATTCCTTTGATAAACTACTATCAGTAAGGACATGTTTTCTAAAATGGAAGGTTAATTTTCCTTTCTTGTTTCTCGGAATTTAAATCCTTTTATAAATGAGAATTAGTAACGGCTAGTTGCAACTTATAATGAAACATTTAATGTGTGTAACACAACACATTAGTGTGTGTTTGCCTGACCGTCTATCTTGGTTCTTGGTCTTTCTGCAATTCGATTTTGGATCAAAATTGGAAAGTCTTGACCTGACTCAATTTGATTAGTTTTGATCGGCTCGTGGACTAGATAAATTATCTTTTTATCACTCCAAGTTAAACAGATTCGGCCCAAATTTTAATAAAAATGTTTGGAATAAACCTGTATCCCAAGTTTCCGTTGGAGAATCCACAAAAATTTGGACGAAAATACATATCATAATATATTCGAAAATGTTAAAGAGCTGGTAGCACAGCTTGATGTTACACTTGAGGCATCAAATGCCATTAAGAGGATTTATATCTGTGTTTTGTGCCTACAAATATTTTCATTCAAAACTGTTAGTTATGCATTAAGTAAATATCACTCTCATGCAATAGATAAATTACACGCAAGAAGTAAAACTTTATGGTAACGCCCATTAAGGGCTTTCTGAATTTTGATAAAATTGCCTAAACTTTTTATTATATAAGGAAGTAGTGATAGTTATTTATATTCCTATAGTTCTTATTGCAAATAGTTTGGTGCGTTGTGATTTGTAGATTAATAAATAAGTACGTTCTTAGTTATGAGTTGTAATTACTTCTTCTTTTTTAAAGTTGTTTCGCCTAACCTTCACCTAGATATAAGTTGTATTCATACAAGTAAAGAATTATTGAACAACTTCTTAAGTGTTTATGTTGACTCTTAGAGTTTATTAGATATCTCTAACAATTATTCCGTAATTAATTACTTTTAGTTTTTTTTTTCAATCATTTGGAAGTAATTAATTTCCCTTATAAAATATTTGGTAAATAATACGATAATATTAAATTATATTGAATTAATATATAGTTTAAGTACAAATTCGAAATATAGTCTACACAATTTTCTTCAAATCGAAAAAGAAATCCTCTCCAATTGAAACAAATTAATAACTGGAGATAACCAAACTTTAATTGTACACTAGAGGGCTAACAATTCTTGATTGGGGAAAAGTGACGACTACTTACATTTATAAACAAAATGGAATGATTAAAAAGTCCAAACATCATCCTATTCACCAAATTTGTTAAGGAGTCTAATCATGCAGAAAATCAAAATCCCAAAAAATTTATGAAATAATATAAATTTATAATATCAAACCCCAATTTTTTTTTTTTTTTTTTTTACTTACTGCACACCACACATTAAATTCAAGTAGCATTGAAGAGTCGGTGGACAAAAAAAAAAAAAAAAAAGTCCAAAGTCCAACTGCTTTAACTGACTCCACGATAATTTTTTTTTTCTTTTAAATAGGAGTATTTGTTTCTGGCACATTTCCCATAATTGAAAAAATAATAAATAAATCTACACCAAACTTCAAGAAGAAACTTAATTACTATATTAAGATAATCAACTCCAGAAAAGTTGCACTCAACGGTCAACACAAATGAAGATAAATTATGTGCGTGTGTAGAGTGGTATCTTGATCTATATGTTAAAAAACACTTAGGCTATGTTTGTTTCGAGTTCATGTAGGATTGAGAAAATCCGATTTTGAAATCCTGGGATTTGTAAATAAAAGTGAATAATTAAAATTTGTATTTGTTATGAAATTTTATAGGATATGATTGTTACTGTTGATGTCAAATCGATATTGGAAAAAGTTAATAAGCGTAATATTATATTATTAATTGATATAGTAGTAATGATTGGATGATTGTAATAGTAGAAATTTAAATGTGTATTGAAATTTGTGTATTAATAGGTTAAAATGTATGGTTAATTATTATGTTTTCTTTAAATAAAGTAGTATTTGAGTGGATTTTATAATCCCAATTTAAATCTCCTAACAAACGAAGATTTGAGATTTTAAAATTTTAAATCCGGATTCGTGAAATCCGAAACGAACATACATTTAAGTCTTTATTATTATTATTATTAAGAAAAAACAGTGTCATCAAAATTATTATTATTATTATTATTTATATTTTTTGGTGGTAAACCAAAACGACAATTTACCTGTGGCCTTTATCTTTTAAATAATTTAATCGACTTATAAAGTCTCCATTTTTAATAAAAATTGTATGCTTATATGTTTTCTTCCACCGGTGTAGGCTGTCTGGGTGTTACGTGTGTGCGCGTGAGCTGATCGATTAGGTAAACGGTAAACCTAACCCTTTAATGAAACCTAATCAGTTATTAAAATGCTAAAATCTAAACAAATTAAAAGTATAATTTTTTTTATTAACTCACATTAAACGTGACCTGATCATCTTTACCCTAAACTAAATTAATTACTCTCGTCGTTGATGTTAAATTTTTTATTCGATTTGTCACTAAATCATTGCACTTAAACTAAATAGTTTGGATTCTGTATTTTATTTATATAGTATGGTCCATAAACTATTTAGTAGTATTATGCTAAGTATATGACATTAATTTATTCGGAGGAAAGTTTAGCTAAATCATTGCACTTAAACTAAATAGTTTTTGGTTTCTGTATTTTATATAGTATGGTCCATAAACTATTTAATTAAGGCATCTTCAACACTGCGCAGTATTTTACTGTAAATTTTGTATTATCTTAATGTAAAAATTATCGTTCATCACCAGCAGCCTGCACTATTTATTGCACTAAAGTGAAATATTTCATAATATTTATTATTATTATTTTTTATATTTTTTTATTTGTTAATTTATCAAATTTTAATCTTTATTAATTTATAATTTATATATGAATGCGCTTAAATCTTATTTAATAACAATATTTTACATTAATAAATAATAAATAAAATAAAAGGAAGAATAAAAAAAGAAGAAGAAATAATTAAAAAAGAATGAAAAGGAAATGAATGACAAGAAAAAAAAATGAAAAGAAAGGAAAATAATTAAATAAAAAAATGAAAAGGAAAAAGAATACCGCAGGATTTCATCTACATTATAGGATTGGTGGTTATAAAAAAAATTAGCATAGGTTTTTACAGCATTGTTGGAGATAAAAATTTGTAAATTTGGATGGAAATACAACAGTGCTGGAGATGCTCTTAATAATATACATGCTAGGTCTATATATGAAATAAATTCATTCAAAAGAAGTTTATGACATAAATAAATATATATATATATATATATATATATATGATTATGATAACTATAACATGTGACATCAATTGCGAATCCAAGTTTTATTGTTTTGGGATGAGGGAAGGAAATCATATAACATGTGACATCAATTGCGATTCCAGATTTTATTGTTTTGGAATAAGGGAAGGAAATCATATAACATGTGACATCAATTGTGATTCCAAATTTTATTGTTTTAAGATGAAGGAAGGAAATCATATAACATGTGACATCAATTGCAAATCCAAGTTTTATTGTTTTGGGATGAGGAAAGGAACACATCCGATATATATATATATTATATGATTATATATATTATATGATTATATATCTAACTAAAAAAATATAGCAACGTCTATAATATGACACAATATACATACATATAAAATCACATTTATACTTAAAATTATATATATATATATATATATTATTTTTTTAAATTTATTTTAAAAATTAATTAAAATTTTAAGAAAAAAGAAATAAAAAGAAAATGCTAATAGAAAGGTGAACTTACTGAAACGTATCAGATAAAAATCATAAATCCATATTTTATACGAGACATATTTCTGCAACTCACAAAAATTGTTATCATTAATACCTTTCGAGATCATGGTTGATATTAGTTTGAAAAGAAACTCATGATGCGTTTGAATAAAATTTAACCACACAATTTATAAAATATCAGCTCTACGATAATTAAAACTTAATTAAGAATACTTTAAACTTTTCATATGAAATGCAGATCTATAGGTAATGATAACAATAATATCAATAAGAATGATAATGATATCAAAAATTATCTATTAGTTAAAGAAACGCGTTTAAATTATGATTGAAAAATATTTTTTTATCGTTAGTAACTATAAGCATAACTATGAACATAACTTAGATTTGTTTTACCTACTCATTTTTCCTTTTGGCTGTTTTTTCCCCATAAACATTGCTTGGTTATGAAATCATGATGATAATCTGCCTGGATTGAAATATGCATTGGATTTCTTTTTTTTTCTTTCTTATCCAAATTTCTCATTTAATTTATATGTAAACAATTTTTTCATTTATATGAAAACCAATTTACACCCATATTATTATTTCTGAAGAAATTATTTGTTAATGAAAACAGTTTTTTTTTTCTTTCTTTTTGGGCTTTTAATTTCCTAAGATATTCAATAAGTCTAACTATAGTTTCACGATTAGTAACAGCACCAATAGAAACCACACACGTCGAATCTGATATTTCATTTTTTATTTTTTGATGAATCAGTGTACAATAATTTATTAATTTTCTTGGTTCCAATGAAACCACACCATCTTATTACCAGCCACCAAGGTCCAAGTTGCCCACTGCCCTCTCTCTCCCCGAATGGGAACTGAGAGATAAGATCTCGCAGTCCTCTTTCTGTCCATTGCCTCTCATTTCTCTCAACCCTTTTTCCTAAATCAAAAAGGCGACTTTTCTTGAAATATTTTTCAAAAATATTACTTACCTCACCTGTATGCCTCTGCTATAAATAGCAAAAATAGAAATTAAAAAAAATCCAGACTTTATTATATATTGCGTTGTATTTTTTGCGCCACTCAAATTTTGCTGCTTAGGCACAATCCAAAATCATTACATATTTCTTGTATTACAGTTAAACTCCTGCTTCTCTTCTCTGTCCTAAGGAGAAGCTTCTCTGCCCAATAACCCATTGACGTTTTCACTCTTTCCTTTGGCTAATCATTGAGTATTTATTTGTAATTGTTTCGAAACGGGTTTTTACTAGGTGGGGTGTCTGTGAAATGAGAAATTGCCCAAGTCTCTGAAGTGGGTTCTTGATTTTTGAGGAAAATCTTGCAATTTTCTTGGGGGGAATGATGTCAGTGACATGTAATAATCTTGAGTTTGGAAGAACAAGGTTGGATTTTGCAGCATGTGGGTGCTCTTCTAATGCCTCCTCTTGTAATCGTGTCTCTCTGAGAAATTGTGGCAAAAGGGATCTTAGGAATGTCAATAGGGTCTGCAAAGCTCGGAAATTGTGGTGTTGCAGCCGAGATGTTGGTCGGTGCCGCGTGTTTTCCACGAAAACTCCAGAGGCTTTTCTCAATGGTAACTTCTCCTTTTGTGTTGTGATTTGATTTGATGTTATTTCAGCTGTTGTATCTGATATAGTATGCAAAGATTGAATCTTGGAGTTTGTGATAGTTTCTTGACATTATAGGGGTTGCAGCTGGTCCTCCTCAAGTGTTGGACTTGACACAAGAGAGAAAAGAAGGGCCTTCTTCCTTGTCTGATATGTTTGAAGTGGTTGCAGAAGATCTATTGACGTTGAACAAGAATCTACAGTCGGTGAGAATTTTGTTGCTCTTAGAAGCAGTTCAGTGAATTGTTGTTTGTGTTCTTGCCATTTTAGTTTCTCTTTGAAGGAAGATTAAGAAAGGGATGTCAATATGTGTGATAAAGTGATTCTTTCAACAGGGAATAAGTTAGGTGGGAAATGATAACTTCACTTGCCCATAAGCCTATCATTCATTGATCATGGATAATAGATGCTTTGGGCTGGATCAATGCACAAGTATATATATTTTGTTATTGCAAATGATAATTTCAGTAGTATATATTGAGATATGTCAATCTGGCTAGAAAGGGTGCTTACTTTTGAGTAAAAGGCAGCACCAGATCTTCAAAAGACATAGAAAGTTGATCTTTCAATTTTGGAAAAAGAAGCATGAATGATCCCACTAGGACTATGTCACTACCATGTTCTAGGTGCTAAACTTGTTATTTAGTACTATTTTGGATGTGTCAACGTAATTATGAATATGTTTTGTTCATACAAACTTAGCAAACATCTTGGAAGTCTTTTGCAAGAAAACCTGGTTTAGTTTTTGTATAATTACCATGTGACCTATTTTTTAAAATCTTGATCATTGTCAATGGTTTACTTAATGCAATTCAGAATGTTCATATTCTGTATTTGATTGAAATTTTCTCTTTGTTTACTTAACCTTTAGCTGATGCTAAAACCAAATTAATGATGAATATGGTTGTCAGATTGTTGGTTCGGAAAACCCTGTTCTGATGTCTGCTGCTGAGCAAATCTTTGAAGCCGGTGGAAAAAGGATGCGACCCGCCTTAGTTTTTCTAGTTTCCAGAGCCACTGCAGAGATTTCTGGTTTAAAGTAAGCCCTATGAGATCTCTCTTTCTGTTGCTTCTATTGAGATTGAAGTTATTGTATTTATTTAGTGTCTTTCATGGTTCAGGGATCTTACAAAAGAACATAGAAGGTTGGCCGAGATCATTGAGATGATCCACACTGCAAGTTTGCTTCATGATGATGTAATAGATGAAAGTGACATGCGTAGAGGTTAGACTTCATAATTTCATGTATTGTCAAACTTTTTGGTTCTTTCATTGCATTCCCTCATCAGAGTCCTCTATTTTATGAGTTTCGTATTCATGTTCTCAAGGTGGTTTTCTTTTATTCTAGAAAATGAGTACTTCAAATTTAAGGTTCATTACACTGTTCATCCATCTTATTGACAAACGATCGAACTGGAAAATGCTCATGTTTCCCACTAGCCTCTTACCATTCATTCCCTGCTCATATGAGTTTAAAATAAGCAAGGGTAGACTTACAACCCTCTTCAAATTCATTGACAAATAAAAAGGCAAATATCAGAGCAATTCAAATTTGATTTTTGAGGGAAAATAAAATGAATAACATCTCGGACATGCTTCTGTATTTCAGGAAAGGAAACCGTTCATCAATTATACGGTACAAGAGTGGCTGTACTTGCTGGGGATTTTATGTTTGCTCAATCATCATGGTACCTGGCCAATCTTGAAAACCTTGAAGTTATAAAGCTTATCAGCCAGGTATATTGAACTTCACTCTTCTACTTTTTGTATGATGTTTGTGAACCAAACATCTAAATGTATGCATGGTGTTGCAGGTGATTAAAGATTTTGCTAGTGGTGAAATAAAGCAGGCATCCACTTTGTTCGATTGTGACGTTGAACTTGATGAGTATTTAATCAAGAGTTACTACAAAACAGCCTCCTTAATCGCTGCTAGCGCCAAGGGTGCCTCCATTTTCAGTGGGGTCAGCAGTGATATTAGCGAGCAGATGTATCAATACGGTAAGAATTTAGGTCTATCCTTTCAAGTTGTTGATGATATACTCGATTTTACTCAATCTGCTGAACAACTGGGCAAACCTGCTGGGAGTGACTTGGCAAAGGGAAATTTGACTGCTCCTGTAATATTTGCACTCGAGAAAGAAATGAAACTTAGGGATATCATAGAATCTGAGTTTTGTGAGACGGGCTCTCTTGAGGAGGCCATTGATATTGTCATGAACTGTGGAGGGATTGATAGAGCACGAGATTTGGCCAGAGAAATCGCTGATCGAGCTATTCAGAATCTCTATACCCTGCCACCAAGTTCGTTTAGACTAGCACTTGAACAAATGGTGAACTATAATTTGGAACGAATAAAGTAAAGACGGTTAAGGTTTTCTTATACAGATTGTGCCTTTGATTCATTCTTGATCCGGGTTCAACTCATCAGTCCATTACCAGGGTTCCATCAGAGGATGGTTTCGAGTGAAGGCTACTTATAAAAA
This sequence comes from Scutellaria galericulata, assembly GCA_946896805.1. Classification (NCBI taxonomy): domain Eukaryota; kingdom Viridiplantae; phylum Streptophyta; class Magnoliopsida; order Lamiales; family Lamiaceae; genus Scutellaria; species Scutellaria galericulata. The sequence goes on from OX335785.1 coordinate 24,664,785, forward strand.
GCAGGTTGTGGTTGTATATTTATAGGCAATCTTGAACTATGTTGCTGTAACTACTATGGCAGTGTATCATTAACGAGGTCATGTTCGGACATGGCCAATACAGAACATTGAAATTCGATTCTTGTTAATACACTTGTTATTCATTACATGAAAAACAAATTATATTAAGCTTGACTTCTGTTTTCAGCTTCACCAGTATTGCACAGACTTAAGCTGAGTGTGGGTTTTCAACTGTAATCTCTCTTAGATCACTTTCCTTTCCCTTTTAGTCCTTGGTGATCAATTGTAATTGATGAATGATTTATGGATTTGAATTGTAAAACTTTTAATTTACTGAAAACTTAGATTACAACAAGATGAGAGATGAACATGCTAGATGAACAACAACAAAATCAGAATGAGGTAACATTCTCCTTGGTGAAACTTTTGAGTGAAAGAAAACTTGAAGTGTGAAGGATTGAGTCGATATTATCATGGGTTGACAGTTCTAAAATATTGGTTTTGGTCATGGTTTTAGTCTTGTTGGAGTAATAGAAAAGGAAGTAATCTTGCAATGCCATCAAGATATCACCATCTTTGAAATCTTTGATGGGGCGAACAACTTCATAAGATTCACCAACGAAAGGAATTTTGCTAAGGACATATTCCTTTGTCCAAGATTTCTCGACTCCATATTCCTTCATCAACCATATCACAATCTCATCATTAGACGAATTGTCGCATAAACATAGACAGCCCTCAAAAGCAAATACGTCCATGAGAAGTCTCCCATTACGTTGAATAGGTGTCAAAAAGGTGCTAAAACTTTCGGTTTGGAGATTAAAGCAAGAAATCAATGGAGAGCCATCGAAATCGTAAACAAACCAATGAAGATTTCCATTCAGAAATGCTCCAATGGAACGACAACTGTACTCGAAGGGAGCACTAGGCTCAATGCTTCTCCATGATCCCGTTCCAAGAGTGTATACTTGACAATTTGATCTTGGAATGCTTAACAACTGATGTGTTGTCTCGTCACGTATACAATCATGGAACATTCTAACCACCTTATGTTGACCATTGACTTTGCTTGTTCCAAATCCGAAAGTGACTACTTGAGGATATATGTAGTCAAAGTTTTGAGGATGATGGAGTTGGATATAGTCACGGGTGATTGGATTGCATATGAAAAGACTATTAGGCCTGAGGCTTAGATCGCGCAGGAAAAGCAGACCATCAGCTGAACCTTGTATGGATCCCCAACAAGGGAGATCAAAGTTGATGACTGAATTGTAACGAAGGTCGTGGGGTTCAAGATCGAACAAGTCCTCATCAAATTCATAAATTTCGTACGACTTGGATGAAATTCCATCTCGAAAGACAGCCAGTCCAGGGGCCGATTTAGAAAGGTGGGACTTGACGAACTCGCGAGTCTCAAGTAGATCGAACCATGACTTGCAAACGCATTTGCAACGTATGATGGTACGAATGGGGAGTCTTGAGAGGATATTGATGATGATTTCTGATGGTAGATATGTGAAGAATTCTTGCTTCATTTTCTCTGGCTTTATGGTAATTAGAACTTACATGTGGGGTATGTCTATTTATAGAATACACATATTTGGTGGAAGACTAATAATCTAATGCTTTAGAAAAGTATGGGCTATTTTTCTTCAAAAACAAAAGAAAAGTATGGGCTATTTAAGACTTGGAATAATCTTTGTTGACGAAGAAAACAGGCCCAACGCCGACAGAAGGGTAAAAAGGACAATATGTACATGCTACTATTTGCAGTTTTATAAATAAGCGCCGTTAGGGTTACAATTTCAACATTGCCTTTGAGAGAACAGGGCGCGCCGTTATATGTGGCGCTCTTGTTCCGTTGCCGGCATAAACCGATCGTCAGAGCCTTTCCAGATCTCAATTGATGAACCCTCAATTCCTCTTTTGATCTTGGAAATCTCTCACAATTTTATCTTGTTTTTGATTTCTATAATAAGTTTTGTTTTTTAATTAAACTTTTTTCTGATTCACGAACATTTTTTTCATTGTATTGTATGATGTGAATGAGGAATTTGTGATTGGCCGATCCAATGGGCTCTCGCCGCGAAATATTCTAATCTGTGGGAACTCAATTTCACCCGGCCTATATAAATTTACTGAATTTGGGCAGCCTCAAGTTTTTACACGCTTTTCTTCGTGCTTTAACACAGGAAACTATTGAAACTGCCCGACATTTTTTAACAAGATAAATTGGTGCTTTCACTTATTTACGTATTCGAATCTCAGATTTCTCCGTCTTCTTCTTCTTCTTCTTTTTTTTTTTTTCTGGGATTTAGGAGTTTTTAATTGATTTTCTTATATTTTAAGATTTCAATCTCATCGTTCTAATCGAGAAGCGGATTTTTTTGCTATATGGGGTTCGGTTTGAAGTATCAATGAATTCATATGAAATTTTCTTCAAGGTGATTAAAGACGGCTTCTACAAGAAAAATGCAGAGCTGATTCGAAAATGTTTAAAGCAGCCGCCATCTGTAGGTCATCTTGATTGAATTCTGGGATGGCTGCTGCTTTGATCAGTTTCGTATCATCATTTTCAGGTGCCATGACTTTAGGCTCTTACTGGGCTGTTCATATTATGTAATTAGTTCAACATTTTGAATAATGAGAGGCATAGATAGGCTTGATCAGACAGAGCATGGAGCTGATTATGAATAAATGATTTGTAAGCAATTTAATTTAGCTATTTATGTTTATCGATTGAAGTATGTGTAAAAGAAAATGAATCAGCTTCGTGAATTAACAATCTTCAATAATTTCAGGGTGTGCATCGTATGGAGTTGAAGCATTGTTAAAATATTTTGAAGAGTATTATTTATTTATTTCAGATATAATTTCTCTCTTGAAAATATTGGTCCAGTTGCTAATGTTTAACTTACAATTGCAAGTGTTGAGAGCATCGGTAAGGCTGGGAAGAGTCTGTTGTTAGGCTTGCTTGTCAAACAGAATACTCATTTTTAGGTTAAACTAATTTTCATTGAATTTGTGACTTGTAGTGGAAATAGTCAATTTTGGTTAATTTAATTCATCTAACTTGAATAATATTTCACTGTCCTTTATTTATCTGTTTTAAAATATTCTTTTTTATTTTCTATCTTGCAAAAACAAATCTTATTTTGATCTCTTTCTTCATTGAATGTTTTAAGAAATTGGATGACATGCACTTAAAATTGTCAAGAGCAAATTTTTGTTGAGTTTTTTCCTTTCACTTCTGGAAGATTTTACAGGTAATATTTTGTTAGCTTATTCACAATCAAGTCCTGAATTTATCCTCAACTTTATTTAAAAGATTTTGAAGTTACCGTGTACTCAATTTGTTTATTTAAGTAAATCCTTCTGTGTCTTACCAATATACATTTTTGAGCCATGAATTACATTTTTTCCCTTTTATTCAAATTTTTTTCTTCTGTTCATTTGCTGAGAGCATTTCAATGCAAACTCATGAGACCACCACTATATACTCAATAACTTGACATCATTTCTCGATAACAGAGAATTTTAATGATGCATTTGTGTGTTTGTTATTTTGATTCATTTGTACTATTTTTTTGCCATTGCTTTCATAGATATATCCCAATTGAGAAAAGGAAAATCAGCTAGATTAAAGATGTATATCAACTATTTTGGGCTCCTTTTACCATTCTTTCTTAAATACAAAGAAGAAATATGACACAATGAGTTTCTGATTAGAACTTATGCAAAATCATAGGAGCACCATACTGGGGTTGCAGGGTCATAATCGGGAATGGAGCATGCTGGTAAGAAGGGGACAACTCAAACGAAAAGTGCTGTAGTATAATTGCCAAAGCCATTTTTGTCTCGATCATTGCAAAGTTTTGCCCAATACAGACTCGAGGTCCTGAGCTGAACGGCATGAAGGAGAATTTGTTCTTTGCCGCGCTTGAAATTCCTTCAGAAAATCTATTGGGTCTGAATTCTTTCACATCGTCGCCCCAAATCTTGGGGTCATGATGCAGTAGGCCTATTAGCAGACTTATCTGTACTCCTAGTGGTAAGATCATGCTTCCCAGTTTGAGTGTCTTTGTTGGGGCTCGAATAATCAAAGGTGCTGGTGGGTACATCCTCAAAACTTCATAGAGAATCATTGTTACCTGTGTGTCAACAGTTATTATTCCAGGCGAAAACAACATATTCCTCCTGTCTTTATATACTATACTGGATATTTAGTTGAAAAATAATGTTTTATTTTTTATGTTACTTTATCAATGAATACACATTTGTAATCGCATGTGTGTTGTACTGGCTGTTATTTATATCCTTCAGAAACTAAATTAGAGTTTAAGAAAATCTTACAGTCTTAAGCTGATTGAGACCGTCAAAAGTAGGTTCTTTATTTCCAAAAACTTGCAAAACCTCTTCTCTCGCACGACTTTGCCAATACTGATATTTGCTTAGCATCACCATAGTCCATACCAGCAAATTTGAAGTGGTTTCTGACCCAGCAAAGTAGAATAATTTGCATTCTTCAATTACTTCCTCAATGCTTAATCCCATATTCTTGTTCCCATGCTCTTGAATTTCATGGAAGTTGGATTCCATTAATATCCCTAGCAAGTCATTATTGATGATTTCTCCCCTTTCCATAGCCCTCTCTCTTTGGTTGATAACACCCCTTAGCAATGATTGAATTTCTCTGCGGATGTCTTTCATTCTTCTATTTGCTTTGGTTGGAAAATATCTGTTAACAAAATATATTGGTGAAAGCAGTTGGGATTTTCTGTCGTTTTATCTTAATTGTATATAAGTTTATTTTATCATCTCACTCTACGTAATCCTGTTCATTAGGTGTAGCAGTTGCAGACTTTTGTGAAAACATATAGATTTTCGTACCTCCATCCGGGGATGAAAATGTACTTCAGTAATTGCAAAACAAGCTTAACTTGTTCCTTTTGGAGCTCAAATATTCTTTTTCCTTCTTCATGACTGCTGCCAAATGCTGTCCTTGAAATTACATCCCCTGATAAATCTTCAAGATAAGGCCACACATCAATCTCCAATGCCTTTCCATCACTTGAAACCAAGGCTTCCCATTTTCCTATCATGTTCGAACAACTTAAAAACATTGCTGGTATCATTTTCTGCAAAGAGATGAGGTTTATTATTTATGTCAAACATTTTAGTACAGAAATTGTACTTTATTTAAGATTTTTACTTTCAACTTCTCCAGATGGAAAGCAGTATTGATAATCTTTCTGTGTGTAGCCCATTTCTCATCTTCAAGAAACAGGAGCCCTCCCACCAGTGTTTCACCAATCGGATCTGGAACAGGCTTCTGAAATACACCAGGTTTAGTCAAAATCTCCTTAATAAGCTCTGGATCAGTGATGTTTAGTCTCGGTGAAGGTCCAAACCATACCAAAGAACGGTTACCTGATTTCAGATTAATCATGGAACATCACATCAAGCCAAGGTACGTAGGTAAATCAAATGAATGTTGACGATCTTTTTCATTGTTACTACTTACCATACTTATGAATGATGTTGTGGTAAAATGGAAGAATATGAGGTGTGACATCATCGGAAAGGTTTATTGTTCTCGGTTGCTCAGTTTTCACTGCTCTGATGAAGTCTTTCATGTCCCCAACAAAGAGTCTGTATGGATTCCCCTGGATACCCTGGTCCCTCAACAACTTCTCCAGCTTCCTTGGCCTAAACCATGCCCAATTTAGTATTTTTACTGTGAATATCATGATTAAAAGTGTAAGTATTGGAGGCATGATTGAGTTGAGTTTCACATCCATGTTGATCTTTGCTCAAAATGAGAAAATTTAGCCGCTCAATTTGGGGGTGTAGACGGGGTTAAGTTGAACTAGCAAGCGGTATGTTTTGTTGTGGTTGAGAATAGGATGAAGATTATATGGTGGACATAGCAGTATCATCGGATTCCACTATGTTAATTTGTTCTCTAGTTTTTGTCTGAGGCATCTCTTAATTGGACTTTGGAGGCAGATTTTGGCTTTTCTCTAAGTTTAATGATGCATGAGATAGCTTATTATTGATAATAGATATTTCCACAAACATGACTTTTCTTATATCTGAGAAAGACTGAAAACTCTGATCAATCTCTTAAGATTAGCAAAATCATTTTCGCTGTAATTAGATGTTATTTAAAAATGTGTGGAATTTAGCTAGATCAAGATCCAGGAATGACAACTAACATGATCAACAGTCCCTGTACAATATTAATTTGAGTGGAAACCCCATTTTGACATGTGATTTTGAAGATGCAAAGTTGTTGCAATATGATAATATCAATGTAACATATACAGTGCGTGCAAGAGTAAATTTTAAAATCATCGTAATAGTCTCAGACATGATTGAAAATAAACACACAATAGAGTTTATTACATTAAGTTCGGATGCTGATAATGATTAAATAGCACGCAAGATGAGTGGAGCTCCATATTGTGGTAGCAGTGTTATAACTTGGAAAGGAGTATGCATATAAGAAGACAGTTCAAACGAGAAGTTCTGTAGAATCATATCTAATGCCATTTTTGCTTCAATCATTGCCAGGTTCAGTCCAATGCAGATCCGAGGGCCTGAACCGAAGGGTATGAAGGAGGATTGGATCTTAGCTTTGTTTGGAACTCCTTCTGAGAATCTCTCTGGTTTGAACTCCTTTGCATCGTCTCCCCAAATCTCGGGATCATAATGGAGTGATCCTATCATTATTGCCAAATCGACTCCTGCTGGAATTCTCAGGTTTCCTAATTTCACCGTCTGTAGTGTATCGAACTGTCACAGGTACTGGTGGGTACAATCTGAGGACTTCCTGTTGGATCATCGTAACCTGCCAAATCCAGTTATTGCATTAACGTTATATAAGAAAAGTCATGTTTGTAAAAGAAATGACGAAATCCTTACAGTGTTGAGGTGATTTAGGCCTTCAAAAGTTGGCTGTGAATTCCCAAAAACGTGGGTAACTTCTTCTCTTGCCTTAGTTTGCCATTCGGGGTGTTGGCATAGCAACACCATTGTCCAGACCAGTAAACTGGAGGTTGTTTCTGATCCGACGAAATAGAATAACCGACACTCCTCAATCACCTCTTCAATACTCATACCCTGATTCTTGTTCCCATCTTGGTCGATGGATCTTGAATTAGATTCCATTAGGATACCTAATAAGTCATCACTAGGAATGGCCTCTCCCCTCTCCTTGGCCTTCTGCCTTTCTCAATTATACCTCTTAGTAAAGATTGCATTTCCTTGGTTATTGCTTTCATTTTCCTGTTTAATTTTATGGGAAGATATCTGGCAAACAATAATTTTCGGTTCAATATATAAACAGGGGACACTTTGTAGTTTCTAGTAATTTAGCACAAGGTTAAATAAATTTGTTGATAACCTCCATCCAGGGATAAACGACAACTGAACTAGTTCCGGAAAAAGCTTGGCTTTGTCCCTCTGGTGCTGAAAAATCCTTCTTCCTTCTTCATGGCTGCTCCCAAATGCTATACGTGAAATCATGTCCCCTGTAAAATCTTCAAGATACGGCCGCACATCAATTTTATTCGTACCAGAATCTATGCTTTGGTTCAGCTCTTGTATCATGTTTGAACAGCTTAAACCAATTGCTGGCACCATATTCTGTCAAGAGATATTTCAGATGAAGAATGAATAATATCATAGGAAATGTGGAGATTGATTACCTTCAACTTGTCTATATGGAAAGCAGGATTAACAATCTTCCTATGTTTAGCCCATTTTTCACCTTCAAGAAACAGAAGCCCTCCTGCAAGGATCTTGCATTGTTCTGGAAAAGGCTTCTGACACACACCAGGTTTTTGTAGAATCTCCTTTACTAGATCTGGATCGGTAATATTCAGCCTCGGCCATGGACCAAACCAAAAGAAAGAATTCGGACCTGATGGATATACAAGAATTGAGCAGAGCTGCGAAATGCATTTTATATATTTAAACATCATCATCATTCTCACCATGCTTATCAAGGATCTGATGAAAATACCCTAAAACATGTGGCATAATATCATCGGATAGATCGATTGATCTTGGCTGTTGAGCTTCCATGGTGCTCATGAAATCTTTCAAATCTTTAAGACACGGCTTGTAGGGACTCCCTCACAGACCTTGCTGCCTTAGAATTATATCCAGCTTTCTTGGCTTAAACCAAACCAAGTTTAGTAACTTCACTGCCCATCTTACGGATGCTGCTACCATGACTGAGATCAGAATTACATTTACGGCCAATGTTGCTTCCATTTTTCTCCAGGTCAGAGTGGATGTGCAGAGAAATAGAAACAGAATGTGCTAATTACATAGTTGAGAGGTGGAGAATAATATAATTAGTCAATGGTTGTTACTTGTAATTATCAATAATCAAAGCAAATACTGTATGTGAAGTCAACCCTCTTACCAGGCATATTTTCCTCTCTTAATATTTTTTTATAGATTCTATGAGATTTCATTTGAATTATTGTTTATGAATTACTTTTAGTGGATTCTGAAGAATTGGAAATCCACCTAATTTAGACTACCTGTATATTTCCTGTCTTAATAACTTGACACCATTTCATAACATATAATTCAGAAGATATTTAGGAATTATTGATTGATTCACACTGGTTTTTTCTTTCATAAAACAATTTGAAGCTCAAATTATGGCATAAGGAGTAGGTGATTAGAGCTTATGCAGGAGCGGAGGAGCACCATACTGAGATCCACAGTCCCAGTACAACATTAAGGTGTAATGTTTGTGTGTGGAAGAGTAAATCTTAAAATCATCACAAGAATCTCAGACATGACAGAAAATTCACACACAACGTTGTGTGTGGAAGAGTAAATATTAAAATCATCACAAGAATCTCAGACATGACAGAAAATTAACACACAACATAGTTTATTACATTATTTTAGAATGCTGGTAATGATCAAAGACTATGCAAGATGAGTGAAGCACCATATTGTGGCAGCAGTGTCACAACTTGGAAAGGAGCATGCAAGTAATTAGAAGACAGTTCAAATGAGAAGTTGTGTAGAATCATAGCCATCGCCATTTTTGCTTCAATCATTGCCAGGTTCTGTCCGATGCAGATCCGAGGACCTGAACTGAAGGGTATGTAAGAGGATTGGATCTTAGCTTTGTTGGGAACTCCTTCTGAGAACCTCTCTGGTTTGAACTCTTTTGCATCGTCTCCCCAAATCTCAGTATCATTATGGAGTTTGCCCATCAGTAGTGACAAAAGAACACCTGCTGGAAAAGTCATGTTTCCTAACTTCACTGTCTCTTTAGTGTATCGAGTTGTCATTGGTGTCGCTGGGTACAATCTTAGGACTTCTTGCAGGATCATCGTAACCTGCCAATTCCATGTTATATAAACAAGTTATGTTTGTAAAAGAATTGACGAAATTATTCTTACAGTTTTGAGGTGACTGAGGCCTTCAAAAGTTGGCTGTGAATTCCCAAAAACTCGAGTAACTTCTTCCCTGGCTTGAGTTTGCCATTCGGGGTGTTGGCTTAGCAACACCATTGTCCAGACCAGTAAAGTCGAGGTTGTTTCTGATCCCGCGAAGTAGAATAACTGGCACTCCTCAATCACTTCTTCAATACTCAAGCCCTGATTCTTGTTCCCATCTTGTTCAATGGATCTTGAATTGGAGTCCATTAGGATGCCTAATAAGTCATCGCTAGGAACGGCTTCTCCCTTCTCCATGGCCTTCTGCCTTTTCTCAATTATACCTCTTAGTAAAGATTGCATCTCCTTGGTTATTGCTCTCAGTTTCCCGTTTAATCTTATGGGAAGATATCTGCACAACACAATAAATTTAGGACATGTTTTATTTTTAGTAATGCACAAGGTTAATGATGATTACCTCCATCCTGGGATAAACGATAACCGAATCAGTAGCGGAAAAAGCTTAGCTTTCTCTCTCTGAAGCTGAAAAATCCTCCTTCCTTCTCCATGGCTGCTCCCAAATGCTATACGTGAAATCACGTCCCCTGTTAGATCTTCAAGATACGGCCACACATCAATTTCATTCGTACCAGAAACTATGCTTTTCTTCAACTCTTGTATCATGTTTGAACAGCTTAGACCAATTGCTGGCACCATATTCTGTTGAGAGATTCATTTCAGATGAGTCCTTGTATAAGAAATGAATAATATTACACAAATGAGGTGATTGATTTGATTACCTTCAACTTGTCGATATGAAAAGCAGGATTGACAATCTTCCTATGTTTAGCCCATTTCTCACCCTGGAGAAACAGAAGCCCTCCTGCAAGGATCTTGCCTTGTTCTGGAAAGGACTTTTGAAACAAATCAGGTTTTTGTAGAATCTCCTTGACTAGCTCTGGATCAGTAATATTCAGAACCGGCATTGGACCGAGCCAGAAGAAAGAATTCGGACCTGATATTCAAGAATTAATTAAGCACAACTGCATATGTATATTTAAACACCATCATCATCATTCTTACCATGCTTATCAAGGATCTGCTGATAGTAACCTAAAACATGTGGTAAAATATCATCGGATAGATGGATTGATCTTGGCTGTTGAGCTTCCATGGTGGTAGTGAAATCTTTCATATCTCCAAGAAAAGGCTTGTAAGGGTTCCCACGCAGACCTTGCTGCCTTAGAAATATTTCCAGCTTTCTTGGCTTAAACCAAATCAGGTTCAGTAACTTCACTGCCCATTTTACTGATGCTGCTACCACGATTGAGATCACAATTACACCCATTGTTGCTTCCATTTTTCTCCAGGTCAAAGTGCACCACAATTAATGTTAAGGTGAGGAAATATGTATAGTCTGTATTACAGTTTAAGAGGTCAACGCGGCCTTGAATAGGACAAAATACCATGAGTAATGAGTATGGTAGAAGACAAGATTATTTAATGTATAGTCGTCTCTTCCAAATTTGAATATACAATTTCAGATTTCATTTTGTAAATTTTAGATTTATATTAATAATTTTTTTATTATTATTTTCACATTTTATATGGTTTTTTTTTTTTAAGCTTACAGATTTAAAACTTGCGTGTCTGTTATTTTGATTCATTTCTGTTATAAATTAATAATTACTCTTAGGTTCTCTTCTTGTACTTTGTCTTTGATCTTTCATTTGTATGCCCATTGAATTCAATATTTTCTTACAAATATTGTACTGAATTGAATTAATAAAAGGTTATTGAAAGATCATCTCCTCACTCATCTTTTATTTGTCCTGTTTATTTTATACTATCATATTTGATCCATGCACGTAAGATGAACCGTTTGTGACTATATATTTTACAACACGTACGATTCACTACCTGAATTTGAGTAGTGCCCGATGAAAGAATCATGTCTTTCTGTGAAGGTTTTTTTTTTTTTTTTTGAATCAATTCAAATATATAATTTATTGTTATGGTACGTAAATGAAACGAATGGTGATTTTTATTGTTTCAACGTACCAAACTTATGAATGATGTTTTGGTAAAATGGAAGAATATGAGGTGGCATGTCGTCGGAAAACTTCATTGTTTTCAGCTGTTCAGTTTTCGTGACACAGACTTTTCTTTCATATCCCCAACAAAGAGTCTGTATGGGTTCCCCTGGATACCCTGCTTTCTTAGATACTTGTCCAGTTTTCTTGGTCTAAACCAGGCCCAATTTAGTAATTCCACTGCCAGTATGATGGATGCTAGTGTAAGTATGGAAGCCAAGATTGAGTTAAGTTTCGCACCCATGTTGATCTTCTTTGCCCCAAATGATGATATTTAGCTGTTTAATTTGGGGTAATTAATAGACCTAGTGATGATCTAGCAAGAATTATGTTTAGTTATAGTTGAGAATTTTTTGCGGATTGAGAGAGGGAGTTCTTAATTTATTCTAGTTTTTTGGATTTTTTCTCAGTTTGATTAGGCATGAGATGGGCTATTGATGTACTTATTGCCACACTATTCTATTCCTTTTTTTTTTTTTTAAATTCTGCTGATGGGTTACATGTATATGGTAATGAATGGAATATGAGATTAAAAGAACATCGTTGGACGAATGTAGGAAATATGAAATTAGAATAACTTTCATAATACCACCATAGCAAAAGATTTTCTTCGTCATAATAAGTAAGATTAAAACTGGAAAATTCATCATTTTCAGATTTAAATAGAAAAGACAACTTACATGATCAACAACATTTATTAGAGTGGAAACTCCATTTTGAAAAAAAAATAAAAAATCATGAATTTTGCTACAATTTTTGACAATGAAAATCTCAGACATGACTGAAAACAAACGTACAAACATAGTTTATTACATATTTATAGCCAGGAAGCTGGTAATGATCAAAGAGCACGCATGATGAGTGGAGCACCATGCTGTGGCTGCATTGTCACAACCTGGAAAGGGGCATGTAAATATTTAGGAGACAGTTCAAAGGAGAAGTTGTTTAGAATCATAGCCATCGCCATTTTAGCTTCGATCATTGCAAGGTTCTGTCCGATGCAGATCCGAGGGCCTGCACCAAAGGGTATGAATGCGGATTGGATCTTCGCTTTGTTTGGAACTCCTTGTGAGAACCTCTCTGGTTTGAACTCCTTTGCATCGTCTCCCCATATCTCCGGATCATAATGGAGTTTGCCTATCAGTAGTGCAAGTTGAACTCCTGCTGGAATAATTAGGTCTCCTAATTTCACTGTTTCTGCAGTGACTCGATCTGTCAGAGGTACTGGTGGGTACAATCTCAAGACTTCTTGCAGGATCATAGTAACCTGTCAAATCCAGTCACATATTATAGAAAACAACTTGTGTTTGTAAAACAAGTGACAAAATTCTTCTTACAGTTTTGAGGTGATTGAGGCCTTGGAAAGTAGGCTGTGAATTCCCAAAAACGAGATGAACTTCTTCTCTTGCTTGAGTTTGCCATTCGGGGTGTTGCTTAGCAACACCATTGTCCAGACCAGTAAAGTCGAGGTTGTTTCTGATCCCGCGAAGTAGAATAACTGGCACTCCTCGATCACTTCTTCAATACTCAAGCCCTGATTCTTGTTCCCATCTTGCTCAATGCATCTTGAATTGGATTCCATTAGGATGCCTAATAAGTCATGGCTAGGAATGGCTTCTCCCCTCTCCTTGGCCTTCTGCCTTTTCTCGATTATACCTCTTAGCGAAGACTGGATTCCGTTGACCATTGGTTTCAATCTCCTGGTTGATTTAAAAGGAAGATGTCTGTAGAAAACAATCATCTTTAGTCCATTCAGTTATAAAAAGAGATGACTACAAAGTTAAGTGTGTGTGTGTGTTATCAATCACCTCCATCCAGGGATAAAGGACAACTGAACTAGTTCCAGGTTGAGCTTAACTTTCTCTCTCTGCAGCTGAAAGATCTTTCTTCCTTCTTCATGGCTGCTCCCAAATGCTGTTCGTGAAATCATGTCCCCTGTTAAGTCTTCAAGATACGGCCACACATCAATTTCATTCGTACTAGAAACCATGTTGTTCTTCATCTCTTGTATCATGTTTGAACAGCTTAGACCAATTGCTGGCACCATATTCTGTTGAGAGATTAATTTCAGATGAGTCCTTGTATAAGAAATGAATAATATTACTCAAATGAGGTGATTGATTTGATTACCTTCAACTTGTCGATATGAAAAGCAGGATTGACAATCTTCCTATGTTTAGCCCATTTTTCGCCCTCGAGAAACAGAAGCCCTCCTGCAAGGATCTTGCCTTGTTCTGGAAAAGGCTTGTGAAACACATCAGATCTTCGTAGAATCTCCTTTGCTAGCTCCGGATCAGCGATGATCAGTCTCGGCCACGGACCCAACCAAAAGAAAGAATTCGGACCTGATATATATCCAACAATTAAGGATAACTAAACATCATCAACAAACTGGTATATATCATCATTCTTACCATGCTTATCAAGGGTCTGATAATAGTATCTGAAAATACGAGGTAAAATATCATCAGATATATCGATTGATTTTGGCTGTTCAGCTTTGGTGGTGCTCATGAAATCTTTCATATCTCCAATTAAAGGCCTGTAAGGATTCCCACACAGACCTTGCTGCCTTAGAAGTATTTCCAGCTTTTTTGGCTTAAGCCAAAGCAAGTTCAGTAATTTCACTGCCCATCTTACAGATGCTGCTACCACTATTGAAATCAGAATTACAGCCATTGTTGCTTCCATGTTTTCTTCAGGTCAAACTGCACTACAATGTCTGAATCTGCCAATGTATTTATACTATAGTTTTATTGTATAGAACAATTTGAGAGAATTCAAGAGTAATGTATAGTGGAGGAGAAGATTATTCAGTCTATCTAGAACTGGTGTTTGAATACAATAAATAATCATCCGAGATTATTCAGTTGATGACGAAGAACAAACTGAGAAACAAGTCAGTGATGTATGGTGGAGTATAAGAATATTCAACGGCGGCGCTTCAGTCCTTGACTTCTAGAACAAGTGTTTGAATAAATGATCTCGGATTTCATATTTATTTTGTGATTTTTTTTATTTAAATAATTTTGGGATTTTATTTAGAAGCAAAGACGATGTCGTTTGTTTTAATTTTGTTTCTGTGTATAGCAAGGGCTTATGTTCTTGGGGACTCAAATTCGTAAGAACATGTTTTCAGGAGGGTTAATATTCATTTTTAAGGGTGTCATAATCATATGACACATTTTTATTTTAAAAATATTTATATTTAAAAACATGTAATTGCATTAATTTTAATATTAATAAGCATTACATATAGGTCCCAACCAATTTCTTTTTTATATTTATATCAATTAATTACATGTAGTTTTTTTTTTACAATTTAAAATAATGAATTTTTAAAAATATAATTTAGATTAATTCAAAATTTTTAATTTTTTCTTAACATGTTATTTGAATAATTTTGAAAAATATCAAGATTGATTATAAAATACGCACAATTAAACAATTAACATATTTTTTTGACTGAATTGATTTTTAGAAATAAAAATATTTGAAATTTGTAAATAATAATAGAATTCGTAGAATTAGGAGTTGAAATTGTAAATAAAACTTAAAATTCAAAATTGAAAATTGAAAAAATTATAAGAAACAACAAAATAAAATAAAAATTCTCCAATTCGGAAAATACTAAAAAAAATGAAATAGCAAAAATATAAGAGATCATTATGGTAAGATATTTTCTTCTAAAACTATTTTATTACTAAATGAAATAATCTTAAATCAAATTTAGAATTTTCAAAATATTAAATTAAATATTTTTGCGAAAAGTTTGAAAAGTAAACTTGGGTGGAAGTAAAATTAAAAGATTGAATTCAATGAATGCAGTAATGCTGAGAATGTGGGGTCAAGCTAAATTATTTTTTTATTTTAAGAATCACCTTTTTTTTTTCTTTGATTTCTTTTGTTATTTTCTTTTGCTTTGTATTGAATGGACTAATTGTTTTGTATTTTTTTTTTTTGACATTTTCGAAATTCTTCTTCATTTAATTTTTTTTTTTTCAATTTCAAATAGTATATATTGTTTAAGATTTTATTTTCTACATGGGAACTTTCAGCTTTATTTTGTTATTTTACTTCAATTTTAACAAGTAAATTATAATTTTCATGTGTTTGTATTTTAATTCTTTGTTATCTAACAAGTAAAATAATATTATGATTATAAAAACACATGTAAGAAAAGTTGACTCTTTATTATACTTAATTAATCAAAATTATCTTTTTGGAGGCTAACAGGTTAATTTTTTTGATTAAAATATAAATGATATTATTTGAAGATAACTGTATTTAATGTTAAATGAAAATGATTAATTAATTTAAATTCAATTTTCAGTAATTCATTATTGAAAAATTGGTAAAAAAAAATAATTGGCAACCAATTGCCGTAAATATAAAATAAATGCGGTTAAGTAGATAACGAGGCTCACACCGTCACACGTAATAATTATTATTAACGATGCGTGACGTGGGATCCATAACCATGAGTGTTATGAAACACTCATTGCTGTGGATGTTCTAATACCATCCGTAAGTATCTTGATTGTTTAAGGCCTGTGTTGGTCCATTTTTCCAGTTTAAAACTCAGTGAAATTGAACCAAAAATGGCCTTACTCATCAGATACAGACCCATCAAAATCTTGAAAAAGTAAAATCAATTGTTTAGTATGCAGATAATGATTCAACATGGTGTAAAATAATTGGAGCACCATATTGTGGTTCGAGGATCAAAATAGAGAAAGGAGCATGTACATAAGATGGAGATAACTCAAACCAAAAGTGTTGTAGAACGATTGCAAGTACCATTTTTGCTTCAATCATTGCAAAGTTTTGGCCTATGCAGATCCGAGGCCCAGTTCCGAATGGTAGAAAAGATGATTGAATTCCTCCATCGAACCTCTGAGGCTTAAAGTCCTTGACATCTGGGCCCCATATTTTGGAATCATGATTGAGTATGCCAGTTAGCAGTGTCAATTGTACCCCAGCTGGAATGACCAGGTTTCCGACTTTGGTTGTCTCTGTTGGGGCTCGAACTGTCAGAGATGATGGTGGGTACAACCTTAGCACTTCTTGCAGGATCATGGTCACAGTTTTGAGGTTATTTAAGCCTTGGAAACTTGGCAGTGAATTCCCAAATACGCGACCAACTTCTTCTCTGGCTTGAGTTTGCCACTCTGGATGCTTGCAAAGCAAAACTATGGTCCAAACAAGTAGGCTTGCTGTTGTTTCTGATCCTGCAAAGTAGAATGTCTGGCACTCCTCGATTACATCTTCGATGCTCATTCCTTTTCCATCTTCTTGATTGAACCTTGAGTTCGATTCCATAAGAATGCCCAACAAGTCTTCTTCTTTTTCTTTCGATTCCATTGCCTTGTGCCTTTTTTCGATCAGGTCTCTTAGTATAGAGTGGATCTCCTTTGATGTCGCTTTCAGCTTTCTGTTTGCTTTCGTTGGAACATATCTGCTCATTCTAAATAGTAAATACCTACTTTTGATCTTATTGAAATTCAAAGTAAGTGATTTTACCTCCAGCCAGGGACAAATGAAAACTGCAGTAGTTGCAAGCCAAGCTTAACTCTTTCACTTTGGAGATGAAATATTCTTCTTCCTTCTTCATGGTTGTTGCCAAAAGCCGTACGTGAAATTATGTCCCCAGCCAAATCTTTAAGATAGGGCCAGACATCAATCTCGCAGCAGCTTTGGTTGCTCCTAGAAACAATGTCTTTCATTTCTTGTATCATGTTTGAACAGCTTATGCCAATTGCTGGCACCATATTCTGTTGAGAGATTAATTTTTATTAAAAAAAAAAAAAAAACATGGGTGAAATAATGATGAAACTCTTGCAAAAGTTGACTGAGTTGCTTACTTTCAACTTCTCCAAATGGAAAGCAGGATTGATAATCTTTCTGTGTTTTGCCCATTTTTCCCCTTGGAGAAGCACGAGCCCACCACCTGTGAGGATCTTGCCTGTTTCTCGAAAGGGCTTCTCAAAAGCCTCGCCTCCTTTTAGAATCTCCTTTATTAACTCCGGATCAGTAACGTTCAGTCTTGGCCATGGACCAAACCATATGAATGAATTTTGACCTGATATACAACATTAATACAATATGATTTGGAACAAAGCATCTTTTATGTGCATTTAAAAATAAATAAAAAGGCTAATTGTTCTTACAATACTTGGATAGGATTTGATGGTAATATGCAAAAACGTGTGGTATAGTATCATCAGATAGCTGGATAGATTTTGGTTGTTCTGCTTTCATGACTTTGATGTAGTCTTTCAGGTCTCCAAGAAAAGGCCTGTAAGGATTTCCATTGAGGCCTTGATTCCTTAGAAATTTCTCCAGCTTTTTTGGTTTAAACCAAAGCATATTTAGTAACTTCACTGCATATGATATCAACGCAGCTACAGTGATAGAAGTTAGAATGAAGAGCAGTGTTTGATCCATTTTTCCAGGGCAAAAATGCAGAGAAATTGAACCAGAATGTGCTCCTCATTTTAATAGTGAGAGGTATAATTAGTCTATGGTTGTAGTATGTAATTATCAATGATCAAAGCAAATACGTATTGTTTATGTGAAGTCAACCCTCTTACCCTGGCAATCAGGGCTTATCTTCCACTCTCAAGATATATATATTTTTTATTTTAGATTTTATGAGATTGTGTTTGAGTTGAAGATTATAATTATAGATATGATGCGATTGTTTATATAGTTTTTTTTTAGGAGTTAAAATTTGTTACTCTCTATATGAATTATTTTAGTGGATTTGGGTGAAATTGAAATTCATCTATTTAGAGTCATCCGATAACTATTTACAAGGAAATTCGCAATTGTTTTTTAAGATACACACTATATAACTTTTGAGTATTTTGTATGAACTGAATTATCGTTTCCATAAAATCTAAAGATGAAAAATTAACGACATGAATCAATAGTTTCATTTGATATAACATTATATATTGATTTTTTAGACATTACATGATGTATTATTCTACGATTGTTGGAAATATGGATACACTATTTTAGTTTTACAGAAATATTAATGAAATATCAATATCATTAAAAATATAAAATAAAACCGTTTCTGTAAAATCATTATTCTTTTTCTGTGTATTTTTCGCTAATCCAATTACAAAATTTAAATTATTGATATTTCTCACATATATGCTCAATTTTTATTGATAATTCTCAAATATATATATATATATATATATATATAGTAATGATAAGGAGCCCACTGTTGGGTTTCTTATGGAGCCAATCTGACTTATGTGGCAACACACGTATGTTTTAAGTTCCGTGATATTCTACTTAGTCTGATATTATTTTCTATGCAATTTTTTTTTCTTTTTGTTTTTTTTGTTTTTTTACACGCTTTTTTTTTACGTACGTAATTTCTTTTTCCTTTTTTTACATAATTTAATTTTACCTATCTTTCTTATCTTATTTCATTTTTAAATAAATTTTTTTTCTTATTCATCTCAATTTTTTTTCTTATTCTATATCATTCTTTCTTAGTTTATTCATTTTTAGATAAATTTTTTTATTCATGTCAATTTTTTTCTTATTCTATATCATTCCTTAATTTTTTTTTTTTTTATATTCATCTCATTTTGTCTTAGTAAATTTTCTTATTCTACATCATTCTTTGAATATATATTTTTTCAAATTAGTAAATTGTCAATTTTTTTTCTTCTCTTTTAGTTGCCATTAATATCAATAGTACTTTGGAAATATTTTTCTTTAATTGTACCTAAAATTAGAAATTGTGTAAAAGTTTCATATACTTATAGATTTTGATGAGTAATCTCAACCATCTATTTTTTGAAATTGTAGATAAATTTAGAACTTGTCTAAAAATTGTTTAAAAGTTCTTATAACAATTTTTATTGAGTAATCTCAACCATCTATTTTTTAATTCTATATAATATTCACAATATATAAGAAGGTGACCAGTAGATTTTGATGAGTAATTTCAACCATCTATTTTTTGAAATTGTAGATAACTATAAAACTTGTCTAAAAATTATTTAAAAGTTCTTATAAGAATTTTTATGGAGTAATCTCAACCATCTATTCTTTAATTCTAATATTCACAATGTATAAGAAGGTGACCAAAATATTTATAAATTATTCGAATCCAAACATTCTTATCGGTTATTCTTGCATAAATATAAATAAACCTATCAAAATCTACAAGTATATGAAACTTTTACATAATTTCTAATCTTAGGTAAAATTAAAAAAAAAATTCCAAAGTACTATTGATATTAATGGCAACTAAAAGAGAAGAAAAAAAATTGACAAAAAATATATATTCAAAGAATGATATAGAATAAGAAAATTTACTAAGACAAAATGAGATGAATTTGAAAAAAAAAATTAATGAATGATATAGAATAAGAATTATAAATCGGTCAATTATATAATAAGAATTATATATATGGTCTGGTCAATTATAAAATTAAATTTATGATTAAATCCGTCGAGGCCATTTAATAGGCGTTGCATCCCATCTCATCTACCTTCAATGAATCGGACAAATAAAAAGAACCTCGGTGGGGTCATTTACTGTCTTTCTCACACCATCTTCTTAATTTGATGGGCCTCAACTACGGGCGGAGGTCGGAACTGAATTTCCGATATCCGTCAAATCCGATCCGAAAATTTTGGAATTTGGAATAAATATTTTTTTATCTGAAATTCCGATTTACGATATTTCCAAAAAATTTTGGATCGGAACTGGAATTAGTTTTAAAAATTTCGGAAATTCCGAAATCCGATTTGAAATATTTCCGAAATTTAATTTTTCGCAAATTCTGAAATTCTGATCCGATTCAACAATTCTTGAAATATAAAATGTAGAATAGAGGCATTTAGAAATATAAAATGTAGAATACATCATAAATTTCATATAAAATGTAGAATATAGGTAAATATATCATAAATTTCATTAAAAATGATAACATTTTATATAAATTTATTATTTTAATGATAAAATATATGGATAAATGAGCCTAAATAGTTTACGAAGTTATACAAGCTGAACTATACTAAGCTTGAGTTCAGCTTCTTTAGTTTATGAGTTTTATAATTGAGCTCGAGCTTAATTCGTTAATGTTAGTAATAAGTAGTAGTGTAGTACAGTTAACGAAATAATATGAATAATGACAAAGAAAATTATACAAATTATAAAATTCCGAAATTTTTTCGAAAATTCCGAAAAATTTCAGAAATTTGCAAAATTTCGGAATTTCGAAATTTCCGAAAAATCGGAATTGGAATGAATTTTACAATTTCGAAAATTTCGGAATTGGTTTTTCAATTCTGAAAATTTTCGAAATTTTTTCGAAACACCCTATTTCCGATCCGATTTCCACCCCTAGCCTCAACACCTTCATTTTGATTCTCACTATTTCTAAGTTTTACTTTAAATCTTGATTATTGATATTTTTCTTAATAGTTCTCTTAATTTTATTTTTTAAAATAAACCATACCCAAATCTGCAATATGGTACCAAATATTGTTGTTTCCTTCTTATTTTTTCCCTAAAGTTTTTTTTTTTAGATTGAGAAGTATGAATAAGAGGACGATTTAAAGCACCACTCTTGTCTCCAATAAAAGAGATTAATTAGGTATTAACTCCCCTTAGCCAGGCCGGGGCATCCTTGGTCACATCCAGGTCCACCTCTCATTAATTTCTTCTTATCCATGATTCGAGTTCAATAATAAATTAGATCATTTAATAACTGATTTGCCCATAAAATTTAGTAAAATTAAATTCAGGCAAAAACTTCTGTGCACCAGTTGCACTAGTTGTTATTAAATAAAATTAAAGTTTGCTAAAAAATTAATAGTAAATCTAAATTCAAAAACAATATAATTAGTAAAAAAAAAACATAAAATATATGCAAGAAACCGAACATAAAGTGCCTGGATGGACGTTCAAGAACATTCCCATTGAACAAGAAACAATATTTTATATTTATAAGGTTAATAATTTTATAAATATATCTTAAAATATATCTAAACATGTACATTTAGAGTTTTTAATAATTTTAAAATTTTCCGAACAAGTCACGTCACAACTTTTCAAAAAATTAACTGATACATCATCCATTCATTTTTCTGCTAACTTTTGCTGACATGATAGATGAAGAGTTAAATAGTGTCGATTTATTCTGTTTACTCAACAAAACTCCCAGTTTTTTACACGTCTAGTCCATCTATTCCAATTTATCAACAAATGATAATAATATTATAATTAAAGGCTTTTTTTTTTTTTTTGCTAATTTTTTTATTTAAAGGTTATGGTTTATTTTTATTAAAAAAATTAAAGATTGCTTTAAAATTGTTAAAAGAAAAAAAGAATTGTACGCTTAGGTGTCTCTTTTTATAACTAACTACCTCTATAATTAATATACGTCTTTTTTTTTAATCAAATCAAAAGTAAATTTCATTAATGGAAACAGAGTTGCAATGATGTTGCACGTAAGAATAAATAAAGCTATGAACAACATTTTAAGTTGAATTGACATAAGAAAAAACCGCTCGAGTTAGTGTATGCGCAATTTTTGGCTTTATTTTCTAGCAAAACAAATTCCGGATGAGTTTTTCATTTGGAGAAGGTATGTGCAACTGAAGACCAACATACTATAATTAATTTATACACATAACAATAGCTACTTAATGTTTTTTTAATATATATTTTCATCCGGTCCTGATCCACCCACACATATTAAGTATATTCATTATAGATGATTTTTTCAATAATTACTCATATATCATTGATATAAGAATAGTAAATAAGCATATTTTTTATCACAAAAACTCATGTGAGACCGCCGCACATACGACGGGTATGTCTTTTTCGGCCATAAGTATGTCATTTTCGACCATAAGTATGCCTTTTGACAAGTATGTCTTTTTCGATCTTAAGTATGTCTTGAAATCACATACTTATACTTGAAAATCACATACTTATACTCAAAAATCACATACTTATACTCAAAAATCACATACTTTTGACCGTCGCATGTACGAAGGTTGCACAGGAGACTTACTCATTTTTTATATAGTTTGAAAAAAACATTTCTTGAAATTTTATAATAATACTTATTTTGTGATTAAGAAAAACACACATCCACTGACAGAGTAAAAAATAATTTTAAACAACATATAAATTGAATAGTCCTTGAAGAAATGTGCCAATTTGATCTTGCATGGAAAAGTGTGGCATAATTAAATGTGACATTTAATTCTCCATCACCAAACCCCACCTATGCCCATTATTAAGTAGATTCAATTTCTTTCTCTTCCCATTCTACTCCTTTCTGCAAATTCTACTTTCGTGATGGGGAAAGACGGTGATGAAACTCCGGTGGCAGGCTCGGCGGCGGATATGGGCAGCCCCACCATGCGCACGGCGGAGACACTCCTCCGCGTCTTCCCGATGGCCCTCTGCGTGGTGGCGCTCGTCATCATGCTCAAGGATTCCCAGACCAACGACTACGGCTCCTTGTCCTATTCCGACATCGGAGCCTTCAGGTTTTTAGTACACGCGAGCGGCGTCTGCGCCGGTTACTCCCTTCTGTCGGCGGTGGCGGCGGCGGTGCCACGGCCGTCCAGCATGTGCCGGGCCTGGGCCTTCTTCCTCCTGGACCAGCTGCTGACGTACGTGGTGCTGGCGGCGGGGGCGGTGTCGACGGAGGTGGTGTACCTGGCTTACAAAGGCGACGCCTCCATTACGTGGAGCGAGACCTGTGGCTCCTTCCATGGCTTCTG
Organism: Scutellaria galericulata; assembly: GCA_946896805.1. Lineage (NCBI taxonomy): Eukaryota > Viridiplantae > Streptophyta > Magnoliopsida > Lamiales > Lamiaceae > Scutellaria > Scutellaria galericulata. The sequence continues at coordinate 24,688,078 of OX335785.1, forward strand.
CAGAAAGGCAACTGCCTCCATCGCCCTCACCTTCATTGTCACCCTCTGCTATGCTGCTCTCTCGCTCATATCTTCTTACAGGCTCTTCACTAAGTATGATACGCCAATTGCCTACGCCAACAAAGGGATTGACATTTCCAATTGATGTACACTGTACTACTAATAAATGTTATCTTGTTTCCAGTTTTTTCTGATTTTGATGGTTGTGATCAGTTTGATTGCGATCGTATACCAATTTGCAAGTTGATGTTTTCGTTTTATATTTCATCGTATGTGTGCTTTCGCTACAAAAATAACGATCCCTTTTCACCATATCTAATAATTATGTGTGTTTTCACTACAAATAACGACACTATCATTCTTATTTCAAAAAATCGCCCGACACAATTTTTTATTTTTATTTTTGATAAAAAGCGTACATGTAAAGACAGCAAATCACTATGCCCACAGATCAACAGTTGGCAGCACGGACATCATTTAACATTGTCTACTAGGCATTATAGAAAGAACAAAAAAAGAAAAGAAACGTTGTCTATTAGACAGGATAGACACTTGACATTGCTCAATGGACCAACCTCTGGAGTGGCTCTAGCGCGCTTCATACTGGACAACTGCAATGGTGAATGAAAATAAACAAATGTTAACCATCAGAAATAAAACATTAACTGATCATTCAAATTCACAATCGAGGTAAATACCACCAAGATAATCCTGTAATCAAATTATCAACTTTACAACCTATAATATCTAGATTATGAGAAAACTTTCATAGTCTCCACAACAAGGGTGATGAGGGTTAGCAAGGAAAATCATCAGGCCCATACAAGCTTCTATGCATATATACATCTACTAAAAATTTAAGATTATTCTTTACATAGTTGAACATACAAAAAGAGCCAGGGGAAAACAATCTAAAGTGTGGGCAACACCATTTGCAGTTCTAGGTGCACTTAGATATATGAACCTGCTACTTCACAAAGCAGCAAATCAATCTCAGAAGCCCATGTATCAACAATAACCTTCAATGTTCTTGTGATCAAAGCATTCACAACAAGCAAGCTTGCAGATACTAGCTTGCAGATACTAATAGAGGATAAAGTTTTTATAAAAAAATCAATTGCAGTACTCCAAAATCGCATTTAACTTTCATTTCAAAACTGGACAGTGACCAGCCATGTTTTTCGCAAAAGCAAGAATTGGGGTTGTTACCTATGCAAACCTTTTTGAATGTCGAGATCATTTACTACAGATTATGATAACAAACCAAGTAGTTAAAGAAATAAGATTTTTGTTGAATATAGTAGAAATCAACAAGAGATATGAGCCACTACATGGATAGCCAACTCTCTTACAATACGAAGAGAAAAGACTTGAAAGACGATGGGTGGCTCATAATTTTTTGTAGCTTATGATTATGTTAAGTGCTGCCCACTAATTCCAACAGCACCGGACCGTCAATAAGCACCATTAACCAATAAAAAGAATTCAACAAAAAAGTTTTTGAGAAGGAAAATAACTCAAAACAAAATTGCTTGAATTTTCAGAAGACCAGTAAAGCTCTTCCAAAGGCCAACCAGTCCCAAAAGATGGTGACATTCTCTTCAGAGATTTCTACAAAGGCAACATGCTATGTCGGCCAAAAATTAAAATTTAAATGTTTTCACAGAGAAACATCGAGTAAGTCAGGACTCTTGGAGCTTTTTTCACTAAAATCAGAGTATATTTTTTATCTCCAATAATAATCAAGAAAACAAAATAAGAAAATCAAAATATAACTGAAAAACAGGAAACAGCACAAGAAACACACAGGAAGCAGTAACCATTTATTGAATCAAAAAGGTCGGAAAAATAAATACTTCTGCGAGTGCGTTTCTTGTAGAGAATACGATAGCCGCACTCACGGCACTGAATCACATCCCCTGGCTTCAGCGTGTTCTCCTGCCCACAATCTGCAAAATCCACGATTGAATTTCAAAATCAATTTAATCGGCTACAACAGGGGAAAAAAAAAAAAAGAAGGAGAAACAAAATCAAACCATAAAATACAACAATAAAGCATAATCATGGATATGAATAGGCGATCATGGAAATCGATGTTGTGATAGAAAAAAGAAGCACCTCCGCAGATGTAACTAACAGGCTCCGGCTGAGAATCCATTTTCAGACGGCAATTTTAGGTTTGAGGTCGTCGCGCCGTGAACAGAGGACACCCGAGATTTGGGTCTAGGGTTTAGCAATTTGATCCTTTATTTAACTTTTTTGTCCAATTTGATAGCTTAAATTTTTTAACATTGCTCTTTTTCTATTTTTTATACTTAACTTAAAATGACTCTTTTATCCATTTTCATAAACAAGCACATTTTATCCATACAAATTCAGCACATTTTATCTATGCACATTATATTTACGGGGGTCTTAATGCACCGAACTCTCCTATAATATGGAAAACCTGCGTTGCTCCCTCTCATGTTTTTAAAATGGCATCAAACCCCCTAATAATATGAAAAAGTCGACGCGTTTTCCCCTAAATCATGAAAGTTAACAGGAGTGCAGTGCACGCGCCTGTAGTGTGAAATTTATTGGTTTTTGACCAATGTTTAACTGTTAAATGACTATTTTATCCTTATATTTTGTCTATAAAATTGCACCATGCCCCTTTTCACAATAAAGTTTGTAATTTAATACTATTTTTTTCTTTTTCTTGATTCAATTTTTGGAATTTTACTTTATTTAATAAAATCCATCTTTTACTCCAAAATTTCTACTTAATTTAATTTAATTATTTCTATTATTACTATTTATATATATATATATATATATATATATATATTCAAAATTTTACAACCTTAATTTTAAAATGAATTTATGCTTAAACTAATTTTCATTTGATTAAATTTTTCTTTTAAACTTTGTATACATATAATTTATTTTTTAATTAATTTTAAAATCAATAAAATAAATCTTTGAAAAAATAATATAAAAAATTAGGATTTAAATTATTTAAAAAATTAAAATTCAAAGATTGATCAAATCTTTGAAAATCTAACATTTGTGGGAATTATCAAATAAGAAAAATCATAAATTTACCCCAATATAAGATTAAAAAAGAAAAAATAAAAATTAGAAATCTGAAAATTATAAATAAATAGCAATACAAATAAAAAATGAAAATCTTCTGGGTAGGTTGTTGGGTCGAGAAAGATGGTGGGGGACTCGCCGGAGATGGAAATTGGAGGTGGTTGTCGGTGGTGTAGAGTTGTGATGGTGAAGATGGGGCAGCGCTGCTCAAATATCTTTGGAGGAGAAGTGCGGTGTTGGAGGAGAAGATGGGAGCTGCTTAAATCAAATCTTTAAAATAAAAAAGGTGTTTGAATTCCGATTAAAAGCTGAAATAGTTGGTCCAATACTGAATTGACTCGTGTTCTTACTTGGCGACAAATTCGATAAAAACGGATTGTATTGTTGTCGTGTAGAGAAGAATTGGGAGCATCGGATTTGGGTCTGGGCCAGTGCAACTGTGACGGAGCAGCTGTGAATCTAGATGGTGGTGTGTGGGTGTTCGATTTTAGAGGGAGGTGGTGGCTGCGAATCTTGTCGGAGTCGTTGCTATGTTGAGGGTGAAACAGAGGTGGAGGATGAAGATGGTGGAGGCGGCGACGTTGCTGTTCGCAGTACAACGGGGCAGCAGATCGGCGGCGAAGAATCTGCGAACGCCGATGAGATAGAGCTGAAGATGGTGGTAGACGGCTGGAGAAGATAGCGGTGGTGAGGAGTTGGTCTGAGAAGAAGACGGTGGTGGAAGAGGTGTAGTGAGATGATGTCCTCCTCTTTCATTTTAATTTTTTTTAATTAAATTTTAATTCTATTTTAAGGGTATAACAAGAAATTAAAAACAAAATATAACAACGTTAAGTCCAGTTCTAAAAAATGGAACGTGTGTCGACTTTTTCATATCATTGGGGGGGTTTGGTGTCATTTTGAAAATATGGGGGGGGAGGAAACGACGCAGATTTTCCACATCATAGGGGGTTTGGTACATTAAACCCTATCTACGGGAAGTGTTCTTTTTCTTTTTTTACGTGAAGTGTAAGGCACTTCTTTGGTTAAATTAATTTAGTAAAATTTAAAAAATAACTTAATTTATTTTGAAATCATGAAATATTTATTATACTAATATATATTCTGACGATACCATTTTTAAACCACCAACCCAACTAAAAAAACTAGAGTGAGTCTCTTGTAAAAAAACTAAAAAAAACTAGAGTGAGTCTTGTAAAAACACTAGAGTGGGTCTCTTTTGAGACCGTCTTAATGGGAATCCTACAATTCATTTACAAAACTAGAGTGAGACTCTTGTGAACCCAAATCCTACAATTCACATGTGAATTGTAGAATTTTCATGGGAAGAAAGATAACTATTGATGAAACCATCTCAAGTGAGTTTTTGTGAAAAAACTATGGAAATTTCTTTTTTAACTAACTAATAACTCTGAAAATTCTACACATTTGGGCTTCACCCACCACAACTCCCTAGAATTATAGCATAGGTGTTCGAGAGACTTGTTATACCTGGCCCCATTGATGTTTTCTTCTCTTTTCTTCACTTTTCTCTTTCAAAATTTAGATATGATTTCTTCGAACGATGTATCAACAGAAACAAGACAATAATATATCCATATTATTCTTAATTCCAATGGATCGCAAAGCACAATTTTCAGTTTTTTTCCATCTAAAAAACCAACAACTAACTATACATTAAACCTCCATATTGCAATGTCCACATCTCTAGAATTCTCAACTGCAACACAGACTTGGCATCCCATGCAGCATTAAGAGCAAAGCCGAATGATGTTGCAAAATAGAGCTCTGAATTGACTCAACGCGCTAGATGCATGACAACTGCACAGAATAAAAATACACAGTTACCACCCAGCAGAAGAACAAGACACTAAGCAGTGAACAGAAAATCTTCACAATTAAATTAAGAACATAGTAGCATGTAAGAGTTCATATATCTTTGATTATGTGGGAACACAACTTGATAGATAATGTCCTGTTGAAGACGACATGGAGCTGGCAAGGAAGACATTCCTCCTTAAGTTCAAATAGGGCTTATGAATGATGTTATCTTTCACATAGTTAAAACTCTCATTATTCTGGAAAAAGATTTAATATTGTTAAAAATCCTTCCTCTATTTGCCTTCACCTTTTTATCTATATCATGTAACACTAGATTGAGGTTAAAAGAAAAAACCTAAGGATATGTGTGGCCTCCTCAAAAGCATATGCATACAAGAATCATATAGAAAAAAAATAAAACCAATCATCCATGAAAACAAGAGTGACAGCAATCAGGAATGCTAGGCATGGTTTGAAAAGGTTTTCCAAAATCCTATATTTATCATCAAAGCTTTTATTGTATCCAAGGAAATTAACTTAATATGTGCAGACAGGCATAGGCATGATTAGGAACAATCTCTTAAAAAAAATGGGGAAATACAAAATCAGTAAAATCAAAACATATCTAAAAGTCACACAGAAAGATTGAGAAATTGAGGGGAAAAAAATACTTTTGCGAGGGCGTTTCTTGAAGAGAATACGGCAGCCGCAATCAGGGCACTCAATTCTATGGGGATCCAAAACCTCCTGCGGGTTCTCGTGCCCGTGATCTGCGAAACCAACACTTGAATCTCTCAAACTCTAAGTAATATGCAGATTGAAATATATCGAATAAAAAGGTATATCCAAAACATAATAAGCAGAATAGATATAGAAATATGAGGAAGCAATAACAGAATAGTCACCTCTGCAGATGTAGGTAAGGGGCTTGGGCTTAGGGTTCTTCGGCGGAGGATTCATCCTAGTTAGGTTTGAGAGGGAGGCCAGAGGTTTAAGAATTAAGATTTAAGATTAGGGATATTTTCAATATTTACACCGATGAGCGTGGGCAAGACGCACCAATTCGTTTGATAATTCATACATGTATGCTGCTCTATATAGTTGGAATATATAATGCTGGTATATATTTATAGGGTGGGACTATCCGCACCCATGAATATCTAAGCATACCCTAATTTTTTGCCTTTTCAATTAAAAAAATTAAAAAGATAAGTAAATTTCAATTTTATCCTTGAAATTAAAAAAATATCAAAACCCTATTTCTTCAATCTCTCTCTCCCGTCTGTGTTCTTCTTCTTCTTTTTTTTTTTTTTTTCTCTTTTATAACTTTTTATATTTGATTTTTTTAGGAATAATACAACAACATAACAAAAATCATTTCACGGATTAACTAAATATGTAAAATTCATCTAAAAATCATGAAAAAAACGCAAAAAAAAGAAAGAAATATGATGCCTCCGTTCGACTCTGGTTAGTCGAACACACAAAGGTGTGTTCGACCACCGAGCGTCGTATACATGAAGGTTTGTTCGACCACCGAACGTCGATCACATTATAACATGTTCGACACGCAGTGACCGAACACACCTCGAACACACTATATGGCTTTGTTCGACCCTGATTGGTCGAACACACAGAGGTATGTTCGACCACCGGACGTCGAACATGTTATAGTGTGTTCGACACCCGGTGGTCGAACACACAAGGTGTGTGTTCCTATCAGAGTCGAACGAAACCATCAAATTTTTGATATACTTTTTGCATTTTTTACACGATATTTTAAACTATTTTTAGACCCTTTTTACACATTTAATTTATTTATGAATAATTTCCATTACATTGATGTGTTATTCTTCAAAAAATCAAAAAAAGAAAATTAAAAAAAAAAGAAAGAAAAAGGAACAGAAGAAGACGGGAGAGGAGGGAAAGAATTGAGGACAAAATTGGAAATTAATTATATTTTAATTTTTTTATTTAAAAATTAAAAAAGTTGGGGTGTGCTTAGATATTCATGGAGTGCGGATAGTCCCACCCATATTTATATTATGGGGCTCCTCAACTTTCAACTTTATTCCAATAAAATATTTATTGCGTTTTACTAAGCCTTTAGCCTTGTTAAATTTTGTCATACTAAAGCCTTTTTGTGCTTATTTTGTTTCTAATCCCCAAGGTATATTTGGACTGGGACGGAGATGGATTTTGCAAGTCTGGATTTGGGATTTGAGTAGATTTTACAAAAATGTGGATTTGAAAATCTTGAGTTTGTTTTGGGAGAATTGTAGAAAAAATAAATGTCTTTTTAGAAAATCATAAAAAAAAGAAATTGATGTTTTTATTGGGAGTTATAAAAAATAAAGTAGAGATGGAATTTGTAAATCATTCCCCATCTCATAACAATTAGGATTGGAATTTGACCCATCTCTCATAACAATTAGGATTGGAATTTGACCCATCTCAAATCCGGACGGGCACATCCCAATCCAAACATACCCTAATATTATTATTGTTTACATGGAGTATTTTTGTGGAAGGGGAAAAAATTATAGTTGATTTTAGATCACACATAAATAGTACAAACAAGAGAAATGGATTCAAATCCATATCAATGGATTTAATACTACAGATTTTCAAATCCATATTTAAAATCTTCAATTCAAACACAACCTAAGTTGAAGAGGATAAATAACAAACAGAAGCTAAACGATTACTGTGAAACCATCGAAAAGAGAAATAGGAAAACCTTAAGGGGGAATTGAATAGGAAATGTTTGCCAACATACGGTATTATGGTGTAACAAGCAATCTTAGAATCAAGTCAGAAAAAAACTTTTTAAACAGAAAGAAGTCACCACCTAAACAGATTGCTCGGTGAGCATTATTGAAACTGCGGTCCATAAATAAACGAGAAAAAACACTCAGGGAATAATAGACGGAGACTCCCGCAACTAGATAATATCACAGCTTATGGAATTTCATATTTCCTTAGCATAAGGAGAAAAGCAACAGATAACATCAAGGTGATGAGTTTGATTAGGCGCTGCTAAGCTTGACATTGAATGACTGCATCAGGTAGCAAAAAATAACTGCAGGCAACGAAATTCAAACGTCTTTAGTTGGTTGCAAAGTGTATACAATAAAAACTTTTAAATCTATATTCATTTCAAGGAAGAATAACTGAATTGCAAAAAGGTAATGCATGTCTGTTGTTCTAAACAAATTAACATGGAAATAGAAGTTTGGAAACAATGTGCCTGTCACCAAATATGATAATAATTTCAGGATAATTATTGCATAAGATGTAGAGAAATTAATACCAGGTGCCACATTTCTAACTGAAGTCCACTTCAGTTCTTCCCACGGCTTTTGTTGAAAGAGTGTCGTGCCAAGAGCTTCCGACCAGGAGTGTGATGATCATCCTGCAAGCAAAGTCAACCCATGTTCTTTGGTTCAAAGTTGTGAAGGTATTCCAATTACAAAGTCCCAAGAGTTATTTCCTCTATCCCAAATACATAGTCCACTTTGTTTTTTTAAAATGGACTAAGTACGGTATTTGAAAACTAATTATACAAATAAACTTCCTACAAACCCTTGTTTAATGAGAATTGGGTATGACATAATGATTAAATGTAAACTCTAACCTTATACATTGAAGCTGCAGATTCAGACTCTACTGTTTGGACTGGAACCTGCCCTTGTGATTGGAGAGTGTCTAAAGCATCTAATGTCAGCTGCCAACCGCAAAGCGCAATAGCACCAGCACTGGAACCAGAGCCACTGCTGCTGCTACAGCCTGCAGCAGCAACATTTCCATTCACCCAAGGACAAAAGTGATTATGGTGCTTAATTGGGTCAAACTCCACTGCTTCATCATAGTTGCTTCCGCCATTGGGAGGCCCTAACAATTTTCCATTTGCAAAAATAACTGTCTAATTAGAATAAATGTTAAAATGAAAATATAGCCAGATACTGAGGAAAAAAGTAAATGCACAGTAGAGATTATCATCAGATAGAGCTTTAAAATGCCACCTATTTAGATGCCTGATACAGAAACTCCTGATCACATAGTAAATTACAAAATTAACCCATAGAGTAGAACATATGGCCATCACACATTTCTTAACTTTAGTGTGCTAAAATTAAAAAACAGGAATTCACTGTTAATATAATATATAACAGAAACAACCTTCATGATTCCAGAAAACAGCAGTCTAATTCAGTCATCAAAAGCAACAGTTTACCTGACCCATTTGCAACTTGATAGCCCGATTCCACAAAACCACAGTCATCAGTTGTCAGATCCTTGGCAGCCTGGGATACTTCTTCCTTGGATGCTTCAATACCAGAATACAAGATGGCATTGCAAGAAAGTGAAGGATGGGGACTGTTCTCGCAGGAGGTTGCCCGCATGTTACTTGTCTTTTCACCACTTTCAACAGATTCTGCCTTAGTTGAACCCATAATTTTTGACCCACTGTCGGCTCTTACAGCAGATCGAGACACCAAATCTTGACTATCACCATGAGGATCCTCTCTATCCATTTCTTCAGGAACAAAATCACCCATCAACCCTGGATCTGGACCAAATTCACCTGTCTGACCTTGGTTGTCAGTTATCTCACCAATAGGTTCTACATCCCCAACAACACTATCAGCTCTGTAGATAGAGGCATCAGTCCCATGAATTTCAGCTTCATGGCTTGCACCCATTCCAACACTTCCCCCACTTATTCCAAAGCTGGGACCATCCCTCCCATGTGCAGTACCAGTGTCTGCATTTACTACTTCTTCTTCATTTGTACTACTCACACCAATTTCGCCAGCACTTCTCACAGCAGCTGGACAAGTGCTCTGTTGTGCTTGATTACTGAAGTTCAACTCTGATGTCTCATTGGGATCTATGTTCTTGACTGCTGACGTAGAAGGCAAATGTATGTCATCAAAATCTCCAGGATAATTCTCAACACTTTCCATCGAATCATTATCTCCGCTGTGGCACATCGTGTCCATTGCAATAACAGAAGATACACGTGTTGAATCTCTAGTAGATGGATTGCCAAAAACTTGTTCAGGTCCCTGGTCAAATTCATCTTTATAAACATCAATTCCTATGTTGACGCCATATGATCGGCTGGGACCAGCACCAGAAGAGTATCTTCCATGTGGAGACCGATGATGTTCAACAACACCTGAATCACGAGCACGTTTTGAAGGACCGGCAGAGTACTGTCCACCATCATCGACCTCATCACCGTCACGGTCAATGACAGTACCTTCAACACTGTCTGCTTGTTGAACCAGTAGTTGTGGCCTGTCAACTGTGCTTCCACCTTCATCCAAGTTCCTCTTGCGGGAGCTAGGGCCGCGTGATTCATATGAAGCTGCACGATCACCAACCTCACTGCTGGAAGGCTGCCCAACCAATAAATCTCTTCCTCTATGCATGTCCTGGTACTGTTCAGACATTACATTCAAGTGCAACCGTGAAGAGGACAATCCAACTGATATAGTAAGATTCAAATCCATCCCAATATTAGAAAGTGACTTTCCTTCACCAGTTGCAGCTTCATCATGATCCTCTGCCTGCTCCTTCTCCATACCATCTGCAGCAACCCACCCACTGATGCCACTTGCTGCACTTATACCTCGCGTCAAGACCATCTTCTTGCCAGTTTCAGGGACATCAGAGCTATTAGGAACAAAACTAGAAGGACGCGGGACAGTTAAGAAGTCCCAGATTCTAACTGTCGCGCCACATAAGCTGCAATCCAACAACGGAGATCTAGAAACACCTTTTGAGTTAGTTCCTGTAACTTCATATATACCATAGTCCTTCTTTGTGGAAGAGGACATTGCTTTCTTTCCACGACTAGGATCACGGGGCGGACCACGATATTTTGAAGGACCAATTGAGCAGCCATTCCTAGCAGATTGAGCAGAATGCTCTTCACAATCCTGAACATTTGGAAGCCACCTGGGTTCCCACCCACAAAGGCTTATTAACTTCTGAGCCTGCAATGTGATGGAAATTTCATACATGGGCAAACATAAGCAAAAGCAAAATGTTTTAAACTAATAAAACTTAACAAGGCCATATATGTATTACACGAGAGTACGTGAAGAAGACATCATCTCTAGAGTTCTCAGCTCCTAATAATATTTCCAGCTTGATGCCAGATTCACTGCGTGCAGACTGAGACTGGGCCAGCAAACGATCAATTTCTGGACCACTGGAGATCCGAATTTGTTCAATTGCAGATGCAGCCACAACAGGGAGGGAGGGAAACTGGAGCAGTCCATCACACCTATCCTTATAGCCACCAACAAGTGCTGATGGTGGAGTTGGCGGGAACTGAACCAGACTTTCTGCACAGCAATTTCCTATCCATGGGCAGGTAATCTTATGTCCTTCATCAAGTCTCCTAGCAAATTCTTCTCCAGCAGCATCAGCTACGACAAAATATTAGCAAGTGAGACTGAATGAATTAACAGAGAAAAGACAAAGTTCTGCCTTTGAATAGCATAATAAAATAAAAGCTGAAGTAATGAAGGCAACTAGATACCAATGACAAGGAAAAGAAAGTAACATGTAACAACTGCATCAGGACTGCTCTTAATAAAATTGCAATTAAAATATTAAAAATTATGCATCCCAATACATCTAGGATATACCCCTTAGCTAAAAACTTCCCAAAGCTTTCTAAGTGTACACAAGTAAGCTGTTCAAAAAGCTTTAAGCATCAGTAAACCTGTCCTTCAAAGTTGCAAGATTTTGAGGAAACACCAACATGTACATATCAAGAGGAATTGGAAGCATTGAAGAGGAAAGCAGAGCACCTTGAAAGTAGATTCCTAAAATTTTATGACAGACGGAAAATCAAGGGGGCATCTATTCAATGGAACTCATATAGAACATCATGTTCCTCTAGCTTTGTTCTGATTCAGCTAACTGCTACAGCTTCCGTAAGGTCAAAGTCAAGTCCACTCTAAAATTTAGCCACAGATTGGTGTAGTGGATCGTAGTTTCTGTCTGTGTTAGCAGGGGGTGCCTTGCCCCTTTGTGCTTACCACCTTATAACTTTTTTTTTTTTTAAATTTGTTGTTTCCCATCCATAAAAATAAATAAAAATTAATTTAAAAAAAAAAAGAAGAAGAGGTGAGTATTCTCCATAGATATGACCCTGAGCTAACTCATAGAAGCACCAAAAATACAACTTTATATGAGGAAACCTAATTAGCTTCCAATTTCAGAATTCTAACATTTCTTTGTTCCAATTATTTCAATATGCTACCTTCTTTTATCTGTCACATTTAGGAGAATATTCCAAACAAGAAAATTGGGGAAAAGTATGGGAGACAGGCCTTCAGTTATCCTAATTATTAACTAGTGTTCAAAATCTATTATGTAAATTTAGAGAACATCCCACAGAAATAACTGAAGAAAACATGCAAGAAACTTTCAATTAACCTAATCATCAACTACCATTCCAATTCACCTTCAGAAGGAGTCCAGGTAGCCGATGAAACAAACTTCAAAACTGCACCACAAGATTCACATTCAACTTTATCAACATCCACATTCACCCAGCCTTTTCTGGCACAGGCCAGGGAACATCCAGCCTGGAATGACAAATTGCATCCAAATAAAGAGATAAGCATATAAACCATATTGTTCATTCATGGTCAATCCTGGTCCAACATAAAGTTATACGTGGAGCAGAAACTGTGTAGGTAAAAATACAATTGAAACATATGTTGCACCAAAGAACAAAAAATAATGGGCAAGTATTCTGTTCTTTACATATTTATAATTTTCTAAATCATTTTATTCAGCACTCTCACTTTTTGTTTACCCTCCTACTTTATAGAAAGATTCTTGGCAAGCCTAATAATCCCAATTTCAACCTTAATCTGGATGTTTTTTGGCACAGGACTGGAGCTTCACATCCATGTCCACACCACAGCTATCACCTCAAAAGATTCTAAATGTGGAAAGCAAAATAATTAATCTCATAGTTCCATTAATCTTTTCAACAACCAGCCTGACTTTGTTCTCAAACTCACTCTTACAAAAGCTTTCGACTTGTGCAGCATTCTCTAGATAGAAATTTAAGGAAGAAATGAATACTAACCCCAAGTGCAGGGAAAGCCAAATCACATTTGCTCTCAGATTATAATCAAATTCAGATAGTTCAGATTAATACATAAAAGCGATAAGCACTTCTTGTTCAGATCCCATCTGACCTAATAGCTGTAAATATTTATATCCAACATAGTTGATATCAAGGTTGGTCCACTGATAAATTTAGTTGATCTTACCTGTAGGGAGATGACCCCTGTTATGTCAATCTAAAGTCACAAATTGAATATGCCACAGAGCAATCACTCAAGCGTGTAAACAGAAGAGGACTTTAACAGAGAACTTTATCCAATATGATCATCAGAAAAGGAAAGGCAAGTTCAAACCTTAGGCTTTCCAAACCAATTTGCAGGTTTGAATGTTGAAAGACGCCTTAATAAATCACCCCGTTCCCAGGGCCTGCACGAAGGCTGTGATGATCCAAGAGCAGAACCATCAGCATTAGTGCTCAAAGATGTATACATGGGCTGCGAACCAATCCGAGAAAGTGAACCCCCTTTTGAATTTTGCCCTTGACCAAACCAGTCTGTGCTGCCTCCATTTGTGGGTATAGCAGGAGATGATGCCCCGGCAGAACTGCACAAAACAAAAGAGATATTAATGTGCATCGTAACAAAAGATAACTACAGTCATTGCGAGAAATCCAGTATCATGCACCTTTCACCAATTTAATAGAATCAATCTTTAAGAAGACTGCAGAAGAAACATTTGCCTTTATAGGAAAATTCACCATCTTCCTTTATTCCATATTAACAGTTTCTCATTTATGGTCAAAACTCTTCAATTTTTTATGTGAAGTACAATAACGAGGCTAGTCTAAACACTAAATTTGAGGACGAAAGCTTTTCAAATAAATTATATGGTAACCAAATGAAATCATGCACTCCATTCCTGGTAGAGACGCAATTTCAAAAGATATTCTCTAAGTTTCATACAAGGTACAATTTCGAATGCCCAACTTTATAAACAGATATTTGTCAGACAGCATACCAAAACCCAATACTTCCATTATAATCTATTTTTAAATATAAATAACCTGAGCACAAATTCAATGAAGATACAAATCAGATTTAATCAGTTTCCAGCCAAAGCTATAAAACTCACACACACTTATCAGCTATTCATAAAGATTATGAGCAAAGAGCTGAAATCCTAGCAACCAAGAGAAAAGAACGAATAGTTACATCCGTAAAAAGTTATTTAATCAAGGACCACGGAAAACCCCAATACACTGAATGCCCTAATTTCGCAGCACATCATACAAACGCAAGTTGTCGGCGAAACAAAGAGGATACAAATTAAACAGGTCAAGAGTTCAAGCACGCAATTGACCACGGAAAATTCACGCATTGACGTAATACATGCCGAAATTACATTCTGGATATGCAAAACAGGTCAATTGAAATTGGGACAAAAAGCGTTGTAACTCAATTTCACCTGGCAGCGGGAGTGACGCTCGGAGGAGGAGAAGAAGATCTGGGTGGCAGTAACGGGTCCCGCGAGGAGCTTACAGCTTCGTCCTTCATCCTTTCTCTCTCTGTATATGTGTCTAGTGTGTGTCTTTGTGTGTATATATATGTCTCTCTCTCTCTCTAGAGTGATAGCCCTCAGTTTCTCCTGTATTGGGCTCTCTCCTAGTGACACTCGATGAGATTCTAATTGGTAATTGTAAATATGAAAATCAGAAAAGGAAAAAAAAAAAAATTGGTAGCGGGCTTAAGCACGTGAAACGCGCGTGATATTGGTTGGTTTCTGAGTTGTTGAGAGTTGGGACCGAAATGATTAATTGGAGTCGCAGTATAGAACAGCGATTTGACCATTTGCAAATTCGTGTAGCGATTTTAGTCCCATCGGCGAGATGCCCGTCAGCATGTTTAAAATTTAAATGACATTTTTGCCATTTTACGGGTCCTCTAGGAACCTAGACTTCTTAAAATTTTCAGCACTAATATTAATTTCACATCTTAACATTTTCAACACTTAATATTTAATATTAATTTCACATCTTAACATTTCTGTCTATGTACGCTGTTTATGAGTTTCAAAAGATATGACTGATTTTACATATCTTGATAGGTATATTTATGAACTTAAATAAGATCATGGGTGGGACTAAACTAAAGACACCTACTATTTTCTAAGCACACCCAAATTTATAGATTTTATTATTTAAAAAAAATTAAAAAAATAATATCAATTTCATTCTTAGGTCAAACTATACTAATTTTTTTCAGCCATTACGGCCGAATGTGCTTCTATATGCTCGGTCAAGGTGGCCGAACACCCTTCTATGTGTCCGATCAATCAGGACCGAACGAAACTGTTCGGGTTTGATCATTTTTTTGCATTTTTTCATACGATTTTCATACATTAAACAAATTTGTATAATGTTCATCATTATGTTGGCATTACATTCCTCAAGAAATTAAAAATTTTAACATTAAAAAAGTAAAAAGGATGGAAAATAGAGAGGGGAAGAAGAGGGAGATTATGGTTTTTTTTTTTTTTGCATAAAGGATAAAATTGGTATTTTCAAAAAATTTAATTTTTTTAATTAAAATATTTTTAATTGGGGTGTGCTTAGAAAATGATGGGTGTCTTTAATCCCATCTTAAGACCATAGATTGGAACTTTCCATTTTTAATTGTAATTCCCAAAAAAAAAAGGCTTAATTCATTTTCCAACCTGTACTATTTACGTTTTTTAATTTTGCATCCTAAACTTTTTTTTCGCCGATTACAACCTATACTACACGTTTTGTTTACTTTTGCAACCTTCAATTGGTATTTTCTGGCGAGAAAGCGCTCACGTGATTTTCACATGCTAATTGAGGGTTATTTCCGTCATTTACACTTTTAAGACAAATAAATTTGGTTCATCAACTATTTTAATGATAGATGTATCTTATTTTTGTTTGAACATCAACATTAATCTTCATTTGCTCAAACAATTTGCGGAAGAAATATGAAAAAAATTAGGATTAATATTCGATTTTGTAAGGGATTAGTTAATGACCTAGAAAATGACGAAAATAACCCTTAACTAGCACCTAAAAATCACATGGGCATTTTCTCATCGGAAAATATTGGTTAGAGGTTGCAAAAGTACACAAAATGTGTAGTATAAAACGTGATTGGAGAACAAAAATAGTTTAGGATGAAAAATTTAAAAAAAATTGCATATTACAAGTTGGAAAATGAAATTAACCAAAAAGAAAAAGAGTAGGTCTTGTGTGAAACCGTCTCACGGATCCCATTCCATGAGACGGGTAGGGTCGGATCGAAGTATTACATGATATATACAAAAGTATTACATGATACACATAAAAGTATTACCTCATATACATAAAGGTATTACATGATATTAAGTTATGTGATATTTTCAAAAAGTATTACATGATATATATAAAAGTACTACCTAATACACACAAAAGTATTACATATTATACAATTCACGTAGAAGAGCGCCTGGGCGCCTAGGATCCGCGCGTTTTTTGTTGACCCGACCCGACCCAATTCGGGTCATTATCCCATAATACAAAAGTATTACCTGATATATATAAAAGTATTATCTAATACACATGAAAGTATTACATATTTTCTTATAGTCTGACTCAACTCAAAACGTATTCTATAATACAAAGTATTACCTAATATACATAAAAGTATTACATAACACACACAAAAGTATTATATAATTTTTATGTTCGACCCGACCCTACCCGTCTCACGGAATGGGATCCGTGAGACGGTCTCACCCAAGACTTTGTCAAAGAAAAAAATGCCAGCGTAAACATTTGCACAAGTAACAACTACACCTCCTATACGTCCTTAGTGTGTATAAACAATAGTCTTTTTTTTATTGATATTTTGACATCTTAGATAATTAAGCAATTACTATTGTATCTTAGCTAATTAAGCAATTACTATTGTATTTTGAGGTTATGTTGTAGCACTTAAAATTGTATATTTGAATTTATTTCAAAAAAACTATATGAAAGACACCCCATCAATTACTTAGCACACAATCTTCGATATATAGGGTCGTCTATACAATTCATTCATGCATATACAGTTAAAAAGTATGGTACTTTATATAATAGGAACAATGCGTTATGTAATAGCACTATAATGTTATGTCACAATTTATACATTTTTTAATTAAAAAAATGAAAATACCAATTTTACTTTTTAGGTTAAATCCTACTAATTTCATTCGGCCATAGTCGAACGTACTTCTACGTGTTCAGTCTTGGTGACCAAACACACTTCTACGTGTTCGGCCAACCAGGAGCAAACGGAGCTAGTCGAATTTGATCGATTTTTCATGTTTTTTCATACGATTTCACACTATTTTCATACATTTAACTAATTCATGAAATATTTGTCATTATATTGACATTACATTTCTCAAGAAATTAAAAGATATAACATTAAAAAAGCAAGTAAGATGATAAAATTGAGAAATCAGGAGGAAGAAAGGCTAGGGTTTCAATTTTTCATTTTTTCTTTTCTAAAAAGGTGAAATTGGTATTTTCAATTTTTTTTAATTGAATATATATATATATTTTTTTTATATTTTTTATTTTTTTTTACGGGTTATGCTGAGTAAAGGGTGACCTTTAACAAAATCTTACATCTCTCAGGTTGACATAAATTATTAGTGCATGTATTTTTTTTCTTATACAGAGAAGATTGAGGTTATGCTTTTATAATATGAAAACAATTAGTAATCAATGATATATGCATTATGCACAAAAAATATAAAATTACAGTTCTTTATTTTTTCTTTTTAAATACTCTACGTGTCGCACATTTTGTTGCATGCATATAGAAGTGGATAACATATAGTTTTGTGACACATATTCTAAGTACCAGGCATGGTCCATGTCTTGAGTAATTAGTTTAGATATTTGTTAATTGAAATGTCAACAAATAAAATTTAAATAACAATTTGTTGCACAAATGAAAATGTTGGTGACTAAAATGATAAAAATCAAAAGTTTGATATCAATTTGTTACAAATTTAAAAAATTTGTATAAATACAGACATTAATGGTTTGCAATTTAAGGAACATATACTTTCAAAAGCGCAACTTAAAATTTTAATATAAAAAACATTGTGAATTTAGAACAATTTGACTTGGTCTTTCAATTAGGTTGAAATTATCCATAGGGTGAGACTAAAGATACCACATCATCTTCTAAGGGCACCACACCCCATCAAGTACCCTTATTCATGTAAAACGTGACACCCATCACTACTTAATTACAATGTAAACTCATGTAACCGTTATTATTATTTATCAAATGTTAGGGTTCTATTACATATTTTTCCAAAAATAAATTTTACTCGGAAGTTACGCTCCTATCATCTTCATTTCAATATTTCGAAGATAAAAAACATTATTTGAAATATATAAGATTTCGAATGTTAAAATAGAACCTTCATTTTCATCGAATTTTGTTCAAACCTTTTGAAATAGTCATACATAATATAATAATATAATGGGAATGAGTATTATCAAAATCATTGTTGAATATAACGTCAATCAATCCAACACAGTATTCTCAAAATAAATAAATAAATAAATCCCAACATGGTCTTGTAAAATGTAAGAGGGGAAAATAGAGAAAAAAAAAGGAAAACCGAAATAGAAAAATAGAGTGAAGCCTTATCATGCAAATGACAAACATTTGACAGGCAGAGAAATAGCCACACAAGCATAACCCAACCCACAACACATTTTCTAGTTTCTGATTCCATCTTCTTAGCTCCACAGCCACTCGGTTCTCTTCTCTCAATTTCCCTCTCTTATCACTTTTAATTTTTTGGACGAAACAATCTATTCAAATTTCTACCAAGGAATCTCGACATTTTGTGGGTAAACTACTCATCATCTTTGCCCATATATATATACAATTTAGTGTATTTCTGGACTGTGTTTTTTTCTTTTTTTTTGAATTTCCTGAAAATATTTCTTTTTTGGTTAATTGATGGATTTCTCCAGCTGAGAATGAATATCCTGATGAATTATAGTGATTGGATTTTATTTTGTTTTTTAGGGAATTTGCGTTGAATATACAGATAAAAGGTTCCGTGTTCCTGGGTAGTTCTGGAATGGTGCAGGATATATAAGTGTTCAGCATGGCTTCATTAGCTTCCCTAGCGAATTTGGGAAGTGTGAGTATGAGTTCTTTTGGTAATATTGATGGGTCTATTTGTTTAGTTAGGAACATCTCTATTCATAGAAATGGGAGTAGTTTTAGAAGGTTTTCGGGCGTGAAGAGGTGGAGATATGTCGGTGTTTGTAGATTCTCTGTAACAACTGATTACATTTCGGAACAAGGGACTTCGGTATCTCTTGATTCTACATATGGAGGTGGTAAAGAAAATGGCAATGATACATTTTTAAAGGCAGCTCCTAAGCCAGTTTTGAAATCGGGATCTAAGGTTGAACCCATTCTCAATCTGAATTCTGATGAATCAAAACAGTCAGATGATGAGAAGTTAAGTGATACGGAGGATGAGAGAAGTAAGGTAATTGAGTCGCTAGGAGAGGTGTTGGAGAAGGCCGAGAAGCTAGAGACAAGCAAGAAACCGAATGTGTTGGTAAACAGACCCTTGACGAGTGATATAGCAAACCAGAAGAATGGTAAACCTGTTAGTTCTATGGAAAAATCAAATCGCAAGTCCAACGCTACTAAGAGTGTTTGGCGCAAGGGTAATCCAGTGGCTCCTGTGCAAAATATTGTGAAGGAACCACTTAGAGAAGAACATAGAACGAATGGAGGAGGCGTGGCTGACTCTCAGCCTGTTGCTCCACTTAGACCACCTCAGCCACCACAGAAAATTCAACCCAAGTTACAAGCAAGACCCTCTGTAGCTCCTCCTCCTATTAAGAAACCTGTCATCTTAAAGGATGTAAATGCAACTTCAAAGCCACTTGTTTCTGATGGACCTGATTCTGCCCCAAAATCTAAAGAACGCAAGCCAATCCTAATTGACAAGTTTGCATCTAAGAAACCAGTGGTTGATCCTCTGATCGCTCAAACTGTTTTAGCACCTACAAAACCGATGAAGCCTGCACTTGGAAAATTCAAGGACATCAGAAAGAAGAGTGGCTCATCCGTAGGAGCTCGTCGACGTATGGTTAATGATATCCGTGATGAAGATGCAGCTGAACTTGATGGTTCTATTCCTGGTGCTGCAACTGCTAGAAAAGGAAGAAAATGGTCTAAAGCAAGCCGAAAGGCTGCCAGGCTTCAGGCTGCCAAAGATGCAGCACCTGTTAAAGTGGAAATAATGGAAGTTGGCGCAGATGGTATGCTCACTGAGGAGTTGGCCTACAATTTGGCCATCAGTGAAGGTGAAATTCTTGGATATCTGTACTCTAAGGGAATCAAGCCTGACGGTGTCCAAAAGCTGAGCAAAGACATGGTCAAGATGGTCTGCAAAGAGTATGATGTGGAAGTCATTGATGGTGTCACTCTTGGGGTGGAAGAAATGGCAAAAAAGAAGCAAATTCTTGATGAAGATGACTTGGACAAGTTAGAAGATAGACCTCCTGTACTAACCATAATGGGCCATGTTGATCATGGAAAGGTCGGTAACAACCGTTTGGCTTTATTTATTTATTTATTTTTGATAGAGTACTCTATCCATACAAGCTCCACCTGACTGGATTATCTCCATCTGCAGACAACACTTTTGGATTACATACGGAAGACCAAGGTATACATGGAAACTAGTCTTTTGATCACACTATGTGAATAACTTTGATGATATGATGAGCCACAACACATTGCTTGTACCCATTATAGTTTAAAATATAGAGTTTCCTGGAAGCTAAATTCGAAGTCTCATTCTTATTAGGTGGCAGCAGCTGAAGCCGGTGGGATCACTCAAGGAATTGGGGCTTATAAAGTTCAAGTACCTATTGATGGAAAACCACAAACGTGTGTTTTTCTTGATACTCCTGGACATGAGGTAATTTTGTTTCTAGCTTATGCTGTTTTTCATTTTGTCTTTCTTCAGCTCTCAATATATGCATTTACAAAAGTGTCTTAGTTTCTATCTCTGTAATTTATTTGCTTAATACTTTTTAAAGTTCCATTCTTATCTGAAAATATATCCATAGGCATTTGGAGCCATGAGAGCACGTGGAGCGAGAGTGACAGATATTGCAATCATTGTAGTTGCAGCTGATGATGGGATCCGGCCTCAAACAAGTGAGGCTATTGCTCATGCCAAGGCAGCAGGAGTACCAATTATTGTAGCTATAAATAAGGTATCTTGGTGCTGATGTTTGTAATGAATTTCTTAGTTTCTTGTTGGTTCTGGAGAAAATTCTGATTGTAGTTCTATCCATTCATTATAGATAGATAAGGATGGAGCTAATCCGGATCGAGTAATACAGGATCTTTCATCAATTGGTTTGATGCCTGAAGACTGGGGTGGTGACACTCCGATGGTTAAGGTGGCAAAACTAAAACCTTAGAATTCTATTCTCATTCCCCCCCTTCCCCCAACCAATCACACACACATGTGTAAAGAAAGAATGAAAATACACAAGCAAAAGTTTCCATCTGGGATGCTAAAGTTGTTATACTAAACAATTTAAAACAGATTAGTGCTCTCAAAGGGGAGAATGTTGATGAGCTGCTGGAAACCGTCATGCTTATTGCCGAGGTAACTTGTACTTTGTTTTTTAGGCAGAGTTGTTTTCTAGCCCATAGTTTTTCAAATTAAGTATTAATCTGAATGTTGACATGTACTGCTTTCATCCCCTTGAATCTTACACATATTCCTGCGATGGTGACATGTTGGCTTGAATACATGTATGATTGACATTCCATACACTTAGGAATGCTATCTCCTGCATTCACTCACCTTTGGTTTTTTCCTTTTAATGGGCCTATGAGTTCCGAGATTCTAACAGAGGGAGGCAGATGTTAGAAACTCTGCCTGCTGTGATTCGAGATCAACAAGATGTAGGAAAAAGAGTTTGCTGCTTGTGGGACAACATTTTTTCATAAGTTGGAAAATGTTTATGTTGAAATAGTTGTTTGTATTGGTTTTCATTTGTCTTTGTTGGCTCTGATTATTTTTTTAATGTTTTCCATTTGAAGTTGCAAGAACTGAAGGCTAATCCAAATAGGAATGCTAAAGGAACAGTTATTGAAGCTGGTCTGGATAAATCAAGGGGGCCCATAGCTACATTTATTGTGCAGAATGGAACACTCAAAAGAGGAGATGTAGTAGTTTGTGGCGGAGCTTTTGGGAAGGTTTGTCTATTAAATTGAACATCATTAATAAATTTTTTAGTTTCTTGCTGATCTCTGGACTTTGTCATTTGCAAATAAGGTGCGGGCATTATTTGATGACAAAGGGAAACGGGTTGATGAAGCAGGGCCTTCTATTCCAGTACAGGTATATATGTTGATCGTTAAATATGAGTTCTGGTTTCTCATTCTTGTTTATCAATGTCCATCACAACAGACATTGAGATACAGTACATGTTAATTACAGTACCACTAGTACTAAGATTGGGAATCTTTTTATTTTTTATTTTTTATATTTATTCTAATCTCCAAGTGATTATTGGAACATTGAATTATATTGTGTTTTGAGCTGCTATAATATCTCCAGCCTGCTTTCTGGGTACCACTAAGTTGGATTGTCTTGTGCCTATCCCAATAGGTAAAGCTGTTAACTTTTACTTCATGACATCATCTCTGTTTAATGTCACTTAAAAACTCTAGAAGCTTCTTGTTAAACTGCTACTTTCTTTGGGCATTCATCACTTGAATGTGGAAGCTTTCTCTTTCCATCTTTTCCCTCTCCTGTTAGCTTGATTTCAGTTCCATTGAAATTGAACTCTTCCCGCTTATCACTGCTTAATATGTACAAACTTCTTTTTGAGTAAAACCTTTTGGACTGTAATACAATACTTTGAATTACTCATTCAAGCAAGCAAAATGTTATATATTATATTATCTAAGAATATTCATGGCATTGAAGATGTATCATGTGCTTTCACATTTTTGGTGGAATTGAATTGGGTATAATGTATTTTTAGTTTCAAGTTTGATGATGTTGAAATTTTGTTGGTGAAGTTTTGACTCCAATGCCCACATACCTGTCACATCATCTTTTTGTTAAATCTTGATGCATTTAAGTTTCTTGATAACTTTACTGCATGTTTTGTCAGGTTATTGGATTAAATAATGTTCCTTTAGCTGGTGATGAGTTTGAGGTTGTTGGTTCACTTGACGTAGCTCGAGAAAAGGCTGAGTCACGGGCAGAATATATGAGGAATGAACGTATAATGGACAAAGCGGGGGATGGACAGATTACACTTTCTTCATTTGCTCAAGCTTTTTCTGCAGGAAAGAATGCAGGAATAGATCTGCACCAGCTTAATATCATACTGAAAGTTGATGTTCAGGTAGTGCTATCAATATTCTTTGGAACCCCTGTGTAGATTTTCAAAATCCTGCACAACTAGGTGCATAGTAAAGATGCAATGGCTCCATATAGTGTGAGAATTGCTAATTTTGTTGCAAAACACTTCTTCTTCTTCTTCTAATTCTAAACTGTAAATATTTTAGGTTTGTATCATCTTTTAACTTTATTATTGACATGAAGATTTTTAATTTGTCTGCAAAAATGAAACCATCTTGTTATAGAAAGCCACCCTCTATATAAATGCATTATATGCTTGTGTTTATCATTGGTTAAGCTTAGATATTTTTTTAGCATTAAAAGGGGATGACTAGTCTTCCATCTAGTTCAGGTTGATTGAAATGTTATTTAGAAAAAAGAATGATAAAAGAAGTTCATGATTTTGTCAGTTGAGTGAAAAAAAAAAGAGAGAGAGAGAGAGAACTGAATTTCTTTCTATCAAGACCTTTTATTTAACCTATGCAGTAAGGTTTTATATTTATTAGTAATTTTGATATGCTGGGGGTAGCGAGAATATACTTAAGCTAGAATCTTTTTTAGTTACCAATGATCTGAAGTTTCTCTTCTGAAAGGTGACCAACTTTATTTGGAAACTGAAATATAATGCATCATAGTTTCTTCTCTAAATAATTCCAGTATTTGCAGTGATAAGATTATTTATGATGAATGTACATCCTGATACATCGTATTCAATTATCTCCTATGTTAGTGTGATCTGAAATCAATTCAAAATCTTCTATTAATTGGTAGGGAACAATTGAAGCTATTAGACAAGCTCTGCAGGCGCTTCCACAAGCTAACATCAGTCTAAAGTTTCTACTGCAAGCAACTGGGGATGTGAGCACCAGCGACATTGACCTTGCAGTGGCAAGTAAAGCAATTATTTTTGGCTTTAATGTTAGAACGCCTGGTTCAGTCAAGAGCTATGCAGATAACAAAGGTGTTGAAATACGGGTATACAAAATTATCTATGAACTTATTGATGATGTGCGAAACGCAATGGAGGGACTCTTGGATCTGGTCGAGGTAAACCATATACATAGACTGTTTGGTTTTTGTAATTTGCATTATGTGAGAACAACTTTATAACTACAAAAAATCCACATTATAATGCAATTTGTCCTGCTTTTCAAAGGAATTCAAGGGCATTTTAGTTGGCTTATCTAATTTAGGTGCAGAAGGAACTTTATCAAAAATCTTGATCTCCGTAGGTCACTGAATGATTCCCTAAGATTAGTTTCTAGATCTCATGGGAGCAAGTCATGACTAAATATTAATATGTAGTTCTCATTGTTCCTGTACATCTCGCTTTCATTGTTACCGAAGATTAATATCATCAATTACTTTTCTGCTTTTGCAGGAACAAGTGCCAATTGGTTTGGCAGAAGTAAGAGCTGTATTTAGTAGTGGCAGTGGACGTGTTGCTGGATGCATGGTAACAGAGGGAAAACTAGTAAAGGACTGTGGAATACGTGTACTAAGGAAGGGCAAAGAAGTTCATGTTGATGTGCTAGGTTCCTTAAGACGGGTCAAGGAACTGGTGAAAGAGGTTGGAAGTTTTGTCTCTTTTCATTCCTTTATCACTAATAAAAAATTTGAAGACCATACATTTATAGGAATATTGAAATGTCTTCTTGGTTATTCTTCAATAATATCCATACTTCCTTATTGTTCTGTTATATATAGCTTCTCCTTTTCTCTCACTTATTTATGAGAATTATGTGATAACAGAGTATGAACTTTTTTTTTTCTCTATAACATGCTTCCAAGTTTATAGAATTTGTAGAACTTGACTTTTGTATGTGTATAATTATAACTTTTGGACAGCCTTAAGAGATACAATAGCAAGTGGAGGTATTTTTCTTCATCTCTTTCTCTCTTATTAGATATGATTAGTAGAAAGTCTTTTCTCGTTTTAAATTTTTGGTATGTCTGGGAGAGTGAGTGTAGTTTATAGGAGGGAAGCTCATTTTGGGTTCGTGTTCTCATGCCCTATCTCCGTTTATCTTGAAGGGACCGTGTCTCTCTGAATAAGGCTAAGACAAAAACTTGGTTTTAGGCTAAGACACCATCACCATCTGAAGTTCCTTCAATTCCACGTGCCATAACAGCTAGAACATAAATCAAACATTCTTGTTGGAAACTGATATATTTGTCTCAAAACTGTTGTGTAATGTTCTTCATATTTAAATACTGCTTTTACTCTCCAAAACTGTGATCATGATGAATAATCAAATTTTTTAATAAAAAGAAATTTCACTTTTTCCTACAAGCTTCCATGACGGCTAGAGGAAAGTTTGACCTAGAGATGTTTGGATTAGGCTTTAGTGGGTCGGAGGGAAAAGTCTGTCTTTGAAATTGTGGAATTGAGAAATCCTGGTAAATATTGAAATGCTTGTTATGAGATTGTATATGGTAGGATTGTATTGTAGATGTCTCACATCAATGATAAAAAAAAAAAAAAAGATTGTAATACTAAATTGTGGTGAGATGTGTTGGGAAATGTGGAATAAGGGGGTATGAATTAGATTTTATTGAAAATTATAAAATATGTGTTAATAGGTGTAGTTAATTATAATAGGGTAAGATTTTATTGGACTGAGATATTTGATTTCACATTTGGGTATTTTGACATTTGAAATCCGTCCCCTTCATAACCTTATGGAAAGGTGAAATCAAATTCAACTTGGAAATGTTTTGATGGGATGATAACCTATTCATCTTTGATCAAATTTGGTATTGCCCTACTCAGCTTGACTACGCTATGTAATAGTTAATTTTCCTGTGTTATTTTTCCCATTTCAAGCTCCCTTCTTTCTCTACTATAATACTTTTGTCATGTTCTGCAATGTGATAGGTAAATGCTGGACTGGAGTGTGGAGTTGGAATTGAGGAATACGATGATTGGGAGGAAGGTGATGTTATTGAGGCCTTTAACACAGTGCAGAAGAAAAGAACACTCGAAGAGGCATCAGCCTCTATGTCAGCTGCACTGGAGGAAGTAGGGATACAAATGTAAAGAAGACGTCAACATGCAATTCTTGAGTGGGCTCAATGCTAAAGTTTCTCAACTATATCCATCATCGAACACAATGGTTCAACCAAATTCCATGACTCGGGCTGGTGCATTGTGGGATTGTACCGATGGTTGTAAATAATTATGTATATCAGAAACCAAGCTCCATTTTGTTCAGAGCAACAGGTTGATCATTCATTTAAGTTCTTAAAAGTCAACGAGTATGAGCCATGTTAACACATACAGAGAGAGGTACAGATCTCGTGAAGGGAAAAAAAAAAAAGAAAGAAAGAGAGAGGGAGAGAGAGGAATCGGTTGTTCTAACATAAATATTCCTGATTGCAGTTTTCCTAGGGTCAATTGTATTCAACATTGAATTGGATATATGTTCATATAAAGATTACTCTGAAACTGCTCTAAGCAGTTCTCTTTATGGAATTTGAGTTGCTCTTTTCTGAGTGTAGAATTTTGTTACATAGAATTTGACCTCGTATTTTTAACTCTCTTCCACATTTTCTGCCTTTAAATTGTTTGGCCCTGTCTTTCTCCTTGCTCTTCTTGTACCTGTCTGATTAATATTTACATTTGCTCCGGCTGAATGTTGATCGCTTCTAAAGCAATCCTCCCATAGTTTTTGACTCGAGCAGAACATGAAGTTCGGCTAGGCCTAATTGACATTTCCAGTTCCACTCTGAACAGGAACGCCACAGGCTGCCCAACAGAAGGTAAAATTGTTGAATTTAAGAGTAGAGCAGCTTTTAATCTAATTTTCATTTAGTTAATGTTCTGAGAACTTTTTGTTTCCAGACTATTTGCTGATTTCATCCACAGTGCACTAGTAAGCATCATGAAGACAAAAAACGTGAGCAGTAAGTCTAGCTTTCCTTATTAAACCTATTGTTACCAAGTTTGATGGAATTGAGATTTCTTATTTGTAGATTAAACTGGAAGACTAATTGGTCATGTGAAAAAACCTAGACGCTTGAACGTATAGGGGGGATAAAACGTAAAGATGCTAATCTAGCTGGTTTTTGCTGCGCGAATGTATTCCAATAGGTGACTGTAGGACTATACCATGCAAGCCGTAAGATGGTCTGGATGCATTTCTTTGAATTGTACAAATCATGCTGGTATAAAATCTAAGCATTATTTATCACTCAGCAAAGCTAAATTTCACTACTAAATCTATCTTGATCCAGCACTTTGCATAAAACTTTTCCTCGTTAATAATTCCCAATCAGTCGACTCCTTGTCACCGTGATAAATGCTGGCTGTGCAGCTTCTTTCTTTGAATGTAACTATAGAAATTTTAGCCGTATAAGTTCAATAAATAAGATTTGGGTTGGAAAATTGCCTGAATAAGACAAGACAAGAAATTATTAGAATCAAGTATTCTATAGATAAGGATATAGTTTTTGCGAAAAAAATAGAGGAGTAAGAACAAGAAGTTACATTCTTTCAAAGCCTTAGCCTGGTCCATACGTAGTTGCCTTGAATGTCACACTTCCATGGCCACCCTCTACTTTTTCCATATTGATTGATAATGTTATCGTCTCTGTATAAAAACAAAAGGGATGGTGAAAATCACGACACATGTGCCTGAGGCAGAGTTTCCTTGAAGGGGGACCAAATACTTGATAAGTTCTTAGCTAGTTTCAAATTATGCATAATCCTTGAAATGAGAACTCTGTTTTTAATTATGCATAATCCTTGACATGAGAACTCTGTTTCTATATGGTAATCCTCTGTGCTTCCATTTTGCAGCTTGATGTAAAAGACATCTGAAACTGTCAAACAGACACAGATTTACTGTAAATATTTGGGAAACGAAGGTGCACACATTAACCTTCTTATCAAGTATCTCTAACAAACATGCTTTTGCTTAAGTTTACACAGTGTCTGTCTCATTTTGATTTTGCCAAGGTTTCACTATAGACAAAAGAAAGAACATTTCAGCAGATAAGAGAAAGTTGTAGGTCAATTTCTGAGGAAATTTCTTGGAAGGTCTAGGACTATTAAGATGTGATCCATATGAAGTTTCTTTGTAACTTTCCATTGAAAGGGTGTTTTGTCATCATGAAACCCCTTTTTCAGAATTGACATATGCCGTATGATTTTGTATAACAGTGACGCTCGTAGCATATATAGATAACTCAGACATCTGAGTTTTACCTCACTAATATTGGATAGAGAACGAGCTTCCCCTTGATTTGCCCTTCAAATCTGTGTTTATGTTTCATCTTTCATTTCCTTTTCGTTCTTTTGAGAAATCTGTCAATCAATTTCGATTAAAACTCGGAACAGGCTGTCCATCTTTATCGGTTTAACTGAGCCTTGGGTTGGCCACCAGAATTGATAGAGAACCGGAAAATTTCAGATATGACCTGGTTAAATACGTTTTCCCTTCTTCATTAAAATTATGAGTGATTTATTTAGAAAAAAGGTCCTTAAGCTTGAAGTTAGTGTTTCATTATAGGCTTATATTAGCATCCGTTGTTATGCACTATGTTATTTTGTGTTTTTTAATTTTTAACTTGAATTTTGATGTTAGATATGTGTATTTTATTTTTCACTTATTTTGGGGGGGGATTTTCCGTGTTTTACATGCATAATAATATATATTAGACTATAGCAGTTTACAAAATGGAATTGAATCCTTATTTGATAAACGAAACCTCAGGAAATTGAACTTCAAAAAGTCATGCACCCCTGATAAAAGATGTTGGTAAAAACAGGGGTGGCACAAGAAACCCTACAATAACACTCTCATCATTACTGCTTATAAAAAGCAAGCTGTAATGCCAATTGCCAATTGCCAAACTAAGAACAAAAATACAGACAATGGTGAAGAAACAATCATTCCGACTTTATTCTCCTGCTCAGGCTACAAATCGATCACTCGAAAGGGGAAACTTGGTGATGATATCTCTCTTGATCAATCACTTTGTTGAACGACGATGATAAATAAGCCTTTTCCTCATCAATGGTGTCCAAGATTTTGACCAGTGGACGCCTTTTCACTGAGATGAACTTTGGTGGAGCCACTTCTGTAGTGAACCTCAGCTTTGAAAACTTAGCCATTTCGAACAAGATTGGCAAGAAGAATACGAGTGCGAGAGTTTATATATAGGCATTAGAGGGAGGGACAAATAAGTCGTATTCGTTAGTGAAGTAATTCATACGTTGTTGCAATGAATCATGGATCATACGGAGCCGTCCTGTTTTCTTGTATTTAATGCGTAAAGTTGGCCTTTCAATATGCAAGACAAAGATTGTGATAAGCAGCATAGCTGTTTATGGTGCTTGCTTTTCTTTAAATGGGACAACAAATCTTGATAAGATATTCTAACATAGTTACGTCACCTTTCTACTTTCTCACTTCTTCTAAACTCAGATTGCTTTTACGTCTTTCTTTTGCCCTTTCTAGTTATGCTTACTGTGTTCTATTGTGCTGCTGAAAATAAATTCATGTTGCATTTGGATTAATGATTTTGAGATTTAAATCTACCAAAATTGCTTAAAATATAAATCAAAATAGAGTAATGGAATTCAAATAGGATATAGTGTGAATTCATCACAACAACCTCAATGGATTTAATGCGCTTTCCTATAGGCTATAGCAGAGGTAGGCGGAATATTTAATAAGTTCAACACGTTTAATACACACATTTTTATTTCTTAAAAAATTACTGTGCTTTAACCTTAAAAGAAAAAAAACTTGTGCTTACCCTAAAAAAAAAAAAACTATGCCAACGAAATTATATTTTATTGAAACATCTTTGATGGTATATGGGTTAAAAAAAAAAAAAATTCCATTTAATGTGAAGGACTCAAAACTGGTCCCCTTATATTCTTAGTTTCCCTGATTGAGAGGTAATCAGATTTCTGGTACAAAAGTTTACACAGTGACATCAATGGCAAGAATTGTTGCTTTCCATAAAAAGTATCTCTCTCTATCAGAAAAAGAAAGAGAAAAAGAAAAAAGGATTAAGATAGGGAAAATACATACATATATATATATATATATTAGTAAAAACATTTTATATTAAATGTTTCATGTATATTAATAATATGAAACATAGGCCAAAAAACCCTAAATAATGTTACAAAATCATGGTGTAGAAACAAAATTACAGAGTTCTATTTTGCTGACTGTTCATATCTAATGCTGAATGGTTCCCATGATAGAAACTAGGTCAGAATGTGTGATGCTCTACAAGGACTTTCAAAATTCTTACAAATATACGAGCAATGACCGGCTATAGCTGGAGGGTTGACCTGGGGAAGAAGAAGAGCAATTCAGAAATCATAGTCACCATATTATTTAGAGCTAAACGAGCGTGGTATTTTTCTGTTGATTTTTGTTTTGAAGAGGTAGAGAAATGCATGATGATATCGAAGGATGAATTACACGGACAGATTAGTTACATACCGAAGCCTTTCTACTGCTTCCCATGCTCTTTGGGACAGACTGATTTCTCGAGATGGAGGTTCTGAAGTGAACTCCTCCATAGTTTTCTCAACTGAAGGGCCAATTTCATGGACAAGTTTTACAGATTCTGAGAGTCGATTAAGCAGGTTCACTAAAGCAATCACTTCATTTCTTTGCAGTTGTAGCTGCAAGAAAGATTCAATCGTTGTTGATCATTATTAAGTCTTTCCATTGAGCATGATATGATGTGAATTAGTCAGCAATAACGTTACACCAATAAAGGGTGTAAAACTTACAGGTGCATCTGGATGGTTGTTACTATCAACAGAGAAGAGAATCTTCAGTGCAGTTCCAAGACCAAGGACCTGAAGTTTGCCCCAAAGACGACATTTCTCGCACCCAACACAGTCCATCACAGCACTGCAATTCACACAAGAATATCTACGAGTTGGCCTTCATAGCTTATAAGATCAAGCACGTGTGCTAACAAATGAAAACAACATAGAAGTATGCCAGAGAGACTATATACAAATACAACATATGTCTTCGACTTTTGGAACAAGTACCCTAAATTAAACAACCTAAAGTTCAAAAGCTCATCATTCATTAACCTACAATGCTATATAGAGTTGAGATCGCAAGAGGAAACTGAAGACAGATTTTGATTCTTCCAAGCTCATTAACAAGGAAATTGAACAATACGAACCTGATGTTCCTGAAGTTCTTTTGAATCTCTTGCTTCAACTCAGGCCCACTTTGTCCTTGCCACAATTTAGCCTCATCAAATGGAAGTGGACATGCAGCCTGCAGTTTCGGGTTGTAAAGCAGCTGATGCATTAAAGACTGTGCTTTCAGGTCCTCCTCAAGGTTACCAGTATCATATTCAGCATGCTCCAAGTAATTTGCAGCCTGTATGACAAATGATGATCGATAAGAGGATGCCATCTTTTAGTATAATTATTAAAGCTATCGCAAAGGCTTACTTTTGTCACAGCTCGGAGAACAAACATGAAAGTGAAGTATAAGTT
Source organism: Scutellaria galericulata (assembly GCA_946896805.1). Classification (NCBI taxonomy): domain Eukaryota; kingdom Viridiplantae; phylum Streptophyta; class Magnoliopsida; order Lamiales; family Lamiaceae; genus Scutellaria; species Scutellaria galericulata. The sequence continues at coordinate 24,720,056 of OX335785.1, forward strand.
TCTCACACGATCAGGATACCTCAAAACACGATCGTACATCAGCTCAAGATTTCTACCCCACTGGAAATGCAACAAATAGATAGATCAGCTTCCTAGTTAGTAAGTTCCAAGCTCAGATTGAATGCATGATAATAATTCTCAGGGGTGGGAAACTTTTCACAAACAGAAAGTAGCTTAAGTTATATAAGATCAAAAGAGTTTGAATCTTTACAAAGGAATCTAGCAAAATATGATTAACAATAAAAGTTCACTGAATGGAGGAGAAGACAAACCAGATTTTTAGCTTCATCGAGCAGGTACTCAGCAGCAATATGAATTGATATTGAGGAGTGAAGGCCTGATATTAACTTGTACAAGACTCTTTTCTCCTGACAAATCTCCCCTGATGTATCTGGAAAACAGAAAACAGAAGCTGAGGTCAAAAACTTTAGAATTGCCAATTATAAATCAGTAAAGATAGTTAAAAAAGGAACTACTTATTTCCCAAAAAGGAATCTAATTATAAAATTTACAATAATGATAGCATGGTTATTCCTCCTATGAAATGGAAGGAAATGATTAAAAGAATAAATTAGTTTCATTCTAGGTATATCTATCCTAAGCCTCCTTCTATAGTACCCATTTCCATTTCAATTTGAAGGCAAATCATCAAGTTTATAAACATAGAAAAATAAGAAATAAGAAGATAAAGAAAATCTGCTGCCTTGACCCATACAAAATAAACAGCACCAGCTCAACTAAATATAATTTACTCATGTAGACATTTACACGTCTAAATGAACCATACTACACATATAATAGATATCACTAACAATTCAAAAAATGCTGTAGGTGTTACTGAAAATATATTCACCTTAGACATATAGAACATTATCTATATGCTAAATATTAACTATTGAACTCTGTGAAAGTAACCATAAAGACAAGAAACTCACATTTTGGACAATTTTCGGAATATATAGCATCCCATATCCTTCTGGCTGATGGCCCAGTATAACCAGTGTATCGTTCAGGATTCAGTTGCAGATTAACATATGTCATCTCGCCTGCAAATGTGTGATGATATCCATTTAGACACACATCATTCATCGACAAGTGTGCAAATGTAAATATTGTGTGAGTTTATGGCACATGCATTCAGAATGTTGCATCGAAATATAGTTATGATGGATTAAGTGCAGTATACAGCTAGAAGAAAGATACAAGTAATTACTGTTATCAGTCTCGTCGTCACTGGTCCATGGATTATCCACTTCTATCCAGCCTCTAAAGGCCTTTGAATCAAGAGTGCGATCAACGGCAGCCTGTGGCTTTCCCTCTTGGCATTTTAAATCATCAGATGGCAAACCATACTTCATCGGCTTCTTAAAAAGTTCGGGAAATTCATTATCTGGACATTCACATACACTACAATCACGCAACTTACACATACCATCATCAGGCCAAAAGGGGCAGTCACACCACAACTTAACCTGCCATGTTTTGATAAAGAACATAAGATTTGAGGAAGGTCGACACCAACTTCAGGTACCAAATGGATCCAAACTTGCAGATTACAACCCTCAACATACAATTGATCAATTAGCTATAAGTTATAACACCTTAAATCTACAATTTTAAGGGCAGAATATTTGTGTTTTCAAGTGAATTTAATTTATATGTCTTCCCTGGAAACAAATCAGAACACATGGTATTTGTTGCTTCAGTGAAACAATAATACACTAAACATTTGCACAACAAATAGTTTAAATTAATGAACAAAAGCCTGACTTGAAAACAAGACCACAGTTTCCAGACAATCATTCATAAGCAAAAGTTCATTTTTGTAACATAATCAATGGCAAGTGCACAGAGTTGGACTAAATTTGAAACCCACATATAATACAACATTCTAAATTGACCATGCAGATTCCAAACTGACCTTAAAGTATCGAAAAAATGGAGTGCTAACAAGATCTTGAAGTAAAGGGTGAAGTACTGCCCCATTAATACTATCAACTGTCTCATAATCACAACAGCAGTCCTCAACAATGCCTGTATATTTTCGAGAATCCTGCATAAAAAGCAAGTGAAAAAGAATGAGGAATGTAGTCCCTATTGATTCATTATTGCGTACAAGAAAGTTCTCTGTCCAATTGGCAAACAAGTAACCGTGCAGCCAACCAATGTGATCAAGCAGCATACAAGCCAACTATGTCCCACCCTAAGCAAAGGTTCATTAAACAGGGAAAGTATTTTAACGTCATGGGAGTCTATAGACCTTAGCTGTTAGTGAAAGAATGAGTATCTGGAGGCCCTTTTGATACATTGACACACAAACTAATTCTTTTGTGGGCGAATGGAAGCCTAGAAATGCTTCACACAGAACTATTGTGATCAAACAGAGCCAGAGAAAAAGAAAAAAAATAATAAACAAAAAAAAAATAGATGGAAGTTATAACAGATTATGCAAACAAATAGAAATAGCTGACTGTTTAGCACTCTTCAGGGAATCAAAAAATAAGATCAATCAAAGGATCTAAATAACTTGAGAGTTTCGAGTGAGTAATTCAATGATATATATTCAGTTGTCCATTAATCTACAGAAAACAATTTTGAGCAAGATAGTGCCAAATCACAAGTAAATTAAATTATATGCTTGCCTACTCAAAATCATGTGCATTATATGTATCCCTTTCTAGAGGATGTTAAATGTTCCTTTAGCTAGATAGGAACAATTCATGTATAAAAACATGAGAAGACTCAATTATTGAAAACTAGTACATGGGCAACAATAACAAAAAACCAGTAAACCATGTAATGCCAGAAAGACCGCACCATGAACTGTCAAAAGAGGGAAATAAGGTAGATGCTATTCATAATTTGAGCACTGCAGTTGCATAATTGGCAATGGACTACCTAAAAATCCTCATGTTTCATCACTCGATCACAAATTTCAACCTCAAAAGTTCCGCACACACAATCCCACTACCAGTCTAGACAGGAAAACCATAAACAACACGCACTGATCAATCAATTATCAATTCTTGCAACACTTTTCATTTTCCATTGCTACCATAGCATGTCATCAATTCAAGAATTCCTTAACTAGCGTTGTAAATTCAAGAACCAGCGTTGTAGATTCAAGAATTCCTTAACTAGCGTTGTAAATTCAAGAACTAGCGTTGTAGATTCAAGAACTAGCATTTTAGATTCAAGAATTTCTTAACTAGCGTTGTAAATTCAAGAATTTCTTAAATAGCGTTACTTTACACTTACAAGAGAGAGAGAGAGAGAGAGAGAGAGAGAGAGAGGCAAGCACAACCCTACACGGAGAGAATCCTTAATATGGTGAATTACACATTGAAAAGAAGAAGAGAACCTGGGAGCATTGACAAGACTTGTGATTCTGGGCATGCTTAGATGTTATTGCAATGGCCGCCAACAACACCAAAACTGCTCCCATCGCTGCCCATTTCCTCTTACCACCATTTCTTTCCTCTTTTAATTTCTTCCCTTTTTTCTTATCACCCATAACAGCTTTAGCTTCCACCATCACAACAACAATCAGCACAGAACGAAATGATTCTAATCTGTACAGCTACTGATATATATACACACGCATACAAAACCCCCAAGAAACCCCCAAAACCCACCAAGAAAAACAGGCAAATTCAAGAATCAGCCTACTTTAATTTCTGGGGGCAAATAGCAATGATGAGTTTCGGCCATTTGGGGTTCATTTATGATGTATGATTATGAAAATTTGCGGGTTTTCTTAAGGGAAGTAATCGGGTTCGGGTCAAATAGAACACGGATTTGAACACAAAAGCGGTTTGGTCGGTTGTGGTGGACGTAGGTGGGCGATGATTCCGCACTCGGAGCGGTGGCGCGTGAAGCTGGAATGTAAAATGGAGGAAACGTGTCGAATTTTAATGGCGCGTTTATCACACGATCATAGGAGTCGAGTGGGGCATAAAAGAAGCGCCGGGCAGAGGATTTATTGACAAATTAACGCGCCAAAGTTTTGGTCAAGTGACGCTGGTGCAGCCAATAGAAACTCTTCGTTTTGCCACGTAGGCTTGATAATGTTGCGCAATTTGAAATAAATATATTTTGCCACAAATTGATTGTTGGTATTTTCTAATTAGGTGACATAAATTTATATTTCTTCAAATTAGACTATTAAAATAAAATTCATTGTCTATTATAGTACGTTTATAAATGATAATATTGAATTAAGAAAAAAGTTTAATTTAATACCACTATTGAGGCACGTAGGTTTGGTGGAAAGCTGCTGCCTATGGTATGTGCCATGAAAATCAGTTTAAATGCTTTTAAATTGAAAGTCTACGATCTCATCAAACCAATTTATTACTCAACTGTCTACGCCTAATACTTTCTATGTTTGGTTCTCAAAAATTAATTATATGTTTAACTAGTTCTATTTAAATTTTAAATCATATCAAATTGGATGAGTGCCCTAGAATCAAATTTCATAACGTTGAATTTAAATTCATATTCAAGATTGATTTTACTCGTGTAATATTTACAAGATTAAATATGAATTGTTTCAGTTTTTCATGATATATAATTGCAGGTAAATTCACCAACCTATTATGGAGTCATTAACATATTTTAACGTGTTAGATCTGTAACATGATTATTAATTCTATATCACATAATTTAATATAATGTAATCTACAATAGGTATACTAGTATTTTTCTATATAATTGAAATAATTAAAATCAAATTTATGAGTCATTCACGTAAATACATATATGACATAATTATGAGTTTTTTTTTTTTTTTTTTTTGATAAATTGATCAAAATTGGACCAAATCAGTCAAATTATGATTAAGTTGAAAATCCTGAAAGACCTAATCAGAATAGCAAGAAGTCATAAAGATTTCGACTTTTTTTTTTTTTCTCTTTGTTGTTTGTTATTAGGCCCATTTTGTAATCAAATCAAAATATTTTAAGTTATTTCTTGGGCTTTGAAGCCCATTCAGATTATTACATCTTTAGAACCCAGCTTGTTTTACTCTTGTGTATACATGTCATGTGTCACAAGACTCATAACCATATGGCGAATTTTCAATTTTGAACACAAGATCAAAATGCCAGAAAAACTTCATACATACAATATTTATTGAATATTTTAATTATATACACATAGTATGTATTATAATAATTCAATACGAGATACCACATCTGAAGAAAAAAAAAAAAAGGAAGTGCAATGTAATATTAAATAAAATCACAATAACTTCACGTATTTTTTATTTTCTTATACATCTATTATAGTAATGATTAACTGTTTAATTATTATTTTCTAAGCAATTATCTTTCGTCTTTGCCTAGGCTAGACTAATAGAACCCCCCCCCCCCCCCCTCGGAATTATAACTTCATTTATTAAATGATTAATTAAATAACTTATAAGTAGCTAAAATTCATCTATTATTCAATATAGTTCCAATCAACAACCTGTGATTGTTACATTAACTGTTTTTATCTATTTATTTATTTATTATTTCATTAAATTAAAGGTATAATTTCTACGTTGTTGAAGCATAGTTTGGTAGGAGATTCTATATTTTAAAATCGAGTTTTTTTTTTTTGGTAAAAAACAAAATGCAGATTTTGTAGTAGGAGAAGTCATTGGACAACTTGTCATTTTCCATCCTTTGTGCAGCTGATTCATATGGGTTCTGTCAAAAGCCCCTTTGTCTCTTTTGCTTACACAACCTTCTATTCTTTCATTCTATTCTTCCATGTGACTATCTTTATCACTACCATTTTGAACCCTTCTGCTTTCTCCTCTTTAATGGCAATTATAGACATCCTTTTCATATTAAGAACATGGTTTCCTAAATGCTACACTATATATAAAATATCATTTATTGTATCAATAACTATAATGTTTAAATAAAATGAATTATAATTTTGTGGTTTTCACTTCTATTGACATATTAATTAACATACCCTTGTAATCATGGCTTGTCTGTTGACATTTGATGCAACCAATTCTGTAGGTCACCAGACAAAATTGGAGCCATTGCCAACTATATTATGCAACACTATCACTTTCTTAAACATATTATAATAATATGAGCATCTTTTCTTGTTGGCTTCTATATTTAATCTTAGACCTTCTAATTCTATAACTACCCATTTTGATTTCTTCCTATTGTTGGTTTTCAATAATTTAATTTTTATATATATATTTTTTGCGGGATCTAAGTAATGATTAGAAGTTCATGAGACTGACAAAATAATACACTTTGGGGGGTTGATGCATGTGACAATGTGGACAAGTAGAGGGACAATTAACAATTTCCTGGATTTGAGTAATTAGGGTTGGGATTATTCTTGGAAGTTTGTCTGATTTAATAATGCTTATAATGTCAAAGTCCAAACACGAATTTAATTAACATGATACACTGCACCTGAATAAAGAGCTGATCAATTAGTGGATATTTAATTATGTTACCTATTTCATAATTGTGCATGAATTTGGTTTGGTTTATTAGGATTGTTAATTAAGTTGGAGTATAATGCATTCCAAGGTTTCAAATCACAACATTTTAGGTCCCTTTGGATGTTAATCTGCAGCCAATTAGTGTTACTTGATAAGGCTAGCAAATATTTTAAGGTATATATATAATTTATATATTAATTGGAATTGATCCCACCATATAAATGTATAATTTTTTAAAAAGTATCTTTGTGATCAAAATGTCGATGCGTAAAATGTTATATTTGATGATATACAACCACCAAAATGTCGATAGTATATATGAAGTGTAGGATTTCACATAGTTATAAAGTTTGTGTGGAGGTGAGGATTTGAGGGAGAGAATTTGGACAGAAAACATCACATGTCCCTTTCATCTATATACTAGGACAGACATTGTGGTATGTCCAGAAATGAATGCCTACATATCTGTGGCACATGCATTTTGCACAAAAGGGCCTACACATTTGCGTAATATCAGAAGTTGTCTTGGAATGAAATATTGGCAACTAGTAACCAACTACAATGTATGATCTAGAAACCTGATTCCATCGCTTTTAGTGCTCAGCAATTCTGCCTTTGTGATAACACAATGTTCAACTTTTTATTATTTTATTTTATTTTTAGTACATCCAAACTTGGAATTTGTCAAGGAGATTTTAAGCTTTAATGCTTGGACCAAACATGTTAGTTGTGTAATCTTATTGATCAAAATAATTTAGTTCAAGGCATATATTTTAAGAAAAATGAAAAAATCTAAAAACAAAAATGTAAGAACAAGTAGACAATATTATATGTATATCAAGCCGTGGACCCAATAAAAACAACATAGTTTCTTTTTCTTTTTTTCCTTATTTTTATTTTTTTTTCTTTGAGAAAATAAACATAGTTTAGTTTGATTTGGTTTTAATTTTATAGAATGATTTGTATGTCTAAATTCAGTAAATGTCTAAAATATAAAAATTCCAAGCTCATGTATTATATCTTTCATCGATCTCATTTATGACCAAACATATGATGTATCCTTTATTACATGGAAGATATTACATAACAACAATAACTATAATAAAAATACTTATCATTGATAGTTCAGAGTATTTAATCTTTTGCAGATTAATTTATCGGAGGGCAGCTTAATTAGTTATTACTTCTAGTTTATATTGTATGAGAGCATTAACTCATTTAACTTGTCACTTTAAATAAAAATAATCTCCATATAGTAATGAATTACTCGCAAGAAAAAAGTATTACCCTTTAATTTCAAAATTCATTAATCAGACATTTTTTCCTCTGAAGTCGATAGAGATAATGGATTATGTATTTATGTTTAAGAATATATTATAAAAACTCAACTTGTATGTTTTTATTCTTAAAATGGAAACGTAGGGCCTTTGAAAGAAAACAAAAGGAAAAGAAACAAATGGAAATGTAGGGTCATGTTGACCACGTGGCAAGCAGCATCGTCATCGGTCCACGTCGGCCAGGCCTCAGTCAAGATGGCGGTTAAATGTGGCCAATCACGTGGGGCCGATTACTCATATGATTATTGCTGATTGTGGACCCTCAATAATTTTTATTTTTTTAAAGAAGCCAAGAAGGTTGTAATTATTATTTTAAACAGTTGAACTGTTATATAGGTCACATGTGATGTACGAACATATAAAAATTACTATTTTTGTGGTTTGATATAAAAATGTTGAATATAAAATAATATATTACTTGAAATTAATTTTAATATAATATTATTATTCATGTGATGTATAACCATAAAATATAAATATTTCGAGTTTAATGTGAAAATGCAATTTACAAAAAATCATGTTCTTAATAATATTTCAATTTCATTCGGTAACCCGTATGATGCATGATATATAGATTTCAAATGTTGTAATTTTTTGATATAGTTACGTTGACCATGTAAAACAAACTTTGATTATTTATAATATCTTTTAAATATAACAAATCTTTTTTTGTATATTCTTTTTCAAAAAAGTTTCATCACATCGTCATTCATTCTCCAATTACGTTCTCTATTAAACCCCACCCCCCACCACCAATGAAATTTTCATATATTTGTCACCATTTCAACATAGTTTAACTTTCTAATATTTTTCATTTGAAAACTTGAGTATGATGTTCATAGTCACAATACTGTCATAAATCTTGACGATTTACTAGAGGAACAAACTTATAACAAATTGATGAAAAATATTAATTAAGTGTTTCACTATATATTAGAATATATTCGTTGATTTTGTTATTAAAATGTTAATTAGAGCTATACAATTGCATAAATCAAAATATAAAGGGGTATTGTAAATTTTAATGTTGATTTTTTTTCGATTTTACATTTTTTAATTAGATTCCGTCAAGTATTGTTATTTCTTCTAAAGTTCATAGTTAGTGTACTCAATTATTATACATTTTTCAAATATTAAGATATTTTCTAAAGAACATATTAATTGTTCAAATTTATTTGTTTAATTTATTTATGTTTTTATAACCATCAAAATCAAAATTAATGTATTAAAATAACAAAATAGGTAAGTTGGTTGTTCTGTTACAATTATATTTATTTGTTACATTTGAATTAATGGACTGATAAAATTACTTCAAATACTTTTAGATAAAAATTCAATAAAAAAGAAGGTGTTGCTTTTATTCCAGAAATTGGCTACGAATGACATATTTAAATTTATTTAAAATATTTTAAAACAAAAAAACATTTTTCAACAAATTTATATTAATCTTAAATTTTTTAATCTTTCATACTGAAATGTAGTTATGCATTCAAAGTTTATCAATATACGTATGTATAAATTTATATCATAATCATCAGTCTATTACTATTTTAATATTGTTAAACATATTTTTTAATTATATATATATATATAAGTTGAATTTTTTTATTGAATTGAATTGTAATAATTATTCAATCAAAATTATATATATATATATATATATATATATATATTTGTGTGTAATTGTAAAAAATAATTAGAAAGTCTAGGATCACAAAATGACGTCTATGTTTTTTAGTCAATTGGTGCGTATTAATTAATTAAATTAACTCATATATATATATATATATCAATATATATATAAATATAAATTTAGGTGATAATTTAGTGGAGAAAAATAATGCTTAAATTTAGATATAGTGCCACTAGATAAGGAAATGTGTGATTGGTTAATATGAGATAATTAATGGTATGTGCAATTTCTATATGTAGAAGATTACACAAAATATATTTTCTAAATTTAATAATTATCAATAATTAATTATTAATAAATTACATATTTAGTAAGTGAAAATAAGCGGGAAAATTTTTACATTTCTATTTATAGGGATAATTGTTATTATATATATAATACTAGTATATAGTTCCCGTGCGATGCACGGACATATAAAAATTACCATTTTGATGTTTTGATATGAAAATGTTGAACACAAAGTAATATATTATTTTAAATTCATTTTAATATAATATGTTACTCGTATGATGTATGACCATAAAATTTAAATATTTAACGTTAAATGTGAAAATGTCAATTTACAGAAAATCAAGTTATTAATAATATTTCAATTTTATTTGGTAACCCGTGTGATGCATGGTATATAAATTTCAAGTGTTGTAATTTTTTGATATAGATACGTTTATTATGTAAAACAAACCTTGATTTTTAGAATATCTTTTAGATATAACAAACGTTTTTTTGAATATTGTTTTTCAAAAAAGTTTCATCAGATCGTCATATCTAGTAGAATGCCAAATTAAATGTTCTCTATCAACCCCCCCCCCCCCCCAATGAATTTTCATATAATATTTGTCACCATTACAATATATTTTAACTTTCTAATATTCTCCATTTGAAAATTTGAGTATGATGTTCATAGTCATAATATTGTCATAAATCTTCGGGAGGAACAAACTTATAACAAATTGATGGAAAATATTAAATAAGTGTTTCACTATATATAAAAATATATAATGAAACACTTATTTAAAATTCTAATAAGAGCTATACAATTGCATAAATCAAAATATAAAGGGGTATCTTAAATTTTAATATTTACTTTTTTCCAGTTTGTACATTTTTTTTATTAGATTCCATCAAGTATTATTATTTCTTCTAAAATTTATACTTAGTGAACTCAATTATTTTACATTTTTCAAATACTGAGATATTTTCTAAAGAACATATTAATTGTTCAAATTTATTTGTGTTTGTATACACATCACAAATTAAAACTAATGTATTAAAATAACAAAATAGGTAAGTTGTTAGTAACTTAGTTCTGTTATAGTTCCATTTATTTGTTACATTTGAAAATATTAAATGCACTAAAAATGTTTTTAGATAAAAAATAAATAAAAAAGAAGTTGCTTTTATTCCATAAATTGGCTGCGAATAACATATCCAAATTTATTTAAAATATTTTAAAATAAAAATAAAACATGTATAATTAAATTTGTTATTTAGTTTATCAATCAAACACGTTTCATCTAATTTTATATTAATCTTGAATTTTTTTATCTCTTATATTGAAATGTAGTTATGCAGTCAAAGTTTATCAATCTATGTATGTATAAATTTATACCATTATCATCAATTTATTGCTATTTTAATGTTGTTGAACATGTTTTTTTATTTACTTTTTTATGTATAAAAGTCGAGTTTTTTTTATCGGATTTAATTGTATTTATTATTCAATCAATATATATGTATATATATATATATGTGTGTGTGAAGGTGTAAATGAATTAGAAAATTGAGAATCACAAAATGACATCTTTTTTTTTTTACTCAATTGGTGAGTAGTAAATTAGTAATTAATTGAATTAACTCACACACACACACACACACATATATATATATATATATATATATATATATCAATTTATATACATATAAATTTAGATGATAACTTAGTGGAGAAAAATAATTCTTCAATTTAGATATACTAACACTAAATAAGAAAATGTGTAATTGGTTAATATGAGATAATTAATGATAGATGCAATTTCTATAAGTAGAAGATTACACAAATATATTTTCTATATTTAATAATTATTAATATATTACATATTTAGTAAGTGAAAATGAGCGGGAAAATTTTTACATTTCTATTTGTAGGGGGTAATTGTTATTTTATATATATATATATATATATATATATATATAGATATATGGATATAGATATAGATTTTTTCTTTTTTAAGTCTAGAATTTGAGGTTAGGTTCCTCAGAAAAATAAAAATTGCAATTCGGGTGTTGGGACCTGCTAATATGACCCGTTACCATCGACTTTGGGCTTTAACTTCGTCTTCAAGTATTAACTCCGCGTGAAATTTAACGTTCTAATAGATGGATTAGATTGAGATTAGAGATAAGTGCATGGTAACAAATAACAATAATATTAGTAGTATGTAATTCAATAATATTTTCTCGAAAGACTGTGAAAATCATTTATAAATTAGTGCTTTAGTATTTCTGTATGATTCTATAGCATGCGATTATGCACTAATTTATGAAAATTATATATTATGAATTAAGCTACATACAAGAGAGAATGTTTTACTTATAAGATTTACTATGTGAAATAAATGTACGAATATCATAAAAGTACAATATAGATTGTGTATGCTACATCTATAAACCGCTAATGCTATAGTCATAATTAGATTCGCAATGTGTAAAATAAAATATATAAATATGAGCGTTGTTACGTGAAATTGTTTTAAGGATATAATTATGTAAGATGAGTCAACCCACACTATATAATATAAATATGAAGGCAAAAATTTGTGTACCTCCAAACCCGACCCGGCGCGTGGGCCACTCTCACGCGCGACCACATCATAGTTTGTGTGCGTTGCGCGCATCTCATCTTATTGTATTTTACGAAGGTATTAGGTTTATACTCTTTAAGTATCACACATTTACTTTAAGGTATCGCACATTTACTCTTAAAGTAGTAGTATAGAAACAACGTTACTTTCTTCTTTTTCCTCTTTTTTTTTTCTCTCTCATTCCTCTTCTTAATCTCTTTTCTTATCGATTTGTTATTCTTCTTATTTATTTTGTACATTATTATTCTTCTTCTCTATTTTCTTGTTCTTATTCTTCTTATTTACATATTTACATTTAATCTATCACATATTTTTAATAACATTTAGTTGGCATAAGTATTAATGATTATGCCACAAGATATTATATACTTACTATAAATGTATTACAATTGAGATGATCAGTCATATAATTAAATAGGCAAAAGTGTTTTTGTTACATGTAATACATGAAAATATTAATTGAATGCACCTTTACGTATACAATATCACATAAATACATTTAAGGTGTTATATACATACCTTAAGGTATTAATGTTCTTACTGTAAGGTATTACATACATACACATTTAATATATTACATATTTACCTTTAAGGTATTAATGTTTATAATATAGGACATTACATATGCACCTTTAAAGGTATTATATATTTATCTTTAAAGTATTAATGCTTATAGTATAATGTATTACACACGCGCATATTTAAGGTACTATATATTTATCTTGAAGGTAATAATGTTTATAGTATTAATGTATTACATATTTACCTTTAAGGTATTAATGCTTATAATATAAGGTAATATATAACATATTTACTCTTAAGGTATTAGTTGTTTATTCAGTGAAATATATTAGTTGCATACTCTTAAGGTATCACCTGTATACTCTTTAGGTATTACTTGTGTACTCTTAAGATATCAGTACTGTAGACTCTAAATTTAAAATTTTAAAATTTCAAATGTGAATTTTCATCTTCTTCCAAGAATTTTTTGCAACTAATTTCATGAAATTGAATCAACAATCTCATCAAGAAAAAAGAGCTATTAACATCAATGCAATGAAAGAACAACATATCATAACTCCAACAAGAAGTGAGTGCCATTTATTAGCAAAACAAAGAATGTAAGAACTTCATATAGATATACATTGATCTTCTTCCCCTTATCCATCAAAGTTAAAAAAAAAACCCCTCAATTCCACAACCTATATTATCTCCACAATTCGTCGAATTCAACACATCTTCAAAGGAATAATTCTCAATCGATTCGAATTCATCAAAAACTCCAACAAGAAACATATCGTTACTCTTCAATCAACCGACACAAATCATGATTTGAATAAAACGAAAAAAATAGAGAAGAAGATGATATAAAAAAGAGAAGAAGAAGAAAAGAGATGAAGAAAGAAGAAGAGGGGCGGGTAGAAGAGAGAAGAGGAGGGGGCACTGAGTTTGAAGAAAAATTTTTTATATATATGTCTATATACCTTTCCAGGTGGTTGGGTCGTGCAATGGGGGTACGGATCTTTTGGGGTACAAAGAGAGCTCCTCAAATATGAATTGTGAAATTGAGTTTTGTTTGCTTATAATAAATAATATATCTGTGTCATAATAATCATCCATAATATTGTCTCATATAAATTTTTGTGCACAAATTTTGCAAAAATACAAATTTCAGTTAATAATAATATATCGACGATAGTAAAATAAAGAAGGCAATATTGTAAAGGAATCCGAATCACACTCTATTGTATGTTATTAAACGTGGTAGTTAAACTACTTTTTACCCATCGTGTTCATCTTATGTGGAATATTGACCCCGCCAACTTTTTTTGGTAATTGGTACCAAAGAGGAAAAAGAAAATGCATTTTTATGTACCTATCCCCTACTTTTGCGTAAAGTTAATTATTGTTTTTCCTCATCTCATGATCTATGAATTATATAAGTTCGTTTTCAATATAATATTCTATACATAAATATTGTCCAGCTATTTGTCACAAAATAAATACTAAATACCTGAAAAAGACCTCATTAAAAGAAGTTATTTTAAATACTTTCATTGATACATATATATTTATTTGTATTTTTTTCTTTGTAATTTTTTTAAAATGTAAAATTTCCAACTCGCTAAATATTACAATTTTTTGTTAGGGGTGTTCTTTGATCCTATCACATATACACAATTTAATATGTCTATTATTATTATTGTGAATAAAAAAAATTAATTTTACATTTATTGCAACTCCTCAATTACAAATTGGTTATATCATAAATAGTTATGAGGTCCGTGTAACTTCTTTATTATATGAAATGTGAATTATGTATTGTATATATAGTAAGTCAATGATGAATTAAATGTTCAATAATAGAGATACGGGTTGCTATTATGACTTATCATTATCTTGCTAATCGACCCGGCCATTTTCTATAGCCACACTTTTCTCATCATAACGACATCAACAACGTGTGTTGCCCGCCCAATATTTTTTTACTACTCCCATTTTTTGTTTTTTCTTTTTATTCTTCTTCTGGTTAAAAAAAAAAAAAAAAAACTCTTGGATTACAAATAAAGTCATTAATAAAAAAAATAAATCATATCTTCATAAAACAAGATATATGAAATGAAAACATATAGACTATTACTTTCACCAAAAGTAAAGAAAAATAGAAGTTGTACAATATAAAATAAATAAATAAAATTTGATCACAGATATACAGTGAGCAAATATTTCTTATTTAATATATATATATATATATACATATATATATATATATATATATATATATATATTCTTTTTTCTATAAATTTGATTTTTGTTGTGATGATCTAATCAATTTGAATATCTAATTGTGAATTAAATGGGATTCTTTTGCATCAAAATACATTACACTGCAGTAATCATTAAGCAAAGTAGCCAAGCATAGGTGTAATGATTAGTTTTAACTTTTATACCGTCAGAAATTTTATATAATCATACTTATCCATTCCATTAATTTATCCCAATTAAAAAATTATCATAGGAAATTTAGGCAAACTTAAGAATTAGATTTTTAAAAATTCTTTAAAGTAAATTTCTACCATTAACCAAATTTTCTATCCCAATTTCGAAACACTTCTAATAATTATATATATATATATAAGATATATTAATTTTGATATAGTAAATTAAACTAGGAGCGACAGATTAAATTTGTTAAAATATTTATATGAGATAGTTTTATAAATATAATTTCTTGAAATATAGTGCCAGCAGCTAATCCATTTTCACTAATCAGTCAAATTAGTGAAACTCTTACAAAAGTTGTATATATGGTCATAAAATTTTGAAAGTGTCCAAGAGGGAAAGTAAGAATTAATATAGGTGATGATAGCTAATTACAATGAAGGCCACCTGCTCAGAATTAAAAAAAGCAGCATTTAAGTTGCTGCAGCAGCAGCATGGGAATCAGTCAATCTTTATTTATTAATTTAACACATCAAAATGGGATGCAGTGTGCAAGAATTGCAATACAAAGTCTGCAAAAGCAAATCCTCAGTTCAGCTCTTGTCGAATTAATACACCCCATTTCCCTAAATTCTAACTGTTATGATCATACATAATAGCAATTACTTTTCACTATGTAACTATTTCAAAGAGTGTAATTAAAGAAAAATATTTGTTAATCATACTTGCGCCATGTGATATTTTCTTTACAAATATACTTTTATTCAATATGCATCTCTTTAAGATATCATTATTCATACGTAAAAGTCATTAGATAAAAACAAATTAAGAAATTTGATTGGAATTTGTCTTTTATCAGTAATATTTTTTATACGAGTAAATTTTTTTTTTTATGCAATTAAGAAAGCATAGGATGCTGGTTTATTAGCAGATTATTAATTGGTAGTTTCACAGGTTTCAATGTAATGACGCGGGTGGAAGACTTTTCTGTATATCAATTCTCCGAACCCTCCCCTCTTTAACTTAATCATTTTCTTATTAGTTTTAGTCAAACTCACTTAACCTAACTTATTACACCTTTTCCACTCCCTTCTTTCTCTCTCTAACTGTTAGGAATATTAATTATATGTCCCCCCAACCTACGGTTATATAAGAGCCTGTAACAATTGCTTTTAATGCCAAACCTCTCTAGTTAGCTAGTGAAGAAGAGGAAGAAAAATGGATCAAGAAGAATCTGTCTACTATTTAGCCGACTCCGATTTAGATCTGAGCTTCACCTCCGTCACCACCACCACCACCGACCGCACTCTCTCCGCCCGCAGCAGCTTGGCTCGCAGCAGCCTCACTCTCAGCTTCAACGAGTCCCGCCTCTCCACCGCCTCCACCACCCCCTCCACCGCCCTCCCCAACGTCCACCCCCGCCCCCACCGCCGCCACGACAACCCTAACTGGGCGGCAATCAATGCCGCCACCACATTGTCCGCCGACGGCGCCCTCCACCTCCGCCATCTCAAGCTCCTCCGCCTCGTCGGCTCCGGGAATCTCGGCCGCGTCTTCCTCTGCCGCCTCCGTGACTACGACCACGCCAACTTCGCCCTTAAAGTCGTCGACCGCGACTCTTTGAACTCTAAGAAACTCTCTCATGTTCAAACGGAGGCGCAAATCCTCTCCTCTCTCGATCACCCCTTTCTCCCAACTCTGTATGCGCACCTACAAGTGTCGCATTACACCTGTCTTCTCATGGATTATTGCCCCAACGGCGACCTCCATTCATTGCTCCGTAAGCAGCCCAGCAACCGGTTATCGGTTCAGGCGGTCAGGTTCTTCGCCGCCGAAGTTCTCCTAGCTCTGGAATACTTACACGCTAAGGGAATAGTCTACCGTGATCTTAAGCCTGAGAACATTCTAATCCGCGAGGACGGTCACATAATGCTATCAGATTTTGATCTGTGTTTCCACTCCGATATTTCACCAAAACTGGAAACTCGGAGCCAGATCAAGGTGGGGTCCAACAGATACGCCTGCTTCGGTGACCGGCAACGCGAGGAACAGGTGACGGAGTTCGTGGCCGAGCCAACGACGGCGTTTTCGAAATCGTGCGTCGGCACACACGAGTATTTGGCGCCGGAGTTAGTTAGCGGCAACGGTCACGGTAACGGGGTGGACTGGTGGGCGTTTGGTGTACTGCTTTATGAGTTGTTGCACGGCACGACGCCGTTTAAGGGAGCCAGCAAGGAATCCACCCTGCGCAATATAGCGTCGACCAAGGGGGTGAGGTTCCACGTGGCGGAAGGACAAAGGGAGGAGCCGGGGATGGCAGATGCAAGGGATTTGATCGAGAAACTGTTGGTGAAGGATCCCAGGAGGAGGCTAGGATGCGCCAGGGGGGCGACGGATATTAAACGCCACCCGTTTTTTAACGATATAAAGTGGCCGTTGATCCGGACGTACCGGCCGCCGGAGATTCGGGGGCTGGCGGTTAAACGGAGCAAGAGCAAGGTGCACGTGAGTCACGTGAGCGGAATTTCATCCCCGAGGAGGCGGCGCTGCTTGTGGAAGAGGCTGAGAGCTCATTTAATGAGGATTAAGGGGTCTAAATACAGACTAAATTCTAATTACAATTACTACTCGTACAACGTTAGGAAAGTTGATTGAGGTTTTGGATTTTGTTGTTTAGATGATGTGTCTTGTAAAATTTGTGAAAAGTAGGTGGCCAGAATATACATCAATTTTGGACAAGTTTTAATAATACCGTTCGAGAGTGATGATGTAATTAATCACATGATAAAAAAGGACTTGGAAATACACAGTTTCTATATATTTTTTAGATCTTCTTGGATTTGGATTAAATACATAATTTTGGAAATGCTTATTATACCGTTTGAGAGTGATGATGTAACTAATCACATGATAAAAAAGGACATGGAAATAAACCATTTCCATATATTGTTCATATCTCCTCTAAATTTAGATTTAATTCTTTTCCGTTGGTTAAAGGTGCTCACGGTTCAAAAAAAACCGAAATGGGAACCGTTGTACAAATGATGATTTACAATCAAGATAATTATCATTTTAACATTTTAACGAACACATCTTGAAACAACATAAAGAGTGTTTAATTCTTTTTCCCTTTTTTTTAATGAATTAGGGAAAGTGAAAGGAAGGGTGTTGCTTGTTTTTTATATTTGAAAATTTATTTTTTTCATTTTTGATACATATCTCTTATTAATACATCAAATTTTTTAGTTTTTCTATTAAAAAAATTTTCAAATGTCATATGCCATGTATATATTGATGGAATTGGTTAATGAATGTTGTCAAGTGTTAGATAAAAATCCCTATTTGCAATAGAAAAACTCATAAAATTTTCATTACATTTTGAAATATTCCTAACGGGGGGGGGGGGTCTGCAATTTATCAGAGACAAAGTTTAGAACCATATTAGATTCCTAATGGGTGTAATGTTACTAAAATGTGAACATATAAAAAGCATGTGGGAGCAACATGGATCCTCGTTTTAGGGAATATGAAGGGGCAAGGGTAGGGGTAGGGTTGACTTTTAATTTTAATTATCAATAATCAAGGATTATTTGGTTGATAACCTATCAATTTTATGAATCTTCTGTTACATTTGATGTTTTATCATATATATTTATTCACAAAAACTTATATGTTTCCTAAGATCCGTGTCCCAATCCAATCTGCGCCCAACGCGTGCCCACATGCCCATGTGCGCGCATCTGATAGGTATTCCATATTTGTTCTAGAGGTATCACACATATACTCTTCAGGTATCAGATACCTTTAGTTTATGTTTATAATACCTATAAGACAAACCTGTAAAACCTTACAAACCGCGCGCCCATGCACCCACGCTACCCGCGCACAGGTATCCCATGTGATATCTGAAAAAAAGTATTTTATTGGATACCTTCAATGTATACATGTGAAAGGTATTTCATAGATACCTTGATGTGTGGATACCTGTGCGCACCTCACAAACCGCACGTCCATGCGTCCATGCCGCGCGCACCTCACAAACCGCGCACCCACACCACCTGAAAAAAATAAAAAACTTGAGCGAAAAAAAAATTAAATTAATGTGGGGCCCACAAGGTGGGCTGGGGACACGGTGTCCCCGGGACACAGAAGACCTACTCATATTTATTACTTATATAAAAATATGGATATTTCTCATAAAATATGAATTGTCAAATCTATCTTTATCAAAAGTTATTATTTTAGGTTATAATAGTAATTTAAGATTTTTATATTTAGATAATTTTGTATTAGAATACTAATTTAAAATCCTGTAGAGTCCTATTATAATTAGAACTCTAATATAAATTATATATAAGGTATTTGTATTATTTTTTTTCCATAATTTGAATTAAATCTCCACGTACAAGTGATCTGAAATTTATATATATATATATATATATATACTTTAATACACACCATATATTAATTAAATAAAAATGTCATGTAATAATTAACAGTTCAATTATAATCTGTAGTAATTATTTTAAAATATCAAATAAAAATGAAATAGAAAATGTCATGTATAAATTTTAGTACGTAGTTCTCACATTTGTCAATTATAATTAACAGCTCACCCAAATTAGTACTACCGACCATTTAAAATATTGAAAATTAAAAGATTCCACAAGTTGCTAAACTAAATTCTATCGTGCCAGTCATTTTATAGTCCAACTATTTCATTTATTATTATTTTATTTTATATGATGAATTATTTCAATATATAATATGCAGAGTCTTATTAAAAATTAAACTTCGTGAACTTATAATTTAAAAGTACAAAAAGAATTATAAAATTAAATCCCAAGTGATAATTAACTGTCATTGGAATAGAAGCTCATCCTTCTAATTTTTATATATTTTCAACTACAGCACAAAACAAATGTAACTCATCAGATACGAGATTAAATGAGTGAGATATTATACCCACAATAAAAAGGATTCCTCCTCATACAATATTTCTTACTTGATTAATATTGAGTCCTTTTCTAATTCCCAAACGTTTACACATTTGAACAATTTGTAAGGGTCCATGAGAGGTCGTATTTCAGTACTGAAATGGATGCATTTGCAAATATAAAAGATGAGAAAAAAGATTCAGTGTTATTAATAAACTGAAGAAAACATCAGCATAAGTCGTGTTTTACACAGCATATTATTTTTTGCAGTGACTACATATAATCAAGGGAGTAAGCGTGGTAGGTCGTAGCACTTATGCAACGACTTGGGCGGAGGCGATGGGAAGACACTCTCAGCCGTGGTTGCATCGCAATAGCCACGAAGAATGTTGGTTTCCTCTGTGGTGATCCCCAGGGTTCCTAGCATGGACGGCCAGCACTCGTGCTCAATCGTTTTTATTGCATTGCAGCAATTGCTGCCAAGATGAGTCTCCCCATTCAGAAAGAACATCACCACTTCTCCACTGCAAGATTGCAGCTCGAACAGCGCATCCCAGCACGAACTCGACCCCTCCTCGTCTAGTTTCAGGCGCGTTCTGAGTGTCGATTTGGAGTCGAGCTTTCTTGCTGTGATCATGAGGGATGATGCTAGGAATGAAGCAAGAACGACTGCTATGAGCTTGGTTGTAGTGAATGCCATGGTATTGATTGATCTTTTGTTTGAATTCTTGGATGGTGAAGAGTGGTGAGAAGTGGGAGGATTTATAGGAAGGGAAAGATGATTATGTAACGGTTATGAGCAGAGCAATGGACAGAAGAAGTTATGTGGGAAGATGAAAGAGCTGATAAATCATGAGTTTTTGTAACTGATGTTGTTTAGTTATTACTACTAAGAACTAGGTATTAGGAAATGGTTTTTATCTATTCCATGATCAATTCAATATCCTTTTGTACATCATCATTACAAGCTTGAACAAATTAACGAAAACTTTGAATTTTGAAATGTACATATATTTATTTGATATAAAATAACACGACAAAGACTAACTGCTATTTTTTTATGAGGTGAACCAACTTATTGGGAGCTTGATTTTCTCAAATGTGAAAGAGACACATGGTGACATGAGACAGTTGAAATATGTGCAACAATTTTAAAAAAGGGATATTATTTGTGTATGCTCGGCATTGATTAACAGTATGGTAATAATACAGCAGTAACTACCAGTTTAGTACAGTTGATTTCCTATCTACCCTCCATCCATGTAATAGTGACTTGGTTCTGTGAATGTGCTGCATTTGTGCTACTAAAACTCTGATCTGAAGTAACATCTCTTTCAGTGAAAAAACCTGGCTGCTTAGGCTCAGGCAGTTCTACTTCATTCCCCAGCATATTTACTACTGAAGACATGTTTGGTCTGTCTCCTGGAGATTTCTGCACACATAGAAGCCCCACATGGATCGATCGAAGCACTTGAGATAAGTCTAACCAGTCGCCTAGTGAAGGGTCTACTACTTTCCTTGAGTTTCCTTCTTTAAAAAGTGTCCATGCCTGTCCAAACATTGAATTGGTTCAGATGATACATTTTTGGCTACAAATGTTGGCCTGATGATGAAATAATACTTACATATCCAAGAAGGTTGAGATTGTGGTCTTTTTGGAAGAATCCTCTGTTTCTCTTTCCACTCACAATTTCTAGCACAAGAACACCGAAGCTGAATACGTCGGATTTGATTGAGAATAGCCCATCTATTGCATATTCTGGAGACATGTATCCACTGCAGGATAGTATTGGCAAGAAAAGTAATGTTATGGGATATCAAATGGGAATTTGGTGTATTGGTTTGTTGAGATTCTTACTATGTTCCAACGACCCTACGTGTCTGAGCTTCGATTTGATTTCCTCCAAAGCTTCTGGCTAAGCCGAAGTCTGATATTTTTGGAATCATGTCATCATCTAGCAATATGTTGCTAGCTTTGAGGTCTCGATGGATAATTCTCAACCTAGAATCTTGATGAAGATACAATAGTCCCTTTGCAATTCCATTGATGATATTGAAACGTTTTTCCCAGTCAAGTAACACACTTTTCGTTGGATCTGTTAGAACATACTGTGAAATTAGTGCTCTCATGCTTCACAATTATAATAGAAAGTGTATGGCAAATTCAGAGTTGTCACCAAATAAAATCAAGTCGAGGCTACTGTTAGACATGTATTCATAGATCAACATGTTCTCCTCTTCTTCTGCACAACAACCTAAAGTGCTCACCAAATTGCGATGCTGAAGTTTCGCAATCAAGATCACTTCATTCTTCAACTCATCGACCCCTTGTGTGGAGGTTTTAGACAAGCGTTTGACAGCAATATCTTGTCCGCCTTCCAGCATGCCCTACACCCATAACTCGGAAACATGAAACACTACAAAACGTTGTGTGTTCAGCCAACAAGTGAAGTTAATTAATAATTACCTTATAAACAGTTCCAAATCCACCCACACCAAGCTTCTTGTCGTTGGCAAAATTGTCAGTAGCTTTCAAAATAGTAGATAAGCTGAAGAATGGCAACTCTGCTTCTTTCCCAACATTTCCACTAAATGTTCCTGCAAGTGTGTAACATAAATCAGAGATGAAAACCTTAATAATTGATCTTTTTGTAGTTATTCTTTAGACTAAATCACATTCCATACCTTCTTGTCCCAATCTTGGTTTCTTGTGCTTCTTCTTGTGCCTATAATAAAACACGAGGCTCAGGCAAATAAGCCCTATTCCAACCACCACCGTTGTCAAACTCACTATAAGTATCACTCTGTTATTCCCTCTAGAGCCCACAACATTTTCTATCCAAACAAAATACAATAAATTAAAAACCATCCCATGATCAACAAATAATAACCAAGAACAATTCAAATCAAAATCCTTACCTCTCTCTGCAGAAGCCATTCTGATGTAAAGATCTTGCGCCCCTGTAGATAAAGTTCTAATGTCAATCAAGTCCCCATGGTAAAACAGGCATCCACTCCCTGATCCACTGATATTCAACTGCGTGTACGCCGTACAATTACAGTTCCTCGAGCATTCTGCTTCACAACCTGACAGGCTCACTATCTGATCATTGGTCGTCGAGTTTCTTGCATCAGGCAATTTAATTCCAGGATAGATCAAGAAAACATCATCAGGGCAATTCAATTCCGTCCTTCGAAAACATCCACTCGACCTGCCTGTTCCAGTCCAGCTTTCTTGTCCCCTCGTCACGAATCTATCGAGACATCTACAGGGCGGAGAGTTTCCAACGTTGCAAATGCCATTTGCACCACATGTATTGTAGATATCACAGTTATCCACTTGTGTGCCTCTATATTCAGTCCATTCCAGGGACTGCGAATTCCACACCCAACGCGCTGAATCCCCGTTCCAGCTCACGATGGACCTGGTAATAACCGACGGGTCAGCAATATTTTCCCTATACCTCACCTCGTCCTGATTCATCCGCAACGTTAACGTATACACACGATCATTGCTCGTATCCGGGGCCCCACTGAATCTGATTCCATTCCAGGGTCCAAGCCTATTCACAATAGTATTATTATTACCTCTTAAAGTCAAAATCTGTGGATATCCAGTTGCGTCCAAGTGCAGTGAATACTCACCCTGAGCTGGATCATCGCCACTCCTCCACGACGACACGAAGGTCTCGACCCCCGTTACGTAATTCCATCCGACACTCATGCCTGGCAAGAACGTGTCCGTTGGATAGTCGAAGCTCTGCCACAGGTAATTCTCAGGCCTGTCGTCGTTGGCATCCTTCACCACGAGATTCCCTGAATCCAGTAACCGTGCAGTTGGATTCCCTACGGTTCTGGTGGCATTGGATGACCATATGATGGTGCCATTAGTGTTATTGAACAGGGCCAGAGTTCCAGGCTGAGTCATCCTCAACACACCTGTGTTGTTTTCCAGGGGAGCTTCTCTGTTGGCAACCCAAACATATGTTCTTTCTGTAATATTCCTATACCATATGCCCAAATACCACCGATTCGAAGAATTTCCGAGCCCGAAAAACCCGAGTTCGAACATCCCACCTGATGAAACCAGTGTTTCTCCATCTCTGATGCTTTGAGAAGTATTCAAGGTGTCAGAAATTGCAGGAGTTATGAAGAAGAAGATGAAGAATATAGAAAGTAAGGTAATTTTTGGAAATAGGTTCATGGCTTCATATTTTCTTGAAGAATGACAGTGCATGATAGCTTTGGCCTTTGGTTAGTTGGGAATTAGGATTGAATCAAGATATACTAATAAAATATGATATCGAGATGATGGTATTTTGAATAAATGAGGCAAAGAGTGACTTGGCATTATACTTTTCGTATTTAATTATGTAATTGAATGGAATGGAAGCTTCTTGGTGTCCGTCAATCATGTCGGCTACAAGTCTGCCATGACTTTCCATTATTCCATGCTTTCTGCTCATCCAATATACTCTCACCGTCCCGGCTAAACTTGCCTATGTTGATCGGACACGGAGGTTAAGAAAATATAGTTAACTTAAATAAATATACACTTTTGGATGATATTTTTATAATAATATGCACATTAAATCAAATCCTATACATTTTTGGATGACATTTTTGTAATAATGTTGAAATATAGAGATGTAAATTTTTTTTTGCCATTTATGGGCTGACAAGTTCAGTTGGAACAAACCAAAATGACAAGTAAGTAAATTCAGTTGGGACAGAGGGAGTACTAAACAATCAATTAAAAATAAATATATATTAAAAGACATAAATACTTTTACTATTTATTATATGTTGTATAATTGTAAGAATAAAATGGTGATATTTATTTATTAAATTTAATTATTTATTTAAAGTTGATGTATTTAATAATTTGAATGTGTTTAGTACTATTGGAACAACTGCTTTGACCTTGTTTGAACATTTTACTTTTTTTTCAGTTCACTCTTGTAATCCATTATCATATTTGGTTTGTGCTCTTTCCAGACTACTTTTTGGACTTTGTCTAATTTTTTTTAAAAAATAGTTTCTTCTAATTTTTTGTTCAAGAATAGTTCTTGTTTAGACGCACAGTATTATTTTAATCTCCTTTTGAACTTAAGTAAAATAAGGATTTATGCGAAAACCCAATACAATTATACATAACATAAAAAATAGAAAAACACATAGTCCGCCATCTATGATTTTCTTTAGTCCCTTTTTTTTTTTTGGACTTTTTGCTCAATGTATTTCATTTATACATTTCTATACTTGCAATTTATTTTTGTTAACCTTTTTCTTTGGACTCTCACCTTTCATATTGATTGAGGGGGAAAATGTTTTAAAAAAAGATTTTAAAGAAAGATACAGGGTAGACTAAATTAGTAACAAATAAACCATTTGTGTATTTCTATATAATTTTCTCCCTTCACGTGCACATAAGTGCCATATAAATACAATACATACATCAAACAAGCATGTAAGCGTGAATAGGTTACTTTTACATTCTAAAGGATGAAAAAATCAGAATGGATCTTTTTCACTATCTGCCTTCA
The DNA here is from genome assembly GCA_946896805.1 of Scutellaria galericulata. Classification (NCBI taxonomy): domain Eukaryota; kingdom Viridiplantae; phylum Streptophyta; class Magnoliopsida; order Lamiales; family Lamiaceae; genus Scutellaria; species Scutellaria galericulata. Next base: position 24,745,836 of record OX335785.1, read on the forward strand.
GTCCATGTAATTGTTACTTGATTCTGTGAATGTGCTGGATTTGAGCTACTAAAACTCTGATCGGTAAATGCCTCTCTCTCTGTGAAAAAACCAGGCTTCTTAACCTCAGGCAATGCTACTTCATTTCCCAGCATGAAAACCACTTGTGACATGTTTGGCCTGTCGTCTGGTGATTTTTGCACGCACAACAGCCCCACATGGATCGAGCGCAGCACTTGAGATAAGTCGAACGAGTCGCCTATTGAAGGGTCTAGTAGTTGGCTTGAGTTGTCATCTTTATAAAGTTTCCATGCCTGTCCAAAATTGAAAAAAAAACAATGGTTGAGATCATACTTTTTTGGCTACAAATGTTGGCCTCATGATGAAATAATACTTACATGTCCAAGAAGGTTGAGATTGTGGTCTTTTTGGAAGAATCCTCTGTTTCTCTTCCCACTCACAATTTCTAGCACAAGAACGCCAAAGCTGAATACATCTGATTTGACCGAGAACAGCCCGTCTATTGCATATTCCGGAGACATGTATCCACTGTGGAATAAGGAAAATTAATGTTAGAAGGTGGTGATGGGAATTAGATAGATCGGTTGTTTGTTGAGCTTAATTCTTACTATGTTCCAACAACTCTACGTGTTTGAGCTTCAGTTTCGTTTCCTCCAAAACTCCTAGCTAACCCGAAGTCTGATATCTTTGGATTCATATCAGCATCTAACAATATGTTGCTAGCTTTCAAGTCTCGATGAATAATTCTCAACCTTGAATCTTGGTGAAGATACAAGAGCCCTTTTGCAATTCCATTGATTATATGGAAACGTTTTTGCCAGTCAAGTAGCATACTTTTTGTTTCATCTGTCAAAACATATTGAGGAGTTAGTGTTGTCTTATTGCATAATCCAAAGAATGAAGAAAAAAAAAACATAAAGCTATAGCTTTGCAATCTACTGTTTGTGCAATGGATTAATGCATAGTGCTCACCAAATAAAATCAAGTCGAGACTACTGTTAGGCATGAATTCATAGATCAACATGTGCTCCTCTCCCTCTGCACAGCATCCTAAAGTCCTCACTAAATTGCGATGTTGAAGTTTGGCAATCAAAATCACTTCATTCTTCAACTCATCGACTCCTTGTGTGGAGGTTTTAGACAAACGTTTGACTGCAATTTCCTGTCTGTCTTCCAGCGTCCCCTACAGCCAAATTTCGCGTCAGAAACCTTAAAATGTTGCTTGTTCAGTCATTTTTGTTAAGTAACCGCAGATTCATTCGTCCTTGTCAAATTGAATCATGTTATTTGACATTATAACTGCATAAATACGTGAAGAAATAGTAGTTTGTAATACCTTGTAAACAGGTCCAAATCCACCCTCACCAAGCTTGTTATTGTTGGAAAAATTGTCTGTAGCTTTCACAATAGTAGATATGCTGAAAAATGGCAAATCTGCATCATTCACATGACCTCCACTAAATGGCCCTCCAACTGGAACTGCAACTGCAACTGAGAACATGAGTCAGACAAGCAAGCACTATGTAATATATTGTTTCAGCTCAATCACACATTCATCTAACTAACCTTTTTTTCCCAGTCGCAGTTCCTTCTTCCTCTTCCAAATAAAAATAAAAATAAAAACGAGGCTTAGGCTCACAAGAATTGCACCAACCACTGTTGTTAAACTCGCTATAAGTATTACTCTTGTTCTTCTTTTAGAGCCTGCAACATCTTCAATCCAAACAAAATACAATATCAAGAAAAAGCCTTCCTTTTAAACTTGTTGAAATCCAAGATTTCATTAGAAACCATGAACTCAATTCATACTCAAGCAAACATGTTCCACTATTTTAATTCAATTGCATCTATGATTCTTTGACAGCATAATATCGAAAACAGTTTATAAATCCTTACTTGCTCCTGGTTCTGTTGGAGACTCTGCAAAGGCCATTCTGATGTAAAGGTCCTGTCCAGCTTGAGCCATGGTTCTGATGTCAATCAACTCCCCATGGTAAAACAGGCATCCACTTCCCGATCCACTGATATTCAACTGCGTGTACGCCATACAAGTGCAGTTCCTTTTGCATTCTGCTTGGCATTCTTCAAGGCTCATTGTCTCATCACTGAATGTCGAGTTTCGAGAGTCAGGCAATTTGATCCCAGAGTACCTCAAAAACACATCATCCGGACAATTCAAGGCCGTCCTTCGAATACATCCACTTGGCCAATCAGTTCTATTCCAACTCTCAGGATCTCTGGGCACAAACCTGTCGAGACAAGCACACGGTGGCGAGTTCCCAACCGTGCAACTGCCATGTGCGCCACACAGACCATAATTATCACAAATATCAGCTGGCACATTGGTGTAAACAGTCCAGGTGTTGGTCCGATTGTTCCAGGTCCAACGCTGTCCAACGCCAGTTGGACTCAATCGAGACCTGGAGATAACTGACTCGTCATACGTCTCAGCATATTTCACCTCGCTCCTATTCATCCATAACATGACCTTGTATGTGGAATCATTGCTCGTGTCTGGTGCCCCGCTCCATCTCAGCCCGTTCCAGGGCCCGATTCTGAACTGGACATCATTGCCTTTCTTAACCAGCATCTGAGGATACCCAGTGGGGTCCATATGAACTGAAAACTCACCAACAGCTGGATCATCCTCTGTTCTCCAAGAGGTGCTGTATGTCTCCACCCCTGTTACATAGTTCCTTCCAAGATTAATGCCTGCTAGCAACGTATCAGATGGATAATCGAAACTCTGCCATAAGAAATTCTCATCATTCCCATCCTTCACCACAAGATTCCCCGACTCTAATAACTGTGCAGTTGGATTCGCGATAGATCCCGTTGCGTTGGTTGACCATATGATTGAGCCATTAGAGTGATTGAAGAGGGCCAAAATTCCAGGCTGTGTGACCCTTAAAACACCATTGATAGTTGTGAGTGGAGCTTCTCTGTTGGCAACCCAAACATATGTCCTAACTGGGATATTATTGTACCATATCCCAACATACCGGTTCGTAGAATTTCCGAGATTGAAAAACCCAAGTGCAAACATCCCACCTGATGAAACCAGTGTTTCTCCATCGCTGATGCTCTTAGAAGCATCTATGGTGTCGTTTGCAGCAGAAATTGCAGGGATTAAGAGAGAGAAGACAAAGAAAAGGGGTAAAGATCTCTTACAGAGTTCCTCCATGGCGATTGTTATGTTTGAGCTTTTCATCTGCAGTTTTGTTTATTCGACCTGGAAGGGCATTATTAAAGCGTGATGAATTATCATACGACACTCCAACTTGTCCTAAAAACCTAATCTAAATTAGTTTTATTATTTTGGCCTATTACTTTTGTCAATGTTGGGACAATTTTGATTTCACCACCATTATTTAACCGACTCCTATCACTTTCAATTTTCATAAACCTATAGTATATTTTCTCACAGAAACAAAATCCTTATTTCATTACAATCTAAATAATAGTTATACTTAAATGGAGGGTACTATAGTCATTTTACACTCTCAATTAAAGATAATGAATATTTCTCAATCTTATAAAATAATATTAATAATTATTATAAATGATGATTATTTTGAAATGAAGGAGAAATACTATTTTCATTATCAATCTAAAATGCTTGTATATATATAAAATAAAACACGGACAATTTAAATTGGAGATTTCTTGCAAATGTGGTATCAATATGTGAAATAATAATACTCCACTATTCTGGAAAAAGAGATGGGGGCCAAATGCTTGGTATTAAATATCGGCCTTGACTGGAAATCATGTTTTCCTCGGTCAATTCTGTCGACTTTCAAATTCTGTTTCACACTTGACATTCACATTTATCACACTCGTTTAATGTCGATTCTATAAACTCACACACTTGAAATTTATTTTCTATTCACAATTCAAAATAATTAATTATTTAAAAAAAAATCAATATTATTTTTTATTATTTATTTTATGGTATATTCATTCTAAAAAGATTGTAGAAGATATTAATATTAAGAGTAGGACTTTCATATATCAGTTGCATGGATTTAGATCCGTACAACTGGGTCGCCTGACCTGACCCATACATGTAATATATATAGTTTTTTTTTTTTTTTACTCTAAGCTTTTCTCCTCTCTCAGATTCGTCCTATCTCTAACCTTCTCACTTTCTCAAATTCTTTAACTCAATTCTTCTCCTTCTCCATCTTCATCTTAATTCTTCTTCTTCTCCTTCTCCTTCTCCATCTTCATCTTAATTCTTCTTCTTCTTCTTCCCTCAACTTCTAATCCGAAAACCCTTCTTCTTCCCTCAACTTCTAATCCGAAAACCTTTATGAAATCTGTTATTTATCATTGAATTGCAGATAAGAGATGAAGGTAAAATTTCAGAAATTTGTTATAAAAAAATACCACCTTTATACTTATCTTCTTCAAATCGCGATAGCTGAATTCATAGATCGATCTGTTGTGGAATACTGATCGGCTTGTCAAACCGACAAAGATAAAACCTACTCCAAATGAGCAAAAGCACGAGTATAATGGGAAGTAGGGTCGATCCACAGAGAATAAAGATTAATTCTTCTTGAGCATAAATGAACGAAAATGGGGGTTTTTGATTCTCAAAAGACTAAAGAAACTACACTAAGAAAATATCAAATGAAATACAAATAAAACAAGCAACGAAAGATGAAAAGAAGAGGAGAATAAGAATCTGACGAAACTCCGATTCAAGGGCGTCGACACTCGATTGCATCACTGATCACGTGTTATAAACGTTATCTTGTTCGTTCAAGTATTTAACTTAAGACTAAACACGAAGCCGTAGTGAAGTCCACGTTTTCCTAATTTCATTGATTAAACCTAGCATCTAATGAAATCTAGCCATTAACTAAGTTGGTCGCGATCCAAATTAATTAACAACCGCATTGAATTCTTGTGAAAACAGTTAAACCTAACTGAAACCTAGAACCTAATAATCGAGATAGCTGCAGTTACTAAGCCTATGGTTCCGTTAGTCTCGTTAATTCATTAGACAATTACACAATCCCAACAAAAACATAATCAACCTATTGCTACTAAGTACCAATCATTCATCAATCATACATCCCATCAACATATAAAAGATAACTCATGGATAGCATTAGCAATATATAATTCAAATCAAATTGTCAGATCAACCCAAACTATATACCACTATATGGAATTATATCATGAATTAACAAGTACTTGAATTAAAACAAAAAATAAAATCAAGCACAAAACCTCACGGTGATAGCAATCGAATTAAACGACCCTTGAATCAGAGAAGGAAATTAGCCACTCATGCTTTGATTAATCATCTCCAATGTAATCTTCAACATTGTTCTTGAAATTGAGAGAAAACTAGAGAGAGAAAAACTTAATTGTGTGTGTAGAGAATTGAGAGAATGATATGGAATGAGAAAATGATCTTGGGTTTTGGCCCCCAAGAGAGAGAAAGAGAGGAGAGATCACATAACAAAGTCTTATCTACCTCTAATCAAAACTTAAGAACCTAAAACTCTAAGGACATAAGAATTCATTACAAAATTTAAGAGATAAATCTCTTCTTTGCCCCTTTCTTTTCCACCAAGCCACTTGAGCATTTGATGTGGTCCCAAGCCCATTAAGCCCATCTTCACAACTTGAGTATAATTTGATCATTTAAACCCACTTTTCCTCAAAGCCCATCAAAGTTCATCCCTACAAATAACAATGATAATTAGATCAATTAAAACACAAATAGACTATAACCAAGGATAATTATGATGATACAATATATACAATTAGAGACACATCAAATACTTATCCAGATCCATACTTCCCATCATCTTCTCCAAATCGCAATATGCTTATCTTTTATAGCGGTTCATTCTTATCTTTTTCAAATCACGATCAGTCATCTTCATCTCATCTTATTCACAACACACGTTTGATTAAACATGATTATCATTTGCTGGAAATTTGAGAAAAAAAATATGGATTATATAACGTAAAACTATTGGACTTACTACATAAAGGTAAGAATTGTAACACATAAATGTATTATCTTATTTTACTGAATTAGAACATAAATGTATTATACATATAAAATAAAGGTCATCATTATATAATATAAAAGTATTACTGAATACATGTAAAAGTTTTCATTTTTTTTATACTTGATACATTCATTTAGCTCAACTTTACTACTGTCACATAAAGATGACACTAATAAAACATAAAAGTCATTCAACAACAATGTAAAAGTATTACTGAAAGCACATAAAGGTTTTAAGGTTTTTTGTATACATGATACATTCTTTTAGATTTAGCTCAACTCTACTACTATCACATAAATGTACAACTAATAAAACATAAAGGTCACCCAACAATAACGTAAATGTATAACTGAATACACATAAATGTTTTCATTTTGTAGATGTCACATAAAGATGACATTAATAAAATATAAAGGTTACCCAATAATATTGTAAGGGTATCTATTATGTTGCATACAAGTTTTAATTTTCTAAATTATTTAACTGTAAATACTTAACTCTATATGTATAAATGTATTTGATGTTATTTTCTAAATTATTTAATTGTAAATACTTAACTCTATATGTATAAATGTATTCATAACATCAAATAAATTTATTTTTAACTTCACATAAAGATTTTAACTTTTCATAACAAATAAATGCTTTCAAAGTTTAACTTACACTTATTTTGTCTCATAAAAGTGTCTCAAGTAATACATAAAGATAATAATACTAATACATAATTGTTACATTGTTTATACATAATAAAGGTATGAGTTGTTTCACATAAAGATATTACTACATTTTCATAAAGGTATTGCCTATTTTATTGAAATATATAGTGTAAATGTATTAATTATATCATATAAAAGTATAAATCATATAACATAAAAGTATTACTACATGTATCATCTTATTTTAATTAAAAATGATTGTATATTATCTTATTCCATTTTTATTGGAATATATTAGTTATATTGCATAAATATGTCAATCATATTATATAAATGTATTAATTGTATCATATAAAAGTTTTATCTTATTTACTAAGATATAACATAAATGTAATATTATCATAACTAAAAGGTATGATACGCATAACTAAAAGGTCGGATACGCTTAACTAAAAGGTATGAATCGCATAATTAAAAAGGTATAAAATTTTCATAGAAAGTGTAAAGGTATGAAGGTTATGTTGCGCCTTCTTCCCGGCGCGTGAGTGATTGTTTCGGTGAGTGGATGACCATGCCGGGTCGGATTGACCCGAATTGCACGGATCTAAAATCCGTACATATGGTGCACATAAGTTTTTGTGTAATATTAATAGAAGATATTTTATGGTACACACGTGTATATGAAACACCTCAAACTGGGAAAAAAAAGGGCCCACTATAAAGGAATTAAAATATTACATAATATACGTAATATATCATGCATAAAAGTATAGCATGATGCAAAAAAGTATTATATGATATATATATATATATATATATATATATAATATTATTTTATATATACATAAAAATATTATATGCTATAAGTTAATCCACGTGTTGACCGAATCAATATATGTTGAGCCTACCCGATGATTGTACAATGTGATGGTTGCATTTGCACACTTGCACCTGAGAATTTGCATATAGGTATAAGTATATCAGTTAAATGATAAATTAAATATAGTGGAGCTATTGTATAATTTCTTTCCAACGAAATATAATCTATGGAGTGTTGTAAGAAATTAGTCAAGTTTACTGTCATAAATATTTAAAATATCTCTCCTATGTAATTTTTCTTCTAAATTATCTTCATCTTTAATTATTTTTAAAAAAAATCATCATATTTTTTTGTCCTACAACTATTATTTTGTCTTTTTTCTTTAGGAAAACTTTTCAACATAATTTAATCTATTTAATTTTAAATTCTTGTCCTATTAACTATTCGGAACAGAGAATATATGTTACAACAATGACATGCATAGGTAAATTAAATAAAATATAAGATAACAATAAGATTCAAATGCTCTAACTATTTAATTAATTCAAATGTAGCTCCAGTGAAATCATTAGGGTTTGCTCAAATATTATGGTCTTTACGCAAGGAGCCATATAATATAATTTGTAATTTTTATAATAATAAAAATAATTGTTATTTTTGTTTATTTATGCTGATTCATCTCTTTCTTTTTTGCAGCCCACAAAGTAAACTATTTACATCTGTCCAATTGCGGTCTGTATAAGAAACTTAGACATCATTTTTATAATAAAAGAATAATCGAATTTGGTGGAGATACGATGTATCTTTATAATATAATAAAATACAGAAAATTTGTTTTTTTATTTTTGGAAAGATGAAGGTAAGACTTTTGGATCCGAATATGATTCGATCTTTGATTTAAAGACATTAGTTATGTTAGAAGCAGTATTTAATTATCCGGATTTCCAACTTTTAAAATATAAAATCCTTATTTGTTTTGACATTCAAATTCAAATTTTATCTCCACTGAAATCACACCATATAAATCACACCTCGTTCATTAATTAATAATTATTATCAACACATATTTAACAACAAAATATTATAATCATTTATCTTTTCCAACAGATTTACATTAACAATATAACATTACAGTTAATCAAAATTCAAGGATTTCTCCTCATCCACTCAAACTCACTTCAAACATACATATATGCTCACTGTCCAGACCTAGCGATTTAGGGTGCAACTAACAATAATAAAAATAAAATAATATACATAATTGGTTAACATCTTTTTAAATACTAACACATTACATGTTCTTTAATTTGAAACGTGTTAACTTATAAGCTACATCTTAATATTTAAAAAAATTAATACCATTACACCACAAAATTCTTCTATTTTGTAATCCATATTTTGGAATATTGTCAGCAGTTTCAATATTCCTAAATACTTTTTTTTTTTTTTTTTAATGTTGATACATGTTATTAAACATCATATAATATATTGAAATAATTATAAAATTACTAATACATCCCTGTAAAATTTCCAAATTTCAGGAAGGCCGGCACGGTTGGACCTACGCAGATCCGTCCCCATCTAGACTTTACATTCGACAAGTATATATTTATTGACACACATCAACTAAAAATGTGTCCTAACAAACACAAGAATTTATTAATTATGACTTGGTCAAACAAACAAACAAACACAACAAGTTTGAATAACATCAAAAATGGATTCTACAGCCTGAACGTGACACCAAATAATTGTTTCATGGAATAAATGGTGTTAATCCACATTAGTGAACTCGGGATTGAAATTTGAGAAAATTTGTTAAGGCCGCCCAAAAAGGGATAATCATTTTCTATAAACTAGTAATCCACCCGTGCGATGCACGATCTATTATTTATTGTGTTAATATTTATAATATATACCATATTTTTCTCCATTTTTTTGTTTTACATAGATTTGAGAAATAAATGTATTTCTTTCTTCATCTCTTAGCTTTATATAGATTATTGAATAGTTTCTAGAGTAAGATTGATCTTTTTTTTATTCTTATTAAAGAATAGCTTATCAAGTAAGATTTACAATTTTTTTTTTATTAACATGACACTTTTAGGCGGGAAAATGATAATTTTGTAAATTTTGACAACTTTCTTACTTTAATATATAATATAGATATAAGATTTCAATATTCATTCAATAAAATTAGTTCGACTACTACAAGAAATATTCATTCATTGTAGCTCATGGGAAGTAGTAAGTACCTTAACTGATCTAATGTATCAGGAATATCAATACAACTTAATCAATTTACTAATCTCATTTATCTTACCGTTTTTTTTAATATCTCAATTTGGTACTTAGTTAATTGATAAGAACATTCTCTATTGACCTGAACATTTGTCCATAATTGCGTGCCATCCAATAAATTCATCTTTTGTGTTCTAAAAAAAGTGCTTTAGATCCGATAAGTTTTAGATATATTATCTATTTTGAATGTATAATTAATATACTATGACACGCTGGGTGATTAGTACCGGTCGTTGCCATGCTTATTAGTCTATAAATTTGTACATGTGATGATGTGAACAATTTATTTGATCCCTTCTTGTGGATACCATGATAAGCAGAGATGGAGACATAATTTTTAATTTGGGTGCAATTATTTTATTAATAAAGTAAAATTGTTAAATAAATCCCACACTTTGATGATTTTCAATTATAGCCGAATGTTTGATTAATTTTTGCATTATAGTATTCCAGCTTTTAAAAAGTTCACCAACATTTCTTCCCTCCAAATCTTCTTATGTGAATAGGCTAAAATTCTGTGTCTGGAAAGACACTTTTTTGTCCAAGTTAATGGAACTTTCACTATGTTTTTTTTTTTGCTTTATAAAATTTAGTCCATCCTTTCAAAGTTCGCCTTTAAAATAAAAAAAAATATTATATAAAATCAAGATAAAATTGTTTGATATGTTTAGCAAATTTTATCAACCATTTTTCCCCCAACCAATGAGTTTCCATCACAGTATACGTAATTAAGAACTCAACTTTTCTATTTCTAATATTTTGTTTTAAAGTTCTTTTTTTCTTCCTCTTCAATAATAAGCATAATATCCAGATATCACGAGCCTACTAATTTTAAGCACATTTTACATTCATATTATTGTCATGTTCAGGACACAAATCATAGAACAAAACTTGCTCCAACATTATATTGTAACCACATGTTCAGTCTAACGATAGATATATCCTCAACTCAAGCAAAGTTTGAGGACCATACAAAATGATCCATGAGGCCTAGTAATATAAAATTTGAGCCTAACAAGCTATACAATCTCAGATCAGACAAGGCACACATTGGTTGCTTTAACTATGAATAACTTACTAACAATACCCCTAGTTTGTACAGTTTTATGTTTAGTTACTTCTATCTCGCTATCTGCCTTCTAACCTAGTAACTGTAACTTGATTCTCTGAAAATGCTGTATTAGAACTACTTGAACTCTTATCGAAAGAGACATCTCTCTCAGTGCAAAAACCAGGCTGTTTAGCCTCAGGCAGTTCAACGTCATTCCCCAGCATGAAAACCACTGAAGACATGTTTGGCCTGTCTTCTGGAGATTGTTGCACACACAATAGCCCCACATGGATCGAGCGAAGCACTTCAGATTTGTTGAATGAATCGCCAAGAGAAGGGTCTACTAGTTTGCATGAGTTGTCTTCTTTATATAGTCTCCATGCCTGTTAGAAATTTGAAATGGTTGAGATGATACATTCTAGCTACTACAAATGTTGGCAGTAGGAAATAGCACCTTAGCACTTACATGTCCAAGAAGGTTAAGATTGTGATTTTTGAGGAAGAATCCTCTGTTTCTCTTTCCGCTCACAATTTCTAGCACAAGAACACCGAAGCTGAATACATCTGATTTGATCGAGAACAGCCCATCTATTGTATATTCTGGAGACATGTATCCACTGTGATGGAGTATCAATAGGAAAATTGATGTTAGAAGAAATTGATGAGAATTAGATAAATCGGATTGTTGAGCTTAATTCTTACTATGTTCCAACAACTCTGCGTGTCTGAGCTTCAGTTTCGTTTCCTCCAAAACTCCTAGCTAAGCCAAAGTCTGAGATCTTTGGATTCATGTCAGCATCTAGCAATATGTTGCTGGCTTTGAGGTCTCGATGGATAATTCTCAGCCTGGAATCTTGATGAAGATACAGCAGTCCCTTGGCAATTCCATTGATGATATTGAAGCGTTTTTCCCAGTCAAGTAGCATAGATTTTATTTCATCTATTAAAACATAGTATGAAGTTAGTGTTGCCAAAACTTTATATAGATTCCTCTATTAGCAGATTAAAAGAGCTCTCACCAAATAAAATCAAGTCGAGGCTACTGTTAGGCATGTATTCATAGATCAACATGTTCTCGTCTCCATCTGCACAAAATCCTAAAGTCCTCACCAAATTGCGATGCTGAAGCTTGGCAATCAATACCATTTCATTCTTCAACTCATCGACTCCTTGTTTGGAGGTTTTTGAGAGGCGTTTCACAGCTATTACAGTTCCGTCGTCAAACATGCCCTATCAACCAAAAGTTGAAAATGCGAGACACTAATAATCTGCTGTTTGTTCACTCAATTTATGAAGTTATATCTACACTATATTTTTCAAGACTATTTTACATTATTTATATAACTGCATAAATATGTGAAGAATTTATAGCATCTTACTCTGTAAACAGGTCCAAATCCACCCTCACCAAGCCTGTTCTTGTCTGAAAAATTGTTTGTAGCTGCCATAATAGTAGATAAGCTGAAGAATGGCAACTCTGTTTCTTTAACATGACTTCCACTAAATGGCCCTGCAACTGGAACTATATAACATGAGTCAGAAAAGCTAACACTGGTAGATATTCTTCACCTTAAATACACATTCATCATACCTTCTTTTCCCAATCTCAGATCCTTGTTTCTCTTCCGAGTTAACATAAAAAAGATGCTTAGGCACACAAGAATCATGGCCGTCACTGATGTCAAACTCGCTATAACTATTACTCTTGTTCTTCCTTTAGAGCCACCAACTTCTTCAATCCAAACAAAACACAAGAATTACTCTCATAGAAAATGAAGCAAAAAGTAATAAACTATCATTGTGATTAAAAAAGTTCTTACTTGACTGTGGAGGAGACTCTGAATAAGCCAATCTTATGTAAAGATCCTGTCCAGCTTGAGCCATTGTTCTAAGGTCAATCAAGTCCCCATGATAAAACAGGCATCCACTTCCAGCTCCACTGATATTCAACCGCGTGTAGGCCGTGCAAGAACAGTTCCTCGAACACACTGCTTCGCATTCTGCTAGGCTCATTATCCGATCATTGAACGACGAGTTTTGAGAGTCTGGCAATCTTATTCCAGAGTACTTCAAAAACACATCGTCTGGACAGTTCAATTGTGTCCTTCGAACACATCCACTCGACCAATCTGTTGTATTCCAACTCTCAGGATCTCTCGGCTCAAATCTATCCATACATGCACAGGCTGGAGAGTTTCCAACCGTGCAACTGCCATGTGCGCCACAGATATTGTAATTGTCACAAATATCTGCTGGAATGTTGGTGTAAATAGTCCAGGCGCTGGTTCGATTGTTCCAGGTCCAACGCTGTCCAATGCCGCCTGGACTCAATCTCGACCTGGAAATCACTGACTGGTCATACACTTCAGTGTATTTCACCTCATTCTTATTCATCCACAGCATAACCTTGTATGTGGGATCATTGCTTGTGTCTGGTGCCCCGCTCCATCGCAGCCCGTTCCATGGCCCGATTCTGTGCTCCACAACATTGCCTTTCTTGACCAACATCTGTGGATATCCAGTTGGATCCATGTGAATCGAGTACTCTCCAGGGGCTGGATCTTCATCGCTCCTCCACGACGACACGTATGTCTCAAGCCCTGTTACGTAATTCCTGCCCAGCCTAATGCCTGCTAAAAACGTGTCGCAAGGATAATCGAAACTCTGCCAAAGGTAATTCTCATCATTCCCATCCTTCACCACAAGATTCCCCGATTCTAATAACTGCGCAGTTGGATTTCTCGCAGATGTGGTCGCGTTGGTTGACCATATGATTGAGCCATTGGTGTCACTGAAAAGGGACAAAATTCCAGGCTGTGTAAGCCTTAAAACACCTGATTTAGTAGAGAGTGGAGCTTCTCTGTTGGCAACCCAAACATATGTCCTAACTGGTATATTCTTGTACCATATTCCCAAATACCGATTCGTCGAATTTCCAGTACTGAAAAACCCTAGCTCAAACAGGCCACCTGATGAAGCCAATGTTTCTCCATCTCTGATGCTCCGAGAAGTGTTTAAAGTATCATTTGCAGCAGAAATTGTTGGGATTATGAAAGAGAAGATCAACAAAAGGGGTAAGAATCTCTTTGGAAATTTATCCATGGCTACAAATTACCTTTTCTTTTTCTTCTTTCAAGCGTTGCCAGAAGGGCACACAGCGGCAAAAATCAACTCATGCTGCTATGAATTATTTGGCATAGGCTTTTTGTCAAAGTATAACTTTGATTATTTTGATCCAACTGCATTATTAAAGTCAGTGATGTCAACATAACATTGATATATATATATATATATTATAAAATTTGATATTACACTATAATTCATTTACTCGCAATCTACCCTCATTTGATGTTGACTTGGAACCATTCTCGTCTTCATATATCTGATCTGTCAATCATGTTAGATTAATTTTCTGGCTGGGTTGGGTTGGGTCCCGTGAATAATTCACTCAGTTCATTCACGAAACTTTTCTTTTCAGAAAAAAATTGCAAAATGAGACACCGGTCAAAATTAGTAGTTTTAATAATTCTAAATATATCCCGTGAATAAATAGATCCCACTAAATGGGGTGATTGTAGCGTGTCCTAAATCTTATTCTATATGGATAAAATAAATTTTCTGCATACTACTGAAAATTCAAAATACTTAAATAAAAAAAGGATACAGTATAAAATTATTTTTATCAATTTCAGAATTGTGATTAGTTAAATATATTTCCATGGTTTAATACCTTTTTTGTTTGAAAACCAAATAACTCCTTTAAAATTGATCCAATCAACTGACACTCAATGACTATAGAAAAGGATCATTAACAATCAATTAGATTTAAAAATAAAAAAAAATTATTTGTGAAGCCTTATATATATACATATTTTTTGTTCCCCAACAATTAGTTTATTAAAAAAAAAATTATATACTACCACTCTCTTAAAGTTCTGCATTCATTTTTATTTTACACACAATGGACCCCTCTCTTAAAAATTGTCTTAATATAATGACCGAATCATCACTGTTCTTTTGCTTTGCCTACTAGGGATAATTTAAATAAATTATGTGATACTCAATTTTTTTAATAAGGTATAATTAATGAGAAATTTTTTAAAATATGAGTAAGGTCGCAAACAACACATGCAACTCTTTCGCTTTTGCTATATCCAAATTAATTTTACTATTTCCAATCTTTTTCCTCTCCATTTGCCTTTTGATTGACCCAACTCCCGAAAGTAAATCATCCTTAAATATTTATCTAATTGCGATCAAAGAAAATGAAATATCGTGTTTTGTAGAGAAGCGGAATTGAGTTTTGTGTAGATAAGATTTTCGGATAAGATATAATTCAGTATTTTAATCTCTAGACACTAGTTTACATTTTATTTGGTTGGATTATCTATCTTGAAATTTATTGTCTATGACTAGGTCAATAAGATTTGTTTTTTCCTTTAATATTGAGAATAACTTTGACAATCAGAATATTACAACTACAAGTTTACATGTGAACCGAGATTAAAATATAGGATCTTATTTCATGAATCATATGGCCGGTGTATAATGAGGTGATATAGTGATGAAATGAAACACAATATTAAAACAATCTAATTAATAGAGAGCATATACTCACTCATTGGAGCTTTTTCCCAACCTTTTCCCTTTTCTTAGTCTTTCTTCTTTGTTATTGGATATAGCATAATTGTTTACTTGTAATCTAAACTAAAATTAA
This sequence comes from Scutellaria galericulata, assembly GCA_946896805.1. Classification (NCBI taxonomy): domain Eukaryota; kingdom Viridiplantae; phylum Streptophyta; class Magnoliopsida; order Lamiales; family Lamiaceae; genus Scutellaria; species Scutellaria galericulata. The sequence goes on from OX335785.1 coordinate 24,761,422, forward strand.
GTTCTCTTATAGGCTACTGTTGGGTTTTTTTATGACGGCTACATTGAGTTAATCTTTTATCCAAGGAAAAATGGATTTTTTGTCCAATAGTTTTCAATGTTTTTGCATTTCATTTTATGATTTTACTTATTTTGAATTTAATCCATCAAGTAACATATATATTTTTTCCATGTGTTCATGTAGTCATTAGAAAGGTTTGTAATTATCATTTTTTTTAATTTAGTTATATAATTTGAAAAAAATTCTCGATTTATGTTTAAATTTGATCAAAAATTTAAATATTGTTTGAGATTATCATATAAATTGAGATTTTTCGATGATCATATATGGTGGCTCCACATAACATTTTTTCATTAATTGATAAACGCAAAAAATTAACAAAATGAAATGAAATTTCGACGTTATAATCTTGGTGACACATTATTAAAAAGCTAAAAAAAAATAAATAAATTAAGAATCTGAAAAATCACCAAAAAATAAAAATAATGATAAATAAATAAAAATCTGAAGGTTAAATAAAAAGAACAGCCCTAATTGTACGTTCTTCCACCTTCACCCGCCGCCGCCGCTTCTGTACGGCCCTTCACACAAGTCTCCGATCTCCGTCGGCGCCGTCAAATCTTCTCAGGTGTACCACGCGTTCACAAGAGGATTCGACTACAGCTCTCAAGTCGCATCCATTCCGGAATCAACTGCAACTTACTAAAATCAATCAAAACACTTTCTTGATCGAAAACCATCAAGAATTCTCACCACTTTCTTGGATGAAATTCAGTGGAAAAAAGTTAGATAGAGCGAAGAGAAGAGGAGGAAAAATATGAGGAAGTGGAAGATGGGAGGGGGGATTTGAGGAAGTTATTCTTGCACACTGCAAGTTGATATCAAGAAAGCTAAATGTAGAAGAGAGAAAAGATAGCATCTATTGTGCAAATAATGAAAATACAACTTAATGAGTTTCTTTCTTGTATCAATAGATATGATCAAGATTTAGTGATATCAGAGCTCTATTTCTATCTGCCTTGAGGCATCGTATGTGTTAATTGATTGTGTGAAATTTCTGCATCTGTGCTGCTTGAAAACTGAGCAGCAAAAACATCTATTTCTGTGAAAAAACCAGGCTGTTTTATCTGAGGCAATTCCACTTCTTCATTCCCTAACATGAAAACCACTGATGACATGTTTGGCCTATCTTCACGACATCCTTGTACACACAACAGCCCCACATGAATGGAGCGTAGCACTTGAGATAAGTCGAGCGAGTCACCTAGCGTTGCATCAACTAGTTTGCCTGAGTTGCCCTCTCTGTAAAGTGTCCATGCCTGTCCAATATTTGCAAATCGTTGAGATGATACTTTTTTGGACCAAAGTATATTCATCATAACTAACTATGTTTTAACACTTACATTTCCAATAAGGTTGAGTTCATGATCGTTCTGGGAGTCTCCTTTGTTTCTTTTTCCACTTACAACTTCTAACACTAAAACACCGAAGCTGAACACATCTGATTTAATTGAAAATAGTCCGCCCATTAAGTATTCTGGAGACATATATCCACTGCGAAAAAGTATTAACAAGAAAATAGTGTTAGAAGATCATATTACCAGAATTAGATAAATCAATTTGTTGACCTTCTTACTATGTTCCAATAACTCTGCGCGTCTTAGCTGCAGTTTCGTTTTCACCAAAACTCCTTGCTAGCCCAAAGTCTGATATTTTTGGGTTCATGTCAGCATCTAGCAATACGTTGCTAGCTTTGAGGTCTCGATGGATAATTCTCAACCTGGAATCTTGATGGAGATACAACAGTCCCTTTGCTACTCCATTGATAATATGGAAACGTTTTTGCCAATCAAGTAGCATACTTTTTGTCTGATCTGTTAAAACATGTGTTGAGTTAGTCTCGTCTTTGTTTTATGATCATCCAATGCTAGTGATAGCTAGTAATGTTATTACCAGATTGATAGGGCTTACCAAATAAAATCACATCGAGACTATTGTTAGGCATGTACTCATAGATGATCATGTTTTCCTCCTTTTGAATACAGCATCCTAGAAGCCTTACCAAGTTTCGGTGCTGAAGTTTGGCAATCAAGATCACTTCATTCTTCAACTCATCAATTCCTTGTGTGGAGGTTTTTGACATGCGTTTCACTGCAATTTCCTGTCCACCTTCCAGCTTTCCCTAAGGCCAAAACATTTCTTGTGCTTTTAGTTGGTTGGATTCATATCAATTTTCAAGTCATATTTACATGGATTGAAACCGGTTCATGTTTATCTTTATGTAGTAAATGCATCATAAATTGGTGAAGAGATTGTAATATCTTACCTTGTAAACAGGTCCAAATCCACCCTCACCAAGCTTGTTACTGTTTGCAAAATGATCCGTAGCTTTCAAAATAATAGAGAAATTGAAGAATTGCAAATCTGCTTCTTCGCCATGACTTCCAACAAATGCCCCTGCAACTTTGCAACATGAGACAGTGAAGCAATAATTTATCAAAGAATACTGTAGTAAATATTATTCATACCGTTTCCCCACTCATTTATTTCATTGTTCCTTTTACGAGTAGAATATAAAATGAGGCCCAAGCACAGAAGAGCTATTCCAGCCACTGATGTAAAACTTGCTATCAGTATCACTCTCCTTTTCCCTTTAGAGTGTTCTATCCAAACAAAATATAATGAACAAATTATTCTCCATTCAAATTGTACTAGAATATCAAGAATATATATTTTTATAACTAATCAATCCTTACCTCTGTCTCTATCTGCAGATGCCATTCTGATGTAGAGATCTCGTCCGGCTCCAGGTAGAGTTCTGATGTTGATAAAGTCCCCATGGTAAAACAGGCATCCACTTCCCGATCCCCTTATATTCAACTGTGTGTAGGCCGTACAACTACAGTTCCTCGAGCACTCTGCTTCGCAATCTTCAAGCCTAATAATTTGTTCATTGTATGTTGAGTTTTGTGCATCTGGCAATTTGATTCCAGAGTACCTCAAGAAAACATCTCCATGACAGCTCAATGCTGTCCTTCTAACGCATCCACTAGACCAATCTGCTCCGGTCAAACTTCGTGGATCTTTAGGCACAAACCTGTCGAGACATCCACAGGGTGGAGACTTTCCAAAGCTGCAATTTCCATTTGCACCACACGCATTGTAATTATCACAACTATCTGAAGGCCTGTTCCAGTAAACGTTCCAGGATTCAGTTTGCTGATTCCATGTCGTGCGCAGCATAACACCTTCAGGGCTCAATATAGCCCTGCTAACAATTGATCGTTGTACAACATTACTCCCATACTTGATCTCACTTTTATTCATCCGTAAAGTCTGAGTGATCACCACTGCTTTCGGATTTGGTGGCCCACTGAATCCTAACCCATTCCAGGGCCCACTGTTATACACGGTCACTTGACCTTTTTTTATTAGCATTTGTGGATATCCAGAAGGATCCAAGTGGGTTGTATATTCGCCTGGAGCTGGATCATCATTGCTTCTCCATGATGACATGTAAGTCTCCACCCCTGTTACAAGATTCCATCCTAAGCTCATTCCTGGTAAGTCTGTGTCTGTTGGATGCTCGAAACTCTGCCAAATGAAATTCTCTGCTCCAACATCCTTCACCACCAGATTCCCCGAGTCCAATAATTGTGCGGCTGGATTTCCAACAGACGATGTGGACCCGTTGGTTGACCATATGATGATGCCATTGGTGTCATTGAAAAGAGACAGATTTCCAGGCTGTGTAACCCTTAACACACCTGATTTAGTTGTGAGTGGAGTTTCTCTGTTGGCAAACCAAACATATGTCCTATCTGATATATTCTTGTACCATATGCCCAAATACCGATTCGTGGAATTTCCAAGACTGAAAAACCCGAGCTCGAACATCCCACCTGATGAAACCAATGTTTCTCCATCTCTCAAGCTCTGAGAAGTGTCTATCGTATCGTTTGCTGCATGGATTCCATGGATTATCAGTAAGCAGATCAAACATAAGAGTAATGAACTTCTTCCAGATTTATCCATGCCTGCAGTTTTTTTTGAGCTTTACAAACTAGTATCTTCTTCTTCTTATATATCTCCCTTTCTTTTTCCACCTTTTCTTCTTCAACCACCCAGTCTATCATGGCATTGCGTCAGTTTTTAATCAAAAAATTACTAGTGGGTCTTATTGTGACTGATAACACGAATACATGATATGTATTATTGAAATGAGAGTATTTAATAAGCTTGAATTGAATTTATGATATGGTGGTAAATTTAAGTTTCGTCAGGTCATTTCATGATTTTCTACTCTGATAAACAAAAGTCAAGTCAACCGACCAATAAGACTTGGAATATGCTTTGGTGCATTTGTGTTGGCTTGGATATAATTCCTGCATGTCATTTTAATTTTCTCTTTTCTTAGTCTTTATTCTTTGTTATAGGATATAGCATAATTCTTCTTGTAATCTAAACTAAATTTGACTTCTCTTATAGGCTACTGTTGGTTTTTTTCCCCTGTATTATGAGCTACATTTAGTTAATCTTTTATTAAGTGAAATGGATTTTTAGTCCAATAGTTATCAATGTTTTTGCAGTTCATCCTATAATTTTACTTATTTTGAATTTAATCCTTTAAGTTGTAAATTTTTCCAATTGGTCTTATAACTCTGGGTAGAGGGCCCCCACCCAAATGGTCTCATAATTATTGTTTTTTTTCTAAATTTAATTACAAAATTCAAATTATCGGAAATTGTCATATCAGTTGCACATTACTCATTACCTTCAATTTAGGACATTTCAATTATCATACAGCACAAGTATATTTTTTCATTGGTTGATAAACACAAAAAAATAAAAAATAATGAAATTAAATTTCCATGTCATAATGTTGGTGCCACGTTATTAAAAAAGAAAAAGTAAAGTAAATTAAAAATCTGAAAAATCACCCCAAAAAAAAATGAAGCTATAAAAAAAAAAACCAACAGCCTTAAAATTAATTGTACGTTGTTGCACCTTCACCCGCCGCCGCCGCCGCTTCTTCACACAAATCTTCGATCTCCGTCGGCGCCGGGGTACAACGCGGATTGGACGACAGCTCTCGAGTCTCATCTATTCGGAATCAACTGCAACTTACTAAAACCAATTAAAACCCTTTCTTGATCAAAACCATCAAGAATTCACAGATTGAAATTCAGTGGAAAAAAGTTAGATTGAGCGAAGAGAAGAGGAGGAAAAAGATGAGTGGAAGATGGGAGGGGGATTTAAGGAAGCCATTCTTGCACACGGGAAGTTGTGAACAAACTTGAGATACTATTAAGATAAGAAATAAAACAAAATCAAGGGGTTGAACTTAATTCTCACATATATGTCTCAAATTCCTAGTTTGTAAATGGAATAGTATCTCCTGTTCCATGGACATGATAAAGATTGAATGATATAAGAGGACTATTTCTATCTGCCTAGGGGAATCGTAATTGTTAATTGATTGTCTGAAATTTCTGCATTGCTGCTTGAACTTTGAGCAGCAAAGACACCTCTTTCTGTGAAAAAACCAGGCTGCTTAATCTGAGGCAATTCCACTTCTTCATTCCCCAACATGAAAACCACTGATGACATGTTTGGCCTATCTTCAGGACATCCTTGTACACACAACAGCCCCACATAAATCGAGCGTAGCACTTGAGATAAGTCGAACGAGTCACCTAGCGTTGTATCAACTAGTTTGCCTGAGTTGCCTTCAATGTAAAGGGTCCATGCCTGTCCAAAATTTGCAAATAGTTTAGACTTTAGATGATACTTTTTGGCTACAATTGTGGACCATAGCATAGTGTAATCATATTAACTATGTTTTAACACTTACATGTCCAATAAGGTTGAGTTTATGATCGTTCTGGGGGACTCCTTTGTTTCTTTTTCCACTCACAACCTCTAACACTAAAACACCGAAGCTGAATACATCTGATTTAATTGAAAATAGTCCGTCCATTAAGTATTCTGGAGACATATATCCACTGCGAAAAAGTATTAACAAGAAAAATAGTGTTAGAAGATCATATTACCAGAATTAGATAAGTCAATTTGTTGACCTTCTTACTATGTTCCAATAACTCTGCGCGTCTGAGCTTCAGTTTCGTTTTCACCAAAACTCCTGGCTAACCCAAAGTCCGAGATCTTTGGGTTCATGTCAGCATCTAGCAATACATTGCTAGCTTTGAGGTCTCGATGGATAATTCTCAACCTTGAATCTTGATGAAGGTACAATAGTCCCTTAGCTACTCCATTTATGATATGGAAACGTTTTTGCCAATTAAGTAGCATACTTTTTGTCTGATCTGTTAATGCATGTGTTGAGTTAGTCTCGTCATTGTTTTATGATATTCTCATCCGAGAAATGTGATCACCAGACAGGGCTTACCAAATAAAATCACATCAAGGCTATTGTTAGGCATGTACTCATAGATGAGCATGTTTTCCTCCTTTTGAATACAGCATCCTAGAAGCCTTACCAAGTTTCGGTGCTGAAGTTTGGCAATCAAGACCACTTCGTTCTTCAACTCATCAATTCCTTGTTTGGAGGTTTTTGACATGCGTTTCACTGCAATTTCCTGTCCACCTTCCAGCTTTCCCTAAGGCCAAAACATTTCTTGTGCTTTTAGTTGGTTGGATTTATATCAATTTTCTAGTCACATTTACATGGATTGAAACAAGTTCATGTTATTTTTATGTAGTAAATGCATATATCCGTGAAGAGAGTGTAAAATTATACCCAGTAAACAGGTCCAAATCCACCCTGACCAAGCTTGTTAATGATTGAAAAATGATCTGTAGCTTTCAAAATAGTAGACAAGTTGAAGAATTGCAAATCTGCTTCTTTGCCATGACTTCCGCTAAATGCCCCTGCAACTTAGCAACATGAGACAGAGAAGCAATCACTTATTAAAGGATACTATAGTAAATATTGTTCATACCATTTCCCCACTCATTTATTTCATTGTTCCTTTTCCGAGTACAATATACAACGAGGCCCAAGCACAGAAGTGCTCCCGCCACTGATGTAAAACTCGCTATCAGTATCACTCTCCTTTTCCCTTTAGGGTGTTCTATCCAAACAAAATATAATGAACAAATTATTCTCCATTCAAATTGTACTAGAATATCAAGAATATATTTTTTATAACTAATCAATCCTTACCCCTGTCTGCAGAGGCCATTCTGATGTAGAGATCTTGTCCGGCTCCAGATAGAGTTCTTATGTCGATCAAGTCTCCATGGTAAAACAGGCATCCACTTCCCGATCCACTTATATTCAACTGTGTGTAGGCCGTACAACTACAGTTCCTCGAGCACTCTGCCTTGCAATCTGCAAGTGTAACTATCTGTTCATTGATAGACGAGTTTCGTGCATCTGGCATCTTAATTCCAGAGTACTTCAAGAAAACATCTCCATGACAGCTCAATGCTATCCTTCTAACGCATCCGGTTGACCAATCTGCTCCGGTCAAACTTCCAGGATCTTTAGGCACGAACCTGTCGAGACATCCACAGGGTGGAGACTTTCCAATGTTGCAATTTCCATATGCACCACACGAGTTGTAATTATCACAACTATCTGAAGGCATGTTCCTGTAAACGTTCCAGGATTCCGTGCGCTGATTCCATGTCGTGCGCAGTATAACGCCATCTGGGCTCAACATAACCTTGCTGACAACTGATGGTTGTACAACATTATTCCCATACTTGACCTCGTTTTTATTCATCCGTAATGTCTGAGAAATCACCACTGCTTTCGGAGCTGGTGTCCCACTGAATCGTTGCCCATTCCAGGGCCCACTGTTATACACGGTCACTTGACCTTTTCTTATTAGCATTTGTGGATATCCAGAAGGATCCATGTGGGTTGTATATTCGCCTGGAGCTGGATCATCATCGCTTCTCCATGATGACATGTAAGTCTCCACCCCTGTTACAAGATTCCATCCTAAGCTCATCATCCCTGGTAAATTTGTGTCTGTTGGATGATCGAAACTCTGCCAAATGAAATCCTCTCCCCCGACATCCTTCACCACCAGATTCCCTGAGTCCAACAATTGTGCAGCTGGATTTCCATCAGACGATGTGGACCCATTTGTTGACCATATGATGAGGCCATTGGTGTCATTGAAAAGAGACAAAATTCCAGAATGTGTAACCCTTAACACACCTGATTTAGTTGTGAGTGGAGTTTCTCTATTGGCAACCCAAACATATGTGGCAACTGATATATTCTTGTACCATATGCCCAAATACCGATTCGTGGAATTTCCAGGACTGAAAAACCCGAGCTCAAAGATGCCACCTGATGAAACCAATGCTTCTCCATCTCTTAAGCTCTGAGAACTATCTATTGTATCGTTTGCTGCAGAAACTGCATGGATTATCAGTAAGCAGATCAAACGTAAGAGTAATGAACTTCTTCCAGATTTATCCATACCTGCAGTTTTTTTTTTTGAGCTTTTCAAACTAGTACTTTCTTCTTCTTATAGATCTCCCTTTCTTTTTCCACCTTTTCTTCTTCAACCACCCAGTCCATCATGGCAATACGTCAGTTTTTAATCAAAAAATTACTAGTGGGTCTTACTGTTACTGATAATACGAGTGCATGATATGTATTTATTGAAATAAGAGATTATATTATAAGCTTGAAATGAAATTTATGATATGGTGTTAAATTTAAGTTTCATTAGGTCATGTCATGATCTTCTACTCTGATAAACAAAAGTCAAGTCAACCGACCAATAAGACTTGGAATGTGTAATTGTGTTGGCTTGGTCATAATTCATGCACCGAATTTAATCCTTTAAGTTGTATTTTTTTCCAATTGGCCATATAACTGGTTAGAAGGCCCTCACCCAAATGTCTCATAATTATTGTTTTTTTTTTCCAATTTAATTCCATAATTAAAAAATTTGCTTGATTTAAGTCCAAATTTAGTTAGAAAATTCAAAATGCTCGGAAATTGTCATATAAATTGCACCTCAATTTAGGATTTTCCGATTATAATGCGGTGTTCCTAACATTTTTTCATTGTTTGATAAACACAAAAAAAAAAATTAATAAAATAATATGAAAATGTTGGTCCCACATTATTAAAAAAAATGAAAATTAAAAATCTGTAAAAAAGAAGAAGACAAAAATAAAAAAAAACAGCCTTAATTGTCGTTCTTCCCACCTTCACCTGCCGCCGCCGCCGCTTCTGTACAACCCTTCACACAAATCTCCGATCTCCGTTCACGACGGTGATAGCTCTCAAGTGTCTTCCATTCCGGAATCAACCGCAACATATTAAAACTAATTAAAACCCTTTCTTGATCGAAATATATAGCGGGAAGGGGATTGTTGAAGCCTTGAAGGTATTTCCAAATTTTGTCGTTTTATGATGTGCCAATTATTTATAGTTTTTATTTATTTATTATTAATGATGTGTAAGCTTATTAAAGAAGCAGCCTCCACTACTCTAGTGCAGAAATATTGTTTTATCTCCAACAGTTTTTATTAAATTTTACATAAAAAAAATAATATTTCATATTATTTCTAATTAATAATTTATTTCATCGTATTTTTAAAATTTTGTTATAATTGGATAATATATTTACACATGTAAACATTATTTAATATAGTTTTAACTTTTTGTATTTTAAATTTAATAAATACAAATTAATATCATTAATTGATTGAAAACTCAATGTAAAATGAAAATAAAAACAATAACTTATTTTTATTGAAATGTAAATAGATGTTACATAGTGATCATGTATTTTAATCTATTTTTAGTAATTTTATGTTTTATTTTCATGTATTTTTAGTAATTTTATGTAATTATTCTCGTCTCTTATATTTTTAATATCCATGTTGAAAAATGACACCGTGTTAATTTTAAAATTTTATATCATCATCAACATCGCTCAAATTACAACCCATGTTATTTTATATTTTTATATTATCATCCATATTGAAAAATTAACACTTATATCACCTTAAATTATTATAAAATTAACAACCATTTACAAAATATATAAATTAACCAATAGTTATTAAATTAAGCCCATTTTCCATTACATTATTATTAAGAAGTGACCCAAAACTTATAAAATTTTGGAATATGTTGGAAGTGGCCCAAAATTTGAGAGAAAAAAAAAACAAAAAAAAACATAATTAATAGCGCCAGAAAACTTGGTGTTGGAGATAGCACTGAAAACTCCCAAACTTCACAATAGCGCACAATCTGGTGCACTGCTGGAGGAGAAATCTGGCGGCTGGAGCTACTCCATCGTATTGTTGCGGTTGCTCTTAGTGATGTGTAAATTGTAATATTACCTTTTCTTCTAGAATTTATTATTAAGATCCATCAATGAGTAAATGACATGTGTCCTCACATCAAATTTTTAGTCACTGGAAAGCCCAAAATTGAGGATCGTGACATTTTCCGACAAATTTTGAATATTTGGATCAAAACTGAACTCAAATTGAGTATTTTTTTTCTATTGCGAAACCAAATCAAAAAAAAAAAAAAGATAATTATGGAACCATTTACATAAGTGTTGACATGAGGAGAGGGATGACTTTTGTCTTTTTAATGAATCTGCAAAAAACTATTGCGAGCTAGAATTTTCAATCATCTACAAGATAAGATATGGATCACATGTAGCAACTTCTAGTAACTAAATCAATCTATTAGAATGAGTCGAAGTTCCATTTAGTTAAAAATTTTAGTTAACAAATGATTGTTCTCCCCATATTAAAAAATAATAATAATAAAAATAAAAAGGTCAAATAGTAGAAATAACTAAACATGATAGAGCAATGACTTGTTCTGTTATCAATCTAAAACAAACTTGAGATACTATTAAGATAAGAAATAAAACAAAATCAAGAGGGTTGAACTTAATTTCCACATATATGTCTCTACTTTGAATAAACATTTGTCTACCAATCAAATTCCTAGTTTGTAAACGGAATATTATCCCCTGTTCCAACTTGGACGTGATCAAGATTGAGTGATATGAGAGGATTTCTATCTGCCTAGGGGCATCGTAATTGTTAATTGATTGTCTGAAATTTCTGCATCTGTGCTGCTTGAACTTTGAGCAGCAAAGACATCTCTTTCTGTGAAAAAACCAGGCTGCTTCAGGCAATTCCACTTCTTCATTCCCCAACATGAAAACCACTGATGACATGTTTGGCCTATCTTCAGGGCATTCTTGTACACACAACAGCCCCACATGAATTGAGCGTAGCACTTGAGATGAGTCGAACGAGTCACCTAGTGATGTATCAACTAGTTTGCATGAGTTGCCTTCTCTGTAAAGGGTCCATGCCTGTCCAAAAATTGCAAATGTTTTTTAGATGATACTTTTTGGCTACAATTGTGGACCAATTTATAGTCATAATAACTATGTTGTAACACTTACATGTCCATTAAGGTTGAGTTTCTGATCTTTCTGGGAGACTCCTATGTTTCTTTTTCCACTTACAACTTCTAACACTAAAACACCGAAGCTAAACACATCTGATTTGATTGAGAATAGTCCATCCATTAAGTATTCTGGAGACATATATCCACTGCGAAAAAGTATTAAAAGAAAAATTGTGTTAGAAGATCATATTACCAGGAATTAGATAAACCAATTTGTTGTCTTCTTACTATGTTCCAATAACTCTGCGTGTCTGAGCTGCAGTTTCGTTTTCACCAAAACTCCTGGCTAGCCCAAAGTCTGAGATCTTTGGGATCATGTCAGCATCTAGCAATACGTTGCTAGCTTTGAGTTCTCGATGGATAATTCTCAACCTTGAATCTTGATGAAGATACAAAAGTCCCTTAGCTACTCCATTGATAATATGGAAACGTTTCTGCCAATCAAGTAGCATACTTTTTGTCTGATCTGTTAAAACATGTGTTGAGTTAGTCTTGTCTTTGTTTTATGATTATCCAATGCTATTGATGGCTAGTAATGTGATTACCAGATTGATAGGGCTTACCAAATAAAATGACATCGAGGCTATTGTTAGGCATGTACTCATAGATCAACATGTTTTCCTCCTTTTGAATTCAGCATCCTAGAAGCCTTACCAAATTTCGGTGCTGAAGTTTGGCAATCAAGATAACTTCATTCTTCAACTCATCAATTCCTTGTGTGGAGGTTTTTGACATGCGTTTCACAGAAATTTCTTGTCCACCTTCCACCTTTCCCTAAGGCCAAAACATTTATTGTGCTTTTAGTTGGTTGCATTCATATTAAATTCACATTTACATGGATTGAAATAGATTCATGTTATTTTTATGTAGCAACTGCATCATAAATTGGTGAAGAGATTGTAGTATGTTATACCTTGTAAACAGGTCCAAATCCACCCTGACCAAGCTTGTTATTGATTGCAAAATGATCTGTAGCTTTCAAAATGATAGACAAGTTGAAGAATTGCAAATCTGCTTCTCTGCTATGACTTTCGCTAAATGACCCTGCAACTTTGCAACGTGAGACAGAAGCAATCACTAATCAAAGGATATCATTGTAAACTTTGTTCATACCGTTTTCCCATGCATTTATTCCCTTGTTCCTTTTCTGAGTACAATATATAACGAGGCTCAAGCACAAAAGAACTATTCCCGCCACTGATGCAGAACTCGCTATGAGTTTCAGTCTCCTTTTCCCTTTAGAGTGTTCTATCCAAACAAAATATAATGAACAAGTTATTCTTTATTCAAATTGAATATCAAGAATATTCTTGCATTGAAAATTGTTAGTCTTTATTTTATAACCAATAAATTCTTACCTCTCTCAGCAGAAGCCATTCTGATGTAAAGATCTTGTCCAGGTGAAGACAGAGTTCTGATGTCAATCAAGTCCCCATGGTAAAACAGGCATCCACTCCCTGATCCACTGATGTTCAACTGCTTGTATGCCGTACAAGTACAGTTCCTTGAGCATTCTACTTCACATTCTGCAAGGGTAACTATCTGTTCATTAATGGACGAGTTTCGTGCATCTGGCATCTTGATTCCAGTGTACTTCAAGAACACATCTCCATGACAGCTCAATTCTTTCCTTCTAACGCATCCATTCAACCAATCTGCTCCATTCAAACTTCCAGGATCTTTAGGCACGAATCTGTCAAGACATCCACAGGGTGGAGAATTTCCAATGTTGCAATTTCCAAATGCACCACACGAGTTGTAATTATCACAACTATCTGAAGGCATGTTCCTGTAAACATTCCAGGATTCCGTGCGGCGATTCCATGTCATGCGCAGTATGACACCATTCGGGGTCAAAATAACCCTTGTAACAAGTGATTGTTGTACAATATCATCCCCATACTTCACCTCATTCTTATTCATCCGTAACGTCTGATGAAGTAGTATTACCTTCCCAACTAGTGTCCCACCGAATCGTTCCCCATTCCAGGGCCCACTGTTATACACGATCGTTTGGCCTTTTTTAATCACCATTTGTGGATTGAGCGGTAAAATCGCCTGGAGCTGGATCATCATTGCTCTTCCATGATGACAGGTAAGTCTCCACCCCTGTTACAAGATTCCATCCTAAGCTCATCATTCCTGGTAAATTTGCGTCCGATGGATGATCGAAACTCTGCCAAATGAAATTCTCTGCATCCTTCACTACCAAATTCCCCGTGTCTAATAATTGAGCAGTTGGATTCCCCACAAATGTGGTGGCATTGGATGACCATATGATGGTGCCATTAGTGTGATTGAACAGAGCCAGAATTCCAGGCTGAGTCAACCTCAAGACACCTGTGTTGTTTTCCATGGGAGCTTCTCTGTTGGCTACCCAAACATATGTCCTGACAGTGATATTCTTGTACCATATTCCCAAGTATCGATTCGTTGAATTTCCAGGATTGAAGAACCCGAACTCGAACAGGCCACCTGATGAAACCAATGTTTCCCCATCTCTGATGCTCCGAGAGGTGTCTATAGTATCATTTTCAGCATAGATTGCATGGATTATCAGTAAGCAGATCAAACGTAAGAGTAATGAACTGCTTCCAGATTTATCCATGCCTGCATTTATTTTTTGAGCCTTTTCTTTTCTTCTTATAGATCCCCTTTTTTTTTTTTTTTTTGAATTACCTTTTCTTCTTCGAACACTCAGTCTACCACCGCGTTGCGTCAGTTTTCAAAGAAAAAATTACTAGTGGGTCTTATTGTGATTGATAATGCGAGTAAATAATACTCCCTCCGTCTCGTGATAAGTGTCACACTTTTCATTTTTGAACGTCCCAAAATAAATATCACACTATACATTTACTAAAAATGAACATAAAAAAGTTCCATTTATTTACATTATAATAATATATCTCACTACCTCTCTCCTCCCACTTACATTATAATAATATATATCCCACTATCTCTCTCCCCCCACTCACATTTAAATACAATAATTCTTAAAAATAAGGCCGAACAGTAAATGTGACACTTATCACGGGACGGAGGTAATATGTATTATTAAAATTAGATACTATTTAATGAAGTTCAAACGAAATTTATGATAAGGTGGTAAGTTTGAGGTTCATTAGGACAACTAGTCATGTCACGATCTTCTACCTGATATACAGAAGTCAACCAAAAAATAAAAGTCAACCCAACAATAAGACTTGGAATCATGGAGCGATGAGTCATTTTAATTTTCATTTACATTATAGTCTGCATTTTTATGCCATATCTTAATTTGTAACAAACCAACCTAACCAGTGGTTCGTCATTCAAAGGCTTGTGTAATTGATGGGGTGATCAATTCAACAATTCTCAATTCAAATGCACTAGCTTGGGATTTGAATATGAGTTACATCATTATTAATACTTTGAAAATGTTAGTTGAGTCAACAATAAACAATGAGGGTTTACTTTGACCTTGCAAGTGGGAGGAGTGTAATTTTCATTAGGAATTAAGTCCAACATTGAAAAATAGGCATGCTCATAGTCACAGATACTGCTTTGTTATGGATTTTACTGAACCTTTTACAGCTATAATTTAACCAAGATATTATTACAAGTTCCTCTAAAGTCTGCACCACCAAACCTATTTTTACAAAGCTCACTTCTCAAACTCTTACTTTTAGAGAAAATGGCTAAAGGGAAAAAAGAATGAGTAGAATTGTTCTCTATCTGCCCTCTGGCATTGTGATTGTAATGTGATTCCCTGAATGCCCTCCATTTGTGCTGCTTGAACTCTGAGCACCAAAAATATCTTTTTCAGTGAAAAATCCAGGTTGCTTAACTTGAGGCAGTTCAACTTCATTTCCCAGCATGAAAACAACAGAAGACATATTTGGCCTGTCTTCTGGAGATTGTTGCACGCACAACAATGCCACATGGATCGAGCGAAGCACTTCAGACATGTTGAATGATTCACCAATGGAAGGGTCTACTAGTTTGTACAAGTTGTCTTCGTTATAATTTCTCCATGCCTGTCCAAAATTGTGAACGATTTAGATGATACATTTTTGGGTACATATGTTTGAGTAGAAGAAAAATAATAACACTTACATGTCCTACAAGGTTGAGATTCTGATCTTTAAGGAAGAATCCTCTGTTTCTCCTTCCACTCACAATTTCTAGCACAAGAACACCAAAGCTGAACACATCGGACTTGACTGAGAAATGCCCGTCTATTGCATATTCAGGAGACATGTATCCACTATAATGGAGTATTAACAGGACAGCTAATGTTAGAAGGTATCAAGAGTGATCAGATAAAGAAGTTTGTTGAGCTTCTTACTATGTTCCAACAACTCTATTCGTCTGAGCTGCAGTTTCGTTTCCTCCAAAAGTCCTGGCTAAACCAAAGTCTGAGATTTTCGGATTCATGTCAGCATCTAACAATATGTTGCTAGCTTTGAGATCTCGGTGGATAATTCTCAACCTAGAATCTTGATGAAGATACAATAGTCCCTTTGCAATTCCATTGATAATATTGAAACGTTTTTCCCAATCAAGTAGCATACTTTTTGTTTTGTCTGTCAAAACATACAGTGGAGTTGTTTTGCATAATTAAAAACACGACAAGAAACAAAAAGCTTACGCCTTTCAATCTACTGTTAGATAATAAAACTGCTTACCAAATAGAATCAAGTCGAGGCTACTGTTAGGCATGTATTCGTAGACTAACATGTTCTCCTCTCCCTCGATACAACATCCTAAAGTTCTAACCAAATTGCGATGCTGAAGTTTGGTAATCAAGATCATTTCATTCTTCAACTCATCAACTCCTTGTGTGGAGGTCTTTGACAAGCGTTTCACTGCAATTTCCTGACCGTCTTCCAGCATGCCCTATGATCAACACTTGGAAATGTGAAACACAATAAAATGTTGGGGTTTCGTCCTAACATTTCCCAACATATATTTGTTATATTTTCACATTATATAACTGCATAAATATATGAAGAAATAGTAGTATGTTATACCTTGTAAACTGGTCCAAATCCACCCTCACCAAGCTTATTATTGTTTGAGAGACTATCCGTAGCTTGCAAAATAGTAGATAAGTTGAAGAATGGCAAATCTGCTTCTTTTCCATGACTTCCACTAACTGGAACTAGAACTGCAACTCCAACTGCAACAGCGTAGAACATGAGTCAGAGAAGCAAATTACTAAAGGATACTATTTCAGATTTTCTTCATACCTTCTTCTCGCCTATATGGATTGTTCTCTCTCCTTCTTCTACAAAATAAAACGAGGCTCAGGCACACAAGAACAACACCAACAGCTGATGCAAAAGTCGCTATCAGTATCACCCTCGTCTTCCCTTTAGACTCTGCAACAATTTCAAAAAATATAATAAGCATATTTTTTCATGTTATATCCTCAAAGCACATGATCTCTTACCTAATTCAGTAGCAGCCAATCTGATATAAAGATCCTGTCCATCTTGATCTACAAATCTTATGTCTTTAAAATCCCCGTAATAAAACAGGCATCCACTCGCCTCTTCTCGCACATCCAACTGCGTGTACGCCATACAAGAACAGTTCTTCGAGCACTCCACTTCGCATTCTGCAAGGCGCATTCTCCGACCATCCAACGTGGAATTCCGCGCATCTGGCAACTTAATTCCAGGATACTTCAAAAACACATCTCCTCCACACTTCAACTCTGTCCTTCGAACGCATCCATTAGACCTTTCTCGATCTTTCACCACAAACTTATCAAGACATCCACAAGGCTGAGACTTCTCAGCGTTGCAGATACCATTTGCACCACACAAATTGTAAGCATCACAACCATCTTCACCCAAGTAGCTATAAATTTCCCATGCCTGGGATTGTCGATTCCATACCCAGCGATGTCCACCGCCATCCGGGTCCACTATAGACCTCGTAAGAATCGAAGTGTCTGCCATGTCTTCTTTATACTTCACCTCCCTCTCATTCATCAACACTGACCTGTAAATGGGCGTTGTGTAGATCGTGCTGTTATAGTATATTTTTGGTGCCCCGCTGAAAAACCGGCCATTCCAGGGCCCGATTCTGAACTGAACATCTTCGCCTCTTTTCACAATTATTTGTGGCAATCCTGCTGGATCAAAGTGTAAGGAAAACTCACCTGGAGATGGATCATCGTTGCTTTTCCATGACGAAATATAAGTCTCCACCCCTGTTACGAAATTCCATCCCAGGCTCATGCCTGGTAATAATGTGTTGGTTGGATAATCGAAACTCTGCCACACGAAATTCTCTACCCGGTCATCGTTCACGTCCTTCACCACCAGATTCCCAGTGTCTAGTAACTGTGCAATTGGATTTCTTACAGCAACAGATGTCGTCATGTTGGATGACCATATGATGGAACCATTGGAGTTATTGAACAGGGCCATAATTCCTGGTTGTGTAACCTGTAGAACACCTGAGTTGCTAGTGAGTGGAAATTCCCTGTTGGCAACCCAAACATATGTTCTAACTGATACATTCTTGTACCATATGCCCACGTAGCGATTCGAGGAATTTCCAGGGTTGAAAAACCCCAGTTCAAAAATCCCACCTGACGAGACCAGTGTTTCTCCATCTCTGATGCTCTGAGAAGTGTTTAATCTATCAATTGCAGCAGAAATGGAGTTGATCAGGGAGAAGATTATCAAACAGGATAACCAACCTTTTCGGAATTCTTCCATGCCTCCAACTATCTATGACCCTTCGTCGGAATTGCAAAGTGTCGCAAAATAAATGTATAGTTTGAAATTTAAGGTAGAAGTTGTTCCATTTCAAAGTAAAAGATTGAATAATGATGATCTTCAACTCCATAAAGTCACTCCTGTCTGTTGTCAAAATTTCAATATTTATTAATACTAAGATTATATTTATATTTCGTGTGATTATTGATGTGCACAAAGTCTATACCCGTGAAATAAAATATAGTAATCTGGCATTTTTACTCGTGAGTTTTGGTCCACCAAAGACTTGGAATTGTCTTTTCGTTTGACTTAGAAATATTAATAATTATTTAAGGAGTCCGTCCAATATACGTCAGCTATGAATTTCGTACCCGGCTAGCTTTTCATCCAGTGCGATCTGTGCTAAGCCGCGTAAAAGCTAATGATTTATTGATGATCCCTGTTCAGGTTTCAACTGTTATTATTTCTACTTGCTTTGATGATTTTCAAATCTAATTAAGAAATGATTTATATAAAAAAATGATGTTTAAAAATAAAGGGATTATGCCAACAGAAGTAAACTCTATTAACATATCAAGATCAGAGACACATGTATTGTATTCACTTGCTCATATATACAAAACAATCCTATCTGCCCTCAAGCAACGTATCCGAAATTTGATTCTCTGAATATGATTTGTTTAGTGTAGTTGAATTCTCGGCAGAAATAACATCTCTTTCAGTGAAAAAACCAGGTTGCTTAGCCTCAGGTAGTTCAACTTCATTCCCCAGCATAAAAACAACAGAAGACATGTTTGGCCTGTCTTCTGGAGATTGTTGCACGCACAACAACCCCACATGAATCGAGCGTAGCACTTCAGACAAGTTGAATGAGTCGCCAAGGGAAGGGTCGACTAGTTTGCATGAGTTGTCTTCTTTATATAGTCTCCATGCCTGTCCCATTTTTGAAATGGTTCAGAATCAATATATACACTTTTTGCTACAAATGTTGCGTAGAGGAAATAACACTTACATGTCCTAGAAGATTCAGATTGTGATCTTTGAGGGAGAATCCTCTGTTTCTTTTTCCGCTCACAACTTCTAGAATCAGAACACCGAAGCTGAATACATCTGATTTGATTGAGAATAGGCCATCTATTGCATATTCTGGAGACATGTATCCGCTATGCAAAAGAGAAATAACAAGAAAAGAGTCATGTTACAGGATAGATTGGAATCAGATAAACCAAACTGTTGACCTTCTTACTATGTTCCAACAACTCTGAGTGTTTGAGCTTCAGTTTCATTTCCTCCAAAGCTCCTAGCTAGACCAAAGTCTGAGATCTTTGGGTTCATGTCAGCATCCAGCAATATGTTGCTAGCTTTAAGGTCTCGATGAATAATTCTCAACCTTGAATCTTGATGAAGATACAATAGTCCCTTGGCAACTCCATTAATAATATTGAAACGTTTTTGCCAATCAAGTAACATACTTTTTGTTCGATCTATCAAAACATAGTGTGGAATTAGTATTCTCGCTTGTGATGAATGATCATTTCGTTCATCCTACTTATGTGGTGCTAGTTTAATCTAAAAGTGCTTACCAAATAAAATCAAGTTGAGGCTGCTATTAGGCATGTATTCGTAGATCAACATATTCTCATCTCCATGGATAGAGCATCCTAGAAGCCTCACCAAATTTCGATGCTGAAGTTTGGCTATTAAGATCACTTCATTCTTAAATTCATCAACTCCCTGTGTGGACGTTTTGGACAAGCACTTCACAGCAATTTCCTGTCCATCTTCTAGAATGCCCTAAAGCCAAAAATTTGTGAATGTGAAGACCAATAAAACACCATTTGTTCAGTGTATCAATTTAGCAAGTTGTGATTATGTCACATTGGTCTGATAGATTCATGTTATTTTCACTAAATAACTACGTAAACCTGTGATCAAACCACTATATTATACCTTGTAAACAGGTCCAAATCCACCCTCACCAATCTTATTTTTGTTCGAGAAACTATCTGTAGCTTTCAGAATTGTAGAAAAGTCAAAAAATGGCAACTCAGCTTCATCGCCATGGCTTCCACTAAATGGCCCTGCAAACCATGCAGCATGAGATAGAGAAGCAAGCACTAAAAGCAGCAATATTCTTCATACATACCTTTTTTCTTCCCTCTCATATTTGAATCCTTCGTTCTCTTCTGAATACAAAATAAAATGAGGCCCAAGCACACAAGAATCATTACTGCCAGTGATGTAAAAACAGCTACCAATACGACTCTTTTTTTGCCTTTAGAGTCTGCAGTATTCTCCATCCAAACAAAACAATAAGACAGTACATATAAATAATGTTAGATTGTGAAAGCAAATGTGGAAAAAATATTAAAAATCTTAATTACCCAAATCAGAAGAAGCCACCCTGATGTAAAGATCTTGTCCACCTGTATCCATAGTTCTGATGTCAATCAAATCTCCATAGTAAAACAGGCATCCACTCCCAGGTTCGCTGATATTCAACTGCGTGTACGCCATACAAGTACAATTCCTTGAGCATTCTGCTTTGCAATCTGCAAGGCTGATTATCTGATCATTGAACGATGAGTTTCGTGCATCTGGCAATTTAATTCCAGAGTAGATAAAAAATACATCATCTTGACAATTCATGGGCGCCCTTCGAACACATCCATGCGACCAATCTGTTTTAATCCAACTTTCTGGATCTTTCGGCACAAATCCGTCAAGACATCCACAGGATGGAGAGTTTTCAGCGTTGCACCTGCCATGCGCACCACATAAACCATAATTCTCGCATAGATCTGCTGGCATGGTTGTGTAAATCGACCAGGAGTTGGTCTGATAATTCCATGTCCAGCTCCGTCCATCACCACTCGAACTCACCTGATATCTTGAGAGAAAAAAAGGGCCAAGCTTGGAATCTGCCCTAAACCTTACCTCATTCTTGTTCATCCATAACAAATAACTGTACGTCGTAATATTTCTTACCTCTGGTGCCCCACTCCATCAAAGCCCATTCCAGGGTCCTAGTCTACACAGATAAGCTGAACCCCTTTTAAGGACTAATTGGGGATATCCAGTAAGATCCAAGTGAAGTGAATAATCCCCTGGAGATGGATCCTCGTCGCTCTTCCATGATGTCATATAAGTCTCCAACCCTGTTTTCAAATTCCATCCAAAGCTCAGGCCTGGTAAATATGAATCAGATGGATAATCAAAACTCTGCCACGCCAAATTCTCATCGTTTGCATTCTTCACCACAAGATTCCCCGTGTTCAGTAATTGTGCTGCTGGATTTTGCAGAGATTTCGTCGCATTGGATGACCAAATGATGATTCCATTAGTTTGATTGAGAATGGTCAAAATTCCAGGCTTTGTAATCCTTAAGACACCTGAGTTACTAGTGAGTGGAACTTGTCTGTTGGCAACCCAAATATATGTCCTAACTGAAATATTCTTGTACCATATGCCCAAATACCTATTTGTCGAATTTCCAGGACTGAAAAATCCGAGTTCGAAAATCCCAGCTGATGAAACCAATGTTTCTCCATCTCTAATGGTCTTAGAGCTATTTATAAAATCAGTTGCAGCAGAACTTGCATGGATGATCAGAGAGCAGATCAAAATAACAAGTAAGCAACTTTTCTGAAATTTATCCATGCCTTTTGTTTTTCTTTGTTTACTAACTTCCTAATCGCTGCTTCCATGGCATGGCACACCAATTTTCCTGAATACATCAGTGTTTGAGATTTATGGTATACTTGCTGATGATTGATACTGACCAGGTCAAATGAGTTATAGACATGTATGAATTGGTCTGTTTTGAGCATTTAATGTCTTAAACTGGCATGATAGAGCTCATTCATATTTGTTGACCCACTCAAAAGCTAGAGTAAATGTCATTTATGATTATTGATGAGATTGATATGCATTTCCTCTTGTTTTGTAGTTTAGCAGGATTGCTACATAGTTACTATGACACGTGTATTAATTGTTGATATAGACATAACTGAGATTTCTTCATCTTTTCATGATCATCATTACTGAAATTCTTTTTACTTATTATATTAGCAGTGAACATATCAAGTTGTGTTTATTTACTTCTTAGGTATTTATGGAAATACAATAGGACCTTTTTAGGCCTCCTAAATAATTTTGGGACCATTCCTATGTAATCTATTTTTAATCATTAGGCTGTTCTATTTAAAGTCGCATACAGTTAAACAAACTCTGTAACAAGTAACTATTTCTTTGATGGGCCCCAGCCCACAGTATCATCAAGGACTAATTATCAGGGTTTTTTTTTTTTTTTTCCTTTTAACTAAAGATCAGATATTGGAGTTTCACAAGGAGCGTTTGCTTAGTTTACAAGTGCTTTAAAGAAGTTGTCATATGAGAAAAAAAAAAATTGTAATGATGTCTTATTTAAAATTCCAATCCAAGTTGGTTTTCGATCATCAATTAAGTTAGTAATTTTTGTACTTCATCATATCTGACAGAATATTCCATAGTGAGATTCAACTAAGTGCATAGCACATGAGTTTGACAGGAAATTAATTTCTTAACCACAATCATTTAAGGATTTTTTTGAACAAAACAAGCAATTAGTTTGAGCAAACAACAATTCAAAAAACAGATAAGATTTAACTTCTACAATAGAACCAATCAAGTTTTTAACAATAATAACTTTGTTAATCTAACAGCCAACAGAAATATATGCATCTAAATTTAGTTGTGTGGGTACCTGAAGTGCATTAGCATCTGTTGTCATCATATTTGTTATTTTCCCAGATGGAAACTGCTCACAACCTTCATTTGAATGCCGTTAGGACTTGCAAACAATGACTAAATTCAAATCAAATCAGGGCACAGCTACATACCAAATTTCAATACCTGCCTCCAAGGCTACAATTCAATGCACGTAAAAGCCATGGTATCGATCTCTTAGCTTCTTCTTCCCAATAATTCTGAAACCTGTGATAATCGAAAGTTAAAGAGGTTATGAAGATATTTTATTTAATGCATGCATGTAAGGAGAGTAGACAACAATTTACACACAAACTTTCTGCTCAATGTCCAGGTCTGATCCCAAAGATATGGTATTTGTAGGCTTGATGCATAAGGGATCCAATCAAAGTAAATCCCTACAAAATGAAGACACAATATTGGTGAGAAGTTAAGTAAGTAATATTTTAACGTTGATATCCTTCTAGTGTGTCATATTGTTTGCTAAATGGAACAAAGTTGACAAAAAATATAACTGAAGTATAATCACCATGAAATGATAGAGGTATCTGGCCATAGTCCAGTGAACTTCAAAGTGAACATATTATCTAATAAATGATGTCATTTGAGTACCTGAAAAGACCCAACGCTATCAAGAAAGTTTCAAGTTAGCTAGATAGGATTAGCACAAACCTGCATAAAAGCTTTCAGTTGTTAAACATGGAAGTATGATGTAAACGGCTTTACTATTGACAACTAAAAAAGAAGACTCGGTTAATTTTTCTAATGTATGTAATTAAAGACCAAATTCTATTCCTATATTTCATTCTCAAACAACAAAAGAACTGAATTAAATTACAATTCGCACAAGATGAGTAGATTGAGGGTAAATTATAGAAACTATAATTTGTTTTTGAGGCTCTCCAAATATTATGAAGAGATATACCTTCACACATGAGCAAGGTGAAAACACACTACCAGTGATCTGCGTAAAGCAAAAATAGCAATTTAGCACAGATACCCCCATCAAGTGCCATAAACATACAAAACGAATAAGCTGAAAATCTTCAGAAGACAAAGAAAAAAAAGAAAAAACAAAATGTAATATCTGTGCAACTTTTCTTAATGACTAGCTAATAATCACAAAAAGAATGGTGAGTCAAAACCTCATTTTTAATTACCATTTTATTTATAGCATCAAGCAGATAGAAATAAAAAGCCTCTGCAGATACCTCTCCATCAATGAAAAGTGTAATTGTATTGTTGGCAACCATCGACAATATGTTGGATAACCTGCATTGCCACACGATCAGATGATTGGAGATTTCTTTAAATTAAAAAAATTGGGATACAAGTACAATTACCTCACCTTTTCTGGAGGGTCAGCGTAAAAATGGCGAGGGAAAAGTAGTCAAATAAAAATAAGGACTTAGTCTCAGATGTGACTGTCATCAACACTCATGACAACCTGATAAACAATGTCTACCAGGTCAATGCCTATAGTGCAGTCTGATCCCGAAGGTCGGGTTTTGTAGGCTTGCTGCATAAGGGGAGTCATCCAATCGAAGTAAATCCCTACAAAATGAAGAAAAATAATATTGGTGAGAAGTTTCAAGTTATCAACACAGTTTCAAGTTGGCTAGATAGGAATATAGGATTAGTGCAAACCTGCTAAAAGCTTTTAGTTGTTAAAAATGGAAGTTGTGATTTCTAGGATCACATACCATTTAAGCTCTCATTTTCAGCACTTGCAAATGTTATGCAAAAAGTGAGGCTTGGAGAAAGATTGTCCGGAAAGGCAAGTAATACACATAACAAACATATGATGTGAAGCATTTACTTTGATCTTGTTATACGTCAATCAAATCTGATCCTATATCATTGAGATTCTAGATGCTAACAATATTGAACAATATTATTTTACCTCTATATCAAGCTATTAACATTCAGTAGCTCACCACTTATAACCTGACCAATATAATACACTTTCTTGCCATGTTAAAATAGATCTCCTCCTTCACCGCCAGCACTATTCCAATCCCCAATAAAAGTTCTGTCTCATCTCCAAATCTTGTATTCTTCCAGCCTACAAAAATTTCCCAGAATGATCTAATTTAATTATAGTCTTGCAATGTTGAACATAATAATAACTAGCAAATAGAACCTATATAATAGTTTTAACCTCTTGAAGCCATTTGAAAAGACAGAGGAACAGCCCAAGAGTCATTGTATACCGGCACATATATTAGTGATGAATATTTCAATGCTGCAGAGTAAACATTACCTGCTTAACATAGAGATCCACCGAGAGTAATAGATGAATCAGGAAGATTGTCTTTCAAAGAAAGGCCACTTCTCTCTAGAACCCTGGATAAAAATAGCAGAAGGGTCACCAATTTTCAGAAGAAAAAAATAGTCTTTTATTTTAGAAACGATAAATTAAAAGAAAAAACTCCACTGGATGGAAGGCCAATGAGAGCATCTCCAATGTCGATGTTTTACCATCAATAACTGAGTCCTTTCTTATTATGCCAACAGCAAAGCCGCTTACTCATACTCACCTTCTGCATAATATAACAAGGCATCTCTACGGTCAGAAAGACTTGCTAAACAATGATTAAAATTCAAATAAAATCAAGGGCTCAACAACAGAAACAGATTTTAATACCTGCCTCTAAGGCTACGATTCAAAGCACGTAAAAAGGCCATGGTTTTGATCTTTTAGCTTCTTCCTCCCAATAATTCTGAAACATATAATAATCGAAAGTTAAAGAGGCTATAAAGATATTTTATATAATGCATGCATATAAGGAGAATAGAATACAATTTAGCCACAAACTGTCTACTCAATGTCCGGGTCTGATCACGAAGGTCTGGTTTTAGTAGGCTTGCTGCATAAGGAGAGTCATCAAATCGAAGTGTATCCCTACAAAATTAAGAAGAATAATATTGGTGAGAAGTTAACTCAATACTACATTTCAATATTGATATCCTTCTAGTATGTTCTTTAATATAATTGAAATATAAATCACTACGAAAAAATGATTGTGGTATCTAGCACCAACACTATCAAGACATTTTCAAGTTAGCTAGATAAGATTAGCACAAACCTGCATAAAAGCTTTTAGTTGTTAAACATGGAAGTTGTGCTTTCTTTCTAGGATTTCATACCATTTAAGCTCTCATTTTCAGCACCTGAAAATGTTGTGCAAAAGTGAGGCTTGGGAACAGGTTCTTTTGGAAGCAATTCTTAAGTGAGAGTTGGAAAAAGATTATCCGGAATACGTCAATCAAATCTGATCCTATATCATTGAGATTCTAGATGCTAACAATATTGAACAGTATATTTTACCTCTATATCAAGCTAGTAACATCAGCAGCTCAACCCATCATCACTACTTATAACCTGACCAATGTAGTACACTTTCATGACAAGTTAAAAGTTCATCTCATCTCCAGTCTTCTATACTTCCAGCCTACAAAAATTTCACAAAATAATCTAATTGAATTACATTCTTGCAATGCTGAATACTTATTTTTGTTTTTGAAGAAAAAAGAAATTATGAAAGAAGGAATGAGAAAGGATGAACATAATAATTACTGGAAAATAGAAGCTATATAATAATTCTAAACTCTTGAAGCCATTTGTAAAGAGGTGGAACAGCCCAAGAGTCATCGCGTATAGAAGCACTCTAAGGCACTAGTGATGACTTATTACAATGCTGCAGAGAAAACACGTTACAATTTTCAAGAAATCACTAGAGGCATTCATTACCTACTTAAATAATTGTGGATGCCATGAGAGGTCCATTCAAAGAAAATGGCCACATCTCTCTTAAACCCTGGATAAAACGGCAGAAGCGTCGCCAATTTAGAAAGAAAACAAGTAATCTTTTTATTATAAAGATGAGCAATTTAAAGAAATCATTAAATCATACTCACAAAGAAACACCAGATTCTATTCTATGCTTCATTCTCAAACAAGAAAAGAACATACTTGAATTGAAGACACGTCCCTCCAAGAAGAGTGTGGATGTCTTTGAGTTCCTGCGTCGGCACACGATCAGATGATTGAAATTTTATCTCAAGAAAACAGTTTGAATACAAGCATAACTGCATGCATCACCTTTACATTCTTCAAGAACGCCCAAGAAACCTATCAAGAACGTCCAGAAATCCATCAAGAACTTCAAAGAATCAAGAAACAATAGGGAAATCCATCAAGAACTTTAAAGAATCAAGAAACAATAGGATGGCTGAGAAACAAACGCAGAAATTCGTGGAATTCCGAATCGTTGCTTACTTCAGCCAGAGCGAGGGTAAATGAAGAGAATTTAACTCTAGTAATTTATGTGAGGGTAAATGAAGAATTCAACACTGTTACACCGGTAATTTATAGATATAGAAGATTAAGTAAAATAAATTTTGGAAACCCTCAATTTAAGTATGGTAAGATTTTTTTAAGCGCGTTTATTTTATTTCTTGAAAAAAAAAAAAAAAAGAGTCTAATTTATTAATGGCAAGTATTTTTAAGTACCGTTAGTTTAATAATGAATAATTGCCCTTATTATTACCATGATTTATATAAGTATGGTAAGTTTTTTTTAAGTACTGTTAGTTGAATAATGAATAATTGCCCTTATTATTACCATGATTTTATATAAGAATGGTAAATTTTTTTAAGTACCGTTAGTTTAATAATGAATAATTGCACTTATTATTACTTTTATATAAGTATGGAAAGTTTTTTGCTTTTGACAACTGTTAAGTGTTTTTTTTAAATAAATGGTAAGTTTTTTTAAGTACCGTTAATTTAATAATGAATAATTTCCTTTGTTATTACCATGATTTTTATATATTATAGCTGTTAGAAAATTCTCGAACCACTAGTTTTCATTTTTTTAATACGAAATTAGGGATTTAAGGGGTGTTTTTTTGGTTGGGGGGGGGGGGGGTGGGTTTGGGAATGTTTTTATTTCGGTTTTTGTCCATTTCGGTCTTTTTGAAACATAATAATCAAAATACTTAAATATATATATTTTAAGACAAGTTCTTCTAAATATACATTTTTTTATTAAATATTAAATATCGTATATATTTGTGTACGATGGACTCAGTTATTTAAAGATCTATATTCAAATTCTTTTATTAATATAAGATATATACTTACATAATCTAATGTAAATCTTGTATTAAAACCATTTCAATTAAAAAATTAGAAAATTTCATGGCCCTTAATATTTAAATTGGGATGGAAGGCCCAAGTGGTGAATTCCATTAAGTGGAAAAGAAAAAAAAAAAAAAAAAAACAGAAACAGAAAGTAAACTAATATTAGCATTCAACAAGATAAATAAATACAAATGGGAAGTACAACAGAATCCGTTGATATTAAAATTAATAATTTAACCTTATATTTTATTATTATTACTCTATTTTTTTAGTTATTTATTGTTGCGAATGTAGTCCTTTGTTGCACTTTTTCTCTTGAATTTTATGTTACTTTTTAAATATTACCATCTCTACTCAAATATTGCATGTACAAAAATCAATGAATTTATTTGACAAATAAAATAAAACAGATTATAAATTCTGAAAAACGCAATGATTCCCGTTTTTATAATGTTTACAATGACAGTTTATCTCCTAATTAATATGATCTTTATGCCAACATCATCTGGATCAGAAACACATTTACTCACTTGCTCATGCATACTTTCCTATCTGCCCTCAAGCAACGTAACAGTAATTTGATTCTCAGAATTAGTTTCGTTTAGTTTGGTTGAACTCTTGGAAGCAAAAACATCTCTTTCAGTGAAAAAACCAGGTTGCTTAGCCTCAGGTAGTTCAACTTCATTCCCCAACATAAAAACAACAGAAGACATGCTTGGCCTGTCTTCTGGAGATTGTTGCACGCACAACAACCCCACATGAATCGAGCGTAACACTTCAGACATGTCGAATGAGTTGCCAAGAGAAGGGTCTACTAGTTTGCTTGAGTTGTCTTCTTTATATAGTCTCCATGCCTGTCCCAGTTTTTATATGGTTCAGATGATATATACATTTTTTGCTACAAATTTTGGGTTGAGGAAATAACACTTACATGTCCTAGAAGATTGAGATTATGATCTTTGCGTGAGAATCCTCTGTTTCTTTTTCCGCTCACAACTTCAAGAATCAGAACTCCGAAGCTAAACACATCCGATTTGATTGAGAATAGCCCGTCTATTGCATATTCCGGAGACATGTATCCACTTTGCAAAAGAGAAATAACAAGAAAATAGTCATGTTACAAGATATGATTGGAATTAATTAAAATCAGATTGTTAGACTTTCTTACTATGTTCCAACAACTCTGTGTGTTTGGGCTTCAGTTTCATTTCCTCTGAAGCTCCTAGCAAGACCAAAGTCCGATATCCTTGGGTTCATGTCAGCGTCTAGCAATATGTTGCTTGCTTTGAGGTCTCGATGGATGATTCTCAACCTCGAATCTTGATGAAGATACAATAGTCCCTTTGCAACTCCATTGATAATATTGAAACGTTTTTGCCAATCAAGTAACATACATTTTGTTGGATCTGTTAACATAGTGTGGAGTTAGTTTTCTCTTGTTGTATCCTCATATACTGCTAAGTGCTTACCAAATAAAATAAGGTCGAGGCTGCTATTAGACATGTATTCGTAGATCAACATGTTCTCATCTCCATGAATAGAGCATCCTAGAAGCCTCACCAAATTTCGATGCTGAAGTTTGGCTATTAAGATCACTTCATTCTTAAATTCATCAACTCCTTGTGTGGACGTTTTGGACAAGCACTTCACAGCAATTTCCTGTCCATCTTCTAGAATGCCCTAAACCCAAAAACTTGTGAATGTGAAGACCAATAAAATGCAAGTTGTAATCATGTCACATTTGTCTGAAAGTTTCATGTTAATTTCAAACAATAACTACGTAAAGCTGTGAAGAAATTGAACAACAGTACTATACCCTGTAAACAGGTCCAAATCCACCCTCACCAAGCTTGTTTTTGAATGCAAAGTTATCAGTAGCTTTCAGAATTATAGATAAGTCGAAAAATGGCAACTCAGCTTCATCGCCACGGCTTCCACCAAATGGCCCTGGAATTATGCAACATGAGATAAAGAATGAAGCACTAAAAGGAGCAATATTCTTCGTACATACCTTTTTTCTTCTCTCTCATATTTGAATCCTTCTTTCTCTTCTGAGTACAAAATAAAATGAGTCCCAGGCACACTAGAATCATCACCGCCAATGATGTAAAAACAGCTACCAATATGACTCTTCGTTTGCCATCAGAGCCTGCAATATTCTCCATCCAAACAAAATCAATAAAACATTCTATGCATATGATGTTAGATTCAGAAACCAAATGTAAAAAAAAAAAAGATTAAAATCATAATTACCCAACTCAGAAGAAGCCATTCTAATGTAAAGATTTTGTCCACCTGTAGCCAAACTTCTAATGTCAATCAAATCTCCATAGTAAAACAGGCATCCACTTCCAGCCCCACTGATATCCAACTGTGTGTACGCCATACAAGAACAGTTCCTTAAGCATTCAACTTTGCAATCTTGAAGGCTCGTTCTCTGATCATTGAACGATGAGTCTCGTGCATCTGGCAATTTAATTCCAGAATACATCAAAAACCCATCTCCTACACACTTCAATGGCGTCCTTCGACTGCATCCACCAGACCAATCTGTTCTAACCCAACTTCCAGGATCATTCGGCACAAATTTGTTGAGACATTCACAGTACGGAGAATTCCCAATATTGCAAATGCCATGAGTACCACACAAACCATAGCCATCACAGTTATCTGTTGGCATAATGTTTGCATAAACGGTCCAGGCCTGGGTACGAGAGTTCCACGTCCTACGCTGTAGATCACCGTTCCAACTCACTGTCGACTTGGAAAGAACAGACCGATCAACAGTGACTTCCTTATAGATTACCTCATTCTTATTCATCTGAAAAGCCAACCTGGCAGTGGGATCATTCTTCGTGTCTGGTGCCCCGCAGAAACGGAGCCCATTCCAGGGTCCGATTCTATACTGGACTATACTTTTACCTCTTCTTATTACAACCTGTGGATATCCAGTGGGATCCAAGTGAGATGAATACTCTCCTTCACCTGGATCATCACTGCTTCTCCATGACAAGAAGTATATCTCCAACCCAGTTACAAGATTCCATCCGAAGCTCATGCCTGGTAAATACGTGTCCGTTGGATGATCGAAGCTCTGCCAAACGAAATCCTCTGCCCTATCATCGTTTGCATCCATCACCACCAGGTTCCCTGAGTCTAACAACTGTGCTGCGGGATTTCTAACTGATCTCGTTGTGTTTGATGACCATACGATGATGCCATTAGTAGTATCGAGAATGGACAAGATTCCAGGCTTTGTGACACTGAAGATGCCTGATTTAGTAGTGAGTGGAACTTGTCTGTTAGCAACCCAAACGACTGTTTGAACTGTTAGATTCTTGTACCAGATGCCTACGTATCGATTCGCAGAATTTCCAGGACTGAAAAATCCGAGTTCAAACATGCCACCTGATGAAACCAATGTTTCTCCATCTCTTAAGCTCTGAGAAGTATTTATAGTATCATTTGCAGCAGAAATAGCATGGATTGTGAGTAAGCAGATGAACAATAAGGAACTTTTCTGAAACTCATTCATGATCACTCAACTTAGTTTTGAGCCTTTCATTTAATCAACTAATTTATCATCATAATTCCTTCCAGCTTTCGCACACGCGGCATCATAACAGCGCAATATTATATACAACTATTTAATACTTGATTTGACGTTATTTCATCAGTATCACTAAAAGATTTGGACATAGACTAACAATATTTAAATAAACTTGAATTTATTTTAACTTGTAGTATATTTCTCAACATAAAAATCATTAATTGGGCCTCCAACATAATCATTCGTTAAATACAGATTTCTTTTTTATCACAATTTAAGTTTTATTCATAATTTGAGAAATTTTTTTTTTCCAATTGTGGAATGCTCGACAGAATTAATAATCACTGATGGATGATGATGAAGCTTAGAACGCTCGAAGAATTTTGCAAAATTGAGTGATACAATATATTACCTCCTTTGATAATTTTCCTATGACGAAATGATGTATATCCTTGAATCAAAATATTAAATACATAACAGAATTTTTCAAACTAAAAGTTATGACACGATTGCTATAGTTACCAACATGACAACGACATCTGGACAATCTGGAAAAAGAAATGTCTAATAGTCTTTAGATTATATATATGCTTGACTTGGTCTAAGACGCAAATACAACTCATGCGAACAATTATATCATTTACGCATTGACAAATTCACACAAATGCCACGTAACATGCTCACTCATAATCACAAATATAGTCGACTACACACTTACAATTGTGCGTGACTATACACTCGATGATGCGGCCATAAATGGCATTTCAATAAAATAAAATAAAAAGATGATTAATATTACAAGTGAAAGTCGATACAGTGACATTTATCCAAATTTCTTGGAAATTTTTGTACATGTCATATGCAGATTTATTGGATCCACTAAAAGCAGTATTGAAAAAAAAAAAAAACTAAAAAGGGGTATTACTAATTTGGTTTAGACTTGGTCAATCATGACACTACTTAAGATTTGTCGAATTAGTAGTTCGATAATTCTTTATCTTCCATGAAGCATGGTATTGGTAATTTGATTCATAGAATTTGTGGAATAAGAGCTGCTAGAACTCTGCATGGCAGAAACATCTCTATCTGAGAAAAAACCAGGCTGCTTAGCCTGAGGCAGAGCAGCTTCATTTCCTAGCATGAAAACCACTGATGACATGCTTGGTCTATCTTCTGGACTTTTTTGCACGCACAACAATGCCACGTGGATCGAGCGCAGCACTTCAGACATGTCGAATGAGTCTCCTAGCGAAGCATCAACTAGTTTGCATGACTTGTCTTCTTTGTAAAGCGTCCATGCCTGTGCACAATTTGAAGAAATTGTTATAATGATGCTTTTGGGCTACAACAGAAGAAATTGTATTACTTACATGTCCAAGAAGGTTGAGACTGTGATCTTCGAGGAAGAATCCTCTGTTTCTCTTTCCGCTCACAATTTCTAGCACAAGAACACCGAAGCTGAATACATCTGATTTGATCGAGAACAGCCCGTCTATTGCATATTCTGGAGACATGTACCCGCTGCAACCAAGAATTAACAGAGAAAATAATGTTAATGTTACAAGATATTAATGGGAAATTGGACATTCGGTTTGTTGAGTTTCTTACTATGTTCCAACAATTCTGCGCGTCTTAGCTTCTGTCTCGTTTCCTCCAAAACTTTTGGCCAGGCCAAAGTCTGAGATCTT
Source organism: Scutellaria galericulata (assembly GCA_946896805.1). NCBI lineage: Eukaryota > Viridiplantae > Streptophyta > Magnoliopsida > Lamiales > Lamiaceae > Scutellaria > Scutellaria galericulata. Next base: position 24,794,717 of record OX335785.1, read on the forward strand.
TGGATTCAAGTCATCATCTAGCAATATGTTGCTGACTTTGAGGTCTCGATGGATGATTCTCAATCTGGAATCTTCGTGAAGATACAACAGTCCTTTTGCAATTCCATTGATAATCTGGAAACGTTTCTGCCAATCAAGTAAAATCCTTTTTGTTTGATCTGCCAAACATTATTGAAATTAGTATTATGTCTCTTGTTATATTAGGTTAGCACTATAATGAAATCCTCCAAACTAGATTGGACTTGCTCACCAAATAAAATCAAGTTGAGGCTATGTTTAGGCATGTATTCGTAGATCAACATTTTTTCATCTCCTTCGATACAACATCCTAGAAGCCTCACCAAATTCCGATGCTGAAGTTTTGCAATTAAGATCACTTCATTCATCAATTGGTCAACCCCTTGTGAGGAGGTTTCCGACAAACGTTTCACTGCAATTTCCTGTCCATTTTCCAGCACGCCCTACGACCAAAATGTATACAGTCATGTGTCCGATAAATTCATGTGATTTTCACATGATAATTGCATATAAAGATGAAAAGAAACTCTAGTATTATATATATACCCTGTAAACAGGTCCAAATCCACCCTCACCAAGCTTGTTTTTGTTAGAAAAATGATGTGTAGCTTTCAGAATTCTAGATAAGTCGAAAAATGGCAACTCTGCTTCTTCGCAGCGACTTCCACTAAATGCCCCTGCAATTCCGCAACATGAGACAGAGAAACAAGCACTAAAAGGATACAATTGTAGTATTCTTCATACCTTCTTTTCTCCTATTTGGATCTCCCTTTCTCTTCCGACTATAAAATAAAATGAGGCTCAGGCACACGGCAACTGTTCCCACCACTGATAAAATAATCGCTATGAGTGTAACTCTTTTTTTTCCTTTAGATTCTGCAACAAGAACTCAATCAAACAGACTACATAAACATTCTTTCGATCTCAGATTCTAAAAGCAAATGGAACAAAGTTTTCAATGTCAATTACCTGACTTGATAGGAGCCATTCTGATGTAAATATCTTGCCCATCCTGAGCTACACTTCTGATGTCAATCAAGTCCCCATAGTAAAACAGGCACCCACTTTCATCTGATCTAATATCCAACTGTGTGTAGGCCGTACAAGAACAGTTCCTCGAGCATTCCGCTTCGCATTCTGCAACGTGCATTCTTTGAGTATTATATGTGGAATTTCGCGAGTCTGGCAATTTAATTCCAGAGTACATCAAAAACACATCTCCCTCACACGTAAACGGTGTCGTTCTAATGCACCCGTTTGACCTTATCCCGTCTTTCAGCACAAACCCGTCAGGACATCCACAGACTGAAGTGTTTCCAATGTTGCAAACCCCATTTGGACCGCACAAACTGTAGTTATCACAATTATCTATCCCCAAGAAGCTGTAAGACTTCCAGACTAGGGTTTGACGATCCCATAAAAAGGAATATCCTAAACCCGTCATGTTCGCAACAGCCCTGAAAAGAACTGAAGGGTCCTCCATTTCTTCCTTAAACCTTACCTCATTCTCATTCATCGTCACTGTCCTGTATATGGGCGGTAATGGATTAGCTGAACTGAAAAGGCTCACTTTCGGCATCCCACTGAACTGGAGACCGTTCCAGGGCCCGATTCTAAACAGGACGGTTTCACCTCTTCTCATAACTACTTGTGGAAATCCAGTGGGGTCCAAGTGAATTGTATACTCACCTGGAGCTGGATCATCTTTGCTCCTCCACGACGACAGGTATGTCTCGACTCCAGTTACGTAGTTTATGCCTAACCTCAACCCTGGTAAGAATGTATCTGAAGGATAATCGAAACTCTGCCATTCGAAATTCTCTGCCCCGTCATCGCTTGCATTTGCATCCTTCACCACCAGATTCCCTGTGTCCAATAACTGAGCACTTGGATTCGCCATGGACCTGGTTGCATTGGATGACCATATGATTGAGCCATTAGTGTGATTGAACAGGGCCAGAATTCCAGGCTGTGTAACCCTTAAGACACCTGATTTAGTTGTGAGTGGAGCTTCTCTGTTGGCAACCCAAACATATGTCCTGACTGTGATATTATTGTACCATATGCCAACATATCGATTCGTAGAGTTTCCGAGATTGAAAAATCCAAGTGCAAACATCCCACCTGATGAAACCAGTGTTTCTCCATCGCTGATGCTCTTAGAAGCATTTATGGTATCGTTTGCAGCAGTAACTGTAGGGATTATGAAAGAGAAGATCAACAAAAGGGGTAACGATTTCATTCCAAATTCATCCATGGCTACAGTTATTTTAGAGCTCTTCATCTAACAATCTATGATTTTCTTTTTTTATTATCTTCATTGAAGCAGTGCTGCCCTGGATCGTGGTAGATCAAAATTTTGGTTATTTACTTGGGTCAAATAATATTGTTTTTTTCTCCCAACCGCCAACTTCCTCTAACGTCAACGGTCAAGCCCACAGCCTCCCAGCCATTCTCATTAAGTTGCAGCACTGTAGCATGGGCAAGCGGACACTTGTCCCCTGAAATTTTAAACATGATTAAGGTTAGTTTAGGTATTTCACATTTTTATTAAAAAAAAGGATGAGAAAGATGCATGTATTAGCAATTAGCATATACGAATATATAATATTTTTCAAATTCGACTCTAATCCATCCATTAGTGTTATGGGAAAATATGTCATAAGGTGGATCCTCATTTGACGAGTCAACTAAATCAAACGTAGACCAATCTGCACAATCAAACTTGCAATTTGAAATGTATTAGTTGTCATTTAAAAAAAATTAGTTATTTATAACTAATAATATATTAATTTTTACTTATATAAGTACCACTTAATACATATAGTATTACATTTTACAAAACATAATCAACTTTTATTCTATGTGCAAAAGAGATTAGTTTGTAAAATACCATGTAATAATTGTAAATATTATATATCTACTACAAAAATAATTTGTTTTTCTTTTAAATTTCAAAGGATAATATGGTTTCACTCTTATCCCTACTGACTCAAACCCAAAATTTAAATTTGGATAACAATCACCATTTACCACTAAATTACAATATTTTATCTACTACAATAATATTACTTATCACTCACAAAAGTATTAATTGTATCTATAGAGTATTTTAATTATTCTTTAGTTAATTCTCATATAAGTGTTACACTTTAGTAAACAATTATTTACTTTTTCACTATATATGCACAAAATGTAATAAGCTTACAAAATATCATTTGATAAATTTAAAGTATTACATACTTATTATAATAGCATTACTTGTTATTCAGAAAATTGTTAGTTTTACACAACAAATTTCTTCTATATACAATGATTAGTTATTCAAAAAAAAAAAACTCAAACTTGTAAAATATATGTATGCATATGGATATAATTAAATATATGTTGATAGATAGATAGATATAGATGCCATTTTTTTTTTCTTTTTTACATTTACGATAATGAATGAAAAAGCACATCTAATAAAAAAAAACATGAAAATGCAAAAGCGAATTCTTTGACCTAATCAATTATAATGAAAAATCATTAGTTTTTACTTTTTACAATTAATTTATAAAGTACAAAATGTTTGGTAGGGTAGGTTTTAGTGTTTTATTTAATGGCAAGGTGGTGGTTATACTTATGGTCCGGCCCCACCAACTTGTGTTTCTTGAATGTTGAAAGATTTTGAATTAAAAGCCTAAATTACATCATTCAATAATATTGAAGCCCCCAATTATTTAAGCACTGGGCAGCTTAATACGTCATATTACATACTTGCAATTTCTCCAGATAATGAGATCCAAAGAAACCTTAAAAGCCTAATCTGGTTTTCTTTGTCGTTTGCTCCTTGAGTTCACATATTCTATCTACCCTCAACCAAGGTATTGGTGAATTGATTCATCGCTGAGTTTGCTGCAATTGAGCTTCCTGAACTCTGCGCATTAGAAACATCTCTCTCTGTGAAAAAACCTGGCTGTTTAGCCTCTGGCAACGCTACTTCGTTTCCTAGCATGAAAACCACTTGTGACATATTTGGTCTATCTTCTGGACATCTTTGCACACACAACAGTGCCACGTGGATCGACCGCAGAACTTCAGACCAGTTGAGTGAGTCTCCAAGAGAAGCATCTACTAGTTTCCCTGGTTTGTCTTCTTTGTAAAGTGTCCATGCCTGTGTGAGATTTGCAATGGGTTAATATTATGTTTTAATGATGCAACTGTTGGTCTTATGAAATCATATCACTTACATGTCCAAGAAGGTTGAGATTGTGATCTTCAAGGTAGAATCCTCTGTTTCTTTTTCCACTCACAATTTCTAGCACCAGAACACCGAAGCTGAACGCGTCTGATTTGATTGAGAACAATCCGTCTATTGCATATTCCGGAGACATGTATCCACTGTGAGAGTTAGAAACAAGTATGATGTTATAAGTTATCAGTGATAAATCAGCTTCTAGATTGTTGTGCTTAGTTCTTACTATGTTCCAACAACTCTGAGCGTCTTAGCTTCAGTCTCGTTCTCTCCAACACCTCTAGCTAGCCCAAAATCTGATATCTTTGGATTCATATCAGCATCTAGCAGTACGTTGCTAGCTTTGAGGTCTCGATGGATGATTCTCAACCTCGAATCTTGATGAAGATACAATAGTCCCTTTGCAATCCCATTGATTATACGGAAACGTTTTTGCCAATCAAGTAACATGCTTTTTGTTTGATCTGTCAAAACATAATACTATTGATGTATGATCATAAAATACTAATTCATATGGTACCAGATTCAAAGAGCTCTCACCAAATAAAATCAAGTCGAGGCTACTGTTAGGCAAGTATTCATAGATCAACATGTTCTCCTCTCCCTCTGCACAACATCCTAAGGTCCTCACCAAATTGCGATGCTGAAGTTTTGCAATCAAGATCACTTCATTCTTCAATTCATCGACTCCTTGTGAGGACGTTTTTGACAGGCGTTTCACAGCAATTTCCTGTCCGTCTTCTATAATGCCCTAAACCCAAAGATAGTGAATCATCAAATGCCTAAAGATGTTGCTTGTACAGTCAATTATTTAAGTTATATTCAGCCATGTTTTTTTCAACAGAATTATGTAAATCTCACATATTAATAACTGCATAACTTTATGAAGAAACTGTATTAACTCATTACCCTGTAAACAGGTCCAAATCCACCCTCACCAAGCTTGTTATTGTTTGAAAAATGGTCTGTAGCTTTCAAAATTGTAGATAAATTGAAAAATGGCAACTCTGCTTCTTTTCCATGATTTTCATTAAATGTCCCTGCAAATTGGAAAATGAAACAAAAACACTACTTAAAATCATCTTTTGGCCATAATTTTAGACAATCCTTCATCTTAAGCACACTTTCATAATACCTTCTTTTCTCGTATTCGCATCCTTCTTCCGCTTCTGCCTATAATACAAAATAAGGCTCAGACACACAACAACTATTCCAGCCACTGACGCTAAACTCGCAATGAGTATTACTCTTTTCTTCCCTTTAGAGCCTCCAACATTTTCTATACATACAAAAAACAATCAACATTATTATATCACATTCTTTAAGCTCTTTTTTAAGCACGAACATGTTTGAATAAATTATTACCTTTCTCTGCAGAAGCCATTCTGATGAAAATTTCTTGTCCCCCTGAAGGTAGATCTCTGATGTCAACCAATTCCCCATGGTAAAACAGGCATCCACTTCCTGATCCACTGATATTCAACCGTCTATACGCCACACAAGAACAGTTCTTCGAGCATTCTGCTTCGCATTCTGCCAGGCTCATCCTCTCCTCATTAAACGTCGAGTTTCTTGCATCTGGCAATTTGATTCCAGAGTACTTTAAAAATACATCATCCTTACAATTCAATGGTATCCTTCTAACGCATCCACTTGACCAATCTGTACCACTCCAACTGTCTGGATCTTTGGCCACAAACCTGAAGAGACATCCACAGGGTGGAGAGTTTCCAATAGTGCAACTCCCATATGCACCACAGATTCTATAGTCATCACAGCTGTCCATCGGAACGTTGCTGTAAACGGTCCAGGCTTGGGTTCGATAGTTCCAGGTCAACCGCGATGAGACACCGTTCGGATTCAATGTAATCCTGGTAATAACTGATTTCTGGACAAGATCTTCTCTGTACATCACCTCGTTCTTATTCATCCACAATGATAGCCTGTATATATCATCATTGCTGTTGATGTTCGATGCCCCACCCCATCGAAGCCCATCCCAAGGCCCGATTCTATACAGGTCAGCCCCACCTCTTTTGTTCAACATTTGTGGATAGCCTGTTGGATCCAGGTGAGCTGTAAACTCGCCTGGGCTTGGATCATCGTTGCTCTTCCAGGACGTGAGGTACGTCTCCACACCTGTTACGTAATTCCATCCAATATTCATGCCTGGTAAGAACGTATCGGATGGATAATTGAAGCTCTGCCAGATGAAATTCGGTGCCTTGTCATCACCTACCTCCTTTACCACCAGATTCCCTGAGTCTAGTAATTGTGCAGATGGGTTTCGCACGGATGTGGTGGCGTTGGATGACCATATGATGGTGCCATTGGTGTGATTGAACAGGGCCAAGATTCCAGGCTCTGTAACCCTTAAGACACCTGAGCTAGCTGTGAGTGGAACCTGCCTGTTTGCAACCCAAACATATGTCCTGACTGTGATGTTCTTGTACCATATGCCCAAATACCGATTTCCAGAGCTTCCAATACTGAAAAACCCGAGTTCAAACATCCCACCTGATGAAACCAATGTTTCTCCATCGCTGATGCTCTCAGAACTGTTTATTGTATCAGTTGCTGAAAAAATTGCTTGGATTATGAGTGAGACTGTCAGCAAAAAGGGTAAAGAAGTTTTTCGAAATTCATCCATATCTGCAGACTGCAGTTGTTTCTGGACTTCAAATTTGACGAACTGTTGTATATATATCTTCTTCTTCTGGTTGCTACCGTGGCATCATATGAGCTTGTCCTAAAATCAACTCAAGATCAACTCATGGTAGTCTAAAGTGTCCAAAAATCAAAAGAAATAGAAATCATGGTTTCACATGGATTAGTCTTCTAACTTCCAATCGTTGCAACCGCGGCATCATAGCAGCAACCTAAAGTCTCCTAAAACCACTACTGGTTTAGAATGTCTCTTAGAATATATGGTGCAAGTTGAAGCCCACAAGATACTCACATGAAGGTTTTTCTTATTTTACTAATTTCTATTCTCGTCTATATATGGTAATAAAATACTGTGGTGTGAATTATTGTTAGACCTGAGTACTTTAATGATTAGCAATCTAATGGCTCTTGAATAAATTTATTTTGAAATATTTTATAAATTCTTGCATGTTATGAGTTATAAGATCTTAGATATTAATTTAAGAATAAATTGTGAAGTGTGTGGCTAAAACAGTGGTGTGAGAACAAAGAAATTACCTGAATGATATTTTTAATTCTGTCATTTAAGTCAAGAGAACGCGACCTTTGAACAAAATAAGGTTGTCTTTCATTGACTTGTGGTTGTGATAACTATAACAATCTGTCAATTCTATCAATTTTTTGTACTTTTTTATATATCGATTTCTTATTCACATTGGCATGATGGTCCAATTAAAGACTCCTGATTTTCTTTCACAATCCTTTGTCACAGCGCACTTACGTAGAGGTTGTGATTCAAATCATTGATTAATCGCTTATGTAAATAAAGCCTGCAATATGAATAATATGATTATTTTAAAATAAGAGATATAAACATAAATAGAATATGAGATCTTGTAATTTTTATAACGTCCTAGTTCTAATAAACTTACATTATTCACTACAGTGGTATTTTACATTAAAATATTTTGAGTGGGTCCATATCAGTTCAGACGTCTTATTGGAATTTTTTTTTTTAAAGGAAAAAAAATGATAGCACACATAACAATGTTAATATGTTATGGAGAAAACGGATCGAAATAGACAAAGGTAAAGGGCAACCCCGAACCCGAAGGCCAGCTGCCATCTTTGAATTATGCTCTCTTGGTGACTTGGTGGTGTTCAGATTCAATTTAATCAATCCATTGATTATAAAGGTTTAGCACTATCTATGAATAAAAGATTTGCAAAAATTAAATATGAATATTTTTATGAGGATATAAATGAATTTATAAAAAATAAAAAAGCAAATCTTTACTCAAACTATGAGCTAAATATTCTACTATTAATATAGAAATAACTTTTTTAAAATAGGTGTACCCGACATAATTGGTTGTTAAGAAAACATGATTTTCAAATATTATTGGAGACTAACAAAAAAAATTACTTCCTTTTGAATAGGATCTCGGCTGTCACGCCCCGTTTTCTTTCATAAAAATTATCAGAGTTTTTCTTGTGGGCGTGAAGAAAGAAATGGGAAAAGACGTGCATGAAATAAAATAGAAAACTTTGGAAGAGATAGAAAAAGATTTTACAAATACAAACCCTCAACATCTAGCCGAAATAAATAAAACTTTAACATTTGCAACGGAAAATACATCAGGATCCATTTATAGAAAAAAGGGCGACATACACTACAAACGTGAATTTATATAAAACATTGTTCCGACCAGTTTTGAACAAGAAATCAAGAGAGAAGACTGGATATGACACCAACCTCTCTATGCATCTTGACTCTCGTAATTTCCTGTAGTGTGAGTACAGGTGGGGTGAATGCGTTGAATACACTCGTGGTAATAAACTCCGCATCTTATAACATGTGACATATATATAACTCAAAAATACATAACAATAGACACGTAATCACAGCACATAAAATACATAGCACGTAACTTGTAACCTATCCTTTAGGTGCGGCTCTTCCATCGTCTTACCCTGATAAAAGCGGTTCCTCATACCGTTGGTGTAATTTACGGATCACCACTCCCTCCGTGATAAAAACGGTTCCTCATACTGCTGGTGTCATTTATTTTTATGGGGACCATAGTCCCTTCATAGTATAAGGTATGACACATTCTTCATAGCATATAATCACATCATTTAGTATTTCACAACACATGCGTCAGAGTAGGGAAAACAGTAAACACATAAAGAGTTAGAAATTACCCCACCTCTGTCGAATAACATCTCGGAGGTACTCTGCTACAAGTTTAGGGGAAAAACGGCACCCCCTTTACGTCGCTCGTGTGCGGTGACGGTGGCGCCGGAGGCCAAACTAAGCCCGTACTCGTGACGGGATCGTTGAGTTCTACCTCTTAGTCCGAATCTTCTTGCCGGAAAAGTGACGGTCGGCAGCGGCAAAATGGTGGTGGTTGGCGGCGGTGGAGAGAAGGGAAGAGGTGAGAGAGAAAGTTTCTTCTCTTTTTATCCGTTTTTACTTCTTTTTGCTTTTCACTCTTCGTTTTCTTACTTTCGATATTAACCAAGACAAATGCTAGTTGACTTACTAGGGGAGGGATAAGTGTCATTATCATAGAGAGAGACTAGGTGTCTCTTTTCCAGTGACTAAGAGTTGATGACTATGTTACACAACAATTAAGCTTTCTTATCCACCTTTACTTAAATAAATCTATTAAATCTTGTCCTCAACTTTTATATTATATATATAGATACATATATATATATATATCATGTCACTAATATTAGTATTATGATATATTTTGTTTCAAGTACTATCATATATATTATACTGTGTGCGTACATGTGTGTATACTTATATATTATATATTTTGTATTTATTTATCTTTTATCTTTTTTTTTTAATAGCTTACACTTACTTATATTATTATTTACCAAAAATGTCTAAGTTACTATTCACTTAAATATTCTTTTTTTTTTTTTACCGTTCGTTAAGATTTTACTCTTTTCTTCGTCATTTGAGCTACGGGTCTCCGATTGACCTCTAGTTTGTTTCTATTTTCTCGTATTTCCGATACAAATCTCATGGTGAAATAATATTCTAGGTTCCGTGTCTAGAAAAATATACCCATCTAAAACCGGCGTTAAACACGTATCTGAACGCACATAATTAATTAGACAATCAGAAATTAACGCACATAAAATATTTAAATTTAAGGGTTTAATATTTAATTACTCAATTATTCTTCATTTTTGGTTCAGGACGCTACATCGGCAGTTATATTAATTGATATTGTATAAACAAAAATAACCATATTCTAAATCTGTTTTATTTAGTGTTAATATTATAAATTTAATTGGTGATAACCAATTTTTTGTTGTATAAATATTGTTGGAGATTAAATATTTTATTTAAAAAAAAAACTCTAAAGTGGATTAATTGGTGAGGGCAGGCAGACCGGGTTGGACCGAATGGAACATATAAACATGGCGGAGGCGGAACCCGTTAGGTGGGTTGTTGCAGTCAACCCCTCAATTTCGCAAAACCCTTTTCATATTTCTACTTGTACCCATTTTATTATATTTTTATCATTGCACCCACACCTAGAATATTTAAATATTCTATATCTCATTACTTAAAGACAAAAAAATTTGTACACCTGGTGCACGGATCCTAAATCTGTGCACTCAGGTCGACCCGCCACCCACTAGTATGTGTCTCTAGGTCACGGACAAAATCCGCTCAAACATGTTTCCAGGTGCCAAACTTTTATGTTATATTAACTATACATTTTAGTAGTGTTAGACATATATTTTAGTTATGTTAAACATACCTTTTATAAGGCTAGTTGTACCTTAGCATTTTTTTAAGACAAACATATTAATCTTTTATTTCTTTTAGTTGTAACTGTCATACATTTTAGTTATGTTAAATATACTTTTTAATTATGCTAGTTGTACTTTTATATACATAAATGTATGACTATGTTGATACATTTATGTAGTATTAGACATACCTCTTTATATAGTATTAAATATACCTCTTTATATAGTATTAAACATACCTCTTTATATAGTGTTATGCATACATTTATGTTATGTTATATTAGTCATACATTTTAGATTTTTACATGTACCTTAACATATTTTCAAATAATTATTAATATTTTTCATACTTTTTAGTTATATTAATCATACATTTTAATTATGTTAGTTGTACCTTTATATATATTACATAAATGTATGTTTATGTGGATATAAATGTATAAATAATATCACATAAATGTATGAGTAATATCATATAAATGTAAATATTTATAACGTGTGCCGTAATTAGGGTTTATGATTAAAGTATTATATAAAAGAATGATATTTGTATATTAAGGTATGATTAATATAATATAAAAGTATGACTAACATAGTATAAAAACCAGTGAATATTTTTTGTTAAGTTAAAGTATTGTACCAAGGATACGAAATCTGGACATAAAAGTATTACTAATATAATATTAAAAATATAACTAATATAATATAAAAGTATGACTAACATAACATGAAGATTAGGAAAAAAAATATGCGTCGAATTCGATCCGACCCAACCCAATTTGAATGCATGAATTTAAGATCCATGCACCAGTTGTGTAGGACACTGACTACATGTATCTTGTCACTATCTTTCTTTTTCAATATCTTTTAGTAATTTAATCAAGTCTGTTTCCTTCAAATCTAGTTGCGAGCATCCCAATGATAATCTCTATCTCTATCTCAAAGACCTCTATATTCTAAAATAGATTTTTTATACTTTATATTTCTCTGATCATGGTTGTAGTTTAATTTTGGTTATTATAATTTATATATATAGGAGCTTTTGATAATATTTTTTTCTGAATTATAATGGCTATTGTACAGATTAAAGAAGACAAATCTCCCATAATTCAAGACTTCAAGCCAATGGTCATCTGTTGAATGAGACTTTTAGTAGTCGCCCATTTATTCTTCTTAATTTTGGGCCTACCCACTTTAATTGGGCCTGAAATGATAGCTGCTTGGGCTCAACCCATTAGGCCAATTCGGAGCCTTTATAACACACATGACATTTTCATTTTATTTTTTACTTCCAAGAATATTTTAGAAGTACTAAACACACCCCAATTTTTTTAAAATTAGGGTGTGTTTAGTTACTATCAAACTTGGTACTTCATGTTTAAAATAATAGTATTCAGCATCAAATAATTAAAATTATTTACATATACTTGTAGTATATTATTGAAAAGGTTTGAGATATATTTCTATTAATAAAACCACCTTTTTTTTTTGGATTATTCTAAGTGTTCAAAAGTTTATATTAAAAAGAATTTATTTCATTATGAAGAATTCGAAAAAAGAAAAATTCTTAACTAATCAAATCAATAAAAGTAATTAATATAAAATTATTTTACTATCCTTACAAGTTAAAAGTTAAAACATAATTAGAAAAGTATTTATACATGCAGTGTTTTAAATTCGAAAAATAAAAGACTCTTCCCTTATAAATTATAATCAAATTAATTCATAATTTTGTAATAGTGTTTCTACATCTATAGACATAGATAGACAATTAGAAATACAAAAAATTCTTAAAAATAAATTAAAATAAAATTACAAGGGTCTGAACTGTCCCCAACGGCCCAACCTGTGACAGCATGGGCCATGTCGAACGGGAAAATGCAAAGACTTTGATGGTACAAGAATTAATCATGAATTGCCTCTCCTACGTGCCATAGGTATAGTCCTATTCATTATCACTACTCTAATTTTAAAATCCATAGCTTGCTCATGTGCTTCTGGAAAATGGCTGTTACTTATGAGGAGTATTTAATTTGGATAAAATTTCTAGTTGAAATATTATGTTGCAATTTCTATCAATTTAATTATATAATGCAAATTGCAACTGTTTTGAGGTAATCCTTTTATTTTTCAGAACTTAAATATATTTTGTAACACTTTCAATGACCCTAACTTTGGATCTTCGTAAATTTTATCGTAACTTTGAAAACTTTTCGTTTTCTTTTAACTCACGTGTTTGATGATGTGGAATTTGAGATCTTCAACAACTCGATCGAAGTCTTCTTATTGGTGCTGGTAGAATTTTGAAACTACTGAAAAGAAATTTACAAGCTATATAGTAATAATAATATAAAATATATATTATAAGTATATTTGGAATTCCAACTAAAATTTAGCAAATACTATCTTTTATTCTATTATGTGTTTCATTTTATATTTTCATATAATCATGATGACATCGTAACATTTATAAATAACATAACTTATTAAAATATAGAATATATTAAAACAATAAAGTATTTGATAAAACACTAAAATGTAATTAGGATTATCCTATACTTTAGTCAAGCAAGAGAAGGCCACTTTGGTGGAAAAATAAGAGCACTGATTGACCGAAAGGCTTGGTCATGATTATTTATTAAAAAAAAAAAAGATATAATAATGACTTGGGCTATGATTCTTTATTTAAAAAAAAAAAAAAGACTTGATTATAATTCGTTAATTCATCCAATAATTACATTGTATTGTTATTTTTGATAACATGTCTGTTTTTGAATTTGAATAATATTTAAAAAAATTTGAGTCACGTTGTCTTGATTACAGTAGAAATTGGTGTTATTGGAAGAGCATAAAATGTTTGTTCGAGAAGGAAATGTTGGTCTCTAACAATAAGTATAGATAAAAATACTGATTAGAAAAGGAATAGATCATATTAGAGCAAGATGATAAGGTAAGATGTCAATCTCCAATTAATTTCATATCTTGATGACACTGTTGGTTTTGCGTCTTTTTCCCTTTTCTTTGTTTCCTTTGAATTTACTTGCGATGCCACCATTTTGACTAGTCTTCCCCCTCCCCTCATCACACGCTTTGTTTAGTTAGCATATACTTATTTTTTCTTTCCTTTTCTTATACCTGTTTTATGATAATCATGACATGATTACAACATTCTCGATATATCATCCATTTTATATAGTAATCTAACAAGATATTTTATTTAAAGAGGTAAATATGTGTAGAATTCATATGAATAAGCAAGTGGTTTGCCTACTGCAAAATCACAAAGACAGACACAGCACTAACAATTACACCAGAAACATAGTAAAATGGAAAAATACCACGACAGTAATCATAGAAAAGCCAACAGAGAAGTATATATAATATAACTTCTACTCCATGCCTAGCTTCTTCATCATACTCAAACCAGACTCATAAATCTTTATAGGATCAACCAAGGACTTGGACACACTCTCCTTCTCCAAGCACCTCTCAACCCAGGCTATCAGTTTGGGACAATGTTCTTCGATCCTAAACTTGCCAAATGTCTCATAGGCATGGAACCAGCATGAGTAGGCGATCAAGCCCACATCAACAAATCCGAAACTGTCCCCACCAAAGTAAGCTTTGTCCCCCAACTCAGCTTCCAACACTTTGAGATTATCTATGTACTCTTTCTTTGCTGCTTCTCGCTCTTCCCCTTTGCTCACCCATATTCTTCTTCCACCTTCATACAGCTACACAATCCAACAACATCTCATCATTTCATAACTAATTTCCCAATTAAATAAAGGACTAATATGCAAATATATACCTTTTTGTCGGCGAAATCGATCAAAAACCTAGCTTGAGCTCTGTGATAAGGATGACAAGGCAACAATGGAGGTTTATCCTTCCACGTCTCGTCTATGTACTCAACAATTATCATTGACTCACAAACTGGTTTCCCCTTGTGAATCAAAATAGGGATTTTCTTGTGAACGGGGTTCAACTCAAACAGAAGTTGACTTTTGTTGACTATGTCTTCTTCCCTGGATTCATAGTCCACACCCTTTTCAGCTAATGCAAGTCTTACCCTCATCCCAAACATGCTGAAATATGTATCTAGCACAACTACCTCATCCCCCATTTTTCCTCCTCACTGAACCAAGATTTTGGTCGTGATTTATACAAATTAGTATAGGGAACCAAAATAAATTTATGTTGACTGTATCGTTGACAAGGAAAATTAATAAATGTTAATGTCAATTTCATGTAAGGAAAATATATTATCTATACACAAATATAAAGAAAAAATGTTTTGTTTTTCACTTATTTTCATCTAATAGATCAAAAAGAGAACACATTAACCACATTCTTTTTTCTATCCATATTTTGTTCACATTTCTTCGAGTACAAATTTATTATATTTTATATTATGCATTATAATATGTTAAATAATTAATCATTTGTATTAAAATATTTTAAATTAATTTTAAATTATATCGATGAATTTTACTACGAAAAGAAATTTGAAAATTAAATAAATTTATATTTTATAATAATGACAAATGTGACATATTTTCCTAAAAAATTTGAGTGTATTTACTTAAAAAAAAATTAATATTGTATGTGTACATTTCCATAAACATTAATGGTATCACCTTTACCCAAGAAAAAACGAGGGGAAAAAAAAAACATTCCCAAATTAAAAGAAAATAAAACCTTGAAACCACCAATTTCCTATTAAAAATTAGTAATCTGAGGATTATCTAACGGCAATAAGCCTATAATATATAGTAAAATCTTGGTAATAATAAGGGTAATCGTTCATTATTATACTAACCGTGTTTAAGAAAAACTTACCATAATGAGAATGACAATCATTCATTATTAAAGTAACGGTACTTAAAAAAACATGTCATTAATAAACTAAACGTACTCTCTTTTTTTTTAAGAAATAAACTAAACGTGGTTAAAAAATCTTATCATACTTAAATTGAGGGTTTCCAAATTTTATTTTACTTAATCTTCTATATATATATATATATATATAAAAGTGTTAAACTCTCTTCATTTGCCCTCGCTCTCGCTGAATAGGCAACTATGATTGTCTCTGTATAGCTGAATCAGAATTCCGATTTTCTTGTTTCTTTCTCAGCCTTCCTATTGTTTCTTGATTCTGTAAAGTTCTTGATGGATTTCCCTATTGTTTCTTGATTCTGTAATGTTCTTGATGGATTTTCCAATTGTTTCTTGTTTCTTTAAAGTTCTTGGTGGATTTCTTTACGTTCTTGATAGGTTTCTTGGGCGTTATTGAAGAATGTAAAGGTGATGCATGCAGTTATACTTGTATCATAATTGATTTATTGAGATAAATTTTCAATCATCTGCTGATCGTGTGCCAACGCAGGAACTCAAAGACGTTGTGGATGGTTGCCAATAATAATACAATTACACTCTTCTGTCTTCAATTCAAGCAGGTTCTTTTCTTGTTTGAGAATGAAGCATAGGAATAGAATTTGGTGTTTCTTTGTGAGTATGATTTAATGATTGTTTTAAATTGCTCATAATTGTTTTCTTTCTAAATTGGCGACGCTTCTGCCGTTTTATCCAGGGTTTAAGAGAGATGTGGCCACTTTCTTTGAATGGACCTCTCATGCATCCACAATTATTTATGTCAAGTAGGTAATGAATGCCTCTAGTGATTTCTTGAAAATTGTAACGTGTTTTCTCTGAGCATTATAATAATTCATCACTAGTGACATAGAGTGCTTCTATACGCGATGACTCTTGGGCTGTTCCACCTCTTTACAAATGGCTTCAAGAGTTTAGAATTATTACATAGCTTCTATTTTCCAGTAATTATTATGTTCATCCTTTCTCATTCCCTCTTTCATAATATATTTTTTCTTCAAAAATAAAAATAAGTATTCAACATCACAGGAATGTAATTCAATTAGATTATTCTGTGAAAATTTAATTTGTAGGCTGGAAGAATACATTGCAACATGGCAAGAAAGTGTATTACATTGGTCAGGTTATAAGTGGTGATATGGGGTGAGCACTGATGTTAATTGCTTGATATAGGGGTAAAAAAATTTGTTCAATATTGTTAGCATCTAGAATCTCAATGAAATAGGATCAGATTTGATTGACATATAACAAGATCAAAGTAATACGCTTCACATCATATATTTGTTATGTGTATCAATTGTCTTTCCAGATAATCTTTTTCCAACTCTCACTTAAGAATTGCTTCCAAAAGAACCTGTTTCCAAGCCTCACATTTTGCACAACATTTACAAGTGCTGAAAATGAGAGCTTAAATGGTATGAGATCCTAGAAAGAAAGCAAAACTTTTATGTTTAACAACTAAAAGCTTTTATGCAGGTTTGTGCTAATCTTACCTACTTAACTTGAAAATGTCTTGATGGTGTTGGTGACAGATACCACAATAATTTTTTTAGTGATTAATATTTCAATTATATTAATGAACATACCAGAAGGATATCAATATTGAAATGTAGTATTGAGTTAACTTCTCACAAGTATTATTCTTCTTAATTTTGTAGGGATATACTTTGATTGGATGACTCCCCTTATGCAGCAAGCCTACAAAAACCAGACCTTCGTGATCAGACCGGGACATTGAGTAGAAAGTTTGTGTCTAAATTGTGTTCTATTCTCCTTATATGAATGTATCATATAAATTATCTTCATAACCTCTTTAACTTTTGATTATTACATGTTTCAGAATTATTGGTAGGAAGAAGCTAAAATGTCAAAACCATGGCGTTTTTACGTGCTTTGGATTAGCCTTAGAGGCAGGTATTAAAATTTGTTTCTGTTGTTGAGCCGTTTATTCTATTTGAATCTTAATCATTGTTTAGCAAGTCTAATAAATGAAGGATGTAAGCAGTTTCCATCTGGGAAAATAACAAAAATGATGTCAACAGATGCTAATGCCTTCAGGTACTCACACAGCTAAATTGAGATGCATATGTTATTTTTTGGTCGTTAAATTAACAAAGTAATTTATACTCATCTTTATTATTGTTAAAAACTTGGTTGGTTCTATTGCAGAAGTTATGTCCTATCTGTTTTTTGAATTGTTGTTTTGGTCATCTAATTGCTTGCTAATGCACTTTAGGTTTGGTTAATGCCTTTACTTTTCTGAGATAGTTTTTTTATGTTCGTGTATTTCAGGGTTTGCTTTGTGTTTCTAGAATTATCTCCTTATGACTTACTTTTCTTCTCTTTTTTTGAATGGGGTTGTTTGTCAATCAAGAAAAAGCATGAGCCATCCTGCAGACCTGTCCCATATCTGGAATTCTTATATTCATGGCGTGATCAAGATTCGTAAAGATGATTTAACCAAAGGATAGCTGCTACAGATGGAATGGGAACCAAACCTAATCTGGCTTCCAAGACCCCGAATCGCCACACTATAGGTATTGATATGGTAAACATTGTTATTCTTTGCACATTCTTTGTTAGTAGTGATTTTAATTGTACTTTTTTTTAAAATCAGGTTGCCATGATTGTTAATGATATAGTCACATCTGAGGTTAAGCCTTTGATTTTCCTTGACTACTTTTTTGCTTGCCGTTTTGATGGTGACCCTGCAAAAATTGTGAGGTAGTTATACTTGTGTGCCAATGTAGATCATCAATCAAACACATTGTCAATGGTTGCCATCAATACCCTTGCACTGTTCGTGGAAGGAGAGGTATTTGCGGAGACCTTTATTTATATATGCTCGATGCTATAAATGAATGGTACTTAAAAATGAGGTTTTAACTCAACCATTCCTTATATGATGATTAGCAAGTCACTTAGCAAAGTTTCTAGAATTTTGTACCTTTGTTTTCTTCTTATTTTTGTTTGCTTCTAAAGATTAGCAGCAGTTATTGGTTTTACATGTTGATGGCAGTTGATGGGGGTATCTGTTCTAAATTGCTGTTTTTGCTTTGCTCAGATCACTGGTAGTGTGTTTTCACCTTGCTCATATGTGAAGGTGTCTTTCTCATAATATTTGCTGGGCCTCAAAAGCAAATTATATGATTTTATTATGCCCTCAATCTACTCATCTTGAGCGAATTGTTATTCGAATCAATTATTTTGTTGTTTGAGTATGAAATATAGGAATAGAATTTGGTATTTAATTATATACATTTGAAAACTTAACAAGCTCATATGTTACTGACCATAACTTGTTATCTTTCTGACCGCAGAGATGCCTTGTTATATTATGCAGAAGGTGAGTATGAGTTAAGCGGCTTTGCTGATGGCATCATAAAAAAGGACTCAGTTATTGATGGTAAAACATTGACATTGGAGATGCTCTCATTGGTCTTCCATCCAGTGGAGTTCTTGATGGGTTTCCTGGCATTCTTGATAGGTTTCTTGGTGTTCCTGAGAAAGTCAATATGTTTGCTTTTCATGTTTAAAGAATTCAGGTTGGATGTTATGGGGACGCAGTTATACTTGTGTCCCAAATTGTTTTATTCAAAGATTTTAAATCATCTGATCGTGTGCCAATGCAGGAACTCAAAGACATTGTCTATTGGTGCCAACAATAGTACAATTCCACTCTTCTTGGAGGGACATGTCTTCAATTCAAGTCTGTTCTTTTCTTGTTTGAGAATGAACCATAGGAATATAATTCAGTCTTTCTTTCTTATCTTTCTGACCATAGCAGAGATGTCTGATTATTATGCAGATGATGAGTATGATTTCAACGGCTTTGCTCTTGACAACGTAAAATGAGACTCAGTTATTGATGGAAAAACGTCAAGGTTGGAGATGCTCTAATTGGTCTTCCACCAAGTGAAGTTTGAATTATTTCTTTAAATTGCTCTTTTTTTTTTTTTTTTTTGAAGAAATTTCTTTAAATTGCTCATTGTTAAAATAAAAGATTAATAGAATTGGCGATCCTTCTGCCATTTTATTCAAGGTTTAAGAGAGAAGTGGCCACTTTCTTTGAATGGACCTTTGATGTCACCCACAATTATATATGTTAAGCAGGTAATGAATGCTCCAAAGATTTCTAGAAAATTGTAATGTGTTTCCTCTGCAGCATTGTAATATTCATCACTAATATATGTGCTGGTATACAATCGCTCTTGGCTGTTCCTCCTCTTTTCCAATGGCTTCAAGAGGTTAGAATTATCATATAGGTTCTATTTTCTAGTTATTAAAAATTGTGTGGTAGTTTGTCTGCCAGTTCAGATCATCAATCAAACACATTGTCGATGGTTGCCATCAATACCCTTGCACTGTTCATGGAAGGAGAGGTATTTGCGGAGAATTTAATTTATTTCTATCTGCTTGATGCTATAAATGAATGGTACTGAAAAATGAGGTTTTAACTCAACCATTCCTTATGTGATGATTAGCAAGTCACTAAGCAAAGTTTCTAGAATTTTGTACCTTTTTTTTCCTCAATTTTCTTTGTCTTCTAAAGATTAGCAGCAGTTATTGGTTTTACATGTTGATGGCAGTTGATGGTGGTATCTGTGCTAAATTGCTACTATTGCTTTACTCAAATCACTGGCAATGTGTTTTCACCTTGCTCATATGTGGAGGTATCTAGAAAATTGTAATATGTTTCCTCTGCAGCATATTGTAATATTCATCACTAATATGTGTGGTGGTATACAATGACTCGAGGGATGTTAATAATTAATATATGTGGTGGTATATAATTCAGTTAGATTATTCTATGAAATTTTTGTAGGCTGGAAGAATACAAGATGTGGAGATGAGACAGAACTTTTAATGGGGATTGGAATAGTGCTGGTGGTGAAGGAGGAGATCTCTTTTAACATGGCAAGAAAGTGTATTACATTGGTGAGGTTATAAGTGGTGAGCTACTGATTGTTAATAGCTTGATATAGAGGTAAAAAATATTGTTCAATATTGTTAGCATCTGGAATCTCAATGATATAGGATCAGATTTGATTGGCATATAACAAGATCAAAGTGTATGCGTCGCATCATATGTTTTGTGTATCAATTGCTTTTCTGGATAATCTTTTTCCCAGTCTCACTTAAGAATTGCTTCCAAACGAACCTGTTTCCAAGCCTCACTTTTTGCATAACATTTGCAAGTGCTGAAAATGAGTGATTAAATGGTATGAGATCCTAGCTAGAAAGCAGAACCTCCTTGTTTAACAACTAAAAGCTTTTATGCAGGTTTATGCTAATCCTATCTAGCTGACTTGAAACTTTCTTGATAGTGTTGGGTCTTTTCAGGTACTAAGATGAGATCATTTATTCAATAATATGTTCGTACTGAAGTTTACTACTATGACCAAATACCACTATCATTTTTTGTAGTGATTAGTATTCAATTACATACTAAAAGGATATTGATGTTAAAATATGGTATTGAGTTAACTTCACACCAACTTTATTCTTCCTTATTTTGTAGGGATTTACTTGGATTGGATGAATCCCCCCTTGTGTAGCAAGCCTACAAAAACCAGACCCTTCGGTGGATCAGACCGGTACATTGAGTAGAAAGTTTGTGCCTAAATTGTTGTCTATTCTCCTTCCTTATATGCATGCATTAAAAGATCAAAACCATGGCCTTTTTACGTGCTTTGAATTGTAGCCTTAGATGCAGGTATTAAAAATTTGTTTTGTTGTTGAGCCCTTGATTTTTTCTGAATTTTAGTCATTGTTTTGCAAGTCCTTATGGCCTACAAATGAAGGATGTAAGCAGTTTTCATCTGGGAAAATAATAAAAATGATGACAACAAATGATAATGCACTTCAGGTACTCACACAACTAAATTGAGATGCATATGTTTCTGTAGGTCGTTAAATTAATGAAGTAGTTTATACCCATCATTATTATTATTACATAAGCTATATCTTATCTGTTTCTTGAATTGTTGTTTTGGTCAACTAATTGCTTGTTTTATTCATAAAATCTTCAAATTGTTGTGGTTAAGAATTTTCTGTCAAATAGGGGATTTTACTTATATAGGACGAAATTTGCAAAAGTAAAATAAAAAATAGAAGGTTAAATTATCGATTTTAATATCAACAAATCAATTTGACACATCTCTATTGTACTGGATCAATTTGCATTCTGCCCAATTTATTTATGTGATTTAGCAAATAGCACGTCATTAAGTAAAGTTTCTAGAATTTTGTACTTTTTTTATTTGTCGTCTGAAGATAAGCAGCAGTTATTGGTTTTACATGTTAATGGCAGTTGATGGTGGTGTCTGTGCTAAATTGCTATTTTTGCTTTACTCAAATCACTGGCAATGTGTTTTCATCTTGCTCATATGTGGAGGTATCTTTCTTCATAATATTTGGAGTGCCTCAAAAGCAAAATTTTCTATATTTTGCCCTCAATCTACTCATCTTGAGCGAACTGTAATTCATGTCAGTTCTTTTGTTGTTTGCGAATGACATATGGGAATAGAATTTGGTCTTTAATTATATACATTTGAAAAATTAACAAGCCTATATATAACTGACCATAAGTTATCTTTCTTTGTTGTCTTTTTGACTGCAGAGATGCCTTGTTATAATATGCTGATGGTGAGTATGATTTAAACAGCTTTACTGTTGACAACGAAAAAGAAAAAAAGATTCGGTGATTCATGGATAAACATCAAGGTTGGAGATAGTGTCATTGGTCTTCTATCCAGTGGAGGTTTAAATGGTAAGAGATCCCAGAAAGCACAACTTCCATGTTTAACAACTAAGTTTGTGCTATTCCCATCTAGCTAACTTGAAACTGTCTCGATAGCGTTGGGTCTTTTCAGGTAATAAGCTGACATCATTTATTATATAAAATGTTCATATTGAAGTTCACTGGACTATGGTAGATGCTACTATCATCTCGTGGTGATTATATTTCAGTTATATTCTTGTCAACTGTGTTCCATTTAACAAAAAATATGACACACTAGAAGGATCAATGTTAAAATTAGTGAACTTCTCACCAATATTTCGTCTTCATTTTGTAGGAATTTACTTTGATTGGATGACTTCCCTTATGCATCAAGCCTGCAAAAAAACCATCAATGAAAAGGATGTTTGGAAGTCAGACCCTTTCTTACACGTATGCATTAAATAAAAAATCTTAACAACCTCTTTAACTTTCAATTATTACAGGTTTCAGAAAATTATTGGGAAGAAGAAGCTAAAAGATCAATACCATGGCTTTTACGTGCTTTGAATTGTAGCCTTGGAGTTACGTTGTTGTGCCTGATTTTATCTAAATTTAGACATTGTTTTGCAAGTCCTAACAGCTAACAAATGAAGGATGTAAGCAGTTTCCATCTGGGAAAATAACAACAATGATGACAACAGATGACATTGCACTTCACCTACTCACTTCTCACAGCTAAATTGAGATGCATATGTTTCTGTAGGTCGTTAAATTAACATAGTAGTTTATACTCATCTTCATAATTGTTAAAAACTTGGTTGGTTCTATTGCAGAAGTTAAATCTTATTTGTTTTTGAATTGTTGTTTTGTTAACTAATTGCTCAGTCTGTTCAAAAAATCCTCAAATTATTGTGATTAAGAAAATAAATTCCTGTCAAACTCATGTTCTATGCACTTGGTTGAAAATCTCACTATGGAATATTCTGTCAGAGATGATAAAATACAAAAATTATTAACTTATTTGATGATGGAAAACAAATTTGAATAATAAATAAAGTTAGAAAGAATTAGCTGCAATAGTTCGAATGAGAAAGCCTAGAATGCCCATCGCTTTAATGAAGCTACTGAATTGCTCCTAGACTATTCCTAGGTACTCAGAGCAACATAATTTACTTAGATGATGATGATGATGATAATAATAGAAAATAGGTGAAGTAAAAAAGAGAAAGTACTAAAATAAGCGAGTATAGTGTGAATTATGTCTCGTCCACGAGAAATTGCTAAATATACAGATTTTGGTGAAAAAAATACTCATAGTAAGTGAATTGTATATGTAGTTTGGATTACTTACTTCCTCCATGAGAACACAGGAATACTTTGTTCATTTCTGAAGAAGTTATCAGGATAAACTTTTGTCTTAAATCTTCACCAACCTGTCAGAGGTTTCTTGTTTTTATTTCCCAGATTTTATAATTTTTTTTGCAGTTTTTTTATCTGTTTATTCAGGATGTTAGACTCAAATTATGATGTGAATTTTTTGAAATTATTTAATTTCATTTCTTGAATTTAATTATCATCTGAAAACCTTAAAATTTGATGTCACATGGATGATGAAACCAAATATGATTTTAACCCAACAGTTTAATTTTCAAACTAGAAACAGAATACAAGAAACAATGGTTACAACAAAGACAGCCTAGGTAATGTTAATAAAGTCACCGCCATGAGTTGTGTTAGGCCAGGACGCCTTTATTATTATCACACACAAGTTTTGCAATGCATAAAACCACGACGAATTTTGATAGATACACACACCAATACTACTCAACACCGCGAGTCTTCCTGAGCAAGGAAACAAATTCATAAACCTTAATCGGATCGGGCAAAGACCTGCGAACGCTCTCTCTTTCCATGGACCTCTTTGCCCATGCCATTAATTTGGGACAATATTCTTCGATGCTCAAGTTGCCATAAGTCTCGTATGTGTAAAACCAACTGTAGAAAGTTATTAAGGCCACATCTACGAATCCAAAGATGTCTTCACCAAAGTAAGTCTTGTCTCCCAATTCTCCTTCCAACACCTTCAGAGCTTCTATCAACTCTTTCTTGCCTACTTCTTTCTCTTCTCCTTTTCCTAACCATATCTTTCTTGCAGATTCATTAACCTATTCGGACATTCAAAAAAAAGAAAAAGCAAATCAAATCAAATCAAGTAAAATGGTAATAGGAATATCAGTCCAATCTCTGCAATATCTCACAAAACCAGGTCTCTTTGGTATGCACCTGTCACAACATAATGTTAGGATTTTAACTCATTACAAAGAACCCTTTGCTCCCATATCAACTAAATTCATAACTGTTCTCCTTAGATTTCTCGTTCACATATTCTACTTTATCTTACAATCAATTATATATATGTTAATAAATGAATAGCTGATTAACAAAGTACTTATTAAAGATGAAATCCCTGGAAACTCAACAATGCTTTACCTATAAAAGCTTGAATTTATGAGATTATGCTTCTAAATTGAACTGCAATCAACTATTTAACAAAAAAAGTAAAAACAATAATCAAGAAAATAAATCCAAAAAGAGCCAAAAAAAACAAAGGTACCTTTTTGTCAACAAAATCAGCCCAGAACCTAGCTTGGGCTCTCTGGTAAGGATGAGAAGGTAACAATGGAGATTTATCCTTCCACACTTGGTCTATATACTCAACAATTATCAAAGATTCACAAATGGGCTTGCCATTGTGAATCAAAACAGGGATTTTCTTGTGAATTGGGTTCATTTCAAGCAAGAGTTGACTTTTGTTGCCCAAGTCCTCCTCTTTCTTCTCATACTCAATACCCTTCTCTTCTAATGCAACTTTAACCCTCATTGCAAACATGCTAAAATAAGCATCCAGCAGAACCACCTCATCAGCCATTCTTTTCCCAACCTAAAAATGAAGATTTTGCAGTGGAGCAAACAATGGATAGAAATATGAAGTATAAGTTGCTTTCAATATAAATAGAATGGCGGGGTAGGTCCCTGGATTGTTCAAGATAGAAAATTTCAATTTTTTATCGGGAAAAAAATAATAATGATAACATTTCAGAATGTTACCATTAATGTGGAGTGTTATTAACATCTCATTTATTCAAATCTATTATCTATTGACATGTTAAAAAAGAGTCTATGATATTTTGTTACTGAAAAGTATTATCTTATTTTATTTTACTTGTAATATTACCATAACATGTGTCATATTAATCAAATAATGCATATTGAAGACTTGAAGAAAAAAGTCTAATTAATCAAAAGCATCATCGGTACAGAACAATCCGATTAAACAAAATATCACAAAGAAAGTCGTAAATAAACTTTTAAAAGAACCGCAATAATAAAAAAAAATAGAAACGAAAAGAAATTTGTCGACCTCATACAAGTCTTTGGCAAGGGGCAGAACAGTAACACTCACCATTCATATAGTACTGCCTTTGTCGCATCAGTCATAATTTATTCATTCTTGTAGCAAAAGGCGAAACCCTCGCCCCCAGGGCCCCCACCCCCGGCCCGACAGGGATTGGTGGAGGATGTAAATTATGGTGACTTAGCGGCCCATTAGGTGGGAGGACCAGTGCCTGGTGCCCACAAGGAGCTATCCCCCAAATTGAGGAATAAAACTCCCACACTGTGCCTGGTGCCTCTTTTTCTGTGTATATAAATGCAATTGCTCACTTTCAAATATGACGTCACTGCATATGTAAGACATGTTAGGATATCTAAAAGTAGAAGTACCAGGGAAAGAAACGTGTTACTAAAATACATCTCAAAGATTTGTGTTACTAAAATACAGAAGTTAGTATAGGTCTCTATTTGCAACTGATACCCTAATATATATTAAGTATTATTTGGCATAACTTCATTATTTTCATTAAGTATTTGCATTCTGCAAGATAGGATTATAACTTATTACTCATGGAGATGTCCTTAAACTCTGTTTCGTGTCCATTTCTGATTCTCTGACTTTTCCCCTGCTCTTTATTGTCTTGTCTTTTTTTTTTCTTTGACATATTAGAATTTAGAAGAGAAGGCCAAAACAAATACGGCCTCAGTTTAAGTGGTGAAAGAAAAAAAAAAAAAAAAAAAAAAGGACCCCACACAATTTTTTGGTACCATAAATAAGTATTTTAATAAATGGATTAATTCTTGTCACCACTTATCTAAATTGAACTCCAAGGAATAGACCAATAAAACCCACAGATAATGAATAACACAAATATGGAAATTTCAAGAGTGGAACATAAAATAAAACCCAACTAAAACAGGAGTCATGAAAAACAATTTTAGGGCGGGGAAATCTATCAATGATAACATTATTTTAACTCGAAAATATATCTAACATATATATTTGTTAACTAAAATTCAGATCATTACTCTAAAATAAATTTCAAAGACACCATTTAAATCAATAGATAAAATTTCATATGGTTCCTGGACCGTTCTTTGTAATAATTCACAACACACAATTTCGTCGAGTCTTTTTCTTTCCCTTTCCCCTTAATTTGTCTTGTTTCGTGTCTTGATTGATGGCATGATTTGTGTTCAAGTCTCTCTCTTGGGTTAATTTGACTTGGTATCTTGCTAGTTGTATTAAATATATTTTCTTATTGTCATCTTTTCTGTGCCTTCGGTGAAGATTTTATTGTCTCCACGACAAGATATGTTTTTTCCTTTTTTGTCTTAAGATTATATTAACATATAAAAGTAGATATGTCTGTCCTCTAGATATGATTTAGTTATATGATAACATTTATTGTTTAATGAGAGTAAAATGGTAAATATAAGTAGAAAACTAATGAATTAAGAAAGTAGTTTGCCAACTACATATATATGAAAGGGAAAAAGAAAAGAAGAGAAAAGATCTGATTCAACATTATAACAGAAATAAGATGATCTGTGTATCTACACAGAAAAAGAGGTACATAACATTGAAGAAAGCATGAATCACAAAGACCTTCATGTAGTTCACAACAGAGTAAACCACATTTACTACCCACAAACCGAAACCTCGGTATTTATTAAA
This sequence comes from Scutellaria galericulata, assembly GCA_946896805.1. Taxonomy (NCBI): domain Eukaryota; kingdom Viridiplantae; phylum Streptophyta; class Magnoliopsida; order Lamiales; family Lamiaceae; genus Scutellaria; species Scutellaria galericulata. Next base: position 24,822,089 of record OX335785.1, read on the forward strand.
CAAACACAGAAATAAAACCATAGTAATTTCTACTCGACCCCAAACTTCTTCTTCATACTCAAGACAAAGTCATAAATCTTGATAGGATCAGCCAAGGCCTTGGACACACTCTCAATCTCCAAGCACCTCTTCACCCAGGCCACCAGTTTGGGGCAATGTTCTTCGATGCTGAATTTGCCTAAAGTTTCATAGGTATGGAACCAGGTGGAGAAGGTGATCAAGGCCACGTCAACAAATCCGAAGGTGTCCCCACCAAAGTAAGCCTTGTCCCCCAGCTCTGTTTCCAACACTTTGAGAATTTCTATGAACTCTTTCTTCGCTGTTTCTTGCTCTTCCCCTTTGCTCAACCATGTTTTTCGCCCAGGCTCATATAGCTACACAATACAACAAGATATCATGAGTTGAAAAATGATTTAGAAACCTTTAACAGAAATTAAGGAAGTAAAGTGTTTAATTACCTTTTTGTCAATGTAATCGGCCCAGAATCTGGCTTGAGCTCTCTGATAAGGATCAGAAGGCAACAATGGGGATCTGTCCTTCCAAACCTCGTCGATATACTGAACAATTATCATCGACTCGCAAACGGGTTTGTCATTGTGAATCAAAACAGGGATTTTCTTGTGAACTGGGTTCATCTTAAGCAGAAGCTCACTCTTGTTGGACAAGTCCTCTTCTCTGTATTCATACTCAACACCCTTTACAGATAATGCCACTCTTGCTCTCATCCCAAACATGCTAGCATAAAGATCCAGCAGAATCACCTTGTCCGCCATTTTTCCTCCTCAAAGATTTTGTGTTGTGATTTACAGAGATTATTGTAGTCTCTGTTATATAGGCAAAGCAGCTGGGAAATGTCGGTTTCATTTAGAGGACTTCCAGATTTTACCCATCAGTCAAAAATGCGTGTAAAGATAAAGACCAAAAACATGTTTATGTATAAAGTTTCTAATATTTCACAAATTTATCAGTAATACATTTTCCAAAAACTTAAATTCAATTTTACGAGTTAATATTTATTATATGGCTATGAATTTTAACTCAATTTATTGGCAATCATACTCAATTCTCAATGTCTATAAATAATATTGATGCTTAACCACACTTTTAAATGATTTTTTTTGACGAATTTTAAATGAGATTTTATAAAATAATGAATGATAATAAAAATTATAAATTTTATACAACACAACATTCTAGTGATCACCGATTATCTTTTATGTGGAAAAGTCATCCGACATCAATTAATTAAGAAAATGTAGTATCCACTTACGTCATTAGACTCATTAGTATAATAATTTACGTCTGGGATTTTGCTTGTGGTGGGAACAAATCCAGTTATTCTTATCTTCTAGACTAGTAAATAAAATCCCAGTACATTCCCAATTTTAACGTATGTTTTATTTTATATTTCAAAATATTTCTTTCAATATTATAATTATAAATGATGTCATTAATTAAGATATGATTGTATTAATAATAATTAAAATATAAAAGAAAATATCAAAATGAAAAAGAGAATTAAGAAAAAAAAAAAGGATAAAAGAGGAATATTTATGGTCCTTTCTTGGAGAAGCTCATATTTGTTCATGAATTATAATTTATAAGTTTCGCCTTTATCTTACATATATGTCAGAACCTTCAGTAAGAAATGTTTAGTTAGTGTGCTTTTCGAAAAAGACGTCATTAAGGTTTTGCAATATATAGGGTTTTTTTAATAATAAATTTACATAATATTAGATCTTAGCTCTTGAAGTATTTAATTAAATAAAATAAATGACAGAGCTAGTCCTTAAGATTTTACTATAACAATTTTATAATTGAAATCATCAAGTTTGAGACTGTTAAAGTAAGATAATCATCTTACTAAATTAAAACTATTTTGCTAATTTAGTTTAATCACGAGTAGCATAGTGTGGTAACTAAATGTTAACTCAATTTCATTTAATAGCGTTCACACTATTATAAAAATACTTTTATATTCTCTTATATTTGTTTCTCCTAACTCAATTAAATAGAGGGAATACATTAACTTTGAGGTTTAGGAAATACAAGTTTTGTCAACATACATAAAAATATATATTTAAGGAATGCAAGCTTTCTTATCAAAATAATTTAATTTTACTACATTACCCAAGTTAAATGGATAACTTTCTTTATACAATAATGAAATTATTTTTGACATTTGATCTCTGTTTTCTTGATAATAAATAAGTTTGACTTCTCTCGTTTAACAAACAAACATGCTTAAGTCAATCTTAAAAAATATATAAATCAATTATTTATTTAAAAAAACTGAAATTTTAATTTGTTCTACACCACAAATATATGAAATTCTTTCATTTCATCTATTGAATTCATTTTAAATGAAATGCAATAAATTAAAAAAAAAAACTAAAAGCTAATTTAGCAGACATAAACAAAATTTCATTAACAACTATGTAAGAATATTACACTTGATCAAAAAAAGTCACAAAGTTTCATAATTTAAAAAATAGATATCACATGTTTTCTTGATAAGGGGCATTAGAATATGATTAATTATTAATAATTATTAAAAAGTTAAAAAATTAAATTATTTGTATCATTATAAATTATTAACTTTATCAAATGTATATTGTGTTAAATGACGATAATAAAAAAAATGATATATATACACACACACAAATAACTTTTTACAATCAGTTCTTCGATTTGGTCAAATTCGATTGATTTTTCAGTGCCAATTTGATTCAGTTCTCGATTCGAATAATTGAAAATTTTCCACAACCAAACCAAATAGAAATTCAGTTTCAGGAAAGTAAAAAAAACATATGGATATTTTCAGTTCGAGTTTCGATTTGATTATGGTAATTTTCAAAACTCGTGCACAATCGTACTATTAGGATACTAATCTCTAATAATTTACACAAGTTTTGCTATTGCATGTCCTTTACAAATTGTCTAATAATTTTAGGCATGTTTGTGATATTAACAAAACAATCAATAAGATCAAGTTTATGGTCTATAATAGTTTGACCAGTTAAAATTTTGAAATGAATTAGAATGAATTTATATAGAGCATAATTGTGCCATATGAAACAAACAATAAATCTATTTTAATAAGAGAAAGAGAGTAATTTTATTAAAAAAAAAAAAAAAACAATTCGACACTTTTAGTGTTGTTCTTGTAATTAATAAACTAAAAATTAAAATAGAAAAACTTTTAGTGTTGTTCTTGTATTTAATAAATTAAAATAGAAAAATTGATCCGTGTAATTAAATATGTAGGATTCCAAATAACATAATTATAATAAATCACATTTGAGATATCACTTGGTGGGTGAGGGTACATTTGACAAATGTGTTCACTTTTATTAATATTATAATATTATCTTAATTGATCCGGATCAATTTGATCCTTGTAGATTTATTGTTCTTTTTATTCGATTATTATTGGACATGAATTACTGTCAGTTACTCGATTTTTATTTTATATAAAAAGTATAGTTGTAGATATATAAGATTGTGTATCAATTTTTTTTTTTTATATTCGATAAAATTTATATCAAGTTGGTCTTTGCAAATAAAATTATAATTAGTAGTTTCAAAGAGTATCATTAAATGAATAGAGATATAATTAATAGCTTTAAAGAGTATCATTAAATGAAGAGAGATAGATTATTAATCCTAAATTTAAAAGAAAAAGATATATTAGACATAACACATGTTGAATTTTATTAAAGACAATGCTAAATGGATCAATTTGATTCGGATCAATTGCATTTAATACCATTCACATTATTATAAAAAGACTTTTATATGCTCTTATTTTTTTATTGCAAAAGATTATATTAATTAATACCATATTTAGGGAATACAAGTTTTACCAAATACATTAACTATATATTTATGAATGCAAAATAATTTGGATAGTTTGGCCAAGTTACTACACATTACATATTAATCCATTATATTTGGTACATCATAATCAATCAACATTCGCATTCTTTTGTTTTGTTTTTCTTTTCGTTTCTTTTTTTTTTCCATCTTTCCATTATATCTTTTTCTTTTTCTTTGTCACATGATATTTACTATATCAGGTGAATGTTTCATATTTATCTGAGTGTATATTATAATATCATATATTAATAATAAAAATACATAAATTAAAGTAGTAGAATGGGAATATGGAAAAAAATATAATACATCAAAAATAAAATAAAATTTAGAATTAAAAAAGGGCAAATGTGCAAATATACACATAAGATTTATGGTGGGGTGCAAATACAATCCTAATCTTTTTATGGAAGCAAATACACTTTTAAGGTTTAAGTTATGGTGCAAATACATCTCTAATATTTATATTAATTATGCAATTTTGTTATAATCTTCTGTTCATGGAATATATATATATATATATATATATATATATATTACATTCTTCTAACATAAGTTTTTTTCATTTTATTAAATAATTATTTTTTATTAATTTTTTTTTAAGTAAAGTGAATTTAATTTAGAGAGTGGAAGAAAAGAAGATGATTCAAACTATAAATTTTCTTTAAATAAATCTTTAATGAAGAGAGATGAATCTTCAATCTTAAATTTTAAAGGAAGGATATATTTGATAAATCACATATTAATTTTTATTAATATTACAAATTTACCTCAATTGATCCGGATCAATTTGATCCAGAAAGATTTATTAATAATTGGCCAATAATTCAATAGTACCAATGAAACGTAATAAATTTTATTAATAATATAATACAATAGCAATACATCTTTATTAGCGAGTATTTAATCAAATTGACTATAAGAAAAGGCACATTTAATCAGTCAAAAGTTGAAGAACCCTATGATTTCACCAAAAAATAAAATTTAAACGAGACAATTAATAAAACAGTTGTCACACAACTGCACATATATATTATTATCGTAAACGGAGTTTACAAGCCAAAAGCTGCATTAGGCCAAAAACGCCTTTATTGTCACACAAGTGCATATTACTAGAAAATGTGAAAAACCACAACAATTATTGCTAGATATATACAATGATACTACTACTCGACACCATACTTGTTCCTCAAGATGGAAACAAATTCACAGACCTTGATGGGATCAGCCAAGGACCTGTGAACACTCTCTCTTTCCATGGACCTCTTTGCCCATGCGATTAATTTGGGACAATGTTCTTCAATGCTAAAGTTGCCATAAGTCTCGTATGTGTAAAACCAGCTGTAGAAAGGAATTAAGGCCACATCTAGAAATCCAAAATTGTCTCCACCAAAGTAAGTCTTGTCCCCCAATTCTTCTTCCAACAGCTTCAAAGCCGCTATGAAGTCTTTCTTGGCTTCTTCTTTCTCTTCTCCTTTTGTCATACATATCTTTCTTGATGGATCACTAACCTAATTGCACATACAAAAAGCAAGTCAAATAAAGAAAGAATAACCTTAAAATAAAATAAAGAAAAAGGTACCTTTTTGTCAACAAAGTCAGCCCAGAACCTAGCTTGGGCTCTCTGGTAAGGATCAGAAGGCAAGAATGGAGATTTATCCTTCCACACTTGGTCTATATACTCAACAATTATCAAAGACTCACAAATGGGTTTTCCGTTGTGAATCAAAACAGGGATTTTCTTGTGAATTGGGTTCATTTCAAGCAACAGTTGACTTTTGTCGCCCAAGTTCTCTTGCTTGTTCTCATACTCAATACCCTTTTCTGCTAATGCAACTCGAGCCCTCATTCCGAACATGCTGATATATGCATCCAGCAGAATCACCTCATTCGCCATTTTCTTTCTTTCTCGAGGAATAGATGAAGATTTTAGTTGTGAAATCAGCATGGTGTGATATGTATCTTTATATACAGGTTTGTTGAACTACTTTTCACACATATTAAAAAGAAATTTGAAAAATTAATTAAATTTGACCCAAAAAAAAAAGATCTTTATACATTTTTATATTTTCAAGTGTAAAAAAATTATATTGAATATGATATATTAAATAAATAAATTAAATATTATTTTACAGAGAATAAAATTATATATTTACCTTTAATTAATATAGAACGAGAGGATGATATATACGGATAGGTCGGTGGAATTGAAAAGGTGGAGTTTAACTTTTAGCCAATCCCATTTATTATATTGACATTAAATATAGTAATACAACCTAAATTAAATTTTGGTACATGTGTTACGAGTATGAATGATAAAAATCATCCAAATTAAATTAGAAGAAAAAAAAAAGTTATGATTAGAAAAGAACTCTCTATGTACCATTTTGAGTTCATCTTAAAAAAAAAAAAACACCATTCATATTGTACTAATTTCACAACTAGTCAAAAACATAATTTATTTAATATCTTAATTTTACAATAAAAACAATTAGCAAATATTATTTCAAGGTGGGAATTAAAAGAAAAACTGTGACATCAGTGCTTACGTAAGACAAATGGTAGGGTAGTAGAAGTGTCAGGAAAGATTGGAAATACGGAGATTTAAATTGACCGCTACAGAGGCGGTGGGCAACTCTGATTTTACTTTTCTCACACTGAATGAATTTTATGATTAGTATTTTGGTACTAAAATATAGTACTAGATCAGAATATAAATAGTACTGTATCTGAATTTTACTTTTTTTTATATAAAAAATTATAAATATTTATGAATAGTGAAGAATGATTTAAGAAATTTAAGAAAAGTATCATTTGAATTACGAGATCTGTTTATTTAACAATTATAGTTATCCAAAATTTTATAGAGTAAATACCTATAGCGAAAAAAAAAAATAATAATAATAAAGGATCATTTCTAATTTCAGATGTAGTGCTATTAATATCCCTCCAAAAAATTTATTAAAAAAATTATGTAAATTTACTAAACTATCATTTATATAAAATTGATTCTCCTACGTCCTCTCCCATCGTCTCTCTCCATGGCTACCCTCGCCACCATGTTTTTTTTTTTAATAAGTTTAGGGATGGAGGAAAATAAAACAATAAAAACTAGATAACTTGCGTTATCCAAGTTCAAATCCTACTAATTACAATATGTATTTTTATAAAGATAAAATATCACTTAAATTACGAGGCTCGTGATTATCCAACATTTTTCTCTATATCCCTCCCATCATTTTTTTTTTTTTTTTGGCTTTTATTTATACTTGTATCTAATTTGAGAAATCATGATTTAGAGGTGTATTCATAAATAATGAGGGTGTGTCAATATCTAATTTATAAGAAATTGAATGGATATATTATGTCCATAAAGAATTATACATGCTCTGTTGTTACTGGAAAACAGTTTTAACTGATTAAAATATGAATTATTAGAGAAAATTCATTTATAGTTCGGTTAAATAGAAATACAAATTTCTAAAAAGACAGTTTTTCGAATCAGAAAGATGACTCCACATCATCCATGTAAGTAAAAATCCTCAAATCTATGGCTTATATGAGAGTTACGTGCCAATTTCTATGCATTTTATATATTAATTTCAGTGAGGATACGATTGAAATTATACAATTTTTGAAGTTAGATAATTAAAATTGAAATTTCAAACTTAGTAGGAGTACTATTGTCAAACAATGTCTAGTTAACACAACTAAAACAATTTATCTTATTTTGATGATTTTTAATGAACTTTCATTTACTATAAATATCACCAACCAAAATATTTCAATGTGCTACAATTAGCTATAGATATAAGACTATTATTTTACTGAGATTTTATTTATTTTTACTTTCTAAGGTAACATATAAATTCATTAAATGGTACTTATAACTTTAAATTCTACATTAAATATATTAGTACGTAGCTTTTACTATATTTCATGTATCGAAAATAAGGCAAGTTTATAATTGCTAGTATTAAAAAAAAAAAGAAGAAGAAAACAATGGAACACAAAATTCAAGAATAGTAGAATAAAAGGCGAAACTCCAAGACATTAAGTTAAGAAGTGCCCTTACATTTATTTGGAAATGAAGTGAAGAAGAGACATATGAAATAGTAATATTAGGCGCATATATTAAACATTGTTGTTGGCTTCATACTCCTCTTTGAGCTCCATAAGCGCATCATAAACGGTATGCTTATCTGGTAGCGATTTGGACACACTCTCCCTTTGGGCGCACCTCTCGGCCCACGACACGAGCGTTGGACACTCGTCGACGAGGCTGAGATTCCCACAAGTTTCCAGGCTATAAAACCAGCTGTAGAATGTTATAAGGCTGACATCCACAAGCCCAAATGTGTTTCCTCCAAAATAAGGCTTGTCTCCAAGCTCCATTTCCAGCAGTTTGAAGCATTCTATCAGTCCTTTCTTCGCTTCTTCTTGGGCTTCACCTGTTGCCACGCATACCAGTTTTGCAATGCTATATATCTGGATATATCATATAACAATTAAACAGATGATCAGAATTAATGCTATATAGGACTCCATAATAATAATGGTTTAATTACCTTTTTTGTCCACGTAGTCGGCCCAAAACCTGACGTGGGATCGCTGGTAGGGGTCCGATGGGAGCATAGGAGCGTCGTCTCTCCAGACTTGGTCAATGTATTGAACGATGATGGTTGATTCGGAGATTGGTTTTCCGTTGTGGATGAGGACTGGGATTTGCTTATAGACAGGGTTGGTTTGTAGGAGTAATGGGCTCTTGTTGTCCAGATCCTCTTCTACACACTTAAACTCCAATCCCTTTTCTCTTGGAACTATTCTCACCCTCGAACCGAAGGGGCTGACCCAAAGATCAAGAAGAATCAATTTATCTGCCATTGATGTGGGATTAAATTCTGCAACCAGAAATGATCAATAGAAAATGTGAGTAATTAATATTTGGTTCTTGTTTTGGTGCAATTTATAGTTTATGAGATAGCTGGTAATTTTGGAAGTTTTGGGTGTAGAATTTTCCTAGCAGGAACTTTCAATGGCACCAGATTGCATTGCCACCATTGCAATGAGCTCATCAACACTTTAAAACTTCATCAATTAATTAACTAAATTTCAACACCAACCAATGAAGTTATTATTAAATATATAGCATGCATTGAAAAGTTGGAATGAAATTGTTGTTAGCTAGAATTGTCCCTCACATAGTCACCATTGTTACAACTTACATAAAACCTCTCGCTCCAAGTAATTTATTTGGGATAAAATTATTTTTTGTAGCATACCTCTTGATAGTTGAACATACTATGGTCCCAAAATATCACAACGTTCAATTTTATTCTACAATTTGAAAAATTGCTCGATTTAAGATCATTTTGATTGCAAAATTCAAATTTCGTATGAAAATATGAGATTTTCCAATATGACATGTCGACACATATAATTTTCGACTGATTGACTATAATTGAAAATTTCTAAAAAGAGATTGCACTTTACACATCATAATATCACAACTTCCACATCATTAAAAAGAACAACAATGGGTACTGGCATTTTCACCAACAATGAAAGTATAATGAAATGGATGATCATGTTATTACTATTTTTGCCTAATTTTTTGAGAACCAAATATCATAAGAGAGAAGTAAGGTTTAAGGAAAAGTGAATTTTTTTTCATCAAAAATCAATTTACAAAAAAAAAAAAAAAAAAAAAAACAAATGTAGATGTGCTATTTATAGAATTTCGTCAAGTAATCGTTTCTAAAAACTTCAGCAATGAAAAAAAAACTTCAGCAATGAGAAGTCAATCAGCTGTATGTAGTATATAGAAGTCAATAAGATGTATAATCAAAATAATATCGCAACAGAATTGACTAACTATTTTACCACGTAATGTTTTTCTGACGTGTAAAACTTCTACGCACTTCTACAAATCAACGTTCATAATAAATGCAAATAAATTGTGATTATACATCTGAATTAGTTGGAGGGTAAAATAGGCCCTTTAATATGTGGGTTTACCAGAGTGGACCCTACCTTAGGCCAATAAGCCTTTATTATCACTCAGTTGACAACACACAACAAAACATATATTACTACTGAAAAATTCACACATACAATACTACTCAACGACGTGGCAACAAGAAGCGTTGATAAATCATCTCAAGATCGAGGTTCGAAAAAAATTCGTAAACCTTGTGAGGATGAGGCAAAGAATCCGAAACTTTCTCTATCTCCAGGCAACGCTCTCCCCACGCCATTAATTTGGGACAATGCTCTTCAATGCTAAAGTTTCCGACAATCTCAAAGGTATAAAACCAGATATAGAAAGTAATAAAAGCAATATCAACAAATCCAAAATTGTCACCGCCAAAGTAAGTCTTGGCACCCAACTCTTGTTCCATTAACTTGAGTGCATCTATGAATTCTTTCTTGCACACTTCTTGCTCTTCTCCTTTTGAAAACTGCATCCTTCTTGACGACAAACAAATCTTGGGTTCCACATTTGAACATCAAAAGTGATAATCTAAATACAACTGATAAATTAAAACGATTATAATGATCAAGATAGTACCTTTTGGTCAACAAATTCAACCCAGAATCTAGCTTGAGCTCTCTGGTAGGGATCAGAAGGCAGCAATGGAGATTTATCCTTCCACACCTCATCTATGTACTCAACGATTATCATTGACTCACAGATGGGTCTTCCATTGTGAATCAGAACCGGGATTTTCTTGTGAACCGGGTTCATCTCAAGCAGAAGCTCACTTACGCCGGTCAATAAGTCCTGGGGCCTGGACTCGTACTCGATGCCCTTTAAAGCTAATGCAATCCTAACCCTCATTGCGAACGTACTATAATAATCATCTAGCAAAATCAGTTTATCAGCCATTTGTAATTCTTTTCCTTGGACATAACAAATATTTCACTCCCAATTTAAATGTTTAGTCTTGGGCATTTAAACAGCCTACGGATGGAGTGATATCAGCCAGTCAATTTGATGTTGATTTTTGTCCATAGAAAATTAATATCTGGCATCTTTTGTCAAATTAATGTCATAGAAAAGTATGCATTTTGTCTTATTTAGTAATAAAAGTCAAACAAACTATTCAATACTTGATTCAAGATCATTTGGTAGAAACTTTATTTGAGCTCGATTTTATGGACATTTCAAATAAGTTTGAACATAGTTTTGCTGCATTTGATAAAATCTAAAGCTCGATTCAAACTTGAGCTCGATTACTGTAAAAAAGTAAAACAAGTGTAAAAATATCTAATTACTCGAGCTCGACTCAAACTCAGCTAGACTAAAGCTTGTTCAAGCTTGATTCAATTAATTATTAAACAAGCTAAAACATAAATTTTGAAGCTCGATTATATTTCAAACAAGCTTAAACAAATGCTCGTTCGGTTCAAATTGTATCATTTACAACCCTAGTCTTATTTGAATTTTACATTCACACATTTTCTTACCGTATTGAAAATTCAGTATTTTTGAATATACTGAAAATATTAATATTAATTAAATATATATATATTCTTCATTAATACATTAAAAAAAATTAGTATTCTTCATTTCAGTATAACGATAATTTCAGTATATTGGTAAGTTTTTAGTATGGTAAGGTATGAGGCATGTGTCATATGAAATTTTCAATGCGAAATTTTCAATACCCTAACCGAATACATTTTTACACACTCAATTTTAGTATGAAAATTTTGATAGGGTACACCAAACTGAACTATCCTAGTAAATTAAATATTCATCTTGTAAATTAATGGTTATTCATATTTTTACCATCAATTTTACGTATTTCAATTTTGATCTAACCACCGCTATTTTTATAATTTATGTCTAATTATAATTATAAAGGAAGCTTTGGACAAATATTCTCTCTTTAGGATTTAACTGAAACTTAAAAAAACTTTTGTCTTTTGGAATCAAGTGAAAGGACAGCAACTAGTCTTTTAATTTTAAGGTACGATAAATTTCAAATTTATTGACTTTTTATTATTAGTGGTACTATTGATGTATGCTTCTATAAAGGAACAGTTTTGTAAATTTAACAAAAAATCAAAGCAATTAATTATAAAGAAATCAATCCTGATCAACAAAAGGTATACGTACGACATGAATGATATTAGAATAGAAAATTAACGAGACAATTATTAGCATTCAACTCGGAGCAGAATACAAGAAAGCAAGAATTAATTATATCAGAACTAGTAATAGATTGACCCATTAAATACTAGTCAACGTTGTTCATGAGCCTTGAACCGTTGATAAGTGATGTGACGATCGAGGGTGGAAACAGCTTCATAGACCTTGTGAGGATGAGGCATAGAGTTGGAAACACTCTCTATCTTCATGCAACGCTTTCCCCACGTCATTAATTTTGGACACTCTTCTTCAATGCTAAAGTTGCCAAATGTCTCAACCAGTTGTAGAAAGTAATTAGGGCTACATCTACCAACCCAAACTTGTCACCACCAAAGTAATTCTCTTCTTGCTCTACGGAATCATTCTCCAAGGATAAGAGACCTAGTTCCAGTACATTTGAACACCAAAAACCTACGATGATCAAAATCCAATTAAAACTATTTTTATATCATAAACTAACCATGCACGGTTATTTTACCTTTTGGTCAACCAAGTCAACCCACAATCTCTGGTAGCAATGGACACCTATCCTTCCACATCATGAACAATTATCATCGACTCACAAATGGGTTTTCCGTTGTGAATCAAAACCGGGATTTTCTTGTGAACCGGGTTCATCTCAAGCAGAAGCTCACTTATTCTGGGGCATGGACTCGTACTCGATGCCAATAAAAGCTAATGCAACCCTAACCCTCATTGCGAACATACTCAAATAATTTTCCAGCAGAATCAGTTTATCCCCCATCTGATTTCATTTTCCTTCTCAATTTCAGATCAAGAAATGCAATAAAACTCAAACCACACAAAGAACTTCAACCAAGAATTTGAGATAACCAAGAAATGAAAACTGAAACCAAAACGAAGAAAGAACACCAGGAATTAAGTGGTTCGGGTTGACAATCCCTACATCCACTGAGATAGAACCAATACACTATGAATCAAACGAAAGTTTACAAAGTACAGCACATGAAATAACAAAACCCTGATCTGCGCTACTAACTTTGCAGGCGATAAGATCTCTATACAACGCTCAAAGAAACTAACTACTTGAATATGAAATGAACTAGGCTTTATATACAATCCATAGCTTCAAACCGCATTCAATTCCATTGAGTATAGCTCGAGATTTCCCGCCCGCAAAACTGCTCGATCAATCCTGCAAAACAAACTCAAGAACCAAGCTTATGAAAATAACTGTTTTAACAGACTGAAATCGCACCTTTAAAACCCGACTTTTTAAGTGACACGCAACTCTGACTATACTTAGCCAAAACTGATCCCTCGCTTTTCTTTCTTTATTTTCCTTCAATTTTTCCCTTTTATTTTATTTCCCAGGTTATATATATACATGCATTATCATTACAAATCTCCACCTTAATGCATGCTATATCCTTGCTTTGATCAACCTGATAGAGAATCAGGTTATGCTTGTAGAAGGACTTCCTTTTAATCCAATCAATTCCAGACATAGCAAGAACTTGACAGTAGGTAGAGCTTTAGTTAATCCATCGGCTGGATTTTCTTCACTAGCTATCTTGCTAACCTTTACCTCCTCCTTTTCTATGATGTCTCTTATGTAGTATAATTTGACATCAATGTGCTTCGTTCTCTCGTGAAAGCCTTGATGCTTAGATAAGTGGATTGCACTATTATTATCACAATATACTTCCACACATTTCTGAACAACTCCAAACTCTGAGAGTATGCCTTTGAGCCAAAGTGCTTCCTTAATTGCTTCTGTTAGTGCAATAAATTCAGCCTCAGTTGTGGATAAGGCTACTACGGATTGCTGAGTTGATTTCCAACTTACTGCAGTACCAAACAAGGTGAAAACATAGCCTATAAGAGACTTTCTTGTATCCATGTTCCCTGCATAATCTGCATCTACAAAATCAACTAAAGGAGTACTTGAAGTTGTAGTTTTCTTGAACCTTAATCCTAGATTCACTGAACCATTTATGTATCTAAGCACATACTTCACTGCTTCCTAATGTAATGGTCCTGGATCAAACATATACCTACTGATTAAACTCATGGAATATGCTAAATCTGGCCTGCAACATACCATATCATACATCATGCTTCCTACAACATTAAAGTATGGTATCTTGCCCATCTTGTATTCCTCTTCCTTAGTCTTTGGACACTGATCTTTAGATAGCTTCAAATGTTGTCCAATTGGAATAGAAACACTCTTGCATTGATTCATTTGGTATCTGATCAGAACCTTTTTCAAGTAATTGTTGAGATCAAGTACCACTTCATTTTCTGATCTTTGTCTTGAGATGAGATTCTTTTTGTTTCACCAAGATCCTTCATCTCAAACTTAGTGTTAAGTAAACATTTAATATTATTCAAACTTTGCATAGAATCACTTGCAATAAGCATGACATCAACATACAATAACAAATATATAAATGAAGCATTAGAATCAAATCTGAAATACACACAACTATCATACATACTCTTAGTGAAATGAATTCTTTTCATAAATTGATCAAACATGGGGTACCATTGCCTTGGAGATTGCTTTAAACCATATAATGATTTTCTGAGTAAGTAGGCTTTTTCTTCATTGTTTGGGATCTCCAAGCCCTCTGGAACTTTCATGTATACCTTCTCCTTTAATTCACCATGTAAGAAAGCTGTTGTGACATCCATTTGATGTAGCTCCAGATCAAATTGAGCCACTATTGCAAGCAATATTCTAATGGAACAGTGTTTAACCACTGGAGAGAAGATCTCTGTGTAATCCACACCCTCTTTTTGAGTGAACCCTCTAGCCACAAGCCTTGCTTTAAACCTTACTTTATTGTTCTGAGCAGCTTCAATTTTCTTCTTGAAGATCCATTTACAACCAATAAGCTTCTGATTTCTTGGCTTGTCAACAATGATACAAGTCTCATTTCTGGCAAGTGAACTTAATTCATCTTGTATAGCTGATTTCCACTTCACACTTTCCTTGCAAGTAGTAGCTTCAGAGTAGTTACTTGGCTCTTGACATTCTATGTCCTCAGCTGCAAGTAGTTGATCAATTGATGATCTTTTGGGCTTAGTTCTTGTTGATTTTCCTCCTGAGTTTCTTCATCACTTCCAGTCTGCTGATGCTGATCATTTGCAATCATGTGTAATGGCTCTACCTCAAGCTGAGCTTCATCATTATCAATCTTGGATTGCTCTTTAGTTTCTTCCTTGTTTAGAGGCATGCAAGTCTCATCAAATGACACATCTCTAGACACAATGTACTTCTGATTTCTTTTCTCCAAACACCATAGTTTGTATCCCTTAACTCCTTCTGGATATCCCAAGAAAATACACTTGAGAGCTCTTGATTCTAACTTGTCTTGTTTTACATGGACATAGGCTAGACATCCAAATACTCTTAGCTTGGAGTAGTCAGCAAGCCTTCCATTCCACTTCTCTTCTGGAGTTTTGAAATCAATAGCACTTGATGGAGATCGATTGATCAAATATGCTGCAGTGGTGACTGTCTCACCCCAAAAACTCTTGTCTAAACCTGAGCTTAACAACATACATCTCACTCTTTCTAATAGGGTTTGATTCATCCTCTCTGCAAGCCCATTCTGTTGTGGTGTATAGGGAGTGGTCTTGTGTCTAGTGATTCCATTCTCTTTGCAAAATGAATTGAAAGCATTTGATACAAATTCTAATCCATTGTCAGTTCTCAAGTACTTTAACTTCTTATCAGTTTGATTCTCCACCTGAATCAACCACTCCTTGAATTTCTGGAATGTCTCATCCTTACTTTTGAGCACAAACACCCAAACCTTCCTTGAGAAATCATCAATAATTGATAAGAAATATCTACCTCCATTCTTTGTGGTTGCCTTAGTAGGACCCCAGAGGTCAGAGTGTACATAATCTAATCTTCCTTTGGTGGTATGTACACTGGAACCAAACCTCAACCTCTTAGCTTTTCCTATAATGCAGTGGTCACAAAATTCAAGTTCGGTGATTTTATCTTTTCCAAATGCATCTTGTTTCTGGAGTTCTTGCAGACCTTGGAGACTGATATGAGCCAATCTCTTGTGCCATATTAGTGTTCTATCCATCTCTTTAACTGAGTATGATCTACCAATAACATTACTTCCATTCAAGTAGTATAGATCATGCTTCTTGGAACCCTCCAAAACAATTCTGGAATCCTTGATTACTTGCATAACTCCACCTTCAGCAGATAGCTTGTAGCCTTGAGAGTCTAACATACCTAGAGAAATTAAATTTCTCCTTAGTTCTGGAACAAATTTTACATTAGATAAGATTTTCATTGATCCATCTCTCATCTTCAATGGAACAGTACCTACACCCTTGATTCTGCAAGTCTTGTTATTTCCAAGCATAACAGCTCCCTCCTCTTTCAAAATCAGATCCTTAAACCACTCTTTATGAGGACTCATGTGGAAAGAACACCCTGAGTCAAAAATCCATTATTCATTAGTATCATTTGAAGTAATTGCTAGTACCTCAGCAGATTCATATCCAGTGTTGGAGTTTGCTGCATCTGTTGTTGGATTTGCTTGCTTCCCTGGTTGATTAGGCTTCCATTTCTTGTTCCCTTTTAGCTTGAAACAATCCTTTTTGTAGTGACCAGACTTATGACAATGAAAGCATCTATTACCTTCAATGTCTTCATTTGAGTCAAAATTGGTGGCTTCTTATTCCTTTTTTTGAATTGCTTCTTCTTTCCTACGGCTTGTTTGGCCATCAAACTTTCTCCTCCACTCTGAGCTTTAGCATCAGTTTCTTTTGACAGTTCCTTAGTCTTCAAAGCAGTTATTATTTCCTCCAATTTGATTGATTGTTGTCGACTATAGATGATTGAGTCACAGAAATTTTCAAAGCTTTTGGGAAGAGAGCTTAGTAACATCAAAGCTTTATCCTCTTCTTCTAGTTTGACTTCCACGTTTTCAAGATCATCCAATATCTTGTTAAACTCTTCCAATTGACTCATCAGAGGCCTATCTTCAACAATTTTGAAAGCAAATAACTTCTTCTTTAGAAACAAACTATTGGCTAGAGATTTTACCATGTATAGGCTTTCAAGTTTCTCCCAAACTCCTTTGGCTGACTCAATCTTGGCCAACTCATGCAAAACTTTGTTGTCTAGGCTGAGTATTATCATGCTGTGTGTTTTTTTATGAGAGTTGTCTTTTGATCAGCTCTCATTCCTTCAGGAAAAGCTTCAATTCCCTACAAGGCTGCAACAGCACCATGTTTGCACCAGTAATGCCTTCATCTTCACTCTCCATAGGCCAAAGTCACTTGATCTATCAAATTTTTCCACATCAAACTTGACTGATCCCATATCTAGATCTTCAGGCTTCCCACAGACGGTGCCAATTCTCAGTTTCAGATCAAGAAATGCAATAAAACTCAAACCACACAAAGAACTTCAACCAAGAATTTGAGATAACCAAGAAATGAAAACTGAAACCAAAACGAAGAAAGAACATCGGGAATTAAGTGGTTCGGGTTGACAATCCCTACATCCACTGAGATAGAACCAATACACTATGAATCAAATGAAAGTTTACAAAGTACAGCACATGAAATAGCAAAACCCTGATCTGCGCTACTAACTTTGCAGACGATAAGCTCTCTATACAACGCTCAAAGAAACTAACTACTTGAATATGAAATGAACTAGGCTTTATATACAATCCATAGCTTCAAACCGCATTCAATTCCATTGAGTATAGCTCGAGATTTCCCACCCGCAAAACTGCTCGATCAATCCTGCAAAACAAACTCAAGAACCAAGCTTATGAAAATAACTGTTTTAACAGACTGAAATCGCACCTTTAAAACCCGACTTTTTAAGTGACACGCGACTCTGACTATACTTAGCCAAAACTGATCCCTCGCTTTTCTTTCTTTATTTTCCTTCAATTTTTCCCTTTTATTTTATTTCCCAGGAGATATATATATATATATATATATATGCATGCATTATCATCACATTCCTTAAACAAAAAGATTTCACTTCGAATTTAAATTGTTTGGTCTTGGCGACAAGCAGCGTACGTGCCAACTGTCAATGGTGTGAAAATAATGCCAGCCATGAATTTTATGCCCATAAGAGATAAAGCCATATCCTTTTTGTCACGTGTTATAAAAATTCGGGTATTTTAGTCCTATTTGAATATGATTCAGATCCACAGGCCAATTCATTCATGATTCATCTATTCGAAATATTTTTTTGATGAGTTATGAATAGATTATTGAGTCGGCCAAACCTAAAGCCTTAATTAACCACCAAGAAAATGGTAGATTACACAAATTAAATAGCAAGTTATTGCGAAAAAATGTTTTTTTGGCCAAGACTATATACATTATAAATTGGGAAGTGAAATATTGTTTATGTCCAAGGAAAATTAAAAAAGATGGCGGATAAACTGATTTTGCTAGATGGTTATTTTAGTATGTTCGCAATGAGGGTTAGGGTTGCATTAGCAATAAAGGGCATCGAGTACGAGTCCAGGCCCCAGAACTTATTGGCCGGCGTAGATGAGATTCTGCTTGAGATGAACCCGGTTCACAAGAAAATCCCGGTTCTGATTCACAATGGAAGACCCATCTGTGAGTCAATGATAATCGTTGAGTACATAGATGAGGTGTGGAAGGATAAATCTCCATTGCTGCCTTCTGATCCTTACCAGAGAGCTCAAGCTAGATTTTGGGTTGACTTTGTTGACCAAAAGGTACTATCTTGATCATTATAATCGTCGATTAATTTATATGTAGCGTTTTGATTATAACTTTTGGTGTTCAAATGTGGTACCAGATCTCGCCTTCAAGAAGGATACCGTTTGTAAAAGGAGAAGAGCAACAAGTGTGCATGAAAGAATTCATGGATGCACTCAAGTTAATGGAACAAGAGTTGGGTGCCAAGACTTACTTTGGTGGTGACAATTTTGGGTTTGTGGATATTGCTTTAATTACTTTCTATACCTTGTTTTATAGCTATGAAACTTTCGGAAACTTTAACATTGAAGAGCATTGTCCCAAGAGAAGGTTTCAGACTCTTTGCCTCATCCACACAAGGTTTACGAATATTTATCGAGCCTCGATCTTCAGATGGTTTATCAACGGTTCACGTCGCTACATCGTTGAGTAGTATTATATATGTACTAATTGTGGTTTTATCCAATATATTCTTTGTTGTGTGTTGTGACTTGTGTGATAATAAAGGCTTGTTGGCCTAACGTAGGGTTTTATCCAATATATATTTTCTCTGTAATTGGTTTGTTGTATTCTACTCTCAGTTGAATGCTAATTATCTCCTTGTGTGTATTCTAACATATCATTGATGTCGTAAAGGTTATCTTGAGAATCTGTTAATAATAGTTTCTTAACTTTTTGTAAAATTTACAGGGCTATTCGTTTATAAATTAAAAACAAGCATCGATCGGATATGAGAAAGTAGTGCTATCAGTCAAGTTTTTATGTATAGGACGTGACTGTTTAAAACTTGTTTGTAGCATGATTTGCAACAATTCTTTTCATTCAATCTTTTCTAAAGAAACAAATTTTGATAGGATTCTATTTGATTAATCAAACTTTCTCCTTACGCAAAAACTTATACGAAACCATTTCACATAAGATGTGTCGTGAGACGAAACTTTATATATAATTTTATGTAAAACCAACATTGACCATATTGAATGTGTTAACCCACTTTATTTATTCATTTGAATTTGGTTCATAAAATTCTAATTTTTTTCTCTTAATTTGTCTAGACCAAATACTTAGTTTGCTCGTAATCACTATTTAATCATGCTTAGTTTGCTCGGCTATTGACCTTCAGCCTATTTTACCCTCCAACTAATTCAGATGTATAATCACAATTTACTTACATTTTTTTGTGAACGTCGATCTTTGGTTCTGAAAAAATTCGGCAAATTAAAATAGTATCAACATCATAGATTTTTTACACTATAGCTTCATTGATGGAAAAATAAATAAATAAATAGTAATTAGTACCATTAATAAAAAATAGTTAAATTTAAATCTATAGTGGTCCTACCATATATACTACAGATCTACAATAGTGGTTCGAAACTAAATAGTCCTATTGATCGTATTTTAAAAATTAATTTAATTGATTCACTAAGCTTATATCAAACACGAAAAGGTTAGGTATCATTAAATTATTATTATTATTATCATTATTATTATTATTATTATTATTATTAGGGCCGATTCCCAAAAAAAAAAAAAAAAAAAAACCACGAGGTTCAGATATGTCTAACTTTTTTTTTTAAGATGACTCTTTCTCTACCAAAGATAATATTTTACTTTTTTTATGATCAAGTGATAGTATTTTTACCTTTTCTACCACAAATTAACCCTTCTCACTAAAAACACTGAGTCATATTTCTTCAAAATATAACTTTTTATATATTATTTATCAAATCTATCGATCATCTTGAATTTGTTTTTAATATTTTTATAAGCATATTATAAAGATCTGAGTTAATGAATAATTAGCATTGACTTTTAAAACGTAACTTCGATAGTTGGGACCAAATGATCTCACGTGTGAATTATTACCATAATTAGTTGGGTACAGTGAAATCATTCCTAATAAATAAATAAACTAAACTAGATTATCCAAGATAAGTTGAATAAACGAGTAGTTAACTTAACATCTTTCAACAGGCCACGTAATTGCGACCCCTAAGCTGACACAATTGACGGATATTGTATTCTAGAAAGACAAGTACTATTCCAAGTCAAATATCAACATCCAATTCAAGTCAATGATCCACACTCCCTTTTTTTCAAAATTAACATCCCCAATTCTTCGATCAATCGTCTCTTTCAAGATGGCATTATTTTTGATGTATCAAAAGGAAACTTCCCCAAAACTCGAGACATAAGAAATATTATATCAAATTTTGACTGTTGTATAGTACCCATTGAAAGAAGAATAATAAAATAATTAAAAGGAAAGACTCCAAAACATTTGCAGCAATGGACCAATTTCTTGAAGTTACCTTAACCTTTTTGTTCATTTGCTCTTTCACAATCCCTGCATCTGCAGCTGATACCATAGGTTCTTCTGAGAGCATCAGAGATGGAGAAACACTGGTTTCATCAGGTGACATTTTCGAACTCGGGTTTTTCAGTCCTGGAAATTCCACGAATCGATACGTGGGAATGTGGTACAAGAATATACCTGACAGGAAATATGTTTGGGTTGCCAACAGAGAAATTCCTCTTACGAACAGATCAGGTGTTTTGAGGCTCACACAGCCTGGAAATCTGGTCCTGTTAAACGACACTAATGGCATCATCGTATGGTCATCCAACTCGTCCACACCTGTCGCGAATCCAGCAGCACAATTATTAGACAATGGGAATCTCGTGGTGAAGGATGCAAACGAGAATTTCGTTTGGCAGAGTTTTGATCATCCATCAGACACATATTTACCAGGGATGAGTGTCGGATGGAATTACGTGACGGGGCATGAGACGTATTGCGTATCATGGAGAAGCGATGATGATCCAAGTCCAGGTGAGTTTTCAATTCACCTGGATCCAACTGGATACCCACAAATGTTGGCTAAAAGAGGCAATATTGTCTGGAATAGACATGGACCCTGGAATGGTGTCCGGTTCAGTGGGGCACCAGACACAAGTGAGGATCGTGTGTACACGTTGACGTTGTGGATAAACGAGAACGAGGTCAAGTATAGGGAAGACAGTGCTGATCCATCAGTTTTTTCCAGGTCTGTGGTGAGCCCCGAGGGCGATTCCACACGCTGGGTGTGGGATTCTCAATCCCAAGAATGGACCGATTATAGAAGCTTGGAAGTAGATAATTGTGATGTCTATAATACATGTGGTGCAAATGGCATTTGCAACACTGGAAACTCTCCACCCTGTAGATGTCTCGACAGATTTGTGACAGGAGGCCAAGAAAGCTGGACTGGAACGGACAGGACGAGTGGATGTAATAGAAGGATCGAGTTGAACTGTGCAAGTGATGTATTCGTGAGATACCGTGAAATCAAATTGCCAGATGCACAAAACTCAACGTACGATGAACGTATAATTAGGCTTGAGGATTGTGAAGCAGAGTGCTCCAGAAACTGTAATTGTACAGCCTACACGCAGTTGAATATCAGTGGATCAGGAAGTGGATGCCTGTTTTACCATGGAGACTTTATCGACATCAGAACTCTGTCTACAGCTGGACAAGATCTTTACATCAGAATGGCTTATGCAGAGAGAGGTAAGAATTTATGCAGACATGCTTTTTTATTACTGAGACACAGAGGAAACCAACTTGGCATAGTGTTTATTCTATTTTGTTTGCATAGAAATTGTTGCAGGCTCTAAAGGGGGAACCAGAGTGATACTTATAGCAAGTTTGACATCAGTGGCAGGAGTAGTTCTTGTTTGCCTAAGCATCTTTTTGATCATTAGACGTAAGAGGAAGAAGGATACGAGATTGGGACAAGAAGGTATGATGAATGTGAATTAGGCTGAAGAATATCTATAACAATGTTGATTACTGCTTGTCCCTCCGATTCATGTTCCACAGTTGCAGGACCATTAATTGAAAGTCGTGTCGAAAAGGCAGATCTGCCATTCTTCAACTTATCCACAATAGTAAAAGCTACCGATGATTTTTCAAACAATAGAAAGATTGGTGAGGGTGGATTTGGACCTGTTTACAGGGTATACTTGTGAAATTTCCTCACTTCTGTATGTAGTTTTTATGTGAAAATAACAAATATTGTTGGACAAACAACTTCACAAAACTCTCATGTTCAAGTTTTGGCTTTAGGGCAAGCTAGAAGACGGGCAGGAAATTGCTGTGAAGCGTTTGTCAAAAACCTCCACACAAGGAGTTGGTGAGTTAAAGAATGAAGTGCTGCTAATTGCCAAACTTCAACATCGAAATTTGGTGAGGACTTTAGGATGCTGTGTTGAAGGAGAGGAGAACATGTTGATCTATGAATACATGTCTAACAGTAGCCTCGACTTGATTTTATTTGGTGAGAGCTCTGAATTTGCCGTAAACTTTCTATCATAATTGAGAAGCATGAGAGCACTAATTTCACAGTATGTTTAAACAGATCCAACGAAAAGTGTGCTACTTGACTGGGAAAAACGTTTCAATATTATCAATGGAATAGCAAAGGGACTATTGTATCTTCATCAAGATTCAAGGTTGAGAATTATCCATCGAGACCTTAAAGCTAGCAACATATTGCTGGATGCTGACATGATTCCAAAAATATCAGACTTTGGCCTTGCCAGAATTTTTGGAGGAAACGAAACTGAAGCTCAAACACGCAGAGTTGTTGGAACATAGTAAGAATCCCAACAAACTGATACATCAAAATTTTCTCATTGGTGTATCTTATAACATTATTTTCTTTCCAATACCCTTTCACAGCGGATACATGTCTCCAGAATATGCAATAGACGGGCTGTTCTCAATCAAATCAGATGTATTTAGCTTCGGTGTTCTTGTGCTAGAAATTGTGAGCGGAAAGAGAAACAGAGGATTCTTCCTCGAAGATCACAATCTCAACCTTCTTGGACATGTAAGTCTTATTTTCTGAAATCATTTGTAGACAAAAATGTGTTATATATCTCACCATTTTTGCGATTTTGGACAGGCATGGAAACTTTACAAAGATGACAAATCACACAAACTAGTAGACCCTTCTATTGGCAACTCGTTCGACTTATCTCAAGTGCTGCGCTCAATCCACGTGGGACTTTTATGCGTGCAAAAATCTCCAGAAGACAGGCCAAGTATGTCTTCAGTAGTTTTTATGTTAGGGAACGAAGTTGCACTGCCTGAAGCTAAACAGCCTGGTTTTTTCACCGAAAGAGATGTTTATGTGGATCAGAGTAGTAGTAGCACAAACGCATATTCAGAGAATCAAGTTACAATTACGTGGATGGAAGGCAGATAGAATCAATTCCTATAGCATGTTAGTAGTATTTACATGTAGTGTTTCTTTTCCATTTGATATGTATGGATCGATGAATTAAACAGACTAATAGTGTTATGAGTATATATCTAACGAATGGAATGCTAATTAAAGATGCTTGTATTATGCTGTTATTAACAGCGGCCGAAACCCACCAAGGTATAGTCAAACTGGAATATGCTGATATTGAACTCTCTCTCTCTCTGCATCTCAAAAGTTGAGAAAAGAAAGAAGTTGAGAATCACATTATAATTGGGAAGTGAAAGGTCAAATTATATACTGATTGGAATTTAGGTTCTTAGACATTTCGCAAATTCATCTACACTTCTTTTTTTTACTCATTTATAAGTTTCAATATACTAGGTTTCAACCCGTGCGATGCACCGACTTCATTTAACATTTATCTAATTTTTATTTTATAAGTAATATTATTTTATAAGTGTTTGTTGATTTATTTTTATGTATGATATTTTTTTCTATATTTTTAAAGAGTTTATTACTTTTTTCGCCCATTATGTATGTAAGGCCTCTGACAATTTTGCTTTTTTTTATTTCGGGCTTGCAATTTAGGACTTTATGTTTTGAAATTTAGCAATTATTGTCCAATTTCACCCCGAATTGCTTATTTAGGCTGAAATTGCACGTTTTTTACACTTGAGATCCCTGACCGGGTTCAATTTGCTGAGGTGACATGTGATTTAGCGAGGTGAAAATTTTCATTTAATTTGATTTTGTCATGTGTATTAATAAATGGGACCACGAAATACATATCACAATTAAATCAAAACAGGGGAAAATTCCAACCCTAAATCAAAAATTCATCCAAAAGAGATGGTCTAAAAAAATTCATCCAAAAAATCAAAAACTCCAGTTGTTCTTAATCAATGGCACCTTCCTGTTCATCCAAAAATGCATCCAAAAATCAAAAACTCCAGCTGTTCTTAATCAATGACACCTTCTTGTTCATCCAAAAATCAAAAACTCCAACTGTTCTTAATCAATGATACCTTCCTGTTCATCTAAAAATTCATCCAAAAATCAAAAATTCATCCAAAAACTCCTTCCTGTTCTTAATCAATGGCACCATGTTACGATCACAGCCGTAGATCGACGAGTGCTCGTGTGATGATGGTGGATGATGCGTGATTTAGATAGAGAATTTAGAAAAGAAGAAGATTCCAGCTAATTTCGTTATCCATTCACTCACACATGCAGCGTGTGAAATAGAGTTCCATGCACGCGATACAACCCATTGACCAAAACGACACCGTTTAAAGACTCAAGCAACAACTAAAAGAAACGCGACTTCCTAAGCAACTAAACAGAAGTGCAAAATACATGAATAAAGCCTAAACTCCATGCATGCTAACATTACTCCCCCTTCATTGCGTCGAGTCTTGTCCTCAAGACAACAATTTCGGAAATCGTGCTGCAATATCTTCATAGAATTCCTAAGTAGCCTCTGATTCTGGAAGGTGCGCCCAAAGAATAAGCAACTGAGTTGCAGGAATATTGCCCCGTTTCATCAAACGCCGAGCAAGTATTTTAATTGGTTTAAGCATCACCTTGCCATCGTGATCGAACTCAGGAAGTGTAGCAACAATGGCGCTGACAGCCCACCTTCTTCTTCAAGAGAGAAACATGAAAAACCGGGTGAATTCTTGCAGTGCTGGGCAACAATAGTTTGTAAGCTGCCAACCCAACCTTAGCGAGGATCTGAAATGGTCCAGTATATTTAGGACTTAGCTTCCAAACAGGACTTTTGTGCAATGTCCTCTACCGATATGGCTTAAGTTTCAAGTATACCCAATCCCCAACTTGAAAAGATCTAGCAACCCTCTTCTTGTCCGCATAGAGTTTCATGCGTTCTTGAGCTTTCCGCAGTGACTCCCGGAGTTGTTGATAGGCCAACTGCTTGTCAAGTAGCATCTCTGTAACCCCTTCCACATTAGTTTGGGTATAGGGACCCCCGGGGAAAGGCAGGGGTTTGATCCCATATAAGGCCTCAAAAGGACTAACTCCCAAAAAAGTATGAAACAAGGTATTGTACCAAAACTCAGCTAAAGGCAACCAGTGGATCCATTGTTTAGGATTAGACCCACACATACACCTGAGATAAGTTTCCAAGCATTGGTTCACTCTTTCAGTTTGACCATCAGTTTGCGGATGATAGGCCGTGCTCATAAGTTGCTCCACCCCAATCAATTTCAGAAGTTGCTGCCAAAAGTTACTTGTAAAGACCTTGTCTCTATCAGACACCACTCCCATAGGTAAGCCATGCAACTTATATATAGTGTCGAGGAAGATAGAAACCAAGGAAGAAGTTGAGAAAAGATGAGCCAATGCTATGAAATGACTATATTTAGTGAACCGATCCACAATCACCCAAATAGTGTCCTTCCCTTTAGATAGAGGTAGCTGCTCAATAAAGTCCATAGATATTTGTGTCCAAGCTTGAGAGGGGATAGGTAATGGTTGAAGTAACCCTGGAGTTTGGACATGCTCATGCTTACTCACTTGGCATGTGTGGCACTCATTCACAAACTGCTAAATTTGTTGTCTCATTCCAGGCCACCAAAAGACAGAAATAACCCTTTGATACGTTGTAGTTATGCCAGAGTGTCCTCCAATGCTTGAGCTGTGCATATAGGTAATGATCTGAGATTTCAAGATATGATCATTCCCCACATATAATTTTCCTTTGTATCTGAGAACTCCATTAATATAACTGTAGCATGATACATTATAAGGAAGAGTACTGCACTCAGCAATAATATCCAATACCTCCTGATCACTTTGATAACTCCTAATTAGCTCAGTCACCCATACTGGTTGGATGGAAGTGAGTATAGAACACTCAACTTCCTCTGCATCTCTCATAGACAATGCATCTACAGCCTTATTCTCCAAACCCTTCTTGTACTCAATCCTATAATCAAAGCCAAAAAGCTTGGTGAGGTATTTGTGTTGCAAGGGTGTGGATATTTTCTGTTCCAAAAGATACTTGAGGCTCTTTTGATCAGTCTTGATGATGAATGGTGAGTGCAGGAGGTAAGCCCTCCATTTCTCCACGGCCAAGATGATAGCCAAAAATTCCTTCTCATAGATAGACAACCCCAAATTCTTGACCCCCAAAGCTTTGCTAATGAAAGCTAAAGGGTGATGGTCCTGCATAAGGACAGCTCCTAAACCCTGATAACATGCATCTGTCTCCACCACAAAGGGTTTAGTGAAATCTGGTAATTGCAAGACTGGAGCAGAGACCATGGCCTGTTTGAGAGCATTGAAAGCCTCCTCAGCTGCAGAACTCCACTAAAACTTCCCCTTCTTTGTCAGGTCAGTGAGAGGCTTAGTAATAATCCCATAATTCCTGATGAACTTCTTGTAGTAACCAGTGAGACCTAAGAACCCCCTCAATGTTTTCACAGACTTAGGTTGTGGCCAGAGAACCATAGCCTTAATCTTTTCCTTGTCAGCTCTAACCCCCTTGTCACTGATAACATGGCCCAAGTATTCCACCTCCTTCTGCCAAAAAACACACTTAGATTTCTTGGCAAATAAGTTGTGCTTTAGCAAAGTAGTAAATACAGCTCTCAAATGATTCAAATGTTCACTCATACTCCTGCTATAAATCAATATGTCATCAAAGAAAACCAGTACAAATTCTCTCAAAAAACTGGAGAATACTTGATTAATTACAGATTGGAAGATGGCTGGAGCATTTGTTAATCCGAAGGGCATGACCACAAATTCATATAGCCCTGAAGAAGTGATGAATGCAGTTTTATATATATCTTCTTTGCTCACCCGAATTTGGTGATATCCAGCTCTAAGATCTATCTTGGAAAATATTTGTGCACCGTGAAGTTCATCCAATAAGTCATCTATAAGTGGAATATGGTAGCTATCTTTAACAGTAATAGCATTTAGCCTCCTGTAATCTACACAAAACCTCCAACTCTCATCCTTCTTTTTCACCAACAACACAGGAGAAAAGTAGGGACTATTGCTGGGCCTTATTACACCAGTGTCAAGCATCTCTCTCACCAATTTCTCAATCTCTTATCTCTGGATCAAAGGGTACCTGTAAGCTTGTTGTTTGATGGAGCTTAAATCAGGTTTAATTGGTATCTTGTGATCCATACTCCTCTCAGGATGAAGCTCTTTGGGCACCTCGAACACTTGCTCAAATTCACTGATGAGTAGGGAAATCTCTGGAATGTCAATATTCTCCTTAGCCTGTTCTGAAGCAGTGATGACGCACAAGTAAGCCTCCAGTGCTTGGTTTTCCTTTTTCACCTCTTTATCAATCTAATCTGCTGAAATCATACTCAACTTCACCTCTGGTTGAATACCCTATAGCTTAACCAACTTCCCTTTCACATTGAATTGCACTGTATGTTCTTTGAAGTCTAGTGTAATCTGTCCCAATTGGCTCAACAAGTCAACTCCAATAACCATATCACAGCCCCCAAGCCTCAACAGCCTCACAGGAGTTATGAATTTACACTCCCCAATCTCTCATTCAAACTGAGGACACTTAGAGTTACACTCTATCTTATTACCATCAGCCACTATGACACACATTGGAGTTGTGTATTCTATAGTACACCCTAGTTTCTCAGCAGTTGAGGGGTGAAGGAAACTATGAGTCCTACCCAAATCTAAGAGTATAATCAGCTCTTGATTGGATGATTTTCCCAAAAGTTTGATGGTGTCAGCATGAGAATATCTAACCACTGCATTCAAGAAAACATGAGGCTCTTTATGGTCTACTGTAACCTCTTCCAACTCTAATGTTTCAAGAGGCACCCCCTCCACATCCTCAGTGAGTATAAGATACAACTTCTTACACTTATGCCTAATATGAAAAATTTCATCACAATTGAAACATAGATTCTTTTTCCCTCCTAGCTTTCATCTCATCCGGAGTAAGCCTCTTAATTGGTGGATATTTTGGCTTAGGATTGGCATGGTCACCCCTACCACTCCCTTTGGCAGTGTTGGAAACAAACTTAGGGGAATTCCTCTGACTCTTAGTTAACAAATTGACTATCTCCTCATTTTAAATAGCCAACTAAGTTGCAGCTAACAAAGTAGTAGGTTTTTGTATGGCAACCATCTTACTAATCTCCTCTTTAAGTCCTCCAATAAAACTTTCCACAAAATACTCATTCGAAAATCCTCTGTGATGCTCCTTCAAGAGAGCTTTCATCTTTTCAAAGTCATGAATATAGGCCTGAACAGATCCACTTTGTCTAAGCTTGTTGAATTGTGCAATTAAACTCCCACCCGAGGGGCTTAGGAACCTGTCCATCACCATCTTAGCAAATTCTTCCCATGTGATATTACTTCTTTCATCTACATACTCCACAAACCAGTGATCTGCAACTCCTTCCAGATTCATGGACACGAGGCTTAACTTGTCATAGTCATTCATATCATAATACGAAAAATACCGATAACATTTCCGTAGCCACATCCTAGGATTCTCTCCATTGAATTTAGGAAATTCCAGCTTAGGAAGCTTACCAACATGCAACCCTTGATTCACACCCAATCTACTCATAGGCATAGGAGATAACACCCCCGCATCCTTCCTATCATTTTGTTGATTACTCACATTACCCGATCCCGATCCAGATTCAGAAGACATAGATTGCTTAGAAGAGTCGATAGCTTCCTTACCTTTACCAACTGGAGAAGCTTGGTGTTCATTCATCACACTAATAATCTGAGCTTTCAGCATATCTCCTAGGCTCTCTAGTTTCGATTCAATGCGAGCTTCGATCTGCGATTGCGCTTGCAATACCGATGATTGCCCGGCCAACAATTCAGATATCTGCGATTCCAAAGCCTCAATCCGCTGTCCATGGGTCTTCACTGCCATTTCCACAAGAACAATGACTGCGCAGACTGGCTCTGAGGCTAATTGTTACGATCACAGCTATAGATCGGCGAGTGCTCGTGTGATGATAGTGGATGATGCGTGATTTAGAGAGAGAATTTAGAAAATAAGAAGATTCCAGTTAATTTCGTTATCCACTCACTCACACATGCAGCGTGTGAAATAGAGTTCCATGCATGCGATACAACCCATTGACCAAAACGACACCGTTTAAAGACTCAAGCAACAACTAAAAGAAACGCAAAACAGAAACGCGACTTCCTAAACAACTAAACAGAAGTGCAAAATACATGAATAAAGCCTAAACTCCATGCATGCTAACATCCTAGATAACTCATCCCATGATATATTACTCCTTTCATCCACATACTCAACAAACCAATGATCAGCCGTTCCTTCTAGATTCATAGTCACCAAGCTCAACTTATCATAGTTCGCCATATCATAGTAGGAAAAATACCTATAACATTTCCTTAGCCACATCCTAGGATTTTCACCATTAAACTTAGGAAACTCCAACCTAGGCAATTTACCACACAATTGCCCTTGATTCTCACCCGTTCGATTCATTGATATAGGAGATAATATTCCAGTCTCATTCCTATCACGATTACCATTAACACCATTCCCCGAGCTAGGTCCAGAGATATTAGTTGGAGTAAAGGAGTTAGCAGCTTTCTTACCTCTATCCGACGTGGTGTGTTGTTGTTCTTTCATCACATGAATAATCTGAGCTTTGAGCATTTCTCCGATGCTTTCAAGTTTCGAATCAAAGCGAGCTTCCACTTGAGTTTGTGCCTGTAAGATCGCCGATTGACCGGACAATATTTCGGATACCTGCTGCTCCAAAGCATCGATCCTTTATCCATGGGTTTTTGCAGCCATAACAACTATTGCGCAGCACTGGCTTTGAGGCCACTTGTTACGATCACAGCCGTAGATCGGCGAGTACTCGTGTGATGATGGTGGATGATGCGTGATTTAGAGAGAGAATTTAGAAAAGAAGAAGATTCCAGCTAATTTCATTATCCATTCACTCACACATGCAGCGTGTGAAATAGAGTTCCATGCACGCGATACAACCCATTGACCAAAACGACACCGTTTAAAGACTCAAACAACAACTAAAAGAAACACGAAACAGAAACGCGACTTCCTAAGCAACTAAACAAAATTGCAAAATACATGAATAAAGCCTAAACTCTATGCATGCTAACACACCAGACACTCCAGCTGCTTCCTCCTCAGCACCGGCGGCAGAGGGTTTGCTTCCGACCGGGCCACGCGAGCATTCTACCGAGGAGCTCGATCGGAATAAGCTCGGCGGTGCTTTTAGATCCTACATCGACGGCGGCGACAGGGACAAGCAGCCGCGTCGCTAGGAGAGCTTCAATAGGGATTCGAATCGTGAATTTTCGTCATCTAGGGTTGACGAGAATAACGATTAGGGGGTGGGGAAAAAGAGTTCTGGTAGCAATGGGTTTGATCGGAAGGAAAAGGGGGAAAGAGGGGGTTTCTTCGGTGATTCCTAATCTAGGGTTGATGAGGTGGATATTAGGGAAGGAAGAAGGAGGAAGAGGAGCGGAGAAACATTGGAGCTTTTGATAGCTTGAGAGAGAGGAGAGGAGGGGGCCACATGGAAGAATCAAATTAAATGATGGTCCATTTAATAATATACATGGCAGAATCAATTTAAAAGAAAAAATTCACCTCACTAAATCACGCGCCATCTTAGTAAATTGAGTCCGATCAGGGGTTTCACGTTCAAAAAACGTGTCATTTCAGCCCAAATAAGCAATTCGGGTTGAAATTGGGCAATAATTGCTAAATTTCAAAACATAAAGTCCTAAATTACAAGCCCAAAATAAAAAATGGTAAAATTGCCAGAGGCCTTACATAATGGGTGAAAAAAGTAATAAACTCTTTTTAAAATAATCTTTCTCATTGTTTTTTTTTTCATTTGATCTTTAACACAACATTGTTAATTGCTAGTTTATATAAATGTTTTAACTATTGTATTAGATATTTTCATATATTTCTTTAAAAAAACATAAAATAAATCCTATTTATATCACTTGAAGACACCTGTTTTGTTTCGATTTTACCTTTGAGTGCTCTTTTTATCAAGTTGACATAATGATTTCATTTGTAATTATTTTAGTTTTGTATTCTTTTTATTAATCTTAACCAATTGTTACATCTGTTGTTGTAATGTTTTATTACAATTTTTCAATGGTTTAAGGGGGCGCTTGGACTGGATGTGCCCATCCACATTTTGAATGGATAATATCCTAATCATGTTATTTATTAATATGCAGAATCCTATAACTCTAATATATTTTTTCTACTTTATCCGTTTTTTTACAATTCCCACTAAAAATATTTTGTTTTTTAAAAATAAAATAATAGAACATCATCTTTTTTTTTTTAAATTTCCGATATGATCCACTTTCAAACTTGCAAATCTATCTATGTTGTAATCTAAACATATCCTAAATTTTTCTAGTACCTATTTTTTGTTAATGTCATTAGTTTTGCAAAAGCATTATTGTTTTTTTTTTTTTTTCAATTTGAAATGTTGGACAAAAACTATTATTCAAGTTTAGAACCAAATATTTTATGTAGAAAAAGACAATACAACATTAGCAATCTCTTTCAAGCATTTGTAGCTTATATATTTATTTTTTTCAAAATATTTATTTTTTGTAGAGTATTTCATGTAGAAAAAGGCAATACAACATTAGCAATCTCTTCCAAGCATTTGTAACTTACATATTTATTTTTTTCAAAACACTTATTTTTTGTAGAGTAGTGGATTGTGTATTTAATTAGTATTAATTTTTTGATATTTCATAAATAAAATATTTTTAAAAGAAGACACTTGACAACATTGTAGAGCTCCAAGTGTCATCACTTGAGAGAACCAAACCACACTTTTATATATATAATTCGGTAACGCTTAACTGCTGCCTATTTGATTTTTTTCAATTATTGAAGAGTAAACTACTTTTTTCGCCCATTATGTTTGTCATTTCGCAGTTTTGCCCATTTTGATATCGGGCTTGCAATTTAGGACTTTACTTTTCAAAATTTAGCAATTACTGCCCAATTTCGGCCCGAATTGCTTAATTGGGCTAAAATCGCACGTTTTTTGCACGTGACTCCTGAATTCGGGCTGAAATTGCTGAGGTGGTGCGTGATTTAGCGATGTGGCATTTTTCAATTAATTATCTTCTACCACATATATTAAACAATGGGGCCCACTATAATACACATCATAATTAAATTTTAAATCAAAAAATATAAAAAATGGAAAAAATGGAATAATAAAAAATGGAAAAAGAATTAGAAAAATTCAATCGTCTTCTTCATCGCCATCACCACTCTCTTTCCTCCCTGCAACTCCATCGCCGCCGCGCCCCCCGCCGCCACCTCCGTAGCCACCACCGCCAAATCTCCCACCTCTACCGCCAAAGACAAACCAATCTCCAAACCTCCTTCAAACTCCCTAGATTTACATATGGACATTGAATACTTCACTCTATCCATGGATATGACCTCCACCTTCCTAGCCTTTCCCCATCCAAAATCTGCATTTCCCAAATCGAATTTGGGTGAACCTGTAACTCCTACTGATTTGACCCCTTAAACTTTGCCATCCCCTCAATTCCCCCCTTCCCAGAAACCCCTCTCTCAAAACCTTACTAGAAGCTGTAATGGATGTTGAGTTCTGAGAAAAGGCTGCAGCGATAACTGCAGCATAAAGCCCTGTTTGGAGTGGATCAAATGCCCACACTCTCAAGCCAACGCCACTGTCTTCCTCGCCAAGTTCTACGGCTGCGCCGGCCTTATGAACCTCATCAACGCCAGTCCCCCTCATCTCCGTCCTAGTTCGTACCTTTTCCGATCATCTTACAAATATATGTGTGTGTTTGGTTTTTCTGATGTGAATTTTTATTTGCAGCAATATTTAGGTCTCTATTGTACGAGGCATGTGGAAGGATTGCGAATCCGATATACGGATCGGTGGTTGAGAGGATTTGAATCAATCTGCAGAAGGGATCTTAAAGGATCTACAATGTTTTGATTTATTGATTTGAATTTTTTTTGATTTGGGATTTTTTTGATTTTTCTTGATTTTTTTTTTCTTGATTTTTTTGATTTTTAATTCTAGAAGTTTTTTTTATTAATTAATTTTGAATTTAATAATTTTTAATAAGTGGGTCCCACCAAAAATACACGTGGCGTCCCGTAATTAATTACAAAATTCCACGTCATATAATCACTAGCCACCTCATCAAATTAAGTCCGAGAAACGTGCAATTTCAGCCCAAATAAGCAATTCGGGCTGAAATTGGGCAATAATTGCTAAAATTAAAAACATAAAGTCCTAAATTGCCAGCCCGTGAAAAATAAAGTCCTAAATTGCAAGCCCGATATCAAAAATGGCAAAACTGCGAAACGGCAAACATAATGAACGAAAAAAGTAGTTTACTCATTATTGAATATATTCAAACAAAAAGTAAATTGTAATCTGTACTCAACTCAACCTTTTAAAATAAAATAAATAAACACAACAAATATGTTTCTTACGCAAACTGAATGTAGATCGAGTTTATTGGTAATGTCATCAGAAAAAATTAAATTGCAGCTATAGTACAACTTAGAACAGATGATCTCTTCTGTTAATACCATAATTAAAAATGTGAAGTCAAAACATTCCCAAAAAATAACTAATTAGACTACATAAAGCTATCTGTCAAAGAATTGAAGTATATTTTCAGATCAAATATGCAATCACCACACCAATAATTAGTAAGAAAAGAACTGAGTATAAACGAAGATTGAAAAAACAGAAAATTGATCACATAAAATAACAAAACAATAAACAAGAAAGCAAACAAGAACACAGCCAATTAATTGAATTACGGTTCGATCCTCCTTCATTGATCTACTCCATGGGAGATAAATGCCTTTATTGATCAATCAGTACGAGAGGTGATTCGCAATAAGAGATATGAACTCAAAACCCCTTACAAGTGATCACGCTTCCACCCTCTCAAAACCCTAACAGGTATAAACTTCTAAGCAATCCTTTTGCTCTCAACCAAGTAGATGATATCTAGCTTACAATTGAATCTTTAATGATGCAAAAAACCGCTCTCAAAAAGCTTATATATACACTGAAAACGAGCTCCAAATATAGGCCAAGAAACAGCAATTTGTTGAAGAGCTAAGGCACTGTTGAAAACCGCTTTCTTAATCCTTTTTCAAACTTATTTATTAAAAACGTTTCTCTAAGTAACCACGACTTCTTCTTGGGCTGAATGAAAAAATCTTCATTATATGCAAGCACGATTTTGCGCTAACTAGTTGTATTATTTCAAGTCAACATAAATATCCATGCCAAGCTTTGATTATCCAACGGAAACGTTTGGGAAACTCAATGCACAAGCCATGAGGCCCTACCGTGTCCACTCAATCTGACGGTTGTATAGTGTCGTGCTAGTACCGTTGGTAGAAGAGAGAGAGAATAAATAGTAGTGGAGGACTTCAAAACAAGTGCAGCCATGGATCGGTTCCGAAAAATTACCCCCACCATTTTGTTATTCTGCTCTTTCATAATTCCTGCAGTTTCTGCTGCAACTGATTCTATAAATACTTCTCAGAGCATTAGAGATGGAGAAACGTTGGTTTCATCAGATGAGATTTTTGAACTCGGTTTTTTCAGTCCTGGAAATTCCAAGGATCGCTACGTAGGAATATGGTACAAGAATATACCAGATAGGAAATATGTTTGGGTTGCCAACAGACAAGTTCCTCTAACAAACAGCTCAGGTGTTTTGAGGGTCTCACAGAATGGAAATTTGGTGTTGTTCAATGAGGCTAGTGGCATCATAATATGGTCATCCAACACATCGACATCTGTTGGGAATCCAGCAGCACAATTATTAGACACGGGGAATCTGGTGGTGAAGGATGCAAATGATGATTTGGTTTGGCAGAGTTTTGATCATCCATCTGACACGATTTTACCAGGGATGAGTGTCGGATGGAATTACGTAATGGGGCTGGAGACGTATTACACATCATGGAGAAGCGATGATGATCCAAGTCCAGGTGAATTTTCAAGTCACCTGGATCCCACTGGATATCCACAAATGTTGGCTAAAAGAGGTAATACTGTCTGGAATAGAGTTGGACCATGGAATGGTGTCCGGTTCAGTGGAGCACCATATACAA
Source organism: Scutellaria galericulata (assembly GCA_946896805.1). Taxonomy (NCBI): domain Eukaryota; kingdom Viridiplantae; phylum Streptophyta; class Magnoliopsida; order Lamiales; family Lamiaceae; genus Scutellaria; species Scutellaria galericulata. Next base: position 24,858,255 of record OX335785.1, read on the forward strand.
GTATCGGTGAAATCACATTAACGTTAAGTATGAACAAGAATGAGGTCAAGTATAGGGAAAATATTGCTGATCCATCAACTGCTTTCAGCTCTAATGTGAGACCGGATGGTCTTTGGGTGCGCTCGAAATGGAATTCTCAAACGCAAGCGTGGAGTGTTTATAGAAGCACAGCTGTAGATGATTGTTATAATTACAACAGATGTGGTGCAAATGGCATTTGCAACGTTCAAAACTCTCCACCCTGTATATGTCTCGACAGATTTGTAACAAGAGATCAAGAAAGTCTGAATGGAACAGACAGGTCGAGTGAATGTTTTCGAAGGATAGAGTTGAATTGTAAAGATGATGTATTCTTGAGCTACCCTGGAATCAAATTGCCAGATGCACAAAACTCAACGTACGATGAACAGATTATTAGGCTTGAAGATTGCAAAGCATAGTGCTCGAGGAACTGTACTTGTACGGCCTACACGCAGTTGAATATAAGTGGATCAGGAAGTGGATGCCTGTTTTACCATGGGCACTTGATCGACATCAGAACTCTATATTCAGGAGGACAAGATCTTTACATCAGAATGGCTTTTGCAGAGAGAGGTAACAAGTTATTTAAACATGCTTTTTAATTACTGAGTCAGGTATTTGGAACACAGGAATCAAAATTGGCATTGTATTTATTATATTTTGTTTGTATAGAAATTGTTGCAGGCTTTAAAGGCGTAAATAGAGTAATACTTATAGCAAGTTTGACATCAATGGCGGGAGTAGTTCTTGTGTTCCTAAGCCTCTTTTTGATCATTAGACGGAAGAAGAAGAAGGATCTGAGATTGGGTCAAGAAGGTATAATGAATGTGAATTAGGCTGAAGAATATCTATAACAATGTTGATTACTGCTCGTCTCTCTGATTCATGTTCCACAGTTGCAGGACCATTTGGCAGAAATCATGCCAAAGAAACAGAGTTGCCATTCTTCAGCTTGTCTATTATATTGCAAGCTACAAATCATTTTTCTGACAATAACAAGCTTGGTGAGGGTGGATTTGGACCTGTTTATAGGGTATCATTCTACAATTTCTTCACACCTGTATGCAGTAATTATGTAAAAGTAACATACATTAGCACGAATATAACTTCACTAACTCACGAAATTTATAGCATCTCATACTTCCAAGTTTTGGCTTTAGGGCATGCTGGAAGATGGGCAGGAAATTGCAGTGAAACGATTGTCAAAAGCCTCCTCACAAGGAGTTGATGAGTTAATGAATGAAGTGCTTTTGATTGCAAAACTTCAGCATCGCAATTTGGTCAGGACTTTAGGATACTGTGCAGAAGGAGAGGAAAACATGTTGATCTACGAATACATGCCTAACAATAGCCTTAACTTGATTTTATTTGGTAAGTGCTATGATTTGCTACAAAGGATTGTATTATAGATTAGCTTGTTGCAAAGCGTTAGCTTTCCATTTTTTGTCATGTTTTCTAATCATGCGACAAAACAACATTAAGTCCTCAATATGTTTTGACAGATCAAACAAAAAGTATGTTGCTTGATTGGAAAAAACGTTTCAATATCATCGATGGAATTGCAAAGGGACTTCTATATCTTCATCAAGATTCAAGGTTGAGAATTATCCATCGAGACCTCAAAGCTAGCAACATATTGCTGGATACTGACATGAACCCAAAGATCTCAGACTTTGGTCTAGCTAGAAGCTTTGGAGGAAACGAAACTGAAGCTCAGACACGCAGAGTTGTTGGAACATAGTAAGAATCCCAACAAACTTATACCTCAAAATTTCTCGTTGGTAACTTATAACATTATTTTTCTTTCTAATACCCTGTCACAGTGGATACATGTCTCCAGAATATGCAATAGACGGGATGTTCTCAATCAAATCGGATGTATTCAGCTTCGGTGTTCTTGTGCTAGAAATTGTGAGCGGAAAGAGAAACAGAGGTTTCTTCCTCGAAGATCACAATCTCAACCTTCTTGGACATGTAAGTCTTATTTTCTGGAATCATTTGCAGTCAAACGTGTATGATACATCTCAACCATTATTGCAATTTTGGACAGGCGTGGAAACTTTATAAAGATGACAAATCACACAAACTTGTAGACTCTTCTTTACACAACTCGTTCGACTTATCTCAAGTGCTGCGCTCGATCCATGTGGGACTTTTGTGCGTACAAAAATCTCCAGAAGATAGGCCAAGCATGTCTTCAGTAGTTTTTATGTTAGGGAATGAAGTTGCTCTACCTGAAGCTAAACAACCTGGTTTTTTTACTGAAAGAGATGTTATTGTGGATCAGAGTTGTAGTAGCACGAATGCAGCATATTCAGAGAATCAAGTTACAATTACGTGGATGGAAGGCAGATAGAAATAGAATCAATTGATTTAGACCCATGTTAATCTAGGACAATTAGTACTGTACACATCTATATCATACATAAATATTGTTAATAAACGTTAAAGTACAAGGCTAATAGTGTTTTTTTTCTCCTCATGTCATGTTTCAACGTATTTGCCAACGGTTTACTGCTGTCTATTTGATTTATTTCAATTATTGAATCATATTCAAATAAAAATTTGTAATCTGCACTCAACCCAAACTCTTAAAATAAAATAAATAAACATGACAGATTTGTTACTTACGCAAACGGAATGTATATCGAGTTTATTGGTAATGTCATCAGATGAAATTGAAATAGGAGCCATAATACAGTTTACAACAGATGATCTCTTCTGTTACTACCATAATTAGAAATACGAAGTCAAAAGATTCCCAGTAAATAACTAATTAGATTATACAGGAGAAGTTCAACTGAATCTTTAATGATGGAAAAAAACCTCTCTCAAAAAGCTTATATATACACTGAAACTGAGCTCCAAACAATGGGCCAAGAAACCGCAATTCGTTGACGGTAAATGACACTGTTCATAACCACTTTCTTAACCATTTTTCAACTTATTTATTAACAAGTTGCTTTAAATAAAAACGACTTCTTCGTCTGAATGAAAAAAAAAACAAGTTCTTCATATATTCAAGCACGCGATGTTGACTTAACTTTCAACGCTAGCAAGCGGATGTATTATTACAAGTCACAAAAATACAATTTTAACAATTTCGTCACGTGGTATTGCCGATTGATAGAAGAAGAATAAAGTAATAAGCTGTGAAGGACTTCAAAACAAGTGCAGCCATGGATCAGTTCCGAAAAATAACCTCCATCTTTTTGTTGTTCTGCTCTTTCATAATCCCTGCAGTTTCTGCTGCAAATGATACTATAGATACTTCTCAGAGCTTAAGAGATGGAGAAACTTTGGTTTCATCAGGTGGCATGTTTGAGCTTGGGTTTTTCAGTCCTGGAAATTCCACTAATCGGTATTTGGGAATATGGTACAAGAATATTACAGTTAGGACATATGCATGGGTTGCCAACAGAGAAGCTCCACTCACGACTAAATCAGGTGTCTTAAGGGTTACACAGCCTGGAAATTTGTCTCTTTTCAATGACACCAATGGCATCGTCATATGGTCAACCAACGGGTCGACATCGTCTTATGGAAATCCAGCTGCACAATTATTGGACTCAGGGAATCTGGTGATGAAGGATGTTGGGGCAGAGAATTTCGTTTGGCAAAGTTTTGACCATCCATCGGACACAAATTTACCAGGCATGAGCTTAGGATTGAATCTTGTAACAGGGGTGGAGACTTACCTGTCATCATGGAAGAGCAATGATGATCCAGCTCCAGGCGGTTTTATGACTCACATGGATCCAACTGGATATCCACAAATGCTAATAAAAAACGGTCAAACGATCGTGTATAACAGTGGGCCCTGGAATGGGCAACGATTCAGTGGTACACCAGGTCCGAAAGCAACACTAATTTTTTTGACATTACGAAAGAATAAGAATGAGGTGAAGTTTGTGAATAGTGTTATAATAAAATCAGTTGTTAGCAAGCTTATGTTGAGCCCTAGTGGTGTTATACTTCGCATGACATGGAATCAGCGCACTGAATCCTGGAATGTTTACAGGAACATGCCTTCAGATAGTTGTGATAATTACAATTCGTGTGGTGCTTATGGAAATTGCAACTTTGGAAAGTCTCCACCATGTGGATGTCTTGCCAGGTTTGTGCCTAAAGATCCAGAGAGTTTGAGCGGAGCAGATTGGTCAAATGGATGTGTTAGAAGGATATCATTGAGCTGTCATGGAGATGTTTTCTTGAAGTACTCTGGTATTAAGATGCCAGATGCACGAAACTCGTCCATCAATGAACGGATAGTTGCACTTGCAGACTGCAAAACACTGTGCTCGAGGAACTGTAATTGTACGGCCTACACGCAGTTGAACATCAGCGGATCAGGGAGTGGATGCCTGTTTTACCATGGGGACTTGATCGACATCAGAACTCTATCTGGAGCCAGACAAGATCTCTACATCAGAATGGCTTCTGCAGAGAGAGGTAAGAATTTATACACCCACGTTCATGCTTATGGATATTTGTGTTACTATAATAAGGTTTTTCATTTCAGGCTCTAAAAGGAAAATAATACTTATAGCAAGTTTGACATCAGTGGCCGGTATAGTTCTTACGTGCTTAAGCCTCCTTTTTATTTTCGCACGGAAAAAGAAGAAGGAATTGAGATTCAAAGAAGGTATAATGAATATGAATTAGGTCGAAGAATATCCACTGGAGAATATATTGATTAGAATAAATTATTGCAGGACCATTTGGCAGAAATCATGCAAAAGAAGCAGAGTTGCCATTCATCAGCTTGTCTACTATATTGAAAGCTACAGATCATTTTTCTAACAAAAACAAGCTTGGTGAGGGTGGATTTGGACCTGTTTACAAGGTATAACATTCTACTATTTATTCACATCTTTATGCAATAAATATGTAGAAGAATATAATTTCACTAACTGACGATATTTTATAGCATCTCATGCTTCCAAGCTTTGGGTTTAGGGCATGCTGGAAGACGGGCAGGAAATTGCTGTGAAATGCTTGTCAAAAGCCTCCTCACAAGGAGTTGATGAGTTGAAGAATGAAGTGATTTTGATAGCAAAACTTCAGCATCGTAATTTGGTCAGGACTTTAGGATATTGTGCAGGAGATGAGAATATGTTGATCTACGAATACATGCCTAACAATAGCCTTGACTTGATTTTATTTGGTAAGTGCTGATTTTCTATAAAAGATTGTATCATAGAGTAACTTATTGCAAAGCATTAGTTTCCTGATTTTTCATTTTTTTTCATGCTTTCTAATCACGGGACAAAACAATATGTTTTGACAGATCAAGCAAAAAGTATGTTACTTGATTGGAAAGAACGTTTCAATATTATTGATGGAATTGCAAAGGGACTTCTCTATCTACATCAAGATTCAAGGTTGAGAATTATCCATCGAGACCTCAAAGCTAGCAACATATTGCTAGATACGGACATGAACCCAAAGATCTCAGACTTTGGTATAGCTAGAAGTTTTGGAGGCAACGAAACTAAAGCTAAAACACGCAGAGTTGTTGGAACATAGTAAGAATCTCAAACAAATTAATACATCTAAACTTCATAAATATCTTGTAACTTTATTTATCTTTCCCAATACCTTGTCACAGTGGATACATGTCTCCCGAATATGCAATAGATGGGATGTTCTCGGTCAAATCTGATGTATTCAGCTTCGGTGTTCTTGTGCTAGAAATTGTGAGCGGAAAGAGTAACAGAGGATTCTCGTTGAAAGATCACAATCTCAACCTTCTTGGACATGTAAGTGTTATTATTCTCTGGAAACATTTGTAGACAAAAATGTATCATATATCTCTCTCAACCATTTCAAAAATTGGGCAGGCATGGATACTTTATAAAGAAGAGAACTCTCACGAACTAGTAGACCCTTCCATAGGCGACTCATTCGACTTATCTCAAGTGCTACGCTCGATCCATGTGGGACTTTTATGCGTGCAAAAATCTCCAGAAGATAGGCCAAGCATGTCTTCAGTAGTTTTTATGTTAGGAAACGAAGTTGCTCTGCCTGAAGCTAAACAACCTGGTTTTTTCACCGAAAGAGATGTTTTTGTGAATCAGAGTTGTAGTAGCACAAATGCAGCATATTCAGAGAATCAAATTACAATTACGTGGATGGAAGGCAGATAGAAATAGAATCAATTGATTTAGACTATTTACCCATGTTAATCTAGGACAATTGGTAGTATATTCATGTATCTCAAACCAAAACATTGTTAATTAATGTTAAAGTACAGGCTACTACTGTTTCTTTTCAATGGGACATGTATTGATCGATGAATTATTACGAGTATCTATCTAGCCAATGAATCGAACATGCTCGTATTATGCAGTTATTAAACACTGGAATATCCATTGGAAAAGTGACTCAAATTCAGTTATTACTTATTAGATGTAAGATAATCTCGTGTTTCCTGATTATCGGTCTCTCTTTTTCAAAATTACAAAATTCGTCCGAATTCGAACCTCATCACCTATTCACCTAAAAAAACTAACCCTCACACAAACTAAAAACAAAATTCTCACCATAAACACATCCCTAAAAGACATTAGACATTATGAAAATAATAACAAAAATTTCACGAGACCTTAGAATTTCAAGCGACGGCGACTGGCTGCGGATTAGCCGGCTCGAATTTTTCGTCGGATTCATCCTGAAAATCTTCCAAGTTATATAACACGGTGATGTACAGTGAGCAGAGCGCGATTTCCTCGCCGATTCGGATGTCCTCTTTAGTAATCTGGAAAAGATCTCAATCTCTACGTCGTCGTCGTACGACATCGTTTTGAATATGTAGGGTTTTTCTACTTTCTTTTCACTTCAAGTTTCAACGAATTCGGTAACCATTCGCCGCCCCCAATTTAATTTATTTCAATTATTAAATCATATCCAAGTAAAAAATTAAAATCTACACTCAAGTCTCAATCCAAACTTTTTAAAATAAAATAATTTAAAATAACACCACATTTGTTTGCCACGTAAACTAAATGTAGATCAGATGAAATTGATATAAGGCAGTTTAGAACATATGATCTCATCTGTTAATACCATAATTAGAAAAATGAAATCAAAACATTTACAATAAATAACCAATCAGATTGTAGAAGAGAAGTTCAATAGACGCGTGGTTTTTGTAATATCTTTGGAAGACCATAATAGTGACGATAAGCTAACAAACGGATGTATTATTTAAGTCAACACAAAAATCTAGTTTTGACAATTTTGTCACTGGATCTGAATTCAGGACAATTTTGACTCTCTGGTGGTACAGATTGATAGAAACGATGCTATAAATACTTCTCAGAGCATTAGAGACGGAGAAACGTTGGTTTCATCAGGTGAGATTTTTGAACTCGGTTTTTTCAGTCCCGGAAATTCCACGAATCGCTACGTAGGAATATGGTACATGAATATACCAGATAAGAAAGATGTTTGGGTTGCCAACAGAGAACTTCCTCTTACAAACAACTCAGGTCTCATGGAACGGAACTTTGGTCCTGTTCAATGAGGCTAATGGCGTCATCATATGGTCATCCAATGCGTCCAGATCTGTTGGTAATCCATCAGCTCAATTATTAGACACGGGGAATCTAGTGGTGAAGGATGCAAAGGATAATTTGGTTTGGCAGAGTTTTGATCATCCATCCGACACGATTTTACCAGGGATTAGTTTTGGATGGAATTATGTAACGTATTTCACATGATGGAGAAGCGATGATGATCCAAGTAGAGGTGAGTTTTCAGTTCACTTGGATCCCACTGGATTTCCACAAATATTATCTGGAATAGAATTGGACCATGGAATGGTGCCGGGTTCAGTGGGGCACCAGATACAAGCACTGGTGTAGGGAAGATATTGCTGATCTATCTATTGCTTCCAGGTCCGTTGTGAGGCGGGATGGTCTTTGGTCAAGAAAGTTGGACTGGAACAAATAGGTCCAGCATATGCATTCCAAGGACGCCATTGAAATGTGTAGGAGATATATTTTTGATCTACTCTGGAATTCAATTGCCAGATGCACGAAGCTCATCGTTCAATGACCAGATAATCAGCCTTGCAGACTGTGTAGCAGAGTGCTCGAGGAACTGTAATTGTACAGCGTACACACAGTTGTACATCAGTGGATCAGGAAGTGGATGTCTGTTTTACCATGGGGACTTGATTGACATCAGAACTATATCTTCAGGGGGACAGGATCTTTTCATCAGAATAGCTTCTGCAAAGAGAGGTAAGAATTTATACTCATGTTCATGCTTATGGACATTTTTGTTACTATAGTAAGGTTTTAAATTTCAAAGTTAGGTACTTATAACACAAATATATATTTTGTTTGGATAGAAATTGGTACAGGCTCTAAAAGGAAAAAACTACTTATAGCAAGTTTGACATCAGTGGCGGGAATCGTTCTTTTGTGCCTAAGCATCTTTTTTATTTTCACACCCAAAAGGAAGAAGGAATTGAGATTCAAAGAAGAAGGTATAATGAATATGAATTAGGTCAAAGAATATCCACTGGAGAATATATTGATAAGAATAAATTATTGCAGGACCATTTGGCAGAAATCATACCAAAGAAGCAGAGTTGCCATTCTTCAGCTTGTCTACTATATTGCAAGCTACACATCATTTTTCAATTGATAACAAGCTTGGTGAAGGTAGATTTGGACCTGTTTACAAGGTATAACATACCACAATTTCTTCACATCCTTATGCAGTAATTATGTAGCATTAATATAAATTAGTCAGAAACTTCATTAACTGACAACATTTTATAGCGTCTCATGTTTCTAAGTTTTGGCTTTAGGGCATGCTGGAAGATGGGCAGAAAATTGCTGTGAAACGCTTGTCAAAAACCTCTTCACAAGGAGTCGATGAGTTGAAGAATAAAGTGATATTGATTGCAAAACTTCAGCATCGCAATTTGGTCAGGACTTTAGGATATTGTGCAGGAGAGGAAAACATGTTGATCTACGAATACATGCCTAACAATAGCCTTGACTTGATTTTATTTGGTAAGTGCTATGATTTGCTACAAAGGATTGTATTATAGAATAGCTTGTTGCAAAGCATTAGCTTTCTGTTCTTTGTCATGTTTTCTAATCATGCAACAAAACAACACAGTTCACATTGTGTTTTGACAGATCAAACCAAAAGTATGTTACTTGATTGGCAAACGTTTCAATATCATCAATGGAATTGCAAAGGGACTTCTATATCTTCATCAAGATTCAAGGTTGAGAATTATCCATCGAGACCTCAAAGCTAGCAACATGCTTCTAGATGCTAATATGAACCCAAAGATATCAGATTTTGGGCTAGCTAGAGGTTTTGGAGAGAACGAGACTGAAGCTAAGACGCGCAGAGTTGTTGGAACATAGTAAGAATCTCAAACAAACTGATACATGAAATCCTCATTATTCTAGTAACTTATTTTATCTTCCCAATACCCTTTCACAGCGGATACATGTCTCCAGAATATGCAATAGACGGGCTGTTCTGGGTCAAATCTGATGTATTTAGCTTCACAGAGGATTCTCCCTCATAGATCACAACCTCAACCTTCTTGGACATGTTAGTATTATTTCATCTGGCCAACATTTGTAGCCAAAAATGTATATCATATATCTCAACCATTTCACAAATTGGCAGGCATGGAGACTTTATAAAGAAGAGACCCTTCTCTAGGTGACTCGTTTGACTTATCTCAAGTGCATCTTGGACTTTTATGCGTGCAAAAGTCTCTATAAGATAGGCCATGCATGTCTTCGGTAGTTAATATGTTAGGGAACGAAGTTGCACTGCCTGAAGCTAAACAACCTGGTTTTTTCACAGAAAGAGATGTTTTTGCCCAACAGAGTTCTAACAGAGAAAATGCAGCACATTCAGAGAATCAAGTTACAATTACGTCAATGGTAGGTAGATAGAATCAACTGCATTAGCCCCTTTAGACTATCTACCTATGTTAATCTTGGATAGTAGTACTATATACATATATCTCATATTAGAATATTTTTAATTAACCTCAAAGAACAAACTGATAGTGTTTTTTTTTTTTCCTTTTTCTTTCCATTTGACATGTATTGATTGATGAATTATTACGTATTTATCTATGAACTGTATGATGCGTCTCTTACACATTTGAAAATTTCTACATCCCAATGATTTTGATGAACTCTTGGTGATTTGAAAAAATAATTTGGTATATATCATATATATATATATATGAGTAACACTTCTGTGCACCAGTTGCACAGAAGTGAATTTGTGCAATCCACACTTTAATGTTATAAATGTAGTATCTTTATGTTATAAATATAGTACTTTTATACATATTCATTTTAAAAGGTACGAATATTTGTACATAAAGGTTCTACATTTATAACATAAAGGTCTTCTGTGCAACTGGCCAGTTGCACAGAAGTTTGTCTATATATATATACATGTACACACACTAGCAATCCACCCGCGCGATGCGCAATTTATTATTTATTGTGTTAATATTTATAATTTATAATTTATAATAATATAATAAAATTGCATAAACTAACAGGTTATTCATAACATCTTTCGTTATTTTAATTTAAAACATGTATCATATACAAATGATTTTTCATATTACTCATATGTGTTGCACGAATTATCATATAACTTTAATAATTTTAATTGTTAATTTTATTTTTAAACATTTTTATTTTATTTGTTGATTTATATTTTCGTCAAATTAAAATTATTATATAAAATAATATTTCCTCCAATCATAATAATTAATCTTTCCTTTTATATTTTTTATAATTTGTATATTCCACTCTCATACTTGAATCATTATATATATTTTCTTACGTCATTTCTTCATTTCTCTCTTACAAAATTACTTGTTCAATTTATGTTTAGTGTAAAAGACAATTTGGTGGGATCTCATTAGATGAAGATATGAGGCAATAAGATTTGAAAGAACTTTTTTATCTTTGAATGTCTAGCAAATCTTGTATTCTTTCATTTTTTTTTAGTTTTATATAGATTTGAGAAATCATTATACTTATAATTTTTTATTATTCTTTTTTTTCTTTAGACAATAAGATTTGAAAGAATTTTTCTAACTTTGAATGTTTAACAAATCTTGTATTCTTTCATTTTTTTTTTGTTTTATATAAATTTGAGAAATAATAATATTTACGATTTTTTCTTGTTTTTTTTCTTCATTGTTTGTATATCTTGTTTTTTTTTCCATTCTATAGCATCTCTCTTTTATTGAGAAATCACTTTTTTTTTTTTTCCATTTTTTAATTTTACATGAATTGAGAAATCAATGTATTGCTCTCTTCATCTCTTAGCTTTATATAGATTATAGAGTAGTTTCTAGAGTACGATTGGTCTTTTTTTTATTCTTATTAAAGAATAACTTATTAAGTAAGATTTACTATTTTTATTTTTATTAACATGATACTTTTAGGCGGGAAAATGACAATCTTGTAATTTTTGTCAATTTTCTTACTTTAATATATAGTATAGATTATAAAATAACTTTTAAAGTAAGATTGATCATTTTTTTTATTCTTATTAAATAATAGCTTATCAGGTAAGATTTACAATTTTATTATTTTTATTGACATGACACTTTTAGGTAAATGACAATCTTGTAATTTTTGTCAATTTTCTAACTTTAATATATATATATATATATATAAAATAAGTGATCTCCAAAACTTTACAAAAAAATCTCTACAACGTGTGGTGTTTTCCGGTCACGAGGGTATTTAAATCGGACTGAAATCGTGTCAAAAATTAGAGATATACGTGGCAGCATAAGTGGTATTAAACTCAGCAAGAAGCGGACAGCGTGGATCTTACTCATCAAGTTGTCCGACGTGTTAGATGAGTTGTTCAGGCCGCTATGCGTATGTCAGCAAACCGTCCAGTGTGGCTTCTGCTTCAGCGAATAATAGTACATCTGGCGAGGACGTCTTAGCTGGCTATTCAGCTGGGATTCTGACATGAAATTTTTGCCAGCCTGTATAAGCGATGACTCGTCGATCCCCGCCGACGTGACTTAAAACATAAGCAATTGAAACGCCGTCGTTTTTCTTCATTCTCTCTCCTGCTGCTCCTCGCCGTCAGCGGTCCCTGCTCCAGTGAAGTGGACTCTTCGATCTTCTCCGAGTCGAACGCCGTCAACACCCAATCGCCGCCGTATTCCAAGTAAATTGCAATCTGCCTACCCAATTCTCCCAAAATTTCCGTTCCTCCCACCTTTAAATGATATTCGATCAGTAGCTCTCGCAGCAATGGCAGATTGGTACAGAAAATGGATGAGAGAAGAGTTCAAAACATACGCCTACATTCTCCTCTACATCGCTCTCTCCAGCGGCCAGATATTCTTCAACAAGGTTCTCTCGTTATTGTCCAATTCTCTGCCATTTTCCATCTATTTATGTATATGCTTGAGTAGATTTTACCATTTAACTTTTAAAGTAAGCATTTTGTCAAGCAGTTGGCAGATGCTTCATTGATCCTTATTCAATCTTTAAATTTAGTTTAATTTTCTGAATATGCTGAGGAAGTGGTAAATTTTGTATTATAAGTGCTCCATTTTCCTACAATTTTTCGGTGCATTAATTCAATTGGCTATCTGGGGAATACAATTTCCTTTATAGTGATCAAGAAGTCAGTTGCTACCTATGTATAGAACAAACTACGAGGAAATAAGGTTCCTTTGGCTGCTATAAGTGAACTCTTCTAGTTCTATTAGGTACTACATTTTCTCAATATAGATTATTAGGTAATCAGCGTTGGTTTAGCAAGTGTATGAACCAACGTACTACTGCGTAAGAGAAATCATGCTGAATGATTATATTCTTAATATTGAGTTTTGGATAGAGTGAATATATATAGAGAGGGTTTCGAATGGCCACTAGGGTGGTTTTGATAGGATCCTATTATTGAGTTTTTGGTGCTAGTTTCTATGCACTTTGTTTTCCAGTTGTGAAGATGTTCTACTTCCATATTTCTTCACATGGCTAATCTAGTTCATCAATTTTTCGCCGAATGCAGTGGGTTTTATCATCGAAGGAAATAAATTTCCCATATCCTCTCGGATTGACACTGCTTCACATGGTCTTCTCCTCTGTTTTATGTTTTGTGCTTACCAAAGTTCTCAAGGTAATGAGTTTAGAGTGAAGCTTCTTGATTCGGATATTGAACACTGTCAGGTGTTAATATTGTATTCACTTGTACCATTTTTCAGATCATGAAAGTTGAGGAAGGAATGACTTTGGATATGTGAGTGATACTATGTTTGAGTGATGTTCATTCTTCTAACATTCTCTACCTACACATATATATAAAACATAAATAATTGTAGTAAAGGTATAGATGTAGATTGTCTGAGTAAGAACAGGTTATTACCCCTTTGACCCAAATTAAGAGGTGTTAGAAGGGAGTTCTCTTTTCATCCCAAAGCATGCGCATTTATTTGTGTTAACATTGAAATCACATGTTAAATCTTTCATATCTAATTATTGCATATGTAACATTGAAAAGACGAGCTCTAATTTTACAGATACATATCTTCTGTTGTACCAATTGGTGCAATGTTTGCTATGACACTTTGGCTTGGGAACACTGCTTACCTCTACATATCTGTTGCATTTGCTCAAATGTTGAAAGCAATCAGTAAGAAGTCTGTTGCTTTGTTGGTGCAGTATTTGTTATTATCAATGCTAACTATCAAACAAACTTTTATCTGACATAGTACTGTCATTACTGATTTTTTTACTTTGATGACATCTATAGTGCCAGTTGCTGTCTTTATTCTTGGTGTATTAGCTGGACTTGAAGTGATGAGTTGTAGGATGCTTCTGATAATGTCGGTTATCAGTTTTGGGGTTCTTGTAGCATCCTATGGGGAAATAAGTATCAGCTGGATTGGTGTTGTTTACCAAATGGGAGGTGTAGTTGGAGAAGCCCTGAGGTTGATATTCATGGAGATTTTTGTTAAACGGAAGGGGCTAAAATTAAATCCTATCTCTATGATGTACTACGTTAGCCCCTGCAGGCAAGCTGTTAATCGACTATAATATTGGGTTTTGGTTTGAGCTTACATCCTTTAAATTCTGAATGAAGGATTATGCTGTCAATATTCTTAACAAAAATTGGTTCGTAATGCAGTGCTCTCTGCCTCTTAATTCCATGGATTTTCCTGGAATTGCCTAAGATGGATGCACTGGGGACATGGAGCTTCCAAATACCTCTTGTTCTTATACTAAATTCTCTCTGTACTTTTGCCCTAAATATATCAGTTTTCCTCGTCATTTCACATACAAGTGCTTTGACCATTCGTGTGGCTGGTGTTGTCAAGGACTGGGTTGTGGTTCTACTATCAGCACTCCTTTTTGCAGATACAAAATTGACACCTATCAATATCTTTGGTTATGCCATTGGTAAGTAGGAATCTTGCCTGTAAACTTAAGTTGCTTGGTTGAAAAATATAGCTATTAGAGAAGTTTTGTTTTCCCAACTTCCATCAGAAACTTCTCTTTTACTTTGTGCAGTTTCATTTGAACACTTATCGTGCTTTTTCTGTTCAAACACTAAAGAATTTAAATGAGCACTACACCTTTATCCTTTTGTATGCATGCAATTTCTTAGTAAGTTGTAGCAGGCTGTCTTCAGAGGAGAACAATTGCTTGAAGCAAGAATGCATATCGCCCTGATTGTTGTGGTTAAATTTTTTTTAATTGATTTTCACTTTTGCAAATGTGACAAATGATTTGTCTTACTTATGGAACTGCAGCAATTGCTGGGGTAGCTTCATACAATAACCACAAGTTGAAAAAGGAAGCTTCTAGAGTTAGCTCGGACAAGTCTGCTGAATCGATCCCACTAGTTTCAACTTCAACCTCAAATCACTGAAACAAGGAAGCCTACATACAGTCTTAAAAAATCACGATCAGGTAAGCAGGCAGGGCTCTGTCCTTCAAATTTGGATGATTGGATCTGTATTGTGGTTAATGTGCCCTGCAAAGATGTTTATACATGTAACAAAGTATCTGCAATATGAAAACTAAATCCATGTTTGATACCACAATCTGCAATTTATCTTGTATTTTGTCTGATGGTTTCAAAATGGCTTTTCCAAAACATACTGGAATTGTAGCTAAGTGTAAAGCTGTGAATTGTGATGTACACACTTTGATTTTAAGGCAATTCGTTTGGCCCTTTGTGGCTCACACCTCCATCTTTCCAATGTGCTTGTTAATGATCTACCCATGTTCTTTAACTTTATGTCATGCCTGTAATCTCTTTATCACTATCCATCTCTAAACAATTTTTCTGCAAGTATACGACATTTCCATTCGACTATGTGATGTATTATTTAGAATTTTATGTCATATTTGACATTTTTCAATACTAAATATGCACATGTTCCCTATTCAATAGGATATGATACAGCACTAAAAATCAATAGTTGGGATGGTAATCGGAAAGAGAGTTTGGATAGCAAAACCAGAAAAGGTCAAGAGTATGAACGGGGAAAAAAAGGGTCGCGAATTGATCTATTCATTACTTTTTTTCTTTTCATTTCGATGTGTGTTGTCAAAAAATTGATGCAATTCCAAACATTATTCTTCTTTTAGTTGGTGAGAAGAGGAAAGCGGATCCACAAGTAATGCAATAAATTAAATGAAACCACATGAATGAATAATAAGCATATACATTTGGTTAACACCTTGGGAGTTGTTCCTTTCTGCATGTGACTTGTGATTGCCATAACTTTAAACTGCTCTCTCTCTCTCTCAACTTGCATTTCGTCCTTTACCCCAAAATAGATGCTCTACATTTTCTTGGGTGCATTTCACAGAGGAAAAAATCGAAGTGGGTAAAATGGAAGAAGTAAAACTCATGCAATTTTTACTATCATATTTTTCTTTTAAATTCACAAAATGCCCCCAAAATGAAAATTTTACTGAGAGAAAGAATCGAAGTGGGTGAAAACTGAAAAGACAAAAAGCATACAGTTTTTACTAAGTATATTTTTTTTTCTTTACCGAAATTCACAAAATATTCACAGAATGAAAATGTAGAGGATCGAGTTCTTTCTTTCCAGTTTCATTTGTCGAAAAATGAGGAGTTGTTCACGTGTATTGGCATGTGTTCATTGTAGTTTTTTGCATTGAGATAGCGTAGCACTGCCTAGGGGTTCACTATTTTGTAACTTTCCCTTTATCTATTATTATCTGTGTTAACACAATTTTATAATTCTAATTCTTTATTTATCCTCGCTCATTTTATTCTGTCATATTCTGATCTTACAATTTTATTTTATGATCAGTAGAACATGTTATGCGTCTTAATTGTGCCATTAAAATCCACATCGTTTATACATAAAAGTTGTCTTAAATATATAAGTTTGGATTATATATCATTGGTAAGAGATTTTTGGATGACAATATTATGTTATGTAGTCTAAATTGGATGCACACTAATAAAATAAAGCTCGAGAATGAAATGGGACGAGATCCTAATTCTAAACATTGAATTGCCCCATGTGTATTTTAAAAATCTGATCCCATCAAAGCCGTATGAATCACCAATTCACCAATCACCATAAATATAAGTTGCACATGAACTATTGAGCAATAAACAAGGCTGAAGAACTATGTTTGGTATAAAATAGTAGGGAAAAATAAAGTGCATTTTGGCATTAACTTTTATCACCAAAGAATTAAATTCATCACAGACATACATAATTGCATTTCAAGAGCGTCTCTGATTGCCTTAGAAGACAGAGACTCTCTGACCCCTCACCACCCTTCTCTTCAAGAACCCTATTATCCTTATTCAAAATCACAAGATACTGACAAAAAAGTGGCAAGGAAAAATAAAACAGGGAGACAGAGACAAATTCAGATATGTTCAACCACGTCATATATGTAGTCGAGATTTTCTATTACACCGTGTATTTCATCTTATATTACATGATAAATATAAGTTGTGTGTGTTAAATAAAACACTAGATAAACTCTAAACGTGATACTCTACTATCCATCCATCATATATCACGAATTATATTTATCAGATAATACAAAGTGGAGGTACTGTGTGTAATATTACGTGTGTATATATATATATATATATATATATATATATATATATATGTGTGTGTATATATATATATATACATACATGCATATAGAAAATGTTGAAAATTTTAGCCCACAGAGAGGAGGATAATGAAGAAAAGACTGAGAAACACAGATGAAGGATGTGGCAGAGAGCAACCCATTTGCACACTGATCGGATTTGGTTTCAAATTCTAACCTCCAAAAACTCATCCATAATTTTGTGCCACTCACTTCATCATCCCCACACTCTTTGTCCTCATCCTAACTTTCCCCCTTAATTTCTTGTTTTTTTATCTATTATTTTTCTTGGTTATATCTCTCTCTCTTTCAAGTTTATCTAGTAGTATCACTACTAGTCCCTCCACTGCTCTTTCTTGCTTCTATTCTTCTCATTCGTCTTCAGCCTTTAGGTCTGCCCCTCTCTCTCTCTCTCTCTCATTGATAATTTTTGATTGGTGGGTTTTGGTTGAATACAGTATTTGTTTGTAATGGAATCGGTTTCAAATTCTAGTTAGTGTAAAAAAGATTTGATTCTTGTAAGAATTGATTTTACATTAATTTCTGCTCTTCGTTATTAGACTATATTACATATTGAACTTGTCTCATCAACACTTATATTAAGCTGTGATGCTTGGTTTTCTCTAATCATAAGAGTATCAGTTTGATAGAGGAAATAGAGTATTGATGATCTGATTTGTGATAAAGATTTAGGGAGGGGGAAAAATCGAAAGTAAAGATGGTGGAGATAACGAATGTGTCGGAGTATGAGGCTATTGCCAAGGAAAAATTGCCAAAGATGGTGTATGACTACTATGCATCTGGTGCCGAGGATCAGTGGTCTCTCGCTGAGAATAAAAATGCTTTCGCCAGGATTCTGTAAGTGATTCAAGAGGACTATATATATCTGATTTGTAAGATGGCTAGTTTATTCGTCTCATGAAATATATGTAAAAAATAATGCAGGTTTAGGCCCCGGATTCTGATTGATGTGAGCAAGATTGACATGAGCACCACTGTGTTGGGCTTCAAGATTTCTATGCCCATCATGATTGCTCCCTCTGCTATGCAGAAAATGGCTCACCCTGAAGGTAACCTTTTGTTGTCTATCAGACTATCCAGATTGATAGTAACTCAAGTGTGTAGCTTGTTAGAAGAAAACAATTTGCATTTCAAGAATTGGAAGAGATTATTAACTCTGCCTTACTTCATCCAAGATTAAATATAGCTCTCAAGTTATGAGAAGTCCATTAATACAAATCATGAAAGAGAATCAGTTCAAAGGCAATCTATATATGCTAATATGTAATGATTTATTCGAGAATGAGGTTGTGCAGCTAAAAAAGCCTTGTCAATTTTGTCCTGTTCTGCCTCCATATGCTCAGCTGATGAATTAGATTGAGATGCCTTGTTACTCATTAATGAATGTGCTGATAACATACAGGAGAGTACGCAACAGCTAGAGCCGCATCAGCAGCTGGAACGATCATGGTTTGCTTTCCCTTCTTTTTCATAGTTTTAATACTAACAACCTTATGTTGAGAGTCTAGGAACCTCTAACTGACATTTGTCTTTGGCTCATTACGTACTCTTTTTACTGAACTACCTCATGAAAAATATCTATCAAAACTTGCCTTATATAGTTTTTTGTAATAATCTCCTGATGATATTGTGATGACCACCAACCACTCATATATAGTTTTAGATATCAAATAAGCTTGTGTTTGCTGATGTGGCATGGGTTTTATTTCAGACATTGTCATCATGGGCCACTTCCAGTGTTGAAGAAGTTGCCTCAACCGGACCTGGAATCCGATTCTTCCAGCTTTATGTAAGCTTGGACTTGAAATTAACATTTTATGAGTGAATACTACACTTACTGATATGGATATTGAGATATTTCTGAGTAATCATTGTCTTGAAATATGTCAGGTCTACAAGAACAGGAATGTTGTGGCTCAGCTTGTGAGGAGGGCCGAAAAGGCAGGTTTCAAGGCCATTGCACTCACTGTTGATACCCCCAGATTGGGACGCAGAGAAGCTGATATCAAGAACAGGTGCAAGCATTTATCCAAACAACGCGTGATAGATCTTTTATAATGTGATCTGGTGTGGTGCCTAATTGAAGTTTCTGGTTTTCTCTTATCCAGATTTACGTTGCCACCTTACTTGACTTTGAAGAATTTTGAAGGTTTGGACCTTGGAAAGATGGACCAAGTAAGTGTCACTACATCATCATTTGGCTTCACCCAAGCCTTTTCTTGATAAGGTCTACAGATTATCCTAATGCACGCTGTGTGGTGTAGGCTGACGACTCTGGATTAGCTTCATATGTTGCTGGTCAAATTGATCGTACATTGAGCTGGAAGGTAATAAATCTTTCCAACAACAACGAAGTAGAAATATTGACTTAAACACTTTGACAAAGTTTATACAATTTGGATGCTTTGTGTTTTGAACATTGACAGGATGTTAAGTGGCTCCAAACAATCACTTCACTTCCAATCCTGGTGAAGGGTGTGCTCACTGCTGAGGATGGTATGATCTATCTACTACAACCACCGATTTCTCTTTCTTTCGTTGCATATAAATACTCACATAGAAAGGCTTTCCATGTCCTGAATATACAGCAAGGCTTTCCATTCAGAATGGAGCTGCTGGAATCATAGTATCCAACCATGGTGCTCGCCAGCTTGATTACGTCCCCGCCACTATCACTGCTCTGGAAGAGGTACAAGAATTGGACTCGTGCAATAATAGTCCGATTCATCTCTCACATCCCTAATCATCCATTGAAATCTCATCTCAGGTGGTAAAAGCTACACAAGGCCGAGTTCCAGTGTTCTTGGATGGAGGGGTTCGTCGTGGAACAGATGTCTTCAAGGCATTGGCTCTAGGAGCCGCTGGCATCTTTGTAAGTACATTACCAATAATAACAACAACAAAAACAGCTATCTAAGCATTCATCTTTATAATATCTATGTTGTGGTTCGATTATCAGATCGGGCGACCTGTGTTGTTCTCATTGGCTGCTGAAGGCGAAACAGGAGTGAGAAAAGTACTCCAAATGTTGCGCGATGAGTTTGAGCTGACCATGGCGTTGAGTGGTTGTCGTTCGCTGAGTGAGATCACTCGCAACCACATTGTGACAGACTGGGACTCGCCCAGGGTTCTTCCATCTCCAAGGTTATAGAGAGCGCCATAGCCACAGCCTGGTGGATCCAGCATTGGCAGATGCTAAAACCATGGCAGGGTATTGTTGAAAGCATCAGATAATATGTTTCTCAAAGGGACAATGCACCCACTTCATTCTACTCATTTATGTTGATGAGTCTTTACATATATTGTGAACAACCATAAACTTTTCAATGATGATGGATCTATATATTTCAAGTATGCTATATGTTGGCCTGCTTATCCATTCAATTTTTACTTTTTTTAATATGAGAACACAGACAGCCAACATCAAAGATAATTAGGTTGGATATAATCATAAAGAATAGCAGATAATAAATTGAAAAACGAAAGGGTTTATATGTCGTCCTTTCCGCGATGCCGATCTATTGTCTTTCCTTTTTTATGTTCCCAAAAAATATTTTATCAGAGCTTTCAAAAATCCAACGTTCTTTTTTGTGGGGTGGGAAAGCTGATAGTACTAAAATACCTTGGGTTAAATGGGGGAGCATCTGTAAAAAGAAAAATGAGGGAGGCTTGGGGATCAAGGAGCTTGGGATATTCAATAAGGCTTTAGTTGGTAAATGGATCTGGAGAATTCTTTCCGAGAGAAATAGATTATGATGTAGAATATTAGAATCTAGATATGGGAGGTTAGAAGTAATAACACAGGGAGGGGGAGTTAGTGGGGGTGAGATTAAAGGTTCTATTTGGTGGAGAGACATTTGTAAATTATATATGGGTCGAAACGGAGATGGGATAGGTAAAGAGTTTGTGAGGAGAATTGGGAATGGGGATATCACTCTCTTTTGGTCGGATAGATGGGTTGAGGGAGAGTCCCTTAAATCTAAATACCCTCGGTTATTTAGATTAAGTGGACAAAAGGAGACTAAAATAAGTGAGATGGGAAGATGGAGTTTGGGTATGGGAATTGATTTGGAATATGAATTTATCTTCTCGTAACCTCTCTTCACTTGAATCTCTTCTCTCTAACATTAACAGGTTCAAACTAAAACAAGGTCAAGATGATTACTGGAGCTGGTCACCATCCACACGAGGAAGATACACAACGCAAGAAGCCTATCGCCGTTTAGAAGAAGCTCAGCCGCCCAAAACCTCCATGAAAATTCCTCTAGCAGCCTACAAAAGAATCTGGAGTAGCTGGGCTCCAAGAAGGACTACCACTTGGGCTTGGAGGATGATGAAGAACAGAATGGCAACTAAAGATAATCTAGTGAAAAGAGGTATGCAATTCAACAGTAGTGAAGATAAATGCCCCCTCTGCAATACTGAAAAAGAATCTCTAGTGCATGTTTTGTTCAGTTGTTCGGTTTCTAGACAACTTTGGGAAATTCTTCTCAATTGGTTAGGAATCAGAACTGCGCTGCACCAGGAAGTTCATATTAATTTCCTTCAATTTAGTGGAATTCTTGGCAAGGGAGGAAAGGCAAAAATAGGTGCAACAATTTGGATTGGAGCTGTTTGGAGTTTATGGAATTTGCGGAATGAGGTGATTTTTAATGGTGCTCCAATCAACATACAAAGACAATCGGATGAACTAAAAATAAAGTTATGGAATTGGATTTCGTTGAAGTATCATGTGTTAAAGGAACATAATTTATTCACATGGTTGGGTGATCCTTTGCAATGTATCTCTTAACTACTTCATAAATATCTTTATTCACTCATGTAACTCGGGTTGAGTACCCCTTGTACTCATATGAATGAATCTTTCTCTTTACTGTTAAAAAAATAAAAATAAAAAAACGAAAGGTAATTAGGCTGGATATAATCATAAAGAATAGTATAATAAATTGAAATAAAATTTATTGTATAATGTGATGATGCTGGAATAATATGCAACTTGCAAGTTGTAAATGAGTTTTTGTTAGTATAAAATTGTACTGTATTGATCCATATAAGTACCCTTGTATATGAATAATTGAAAAATATTTACATTTCTCTTGTTACAACTTACAACTTTTAATTTACTTAATATTTTAACTTCAGATATTTATTACAAATATTATATAGAAACCCAAATTTAAAATTATTTTAAACTCTCAAAAATCAAATAAAATATTTACTCGCCTTGGACAAACATCATTTAAATAGAAAAAATATATATGTTTTATTGTCATATGACTTATTTTCAAATACTCACACATATATATACATACATATATATTATTAATTAATTAAATTCGATAATATAATAATATATATTCTTAAAATAAGGTCAATCACAATGTGTATAAAATAACACCAAAAGTGAAGTATATTTATTTTTCCAATTAATTTTTTTATATCATATTGTACTCATGCTTTCATAAGTGTATTTATTATCTAAATAATGTAATATATAAATTAAATACGTATAAACCTTGTACTCGTACATGCGGCTTAAAAGTTTAATTATCAATTTTTCATATTCACAACTGAAAACCCCTTTTGCCAGAACAAGGGTTTTGCTGTAACCTCCGCCGCCGCCGCCGCCACCACCACCACCACACGCCACCGCAATGTCGAAGAAACGCAGTCGTATGACAAACCCTGAGCCTTTCTTACCCTTCGGCTCAGACTCCATCTCCTCCAAGAAACGCTCCAAGCCGCCCAAGCACCACCAACTCCAGCAAAAGCTTGTCCCTTCCGCCGTCAGTTCCAAGATTCTCAAAGAAGCCTTGCTTCAGCAGAAGGAAATTCAGCACGAAGAGGAAAACGACGATGCCAACGCCAACGCCGGGAATCAGAATTCAAGTAACGGCTTTTCTTTTCCCCAACTACAAAACCTCAAAGATACCGCTGATGATGATGAAGACGATGTAGATGATTTCGGAGGGTTTTCCGAGACTCAGAGTCAGTTCGGACAATGGGATTTCGAGGTTTGCTCTTCATTGTTTTGCTTTTGGGATGATTGCTGTTAGTGTCGTTAGTTCAAGATATGAATTTTTAGGATTTAAATCAGAAATCTTGATTGTAGAAATTGTTTCTGGTTGATAAAGGGTTTTAATTGAATTCAATTGTTTGAATTTCCGCGTGCTTAGATGCTACCTTCGTTAATCTTCTCTTCGTTCCGATTGCATATATTTTTTTCATTTGCCCTCTTTTCTGTTATTTTTCCTGATTAAATAGGATGAGATAGATGAGGAAGATGAAAAGTTGCTGGAGGCCTTCTTGTCAAAAGATGATCGTCCTCAACGCACATTGGCTGACATTATTGTTGAGAAGATCAAAGAGAAAGATGCACAAGTTTCTTCAGGTTTGAGATCAATTTATTCATAATTGTGGACTTTCTGGACCTTATCATAATCCAAACAATCCTAACAGGTTGTTTGAGGTTAATTGATGTTCATTATAATCCAAATATTTTTGTATTGTGTGTATTATATGGCTTGTAGGATGTCAATCCTAGTTTCATCAGATATTGACATTTTATTATTGAAACTGTGGCAAACTTATTACATAAAAAGATGTTCATTAACAATTTTCAGTTTCACATGTTCTTTTATAGGAACACAACCAATGCCAAAGTTGGATGATTCAATCATTGAGTTGTACAAAGGGTATGTTGATAGCCTTTTGTGTTTGATCATTGAGTTGAGGCATCACTTTTTTTTTTTTCTTTCTCTCTCGACCTTCTTGTTTCTGTTGTCAACATAATATGTGGATTTTATTTGGTTGTGATTCTATGTGAATCATGTAGGGTTGGTAAGTTGCTGAGCAAATACACCTCTGGGAAGATGCCAAAAGCCTTCAAGCACATATCTTCTTTGCAATTTTGGGAGGAAGTCTTATACTTGACTGAACCTGAAAAGTGGTCCCCAAATGCAATGTACCAAGCAACAAGAATCTTTGCTTCTAATTTAGGTGTCAAGAAGGTGGAACGATTCTACAAGTTAGTCTTGCTTCCTCGTGTGAGAGAAGATATCCGAAAGAATAAGAGGCTGCACTTTGCCTTATACCAATCATTAAAAAAGGCTCTATATAAACCAGCTGCTTTCAATAAGGGAATTTTATTTCCCTTGTGTGAGGTATTACAGTTCTCAAACTATTGATAATTTTCTGTTATAGACAACATTCACTAGATCATAATTGGCCCCACAATTCCTCCTTGACCATATGGATTGGCACCCCACCTTACTTTGTTGCTGTTATATGCACTGTTCTCTACAGCAACTCAATCCTCGTGTAGCTTTTTTTTTTTTTTTTTTTTTTGTGGATTGTTACTAGTATGCCATTATGTTTTTTGGTGGACAAACTGGTTTGTGCACTGACTTGAATGCATTAAGATATGTAAAACCTAGATTTGAATCGGACTTGTAAGCTGAAATTTTCTGTTTTTTCTTTGCCAGTCAAGGAATTGTAATTTAAGAGAGGCTGTTATCGTTGGGAGCATAATCGAGAAGATTTCCATTCCTCCTCTTCATTCCAGGTATGGTATCTTTGATCTCACCTCATAACTCCATGACTAACTAAGTACCGTCAAAGAGCTGGTAGTTTCATACTCTGCATATTTTTGATATTGCTGATTTGAAGATTAATCTACAAATTATGGCTAATTTGATGACGTGACACAGCCACCTCCTAACCCACACCCCTCCCATCCCAACTCAAAACAAGAAAGAAGAAAATCTCCTAAGAATAGTTTTCTTCACTTTCAATCTGCCCCTTGTCGCCAAACAATTTTCATCTGATATCATTTATCAGAATTTGAAGTTGTACTGTAGGCCTTTTAACTTTTCTTTCTTACAGTTGTACATCTTCATAACCAATATTTCTTTGCAAGCACTATTTCTATGATTTTAATCTGAATACTGTTGTCACTGCCTCATTAGCTTGCTTGAAAACTTAATATTGGTCTTGTTTTTGTCTAGAATATGACACTTACCTGAGCATATTTGAGTTCTTTATTTGTTTTGTTAAGAACTTCTGTGCATGCGACATTCTTTTATAGTTTCATTAAAACTTTTTAATTCTTTGAGATTATTGTAATCTGTTTTCTGCATTTCAGTGTTGCATTGCTGAAGCTTGCAGAGATGGAGTACTATGGTACAACAAGGTATTAATCTTGTAATATTCTTCCTTAGAGCAGATAATGAATAATGATTGATAATTATATTTAGAAGCTATTTGATAATCTGATTTGCTTTGGTCTTATTATCATTAACATGATGTAAAATCAAACTATCTAATTTCTTTGTCAAATCAACTCTCCCTACTTGATTTGTATTTAACTTTTGTCATCCTTCCACTCCCCCCTTCCCTTTGTTCATTGGTGAGGAGCAGCTTAGACTACTCTGTTTTACACTGTTACAGAGGATGGAGTTCACACATGAAATTCTAATAAAGTGAATTGTCACCATTCTCTTGTAGGAGCTCACATAGAAGTTATTGATTTTCCTGTGCCATTATTTGTTGACTATTATTAAAATGGTTAACATACAGTTGTGATGTACTATAATGGTTGCAGGTTTCTTAATTTTATTTATACAATTTTTCTTTCAAGTTATGCTCCTGAAATGTTTTTCTTGTCATCTTTCTCTAGTAATGACTTGCCAACAAATTTATGATGACAATTTCCACTTATATCTGGCAGTTATTTCATTAAGTTACTAGTGGAGAAGAAATATGCATTGCCATACCGTGTACTTGATGCATTGGTTGCTCATTTTATGAGATTCTATGAAGAATCAAGAGTAATGCCTGTCATTTGGCACCAGTCGCTACTTGCATTTGCACAAAGGTTAGTTCTTTTGGATAATTTTCCCTTCCCATCTTCCTTCATGTTCACTTTGCAAGTATAATTCAATTCTGCCTCTTCTTTTCTTTCCCTTTATAGTGGGTTGAAAAGGGAGATTTTTTAGTTTCGCATGGATACTGGATAGTCAAAATGCTGAGTTTGTACAAGTGACAAGATCATACTAGGACAACTGAATTTGCCAAAGTTTTTCATTCTGACTGAAAAGATATCCAACATACTTCCTGCCTGCTGTTTCTTACTTGCTTTTAGTATGTTAAGACTATATTCTTCATCTTTATGTATTTTGGTGCAGGTACAAAAATGAGTTGACTAAGGAGGACAAAAATAATCTCAACACTCTACTCGAAAGGCAAAGGCATAAATTAGTAAGTAATCAGCACAATTCTGGTTATTAAACTTTTTATAGGATATCATTTGTTTGGTGATATAATTCCGCTTTCCTTGACATGCAGGTTACACCTGAAATATTAAGGGAATTAAATAACAGCCGCAACCGTGGGGAAAAAGAGGATGATCTTATGTCAATATATATCCTTTCTTTTCTCTTTTGAAAGATGAGTTTCACAATTATGAATCAGTTCACTCAAATCATTATAATATTGTCCACTTATCCACTTACCGATTTGACGCACTCGTACATCCTTCACATGAATACATACATACATATATATATATATATAGACATACATACATATTTTACATATAAAATATGGTCCATATTTTGTGCTTACTAGGGAATTATCTGAAGTTACTCCAGCACATTCTCATGGTAATGTAAATTTTATGCATGTGATATAATTGCTCATTATTGTCAAGTTTCTTATATTAGTCTGAATTGGGTAATCAATGTGAACTAAGTTCATGAAAGGTCCATGTTTTTGTTTCCTTTGTTGTGTAACCGTCTTCCAAATAAAATAATATTGAAATAGCACTGGGTCATTAAAGCTCCCATTTTCAGTTTTTCCGTCACTGAATAAATCATAAATTTCTCTGTGATTGTTTCTTGCAATGATTTAAATTGTTCCTCAGGTGCTTTTGGTTATACCCATTTGTTCACTTGACATCTATGCTGGTGAATTTTTTGTCCTGTTTTTCCATGTTCAATTGATCTTTCCTTGACCTACGATCACCAACCCCTATTTCCATCGTTTCAAAGACTATTCAAGAAGATAGGTTTGATATTCCAGATGTACCCATGGAAGAGGATTGAACATTTGTTTCAATAGCTGTGCCCCATGGTAGATGTTCTTCTGTTTATATTACTCTTGCCCACCCAAAACAGTGATCTACATTTGTCTTATATTTAAAGATGACTATTCTCATATCACAAATGTTTTCTTATTGTTTCAGATGTTGATGCTGACAGTGCACAAATTTTGGATTGACAAGATTGAGACATGTTATCTTGGATGGGTGCACATGATCGAAGAAGAGTATTTCGTTAATATTCCAGGATAAGTTGTTTGCTTGTGTGCTTGTACCTGGAGGATGTCGGCGAAGATTTTGGAGTCTGCAGTGATTTATGTACACTTATATTTAAAAACATGCTATCTATCTTGTTTGGATATGTAATCTATATGAATTTCTTTCAATTTTTGAATTTGAATTTTGTGAAATTCAGGTGATAGAAATTAGGATCGAATGAACGCCCGTTAGTCTATTCCCCTGAGAAAGAGGAGTGTTAGAACAGTTCATTTTTGTTTTGATGAGAGGCTTTATATTTGTTGTAACTGAGAAAACGTGTACAAGACATTATCTGCAGCTTTGACGTTGATATTTTTTCTGTTTAGATGGAAAATAATAAGTTTTGTGACTTGCTAAAATAAGAAACGGAGAGAGGTAAATAGTTTATAATGAATGAACAAAAACGTTTATGTACATTGGTAGATTTTGATTTTGCTCATGTTTTTACCATGTTGCTATTAAATGGACAGTTCAGTTAGTTAATGCATCATAAAGTTAAAAACACACATCATTCGAAAAGGTAAGATTTTTGTTGAATGATGGAAAGCTAAAAGATTGATTGATAAAAATAGAATAGGTGGTGTGCATGACACATGCAATGATGTCAAGAATTATCAGATAATGCTGATGTGGAGATGGATCCACTAATGCGAGAGGCACACGCAATAGTTGTTATCAAAAGGCCCCTCCAATTTTATTTTTCAAGTGTTATGTCGCAATATTGGTCCATCTAATCGATTTTATAGATATTCCATTAATTCTTTCTGCACCTTTCCAGAAGAAATTATGGTGTATGCTCTAAACGTTTGGGCTGAAAATGGACTGATGGCTATTGCCAGTTTTTTTTTGTGTACTCCTATTTTAAACTCTGTTGTAGCTTTTCTCAATTTTGAGCTTTTCCCCAAAGCCCAACTTAATAATATCTCATTTCTATTGATTTCTTCTTTATTTAAAAAAAAAATTTGGGAATATACACATCGGATTATCTCTGTGTGTAATGTGTATGCATCGAAAGGGACAGACAAAAAAAAAAGATGTTACATTGAAATAGAATGGCTAAAAAAGTTACATATCATGATTTTGATTTTCTAGACGAGAATACGTGCAATGCACGAGCTTTTGTAGTTCTTCTGATTGTAGGAATTTCATGTGCAGGTTAACTATTGAAGCATCAAATTCGTATATGAATATAATTAAATTTTCAAATATAAATATCTTACATGATATCTATCATTTCTAAGGTTTTGGCTCATAATCTAACCGACTGCTCAACTATTTTACATGACAGCTTAGTCATCATCTTTTGCTACAAAAATATGTTAAATCATTAATTGGAAATAATATTTTGGGACATTTTAATTTTTAATCATTTATAGTAGAAGAAGTTTATTTTCAGTTATAATTAACATTTATTTTTTATCACCAAATTTAGATATATTTTTTTCTTTTTATTTCGTTCCACCTACACTAGTATTATCATCAAAATTTAGAATGTAACAATCTATCACATATCAATGGTCTTGTGTATTATAGAATGACCATTTTAAAAAAAAAAATTATATGATCACTACCAAAATGGTAAAAACAGGTTAAATATGAATATGTGACATCCAAAAGACAAAGTCTTGGGTGAGACCGTCTCACGGATCTCATTCCGTGAGACGGGTCAGGTCGGGTTGAATATAAAAATTATGTAATACTTTTATATATATGAGGTAATATTTTTATGTGTATTATGTAATACTTTTTCAAAATATCACCACGTAATATTTTTATGTGTATCATGTAATATTTTTTGAAAGTATCACATTATATACATAAAAGTATTACATTATGAAGTATCACATGATATACATAAAAGTATTACATGATACACTTAAAAGTATTACATTACGAAGTATCACATGATATACATAAAAGTATTACATGGTACACTTAAAAGTATTACATTATGAAGTATCACATGATACACATAAAAGTATTACATTATGAAGTATCACATGATATACATAAAAGTATTACATGATACACTTAAAAGTATTACATTACGAAGTATCACATGATATACATAAAAGTATTACATGGTACACTTAAAAGTATTACATTATGAAGTATCACATGATACATATAAAAGTATTACATTATGAAGTATCACATGATATACATAAAAGTATTACATGATACACTTAAAAGTATTACATTATGAGAATAAAATATGATGTGGTACTTTTATGTATATCATGTAATACTTTTTGAAAATATCACTATGTAATACTTTTATGTATATCATGTAATACTTTTCTATATATCATGTAATACTTTTTGAAAATATCATCATGTAGTACTTTTATGTATAGCATATAATACTTTTTGAAAATATCACATAATAACTATAAAAGTATCATGTAATACTTTCATGTATATGATGTAATACTTTTATGTGTATTATGTAATACTTTTAAATCAACGGGGTTGACCGACCATTGACCATTGACCGTTGACTTTTTGACTTTGACCTTTGACTGGGTTGGGTTGACCCGTCTCACGGAATGGGATCCGTGAGACGGTCTCACACAAGACCTACTCCATCCAAAAATGAGTAAAACTAAGCATGTTTCTAAATCTGTTCAGTCGCGTTGCGGCTAGATTAAATTATAATGAAATACAATTCATAATAATGGAAGATAATAATAAAAATTCAAATATGATTTCGTGAAAATAAACTGAATTTCTTCTTCCTGACGTTATCAATTGACTATAAAATAAATTCAAATTATTTATAAATGCTAGAAATGATGATTCAACAGAATTTCTCCAATAAGTTGCTTCAAAGAATGCAGCAAGCATTATATTACTCCCTCCATCCCAAATTATTTGTCGTTTTAGCTTTTGAAATTTGTCTCAAATTATTTGACGTTATAGGAATTCAAGGCATATTTTCCCAAATTCTTCCAAATTTACCCCTATTTATTATTCCTTACTAAATGCTCTATTATTTCAAAATAGGCATTGGAAATATGTATTAAATAGAGATAGATCGGTCTTTTTGTTAGTTTTCTTAATCTGCATAAAAAGTGTTAAAACGAGAAATAATTTGGGACGGAGGGAGTAATATTTTACCATATAGGAACATAGAATAATAGTGTAAAAAGTCAGGCCATCACATATAGATGACGTATAGTGATCTAATTAAATATTATATTTTACAATAAATGATTCAAACTGCATTTAAGTGTTCCACCACGTTTAACCGTGTTGCTCCAAATAATGCGGCAAGTATAATTTAATAGATAGAAACATAAATTTAATGTAAAATATCACAGATTTTTTTTTTTTTATGATTCTATATTTAGTAACATGTGCAGCTCAACCAACATATGTATATTTCTGTTGCCCTTTGACAAACTACAAGGCCAAGATTATGCCATTTAAAAAAAAAAAAAACTATTTTTAATGTATTTGGAATGATCTGAAATATGAAATTGAAAATGAATGTATGTATTTCAAATTCATTTAAATTAGTGTGTATTTAAAATTCAATTCAAATGCTTAAAATTTACTTCAAAAAGGAGACCAACAATTAATAATCAAATGACAAATATCAAATAGAGCGAGAAATAATAGTCAATTCCTATCTTAATAGAGACCAACAACAATGGCAAGACACAAAAGTAGAGCTTGGTCAAATAGTGGTCTGATTTCCTCAATAAATAAGGGGTTGAGTTTTATAGGAAGAAACACTATCGAAGTTTAGAAAGGAAAACTGTTTTTAAGAAGAACGAATCTTTAAATAGGATGAATATCGAAAGATGTCTGTTGGATTTGGGTTTAGATTTTGGCTTATTTAGATAATAAATTACAATAGTGTCAGAGAAAAGACATTAAATTTTGAAATTTAGTTTTGAAAATGAACAGAGCTAACAATTAAAACAACAAAAGTTATAATGATATTTTCTCCATCACATATTTATATGGACTTGTTTTTCTTTTTTCGGATATTCCAAATACATAGTCCAATTTTGAAATTAAATAGATTAACATTTGTTTTAACTTTTAACTATTTACAATATGTACATTTGTTCAATTCAATCTTTTCCTAGATATTATGTAACCCTAATAAGTTGCAGTTGCTCTGAAATTCTGGAAATGTAACTAATACATAATGCATCGTTATATCTCACTATCTTATAATATTATTGTAGGTATTTGGTCATACCAAATTATACATTTTAAATAGTAATATTCGTATGTCTTTTTTTTAACTACCCAACTAACTTACATCACGGATAAAACATTTGAAACAGAGAAATTTGACTAAGTTCAATTTCTACTTTTAGGTTTTTTTTTTTATTACAATTGTTATAATTAATAAGCTGAAAATCTGGGAAAATTGTGAAAACCTAGAAATTAGGTTAAGGTACGTGGGTAATTTATGCCCACGAACGCAGGTCAAAGTTTTCCGACAAAATTCGTGAGAATTATAGATGGATGTCCTATCAATGCAATTGGAAACGGTGTATCCCAATTATTGAACACTTGACTCTCTCCTCTAACATGCTCTGTTGAGCTGCCAAAAACTTGGAACAAGTAATATTTTTTACGGCAAAAATGACCTCTGTACCATTTTTGTAATAAGAAATTGTAAAAATGCCATAAAATATAGATAGATTTGTAAATATACCATAAATTATAATAAACTTGTGAAAATGCCACAATTTTTGACCAAGTCCAACATGAATAGTGGATAAAATGAGTTAAGGGAAAAACATCGTCAACTACCTATCAAATCACACTAATGGAGGTATTAAAAAATGAATTACACAATATGCAATATAATGAAACATTCGTTAAACCCTAAAAATTAAGGGTTTAACGAAAACAAACATAATTGTTCGTTAAACCCTTTATTTAAAGGGTTTAACGAACAATTATGGTTATTTTCGTTAAACCCTTAATTTCTAGGGTTTAACGAAATTTCATTAATTTTGCCTTTTTTTTTTTGAAATAATTTTCGTTAAATTGAAACATAATTTTCATTATATTATTAACTAATTTTCGTAATTATCAAATAATGTAATATGAACAGTGAAATTATGAAATAATTTTGAAATATAAAAATTTAATTACACAATATGCAATATAATGAAACATTCGTTAAACCCTAAAAATTAAGGGTTTAACGAAAAAAAACATAATTGTTCGTTAAACCTTTTATTTAAAGGGTTTAACGAACAATTATGGTTATTTTCGTTAAACCCTTAATTTCTAGGGTTTAACGAAATTTCATTAATTTTGCCATTTTTTTTTTGAAATAATTTTCGTTAAATTGAAACATAATTTTCGTTATATTATTAACTAATTTTCATAATTATCAAATAATGTAATATGAACAGTGAAATTATGAAATAATTTGCGTGAGTTTCGTTAAATTATCAAATACAATAATATGATCCTTTCCTTAAACCCTAAAAATTAAGGTTTTAACGAATAAACCATAATTTTACTATTAAATAATTTTCGTTACATTATTACAAAATATTCGTTAAATTATCAAATTATTTTCTTTAAAGTATCAAATAGTTTTCGTTAAATTATGACAATATTTTTGTTAAATTATTAAACGAATATTAATTTAATTCCGTTAGTTATATTATTAAATTAATTAAATAATTAGCAAGTACAATAATACTATATTTTCGTTAAACTCTAAACATTAATGGTTGAACGAAAATAAACCACAATTTTTTAAACCGAAAAATCAAATCTATCCCTTCATTTCGGTTTAAAAAACCCTTAATTTTTAGGGTTTAAGGAAAGGATCATATTATTGTATTTGATAATTTA
This sequence comes from Scutellaria galericulata, assembly GCA_946896805.1. Taxonomy (NCBI): domain Eukaryota; kingdom Viridiplantae; phylum Streptophyta; class Magnoliopsida; order Lamiales; family Lamiaceae; genus Scutellaria; species Scutellaria galericulata. Next base: position 24,891,657 of record OX335785.1, read on the forward strand.
ACGAAACTCACGCATATTATTTCATAATTTCACTGTTCATATTACATTATTTGATAATTACGAAAATTAGTTAATAATATAACGAAAATTATGTTTCAATTTAACGAAAATTATTTCAAAAAAAAAAAGGCAAAATTAATGAAATTTCGTTAAACCCTAGAAATTAAGGGTTTAACGAAAATAACCATAATTGTTCGTTAAACCCTTTAAATAAAGGGTTTAACGAACAATTATGTTTTTTTTCGTTAAACCCTTAATTTTTAGGGTTTAACGAATGTTTCATTATATTGCATATTGTGTAATTAAATTTTTATATTTCTAAATTATTTCATAATTTCACTGTTCATATTACATTATTTGATAATTACGAAAATTAGTTAATAATATAACGAAAATTATGTTTCAATTTAACGAAAATTATTTCAAAAAAAAAATGGCAAAATTAATGAAATTTCGTTAAACCCTAGAAATTAAGGGTTTAACGAAAATAACCATAATTGTTCGTTAAACCCTTTAAATAAAGGGTTTAACGAACAATTATGTTTTTTTTCGTTAAACCCTTAATTTTTAGGGTTTAACGAATGTTTCATTATATTGCATATTGTGTAATTCATTTTTTAATACCTCCATTAGTGTGATTTGATAGGTAGTTGGCGATGTTTTTCCCTTAACTCATTTTATCCACTATTCATGTTGGACTTGGTCAAAAATTGTGGTATTTTCACAAGTTTGTTATAATTTGTGGTATATTTACAAATCTATCTATATTTTGTGGCATTTTTACAATTTCTTATTATAAAAATGGTACAGAGGCCATTTTTCCCTTTACTATTTGTGGGAATGACCTTTTTCTTTTCTTTTTTCAATAATTTACATATCCCAACATCATATTTCTTTCTTCCCATGACTTCGGATGCAATCACTGTTTATCCACATTTTATGTCAATGTTTAATTCTTTATTTTCGTATTCTAGACTCTAGGATCCTGCATAAATTGGGGGAAATAATGACACAAGTAAAATTTGGATATATAATGATTTTATTAAAAAATCATCTCTACCTACTTCCCTATTAATAATTTCAACTATCAAATAATCGCATTAAATTTAAGTTAGACTACCATTTTTTTTTATCAGTAAAAGAAAAAAATTCATTAATCCATGGAGTACAAGTGTACTCGTACAACCATCATACAAATTATACATAAGAAAACGACTACTTAATATGTGGAATGAATTATAACAACTGCACAAACCTACACTTCTAAATTTTGGGAAGGGTGCGTGCATTCATCATGTTTCCATAAGTTTAGGAAACTGAGAAATGGGCATCCGAATTTTATATTCTATTCCCACTTTAATTTCAACAATTATTTAGAACCCACGTACACATCTCTTTTTATTTTGACAATCCAACTTATGATTTTTTTTCTGTTTTATCATTTTCAAACAAAATTAACATGGATTAAGAAAAATGATTAGAAAAATGGTAGACTGATTTAACAATCATTACAAACAAATTTTCAATAAACACTTTTATATATCATTTAATTTTAGAGTAATAAATGAGGATAATTTTGATATAATATAAACAAATGTTTCTTAGAAAATAACATTTGTTTAGCAAAAAAAGAAATGGTTAGACATTTATTTTAAAACGAGTAGACTTGGTGGAATTCAACATTGTAACTTAGTGTTGTCATCTTGTTCTTTCCCTAGGCTATGTGTATCCTTTTATCTGCTATTTTCTTGGAAGCCGATGGTATCCAATAATGGTGGAATAGAATTAGAAATTTGAATTTGTTCATGCTGACCACTCAACCATTAAATGTAGCACTACTCTTTTCTATCACTTCCAAGTTCCAACAAAAAGTTAATTAATTGTTCCATAGGTCTTTTTTTTTTTGTTATATATTTTATTATTTTCATGTTAATTGGTTCCACAAATAATCAGGAATCAATGATTGGGTGACTTAGAGAATAAATTATTTTACTATAAAAGATTTTCATTAAATTTGTTGCGCTAACTTAGTAAATTGTGCATATGGGATGGGCATGAACAAATCTGTTTTGCATAGTGAAAGAAGAGAAACCAACATATAAAATAATATTCGAGTGGGTCTGGGTTATCCGGTTAAAATATATTTGTTTTTTGGTTAATTAGTTAATTACAATAAGGAAATGTGACTAGAAATTTCGCATTTATTTTATCGTGGTCCTAATGTCCCAATGCCTTGTAAAACTTCATAATTTTTCTAGGACCATGCGAGGGAATTCTGCCAATTAATGGAATTATTACCAAGAAGCCCTTTTATTAGGGTGGGGGAAAACAATCAATGTCATAAAATTATCAAAAGGCCTTTTTGACGAGATAACGACAGGTATGGTATATTTCTTTTAGAATATATGTTATTCTTTATGATGCAACTGTATCGATATAAATGGATGGGACCTTATGTAATTAAATTTCGAAATTAAGTTCGTTTGAATTATATTGACAATTCTCGTAATGCACCTTCTAAATGGTATTAAAGTTATTATCTTTGATTTCATATCTTATCATTGTCAAATATAATGATTAAGGTAACCACATTATTAATCTCGAAAAATGAAAATGACAATGTTGGATATTTAATGTTATTTTAAGAAATATAATCTCATGTTAGAAATTTGGATATTCAAATCATCTCATCCAACAAATTAATTAATACCTCTTTCGAATAATATAGATGTGATCACAACTTATTCACACTTGACATGAACATTCGAATTGAAATGTAAAATTTCTACAAGTTATTCATCATAAAATATTTACTCTAACAGAAATCACTTTGAAGCATTGGAAGTAGCGGTGGTATAACGCAAGCTGGAGGAGTCACATATATTTCATAAATGTCCAAAAATGGGAACAACACACAAAATCACATGTATATGGAAAAGTAGAAAGTTGAGTGTATATATATTGTACAAATGGTCGGTGACTTATATGCACAACTTGTCTAAGTATTGTCCCACGAATGATGTGATGGCCATAAGCCACCCCTTTTTTAGACTGCAAACAACATTTCTGACTTGCCATGGAAACCAACAAACAATTTTGCATTGTAACAATTTGTACTAAGAAATTGATAAGTGGTTTTATAATCAAGAACGCAAAATCAAAGATCATTGTGTGAAAAGTCTGATTATCACACATAAAAAAACTCAATTTTATTTTTATTATTTCATATAATTCCTGCATACTAATGACTAATCATGATATCATACTTTACAAAAGAAATCTTCTATTTGTTTGGCCTAAATAAAGATTATTTTTTCGCCCAAAACTATTGTCACTTGGAACGTGCTCCACCTACCAATCGTCTAAGATCAAATCAAGTTTTATACTTTTCTTTGATTAGTGTACACAATTTTGGTCCTAATTGTTTGGTGTTATTTTCGAAAATATTTATCTTCTTGGAATGAGAAATGTGTTATGATTAATATTTTCTAAATATTCCACTTTTTTTTTAACCAAATTAAATATAAAAAAACTCATTCACTATTATTTCCATGAATAAACATACACCATATTTTTAGAGATTTACAGAAACAGTCATGTTACCCCCACCCACCGTGGGCACATTAATATGTGTTCACCACTGATGTGTCAAACATTTAAAATATCTATTAATTGAATTTTTCATATAATAAGGGGACAAAATCAATATACGTCAGCGGTGAGCATATTAAGAGTTGCTCACGATTGACGTTTTATCATTTTCGTTTACAGAAAACAAATCATATATTTTTTAGTGGGAATTTTTCAATTTTGATTTTACAATTTTAGTCCCATGCATTTTTTACCGCTAATATTACAAGATTCTATAATCTCGTTTAAGATCCCCCCAATTATAGTCCGATTTTAATGAAAACAAAATTGATCTCCAGCAACAATTGTTGACTTGGTCAATAGTATTGATATAGTGCTCCAAATAAAGTGAATTCTTGTTTTTAAGATATTTTTTTCAAAATATTACTAGGGCAAGATATTTCTTTCCCTAGAATTAATGATATTCTTTTTAATATGATTGTTTGAAGATATTTGTTGCCCTATGATTAATGATATTCAGAGTTAATTTTGAGCCGTCTTGGTGGTCTGAAATATATATAAATGGACACAATAAACTCCCTGTAAAAAGGGGCAAAGATGGCTGCTTTCTTTGTCACATCCCACCAAATTAATACTGTTCGTTGTCACAACACTTTCTGCCAAATAAGAAAATGATTCATAAAATTGACAGATGTATTTTAATTGAGCAGAATTATTAATGCAATATGAAATCCGTGTTTTATTCACTCCCCAATACATTAATAAGTTATTAGTCAGTTTGCGACTAATTATCCAACTTTAGCTGCAAAACAAACAAAGACAAGGTTTCATCCATCTTTGATTCTCCACATGATCTTATTATCTATATATTTATTTGTCAGATTTTCAGTCTTATTTAACGACATTTCAAGCTTTCATTCACTATTTATTGAGAATGGTTTGAATCATAAGCAATATAATGATACCTATGACTTGAAATTTTAGACCATTTGGTTGAACCAAACATTTTGTTGATAGGTCTAGTTCATGAAAGTCGGGCCTATGTTTGCAGGCTCGATCTGATTTGAAAAACTTATCAAAATCACAAAAAGTAAGAATAATGAGTTGACATAAGAACTAACTATGCAAACTTATATTACAATTGAATTACTAAAAAAAAAAATATAAGTTGATATTACATCTAATAAATCAATAATAATGAGAAATTAAAGTACATGATCATATCAATAATATATTATATTTATAATTATATGAACCAAATTATAGGCTTATAAATGGTTTAGTCTGATAAGCTTGAAAGACCTATAAAATGGCCCAAGCTGAGGTCTCAACCTAGTCTATTTATTCAATAAGTTCGTTGGGCCAGGCTTTCCCTAATCACTATATATTATGTGTACAAATACTTTTTTAAATTACAATCATAATATTTTTTAACACTTACAAAATATAAAATCAACAAACTACAAAATGTAATATGTGTGTATTCTTCAATTTACATGATTCCAATTTTTGGGGCAGGATCTTGTTATTGGTGATATCAGTAGACTAACCTTAAAACCTAATCATTGAAATATATCCTACAATTTACACTATAACGATTTTGAAAGATTAAAATTGTTATTTCCAAATTAGTCATACATAAGTATCATAATTGAATAGAAGAAAATATGTTGGGTATAAAAGAACCCAACAAATTAAAGATCAAATTTCTACCTTAAAACCGCTCGCACTGAAAAGCTTCTCCAATCAGCAATAGCAACATGAATTTCAGTGCTCGAGAATTGGGGAATGAAATGATATGATATCCTCTCTTTATGCGAACAAATAATATTTTAGGAGCAGAAACATTATAAAAATGGGTCGTATAAGTGCAATTTAAATTAAATAAATGAAACTATGCTGTCACTTTTCAGAGTATTGACCCTAAAAAGAGTAGCTATACGAGAATAAGATATTGTACAGGCACTATATGTAATATGTATATTTATTTGTGCAATGATATCAGCATCATATCAGGAGTAAATTGCTGATCTACAGTTGTCCCTCGTTGATTCTCAATCACCAATAAATTCATAAAACAACCAATTACACACTGTTTATAAGTCACGCCACCTCACTAACAAATACACTTTGCCCAATCTCTATCTCACACCTATACTTCTTGCATATAATTGACCACTGATTTTTTTTTAGTTTACATAATTGTTGATTTATAAAGTAGAAATGGAGTGTGGTCTTGTCGACATCATTTTTCTCCTTTTTTTTAATGTTTAAACACAACTAAAATTTTGAGTATCATATTTTTTTTGTATTAAATAACAATATGAATATACAAATGATATATATATATATATATATATATATATATATATTAAAATATTGTTTGAAGGAAGAAATGAAATACGATCTTATTTGCATATATATTATCTATGTCGTCTTAACTAAACCTCAAATCTAACTTTAGTGGTAGAAAATTATCGTTAAATTATTCTAGTATTTTAAGATTATTAAGGATTCAGATCTTTCAAGTTCGAATTCTTCATAGTTGGGATATTTGGAAGGGGTAAAACACTAACATAGAAAAACTAAGAAATTTTAGTGGGAGTGAAAGCATGTTTTGTTTAAGAGTGATCTGACAAATGATGTTTGTGGATTAAAGAATGAATACTAGAGTGGATAAACTATTGTTGGATTGTGGACTGCATTCTTAACTTTTAAAATGTGATGAAAAAAGAAATGGATGTTTTGGAGGGCAGAAATGAGGTTTAAGGAATTATAAAATTAGTCCAATTAGGTTTGGAAGTGGTATTGTCAGTTTAACGAATCCAAACCACTGAGAATTGGCCAATGAGAGGTTGCCAAAATAACATGCTGATTTGCATGAGAAATTGACAAGGAAGATGCGACATTTTTGTATCAATTTCAAGTTCCACTGCCCACCATCAATCGCATTGTCACCCTATTTTCGCCAGTCATTTTCTTCTTTATGGGAGATTTTTGTCGGAATTCTGACCAATTACGTGATTGCTCAACGGTCCAATTATTTGTTTCATTTCATCAAGTTTTTAATTAGTAGCTTTTAATTGTCAATTTCAAAAAAATTATAAATAGATGAGTTTGTTGGTATATCATTGCTTATTAAATATAATTTAAACCTTAATCTTTTTGTCTCGCCCTAAATTTTCAATCCAAAATATTTTGACATATACTTAGTGTATAAAAGATCAAACATTACCCAGTTTGTATGAGTCCAACGAGAGGAGGATTTCCTACAAATCCGGCATAAGTTGTTTAAGGTAATATCATTAGTATGACATCATTAATAAATACATATGATAATTTAAAATAGAAAATAATAAAGAATGACGAGGGGAGGGAAAAAAAACATGTAATCCATTATATACAAAGAGAACAGAGGTGTAAACAGGGTAAAACAGAGTCATATGTAATAACAGAACATTATTAAAATGTTGTATTGTAAACTGTATATCTATGAAATATACCACCAGATTTAAACAGTTTGTGAGAGAGAAAGCAGAAACCAGCTGAGCTTCAATTCTACCTACATCCAAAAGCTACAAGCTGCCTCTGCTAAAACTTCCCACATTTAAAAAAAAAAAAAAAAAAAATCATTGAAATTTAAGCCGTCCATATGAACAAACTAAGGAGGGCTCTTGTTCAAACCAGCAGTAAGAATCCGGGGACGTATCAACAATCCCTCAGGTTATTCTTCACTGTGAAAAAAAGTGGAAAAAGGGGAATGGAATTAGGCCTGATTTGCCATGTCTTTGGCGCCAATGAATGTTCCATGAAAACCATATGGAACTCTTGATGGAAGCTTAACAGAAGCCTCAATTTTCATGGTCTTGGCATTGACAATCTGCAGCTCTGATTTCCATGCCTTTTCGTCGTGTACGAAGGCTAGTATATAGCCATCATCTTCTTCTTCGGAGTTAGGATCTCTGGGAAGAAACAGAGGCTCTCCTCCGAACTTGTCATCACCATAAAAGAATTTGTTTACTTCACCCGTAAAAAGGTCCACTTTTGCGAAACCCGAAACTTTAGGCCATGGCTCTGCGATCGCTAAATAAGCGTATCTCGTTTTTCTTCCCAGCTTGTTTCTGTTCACCATCCCTGCTTCCAAGTTAACCTGCTCTTCGTCAGAGATGATTGGCTTCCTAGTCGATTTCCCTGTTTTCAAATTGAGTCGAATTTCGGACAAAACGCTCTTCAATCCCTCGTCGCATTCGTTGAAAATGGAGTCGGGCGGAGTCATACATGATCCGATCACGACGACTTCGTCGGTCTCAGGCTCCTCCCATGCATTCCAGAGATGGAAGCAGAAGCAATCAGGCACTTCCACCCACTTCATGCTCGAGGCATCCTTAGCGTACTTATCCAGCACACCAAACCTTGACATTTTGTTCTTATCGTACACCACCGGAGAGCCGCCCTTGATCATCTCCGACATTTTGAACACCACCTGCTGATCGGGGACGATCACCAAGTTCTCCGTGATCGCGAAATCATGCATCATTGTGGGCTCCGAAACGGGGATGTCAACGTCTTCCGACTTCTCGCCGTTTTTGGAGAACTTGAAGTACTTCAAGTAGGGCTTCTGAACGACGTCGTAGCTGAGAGCGAACATTTCGCCGGTGACGGGGTCGACCTTCGGGTGGGCGATCATGGTGGACTTAAGCTGGCCGTCGAAGCTGTATCTTTCGGCGGTTTTCAGGTCGCCGTTGGGAGTGACACGGACATGGTAGGGCAAGTCATCTTCGGACATGGCTAATAGTCTGTTGTTGAAATATACGAGTCCGGCGTTGGCGACGCCGGTGCCGTGGGCATGATCGACGAGCTTGAACAAGCCGCGAGCGTAGAAAAGCAGCAGCCTGGCTATCCCAGAATGGCCGTGCAACTCTCCGATGGCTTTGGGGAAAATGGGGCGGCCCAGAGCGCGTTCCTGGATGAGTCTCTGGGTCTCGGTGAAGCGGCAGGCGTAGCTGGCGGAGCCGTTCTTGAATTGGACGGCGTGAATCATGCCGTCGCCGTCGAAGAAATGGTGGCCGGCGACGGGCTCGAAGAGGGGATTGGCGCCGTTTCTGACGTAGACGCCTTGGATGGAATCGGGGATTTGGCCGGAAACGGGGAGTTTGTGCTGGACAGGCTGTTCGGGAACCGGAGAGAAGTTTCCGGCGATCTGGACACGGGGATCGGCGGTTTTGGGGAGAGGCTGCTCGAGCTCGTGGGCGGTTAAGGCGCTCTCGACAGCCTCGAGGGCCATTGCGGCGGCTTTCTGAATGATGTTCCATTGGGGTTTAGATGGGGAATTGGATCTTTTGATGGTGGTGGCAGAGGAGGTTTTAGGGAAATGGAGAGTCGGGGTTTGGAGAGAGCACTTTATGGACTGGCTGTAGTGTTTTTGGGGTAATGAGAATGACCCCAGATCAGATAACAAATTAGGCTTAACCAATGAAGTTTTAGTACAACAAGTAGCAGCTGAAGTGGCCATGGCTACCTATTTTTGGCACTGAAAGAGAGTGTGTGTGTGTGTGTGTGTGTTTTTGTGGGGGCTAGTGAAAGAGGAGGAGGGAAGTGAAAATGAGAGGAATTTTTGTGTGTGTATTATGTTGTGTGATTGATGAGAGAGGTGAGAGAGAAGTGGTTAGTATATATAGAGCGAAATGTGGGCATAGAGGTCCACTTCTGACATGTAGGAGAAGCCCACGTGTTGGATTTTGGAAAAGAGGACTCTAAAATGGATTCTAAATAAACTAGATGGTGGAAGCGGGTCACACCTTCTTCTAACTTTGACACGACCGCCCTTTTTTTTGCCCTATTATTAATTTATGCTACATTCCATAAATTTTACCCATTATATACTTGCTACTTCAATACTACCTATTTTCCCTAAATTCTTATAAAAAAACATATTTTAAAACCCTGTATAATTATATCGTATACAAATACAAAGATTATCTATTTTCAGTTGAAGTATGAACTTATAGCTATAAAATAATAATGTTTCGCTTCAAAATGTCAATTTTCATACATTTTCATTATATCTCTTTCATAACACTTTATCAAGCATCCACTTAGTGTAATTCGCTTGATTTAATAATTTATAGTACAAATACTCAAATAACTTTTTTATGATCCTTAAAATTATTTTGAGTATTAAATTATATCTTTGTATATTATTTTTCTTATAATGTGATTCATGGACATACAAATCTTTAGAAAAGATTATCTAGTAAGGGAGATGTTTAGGATACACTTTTATGATTGGATTATTTTAATGGGAAGATTGAGAAATGTGGGAATGAGGACAATTAGAAAGAATGTGGGATTATAGTGGGAAAAGTGAGAGTAAGGTAGTTAGAGCTTTGATATTAGAACCCGGATTTTATTTATTCATTGTTGTTTAAAAAAATACATATTAGTACAAAAGCTTTTTTGCGAATGGCGAGGGGGGTGTTGAGTGGGAGGCCATTGATTGGTCAATTTTCCTTACTCGTCGAAAAAGCAAAGAACCCCGCGTTCAATCCTCTAAAATTAAAGAAAGTGACATTTTGCATTAACACGTGGCAGTTTAATTTACGAGCTTAACCTAAATCTAGTCACATCAAATGTCCAACACGCTTGTCCCCTTACCTTGTATGCAGCATCTTCCCATTATACTTTATATCCGGTTTCCTTTCCTTTTTCTTTTTTCCATTAAACATTTGTATGCAATTCTTCATGATTTCTACCCAACTTTTGAAAATACCAAGCAAATAAGTGGTTATTGGGAATAGATATTGTTATGCTTAAATTAGTACTGATAATATATATTTGTGTTGAATTTTGAGTCGATTTCTATTTATAAATGGTCTTAAACCTAAGATCATTACTTGCCTTTTATTGAGATTTAAATTCACATCTAACAGTTTACATGATAATAGTTTTTTTATTGTTACTTCCACAATATACATGATGCATTCTATTATTATCACATATCTACTCATTTTTTCATCAAAAATTTCATTGATCATTACTCATCTTGTGGTGCATAACATATTCACTGAATTTATGTCAAGACCAATACTGAAAACCTTAATTGCATATATATGTTTTAAATTTTTTTAATTGTTTTGGGTCCACACAAGATCTTCTAGTTTTAATATGTATACATTATGTTTATAATAATCTATCACACAATATTATATATACATGATATATGTTGATGAATAATAAAAAAGTATAGGTGGTTGTATTCGATGAGGGTGCTAACCTAACTAAAAACTATATGAAATTGGATTATGGATATCAATTTTAATAGAAATAAGCAGTTAGATTATATCTTGTGGTCCTACTATTAGAAGGGCTAAGCTGTTGTCATCAACTTTATCATAAACACAACACATCACATGAAGGTTTGGTGTTTTCTTCGACACAAATACACAAGAATGTTTATCCAATTATTAGTTCATCGCTTCTCTTTTTTTTTTTTTTTTTTTTTTTTTAGGTTGAACCCTTTTTACAATTGAAAATAAAAAATGGAAAAACAGATCGAATTCTCAATTTCGTCTCTTATATGAATAGGTTAATTAACAATCCTTCTAACACTATGTCATTATCTCATTTCTATATATGAAAGAGATATTCTCTTTTTAACAAATTAATATTTCTTGTTTTTTTTTATGATTATTGTAGCTACCATCATTATTCCTTCTAGATCAAATTATTGTTTTTTTTTCTTTCCTTTTGTTATTTTTGAGCAGCAAATCTTTTAGTTGTTCAAATCTCTCTCCCCCCCCCCCCCCCTCATTTTTCTAAAGATTTCTAGAACAACTACTTTAACCATAATTAAGGAATATTTAACTTCAAAACCATGGACTAATTAACAATCATATCTTTACCGGAAACATATGATTTAATATAACATAGTCTTACTTGATATCACGGATGACTCGTTAGGGTACAAGTTATCAATTTCTCGATAATTACCTCGAAGTTAAATACATAATTAAGATGGTCCTAAAGCACAATTAATCAGGTAGTCTCGAAGTCGTACGCGTTGACTAAAACTTTTCGATGGTCAAATATCATAATTGTTGAATAACTCTAAAGAACAAGGATTCGTAGAACCACTGTACATGTGATGCATGTGGTATTTTTTTTTTTTTTTTTATCAGTAAATGAATTTTTATAGAAAACAAAAGTGTGGGTATAAGAAATATCAAATTATAGCATTTTAATATAAAATCTCACCAAATCCTTCAAAAATTATCTCTATTCTTATAAATGAAGACTCAACTATTTTAAACCCCCAACACTTTTCTTGGGTTTAATATCTATTTTTTTAAGTCGGTCAATTCCTTCCTCTTGTCTCATTCTCTTATCTAGTTCAAAGTATATATTTTCAATTCCTCCAAAACTCCCTCAATTGCCTTCGTGGTATATTAAATGGAGTAATATACTCTCAGAGCTTTTGTTCCATTTTTCCTTTTCCATCTTATATTTCACTAAGGCCATGTTTGGATGTTGCTTTGAGAAAGAATTTGATATTCATAGTAGTAATTCATCGGTGGTGTTTGAATAAATATGAGTTTAAAATCCGTCAATTTTATTTTGAGCTAATCTTTTAGCAATATGGATGGATTAATTTTAAACTCACTCCAACTTGAATGGATTTGAAATTCATTCATTTAAAATTATATATTTTGAATCTCTCAATCCAAACACAACGTAACTGGTTTCATTGGCAAGATCGTATGAGTGTGCGGTTATGCTTAATTCAGATGCTTCGCTTTAGAATAGATCGATCCAATTCCCGTTCTCTTCCGGTGGGTGTATATTAAAAATAGATTTTTTTTTTTTTTTGTACACATATTATGCATCCAAATAGTGATATATATTAGGTGGAATAAGAAAATTGTTATAGGTAGAAGATTAGATTCATGCATGACGCATTATATACTCCTAACCTCCACTTGCACTAATCTCTGAAATATTACCAGTGGACCACTGAATAGATATCATATGCACATACTATACCTAATAACCATCATCTTTAAATAGACAAGGGGTGAATTAAGGAGAACTTAATTCGATATATCATAATTGAAGAGATAACTAGGAACTCATTAAGACACATTTCCCAATTGCAAAAACCTTTGACAAACATGATCAAAATAATACTATGGACACTCGATTTTGATTTAGTATCATTGGATATCCAATTTATTGAAGGTTATGCTATTTAGCTTAAGTATATTTTTGGAAATTATTGATTCATCATTGGCAATGACAAACTTTTAACTTATTCCTTAATTATATCTCACATGCTGTGTCCATGTTGCATAAGCATGTTATCACATGCCTAACCATCACTACCTTATCAATAAATCTGATGTACAAGTCGATAGTCAACCTAGTTTCTTGCAACTTGCTATATAAATCGTATATGCTTTGTTTTTTCAATTTTAATTTAATTTCTTAATTTGGATCATCTATCGCCAATCGATCTTCTATCTTGTGTTTTATTTTATAAATAAAAATACTCATGTGGATCGATGATTGGGTGAATTTAATGCAATATGAAATAAAACCACAATTTTGTGTTTTTTATGTTCCAAAAACTCCTCCTTGTTGAAAGCATCATATCTTCTAACGCCCACGATGCTTAATCACAGTTTATTTCTTAATTGTTCACGTTAATTTACTCTAATCAATGTACTTTAATCTTGGTACATGTAAAGTAACGTGGTTTTCATTGAGTAATGTTTCGAGAATCATTTGAATGTGGAATAATAATTAAATTTGACTTTAACAAATCAAAAGGAGATATGGGCGGTGATATCTACATAATTCATGCATAAAATTTCAAACAATAAAATTAAACCAGTTTGGTCCTACATATATTTCAAACAGTTGACGCTATATATGTAGTGATAACATCATTAATGCACACAACAAAATGTCGTTGTTTTTGACAATTAATGAATTTTTCCAATTTTTTTTCTTTTTCTGCTGCCGAAATATATATTTTCATGATGTATTCGTTATGCCAATGTTCTAGAATATTCATCAAATCCAGAAAGAAAAAAAAAAGATATTGCTTATATATATCAGTGATTTATACTAATAAACTTTCATTCTTTTTAAAATAGGTTTTTCTTTAAAAAAAATATATTGAATTTGTTTAAATTTATCTGACAATTTAAATTATCAAGAAGAGTTAATATTTATTTTTAGCTGTGGTTCTATCATATATTTTTAAACTGGATATTTATTTAGTGTTAACATTAATTATATCTATTAAATGATAGATAATAAAGTCATTTTATGTACGTTTTAAATGTTTTTGTTATATTTTTTGTAAAACAACTTTAAATGATACTCCATTATTTTGAAATTAAAAGATTTGAAAATTCAACAGAGTTTCTTGCACAATGTTGAACAAGGAAGAATGAACCTAGGACAGTCGGTAATTAATGAATTATAAGCAACCGACATTAACTGAAAAAACTAACAACCGCAAGACAAAAGCAACCCCTCAAGAAATACTAGATTAAATTATTAAAAGTCGCATCGATAGAAAGGTATGCTACAAGCTTCGAGATAAACAGTGGGCACCCTCTCTTGGCCTCTTATGTTTTCTACTTGGGATCATCATTCAATAATTCATGCATTTTCAAGAAACATATTGCATGCTCAATTACTTCAAAATGTTAAATGCATTCTTAATTAATTGACATCTGTCATGCCATGAATCATATACAAATAAATTGGATCCTTCATTGGTTACCCTTATTGTCACTATTCATTTATCATCATCATCATCATCATGTATTTCATATATGAATTAAAGTTGCTTTTTTTCTTTTTCTTTTTTTGAATTCGTTCATGTGGGACGCACCCACAAATTTAATAAAAATATATATAGCTATATAAATAAGATGGCATTGATGATTTAGTGACCACAATTTGAAAAGGACAATTGTGTTATCAAAAAATGGTATGTATATATGCATGGATGGGCCATGTGGGAGAGTATTATCTAAGAAGGTGCACATGGAAGCAGAGCAGGAGGAAATGTGAGGCAGATGGATATTTGGGCAAGAAGGGGTGTAGGTGGGGACTTCATCTTTATAACAGTTGAATAAAGACAATGCCCAAGACAAAAACATCTGAACAAATTCCTCTTTTTTTCACTTTTTTTTTTATTTTTATTTTTTGTTAACTTTGGACCCATCTTCGATTAATTGAATTGGTGACATGACAATTCTTCTCAATCATATTGTTGGTGTGAAATAAATTAAAACACTACATTAATTGCGCACACAAAAGCGTTACTCGATCTCTTTGTAAAATAGCTAGTAATGCTTCATTGAACTTTGTAATTTAATTTCTTAATGCTGGCTACCTTGTCCGATTCACATATTTGATTTAAATAATGTAATTTTGATTGTTGTGGTTGTGAGGAGAAAATGTATCAAAAACGATTTGAAATATTTGGTTGATTTTACAAGTCTTTAAATTGGAGTTTTGCACGTTAATTGAAAAAGGTAATCATGTTTGAAGTCAAATAGGACCAACTTACTTCTCCATATAGCAATATTAGAAACGTCTCTCCAAAAACAATTTTGAATTAAAATGAATACTATTTCTCTTTACGGGAATCAATAGAATCGTGTTAATGTAGAATTTAAATAATGACGTTAGTACATACGAGCAACGTTTTTTGGGTCGGATCTAGTCAAAATAAATTTTAAAATTGTTGAACAAATTTAATTAATTATAGATTTTCAATATTATATGTAATCTTTTAAACTTTTACCTATCTTAAAAAAGCAAAAAATAAATTAATTAATTAATTGCTAGTTTTAATTTTATAAATGAAAATAATTGTACTGATTTGATACAATACAATCCGGGCAAAAATTTAAGATGAGACAATTCCACGAATGGTGTTTCATCCAATTTATTTCATCTTGAATGAAGTTAATTAAAATTTGAATTGAAACCATTTAAAATGATCTGTCTCTTCAAGCAATTCTAAGTCCAATACATCAATAGTCACTTTCTTGATACGTGAAATAGTGGATTTCAACTAATCGTTTATAGGATAAGTAGAATCGACTAATTATTTGCCCTTAATCAACGGTTGGTTGGAGATGAGATAATTTAATTTCTAGAACAATCCTCTATTTTCCCAGCCTTGACCTAAAAGATAAGTATGATATGATTGATCCATCATCATTAATATTGCAACAATTTTAACTTTCACCAAGCCTATCAAATCCAATTGACTCCAAAGAAGTTTACGTGAAGATAAAATATATCTAATTTAGGAACTAATCATGATCCCATTAATATATTAATTAACTAAATGAACATAATTACTTAATTAGTAGTGTGAATGTATGACTTACGAGGATATTAGAATTAATTATCCATAGTACCAAAATTAATTATCATGCACACACCAATATTACACTTATAAGTTTAGCGTAGTGGTCCTCCCCAATTAACATAAATGATGATGATCCCATAAATATCTACACTCTAATTAATTCTTATTAAAACATAGTGCTTAAATAATGAAAGAATGAGATAGAGTACTTTAGAATTAAGTCAACAATTAACTTTCTAAAAGTAGTAATAGTTTAGTCAAAATGGAGGTGGATTATTGTTAAGAAGCAAAGTCGTGGGATGACAACGCATCTAAGTCTACATATAATGAGGCCCCCCTCTACAAGCATATACCTGCCGCACATAAATATCTACTTCCCCTAGTGCTATTTTTTATTTTTATATTCAAATATGGTCAATTGACCAAAATAATATTCATGACTTTTTGTAATTTAATCATTTAAATGTTATTTAGTGTGTGATTACAATTTGATGAACTAGGTAACTTTTTGATGGGATTTTGATGACATGGCTTTCCGGGATTTTGATTAAATTACAAAAGTGATCAAAGTCGTGAATCTTTTTGCAATTAACTCTTAAAATTATGTAATTCTGTAATAAAATATAAAACCATACAAATACTTCAAGAAGCATACATTTGAATGCAAATTATATTTTGACTTGATCAAAAGATAAAGTAATTTTGAGACTTTAATCACGTCAGTAGATTTTAAGGGGATAAGATTAATAATACAAATTACAAAAGATATGACAAAAATTTAGAAAAATAAAAAGGTGTGGATAAAAATATTGATGATTTTACCTAGTAGTTATTATGAGGTGATCATTCACTCCCAAGAAGATCATCTCTTATTCACTTTTCAACATTGGAAACCCTAACACATTGAAACTTATTTTTGGAGAGATCAAAAAAGCAGCTTGTACGTGTAACGTGTTTGATCAACTCATCGACAAGTTTTCTTAATATTCACCTGGCTTCTTATGAATATCATCGAACTTTCTGTCTCTATGTGTTTGTAGGTGTACACATACATATGTTTTACATCACACTAAAATTTTAGGTCTAGGTCACACCAATAGCAAAGTATAGCTCGAATTTTCTTGCGATAAAAAGACATGAATTGCACCAACATTATACGATGCCATCAATTGTAAATGGGCCATTGTTAGAAATTGGACAAATTGCTTTTTATCGTATATAAACTTGCCACGTATATACCATAAAATGACTTACTATCAAAAGAAAAAAATGAATATTAGTATAATGCATGCACAAGGCAAATTGATTGGGGGCTCTTTGAATAAAAGGAAAAACAAAAAAAACCACACTCATATATTACGTGGTGACCCCATATATCTGGAAAAATGCCTCAAGAAAGCCACTTGGAACTCCACCATTTATGTACCTTTTTCCACTTCCACCAATAATTCAAGTGCTTTAGATTGGGAATTTGTTGATAAGGGTCCTCATTCATCGAAACCCTCCCAACAAATATATAGAAAAATAAATTAATTCTTTTCAGATAATTTTCGAAATTATTGGTGTTATATATGATGTTGTGGGATCATCAAAATAACACGTGTGCTGCAACAACATGAAGAAGAATTACGGACAAATTAAACGAATTATAATTACGTATTAAACCGTTAATAATCTCGAATTTAATTTAAGCGTCACATGTGTATAATGGAAAAATGATCATTCCATTATAGCTACATTGATGATTAGACATAGTGCTCATGCCTCTATTAGGTTCATTAATAGGGTTTGCCGTCGTCACGACTTAATTCATTATTTTAGGGCTATAATCATTTTAATTAATAAAGATCCATCTTGTTTCAAAATTAATAGATTAATATAAATTGAAATGTCATAAATTCAATCGGCACAAAATAAGTCAGTAATCCCTTTTTATTTTTATTTACGTCTATCATAAAATAGACAATAAATTTATATAGAGATGTCGCACAATATCTTAAGTACAGTTAAGATATATTCTTAAATCTTAATCCTAAGTATTAGGATAAACATTAAGTTAAATAATTAAAAGTAATATAACAAAATTTTTAGCTTAGAAGATAAATATTACATTTTGATTTTGACTAATAACAATAATTAAAATTGAAAGTCAAAACAGCCACAGAAGATAAAATTTGATGTTGAACTCACGAGAGTATGAAAAGAAGCAAATAAAAGCATTAACTCCCACCGTCCTTTTTCCCTTACGGGCCCTAATTGGGCCCGATTCAGACAGCTCTTCTCTTTGTCGGACTTTTGTCTGGGGGCCCACCTAACTTTCTTTGACCCAACACTTGTTGGACTAGAGCTGACTCTGATCTTAAGTTTTTTTTTTTTTTCGTTGTTTTAATCTTTTTTTCTCTTAAGTTGACTTATAATAATTCCCACTAAATATAATAAAAATAATAATTAAAAAATAAAAAGAGCTTAAAGCATCATAATTATATCAAAGAAAAATAATAAATACTAGCCACGTCAGGGCTCTGACCTTCTATCCTCTTACTTTTTATATTAAAAATATAACAGTAATGGTGCTCGATTGGAATAAAAAGGGAACAAACAAGAAGAAGGCATAATGGGGTTCAAATAATAGGTATATTTTCAACCTTTTCCACTATCTATATTTCCTAAATGAATGGGGCTTTTCTTTTAGATTATGGCATTGATTTAGGATTAGAAGGATGTTGTTAAAGTTATCTTAAACTTTAATTATGAAACCTTATAATATTCTGTTGTGCCGTTTCAGTTGAGGATTAGAAAAGTCAAGGCAATTTGTGCATTACTATATCAAAGAAGTCGAATTCTCAGTAATGATGATAAGGTTGATGTATTTAATTAGAATTATTCTTCTAATATAGTGTTGGCCTTAAATAGCATGGGAAGATGTTTTGGTTATTGGGTACTCGAACTTTTTGGAAATATTAGGTTTCAAAGTAATCGATTACATAATTTTGGATTGGAATACAATATACTCCCTCCGTCCCAAATTATTTGTCGTTTTAACATTTTCACGCAGATTAAGGAAACTAACAAAAAGACCGATCTATCCCTATTTAATACATATTTCCAATGCCTACTTTGAAATAATAGAGCATTTAGTAAGAAATAATAAATAGGGGTAAATTTGGAAGAATTTGGGAAAATATGCCTTGAATTCCTATAACGTCAAATAATTTGGGACAAATCTCAAGAGCTAAAACGACAAATAATTTGGGACGGAGGGAGTATAGTTAATACTAAATTAAGTTGTCAAGTTAATCAACATCGAAGTTTCATAAAAAGTTGGATCAAAATTAATCAAATGAAAACTTGAATTTAATGCTAAAAATCAAATTTATTTAGTTCAAAACCTAACAATTATGGCAATTAAGGATCGTCAGCATTGAATTAATTAGCTAGAAGAAGAAAATCAATCACTCGTGTAGTAATCATGGTCTAATGAGTTTTTGTGGGAAAGATGAGAAAATACAGCCTTGGTAAGAAAGAAAATAAAAGGAAAATGGAAATAAAAGAGCTATATATATTGGAATTTGGAAATAGATCTTGCTAGGGCTTTTTGTTCCTCTTCTTCAAGCCCAACTAAACTTTATAATGGAATCGGCTCCAAATTATATTTACTTTTAGAGTAAGTTTTTTATGAGGTCGTCTCACAAAATTTTAATGCATTGCGTAAGACGGGTCAATCCACAATTCATTTACCCTCATTCAAACCCTATAATTCACATGTTGTTTGTGGGTGATGGGACTCTGTCTCACGAAAACTATCCGTGAAACCGTATTACATGAGTTTTTGTGTCACTTTTAAACCCAATTTGGGCTATCTCCTCAATATTTCCTACCACTGAAATATCATAACAATCTATCAACAAAAGGGAAATATGACAAATAAATATAAACTCAAGTAGTGTGGTGCTTGACTACTTGGTTTGAATATGAAATTAAGTATTACTATGGTGATTAATTACCTTTGAATGATGGATTATAAGTGTTTAGAGGAAATAACTTTCGTTTGGTTCTTCCGTTCTTAGATGAAGTTAGATGCATCATAAATTTCGCAAATTTTCAAACAATTTGATATTCAACTTCAAATTCTCATCTAACATCCAAAGACATCAAATGTTAAGTGGCAAAAATTAATTAAAAAAATTGATACTAATATTAAACACCTTCAATCATTAATGATATCAAAAATTACTGTCACGATATATTTACATTTAGTGATAATTCTGTCAATATCATTAAAGTTCGTTTTATTATACATATGCATCAACATTTTCGTGTTATATCTATATGCAAAGACCAAGTCTCTATGATAGAGACATTTGTAGAAGCCGACGCGTAAATTAAGAAAAATCCTCTACCTAACTGCCGTTGCTATTATGGTAAGATTACCAATCAATGTAAAAGTTATACACTAATATGCATGCCTTTTTGATTTGTCATTTTCGTTTTTGAACACAATCTAAGGATCCAACGGTTCAACGGCCAAAAACGGCATAACTTTAAGTATCCTGTAAAATTGTGCCACATAAAAAATAAGAATCTTTGTAGTAAAGAGAGTAATTACCCCATAATTAAAACATGTTAAAATTGGCCACTCAACCAGTCACATTTGGACACGTATCTCCGCCGCGTGATTGAAGAAAAGCAGCTTTCCAAAATCTCTTCAAACCGACCGCACTTATTTCTGTTTTCCCCTTTTTAAAGGTTAGAGATTACGTTCGTGTAACCATCTATCTAATCTTCTTACATTATTAGGGTTTTGTCTCATCTAAATCCAATGCATACTTGTTGCAATATTTAAGAGTGTTTTTATATATATTTACATGTATTAAAAATGTTGTACTGGGCTTCATATGTGGAAAAGCCTTATCTATATAAGAGGCCCATTGTGCACTAATCATGGCATTTCCGGAATTTCCTTTCTTCATGCCAAATAACTTTTTTTGTTCATCATTTGAAATTTTCTTTTGGTGATTGATTGCTTACATGATTGCATGCACTTGTAATGAAACTTTGTTTTGTCATAGAATTTAAGATCTAAATTCATTCTGAGTTCGTTCACGTGAACTGAGAAAAAATTAATTAAATACTCTTTTATTTCTTTGGCATACTCTATAAATTAAAAAATAACTTTTGTGAAAAAAAAATGTGAACAATAGCTGACGAACGCTTTGGTTTATAAATTTCTTTAATCCATGATCTTTTTTTTCTTTTTTTTTTTGGAAATATCTAATTTTAGGTAGTTTAATTATGTAATACTCTTCTTTTTTTTTTTTTACTACTGTAACTTTTTATGGTAAGGTTATTCTAACTTATTGACTTGCCGTTAGCTAATGAAATGGGTTCCATATTTAAATACAAATTGGGCTTACATTTGGGCTTATATATTAAATTTCCAGTCCCTCGTTCGCTCCTATTGGGTCAGGAAGAAATCGAATTTCCTACTCACTTAGCCATAACGCTACATTATAACTAGATTAAGCCTTTCAGATGTGTTTGATTTTATATTTATTTATTATATTTAAAAATAAGAATTAGCCTGTAATATATATTATCATGTTCCAAATGAAATAAAAAGGGAACATAGCTAACTTTTCAATAGACTAGTTGGATAGCTACTTAAGCCACCAATCATTTACTGGACTAATTTATTAATTTGGCTATACATTTCCTTTCAAATTTCCACATGCATTGAAGAGTATGACTTAAGGGGCAATTATATTTAACAAGGCAAAGAACCAATAGTTCTCTTTTTTTTTTTCTTTTTTTTTGGGGGGGGGGGGGGGGGGGGGGGGTTGGGGTGGTATGTCAATAATAAAGGCCCAAACTATTTTTGTGTATCTGAACTTAGAAATGGGCCTATATATCCCATCAAAACCAAACTCTGAAAGATGGAAGTGTACCTAAGTACTAATGTAATAGTTATCATCATTTTATTAGAATCTATATATGCTGTGTTATATGTATGTATATATATATATATATATATATATATATATATATATATGTGTGTGTGTGTGTGTGTGTGTGTGTGTATGTATGCAGTTGCAATAATGCGAACTATTAATAACGCTGTTATCTACGCTTTTAGATTAATTTTATTAAATGTTCAAAAAGTTTATTCGACTTTATTCACTTATTTATTTTTTAATCAAATCGATCATCCACATAGAATTTAGGTAGTTTTGGTTAGAATATTTTTATAATTGCTTGATTTGATTTAAGAGATAAGTGTTTAAAAATCGAATCTGTTAGTTTCGTTTTTTTTTTTTTTTGGTCTAAACCGACCTAACCGAAACATGAAGACTTGAAGTCCTCTATCATTATTTAACATGTAATTAATTGGTCTAGAGTTTCTCTTTAATTAGAAATGAGACATAGCAGTAAAAAAAAAAAAAAAAATTAAAATCTAAAGATAAAATTTATCATGCAAATTTAAATAAGTTCAAAGCTAACATAATATTTGACTGATATAAGATCAAAGGCATCCATATGCATATATTGTATTGTGTCCTAACATTCAGGAAATTGTAAACCCTAAATTTTACTAAACATGACCTGCTATCATGCAATTTGTTCTACTTTTTTTAGGTTTCGGTTATGAACATTTAATTTAGCGCTAAAAAAAAACCCTACAATTTAAAAAATGAAAACATTGTGATTTGGGAAATCTTGCAACTTTATGGGTCAGTTTTGGTAAAGTACTTGCTAGCTTTGAGAATAACAAGAACTTTTTCTTTTTAAATAATAAGTTTTAATGTTTATTATGTTATAATCTCGTGTTTATTCTATTATCGTTCTATAATACTTCCTTTCTCTAAAGTAAGAATCATATTTTCATAATTAAAACATAATATTTTTTTGCTGGAAAGAAGCAAGTACTATATATAGTATTATATAGTAACATTTAATATTATACACATTTCGTGCACGCACCTAATAACAAAAATAAAGGCAAAAAAAAAAAAAAAAAAAAAGCTCATCTCATGTAATAAGTCAACATGTTTTGTGAGGGAAAAATTAGAATAAAGGGAAAAGCGAAAGAAAAGGGATCAATTTTTCAGGATGTACAAAAAAGGATAATTTGGTAAAGGAGAAGAACGATGAATGAATTTAACTTTATCTTCCGCTAAATTTAGCATATCTTAATAGACCATACTCTTTAAATCTATATTTAGCTTTTGAATATTATATTATTTAATAGAAACAAAATAAGAAAATTTAGGAGTCTAAAAATAAACTGTAATGAACAATAATTTTAGCCCATTAAACTAACTTGAGCATCAGAGCATTTTCGTCATAATAAATCCAAACATGTCAACAGTTTGTTTATACTACATAATCCTCATACCATAATGGATTTATTAATTATGGAGGAATATTCGATAGAATACCTGATTAAATATTTCACTTTTGTCTAATGATAAAGAATTATATATAGACATATATTTTATTTCCCATGAGAAGTATTATACTAATATTTAAATAAATATGATATCAGCAGTACTCATCAATGTAATATTGCTATCAGCCCATCACAACATACACTATCATCCCCACCAATAACTCCACTTTAGCCTCAACCCCCCCCCCCCCCCCCCCCCCCAAATAAGAAAGAAAGAAAAGTTCATAAAATTATTTAAAAACTTATGGCATGCTTAAATTTTAATGAGAATAAAAGGGAAAGAAAAAAAAACTCAATACGATCACATTTAAGTATCATTTTAAAGTTTTTTTTTCAAAAATTAAGAAACATAAAATTTAACTAATAAATGAATTTAAACTAACCAAATAATTAAGAATTTAAGATTTAATATTTGAAAGATAATCAAAATAATCAAAAAAAATTTTATCAAATTTTAACTAATAAATCACATGCTATGTTGAAAATCATTTTTTTAAGAAATAGTGATAAGAGTAATTTGGGAATATAATTAAATAAAAGTTTAAAAATATAATTGATTGAAAACAAGATTTGCCTCTATAACAACATTTAAATAAGACCGGAAGGACTATAATTTAAAATGTAAAATCCTACTATGAAAAGCAAGATAACTCATTATAGTTCTTTTGTCCCAAAATAAATGTTTTGTTAATCAAATTTGTTGGTCTTAAAATAAATTTAATTACAGGATCTAAATAAACATTAACCCATATTCTACCAAAATTATCTTCATTTACTTCTTTCAAATTAAATGAGATATAAAGTGATTATTTAACAAATAAAATAAAATGAGATTTAAAGTGATTTAAATTAACTTTACTGTACTTGACAAATAAAATATGAACAGACAAAGTGACTAGATTTGTTAAAAATAAAGAAATAATAATATATAATAGTAAAATCCTTGTTACATATAATAAAATCCTAGGTGATTACAAAAGTTATTCTCGCATATATCCTAGCTTAAATTAAAAATAAAAAATAAAAAATTAAAAGTTGAAGTGAAACAGAACTTATCTAAAAGTTTGAGCATCGGCTACTTTTCCACTCAAGAAAGAAAAAAAAAACGATGTTTATATTAGTGGTGCCCATCCGGTTCGGAAAATCAGAACCGAACCGGGGTCAACGGTTCGGAAAACCGTTGACCCGGTTTCGGTTCCAAACCGAAACCGTGAACCGTGGTTTGACGGTTCGGTTTCGGTTCGAAATTTCTTCAAACCGTAAACCGGCGGTTCGAACCGCCGGTTTTTCTATTTTTATATAAATAATATTATGTATTTATGTTATTTTACTCTTTAATTTTAAGTTGTATTGATTATTATTATTATTAATTTGTATTATAAGTTGTAATTTTTTTAGGTTTATGGTTTGTATTGGCTATATTTAAATTGTAATTTCTAATTTTTGAAATTATAATTTATAAGTTGTAATGTAGTATTGTTGTAACTTGTAAATGTAAGTTCTATTTTTTAATTTATATCAAATTATTTACTCAAAAAACATTGTTATTTTATAATATATAACATATAATTGTAATATTTATATGCAAATTTAATTTTTTAAAAATTTTAAAAAAAATTGAAAAAAAAAAAAACCGTCCAAACCGGCGGTTTACAAACCGGAACCGAAACCGAAATTCCCACGGTTCGGTTCCGGTTTGACCCTCCACGGTTTTTCGAACCGCCGGTTCGGAACCGGAACCGGCGGTTCGGTTAAACCGGGCACCACTAGTTTATATCAATTTGAGTATTAATTCGATAAGAGCGCATATTAATTTAATCTAATATAGAATTTTCTCTCTATTTAGTTAGTATTTGGTTCGTGATTATCAGTAATAATCTTTGATAATTTTATAGATGTGAGATCCCTATTTCTTTAGCTGATTTCTTTCTATTATCTAAATTTGATTCTGTAATAAGAAAAAAGCGAAACATACTAGAAACGTAATTGTTACACAAATTTCATTTTTAGAGTATATTTCTTTTCTGATAAAGTTGTAAAAAGAAATAGAAAGGGCATGAACTTCCATATTTAGTTACACAACAAACAAATTATGGACTGTGACTTATTGTATAATTGTATATTTGTATTTCATCACACATCAAATATGTATTATTTGTGATATTTTTTTATTTAATTATTTGATATTCTGCGGATTGACAATTGGGTGGATTTTTAATGAGTTTGGTTGGCCAAGTGTTCAAATACAAACTGAACCCGAATCCGAACCCAATTACATAATTTCTTATTGGGTTCAAACATGTTTAGCGTTGCCAACCCATTTACATTTTGAATTTAATTAAAATAGTTTGTTCAAAACTTAATTCTTTTCACTTTTGACACTCTTTTATAAGAATTATTAAAAACTAAACGTTTAACTCTAAATAATAAAAATGAAACCTTGTTTAAGTATTCATTTCAACTAGAATTAAATTTTAAATGCTGTTTTAAGAAACATTTAATACACGATGCATGTCTAATAAAACTCATTACCCTTTTTGAATTTGCTGGAAAAATAAATTAAATGTTGTCCATGTGGATATTATCACTACAAATAGAATTAAATTTATAATATTGTTTAAAAAAATATTTAATATATGATAGGTCAATAAAACTCATTACCATTTTTGAATTTCTTGGAAAGGGAAATTTAATGTTGTCTATGTGGATAATACATCAAACAACATAAATGACACATCTCAAAAAAAATCAAGTCAAATATTTTTTTTTTTTATAACTCTATAAAATATATCACATGTTACACATTATGTAAATTTAAAATTGTCTAAATGTAGCATAGAACAAACCTCCTAGAAACTCGTTTGATGGATTTAAATTAAACCTACCTAAATGGACAAGCTTGATGTAGGTTTGGGTCTAAAGATGGGAATTAACATTTCGACGTTCTATTAATTAGTATCATCTATAAAGTTTCTCACGAATTAAGGGGCTTTAAATGATGATCTATCTTAATTTAATATCTATTTATTTCACAACTTTTCTTGATAATGAAAAAAACAGATAAATTAAATTAAGTTCTATTTCGTAAAACGACAAATACTTTAAAATAAATGAAAGTAATAAAATACAAAATAAAACATCGTTTCAAAACCAATAATCATACTATTGCCCACCTATCCACCAATTTATTACAAAGGAACAAATAGGATAAATTATGGGGAGATTTTATGCAAAAGATAAGGAAATGAGAAAATCACAATCCCAAAAAAATGAGGCAGTTATAATTTATGGAAGCCATATCCTTTGTCTTAGAAAGTAACAAACTGAAAACAAGGAAAGCTTAAGTCATCCTACGTTGTTGGCTCATCCTCCCCACCCTACCCCCTACACCCCCACCCCACCCAATACACCATTTTTAACGCCCAAAAAACTTTAATACGTTTTCTACTTTCTCCATTTCTCTCTTGTACGAATTGCAATGTGTGTGCACGCATTGTGTGTATAAGCAGCCAAAGGCTTAGGCCACCTGTTGGTTCCTTCCATAAACCACCACCAAAAACCACTGCCACATGTGATCACGAATTTGTTGCAGAAAACCCTCGATTAAAATTCAGCATTTTGTCATAAATATTTTTTTCCTCTCTTTCTTTGTCTCTCTCATCATCACTTTTATACCGTTTCTGACCCTTTTCACCAAATGGGTTTCTAGTTATAGCACCTCTATTTATTGTGTTCGTATCCACACAATGGAGAATTCATCCTGATTATCTAAAGGGATCACATAAATCTGAAATAGTGAGAGGAAAAGAGAGGAAGAAACCTTTTCTTGATTGATCTTTGTGTTTGTATAGCGATATAAAGATTGGGTCTTTATCTTTCTATTTTTGAGGGAAGAAGCCTAATAAAGATTGGATTTCTTAAAGTGTGGATTTTTCTGTTGATTAAATTAAGCCCTTTTTTTTTTTCTTGTTCTTTCGGGATTTTTGTGTTTGGGGGTTTCTGTTGATTTCATGGCTGCTGGTGCAGAGGTTTCTGGTGAGGAAGCAGTGTTGGGGATAGAATCCCCTGCTGTTGTCGATGAGCCTTCATCACCAAAAAACACTGGCCCTCCGAGTGAATTTTTTTCTGAAAAGAATGAAAATGAAAATGAAAATTCCAATTATGAGAAGTCTGGGAAAATGGATGAGATTAATGATGTTAAAGATTTTGATTCCAGCTCCAATGCAGATTCGAAATCAGACATCAAAACGAAGGAAATTGCTGATATGTTGAAGGACCTGAAGTTGAATCCTATGGCTAAGGAGTTCTTTCCTTCCTCTTATAATTATGGCCAATTGGGCGATTACGATTTCATGCTTTCTGATAAGAATTTGGGGAATGATGGTTTCCCTAATAACCGAAGGGTAAACATTCAGTTTCTTATCAATTAAATTTAGCATGCTAGTTGTTGGATTGGTTAATTGTGATCAGTAATCTGTGGTGCTTGATGTTGTTAGTTCTTATTATTTGAATTGGTTTGTGTGCTTAAATTGAATTGGTTGTTCTGGCTTTCTGACATTCATTAGGTTATTTGGCTCTATTAATAGAAAACCTTTCATTTTGCATATGAAATTGAATGATAGAAGTGATCGAACTTTAGTGGATTATTTTTGTAATTCACCAAATCGATAAATTGTGGTATCTTTACTCATTTTCTTGAGCTATGTTTAGCATCTTATTACCAGACTTGTATCTGGAACTCTGATATTTTTTTAGCTAACTTGTACTGATGCGAGGACAAATAGATTAAATGGAATTTGTTTTCCTATGCTCTGTTCCGATTGTAGAAAATAACTTTGGCTGTTACTTGCAGAACGGATTTCCTGAATAAGTGTCATTAATTGATTTTCAACATTTTGGCTGTAAAAGAATGGATTTTGACATTTGTTGTTGTACAAATGGACATTAGCCTGGATTTTAAATGTGTCATCATTCTCTAGACTGGATGGATTGTTAACATATGTCAATTGTTGTAATTACATACTTATCATGCACCAGAAATCGACAGAAAGAACTAATGATCATGTAATTATTTATTCTCTTAATAAGTAATCTCATTCACTTGTCCATTTTCTGGCATCACCTACTTAGTCACTATGTCATTTTGATCGAAGCATTTTTGCTTGTCTCTATTTATGAGGCCGTTTCTGTTTGGACATTCCTTTGGTTGGTTTGACTTTCTCTCTCTCCTCTTCATGCACCTTTTCTGATTATGCACCCTTTATGTTTATTTTTTTCCTCAGAGAAGAAATAACTACAACTCAGGCAGGAGAAGAATGAGTGGAAGAGCTTTTAAAGCTCAAAGGGAAGACAGTATTAGGCGAACTGTCTATGTTTCTGACATTGATCACAATGTAAGTATAGATTATAAACTTCACTCTTGTCCTAGAATTTTTTGACATTTTTGAAGAGTTCTAACTAATATGGTTTCTTTTACCTGAAATTAGATAACCGAGGAGCGTCTTGCTGCCCTATTTAGCAGCTATGGACAAGTAAGTTATACTGCTAAAGTTATCATGTGAAGCTATTTTCTGCATGCTTATACCTCATCTTTAGGATTATATTGTACCAAATTATAATTTGATTATGACTGATAGCATTTGGTTCTTTAACAATTAAGGAAAGCCAAATATAAGAAATGCTGACTAATGGGAGCAGAGAACCACCCATCAGCTGGGATCATTATGTGAATGATTTTATCATTGAAAGATTTGGATATCTGAAAGTTACTATTGCGCAATTTAATGCCTGAAGGGGTTCTACCGCTTGAAAACATGGGAGGATATTTTGGTCTGATGCACTTATATGTGCATTACTATCATTCTACAATAACTTGAACAACTATCATTGAAGGATGTTTTGTGTTGCCTCCACTCAGGAGGTTTTACTATTTGGATGCCAAAAATGTTTTATCTTTTATCTATAATCTTTTATATCCTGGTAGGCTAACCTATTCTTATTGGTTATCATGAATTCACTACGAAAATGGAATAGCTAGTATGCAATTTTTTGTTTCTCATAATGGATGAAAACAAAAGCACTTGGCTAACTTGCTGCTTATCCTTCACGTGGCATGAGTTGTAAATGTATTCCATAATTTTTGTATATGGATTTTACATTTTTTATTGCTGACAAAAGTACATAGCTGACTATATCATATACTAATCTTTACAAAAAAAATTAAATTCACTATATTGTATACTAATGTTTTAGTGATAGCCATTTGTATTTTGGCACTGCTTGCCATGTCTGTATTGCATGACTATTCTTGCTTCAATATTTGATGAGTTGATATTTGTTTCTACAAAGAAAACACACACCCCATCGAGGTGCTAATCAATGGCCTGCTTTTTGGATCTTCCAAAAGCTAAGAATGTCTGATTGTCTTTCTTTCTGAGAGAATGTCCATCATGTTTGATCTGTAACTTCATGTACCTTCAACCATTATTATGATGATGCCCCCTTCCCCCTTCTTCCAGGAGAACTTGAGTCCTTGTTCGGGTTAACACTCAAAATTTGGGGTGCCAGATTAATTCTACTTTGTAAATATTAAACAAAGCATTACATTTTCTCAAAATTTATTTTGCAGGTTGTTGATTGTCGAGTATGTGGTGATCCACACTCCCGTCTTCGGTTTGCTTTTGTAGAATTTTCTGATGATTGTGAGCCATTTTTTTCCTATTTTTTTGTTCCCTCTTCCTTCGAGTTCTTTAACATGGTTATTCTGATCGTACAAACTTTACTTTTCTCATGTACTAATATCTACAGATTCTGCTGGAGCTGCTCTTAGCCTTTCTGGGACGCTGTTAGGTTTCTCTCCTATTAAGGTCTTGCCTTCTAAAACCGCCATTCTTCCTGTAAATCCTACATTTCTTCCCAGGGTAAGAATAAATCAAATTCCATTGCTAATACAGTTAAATGAATTCTTATAATGCTTTAACCCCTCCAAGTAATGTTTCACATGTATCATACATGTTTCAGATTTATGTAGTATATCACTAATCTAGTCATCCTGAATTCTAAATTTGATTTTTATAGTCGGAGGATGAACGTGAAATGTGTGCCAGGACAGTCTACTGTACAAACATTGATAAGAAGGTATGCATGTCCTCTGTCTTTCTGTTGTGATATTGTATTATTTCTCTATTGGCACAAAATTTTAACTGATGCATATACCATAGTTTGTGCTACTTTTTTTCTGTTGGATTTCTTAGGATGTAGACCGTGTTAAATTTGTTTCTGTGGTATTTATTGTCCCGAACAGGTTTCTCAAGCTGATGTCAAGACGTTCTTTGAAACTAGATGTGGGGAGGTATGTTGGGAACTTCAATCATTGTGTTCGATTGTTCAAGTTGTTTGCTTGATCCTGCATGACCAAACAAATTTAAAATTCCAGGTTTCCCGTCTGAGGCTCTTGGGGGATCACATGCACTCCACTCGAATTGCTTTTGTTGAGTTCTTCATGGTATGTTACTTTTGCTGATTGTAACTGCAATTATAAGCTTACTTGTGTTCTGGTTTCTTGTTCCTGGTAATGCTTTGGATATGAATTCATGGTTAATTCTCAGAGCTTATTCTTATGGTTTTCATATGCATAAATATGCGTAGAAATATAGATAAATGCTCGGTATGAATTATAAATCCTTGCCATACATGGAAAGACAGAAACCAAGTTAAATGTGAATTTCACTCTATGCAATGTACAAGCAAAGAGTATAGGAAATAATTAAAGATTGCTTGCTTATACTAAATGATATTTGCAGGCTGAGAGTGCAATCCTGGCTCTGGATTGTTGTGGTCAAGTTCTGGGATCCCAGCGTATCAGGTATGAGTTATTTAAGTCGTGTATGGTTCTCTATGGTGAGTGAGTTGGATTCTAAAGAGGTACTTTGCATAAATTGTAGGGTGAGCCCTTCAAAGACACCGGTTAGGCCACGGGCTTCCCTCCCTGGGCAGTATTCGGATAATTAGTCGTGTCTATGATGAGATGTTGCTGTTTCTTCTATTGGAAGACAAGACTACTTCTAAAATGAAGTGGTGTGATGAAACTTCTTTCTGTTTCATTTTTCCATTTTCTGGGAACAGTGACCTTTTTTTCTTTTTTAAATCTTTCCAATAGTTTATTGCACCTCAACTTATAACTGCTGATGTTCTGAGTTTATGGTCCAAAACTTGCGGTACTTTTTACTATATTTTAAACATGGAATGCTCTCTCTTTACCTTTACTACTATAATTGCTGCAAATCTCTCTCTCTCTCTCTCTCTCTCTCTCTATATATATATATATATATATATATATATATATATATATATATGGTTCACATATATTCTGGAGGGGGCCCCATGGAAACCTTGTTGATCAGAATTTTGAATTTTTGATGCTACAACAATGTGCAAGTGTAAATCAACTGCTTGTTTCCCAAGTATTGTATTCTTAATTAAGGTGATTCTCATATTTATTTTTATTTTTTGTTTTTAAAACTTTTTTGACCAATTAATTCTTTGGTTGAAAGCATATTTTGGATCCATACGTTTACTTATTTAGAACCATATATATATTTTGTGAATAATTATTTTTCTAGACAAAATGATAGCAGAAATTGACAAATTAGGCTTCAAGGTTTGGAGTTCCAAAACAAGGAAAGTGAAAAGTCTTGGTAAATTAAGCAATTAGAATGGCGCGTTGACCTTTCCCGAGCACGTGCTGATAGAATCCCAAGATTCGTGGGAGTTCTTGTTCAGTTCCGTACAAGCAAACGATGTTCTCGATTATTCACTTTGCCTAAAGAAGTTTGTTAAAAAATGTGTTTAGAGCTTAAAAGATATTTTATTTTACTTAAATGTGAAATAAAAAAGGAGCATGATCATAGAAATTTGAAAATTCAAGTAAAGATACTTTTGTGATTCAAAAACAAAATTTATTGAACCTTGTAAAATAAAGATGGAATAATATATTTCTTTAAAAATATAAACAAAAATTTAAGATAGTCCTTTTTGTAAATTTCTTTACTAGTATGCGCATGGTGATCAGATTTGACACTACAACTTTCAACCCAAGAAAAGAACTTTTCTTTGGTACGGCAAATAAATTGATCCGTCGCAATCGCTCGTGGTTTGGAACAATAATTTTAATCATCTAGATTAAATCGTTTCCGGAATTTGTATATTTGTGAGATGGGGTTTTTCGTTAGTCCCAACTCAAATTTATTTTTCACAAGTTAATTTTTATTTTTTGAATAATAGATTGACTTTTTGTATGAACGATTTCAAAAGAGTCTAGTCTAATAATAAATCATAAAATGAAATTTACGAAAGATTGTGGATTTGAACTTTTTTTGAAAGACATGATTTATCAGTAAAAACTTTTTGGTGGCAGAATGATTTTAAAAGATATGTTATCTATATATAACCAATGACACTGCATTCTTAAAAAAAATTGTATTTCATTTTCTATTTATAAACATAATTTATCGACACATATCTAACATGCGAAATGTTAAATAATCGGATAAGTAAATATCAAATAAGATTTAAAATATATAAAAGAAATTATATACAAATGTTAAATAAATATAATTTTGTAAGATGAAAATTTATATGCAAGTGTCTAATAAATATAATCCATAATGAATGAATTTTAAATTAATGGTAATGTTTAGAAGAAAAAAGTGGCGAAATACATAAGAGGTAAATTTCAGGGGAGGTGGGTTTTGGGAATTCCACGGTTTGACTGAATCCAATAGACAACAGTCCACTTAGACTGCCCCTAATTGTCAAACCGTACCTCTCAAATCCATTCATATAAGTTGTCGTCCACCACTCCTCACAAAAAACACACAGCAAACCAATCCAAGCTTCTACATACATACTTTGCAAGAGAATGGGCGGCGGCGGCCGAAACGGTACTGATCCGGTGAAGGTGGTGATAATCAACACACAATACGTTGAGACTGATGCCATGAGCTTCAAATCGGTGGTTCAGAGTCTCACCGGAAAAAATTCTACAGTCTATACTCCGCCGGCGGCTCAGCAATATCCACCGCCGAGCAGGTTTCAGTCCGCGACGGTTTTGGCCCGGGGAGTGTCGTTTAAGGATTTTGAAAGAATGCTTAAGGAGTTGCCTCCATTAGATGAGCTGTGCAGGCTTTACGCTGGATAAATTTTGTCCTTTTTTTTTTTTTTTTTTGGTTATGGAATATATATACATATTGATTCTTCATTCTTTCTGGCTACTTTTATTGTTGTTGGTTTTGAGATCTTTGGTGGATATGTTTGTTTTCTCTATTGTGCTGTCAAATTGCGTTATAATTGGTACAGTGGTAGGATATATTGTCAATATTACATACATTTATATGAACACAAGTACATAATTTATATGTAATAAATAGACCATGGATTTCAGTCACAAATCAGATGCATTCCACCAATTGTAGAATATACAAACCTTATGGTGTAATAACTATATACCCATGTTTACAATTATTAAATATATACACTATATATAAATACATATGTGTATAAATTGACGATTATTGTTAGATATTATAGTGTATCCGATTGCAATGTGGCAGTACTGTAAATGATTAAACTCTAAATATCTCATCTTTAATTGTAGAGAGACATTTGTCCATACATTTCATAATATATGGATTATAATAGTGTTTGTGTACCGTGCCTATAGTCTAACTAAATTTGCTATTTTTCAGTGGTATAGGCTGTATAGTATAACTTAAAATAATAATAATAATAATAATAATAATAATAATAATAATAATAATAATAATAATAATAATAATAATAATAATAATAATAATAAATAAAGAAAACTTCGATTGGGCCGGTACAATAGTGATAATGAATAATAATGTATAATGGGGTTTCCTAAAAAAGACAACCCAAAAAAAAAAAAAAAATGACAGAGAAGCATTATGGATGAAATGCATATAGCCCAAAATTTATAGATTATCTTTGTAAGGCCCATTTCACAGAACCCATATTATAATTAATTAGTATATCTACTCGCATTGGACATAATTTGGGCTAGGTCCATTATTTTTTAGTTTTTGTTTTTCCCTTAAGAGGATATTAATTTGAGAGGTTTATTTGATAAATAATATACACTTTTGCTTCTTAAAAATTGTTCCCAGATGTTTAATATAAATTTAAAAATATCTGTTGAAGTGTTCCAATAAAATAAAATGAGAGAAGGTAAATTTGTAAGACAAGGTTTATAGTTAAATTAATTATCGAAAACAATATTAAAGTTTAAAACAACACTTAAATGAAATCAAAAAGAAATTTATACTAATGTATAAAAGGAATAAATCATATATATATATATATATGTTGTGGTTCACACAGCATATAATTCATAATTTTTACAAACTTTAAATAATCCAAACCAAAACACAAGTTTCTAGGTTGCAATATTATTGCAGACAGTATTGCACATTTTCTCCAATCACCAATCCGCAGAAATAATTTTGATGTATGACGTATAACCTGCTAATATTTAGTCAATTCATACATTCAAGTAGGAGAAGCACGTTCATTAAAAAATAAAATAAAATAATCCTATTATTAATTTATACATACATAATATTAGTATATAATAATAACTTAAGAATAAAAGACATATTATTAATTTGAAACGAGGGATTAATTAGTGTGTTCTCAAGCATCCTCCACTATAAATAAGCAAGCATTTCCAATGTTAAACTCCAACCCAAGCCATCATGGCCTCTCTTCATCTTTCCAGCGCCGCCGCGGCCACCTCCGCCTCCACTCCGTCTCCTCTCTCTCCCTTCGCCAAGCCCTCACATTTCCTCATCCATGCAAGGCGGAGCCACCGCCACCGCCTTTCCTGCTCCGCCGCCCAAAACCAAAACGACGAAACTCCCAACGGTAAACTGGACCGGAGGAACATGCTTGTCGGTTTAGGCGGGCTTTACGGCGCCGCCAATCTGGTCCCCACTCCGGCGGCGTCAGCCAACCCTATACAGGCCCCGCAGCTGGACAAATGTGGCACCGCCACCAACCTGAACACCGGCAAGGAGCTAGATATCAACTGCTGCCCTCCCGTGGCCGGAAACATCATCGACTACAGGCTCCCCCCTGTTTTCCAGATGAAGCAACGCCAATCCGCCCACCGCATGTCGCCGGAAAACGTGTTCAAGTACAACATGGCCCTGGATCGCATGAAACGCCTCCCTGCCGACGATCCACGTAGCTTCATGCAGCAAGCTTACATCCATTGTGCTTACTGCAATGGCGCTTACAATCAACCCGGACAAGGCGATCTCGACATCCAAGTCCACAACTCCTGGCTCTTCTTCCCTTTCCATAGATGGTACCTCTATTTCTACGAGAGGATTCTGGGGAAACTGATTGGTGACCCAACTTTTGCATTGCCATTCTGGAACTGGGACAATCCAAAGGGAATGACAATCCCACCGATTTTCCTTGATCCCAAATCTGCTCTCTACGACTCCAAACGCAACCAGGACAACCTCAAAGCTGTCATAGATTTGGGCATGACAGGGAACAAGGACCCACTTCAGATTGTCTCCAACAACCTCACCATAATGTACACGGAGATGATCCGTGGCAACGCAGATGTTTACGACTTCATGGGGATGCCCTACCGTGAAGGAACTCCGGTGAACCCCGGCCCCGGATCCTCCGAGCGTGGGTCCCACACCGCCGCCCACGTCTTCGTCGGAGACCCGAGAGAGCCCAGTGGTGAAGATTTAGGCAACTTCTACTCAGCTGGTAGAGACCCTCTCTTCTTCTGCCACCACTCCAACGTCGATAGGATGTGGACTCTATGGCAATACTTCTTACCCAGCAGCAAAGTCCCCAACAAGAGAATCACTGACCCTGATTTCTTGAACGCCTCCTTCTTGTTCTACGATGAGAACGCTCAGCTTGTTCGAGTCACAGTCAAGGACTCGCTCGACAATCTGAGAATGGGTTACGACTACGAGAGGATCGATCTTCCCTGGCTCGACTACCGGCCGCCGCCTCAGACGGCGAGGGCGAGGATTACCAGAGCCGGCACCGCCGCTCCCAAAGCAGAGACTGTATTTCCTCTGAAACTCGATCGAGTTGCGAGATTCGAAGTTCAGAAGACTAAGAGAGGAAAAGCCGATGAGCTGCTGGTGCTTGAGAATATCACAGTGGACACAACCAAGTTCTTGAAGTTCGATGTTTTCGTGAACGACGAGGATGACAATGCTTTCGAGCTGGACAAGGCGGCGTATGCCGGAACTTACGCACAGGTGCCGCACAAAACGATGAACAAAACGGCGACGACTTCGATCAGGTTGAAGCTCACGGAATTGTACGATGATATGGATGTTGCTGATGATGATACTGTTGTTGTTACCATCGTGCCCAGGCATAAGGGACCTGGGGTTACCATTGGTGGTATCAAGATCATTGCCAATCCCACCACGCCATCCACTTGATCCTTGTTTGGTTCGAGAATCAGCTTTGTTGATTTCCGGTGTTTCAGAATAAGAGTTAATTAATTTCTCTCTGAGAATTTAAGTAATCTTGTTTATGTTTGTTTGATTCTACGTACTTTGTTCATGATTGTGTTTTGGAAATAAATTAACTTTCGTTGATTAATGATTATGTTTCAGTAATATTTTACAACCGTAGTGCATTCGAGTTCTATAGTAGTCAACATTGGTGACCTTAATTATAATCATACCCCATTACAAATTTTCAACTTTGTTTTTCAAGTTCAATAATTAAAGCTGTGATGGCTGTAGAATATATGGTATTCTTCTGTTGATTGTTCTCTAATTCATCAACTTGAACATTTTCTTTCAAAGAAATCGAGCACATTAAAAATAATAATAATAATTAAAAAAAAAACCAAAAATACTTTTCAATATTCTCTATTTTCAAAAATACTCTCTATTTTCCGTCCAATAATATTGGAGCTCCGTTGCTACTGTTTCATCACACGTGTATTATGAAAATGCACACGTTTCCCGTAATTAATATAGATAGCAATCATTAAGAAAATAATAATAACTACAGATTACACTCACAAGTCACATTCACACATGATATAATAATCGAAGACCAAATTTTCGTGCAACTTTATTTTGTACATATATCCTCAGTCCTATATTTAGTTTTCGGATCTCTTAAAAATATTGTCCGCTTTCTTATAAAATTAAAATTTATTTGGTTCAATTATTAATATACACAAATTTATAAATTTTGATAAATATGAATATTGTGTCTTTATCATGATAATCCAATTGATGAAGAGTGAAGACTTTATGATATTGACATCTTTCTTGAATGGCATTCCACCGTTTGCCATGCTCAGCATCCACGGAACAGTATTACACGTTTCTTTCGTCTTTTGTTGAATAAATCTAAACGCGATGGCAAATATTTCAATCACTTTTGCAACTTTTCCAACCAAATCCAATAATTGAGATATTTTTCATCTAACTCGGAGGGTTGGATACTATTATTTAGCACGTTGGATCTAATTAGACCTTCGAGCTACTACCATCTAATTATGATGTTCCTAATTCATTTTGGGTCAATTGTACATGTTGAGGAGTTAGGCGGAATTAATTGATACTAAAGATAAAGGAATATGACTTTGAGCTGGTCTCGCGTGCAACCATCGCACCGTGCGACGGGGCCGCGCATGGTCATGTTCTCGGACGCACCATCGACTGTATCCCATACCATGCGCTATACATGTCGTGTATTGTCGCACCGTGCTCCACATTACGACCGTGCGCGAAAAAAAAATTACATACTTAGAGTAGAAAATCACATACTTAGATTCGAAAATCACATACTTAGAGCCTCGAGGCACGGTCGTGCATGGTCCCATCGCACGGTACGACGGTTGCAGGCGAGTTTTTGCGTATGACTTTTATATAAATTGTCTCACACATCTAAATTTATAAAATAAGTCATTTCACAATATATAATTACCTAAAAATATATAGAAATTAATTTGTGAGAAGGAGACCAATTATAACATATGTTGAAGAAGAGTCTTGAGACAACATAAATTGATTATTAAAGCGCCATATGACTTTAAAATTATCATGTCATATTTTATATTATTCCATAGATTGTGTTTTATCTAATGATTGTATCAAAAAGCAAGAGTTGGTCTTCAATTATCCACTTTTAGCAAGTAATATACACACACACACGACTTTGTTCCATACAAACCACCGAGTAAATAATATTCAAAATATGTACCCAAGAGATATAAAAAACATATATTTTACTCAATACATTGTACAAATCCATATTTAATAAAAAAAGCTACATGTTGACATAAATCGTGGTAGGTAAACAATGTGACACAATAATATAAAAAAAGAGGTGTAAATGATGGAATCAAATTCATTAGGGCATGTTCACTATGGTGTAATAATAATAGGGTGATAAGATAAAGTATCACTCCTTAATTATCACATGAGTACTACAAATCTACAATTGATAAAAGCTTATGAGATATCCAATAGTTTGGGTTAATTCAAAAAAATAAAATGGGGACAATTTGAGTGACAAGTATCCCACACATTAGGGTGAGATTGAGACATTTTATCCCATTTAAATTCAGAAAAGTAAAATTACATCTGATATGGTCGAACTAAGACGAACCGATTTTCTCTCTTAAAAGACCGAACCTAGTTGAACCAAGTCGAACCTAGTCCTTGTCTTAGAAGCCGAACTGAGACCAAAGTCAAGACTGTTGAAGTATTGAGAAACAAGCTGTTCGGCCATCTTCTGATCGAACTAACGAAGCTCAAGCTAGTGTGGGAAATACGATGACGTACTAACTTAGTTATAAGATACGAGGAAAAACTGGTATATGGCGAGGCTAAGCGAACTTAGTTACAGCCCTATGATCGAACTAATGAAAAAGGAACTGATTTAGTTCGATGTCATAACAGCGAACTGATTAACATGGAATGTGGCGGACAGACTTTGATCCTAACTAACCGCTATTTCAGCGGATCTGTTAGTCCGTATCCCATATTTTGTGGGATAAATCTCCACCAACTCATATCCCAGGGAGTCTATATATACTCTTGTTCTCACTCTTTATTTTTTCTTATGCACACTTATAATAAAAATACACATACGTCCACTTAAAAAAATATCCTCTTCCTTTTTTCTGACTTGAGCGTCGGAGTCCCATCGCCGGGAATCCCTCCCGGTGTTTGTTTTGCAGGTTTACAAGTCTGGAATTTCGAGTTTTTGGGTTGAAGAACCGGAGCTTTGGATCGGAGCAATATCAATTGGCGCCGTCTGTGGGAAAGCAATTTGAGTTTTAAGGCGTTGAGATAACAAGCATGGTGAATACCAGGGGATCAAAAAGAAGAATGGAAGTCGGTGATTCATCCAGGAGGCCTGAAAATCGAGAGGGTGACCGGAGTCCTACCCCGGTGGATCCCCCTCGTACCATTACTTTAACGGCGGAGGAATTGGCAGACTTGATGGAGGCAGCTGTCCAGAAAGCAATGGGGAAACAAAGAGCTGAGTCACATCAGGATAATATGGACACTCATCGGGAGAAAGAAGCCAGTGATTATAGGTCACAAACGGATGAGAAGGAAAGCCAGTTTGATGGCTCTCGGGGACAGAAACGAGGCCGCGATGAGTTATCGGATAGGGTTGATGAACTGAAAAGAGAGATGAAAGAAGTTCAGCGTAATATTCGACGAGTCCCAAAGGGTTCAAGGGGGAATCCCTTTTCGGAGGAAGTGATGGAAGACGAATTACAGGCATCTTTTCGACCGGTGAATTTTGATTACGATGGTACTGCCGATCCGTGGGATCACTTGTGTCGATTTGAAAATACCGCTCTCTTACACCGGTATTCAGATGACATCAAGTGTAGGGTGTTTGCTACTACCCTCACCAAGGCTGCTCAGACTTGGTTCAGCCAATTGACTGATGGAACTATTCATGACTTCAAACAATTATCAGAGTTATTCCTACACCAGTTCGTCAGTGCCAGAAGACAGCGGCGGTCTACTCAAACTCTGTTCGGGGTGAAACAGAAAGGGGAGGAGATGTTGAGAGAGTACGTTGGAAGGTTTACAGATGCAGTTCGGGAAGCTCCTGGGGCTTCGGATGACTTAATAGTCAATGCCTTCATACAGGGTCTGAAAGAGGGTGATCTTCATACTTCTTTGGTTAAGAAGATGCCGAGGAATTTTGATGATTTATTGCAGAGATCCACCAAGTACATCAACCTGGAAGAGGCAGTGCGGATTAAGAAGGGTGAGGGCTCTAACCGAGCTAGTAAGTCACAGGAACAGGAGCCTACAAGAAGAAAGGAGACGGGAGAATCTCGATCGAGGTTCGCGCCTCCGCCATTGCGAGAGAACAAAGCTGGTAGGAGGTATGACCAATATACTCCCCTGAATATTTCTCCTGGACAGGTATTGATGGAGATTTGGAATCTGCCCCAACTGAAATGGCCGGCGACCTGGAGCCCAAATCCCAAAAAGCCATCCACCTTCGGGAATGGCAAGCTTTGTCGGTTTCATAACGAATATGGACACGGCACTGATGAATGCCTGCACCTTAGAGACGAACTAGAGAGATTAGTTCGGGAAAATAGGCTTGCTCGGTATGTTCGTCCTCGCCGACAAGATAACAGAGAGCAGAGGAATGCTCGGGAGGAGCCTAGAAGAGAAAGAGGACAACATCGTCCTGAACTACCTCCCCCTCCGCCGCTTCTGCCGCAAAACAGGCCTGAGAGGGAGGAAAGGCCCACTATACACATGATTATAGGAGGACCAACGGATGGAGATTCGAATAGAGCTCGCAAGGCGAGATTGAATTCAGTTCGACAGAAAGGCGATGAGGTTCAAACGATTTTCGACGAGGTAGTAGTGCAGTTTGGGTCTCAAGATAAAGTAGCTCTCCAGAGTCCGCAGTTCGATGCTATGGTGATTGCGGCCGAGATTGGGGGTTTCAATGTAGAAAGGATATTCGTTGATACCGGCAATTCGGTGGACATTATGTTCATGGACTGTTTTCGAAAGATGAGATCGACAGTCGAAGT
Organism: Scutellaria galericulata; assembly: GCA_946896805.1. Taxonomy (NCBI): domain Eukaryota; kingdom Viridiplantae; phylum Streptophyta; class Magnoliopsida; order Lamiales; family Lamiaceae; genus Scutellaria; species Scutellaria galericulata. Next base: position 24,933,216 of record OX335785.1, read on the forward strand.
GAAGTCGGTGGAGACCTCTCTTTATGGGTTTTCTGGAGAGGCCGTGACAGTGTTTGGCAAGGTCCAGTTACCCATGGTTCTGGGAGAAAAGGAATGGAGGCAAAATAAGACAATAACTTTCCTATTGGTGGACGCGCCTTCGCAGTACAACGTGATTTTAGGGCGTCCTTCGTTGAGTACTTACGCAGCGGTTATCTCACCTGCTCATTTGATGATGAAATTTCCAGTGGAAGATGAGGAAGGACGAACTGTGGGAGTGGGAGTAGTCCACGGCAATCAGCAGACAACTCGACGCTGTTACGTAGCCGCAGTTCGCCAGTCCGAATCCCAAAAATGGAAGGCCGAACAGAAAACTGAGATTGATAGAGAAAGAGATCAGAGTCGAAAGAAAGGACGAGAGGCGAACACAGCGGAGTTTGAAGAGGGAGAATTGATGAGCATTGAGTTGATCTCCGAGCAACCGGGACATGTAGTTCGCATTGGCAGTCATTTGGCTGAACCGAACCGTAGTGAGATTGTGCAGGTATTGAGAGAAAACGTGGATTTGTTCGCATGGAAGTCGGAAGATATGAAGGGTATAAACCCGGACATAGCAGTTCATCAGTTGGACACTAAGCCCGAGGTTCGACCGATCAAGCAGAAATTGAGGCACTTTGGTGACGAACAAAACGAGATAATAGAGAGGGAAGTTCAGAAATTGTTGGAGATGGGGCATATTGAGAAGATCCAATACCCTCAGTGGCTGGCTAATGTAGTGTTGGTGCCTAAACCTGGAAACAAATGGCGAATGTGTATCAATTTCCGAGATTTGAACAAAGCTTCTCCAAAGGATCATTACCCACTCCCTCGAATCGATAAATTGGTAGACTTAACAGCCGGCTGCGAACTGCTCAGCATGATGGATGCTGCACAAGGGTATCATCAGATCTTGCTACATCCGAAGGACAAACCCAAAGTTTCTTTCATCACTTCATCAGGTACCTATTGTTACACTGTGATGCCATTCGGATTAAAGAATGCCGGAGCTACTTACCAGAGGATGGTGGATAAGATGTTCAAGTACCAGTTGGGTCGTAATATGGAAGCTTATGTGGATGACATGTTGGTGAAGAGTATTCAGGCGAACACTCATGCGGCAGATTTGAGAGAAACAATGACAACTATTCGAAGATATGGGATGCGGTTGAATCCATCCAAGTGCTCATTCGGAGTAAAAGCCGGGAAATTTCTGGGATATATGGTTACTGAGAGGGGAATCGAAGTTAATCCAAGCAAGATTCGAGCTATCCAAGATATGGCTCCCCCGCGAACCATAAAAGAGGTACAAGTTCTAACTGGTCGAGTTGTTGCTCTAAGCAGGTTTATATCAAGATTGGCGGATAAAGGATTGCCTTTCTTCAAAGTCCTTAGAAAGAATAGTCAGTTCGGATGGAACGAACAATGTCAGAAGGCTTTTGACGACTTAAAAGTGTTCCTTTCTTCACTTCCATTATTGAAGCAGCCAATTCAAGGAGGAGCGCTGCTGGTATATTTGGCGATTGGCGAAGAATCTGTTAGTTCGGTTCTTGTGCGAGAAGAAGTGAAGGACCAGTTCCCTGTCTACTTCGTCAGTAAAGTTCTTCAAGGAGCCGAAGTGCGATATACTGAGATCGAAAAGGTGGCATATGCTTTGGTTACTGCTGCTAGGAGATTACGGCCATACTTTTTGAGTTATGAGATAACAATGCGAACAGATCATCCGTTGAGCACCATTCTGGGAAAGCCTGAGGCATCAGGGAGATTGGTCAAATGGGCCATCGAACTGGGTCAGTTTGACATCAAGTACGAACCTCGAACAGCTATCAAAGGTCAGGCCTTGGCGGACTTCATCCAAGAAACAACCAGAGCACAAGAAAAGAAGGAGTGGGAGTTGTTTGTAGATGGATCCTCATCTCATCGAGGAGCCGGAGCTGGAATATTGCTGATTAGTCCAGAAAAGGATGAATTACAGTTTGCCATAAAATTCTTGTTCAAAGCATCTAACAATGAAGCAGAATATGAAGCCTTTTTGCAGGGTTTGAAGATAGCCGAACAGGCTGGAGCGCGCCACTTAACAGTGAAATCAGATTCACAGTTGGTAACACAACAACTCCGAAATGAGTGTGAAGTCAAAGAAGATAGGATGATTTCCTATGTGGACAAAATCAAAGATATGGAGAACAGATTTGAAAAGCTTCAAATTGAACAGATCCCCAGAAGTGAAAATGAAAAGGCGGACTTTCTATCGAAGATAGGCAGTTCGTTGCAAGACTGTTCGCAGAGAAGTATCACTGTGATGGGCGTTGGAAGAGAAAGTGAAGTTATGAATATCGACGAGGCAGAGACCGATTGGAGAACCCCTTTCTTACATTTTTTGGAGGGCAAAAGGGAAGGAACAGCGAAGGAGTTAGAGAGGTTAGAAAGGCAAGTTCGTTTCTACTATGTTATTGACGGATTATTATACAGGAAAACCTTTTTACCAACGGATGCAAGATGCTTATCTCAAGAAGAAGGGATTAAGGTGTTAAAAGAAGCCCATGAAGGAGGATGTGCCGAACATTCTGGAGCAAGAGCTTTAGCTCGGAAGGTGGTACGAGCTGGGTTTTATTGGCCCACGTTGAAGAATGATGCCGAGGAGCTTGTTAGAAAATGTGAATCTTGTCAGAAACATGGATGACGAATCCACACACCAGCCGCAGATATGCTAACTACTTGTTCGCCTTGTCCCTTCGCTAGATGGGGAATCGACATAGTTGGTCCGTTTGTGAAAACCAGAGGAAGCAAACAATTTTTGGTAGTAGCAGTAGATTACTTCACTAAGTGGGTCGAAGCCGAACCTCTAGTCAAAATTACAGAAGCTGACATGATACACTTTGTTTGGAAGAATATTTGTTACCGATTTGGTTTGCCAAGGATTTTGGTGTCAGACAATGGAGCTCAGTTTCGAGGAAAGAAAATCACGGGATGGTGCGAAGAGATGAAAATCGTGCAAGTGTTTACCGCAGTTGCACATCCACAAGCAAATGGCCAAGTCGAAGTAGTAAACCGAATCATAGTGGACGGACTCAAAAAGCGGCTCGAATCTAAGAAGTCGAACTGGGTGGATGAACTACCATCAGTACTGTGGGCATATCGAACAACGACTAGGACGACGACGGGAGAGAGTCCTTTCAGTTTGGCGTTTGGGATGGAAGCAGTAGTTCCAACAGAAATTCAAGGAGAAGCTTTACGGATCACCAATTTTGAACCACAAGAAAACGAGGAGTTGATTAGAACTGACCTAATGTTTTTGGACGAATTGAGGGATAAAGCCCGAGTTCGACACGAGCTCTATAAAAGACGCGTTCAAGCTGCGTTTCACAAAAGAGTTCGAAGGAGGGAATTCCAAGTATGAGATCTGGTACTACGGCAAGCTGACGCCCTGGTTGAAATTGGAAAGTTGGATGCTACTTGGGAAGGTCCGTACATAGTTTCCAAGATTCTTTCGGGAGGATCTTACGAACTGACGGATGAAGATGGCAAGAGGTTACCCAGACCTTGGCATGTGAGTCATTTGAAGAAGTTCTATGCTTGAAGATTCATGTATATATAGGTTGTTTATTACTTTTTAAATCCCTGCTATTTTATGAAATAAGAAACATTTACCCCGTGGACGTAGGTCGATTTGACCGAACCACGTTATATCTTTGTGTCATTTTTCTGCTTTACTACTATCATGCATGACGATTGAGCGAACTTCAACATTCCCTCGGAGTGTCCTGATCAAGCGAACTTCAACATTCCCTCGGAGTGTCCTGATCAAGCGAACTTCAACATTCCCTCGGAATGCAAGCACTCCCTCGGAGTGTCCTGATCAAGCGAACTTCAACATTCCCTCGGAATGTAAGCACTCCCTCGGAGTGTCTCGATCAAGCGAACTTCAACATTCCCTCGGAATGTAAGCACTCCCTCGGAGTGTCCTGATCAAGCGAACTTCAACATTCCCTCGGAATGTAAGCACTCCCTCGGAGTGTCTCGATCAAGCGAACTTCAACATTCCCTCGGAATGTAAGCACTCCCTCGGAGTGTCCTGATCAAACGAACTTCAACATTCCCTCGGAATGTAAACACTCCCTCGGAGTGTCCTGATCAAACGAACTTCAACATTCCCTCGGAATGTAAACACTCTCTCGGAGTGTCCCGATTGAGCGAACTTCAACATTCCCTCGGAATGTAAACACTCTCTCGGAGTGTCCCGATTGAGCGAACTTCAACATTCCCTCGGAATGAAAACACTCCCTCGGAGTGTCCCGATTAAACGAACTACAAAGTGTTGATTATTCGAACTAAGGCTTGCATATCTTATGGTCCATTCGCTTATTAATAAAGTTTGTGACGTGAATAACTTGTAATAGGAATGGACAAAATTATAATAGGAAATTCGATGGATTGATCATAAAAGATACAGAATAGTTCTAGATAAAAAATGTGAAATTTTTTTACAAAGCATCATCAGAAAGCTTTTTGGAAGAAGGTTCAGCAGCAGAGGTCGGCGGTGCAGAAAGATCGAACATCTCATCAGGAAGATCCACCATAAGATTTGAAGTATCTTCCTCGAGTTGAATAGTTGAACTGGTACTTGGAAGGACTTCAGAAATGGCTTGCTGAAGAAATCCTGCCCACCATCTGGCATCAACATCCTCGTTCGGATCCCCCTGCCAACCGGGAGGAATCGGGAAGGACTGTTCCAATTTCTTACCAAGCGAAGGAAGACGGAATCGGAGCTGGGACTCGAGCTGAGCTTCCTTCACCTCTTCTTGACACAGCCGAACACCTTCCCTGAAATAGGCTTCGGCCATGGGAGCAGCCTTGGAGAGGAAAAGCATGGAATTCCACAAGCGACTAAAGAGCCTCTCGCGAAACTCTTCAGCTATTAGCTCCATCTCCGAGCTTCGAGCGAATTGATGGAAGCCTTCTGTAATCCCAGCTCGGAATCCCTCTATCCTCGAATTTTCCGCGAACTGATTCCGCGCACTCTCCTCCCGCTTTAAATCCTCCCGCAGCTTCCGAACCTCAGCTTCAACAGTCAAGAGCTGCTCCTGTTTTTCCGTGGCGAACTTCTCCTTCTCCAACAGCAAATCATCCCTTTTCGATACCTCCGACCGAGCCATTGCGAGTTCGACCTGGCACTGCTCCAATTCAGCGGACAACTTGTTCGTCTGGTCAGAATGGATCGCCAGGTCGCTCTCCAGCGCCTTTTTCTCCTCATCCTTCTCTTCCGCTACATGGCGGTATTCTAAAGCTTTGTCCCGGCGATGAAGAGCCCTCTTGCTTAACCCTTCAAAAAACTTCCTCGCGTTCGCCAGGCGAGCAAGATTTAGCCTTATATCTCTGGCCTCAGCATCCTCCTCAACCTCTGCCGTTTTCCCCTTCTGAACGACCACATCCCTCGTGACCTCCGAACTAGCGGGGGGCGCCTCAGCTGTTTTCTGCTTCTTGTCCGCGGATTTACGCGAACTAGTAGGCCCCCTTTTCTTCCCTTGAAGAGAAGGCGTAGCCTTCGCCGCGTCTTCTGTGATCTCCTCGGTCAGATCGACATGATCAAACGAGGGAACAGTGGGCGTAGTCGAACTAAAATGGGCTTCAGCAGTGGGCAGTGTGACCAGCGAAGCAGATTCTGATCTCTCGGGGAGAACGTCCTCTTGCATCACATGATCAGTTGGGCCTGGAGTCCTTTTGGCTAGCTCGGCGAGGCGAGTTTCTTCCGCCTGTTTGAAGGACGCAGCTAAGACAGTATTCACGCAACTCTGAGAAGGCGAATAGGGAGTCTTCTCCTCCTCAGGGACCTCGTCGGCGAAGCTGAAAAACCGATTCATTTTCTTATCTGCAAAAAGGCATGGGTAAGCCAATAAGCCAATATGCACCCAAGCAGTTCGTATTAGCACGATAAATGACAGGAATTAAAATATTGACCTAGATTAAATCGAGAAGGAACGTGGTTGTTCGGGTAGAACCCCCAGAATGCCAGCAACGATTCACAAGAACTTAGTTGGACCACGTCGAACCACCCTTTGTCAAAAATTTTATTCAAAACGGAGATTTGGTAATCAGGAGGAGGAGGAGGATCAGATTGGGTAGAAGTTTGGACCCAGGGAAGAGAATTCAAAGGTTGGTTCGATGGTCCGCGAATGAAAAAATAATACCTCTCCCAGGAACTGACATTTTCATCCCCAGGAGATAGAAAAGTAGCTCGCCTTTCCCCCCTGCGAGGGCTCAAGTAAAAACGGAAAGGATTGGCGTTTTTCAAAACAAAGCAAGACCGAAATCGTTCGAAAGTAGGATCGACCCCCATCCATTTACATACCATATAAAATGATACAATATAACTTATTGAATTGGGATGTAATTGGTTCGGACATACGCCGAAACCCGAACCAATCTCTAAAAAGAAGGGATGAACATGGGGAACTAAGCCGAGGGAGACATGTTTTAGGAACCACGTCTGATGACCGATTGGAGCTCGATGGGGTCGGTCTTCTGGGCTAGGAATTGCCACAGAATAACCGCCCACCAAGAGTGAGCTCAGTAAGGTTAGATGGGTCTGGGTGGTTTTTGTGGAAGAAAATACTGTATCTACGGTTTTTCGCCTTGAGTTTTTAGAAGAACTGGAAGTGGCCATTTGAAAAATAACGACAAAGGAAGAGGAGAAGATGGGTACCTGTAACAATCGAAGAAACCTAGAAATCGGAGACGAAAACTTGAAGAAGATAAGCTACAGTGATTTGTGGCGTAAAGGTTTTTCAACCTAATGAAGGGCGTATTTATAGAGAGATTTTATCGGTTTTTGGGGGGAAAAGGTGAAGAGTCGCGCACTTCCAGCCGTTAGATGCGACGAAATCCAACGGTGGAAGACAAAAAGGCGCTGGGCGGGAATCCAGTCGGGCCACGTGTCCCAAAGATGGGACAGAAGCGGCTGAAGAGACGTTTCGTCTTGGGAAGACGCGTGAAGTGTTCGGCTAATAAGTTGTCGAACTCCGATATTGCGTGAAGTGTTCGGCTAATAAGTTGTCGAACTCCAATATTGCGTGTAAACACGCACTTCAAAGGGGGGGAGTACTTGATATGGTCGAACTAAGACGAACCGATTTTCTCTCTTAAAAGACCGAACCTAGTTGAACCAAGTCGAACCTAGTCCTTGTCTTAGAAGCCGAACTGAGACCAAAGTCAAGGCTGTTGAAGTATTGAGAAACAAGCTGTTCGGCCATCTTCTGATCGAACTAACGAAGCTCAAGCTAGTGTGGGAAATACGATGACGTACTAACTTAGTTATAAGATACGAGGAAAAACTGGTATATGGCGAGGCTAAGCGAACTTAGTTACAGCCCTATGATCGAACTAATGAAAAAGGAACTGATTTAGTTCGATGTCATAACAGCGAACTGATTAACATGGAATGTGGCGGACAGACTTTGATCCTAACTAACCGCTATTTCAGCAGATCTGTTAGTCCGTATCCCATATTTTGTGGGATAAATCTCCACCAACTCATATCCCAGGGAGTCTATATATACTCTTGTTCTCACTCTTTATTTTTTCTTATGCACACTTATAATAAAAATACACACACGTCCACTTAAAAAAAATATCCTCTTCCTTTTTTCTGACTTGAGCGTCGGAGTCCCATCGTCGGGAATCCCTCCCGGTGTTTGTTTTGCAGGTTTACAAGTCTGGAATTTCGAGTTTTTGGGTTGAAGAACCGGAGCTTTGGATCGGAGCAATATCAACATCTTTATTCCCATCATAAAACTTGTTATTACCATTTTATTGTCGTGCTTTTTTTTTTTGTGTGTGTGTGTGGAATGGTCAACATTTGTATCTAATTAATATGATGAAAATGAGGGTAAAATAGTATTTTCCACAATTTGTAGTATTTTGAGTAATTTTGTTTTATTGAGCGGTAGTTTGGGAACATTATAATTGACATGTGTTAGTTTGGGCACAAGACCCATTTATTAATATGGCAAGATCAGATATGGTGGAGTTGCCACATTTAATTAAGTGTATTTATTGCTTTTCGGACAAGTTTTGTGATCATAATATGGAAAGATCTGACTTCCCATATGTGTGTATTTTTAAATATAGTGTGGATTATATTTGTCTGGACTCTTATTTATGGCACGTCGCCTAGTTTTTCAATCACTCATAATATACTACATTTAGTAAAAGATAGTAAGTATACTATACTCATTCATGCAAAAATAATCATTTTTCTATGTTTACAAAGATTAATAAATGTATTCAATGGACTTCAAATTTTCTCCATATATTTTTCCATGCTGTTAATTGAAAAAGAATAACTATAAATGATTAATTTTTTTTAGAAGAATATTAGTGGTTAATTTTATGAGTTGTATAAAAGGCGACAACAAAGTCACAAACATCAATTAATGAGTCCCAAATCCCAATCTTCATTGCTCCCACGGCCCACCTTTGACAATAGACTCAATACCATTAAAATCATTGTTTATATTTTAGATATTGAATCATGTTTCTAATTTTTTATTTTTTTATATAATTTATTTTAAGATTATCCATATTATCATTATTTAGTTAAATTTAGGATTTGGTAAGATTCCTCATTTGATTTCTTTTTCAAGTATGAGATCCTAAATTCATTGATAAGCTAAGAGTACATTTGTCCAAATTTTATTTTTTTTAACCTACGACAAAAAAATTAAAACGACACTTCATTCAGATTCAAATGAACATGTTTTAAATTCAATTGCTACTATTCCTCCATCCCAACTGCCTTATTTATGATTTGGATATTAAATTTTAATTTTCAATTGTTAATTTATATTTTTTTATTTTAAATAATTGATACACTATATATATATAATATAAAGTTTAAATGTGTGCTAGCCTTCCAACTTTTAAATAAATAGTTTTGAGTATCTAGAGAGAATGGGAGTAGCCGCTGCAAACTTTTACCTTTTGACTTTTTTTTTTTTAATATTCTTTTGGAATGTAGAAAATTTTAACAATAACATTAATCTCTTGGAATAACAAATTTATCAATTAAAAAATAAAAGTTATGACTTGATTATTCTTGTACAAGAAAAGATAGGAGTAGAAATTTGAATGATAGGATTCAATTCTTACTTATAATTAAAAAACAGCAAATAAAATGAAACAATTTTTTTAAAACTAAAATGGAGACTTATTCAATAACAAATAGGAACAACCAAAACAAAACTCCCTTGACCCCTTTACTATTTGTTGTTATTATAACTTCGTCCACGGTTTATTATCATGTATAACTTCGTCCACGATTTATAGGGTCATATTTTAATTAAATATCATATTATGATTTTTTATTCATATTTATTAGAAAGTTAATTCATGTTATGACTGGATAGGAACATATTAAATAGAGGTTTATTGCCAGATTTTTAGTCGATTTTTTTGTTATAATTTTTGGGGTCAAATATCATGAAAAGTAGTTAAGTACAGAGGAAAATTTAAAAAAGCAGGGGCCGTAGGGCAAAGGGCTTATTGAAGTGGTTGAATTAACATCTAATCTTCACATGGTTTTGTCTTCTAAGTATACGAAACCCTTCTAACTTTTTTTTTTTTTTTTTTGGATTCTTATGAACGAGTTATCGCTTTTTATTTATCTATGCTCGATTATGTAGTGCTTATGAAGGATACAATTATTTGATGGACTATAAATAGGGTTATCTTCATATATTTTTAAATAGATAACATGTTGAACTATATAACTTAACGTATTATAATGAAATAAATATATGGACTCAACTATAAGATCTTTTGAATGGTCCATCAACTCGAGTTAAGTAAATTTGTGATATTTAAATAGATTGTTGGAACGGTTTGCGATGTGGCTTTTCAATTATAATCAATGTATGTTAATTTTTATTAATTTATAATATTTATTATTCTAAAAATCGATTTAGGAGGTTGTGTAAGGCCTAGTTGGTTCATAGTCGCACTGATTATTACTTATTTGACCGTCTTCAAAATTAATAATTAAAAAAGAAATAAATACAAGTACCTGTATTTTATTGAAATAGATATAATCAACTCTATTCAATTCACAAATTAGATCAATCAAAATTCGGTGCACAAAAGCTTAATTTACAAAAAAGTTGATGATTTGGTGACCTATGAAGTGGTACCAAGAGATCAAATTGACAAGCTCGACTATATATGGGCCTCACACAATGGACTGACATATAAATTTCCATTAAATTTTCAAAGGTGATTCTATTCACGGCCATCAATATTTCTCTCCACAATTACAATTCATTTAATTTTTTTTATTTTATCCTTAAATGAGAGAAGATATAATTTTCAATAATTTTGAAAAATTAGATTTGGATGGTTGTAAAAAATAAAAAATAAAAATTCAATGTTGAAACAATTTTGCAGATTTTTTTAAGGAGATATCTTATAATATTAATTATTTAAGTTAAATATTTTGAGATATTAAAAAAATGTTAAGGAATTAAATGAGTGAAGAGATAATTTTTAATACTTTTAAAAAATTAGGTTTGAGTGGCTGTAAAAAAGAAAAAAATTGACTTAAAAAGTCAAAATAAAAAATTTACATGTATAATGAAGGTGGAGAAAAATAATATCCCTATAAGCAGAATTACCCAATTTTCAATGCCGACTTAAATACATACTATTATTCTCCCGTAATTCAATTTGGTACCATAGTTCATATACCAATATATAGCCCACTCCAATTTCATTAACCAAAAGCCCAAAACAATATGAATGGGCATTTATGATTTGGTTTTACTGTGGGCTTGGGCATAGACTTCTTGTCATACCTCAGTATTGTTGGGCCTATAAAAGACACGTAGAAGTGCGCCAAGTAATTGAAAACTTGAAATGATAATCACAAATATTAATTACCTTTAAAAATTCAATTTAATTAAAAAAACCCTTAGTGTAATACTTTAACTTAAAAAAAAAAAAAAAAAAATTCTGGTCTTCATATTATGTTAGTCATACAAATATATACAAATATCATACATTTATGTAATATTTTAACCCTAAACCCTAATTTCGGCACAAGATGTAGATATTTACATTTATGTGATATTACTCATTGTGATATTACTCATACATTTATGTGATATTACTCATACATTTATATCAACATAAACATACATTTATGTAATATATATTTAAGGTACAACTAACATAATTAAAAGGTATGACTAACATAACATAAATGTATGTTTAACACTACATAAATAGGTATGTCTAATACTAGGTATCAACATAGTCATACATTTATGTAATATATAAAGGTACAACTAACATAATTAAAAGGTATATCTAACATAACTAAAATGTATGATTGTTATAACTAAAAGGAATGAAAGTTTAATATGTTTATCTAAAAAAATGTTAAGGTACAACTAGTCTTACAAAAAGTATGTCTAACATAACTAAAATGTATGACTAATACTACTAAAAAGTATAGTTAACATAACATAAATGTCTGGCACCTGAAAGCATGTTTGGGTGAATTTTATCTGCGACCTAAAAACACTTGCGGACGAGTGGCGGATCGGGTCGACCCGCATGCATGGATTTAGGGTTCGTGCACCAGGTGCACAAAAGTTTTTGTAGAAACAAAAACTCATAGATATTAATCCTTGTAAATATTAGAGATTTTATTTGGATAAATATGTTTTTGACCAATTTATGTATCTCAAAATTGTATATGAAACATTTCTAATGGACACACTTTGTGAGATAAACTCTTTCATCTACAATTTAAACTCATTTTATTGTGTGGATTACGAGTTATGTGTTAGAGTTGTTTCATAACAATTTAATAACAATCCAACTCTAGTTGAAATTATTGAAATATGGGCTCGTGCCTGGACAAAATATTCTATCTCAACTTGGAAAAAGATGATTGACATTTTTGTACCAAGGCGTGACACTAGTCCCTATTAAGAAATAATTAACTTAACCTAAACAATGATGGAAATATTCTTTGAATGAAAAGGTGACCAAGAAAACCATGGGTGAAGATGGCAGCCTCACCTACCCTTTAAAAGTGTTAAACCTACTAGTCAATCCTCACTTCTTAACTCTAATTAAAATGAGAAGACCTTTTTATCATTTTTTTTTTATCAACTTTATTTGTAAAAGTGAGAACTATACATGTCCATCTACATCCTTCAAATTTTCGGGAGAAAATGTTAAATAGGAAATTAGTTATATACCATGACATATAGTCAGTAACCTGGAAACTAAAAAATACAAAGTTTGAACGAACAATTGTACTCAAGTCTGTTAAAAAATTATCGTAAAAACATTACATAAATTTTGGAGTCGCGTTTAAAAATATAAGTAAATTAGAAGACTCTGATTCTATAATCTTTTAAATATTGGTGGATTGTTTCTTCGTGGGTTAGGTAGGGGCTGCGGAGTTGCATGAATTCTTTCTGATTTAAATTTATTCAAATATTTTCTTTTACTTGACTTCACCCTAATTAATTTAGATTGTCTGCTTGAAAATTAACCTATCCAACTAACTATATATTGGTTACAATTTATTGTTATTGAAATATTTGGTTATTTCAGTGAAACGAATAGATCTAATGAAAGTAGAAGAAGATAATTGATACATTTTACCTATGGACAAACAGATACAAGAAAGACAAAAATTTGGTTAAGAACAATTCATAAATCATACATTTATCGTTCCATTTCATCTTATTATTAAATTAAATTAAAATAAATCATCTATATTCAAATCTATTAAATCAAGATGTATATTTATAAGATTGGTCTTCAATGGTGTCATTACAAGGATTATATACAATTATGGGGACCAACATATCGTCATAGGTGGCGTAGCCGCCATGATAAAGAAATAGAAGCAGTTGAATGAAATATTGTTTTGCACCAATTTGTTCTATAGTTAATTTAACCATTTGTCTTCATTTCAAAAGAAAATTAAATCTTGGATTCTAAAATTTTAAAACCATGCAAATTATTTAGCCATAAACACTGATAGTTCTAGATGAGATGGTCGATTATAAATGTATTTCAAAATAATCATCACACGTATATAAATAAAATTATTAATTAATATTAAACATAAATATCCTATGAGATCAAACATATTAGATATGTGAATAGTATCACTATTGTACAATAGTCAATGAAGTGATAGGAATAAAAAGAAAAGGAGAATCCCCTGAAATTGTATGTTGTTGTCGATTATATATAAGTGGTGCAGTTATTGCATATTAGCCATGCAAGAGTGTTATACCAAACACGAGCCATGGTTTCCTTTGCCCTTTCATGGTCAGCCACCACCGGCGCCGCCACACCCTTCACTATCAATCACCATTTCTCCGCCCAAAAATCACGATACCACTGCCTGAAATTTTCCTGCAAAGCCACCAACGAAGAAAACAGCGCCGTGAACCCCATAACCACTCAGCAAAAGCTTGACAGAAGAAATATGCTTCTGGGAATGGGAGGTCTATACGGCGCGGCTGCAACTACAATCTCACCGGCGTTGGCCACTCCGATCTCATCGCCTGATATCTCCAAATGCACCACCGGCACAAATCTCAACACCAAGCAACCCCTCGACATCGATTGCTGCCCCCCATTTTCCAATGAAATCATAGATTACAAACTGCCACCGGTCACGAAAATGAGGTTCCGACCGGCGGCCCATCTCGCCGGAAAAGAGTACTACGCCAAGTACGAGAAAGCTATTGCGCTGATGAAGGCTCTTCCGGCCGATGATCCCCGGAGTTTCATGCAACAGGCTAATGTCCACTGCACTTACTGCAATCTCACGTATGAACAGACGGGGGATGAGAAGCTGAAGCTCCAAATCCATAATTGCTGGCATTTTTTCCCCTGGCATAGATGGTATTTGTATTTCTACGAGAGAATTCTGGGTAAACTGATCGATGATCCCACTTTTGGACTTCCTTATTGGAACTGGGATAACCCCGACGGCTTGGTGTTGCCGGACGTCTTTATGAAGAAGGACTCGCCGCTGTATAATAAGCGGCGGAACCCTAACCACCTTCCGCCGGCGCAGGCGGATTTGGGCTACTCCGCCAGCGCTCCCACCGATCCGAAGAAGATTGTTGCCAATAATCAAACAATCATGTACAGCGAAATGGTGCGGAATGGGAAGAAGCTTCAGGATTTCTATGGAGCGAGATACGTGGTCGGAACTGAGCCGGACCCCGGGCCAGGCTCGGTGGAGCGCGGGTCCCACATGGCGCTGCATTCGTGGGTGGGAGAGTTAACCGCCAGCGGTGAGGATATGGGGAACTTTTACTCGACGGGTCGTGACCCGATTTTCTTCAGCCACCATTCCAACGTCGATCGGCTCTGGACGGTGTGGCGGAATCTGAGAGGCTCGAAGCCGAAGGAATTCTCCGACGCCGATTGGCTGAACGCCGATTTCCTATTCTACGACGAGAATGCGAAGCTGGTGAAGGTGAAAGTGGCCGACACTCTGGAAAACGAGAAGATGGGATACGTTTACCAGGACGTGGACCTTCCATGGCTGAACAAGAGGCCGACGGCTCGCGTCAAGAAGTCCAAAGTGGCGGCTTCTTCGGGAGCGGCAGCGGCGGAGACTGTTTTTCCGGTGAAGCTGGACAAGGTGGTGAAGGTACTGGTGAACAGGCCGAAGAAATCGAGGAGCAAGAAGGACAAGGAAAAGGAGGAAGAACTGCTGGTGATTGAAGGTATAGAGGTGGATACTGGGAAATTTGTGAGGTTCGATGTTTTCATCAACGATGAAGATGATAAGGCCGATGAACTGGACAAGGCGGAGTACGCTGGGTGTTATTCGCAGGTGCCGCATAAGAATTCCACGACGGTGAAGACGCAGATCAGATTGGGATTAACAGAGCTTTTTGAAGATTTGGATGTTGAAGATGATGACAAGATACTGGTCTCTTTGGTGCCCAAAGATGGAGGAGAAGACATCACCATTGGCGGTATCAAGATCATCTATGATTCCAACTGAGATTCATCATTGCTTCTTATTAATCGTTGTTGATACTTTTAATTCTTGTATGCATCTGTTTCTGCTACTATTCTCTCTCAATTCCTCTATTTCAAAAAGCATTGGATCAAAGCCCGAAACTCTACATGGGCCAAGATTCCCTTTCAAGCCCAATACGTAGATATGGTTGTCAAGTCGGCCCAACTTGTATGCATTATTTATAAATAATAAACGAGTCACTGCAGCGGGCCGAAGCACTGGATATGTTTCTTCTCTTTTTTTTTTTTTCTTTTTTCTAACTTAACATTTTGTTTTCACCTTTTGTTTTTCTTAATAACTCTATAATCTCTTATATTTATTACATTAAATAACAATAATAATATTTCTGAATTTTAGGTGATTAACCATAACAAAAAAAAAATAAAAAATTAAGGCAGACGGCCCATAACAAAACATATTAACATTACATAGCACCATCTACAATTAAAAGAACACTAACATAAATTAATTAATTAATTAATATACTATATTATTTTTGTTCAAATTAATATAAATTAAAATATTGCATGCCATCATGTTCATAATCTCGAAGTGGTATACTGTCGTATGTAGAAGTATGAGTTCTTACCTATTATAGAATTATACCGTGATAAGGTAGAGATTCAAAATATATTTCTGATAAGTATGTGTCAACACTGAATATAAATAGCTTCTTTTAAACTAAAAATATATAGCAATTGCAATACTGTAAACAAAGTTATTACCTGCGTAACTCAGAAACGAGGATATATGGTGAATTCGCCGATGAATGCGACATGGGTATAATTTTTTATAGACTATAATTTCATTTTCCAAACTGTAATATCCATGTTTTTTAATTTTGTATTCTAAACTATTTTTTTTCTCCGATCATAATCTATACTACATGTTTTGTTTACTTTTGCGACCTCCGGTCAATGTTTTCCGACGAGAAAACGTCTACGTGATTTTCAGGTACAAATTGAGGGTTATTTTCGTCATTTGCACTTCTAAGACATGAGTAAATTTTCAATGGTAAAGAAATCTTATTTTTGTTTGAACCTCATCATTAATCTTCATTTGCTGAAACAATTTACGGAAGAAATATGAGAAAAATTAGGGTTAAATTTGATTTTGGAAGGGGAATTAATTAATGACGTAGAAAATGACGAAAATAACCCTCAATTAGCACCTGAAAATCACGTGGGTATTTTCTTGCCTGAAAATATTGGCCGGAGGTTGCAAAAGTAAACAAAACGTAAGTATAGATTGTGATCGGAGAAAAAAAAAAGTTTAGAATGCAAAACTAAAAAACGTGCATAATACAGGTTCGGAAAACAAAATTAACCCCATATTTTAATTGAATAATATTAGATAATTTTTATTTATAATTTTATTAATTCATAGTATTAATGGGACTATAGAAATATATTTAAAGATGTTTTATTATATATTTTTAGTCGATTTTATTGTTATAATTTTTGGGGTCAAGTATGATAAGTATAGAGGAAAATAAACAAGGGTAGGGGCCGTAGGGCAAAGGGCTTATTGAAGTGGTTGAATTAACATTTAAGCTTCACATGCTTTTGTCTTCCAAGTATACGAAAGCCCATCTACCCTTTTTTTTTTTTTTTGGGATTCATATGGACGACTTATGCTTTTTATTTATTAATAATCTCATGCAATCAGCAAAATAATTTAAAAAGATTTATGATCTAGGCTTGATTAGGTAGTGATATGAAGGATACAATTATTTGATTAACTATAAATAGAGTTATTCATGTATACATGTCGAAGTGATATTCGCGAATGATAATGAAATACATAGATTTAATCAACATTTTTCAAAATTAGTTTATAGTGATTAGGTATAAAATAATTATGAATTCATATGGCAATCACATGATTTGATATAATTGTCAACATATATCTTATTGATGTGTACATATAAATCACATTAAATTGTGACGTTGTCACATTGATTGATGGCTCCAATTTGAGAATCGATCTGTATGTCTAGTGGGTGTACATCCTTCTAGTTAAAATTTGTATATATTTTTTAAATGTTGATTATTTCTTACTTTGAAGAAAGGTAAAATGTTTTTTTTAATGCTATTATGAACTAATAACTAAAAAAAAAAAATGTACAGAGTACATGGAATTTATTATAGGAATGAGAGAAATGATTCGACCGGTTCGTCTCGATAAAAAAAAAAATTGAAATTGATTGTCAGCCTAGATTTTATTATTATTAACCATAAATAAAATCCTATTAGATTTAAATTAAATTGGTCAGAGTTTAATGCACAAAAAACTTCAGAAAAAGTGCATGATATATGACCTCTAAAGTGGTACCAAAAGCTCTACTATTGACGATATGATTTTTTTTCATATTAATTGTAAATAAAAATCTTGTTAATAATTTTTTTTGGGTCACAATTGAGATAGAAAGAATTCAAATCTAACATTATTCAAAACACGATATACATCTATTACTAATCACATGCAAAATCCAATCAAATTTAAGACACACTATTATACCTAACCTTTTACATGTCAACCTCCCAGAATATTCCATCTATTATTTGTGTTAAACTTTTATTGAACCTAGGAAATCTTTACAACCCTAACTTGAATGTTCATTCATTTTCGTTAAGTCTAATTTAATTTTACTGTATGAACTTTATTATTCATGAAATAATTATGACATTATGACTTACCAGTGCAGGCGCAATTAACCCAATTATTCCTATTCCATTTAAAATCTTCAATTTGAATTTAAAAGACGATTCAATACCATTAACTAGAAAAGTGAACAAAGTAGAGGAGCAAATTAAAGCATTAATTAACGTTTACAAAATGTTCTCATTATTTAGCAAAATGCTTATTAAAGAATGCAAGTGCGAAGTTACAGTGGATCTAAAAAAACAGTGAAGAAAACAAAAAAAGTCAATGTCATGGAAGATGTGAGTGGCACTACCCTAAAAAGCTAGAAAGGTTCCAAACAGATAATACCTTTCCTTCAATTATATGGTGACCCCAAAAAGATTTTCAACTGTTCATTTACACCCAACCTTTTTCATTTTGATGCTCCTACTATTTCAAAACTTTATAATAATTCTGGCATTGCTTTGAGAATATTGTTTTTATTAGTTAATGTACTTCCAATATTGATACTTAATTACAAATGAAATACACTTGAGGGAAATAATTGATTCTATTTTTGGAAAATAAGTTAGCAAAGATAATACATAAAAATCATAAGAAGAAATCCATATGCATAATATATTAATATTGTATTTACAAAATCATTAATTCTTTAAGTCAAGCTTAATGTTTTGATATTTTGGGTCATGTATTTCATCATTTCTTAGAAAAGCTATTAAAATAAGTATGAAATGATTGTTTTGAAACAATAATTTACTTATTAATTCCAACCGAACCCAATATAATTAAGGTTTATTTGACAATTATAACCTCATCATCATATATGCAGCATCAAGTACACTAGGACTTTGGGTTTAAAATAATGTTATGATTATTAAATAACAGGAGTATAACTTAAGTATTCTTTAATACTCCTAAATTGACTCTCTACAAACCCTCAACTCAACAAGTATTATTTAAAGCATCAAGATTCCCTTTTGAGAAGATTTAAAGAATCTTCAAACACTAAACCAGACACTTTCTTCCTTTTGAGAGGAAAAAAAAGTTCTCAAAGCTCAAAATGTACACAGAGAAAGAGGAGAGAGTTTTGAAAAGGGGTCATAAAAAGACAAGAGTTTGAGAAGGGAAAGATAGTGTCGTCCAAGTTGGCATTTTCAAGATTCATAATTTATCCCATTCGTATGTTAATGTCCCCTCTCAACGCTCTAAAATTACTTTTTTGTCCCCTTCCAACCGCACGCTCTTCACATTCCTACACAGGCCATCAAATTTTCCCTAACACCTTTAATTCAAATTTTCAAATATCCTAATCCTAAACACACACACACACACTCTCTCTCTCTCTGCAACTTTTATTACGTACAGTTTTACTGCTCCACTTCCCCAAGACTACCTGTCCATATATACACACATATGGTGTGTTCTTAAATGCCATTCAACGCCTTTAAATTCACAGCCATTTCTCTTCTCTCTATATCTGCTATCATCCAGTTTCTGCATGATGATGGGAGACGGATTCATGTAAACAGGTCAGACAAAGGATAACAAGAACATCATCAGTGTGAGATTTTTTTTTTCGCTGCATAATCTTGCAAGTTTTGTGAAGTTTTATGATTTTGTATGAAGAATCTCTTGATCTTCCACTTTAGTAGAACCAACCATTTTGATCTTTCTCTTTCTAATTACCCTTGATCATCTCTCAATCTTTTAAATGCTATGTTATGAAAAAGTTTGTCAGATGTTTCAGTTGAAGGGCTATCTTGGAATTTTTAAATTGTAAAGAATAAAGACTGGAAATTGGAATTCTCTGCTTTCATTTTCCAGAAGTTCAGTTTTATTCTTTCTTTCTTGTTGAATCATCCTTTAAAAAAAAAAAAAAAAGGAGAATAATCATATGTAAATATTTCAGGTTCACTACAAAATTTTGGTGGGGCAATAAAGCCAAAATTTTTGCTCATCTTTTCATAATATCGATGTGTGCATGGCAACAATAAGTGACATTGTAAAGCTACTTTAACTCTTTTCAAGAAAAGCAGACCTTCAAGCCTTCAATGCCCCCTGCTTACATCTATCCTCTCTCTATCATAAAATCTGTCAAATATTTTGAAGCCCACATCTGAGTCAAAACAGTATGCAGTTAAAAGATGCAACTTTTTTTTCTCTTTTCTGTTGATATTTTCATGTTGCATGCTCGTAATAGTTACCTGATTGATTTCTCATTGCATACCTGCAGATTGGATATTTTCTGCTGAATTCACATAATTGTGTTGGTTAACAGAGAGATGCCAAGATCAAGGTATGAACAATTTCCTTTTTAATGTGTGTGTGTGAAATAAGTAATGTTTGATTCCATGTTATTACCACTGATTTTGATCGCATGTGTTGCATATTTTGCAGAGCGACGGAAATGCCTCAACGGCCGTCTCCCCGAGCTCCGGCTGGTATCCGAACGTCATCGAGCTCCGATTCCGATCCAATCCATCATCGTTCAAGACTGCCTGATGGACGATCCCCTCGCCGCGTGCAATCTGATCATCCAGTGAATCAGAAGAAACTTGGAAATCGCATTGCAGATTTGGAATCTCAATTGGGGCAAGCACAGGTGGAGCTCAAATGCTTGAAGGATCAGTTGGTGTCAGCCGAGGCTGCTAAGATCGTAGCTCAAGAACAGCTCGAGAAGAAATCGAGGAAAGCGAAAAAGGCAGCTCATCCTGTGGAAATTCAGGAGAAATTGAACAAGAAAGATAGCAGTGATGAGTGTGAAACAACAATATCTGATGATATCCACAAGGCAACTGATGTTTTCGAAGTCCGTGTCGAGAAAGCAACCGTGGAGTCCAATACTGAGGTGGTCTCTCGTGGCGATCAAGATGGCGTTGATGAGGTGGCATTGAAGAGCAGACTAGATGAGATGGAGAAAGAGGTTGAAGTTTTCCGTCAAGAAAACACAGAGATAAAGGTCCAGCTTCATGAGAAGTCACTCAAGATATCATCAGCTGAATCGGAGATACAACAGTTGGGTTCAAGATTGAGTAAGGCCGATCAAGAACTGGCCAAGAGTAAAAGCGAGGCTCTCCAGATGAAGGAGAAGCTACAAGCCACTGAGAAGGCCAAGGAGGAGTTAGAAATCGAGATGAAGAGGCTCCGTGTACAGACCGAGCAATGGAGAAAGGCGGCTGATGCTGCAGCCACAGTGTTGGCTGGAGAAGTCGAGGCCAACGGGAGAAGGATTTCCGAGAGATGTGGGTCCATGGATAAGCACTATGGTAATGCGTTCCAACACGTTGGGGGAGGATATGCGGGTTATGTAGGTTCACCGGGGATGATGGATGATTCCGATGATGGATTCGGAGGTGGAAAGAGGAAAGGTTCTGGTATTAGAATGTTTGGAGACCTGTGGAGAAAGAAGGGGCATAAGTAGAATCTCACGTGTGTTTGTGTATGTTTAGGAAATGGTTTCTTACCATTTGCATGCATTGTTTCCAGTTTTACTGTAACATGAACGCTATGAATTTAGACTTCTTTTGTTTTAGTAGAGAACCATAAAGACAAGGTCTTCTTTAAATTATGATGGTTTATTTGTTATTAATTGGGACTTCATGTCAAGAATTACCACTTAAGATGAGACTTAAGGGAGTTTCAACAAGACAAAAATCGATAAAATTTCATTCTTTGATTCAGAATCACTGTATTACCCCAATTTCGAGCAAGATCTGCATTAGTTGGAATGTGTTCCTCTGAAAAATAAAAACTGTTTAAATGCTTTTTTGTTTTCCATATGCACACTTTGCTTTAAACCAATTACACAACAGAATTGCGAAAAAGGGGAAAAGACAAACTTTGAAATTAAAGAGCGATCGATCAGTCATCTTCGTCACTTCCATACTGCATGCATAAGGAATGTAACCCGGTGCTGGTAACAGCTGGGGGCTCTGCATCCTCTTGTTCTTTCTTTTCAATATTAGCTAATGGCCTGCTGCCATTAGGATCTGCAGCTGGTTTCTTGACGATAGAAATTTTGACTGACGAAGACTTGAAAATAAATTTAGCACCATCAGAAGCCCCACCGACACTAGCATTACCTATCAACAACCATGCAAGACTAACTCATTCAGTGCCTTTATAGCTTAAGTAACAAATACACATGAAATTGACAGTTTATGTTACTAACCTTGATTGTTTGAAGTTCCATTGACATTGTCCTTTGTCAAAATATCTGTTGGTTTTGGAGGAAGTTCTTCAGGCAACTTCCTCTTCTGCATAAAAAACAAACATGATTAATTCATAAAATTCATATCAATGCAGATCTAGGCAAGCATACAACCAGATAAAGTTATTAGGATTAAATATCAATTTTCATATACAAGTAATTTCTTATGCTCATATAACTGCATTTTCTAAGTTGAGAAAGCAAGCAATTTGATTTCTGCTGTCAAGTACAAGCCAAGATGGAGGTCTATCAGTCTACTCTTACCTTATGCCTTTTGGAACTTAATACTTATTAGGTTTGGAACTTAAAAAGTGAGACTTAAAAATTGGAACTTTAATATTATTAAGAATTCAGTGCTTATAGCCTGTCCAGAGTTTCGATTTAGCTGCTATTTTCTTATGATCTATTACTTTTTCGGCAGTAGCAGTATGGCAGGGGGTTGGTTTCTGCGACACAGCAATGGGGACAGTGGCACGATGTGGCAGAGATGCCAAGGCTGGGAGAGTGGTTTCCATGGTATATTAGTGGAGAAAAGGGAATGTATTCTACTGTTACAGAGGCTGGGTATTTCCATGTGTTCCGTGGGTTTTCTTGGTGATTAGAAGTTGGGGTTGACCATGACAATCAGGGACAGAACTACACCTTGGGGGAGGGCTCCCCAACTTATCAAAAAAAATTTTTACCCCTTACATATATTTAATAATAAAAATATATCTATTATCTAGTGTAAAAAAAAATAATTATTTTTTGCCCCCCTCAGTTAATGATCCTGGTTCCATCACTGATGACAATGGAGGTGACAGTGGCGGAAGATATGAATGCACAGTAAGAAAAGTACTCAGAAATTGGAAAGCCTAACTCTGAATTGTTTAGTTTATTCAAAATTCTGGTATCATCAAACCGTACTAATTTCAGAATTTTAATATTTTCCTTGACAACTAAAAATCCTTACAGAACAAGCAGAGCAATGTTACCTTCAAAGACTGAGATGATGCTCCCTCATTGTCAAGTGGGAAAAACTCCAAATCTTCATCGTCGTCGTCATCTATGTCTTCATCATCAATCCTTCGCACGACAGCGGCCTCCTTTTGTCCCTGATTTATTTAGAGCACATGAGAAGTCGCACAGTGAGAACTCTTAAAAAAAGGCCAAAACTTTATATATATATATATATATATATATATATATATAGAGAGAGAGAGAGAGAGAGAGAGCCAAGTACAAGCTGGAAAAATCTAATCCTCACCTTAAACATTGATCTTATTAGAGCTTCATCTTCTTCTTCCAGCTTTCTTTCCTAACAAATAAAAGCACAGTTCAATCAATAAAGGATAACTATGATCAATGTCCAGAGGACTTGGCAAAACAAAAAAACAAAAAAAAAAAAAATCCATCTTATTCAATGATAGCTTAGAGAATTAATTAACTTGCATTTCTAAAAAAAAAAACGACATTTGATTTCTTTTGTATCCTGCAAAGAACCTATAATAATTGAAAAGGGTCAAGTTCCCATTTCAGCTCAAGATATAGTCCTGACAAAGAGACTATAATGTCTTCATAACATTACTTATTAGACTGAATTACTTAACAGTTTATTACTATCCATTACTGCACTTAAAGCCATTCTAACTACCTAAGGTGGCATTCTGAACACATGCAAGAGTTATTTTAAATATAAACTAGCATTTGGGTATTACCTTCTGCTCATTTGAGCGTTGCAGAGCTTCCAGCATGGCATCTACGCTCACAGTTGCATGTCTTGACTGGAGATGTATGAGGGAAAGCAAGAAGGAAGAAAATAAATAAGTCAATATCAGCATATTCATGTACATATCAATATCTATAGTTGGTTTAGAGAATAATAAGAAGAAAAAAGTGTCGATAATTAATGATAAACTGAACACAGTAGGTCCACATAATCACCTTCATTGATTTCATTTCATCCAAAGCAGCAAGAATATCCATTTCTCTCTTTGAGTCCAAAGTTCTATTCTCTAATGATTTCATGGCATCTCCCATCTCTTCAGCATTCCTTTTCTTTTTTTCTTCATCCATTACCTGATGATAAAGATAAATAATTAACATCACAATTGAAGTTCCAAAGACATAGATATCAGTACTCAATGCAAAAATATGGTAAAACCAGATAGCAATAATCTATCTGGCTCACTAGTATACCTCATCCTCTGCACGCCAAGGCTCAAAATTCCTTGATGCACCAGATTCAACAATATAATCGGAGTTTTGAGGATCCGTTTTGAACGTTATTTCTGCCGAGCATTTAGTGCACTTGAAATAGAATCTGAAAATTTGAATCCCTAGGTAGGTCTGCAAATGAAAGAAATCACGCCAAAGTTAGGAAGAAAGGCATCACAATCAAAAACAAGAACCCAAAAAATACGAGGCAGCTCACTCACAAACAGGTGGCATGTATAGTGTGAAAACTTGAAAGATCAGTGTGCACCTTGAATATATCTTTTCCTTTAGATCATTGAAATACATAATCATAGATCATCTAACAAAAAATACATATTATATCATATGAGCACACAAGAGTTGAGTGCTTGACGCCTTCCACAGAGCCTTCGGTAATCAAGAACTTTCAAGGAACACTCATAGTGAAACTGAAGTTAAAGACAAACTACTAATAGAAATACCCAATGTACCCATACCTCTAGAGAGAAAGAGACATCAATAGCCAAGAATAAAGCTCAAATAGGTGCACAGTACGTTCTCACTACATATTGAATTCAATAAACATCCAAGTAAACTTTTTACTCCTACCAGAATTCCTGAAAATACAATTTGAGAAAACTACAAAGAATCTCCAAAAGAAAATCCTTAACATTACAATCTGCATACCTCATAAACAGCAAAACTGAAATTTCATTTACTAATATTAACCACAGTTAAAACTTGACACTTGTTAAAACATTAACCACAATTATCCAAAGCTCTTCCCTAGGAACTCAGTACAGAAACTGAACAAAAGTCATAAAATATATATAAACCCTAGATTTCCAAAGTTCCCCATTACTCTAAACATCAACATAACGTATTTCCAAGAAGTATCATTACCAACAAAACAGAATCAAAATAAAAACTCTAATCCACAATACAAAACAATGAAAAGGGCGAATTAGAATGAAACCCACCTCTCCAACGACGTCTTCTTTTCGAGAATTGAACTTGGTTCCCTTGTAAATGTAATTCCCGCAGGTGCCACATCGAATACTCATCGGAAGCATCATGCGCACTTTCATCTGCTGGTTTTTGGGCTGCCGCCGCCGCGGTATCTTCGCCGGATCGAAGTCCGGCGGGTAGTATTTGTTCAGAACTTTCCTTTCTCCCATCCTTGCTGCTCAGCCTAACACAAACAAAACCCTCAAAAAATTCAATTTTCTCACCAACAGATTGATGAACGTCTTCCTTGTTTCTCCTCTTCACGAAAACAATTAAACAGATATTCAAGTTTGGGTTCAATGAATGGTTCTACGCCGTTGCCCCCATTCTGAACTTCTGCGTTTTTCCTTTTTTTCTTTCCCCTACGAATAATCAAACCCGGTCAGGCCGATGAAAATGTGGTTCGATTTCCGTGTTAATTTCGGTTCGCATTTTTCTTTACTTTTCTTTTTGTGAAGAAATAAAAGAAGCCCTAATTATTTTATTTTATTTTGAAGAAAAAGAAGCCTAAATTGAATAGGACAGTCTGTAATATTTCCAATTGGAATATTACTAATATTTTCTCATGTCATTAACATTTTCTCGACATGCTTATAAAAGTACTGCTTGCTGAAATAATATTTTATAGTTTTCTGTTTCTCTTGTTACTGTAAAATTAGACGAACAAAAATATTCATATGTATATAGGTAGATCAGATGTATATAGGTAGATCCATCTGACGTGTATTGTCATTCAATTTTAACTCTTGTATTTTTACCCATAAATTTTGACAGAAATTGTCTTACCAAATTATATTTTGTGATAAAGAAAATAATGTAGGCATTAAAAAAATTAAAATTAATGTTAGAGCCTAACAAGACTCACACTTTATTTAATTTCCATCTATTAAACTCATTATTCACCAATTATACTTTTCATACTGATCATTCAATGAACAGCACATTTGATTTGATGAATAGAGGCCAAATTGGGCCGGGGGATGCTATTGAACCGAGTATAGTAAAAAGAAAAACTGTTGTAAGGCTGTAAAGCCTAAAAGGGTTTTTTTTTCTTCATTTTTTAAGAGTATACAAATAACATACCGACAGAACAAATCATAATTGAGAAAAATATAAGGCCTGCACATCATGTTCAAAAGGCCTGTCACTATAATTCAAAAGTTTGATGAGACAAGAGCATATAAAATTTAAATCTTCAAGAATAATAAGAGGCCATGACACAAAACAACAAGTTAGCATTGTACTTTAAATAATTCGCAATGTAGAATCTCCCTCTTTTCTAAGAGCACTTCATGTAGGTCATTGAGCATTTGGCATCCAATCCTCATCATCTCGTTACCTTGTAACTCTGCATTGAAGGGAATGTAATGAATGAGTGATCAGATATAGAATAGGCAATTGCAGTAAGCTCCATCGATTACATGAAATTAGAAGCCACAGTCATATTGCAAGTGCGATGAGAGTTTTGACAAGTTAAAACAGTAGGCATGGATTCAACAATCAATCAACAGATATGTCCATATGTGCAATCTGGTTCACAGTAGAGATATAAGACATGGCACATACCTTCACCCTTTTCAGCAGGTCCTTGGCCTTGGGATCAGTATTGAAATGATCACGCACCGGCTGCATAACAGATGGCAAGGCTAAGTTAATAGACAGACGATTAAAGAACATTGGAGTAATAAAATAATTTAACCTAGAAAATTTCCAACTCTATCTTGATCTTAGTATAACAGAAAACCCAAGCAAAGGTCTGGTTGTGGGTGATAATTATAGAACCAAGAATTACATAAGAAAGTTGATATTAAAAAAAAAAAAAAAAAGTTCCAGCCTCTCATGGGACACTGCTCAAAACTATTTGAACAACACAGACCCTTGATGAAAAAGGATATATTAGCATGACAGAACAACCATTATCAAGAAGATTAACCTGTAATATCCGATTCAGTGCTTTTGCTAAAGCAGGTTTCAGATCTCCAGGATGCAGTTCCCCACTTTCATAATCATCAACTAAGTCTTTAAAACTCTTAAATGTCCTGAAGGCAAAGGATATAAATGATATAATGAAAGAATGAAATACAAAATGCTATAAAACTAGAGCTGAGCATACAATTAGATTGGAACAGAGAAAATTCAGAATTGAAGATCAGTCAGGTACTATTTGGGCCTCAAACAAGTAAATGACATGGAGTATAAGGAATAATAAGCCAGCAAGACGCACTTGTCACCTCCATTCTCTGGTTTCCGCTCAACAGTGAACTCATTGAACCATGGGAGAATGATATACTTGAGGTACTCCATGCATGGGTTCTTTTCCACAATCTTCGG
This sequence comes from Scutellaria galericulata, assembly GCA_946896805.1. Classification (NCBI taxonomy): domain Eukaryota; kingdom Viridiplantae; phylum Streptophyta; class Magnoliopsida; order Lamiales; family Lamiaceae; genus Scutellaria; species Scutellaria galericulata. The sequence goes on from OX335785.1 coordinate 24,960,668, forward strand.
AGGGCAGAATGCTTTCTTTATCTTCAAGTTCACTTCAGCCTGTTATAAATTGATAATCATCATACTGAAAGTAGCAAGAAAGATAAGAAATTGATGAACTATTACACACACACTAATGAAACCCTGGCTCATCTATTATTAATTGTGAGTCGTTGCCCTTGTTAGGACCAGACAATACCTCGTCATCCTCCATGTAGATAGAAGATGAAGCATCTGTCTTTGACATCTTCTCCTGTCCTTCCTGCAGACCAGGAAGCATATCTACAAGTGGAAAACACAGGAAATCAGAGATCATGTCACCAGAAAAAAATATTATACAACGTAACAACTACCAAACAAAACAGCAGGCTAGCACGCTTACGATGAGACAATATTATAGGCTTGTTTTTCCTCTTAATATCATCACAGTACTCTCGTGCAAGCACATTGACTTTGCGTTGGTCCATGCCCAACTGGCAGATGTCAGCCTGTTTAGATCGAGTACCAACACAAATTATTTACCTAAACAGAGTCATGGATCAAAGCATACAAAATCAGCAGTTAACAGAAAATGCATGGAACATGAGGAAAATCCACAGCAGCGGCAAGAACCAAATTATCAATGGATTGAATAATGATTTCACTTGTTTCAATGGCCTCCATATATAGAATATGTTGATTCTAATAATAGTATACAAAATAGAAAACAGTAACATTCTGAATAGCATAAACCATAAGCCTAGGGCATATGCATCATATATTGTTACACCTGATTATGATTGTTTCAGTTCTCAATGACTCACATAAATAGAGCTTTAATCAACAATGCTTCAAATTATGAGTGGCAAAATCAATCATTGAAGTGAAAACATACATCACTTGGAGTTACAACTAAAAAAAGTACACCCCCCCCCCCCCAAATTTACCAAGCAGTACCACCCAAATTTACCAAGCAGCAAAAGAATATGCATATCATTCAGTGGCTAATAAGTCACCTTAAGGAAAAATATATCAGCACATTGCATGCATGGATAGAAAATTTGGGCTGCCGACAATTCATCTTGCTCATTGCGACCCATAATTTGACAACACCTATGTCAGGCCAAATGCAGAAGAATGAGATTCCATAAAAAATGTGTTCATATTTTTTAACTTGAAAATGAAAACTGAAATGTACCTCACTATCCTTGGAAGCTTGTTCCTCCTGGCTATATCCATCACAAGAGGCCAGTACTCATGAGCCCGATTGTTGATCTCTTCGGAAGACCACAGAAATTCTACCTGGCCTCCTTCAATATTCATTCCTACAGCTTTCCAAATCTCAATTAAATATTGCCCTATAACTTGAATTTTCTTCAAGTCACCACCCATTTTGTTGTTTAGCTGCGCAAACCAATCTGCAATCCAGATTTTCACTTTGCAGCCAGCAGAAGTAAGCTTGTTCACATTAATTGCCTTCATTACCCCCTACCAAGAGATATAAAGTATGCCCCATAAGAAATCAATACAAACAAACAAGTAAAACGCCCACATTCCAGATCATGCAATTTCCTAGGACCATAATCGAGTATCATCTACTCAGTTAAAAGTCAAAGTAAGAGACCTGAGCAATGTGCATTCTGCCAGAAGGTTCGAACCCATCATAACAAATCGGCTGTGGCTTGTTAGCCAATAGCCTCTCCAATTCATCCTCTTGTATGCACTCTTCACCAATGCTCCTTATTATATCAAATTTCTCCTTCAAGCTTAACCTAATAATAGTTATATCAAACAATTGAACGTTCATAACTCACCCCCACAATTTAATAAAAGAATAAACATATGAAATTTTGAAAATCAAACCATTCAACTACTGGGAAGAACAATTCCATGTAAAAGCAAAAATTTATTCATGTCTGTCTACTCTGTGTGTGTGTGGGGGAGAGAGAGAGAGAGAGAGAGAGAGAGAGAGAGAGAGAGAGCGAGATTTACTGAGGTTGATCAGAAACGGAGAGGGACTGTAAGGATTGAGTGGCTTCAGTACTGCTGCTGCTCGCATCCTCCATTGATAGACCGCTGAATTAGGGTTCGAACTTTTGGGGAATGAATTTTGAGTATGCACAAAGACTTATGTTCCCCTGCCCACAACCCGCACCGCTCCGGTAAGGAAATGGGTTATGATAATATATATTTTTTTTAATGATTTTTTTTTTTCTCTTTGTTTGTGCACTCTGTATGCTCTTCTTTCTCTTCTTTTTTACATCTTCTTTCTTCGGTACGATTTCTTCTCTAATTTTCTCGATTTCTTGTTCCTTTTTTTTATGATTTGTGAATTTCTTGTTATTGTGTGGAAGATTATCGGTGTATTTAAAAGATATTTGAAGATTTTTACTTCGATTTGTTAGTGGTAAGTGGCTAAAGTATTTTTTGTTTTTTTCACAGATATTGTTTTAGTTCTTATAATCTTGTTGTTTTTGTCTTTATTTGTTGAGTGACACTCATGTGCACAAGGTGCAACAATACTGTTATATTATATGAAGTGATACTGTTATATTAATATAACAGTATCACTTCATATAATATAACAGTATCACTCATATAATATAACAGTATTACTTCATATTAACAGTATCACTCATATAATATAACAGTATTACTTCATATAATATAACAGTATTGTTGTGCACAGATTTGGATTCGTGCACCTTGTGCACAAAAGTTTTTGCCTTATTTGTTCCTTATCTATTGATTTTATGTGGTTGTATGTGAATATTTAAATATCTAGGGTTTTTTTGATTTTGTATAATTTTCATTTATTTTCATATTTATTTGTTTCTTCTAAGTTTATGGAGTTTTTGGTTAGTTTGCATGTTTGTTTTTGTCAAATTTTTAGGGTTTTTCATGTTGTTTTTTGGTGATTGTTATATTCTAGAGTTTGCCTAGCGAATAAATTGTGTAATTTTGCATGTTGAAGAATTTTGTATTATGTTTTTATTCTAGTTAATACATAATCATGTTTTGTAATTTTAATTTATTTGTATTAGGAAAATGGATACAAGGAAAATTGCTGAAAGGAAGAGGAAAGAAAGATCTAAGGTACTTTGAAAATATGTTAAATGTGTTCTCCAAATTTGACAAAGATATTTTATTTTTTTGTTTTCTATATTTAATTAATTTTTTAATATCATGTTGTGGTTTACCATGTTATTTTCTTTTTTAGATTGGTATAAGATGAGTCCTGAGAGTTGAAATCTGTGCAACAATTGTTTTATCAGAAAATAATCGGTGGAGGAATATTGTGCTGGAAAAAATATTTGAATTTTATAAAAGCAAGCTTGAGTTGAAATTGAAGATATCCAAAGCAAATAAGAAGGAACCAACAGATAAAAATACGGGTTTGAACAAGAAAAAAATGGTGATTCAAAAGACATACATGCCGCGAACAAAAATAGCGGGGAAGTGATGAAACTTGAGACAATTAATGTTTTTTCTGTTCTATAGTATTTAGGAATTTGGTTACAAACAATGACAATGTTCTAATGTTTGGTAATTGAGTTGGAAACAATATAAACTTGTTTGTTTTATAGGTATTATACAGTAATAAAAAAGTATTAGCTAAATGCAATCGTTTAAGGTATTTGTTTTGTCTCTTTAGAGTATTAAAGTAAATAAATAAATAATTATACAAATCAAATATTATTGTTTTTGATACATGTTATTATTGGAAGTTAGTACTCGAGTTCAATCATGCATAGGTAATATGAATATAATATAAGGTATTGCATATTACCTTTAAGGTATTAGACAAATACCTATAAAATATCATATATTACTTATATATATACTTACATTTTAATGTATTGGATACATAATTTTAAGGTAACCTTAAAAGTATTACATGTATATCTTTAAGGTATCATATATTTAACAATTGCTATGTTAATTTAAGTTATATAGTTAATTTAAATGTATCAAAGTTGAAAGTTCAAAAACATAATTAATGGTATTGTTAAAGAATAAAATATAAGGAGATTAGTCAAATAATTATATATGCAAAGACACTAATGATTGCAATCTAAGGTATTACACTAATACCTTAAAGGTATTTACCTCTATGGTATTAGATAATTCCATATATATGAAAATATATCAAAACTACTAAACAATATAAAGATACACAGTCAAAAAAGTGTGAAACATAATACTTTATAATCTAGCATTTGGTAGCTTGAATACATAAATACTTTATAGGTATTACATATATTCTTTTCAGGTATTTATATTTGTTGTATTAGATACTTACAAATCTAAATATATTAAAACTGGTTAAACTATAAGAACATCGTTTGATAACTTAAAAGTATTCTGGAAATTATGCCTTCATCATCCAACTAAACTTCGTAGAAAAATCTTATTTGTTTGCTTGTTCTTCTTATAACATATCAATGACAGTTTGTGCATCTCCACCTTCTATTGCTTTCATTTTCAATTGATTCGCAAAATTCTCAAAGATTCTTATAGTAGATGAAACATAATTATGTACTCCGTAAAAGAATGGGACAAGTAACAACTAATGGAGCGCTTGCTTGAATTTTCTGCAATAATTTCATAAAATTAAAATTGAAACAAATAATCTATGAAGGTGCAAGAGAAAAATAAAGATGAAGAAAAAGAAATCATAAAACATGATTTTGTGATTCGAATAAAAAATCACACCCATGAAACCATAAGTCAAAGAAGAAGATCATATGAAGAAGATTGATGAGAAGAAGAAGAAGAGAATCCAGCGTGAAGAAGAGAAGAGAAGATAAAAGAAGAGAATACAAACTAGGGTTCAAGAAAGAAGAAGAGATGAGAAGAGAAGAGAATAAAAACTAGGGTTCAATGAAGAAGAAGAGATGAGACGATGAAAGCTACTTGGGTTGAAGGAAGAAGAAGGAGAGAATATAAAATGAAAACTGCGTGTTAGTGAGAAACTAGGGCAGAATATATATATATATTAGGATTTGAATCCGGACGGGTCGGGTTGGGGCACGAATAGGAGCACATAAGTGCTTCTCTTGAATCTGTGAACTAAAGTATTGGGGTCAAATTCAAAGAATTTGTTTATGATTTTTTTTAATTGTCACGTGTTGAAATTATAATTTTATAAATTCATGTTTTTCTTCTTCTTGTAATAAACCCTACTTGATATATTTACTCATGAGAAACACCAAGATAAATAAATTCTTACATCATCAACCTAATTGGCACATTTATACATTTTTTTATTTTTCTATTTAATGTCTAATAGCTAATTACCAACTCATAAAATTATAAATAATACCACTATAAAATAAAATAAACAGTTAGATTTCCTTACCAAGCAAGAGAAAATATCAGTAATTCCATCTCAATCATCAATCCAATGGGCCAGGCCCATAGATGTCAAAGGTTTTGGACCCCATCTTCTTAGGGCTGCAAGCCAAGTTGTTTTGAATTGAGAGTTTTTTCCATCACGTGATTCATCCATTTTCTTGTATATATCTCGTGTTTCCTTAATTCTGATAGGTTGTATGTCATTTTCTTGATTGGTTAATATGAAAATGGGAAGAATGGTGTCCTTTTTAGATTGAGATTGATTCTTTTATTGAAAAGATCGTTAATCTTACAATTAATGTTCTATAGATTTTATATTATATTTAGCACAATATTTATGTTAGATCCTTATTTATATTAGATCCTTTTACAAATATAATAACTTCATTAGATAGAGTCATGCAATCGTCTTCAAAGAAAACACATTTTTACCAAAAAAATCTTATTTCATTGGTTATAAATTTATTCCTCTCACTAAATTATATGGATTAAACGGTTCCACAAAACTCACACCCCATATTTAATGTCAATCAAATGTGTGACATGACATTAATTATGCTTAATTGAGAAAACCATCGTTTTACATATGACTTATAACCAGTTTATATAATTTAATGACAGACTTGATCGTGATTTGGAAACATAGGGGACCACACCATTCACCTATTGCAATTTTAAGTATAAGAAAATTATGTAATTTATGAGATATTTTATGTGTAACAAACGTTTACAACCTATAAATGTATTGCCAACTACTTTATGATTTCGAAATTTAAACTTTAAAATTTTTAATAATTGCTCCTCCATTTTAAAATTGTTGATCTTTTTTAAAAAATATATTATTTTTAGTTTATCCATCATGTTCTATTGTCATGAAGAGTTGATTAGTATTTTTTCGATTTTTACCTTTTCTAAGCAAACTTTTATTTGGTGTTATCTATTAATTATAATTATTAGGAGTAGGTCTTCTGTGTCCCTGGGACACCGTGTCCCCAACCCATCCTGTGGGCCCCACATTAATTTTAATTTTTTTTTTCGCTCAAGTTTTTTATTTATTTTCATGTATAGGTATCACATGTATATCTTCAAGACATTCAATTATCACATGTATACATTGAAAGTGCGCGGGCGGCGTGGGTGCGCCCGACGTGGTGGGTGCGCGCGCGGCGTGAGGGCAGGTATACATGGGATACCTGTGCGCAGGCGGTGTGGGCGCACGATTTGTGAGTTGCGTGCGGCGTGGGTGCATGGGCGCACGGTGAGCGCGCATGGGCGCTTGTTTTGTGAGGTTTTACAAGATTATCTTATAGGTATTACAAACATGAACTAAAAGTATCTGATACTTGAAGAGTATGTGTGGATACCTTTAGAGCAAATATGGAATACCTATTAGGTGCGCATGGACCTCGGGGCGGGTTGGGGACACGGATCTAAGATCCGTGTTCCGGGGACACAGAAATTTTTGCCAATTATTAGATATTGAATAATATAATTATGCATATTAAATGGTTTATTTACAAAGTATTTCGAAATTTATAAAGTAAATAACCTTTATATATTTTCTAAAAGAACCATAACCAATCACGGCAATGGGGTGATTTTTGGGTGGATTTGACCAAATGTAATCAGATCCCATCGATAAGAAAAAATTGGATTGATGTGATCTCATTCTCCAACTTGTCCAACTTTACTCTACCCACAATTAATAATCCGACAATTCATTTAATATGAACGAATAACAATTAAGAAAAAATAAGCTACAAGTAACTTTTTAAAATTTAATGATATACTTTTTGATAGACTTAATTCCAGTCTAATTAATTAGCTAGTTTAATTGGAATTTATCTTTTGGAGAAAAAAAAAAGAAAGTGGATTTTTCAAAAGGTGATGCAATATTCAAATTTAATGTTGGAAATTGGAAGAGAATGTTGGTTTTGACCAAACTTTGACCAATTTTTAATGTTGATTTCATTTTAAATAAATGGAAATAAGTTACTAAATCGGAATCTACGTTCCGTGTAGATGAATGTAGTGTATTTACTTTTGAATTTCCAATTTCGGGTGAATGAGAAATTAATACACAAAGTTGGCAACTTGGATCCTTCTTGTGAAAGAAAATGGAAAGAAGATGAACTTGTCCCACATTGGAAAATTGGTAGGAAAATGTTCACTTTATTAGTAGGAGCACATGTATAAGAAATAATCATGTGTGCTCCTTTATGGTGGAACCTAGTGTTATTTTTTGGACCTAGTTGGCTAAGCACACACGCACCATCCCATCCGAACCGCACGTGGAACCCGGGTTGGGTTCGGACCGGACCGAGTCGGGTCGGGTCATGGGCCGGGTCGGGTGTGACCAAGTAGTGTGGCCCTTGGGTGTGAAAGGGTGTGGCCAAATGGTGTGTCCCTTTTAAAGAGATGTGAACACACCTCTTGGGTCCAAGAGTGGTGTCCATTGTGGGAAGAGACACATCTCCTTACTCCTATAAATAGGAGGCCCCCTCATTTCATTCATTCCAATTCCAAAATACACTCAGAAATCAACGACATTAGTCATTGTCTAGAAAGTCCCGAGTATTGAGTAAAGTTCGCCGATAGCTTTTGGATTGTTGTGCTGTAATCCTTAAGCTCGAAGTCGTTGTATCTTGGAGGCACGCACCATCCCATCCGAACCGCACGTGGAACCCGGGTTGGGTTCGGACCGGACCGAGTCGGGTCGGGTCATGGACCGGGTCGGGTGTGACCAAGTAGTGTGACCCTTGGGTGTGAAAGGGTGTAGCCAAATGGTGTGTCCCTTTTAAAGAGATGTGAACACACCTCTTGGGTCCAAGAGTGGTGTCCATTGTGGGAAGAGACATATCTCCTTACTCCTATAAATAGGAGGCCCCCTCATTTCATTCATTCCAATTCCAAAATACACTCAGAAATCAACGACATTAGTCATTGTCTAGAAAGTCCCGAGTATTGAGTAAAGTTCGCCGATAGCTTTTGGATTGTTGTGCTGTAATCCTTAAGCTCGAAGTCGTTGTATCTTGGAGGCACGCACCATCCCATCTGAACCGCACGTGGAACCCGGGTTGGGTTCGGACCGGACCGAGTCGGGTCGGGTCATGGACCGGGTCGGGTGTGACCAAGTAGTGTGACCCTTGGGTGTGAAAGGGTGTAGCCAAATGGTGTGTCCCTTTTAAAGAGATGTGAACACACCTCTTGGGTCCAAGAGTGGTGTCCATTGTGGGAAGAGACATATCTCCTTACTCCTATAAATAGGAGGCCCCCTCATTTCATTCATTCCAATTCCAAAATACACTCAGAAATCAACGACATTAGTCATTGTCTAGAAAGTCCCGAGTATTGAGTAAAGTTCGCCGATAGCTTTTGGATTGTTGTGCTGTAATCCTTAAGCTCGAAGTCGTTGTATCTTGGAGACGATTGCCGTTAACCGTGAGCACTTGGATAATTGTTCTGTAATCCTTAAGCTCGAAGTCGTCACGATTGCCGTTAACCGTGAGCATTTGGATACGGGGCAATATCGTCTTACGGAGAAAGAGCCTAGCTCTTGCCTCGACTTAACCCCTTGTGCTGTAATCCTTAAGCTCGAAGTCGTTGTATCTTGGAGACAATTGCCGTTAACCGTGAGCACTTGGATAATTGTTTTGCTGTAATCCTTAAGCTCGAAGTCGTCACGATTGCCGTTAACCGTGAGCATTTGGATACGGGGCAATATCGTCTTACGGAGAAAGAGCCTAGCTCTTATCTCGACTTAACCCCATAACTGTGCATTTTTTCAATACGCCTAACCACTTATTTTCCAACATTTAAACCCCACGTTATTTGAATTAATATGTCAAATTCTCATTCCCTTTAGCCGTGGCTTCAAAAAATTAAATTTGTTTTTAATTAATTTACTGTCGTTTTCTTTTTATTATCAAGAGAAGAGTTAAAAGACAGTTTTTTCCAATTCTACCCCCGTTTTTTTTTTTTTTTTGGGGGAGGGGTGATTACATTAGAATACTTCGTTAAATATCATTCGTTAAAAATATTAATGTTTAATTCATACTTCAACATTCATTGCTATGACAAAGTCAAAAGTAGATTAATATTCATCATAGTGATAGTCTTTGATCTTCTCACGTTAATTAAGGCAATAGTATTATTGACTTTAATTCTTGCAAACAATACTTCTAAATATGGCATCTATATAGTCAACATAAACGAGAGTGATGTATACACATATTACTAAAATAATTACATGACTGAGTGTTTTTACATGACATTGGATATAATTAGATGAGATGAAATTTCATCATCCATAACTCAAAGTGGATCTTTATTTTATAAAATTCTTATTTTTGGAACGATAGATTTCACAAGAAAATCTTTTTAAACGTATATATCTACTAAGCCACATAATAAGTACTAGTGTAGTTGATGATTATTAGTTTTGATCCAACCATGTCGAATCTGAAGTAGAACTTTTCCAAAAATGCAATAATCTATACGAAGAAATAAAAAGGAAAAAAGAAAAGAAAACCCTAATTAAAAAAGGCATGAGAAGATGAACATTATGAGGCTGCAATTTTCTCAAAAAGGCCCAACCTATTATCAGCCAGCCTAGAATTGTGAACGGATTTTTTGTATTCAAACCATGTAAACTCCTTGTACAAGCTGTCTTCTCCTTCCATTAATGAAGGCAATGGAGCTATCTTTTCTCTCAATGGTGGTCCTCCGAAATAAATCATTGAAACCCTCGATTCGGGACTATTGGCCACCACTCTATGTCGTATGCTCTTAAACCTTCCGTTCGTCATCACCTGTTTCATACCAAGTCATATACTCATCACTAATGTTTGAAAATTAATGCTTTAATTTGTGTTGATACATTCCTTTATTCATTCAATTTTAATCATTCTCAATAAATATCAGATATTGTATGCATGAAAGAAGTCAATTTAGAAGGGGAGAGGTAATGGGCTCTTTGTCCCACCTCCAACCATAAATAATTCCTAGTCAAATCTAGTAAACTTTCACATCATGGCAACAAGCATGGAAAATTCTACTGCAAGTACCATCAAATATCTAATATATTTTATTGACTTTCAAATAAAATAATTACACTTATTTTCCCAAGATATTGTATGTATGTCTGATTTAATACATAGCATATATACAAAGTTGATGTCATAATTATATACAAAGCATAACAAAAGAGAGTAAAAAAGTTCAAACTTGAATTACAATATTCTCGAATTAATCATATTTACTCAACTATTTCACCAATATACATTAAAACGAAACACACCATTTTTGAAATACGAAACTCCCCAAATACTTAAATAACAATTTAAAAAAAAAAAATCGAAACCTTGAATTAGACAAATAATGAGGAAAATTTGGAATGATAAGTGATAAGTAGAGAAGAAGTAAAGAGTAGAAAAGGCAGTTGAAAAGAAAGAAGAAATAAACGGCGGGAAAGTGGTTGTACCTGCAAGGAGTCACCAACATTAATGAAGAAGGAATATTGATCCGGTGGAATCGATATCCACTTCCCATCCTTGGGCGAGATTTGGAGCCCCGATGTATTGTTCGATCTCAGAACCGATATTATCTGCGGGTCCGTGTGCTCTCCGAATCCGATCAAATTCCGGCCACCGGATTCCTCCACCTCCGGCCGCGGCGGATAGTGATTCACCCGGAAAACAGAGTCACTCTGCTCGTCCATCAGCAGCTTACTGAACACATTCCTCTCTTCGATCTTCAATCCATCTGCTAACATTTCCAGAATCTCACACGCCATTTTCTTCACCGCCGATAAGTAATCATTCACCGCGCAACTGAAATAAAAAAATGTCAGAGGTTATGGAAAACGGAAAAATTAACGGAATCTGTTGTTATGTGTAACTGACCGGAATTTCTCAGCGGCTTCGCCGAAAATGGAGGAGAACTTGTGGTAATCAGAATGAGTGTGGGTGGTTAAGAGGAGGTATTCGACCCAACCGACGTCGCCATTGCGGCCAATTTTGTTGCTGCCGTAGCCGAAGGGGTCGGGTGGTCCTGCTTTTTGCTTGTCGGGGAGGGGAAGGGAGAAGAACTTGACGGCTTCGGATTCCAATTCGGACATGAATTGGAAGGGGACGCCATGGTTGATGATTTTGAAGAATCCGACTTCTTCGCAGGCTTTGACGAGCTGGGATTGGGCGTCGGGTTTGGAGAGGTCAATGAGTGGGAATAATGTGGTGGCGATGGACAACTGTTCGATTAGAACCACCATTGAGCTTGTGTTGGTGGAGATGAGATATTTGAGTTTATGGGCTCAAGAGCTGCTTCGCTATTTATAGGAGTTTTTCTGTGTGTATGTGTTGCAAGGGTGGTCTGGTCGTGCTGTATTTTGAGATTTAAATGTATTTGATAATTTTTTTTTTCTTCTTTTTTATAAATTTTATAAGGTAGAATTATAGTTAAAAATGTTACTCACGTTTGGAATCTTAGAAAAAGTAAATATTTTTGTCGAGAATTATAGAAAAAGTAGGATAATGTTTTATAATTTACAAAATACCCTGACATCCCATGACAAACAAGATTGAGAGTTTGCTCATCTTAAATCCGAATTGAGCACATCTTAATCCAAACATACTCTTATGATTTTCTAGATGTTATGTAATTTTTATATACATAGACATGAACAAACATATATATATATATATATATACATACTATTTATATAAAAATAATATGAATTGTCAAATGTATCTTTATCAAAAATTATTATTTAAGACTATAATAGTAATTTAGGATTTTATATTGAAATAATTTTATATTAGAATCTTAATTCAAAATCTTAAAAAATCCTATTATAATTAGAACTCCAATATAAGGTATTTGTATTATTATTTTTCCTTAATTTGAATTTATTTTCACGTGCAACACACATGATCTAAAGTTAGTATATATAAAGATATGGTTGTATGTTATGCTTAGAAATTGAAATATACAATAGTGCGAAAAAGAAAATCATTTTATATTAGTCCTGGTGCTAGTTATCTCAATTGAAATGTCAATTTGAATTAATCATGGTAGTTTTTACAGGGGAATACATAATCATTAGTGGAAATTACTACTTAGGGTAAATGGTTTATTGGAAATTGATTATGAAACATATGCTGCTCCTACAATTACTTTATCCATTTTGTAGGTTTGATCAAGTGGAGTACAAGGATAAAGTGAGCATTATAGAATTGAGGAGATATCTTATAGGGAACATTGTGTAGAAAAATGGTTAGTCTAGGAGTTCATGTAGAGCCTAGGTTTAGGTTTCACTTTTACTCGACATATGTATAAAAAAATTTGAAATTGCAGATCTTCGTATGGTTTGGATGCAATGCACTTGATCAATAATGTATAATACTATTGGCAAGGGCCTTGGAATGAACAAGGAGAGTGACAGTGGGTACTGGTTTTCTTTGCCTATGTCACTAGGACATGAAACATATTCCGCCAATCTATACTTTTCTCATTTCATTTCCCTCTATTATAACTGTTAAATTTCCCATTAATACTGTATTTATTATAGATCTCCATATATATGTATACACTAGTTTATGTAATAAACGCCAACAATCCATTGATGATGGACAATGATTGGTCATAAGGTATAAAAAACCTTACTTTATAGACTGTTGATGAAATCTCGAGTCTGAAAACCTAATTTAAGTGCTTTGGATTGTCTATTGCAATATATGTTCAATTTTTTATTTTAATAACAATAATATATGTCAAATATAAAAAAACATTCTGTCGATTTTAAAATTGAAATATGAGTAAAACATTAATAAAGATCTAAAGTACTAAATTAATGTATTGAAAACCTTATTGATTCTCAAATGCAATAATATATGTCCATTTATTTATTAATTTTAATACGGTCTTTAATATATATTATCCATATAGATTTTTTTTGAAATAAATATATTATCCATATAGATAAGTATTGTAATATCATAACAACTAATTGATGAAACACTAATTAATTACCACGAATATCATAAGAACTAAAAGTTAGGATGGCAGGATCAAAAGTTGGAATTCGTCCATCATCATCAGTCTAATTTTAGCATGCGGTCTTATCAATCCCTGTGTACGCAAATGAATATCTAAATAAGGATAATTATGAGCAAATATATTTTCTTACGATACAAAAATTTATTATTTATATTTTAATTTTATGTTGATTTTCGAAATTCAAGCATTACATTAATGATTCAGTTAGAAAGTTGAATGTCTCTCCAACAATACAAAACTTGCTGGCTATTTGCAGCATGGGCGTGACGCATCCATAACGATCATTAAAAAATAGAGTATAAATAAGAGATCTAAAGTAACAATTAATATATAAAATATCAACCTTTTAAGCGATAATATTAATAAATTTTTATAACAACATAATGCGGGACAGTGACATCGTAAATCATTTAAGATGCAAAATTAATGTTATATAAATTTTACATAAATTAATAGATCGGTGCCTTTTTTATAGGAACACAATACACAAAAGAAAGGGATCACCACCTACCATATATAGAGCAAAACCATGACAGTTTTTTAACAATATTAGTTTCAAACAGCTCCTCATGATTAAAAATTGAATTTTAACCTATAATTAAGTAATATAAAAAATTTAATTGTCATGATAATAATTTTGACAAGATAAATAGAATAATTAATACGTTTATTAATACATTGTATATAATGAATCTAATAATTAATTTCTCCGACACTGTTACCAAAATAAGTAAATGTTTTATTAGAGCCCATCAGCCCATCAACTCATGAGCTGATCTGTAGTTAGTTAGGTTCATGTACCATCGACTTTGCAATTTATGTAGAATGATAATTTGACTAGAGATTAGAATATATGATCCTACCGATAACGATTGACAAAAACATGAGAATATTTGAGTTAGAGGTCCATTTTCTCAATCCCCATCACCTCCCCCTTCACTTTCAAAACCATAAATAATTCATTTTTTTGGTAATTGTAGTTGCTTTCTATAAATCTGAATGTACCATATTTACAAATTTTTTTTTTTCCAATTTTACTAATGAAAGATAAATCTTCTAAAATTGTACCTATAAAATACGTACGACCGGCCAATTCCATTGTTTTCAAGCATAAATATAAATAACGATTCTAATCTGAATTCTATATCTTACAATCATGTGTTTCATTTGTGTATCAATATAAAAAACAACTTAGTTTTAATAGTTAATTGAAATAATTAATTAAAACACATGATAATTTTGATTAAAAAAATACACATATAAGATACAAAATTGTAGAATAGATGAGTATTGTTGAATAATGGAATCTCATTCTAACAAAGACTTGTTGTGATTTTGGAGGTTGTAGCCATGGGAGATGCAGGAACCAAGAACTCCCTCATTTTCCACCCAACTCTATGATCTTTTATAGCGTTTGGTTTTTCAAACGACTGATTGTTTTTCTTCGACCCACAACCATTAATGTTTGACATGACATTCTAGCAAATTCCTTTTTTTTTTTTTTTAAATATGATTGGACCATTGTTAAATAATAATATCTCAACTGTGGAATTTGATTGGTGGGACAAAGAAATACATGGACTGTTATTATTTATTATTTTATTCAAATACTGAGAAAAATAGAAGATTCTACAATTTATACTCGGTACTCGGTAGTCACTCGTTTCTAATTAGCAAAAGAATCTATCTTTTTATTTATTTTCATCTAAAATACTAATTTATTTAATAAAAGAGCTAACAAGATTTTTATTTTAAATTTATATCAAACAAAGAGTATTTTTATCTCAAAATGGATAAAATAAATTCCAATTCCAAACATAAATGTACAATATACTTTTTAAAGTACTGATAGATTAGCCATGTATTTTAATAAAGGGTGATGCTCATCCGTCAAAAATACTAAACATATCCTAGAATATGAATTTTTATATCTTTATTTATTTTTTTAAAATTGGGATGCATTTAGTATTTATGGGTATGTATAGTCTCACCATTTAAATAAATTAACTAACTAAAGTCTAACATTTTTTTAATCATTTTATTTTTCAAACTTGTAATATAATATTGATTGTCACCTAAGTTTGTATTTTGTAATAAATCGGTATTCTTAATAAAAATTAAAGGTTAGACATTAATTTGTATCGAAAATACTAATATCAGTAACTATATTGATTATATAGGGGGTCGGATATCAATTTATGTGTTGTAACTTGTAACTGAATAATAAAAATCTATTTTGAATGTCAATTATAAAAAATACAAAAATAAATAACGAAAAATGTAATTCAGCCACAAAATTTCGATAAGTAAGAGGAGTCAACATCGTGGCGCTGACTCGTCAGCCCACATTTCGTAGATCACTAGGATCTGTGGGACCACTTTTGCAGTCAGAACTCTTTTCAAAAGCCCATTTAATTTCTTAGAATTATGCCAAATTTCTTTTGTCCGAAAATACTAGCTTCATAACAGAAAGTTTGTATTTTTAATTTCTAAGTTATATTTTGAAGATACAATGTGATTTTTATAAGAAAGATGTGCCAAAAACATTTTTGTTAGTTGCGAAATTGAAGAGGTAAAAAGGAAAAAAAGAAAAGAAAAAACTTTTGGAAAATTGAAAATGAGATTGAAAAAATAAAACCAAAAAGGAACTTAAAATCCATAATTCATATTCTCCTTTGTTTATATTTGACGTTATTCGTATTGGTATCTATGATCTAAAAGAGAATTTTGGTTCGATTTATATACTGTAATATCATGAATTATATGATCAAATTTAACCAAATTTAAAAAATAATATGATCGATACGAGAACAAACTTTTAACATTTTTCAAGGGTAAATGTGAGAAGGTATTATTAGTCTGTCGGTGATTACATTTACATGAAATATTTTGTTGGTGTTAAGCATAGCAAGTTGGTATGGGGGACTGAAAAAGGAGTATAGTTACTTCACCCCTTTTGTTTTGTATTACCATAGCCAGCTTGCTCCAAGCCCACCACATTCTCTCAACCATATATACACTATTTCAGTACTGACTGAAAATCAGTGACATTGTGTACAACCACTCTCCTCCTTCCTAAAGATTAGGAACTCAACTAATAATATTACAATTAATTTGCAAGATTAAGTATGATGGGATTATTCAAAGATTGCATTGCATTTAAATTCAATTTTTTTTTTCTTTTAGCAAGTACTTGATTGATGAACGATTAAGAAAGTTTGATCTATATAGAAGATAATGTTTGGTTTCTTAAAAAAAAAAAAAAAAAAAATATATATATATATATATATATATATATATTTACACACCACGTGTGTTTTGACATGATTATTATATTGTCACAACATAAAATTAAATAGAAAATGCAATATGAGATTAACTTAAACTGCATAATTTGTGCATTAGGTTAATAAGTTCTAAACATATTAAGCCTTTTTTTTTTCTTTAATGTTTCAAGTTGACATTACTGTCCTCGTGCAACAGCAACATTAACTCAAATACATGTGAAAGCCACGTATATCTTCTCCACACCAATCAATTATATGTATACTTACCTCTTATTTAATTTCATCAACTATATATAGTAGATTTTTTTTTAAAGGATATAATATAGCGGTACTACATGTGCCCTACTGCTGACATGAAAACAAGTACTAATATTATTCAATGACGTGAAACAATAATTTATACATCAAAATCAAAGATCTTGAGCCATTATGAGTCCACGATTCACAAATATATATAGCTGTATAATTAAGATAGATAAATGTGGGGAATTTTTGCTCGTACCACATGTCTTTGTCATATAAATGGGATTGAAAATGTAATTGAGGTATTATTTTGAAAATGATTGATGTTATGAGTTCCTTTTGGCCCCAATTCTAGAATTCCTCTATCAATAATTGAACATCGATCTATCCATAACTCCTAGTTTTCCGGACTTGTAGGTCCGAGTGAAACCATCTGAGCTTTTCATTGTAAAATAATGTTTCATCTCGTATTTAATTTATTACAAGACACTCATTAACTGTAAAATTCTTCCCCTATAATAGAGCAAATAATACATGTTTATAAGTATATTGAATTAAAAGGAGTTGGAAGTATGTTATTACAAAAGAGAATCCAAGTCAAGTGGGTATTAAAACGGTCCATTTTGTATGACATGTTTGCAGTGAAAGCAATTTGTCAAGAATGCATAGATAAGGTGGTCTTACTTGGTTGTTACAAAAAAATGAGGCAATACTAGCTTTGGGATGGGGTGGGGTGGGGTTAGGTTCTAGACTGATGAAGACTTAACTCAAACTTGCATAAAGAACATGTTTACCAAGGAAAAAAGCATACTGTTCATTTGATGTATAGATCTCATTAATGCAAATTTTCTATATATTATTGTTCTGTTGTCTTCATGCACACAGAAATCTCTTTTCCGAGCTCTATTTCATATAATTCGAGTGTTGCATAAATGCACTGATGCCATGCTATTCTAGTTTAATTAATTTTCATTCAATTCTCAATCTTTTCATGATTAATTAATAAGAGATTCTTAGAAAAAAATTGGTTTTTAATGTATGTTCTTTTTATGTTGACAGGCAGATTTGTAGTTGAATTAATCCAATGTAGTTTTTAACCTTAAAAAGAGAAACAAAACTACTGGTTGAAGAATATGAGATTCCCACCACATTGAATTGAACAATGGGATGAAAGGTTCCTCAAAATAAGTGACCCAGCATAATTTGAAGGTCCCTAATCAATTAGACAGTCAACTGTGGTCTGAAATGACTGCAAACTGATATTTCAATAATTTTGATTCTATATATGTGGGGGGAAATCATTTAGGAAAAAATTAATCAAAAAAACTCATCTTTCAATTGTTATCATGGCATGTGAGCTGTATGGTACTGAAATGTGGTTAACAAAGAAAGGAGTTGAGATTTTAATAAAATGCCGAATATTGGATCTTAATTAATATTTTTATTATTATGACTACTGAAGAATATAGATATTAAATTAATACCACTCACATAATAATTATAATTTTTAAAGAAAAAGATATATGTATTTAAATATTTAATTTTATTACAGAGCATGTATTTTTATTTTTTCAAAGTAAAACAAACAATGCCTAAATTTCTTAGCTAGCTAACCCGACCATTAATATACACAACCTTTAACTAGACTACATTCACAAAATAAATAAGATGTTATAGTATGTAAAACACACCAATGATGTAAACAGAAAGTTCACTCTTCTCAATGCATGCTTGGGTTTGAATTTTTTTTTTTTGATGAACAATGAATTTGAAAGTTCAACATACTAGGATCATTTGTTTGGAACTTAGAATAATCTTATAAAATATAATTCCTTCAAAATTAAAATTTAAAAAACTATCAAAATTATGTTGATGAAATATTAGTCAACGCTGATGTTTATTAAACCAAATTTGGAGTGGAGCAGAGGCACCACATAACTATCAACTAATTTGCTCTAGGGCATCCCCAATGGGGAGGTAGAGGATGACATGGAGGGAAGATAAAAACCTTGGGAATGGGTTTAGGTTGTTGGGAGATGGGGGTTTAGGTAGAGGTGGTGAAAATGGGTAGAGAAATCTCTACCCAGGAAGAAGAGAAAAAAGTGGGCCAACTTGTGGGCCATGTCTGAATTTCCTTTTTTTTTTTAATTATTTTGTTTTTTTTTTTTGAATTAGCCGTTCCTTTTGCACTACCTTTTCTTTATTTTTTTAAATTATTTTACTTTTTTTGTTTAAATTGCCCGTACTTTCTTTTATTTTATTTAAATAAATATTAAATGAGGTGATTGAAATAATATTATAGCCGTTGTATCAACGGCTATTTTTTTATTTGTTTTTCAAAATTTGTTTTTATTATTTGAAATGTGTACGAAATATATTAAATTATATGATATTCCAAATTATTAAAAAAATATATGATATACTTAAAATAAGTTACCCCCAAATACCCAAATATATATCAGATATATTTACAAATAAACATCTCAACAGCAAAAATCTTAAAAATCTCAATAGGGTTTTGTTCGTTAAACCCTAGAAAATAAGGGTTTAACGAACAATACCCTATTGTTCGTTAAACCCTAAAAATTATAGGGTTTAACGAACAATAGGGCATTGTTCGTTAAACCCTAAAAATTATAGCGTTTAACGAACAATAGGGTATTGTTCGTTAAACCCTTATTTTCTAGGATTTAACGAACAAAATTCTATTGTTCGTTAAACCCTATAATTTTTAGAGTTTAACGAACAATAGGGTATTGTTCGTTAAACCCTAAAAATTATAGGGTTTAACGAACAAAACTCTCTTTAATTGCATATTGTTCGTTAACAAAACTCTCGTTAAACCCACAGTATAATTACCTGCATATTGTTCGTTAAACCCATGCATATTGTTCGTTAAACCCATGCATAGTCTCCACTTTTCTTCGTTAATTGCATGCATATCCACTTTTGT
Organism: Scutellaria galericulata; assembly: GCA_946896805.1. Lineage (NCBI taxonomy): Eukaryota > Viridiplantae > Streptophyta > Magnoliopsida > Lamiales > Lamiaceae > Scutellaria > Scutellaria galericulata. The sequence goes on from OX335785.1 coordinate 24,980,522, forward strand.
TTGTTAAATGTTAATTGCATGCATATCCACTTTTGTTCGTTAAATGTTAATTGCATGCATATCCTAATTGCATGTATCATATCCACTTTTTTATATGTTAAAATAATAGTATGATTTTTTTTATATATTTTATTATTTTTGAATATTGTTATAAGGTTAGCTGATTTATACAAGTCAACAATATTCCATGGTTAGCTCACAATTAGTATGTTAAAATAATAGTATGATTTTTTTAATATATTTTATTATTTTTAAATATTTCTTTGTCTTTTGCTACAATCGGGCGCATGGCATGCCCAATAAACATGGTCTTAGAAAAATAGTCGTTGGAAAATTAGCCGTTGCAAAAACTAGCCGTTGCAAATCACATTATATATTCTAGTTGCTCACATTCAGAATTACAACTACAAAAATTATTTGTCTCCTCTTCACTCATTCTCATTTATATTTCAAAATTATCGAATATGTCTTCATCTTCGCACTCATTCTCCGATGAAAGCGACAGTGACAGTCTCATCGAATTCATAATGGATGACACATCCGAGAAAGAGTATTTGGCTTTACTACAACAACAACGAGCACTACTCAACGTACCACAGAGTTCTTCTGGTGTAACCAAAAAACGAAGAACATATATAGAACGAGATCGTGAGGGTGGACACGCTAGGCTTTTCAGTGATTACTTCTCTGAAAATCCAACATTCGGCAATGATGTGTTTCGACGACGATTTCGAATGGATAGAGATTTATTTTTGCGCATTGTTAATGCATTGGAGTCTCACGATGAATATTTTCATTGGAGGTTCGATGCGGCTGGAAGAAAAGGTTTCTCACCACTACAGAAATGCACTGTGGCCATACGCCAACTAGCATATGGTGGACCTGCCGATCATTACGATGAGTACTTACGAGTTGCAGAAACAACTGCCATTGAATGTTTATTTAATTTTTGCCGATGTGTGATTGAAGTTTTTGGCGAATATTACTTGAGAAAGCCTACTGCTTCTGACTGTCAACACTTGTTACAAATGCATGAAATGAGGCATGGTTTTCCCGGGATGTTGGGCAGCCTTGATTGTATGCATTGGGAATGGAAGAATTGTCCAGTCGCCTGGAAAGGTCACTTTACAAGAGGTGATCACGGCGTCCCAACAATTATGCTTGAAGCGGTTGCGTCCGCAAATTTATGGATATGGCATGCTTATTTTGGAGTTGCAGGGTCAAATAACGATATTAACGTGCTCAACCAGTCTGATTTATTCAATGATGTTTTACAAGGACGGGCTCCACCTGTTAATTTTACAATAAATGGTACGCAATATAAGCAAGGATACTATCTTACAGATGGAATCTATCCGGAGTGGGCAACCTTTGTCAAGAGCTTTCAATGTCCTCAAGATCCAAAGAGAATGAAGTTCAAGCAAATGCAGGAGGCAGCTAGAAAGGATGTCGAACGGGCTTTTGGAGTGCTTCAAGCTCGTTGGGCAATGATTAAAGGTCCAAGTCGTTTCTGGTACAAGAATAATTTGAACGATATCATGTATGCTTACATTATTTTACACAACATGATAGTCGAAAACGAAGGAGATTCAGCATCCGATTGGTCTGATGACACTACAACGGCCGACAATGCTCCACAAGTAATTCAAGGTCCCGTTAGAGCATTCGACGAGTACCTCATGAGGAATTCTCAACTACATGATAGAGAGAAACATCATCAACTTCGAGCCGATTTGATTGAGCACATTTGGGCACGATTTGACAATAATTAGCTAAATATTAATTTAGCTTTCGACTTATATTTGGTAATTTTATAATTTTTTTATTAATGTATTGTTCTCTTTTTTTGCTCATTACTGTATTACGCATTTTATTTGTTTCCAATAAATTTGATAATTTAATTTAATAGTTTACTAAATTGAATAAATATTTAAAATTTTAAAAATTATTTGAATCAATTAAATTATTATGAATTTTTATTTATTATAGAATAAAATTATAAATAGAGATGATAGATTAATAAAAATATAATAGATATAGGAGTGATTTGAGAATGGGACCCATGAATAGTTATTTTTTAGGTAGAATAGTTGGTGAGGTATTTATTTAAAGGTAGAGGTTTTTTTACTTTTGAGGTGGCAGTGATGTGGCACAGAAAAACCTTATTTTTGGGTTTATCCATTGGAGATGCCCTAAGGACATCCCCAATGGGGAGGTAGAGGATGACATGGAGGGAAGATAAAAACCTTGGGAATGAGTTTAGGTTGTTGGGAGATGGGGGTTTAGGTAGAGGTGGTGAAAATGGGTAGAGAAATCTCTACCCAGGAAGAAGAGTGTTAAAGCTGTCGGTCTGTCAAATCAGGGTATTATTTGAGTAGTTTCAAGTACAAAGTCACAAGTGACTAATGCCTAATTTTTTCGTATTATGAGAGAGGATTTGACGGAACCATATGATTTGTTATTCATTTGTGGGACAATTTTTTGAGTATCTAAAAAGGTATGTACTATGTTCTGGACAATATTTAGTAAAAAATTGAAATATTATAGTGTCTTACGAGAGAATGATCAGTTGAAGAAGAGAATGATTTAATAACACAAAACAAGTAAAAGTTATAGTTCATTTGTTAGTTCTTGCCTCTATGAATATTTTTATCCGTAATTCTTAGAAAAGAAAAAAAGAAAAAAAATGGCGCATTAATTGTTATGTATCATTATGATTTTGACAACATATTTTTCCTTGAAATTTAGAGAAGTTTGGAGAAAAAAACACCATAAAAGTCTATTTTAAAGGTTGATTTTAATATAAAGGATTTCTAAGTTTAATAATAAATTTCTAGAAATATATTTTAAAATTTTAAACAGTGAAAACAGGAAAAAAAAAAAAACCAAATGCTAACAAAATGAAAGCCTACTATACTTCTTCTTCTTCTTTTTTTTTTTTTTGGGAATTATAGGCCCATCAGATATGGACCGTTAATTATATACCTTACCTCCTTTGTTAAAGCCTTAAATAGGTGGGGTTCATCTCTTATCCCTATTAATAATTTGTAAAACTGTGTTTTTTATTTTATTAAGCGTATTTTTCATTAAAAAAAGAGAGATTTTTTTTTTTTGATGATGTTTGAAGTTTAAACTTAATTTAATTACATATTTTTTTTTGTTAACAAAAAACACAAACTATGTAAAGTCTAATAACAATCTAAATAATATGGAATGATAATAAGCTAATAATATGTATGTGCATGTGTTCGTGTAATGTACTGATTGAATAAATAATATAGAAAATTCAAAAAAATCAAAAACCTCGAGCGGAAGGGAAAATTGACTTTGCAGTTGAAAAAGGAAATCAACATTCAGCTTTGCAGGCCCACTGAATGCTTAAGCAGATTTAGCAGACTAAAATTTGAAAAATTATAATTATTGGATTAAAATAAAATTGTACGTGAACAAAAGATTAAGAATCTAAGAAGACAAAGTTAATTAGAAGGTCGACAACCTATTTTTCCCTTATATTGTGAAAAGTTATTTTCGGTGGATGTCAGAAGTGAAGATAATTATATTAATATATTATGATTTTTTTTCTTCTAAAATCCTCAAACTTAGATCCCAATGTAAGGATTGGATCGAGACTAATTAATTTGAAGTCTCATCTGGATGGCGAAATTCTAGAACAAACACACGCGAAAAGATTATTAAAACGTTTTATATCGCACATAGTATTTATAATCATAACATAATAATACATGTTATATCATTATTCTATATGTTCGAAAAATTAAATCAAGTTTGGAGATCGAAAGAGCTAGATTCAAGTAGATATATATCGGGCTGGATACATGAAAATGATTTAAAGGTCTATGCAAATATATATTGTCTTGCAATTTTGTCAATATTGTGACAGCTAGGGGTGAGTACGGCTTGGTTCGGCTCGGTTATAAGCCAAAACCGAACCGAATTAATCGGTTTTTCGATTTTCACAAACCGTACCTGTCCGGGTTTAGACGGTTCGGTTTTTCGGTTTTCATATTCGATTTTTCGGGTTTTCGGTTCGTGTATCATACTAGTAAATAAATTTGAAATTCATCATCAATCAAGATATTAAAATGGGAATTGGGAAATTGGGTGGGAATTGGGAAAATATCAAAATAATATATATATATATATATATATATATATATATATCAAAATGTTAGATAGTTAGAAACATAACTTATTTTTTTAAAAAATATATATAATATAATTTATCTCAATTAAATAAAATAAATAAATAAATAAATATATATATAATATAATTCGGTTCGGTTTTTTTGGCACGGTATGTAGCCAAGAAATCGAACACGTACCAAAAAAATCGGTTTTTTAAAAATAGCAAACCGTACCGGTTTTTCGGTTTCGGTTCTTTTTTTTTTTCGGCCCGGTTTTTTCGGGTTTTCGGTTTCGTTTCGTATTTTTCGGTTTTTTTGCTCACCCCTAGTGACAACAAAGTTGTCATTTTACTTCTGAATTAGTTATACATTCCTACCTAATATAAGTTTATTTTATGTGGATATATTTTTTTTAATGATATTAACAGTACTTTATTTTCATCTTCCAACATTCTTTTTTTGACGTTTTATACATACAAGTTAAAAAACATAAAATATGGTCAATTATGTGGTTGGCTGAAAAATGTGTTCAAAGTGACTTTAGTAATGCTTACCATGTATTCAAAGAGGGGTAGCTAGGTTTTAAATTTTAATTTCACTTAACCTGAAATTGCCTTTTGAAATATCGCCAACAATATTCTACTTTAAAAATAATAATTTTTACTATCTTAAGATTCGAATCCTAATTATTGACTTCCAACATAATTAACAATCCTCATTTATCATTCATTTATGACCCGAGGTTTAATATATCATAATTGATAGGCAAAGGTCTGTTTGCGCACTCCAAATCCTTATTTTTAAATAATGTTTTTAGTTCTGATTTTTATTTATTTTTAATATTTTATATATATATATATATATATATATATATATATATATATATATATATATATATATTGAAAGCACGAGATTCTAGATGGGTGTACAGTGCAAGTACGAGAAATTAATCTCTCTAGAAGGACGCGAGAAATTACATATTTAATTTTCTGTTCTTTTTGGTGAATTAAGGTGAACAACTTTGACAATTTGTTAATGGTGATTACTAATTGGCTATATCTTAATTCAACAGAGAATTAGGGTAGGTGACAAAATAAAAAATAATAAGAATATTATGTTCAATTTAATTTCACAAAAAAAAAAAAGGATGAAATTTAAATTTATAACTTAATCAAGTATAAGATCTATGTTCAATATTTTTTTTTATATATTTTCAAAACTAAATTGATAAATCAAATATAAATGAGCTAAATAAATATTACTTTCTATAGAAACTAAACGATAATTCGGAGCATTCAGAAAATGAAAATATAAATATGAAAAGGAATATCGAGTATATAACAATGGTTTAGTCAGCATTTTGCAAAGTATGGGGGTAAAATGGGAAATCCATACATTTGTTTGGCCTAAATCCCACTATAAAAGCAAGGTTTTTGCATGCAACAATACCAGGATTAATTGAAAAGATAGACTCATTGTTAGAGAGATAAGATCAATTAGCAAAAATGGCGAAAAAGTCAGTTCCAATTATCGACATGCAAGATTTGTCCAATGTAGCCTCGAAAGTAGTGAAAGCCTGCGAAGAATGGGGGTGTTTCAGAATAGTTAACCATGGCGTTCCAATCGAACTCATGTCGGAAATGAAGACTGTAACAAGATCTCTCATGGATCTTCCCATGGAAATCAAGCTAAAAAATTCTCATCCAGAGCCAGGCAAAGGCTACACCCCACCCAACATGGCCAGTCCCTATTTCGATAGCCTCAGTTTATACGACATTGCTTCGCCTCTAGCTGTCCATGATTTCTGCTCTCAGATCGATTCCTCTCCTTATCAAAGGTCAACACCTTTTCACTTTTTATATAATTAATCTTGTTGCTTATTGTCGTGTTTGTGATGCAGGGAGGTATTGAACAAGTATGCTTTTGCTCTCTATGATCTGGCAAAGGTGTTAGGAAGTATGTTGATGGAGGGTTTGGGTTTATCTGGTGAGATTTTCAAGGACTGGCCATGCCAGTTGAAGATGAACAAGTACAATTATGGGCCTGAAACTGTGGGATTAACAGGTGCAGTTTTGCACTCTGATCCTGGATTTCTTACAATACTGCAAGATGATGAGATTGTGAATGGTCTTGAGGCGGTTGACAGGATTACTGGACAATTTGTTTCAGTTGATCCCATCCCAGGATCTCTTGTTGTCAATGTTGGAGACGTAGCTATGGTAGATCCTCTATTTCTTGTTATATTATATATGTAATTCAAATATTGCAACATTTAATGAAATTGATGTGGGGTGGTTTGTAGGTTTGGAGCAATGGGAGATTTTGCAATGTGAAGCATAGAGTGCAATGTTACAAGCCCACAATTCGTACTTCCATAGCCCTTTTCATTATGGCTCCTAAAGATGGGAAGGTGGAAGCGCCGCCGCAGCTGCTGGATTCCTGCAGCCCCCGCCGCTACATTCCTTTTGACTTTGAAGAATACAGAAAGCTACGATCTTCCACACGTTCACCCACTGGACAAGCCCTTCACTATTATCTCACCCAAACTTCCTTAAATTAAACTTAGTACTGATTAGAATATGAGATTATGGTACAGAGGATCCCAAATTGATATACGTTTATTTTTGTTTTATATTTGGTATAATAAATGTTTGTTTTGAGTTTCTCAATTATATTTGTACTATTTTTTTTCTTCTTCTTTTTCTTTTGGGGAAAAGTTTCTTTGCATCTCACACATTTTAAGAGTATAGCATCTACAAATCCCCAACCATGAGAGATCTATTGACAAGCAAACAACAAATGGAGCATCCAAGAAAAACATCTCACCTGAAGAAGACCACACCTGCGTAAGCTGTCAAACAATATTCAGGTTCTCTGCTAGACTTTCAGATGAAATCAACTAAGAACCAAGAAAAATAGCATAACCACCCATAGAACAAGAACTTTGATATCCCAAAAGATTTATTTATGCTACAAGAAACAGCAATGACAAGAAAACGAAAATGAGGTGAAAACAGACTGCATAATGCCCTTCAAGAACCAGACTGGATCCCTCTTCATGCTCATACTAATTAGCGAGTATCTTATGGAGAGAATTTTCTAGGAAGATTCTATAGAAATTGATCCAGCAAGGTCATCCTCCCAGTCGAATGTAAACCAAATTTCATTAACTCTGTTTACGAACTCAAATGGAGAATTATACTGCGCAACAATGTAATCTGATGCCCCCTCCCCAGCATGGCTCTTTTCAATGGCATTGGCCCAAACAGTTCCAGCAACACTAGCATACAGTGCTGCAGCTTCCTCACCAATATCCTCATCAGCTACAAATCCACTAAATTGTCGTACAGCTATATAAGTTGTGCCCCATTTTTGTGGATGGAGACCTTTAGCAGAAGGCGGATTTGGTTGGTTCACTTTAGGAACATAGAAGCTAACAATGAAGGATGAAGCACAAAAGGGTCCATCACTCGGTTTCACTTCAGTGATCACTGGACCTGTCATTTCTATTTCCTGTTTGTTGTCGTTCTTGCCCTGAATGTAGAAGAATAACCTGTAATGATGAAAATAACAAACATTAATGATTAATCAGTAGCAATAATTTTACTCCAGAATGTCACAGGATAAAGTCCTATTGATGATTTGATGTAAGAACCTATTATTACCGAACAATTAGAGTAGCAAAACCAAAAGTTAATTTGACGCACTGAATATCAAACTCTTTTATCAAGACATAAACATAGAAAACTATCTACTTCAATTTACACAATTCAAAGTATTCGACTAGCTAACTTCAATGGAAGCATAACCTACTTTCCTATTCCAAGTTTCAAGCCCAATACGTGTTTTTAGCAATACGTAGGTACTTGATCTTCAACTCAGCACCTGTTGTTATGCTAAACCTCTTATCCTAAAGATTGTAAGTTCAGTAACATATCCTGAAAATCCGTTATACATATATAACATTTTTTTTTTTGTTAATTGATGAATAGAATAGATTCAATAAATTAAGCTCATCACCAATAGATAATAGAATAACCAAATTAACTATGAAGGCTCGATTTGGCTCATCACTTTACCCTTTTCTAATCCTTTTCTGCTACTTGCACTACAGAATTTTATGTTCTTTCCATCATGCTTAAGGCTCAAATCCAACAGTAGAGTAATTCTTCAGTATATATTCACAAAAAACGCATAAAACATATTTGAAACTCCAAAGGGGCAAAACAACAAACAGGTAACCAACAAGATTAAAATAACGGAAAAAAACTTTAAACATACTGGAGAAACCCTGTTCTAGTGGCAGACACAAAAGAAATATCATCAATAGGCTGCGTCGACATCCACATGCTTGAATTGTAACGCCGGATTTCGAAGCCATTTCCGGTGTGAATCACGTCGTAGCTCGGACACTCGATACGGTTACACGTCGGCGGGAATACGCCGGCAATACCGCTCTTACCCGCCGGCGATAGGCTCAATTTTGAGCTGGAGATGAGACTCAGGAGGAATGATAGCTTCAGGAGATCAAAAGCTGCCATTTTTCAAATGAGATTTTGTGATTGAATTCACTGAAATGAGTATAGTGTTTATTGATATTTGATGAGGTCCACATATATATATATATATATAAGATGATGTATATAGAAGATTTTAGATGCCAATGCCACGCTAAAAATTCCTGTCCACGATTTTATTCTGAAATTTATCTTCAAATTCTCCAGAATTTCGAAATAAATTAACTCGTTTCGTATACATATTACAAGAATTCAAGAATCGGTTTTATATTTGGGTTTGCAGTACTATTCAAAATGATTTGGTTTTGGTGTTAAAAATTATAAAAAAAATTAGGTTAAAATCAAAATGACCCTTTTAACCCCAAGTTCAATTTATCTCATCTAACATGGTTTAACGTTTCCGAAAGTTATATCTCTGGTCTAACTCAAATTGTATGATAAACAAACGCGTTATTAGCGGGAGAGGGTGTTTTCCAAGATATGAACAAATTAGTTTTTTTGATGTAGCAAGTTACTAATATCAAGAAGTTGTTAATAAAGTCAACCATGTAATGCTAATATAAAAGAAATTTGAAATGTAGCTATATTCTGCTCGTGAGTTCTTGAAAGAAAATGAGGACAGGTATAATAATTTTCTGGGTCTTTTTATCAGTGTATGGCGCAATTGCTTTTGCGTTAGGTGTTATCTTTTATGTTGGAGTCAGCTGTGGCTTCGATTGTGATTGCTTTACGTCGAGACGAAGAGCTCGGCCACCGCCTCCGGTGGTGTCCCGATCCTCACAGACTGCGCCGTTGCCTCCACCTTCACAAGCTCGTAATGATTTGGAGATGGGTGAAAGTGGCAGTAAGAATGGAGATATGGTCATTTTGGGAGCTAGTGATTCTGGTCCAGGCGGAGATTGTGGCGGCGGCGGTGATTGCGGTGGTGGATGTGGTGGTTGTGATGATTGAAATGATCACCTCATCATGATGACTTTCTTGTAATGAATTTTGTGGTGCTTACTTCTTTGAATTTTGATGATCACTCAATGTGAGTGAGGTCAATGCTTGTTCGAAGACTTTGTCCAAGTTGCCATCCAGAATTATTTTGTACAAATATCACACGTTATAATACAAGTATTGTTATATTAAATGGTATTTTTTATTATTTCTGTTTCTGCTACTAGTGTTGTTAGGTGTTATCACACTTTTCTGTCACACTTAAACACTATCCTTGAACTAATATTTGTACATATATATGTTTCGAAAGAATTAGGACAACAACATTAAACAAAATTAATTTTGTTGTTATCTATCTGCCAACTGGCAATGTAACTGTAACGTGATTAACTGAATCAGCTGGGTGTGTGCTTGAACTCTGATCTGAAAAAACATCTCTTTCAGTGAAGAAACCAGGCTGCTTAATCTGAGGCAGTTGGACTTCATTTCCCAGCATAAAAACTACCGATGACATGCTCGGCCTATCTTCTGTATATCTTTGAACACACAATAGTCCCACATGGATCGAGCGCAATGCTTGAGATAAGTCGAACGAGTCTTCTAAAGATGCATCAACTAGTTCCACTAGCCTCTCTTCTTTGTATAGTGTCCATGCCTGTGTATAATTTGAAATGGCTGCTATCATATAATAGAGATTTGACCAAGGTATAATCTTGTTAACTAGTAAGTGATACTTACATGTCCAAGAAGGTTGAGATTGTGATCTTCCAGGTAGAATCCTCTGTTTCTTTTTCCACTCACAATTTCTAGCACGAGGACACCAAAGCTGAACACATCTGATTTGATTGAGAACAGCCCGTCTATCGCATATTCCGGAGACATGTATCCACTGTGATAGAATTAGAAAGAGCTATCATGTTACAAGACATCAATGATAAATATATAAATCAGCTTGTAGATTTGTTGAGTTTCTTACTATGTTCCAACAACTCTGCGTGTCTTAGCTTCAATCTCGTTCTCTCCAAAACCTCTAGCTAGCCCAAAATCTGATATCTTTGGATTCATATTAGCATCTAGAAGTATGTTGCTAGCTTTGAGGTCTCTATGGATAATTCTCAACCTTGAATCTTGATGAAGATACAACAGTCCCTTTGCAATTCCATTGATGATATTGAAACGTTTTTTCCAATCAAGTGACGTACTTTTTGTTTGATCTGTCAAAACATAATGTGAAGTTGGTATACTATTGATGTATGTCATATAATATACTACTTCATATGGTACCAAATTTGTCAAAGAGCTCTCACCAAATAAAATCAAGTCGAGGCTACTGTTGGGCATGAATTCATAGATCAACATGTTCTCCTCTCCCTCTGCACAACATCCTAAAGTCTTCACTAAATTGCGATGCTGAAGTTTGGCAATCAAGATCACCTCATTCTTCAACTCATCGACTCCTTGTGTGGAGGTTTTTGACAAACGTTTGACAGCAATTTCTTGTCCATCTTCCAGCATGCCCTACACCCAAAACTCAGAAACATGAAACACTAGAAAAAATTGTGTGTTGAGTCAACATGTCAAGTTGATTAATAATTACCTTATAAACAGGTCCAAATCCACCCTCACCAAGCTTCTTGTCGTTGGCAAAATTGTCAGTAGCTTTCAAAATAGTAGATAAACTGACGAATGGCAACTCTGCTTCTTTCCCAACATTTCCACTAAATGGCACTGCAAAAATAGAAAATGAGACAGAGTACTACATAAAAACCTGGAATTGTAATACGTAATACTCTTCAGCCTAACCGCACATTCTTCATACCTTCTTTTCTTTCATTATTATGACGCTTCTTCCTCTTCCATCTACAAACCAAAATGAGGCCCACGCACACAACAACCACACCTGCTACTGATGCCAAACTCGCTATGAGTATTACTCTTTTTTTCCCTTCAGATTCCACTACATTTTCCATTCCAAAAAATACATGTAAACATTATTCATAAAAGAAGGAGGAGAAAAAAGAATCAGTTAAAAAAAAAAAAAGAGTAAATTCTAACCTGCCTCTGTAGAAGCCAGTCTGATGTAAAGATCTTGCCCACCTTCAGGCATAGTTCTGATGTCAAACAAATCATCCCCATGGTAGAAAAGGCACCCACTTCCTGATCCACCGATATTCAACCGTGTGTAGGCCGTACAATTACAATCCCTCGAGCATTCTGCTTCGCACTCTGCCAGGATCCTTATCTGATCATTGACTGATGAGTTTCGTGCATCTGGCAATTTTATTCCAGAGTACCTCAAAAATATATCTCCTCGACAATTCAATGGTGTTCTTCGAATGCATCCATTCGACCATGTTACACTCCAGCTTTGTGGATCTTTAGGCACGAACCTGTCAAGACATACACAGGGTGGAGAGCTTGCTATGTTGCAAGCTCCGTGTGAACCGCACAGACCGTACCTATCACACTGATCAGCTGGCAAGTAGCCGTAGATGGTCCAGGAATTCGTCTGATAAGCCCATGTCCAGCGCTGGCCAAAGCCATCAGGGTTCAACATGGACCTGGCTGGAAGTGATGGGTCCACACCACTTTCCCTGTAAACTATCTTATTTCCATTCCTCGTCAGTGCTTTCGTGTACGTGGAATCACTGTTCGTGTTTGCTATCCCACTGAATCGGAGACCATTCCAGGGCCCGAGTCTGCTCTCAATAGCTTCACCTTTTTTCAGGAGTATTTGTGGCAATCCAGCTGGATCGAGGTGGAGGGTAAACTCTCCTCGACCTGGATCGTCGTCGCTCTTCCACGATGTCAGGTAATATTCTGATCCTGTTCTAAGATTCCATCCCAAACTCATGCCTGCTAATAACGTGTCAGATGGATGATCGAAACTCTGCCAAACGAAACTCTCGGGGTTATCATCATTGGCATCCTTCACCACCAGATTCCCTGTGTCTAATAACTGTGCAGTTGGATTTCCCACAGATGTGGTCGCGTTGGTCGACCATATGATTGAGCCATTGGAGTCATTGAACAGGGCCAGAATTCCAGGCTCTGTAAACTGTGCAACACCTGAGTTAGTAGTGAGTGGAAATTCCCTGTTGGCAACCCAAACATATGTCCTGACTGTGATATTCTTGTACCATATTCCCAAGTATCGATTCGTTGAATTTCCAGGATTGAAGAACCCGAACTCGAACAGGCCACCTGGTGAAACCAATGTTTCTCCATCTCTGATGCTCTGAGAAGTGTCTATAGTATCATTTGCAGCATAGATTGCTGGGATTATCAAACAGAAGATAGTCAAAAGTGGTAAGGATCTCTTTCGGAATTCATCCATGTCTACTGTTGGTTTTGAGCCTTCATCTAACAATCTATGATATATTTTCAGAGTGTTGCTAACAGGGAATCATCATACATGAGTCTAAATCGACCTAAAATCAACTCATAGTTTGAAATGGTTTGCGTATACCTTTTGACTAAGTATACTTAGCCGTCAACATGGAAACACCTTTCTCCACAATTTAATACTCTCACACTCTCCATTTCACATTCTGATTGGTTTAAGTTTGCTCCGTACATATTAGAAAATAGTTAATACAATTGATAACATGTACTGAATGAAAATAATACCTCTTTTGAAGTGATGGGATTTCCAATAAAACATTATGAATATTTACAATAATTCAAGATGTTAAAAGAAAAAAAAAAGGATAAGAGTATAATTGAAAGAAAAATATTAGTTCTTCTCAGCAATCATAAATGAAGAATAAAAGATGATTCGTTGACTATCAATCATGTGCTAGGTCCTTTTCTTTTTCTTTATTGTGGGTTTGACCATTATGTGAAACATATATAATTACCATATAGTTATATACTGCAAGAAAATAATATATATATATATATATATATATATATATATATAACTTTTTGAATTGAATGATGAGTGTGATTTTTATAAGATTGTTTTGTAATTTAATTTTGTGAGATGAACAAACTAACAATTCATAATTCAAAAAATAAAATGAACTCATGAAAATATGTTTAAGTTGTGAATATAGAACAATACATAACAGAAAAAACACCCCTCTAATACATGACAATTGGACACGCAATATGAAATACTTGATTTTGAGCAGTATCCTACATCCATTCGTGACCTAGAAGAGATTATCTATTGGAAACATGACATTGACTTCTATGAAATATATAGGATAAAAATTGCACTTCCACCATCAACAATTGTTTTTGTGGGGGTAAGTGTACCAGCATTTTTTAGGAGAACAAATGTTATATAAGTTATTATTATTATTTTTTTGATTAACAAATGTTATATAAGTTTGATTTATTTAAAGTAATGCAATATTATTTGAAATAAACTAATAATCCAAAAGACAACCACCCCACCCCCCGTTTACTTGACTTTGAAAATTCATCCAATTTCCAAAATTAAAAAAAGAATAATTGACATATATACCATATTTATTATGTGGAGAAAAAATCAAATCCCAATCCTAACACGCAAACAAGGATAAGATTAAAGAACGCATAAGGACATTTCCTTGATATTTCATTGTACTTGCTTCCTAAGAACAAAACGACTTCTGCAGAATCTGCTCGCAATTCACATGAATATACATATCAATGGCCATATGTGAATCAGTCAACACTTCTGTCTATTTAAAAAGTTTGGTTCTTTGAGTTTCAATCATTGCAGAATCGATCGATATGTTTTGCTGTGTGCGCACGAGAGGCCGCAAAGAGGAGAGATTTGATGACCAGCCGGCGGTACCTGCCAACGCCAAAATTCAGCCGCCTCCGCCGGCGCCGGCGTCATATGGGTACAATGATAAGGTCGGAAAGTCTAATGGCGGTGGATTGAAGGATGGAAATATGGTCGTTCTTGCCGGAGCAGGCGTTGCTGTCGCTGCAACAGTTGCTACGGCTGCCGCGGTGACTGCCGCCGACGACAGTGATGAACGTCAACCGAATAACGGCGGGGACGGCGGGGGTGGCGCGGATAGCGGTGGTGGTGGCACGTCACAAGGGTGCTGCTGCGGTGGGGGCGATGGAGGCGGTTGCGGCGGTGGTGGTTGCGGCGGTTGTGGCGGTTAGTTGTGCCCTAGTGAAGATTGGTGTGTAAATATTGTGTTAATAAAATAAATTAAAACTATTGTGTTAATAAAATAACACGATGTCCGATTACCCTTTATTGATCTGTGGCTTGATCGTAGTAGAAATTGCTATAATTAGTATTAATATTGTTCTTTGTCACAGTGAGAAAATCAGTTGTAAAACCTAATGCAAGTGGTGGCGCGTTACAGCGTTTCTGGCGGTGCAGTTATTGATTTCTCGGTTAGCAACTGCGAGTTTTGTATAAAAATCTATTTTATTTTTGTATTTACAATTGATGAGTTCTTATCAAGATATGATTAGTGTTGAAAATAATGATCCCACATGTCTGCTAGTGGTAATACCAACATTTATGATTTATCTACTTTTGATTGTAAAGCATTCAAAAATATATTCAAGTATTACAGTATATGCAAAGATTAATCTTAAATATCTTGCCTCAAGTTATAAAAATTAATCCATTGTAATTTCAATTTATATTACTTTAAAATGAAGATCTAGTTAAAAAAAAAAAGAAAAAAAAAAGGCGATTGGAATACTATCATTATGGAATGTATATTTTTTAAGTAAATAATGAGATAAGATACCAAATTGACGAATATTCAAATTGAATAAACATTTTCCTTCCCTCCATACTGAGATAGATTAATTATGTTGGTAAAATCTTGGTATAAATTGACATAAATATCATCAATATATAGACTTAATCCCTGCCTTGTAAAACAAAATTGGTTGTTTTAATAAATAAATCAGAATACTAGGAGATATTGCTTTGCTGCTGCGTGTCGCAACTGCCAAAGCATCGTCGCCGCCTAAGGTGGTGCCGGAATAATGGCGGTGGAGATGGTAGCGTGCATCCGGGGTTGACAAGACATGGTCACACGTACATGGAAGTCTAAAATTGTAATTGACCAACTCTCATTAAAAAAAAAAAAAAAAAAGTTTCTCTTTTGTGGTTTTCTTTATTTTTGTTCATTTTTAGTCATTTTTATCAATTATATCTTTAGTATGTAGTAAAATGGTATGACCAAGGTTTGGATGACATGAACAATTTAATTTTATTGGTAAAAAATAAATGATACGACATGAGTTTTAGATAGTACAACTTGATGTAAATAAAATGACTTAATTTTATTAGTACAAGATAGGATGACATAACCTAAATTTTAATTTAATTTAAAGGGCTAGTGTGTGTGGTACGGACCAAAATAGTAAAAATATCAAACTTTAATTAGAAAAGAATGAATTGGCTAAAAAGGAAATTTTGACTCCACAGATGGTTGTAATTAATGAAACTATATACCCTAATTGTTATCAAAGTTTAGCGGTAATTTTAAGCGTGGGCTTTGGTCTTAACTAAATATTTCATGTCCATTACAATGATTTCGAGTTTCACCGAATGGATCCATAGACGGAGAGGGAGAGAGAGTAGAACAAAAACAAGTGACGCTTTTTAATTAATTTAGTACTATTCTACAACAAGCTTATCGTCATGGCTCAGAATATTCTTCAGTTATTTTGTAATCTAGACCATGGTTGTAATAAACTCAGTATTATATCATTATCTTATATCTATTATTATGAGTGTAAATATATATAAATGCATTTCCTGGAAAAAGGTATGTAAAGAGTATATGTCTTTTCAAGATTCATAGTAGAAATTATAGCTATGAGGTATGTTCTTACATAATATTTTGTTTTCTATATATTTCTCATATGGATTATGCGCGCAATTTGTATTTCTTTGTATTTTGATTAATCTCGTGATCAGGTGTTAATATTATTTTGTTAGAGCATACTGCAATATATTCAATGATTATATTTTGTTAGATTAAAGTATATAGTAGAGCTCCGTTCTTGCAGTTGGGTCGTTATGATCACATGTTTGACGTCTCCTATATTTTCAAAATCCAATTGGCAAATTCAATGAAAGATTGCCAACCCAAATTAACAGCAATATTTTGGTAGAGAAAGATCCCTGATCATGATCGTTTTTTTGAGTTCCTTTTGTAAGCGCAGCAATGGTGGAGGCGGAGTTGATCCTGTGGAGGGCGTAGCAGTAATTATGATGTATGCAACGTGTTTTTTGGTCGCTGCGACCCCGAAAGGATGGGAATATGGTTGTCCGATCCGATGCTGGAACAAAGCCTAATTGTTGTTGTGGCGGTGGAGGTGGTGGAGGCGATGGTGGCAGCTGCAGCGGATGTGGAGGAGATTGATCGATGCTCACTACCTACCTCAATTTATCATGCACTCCATTGGTGTTTCAAGTCACCTGTATGTTATTTGATACACATGACATGCATTGTGATTATTTTGAACTAAGATATGACACAAAGTGTAATTGAAAATCATAATGTGCAATTTATTGGGTACAATGTAAGAGTAAGACTGTGTTGTACCTTTTATAGCTTTCAGCATAAACGGGTAAATTGCAAATTGGTACGGTAATTATAGGGTCACAACAAGAAAATTTGAAAATAGTGACGAAAAATCAATACGTCGCTAAAAATAATATTAGTGACGAAAATCTAAAATTTGTTGCTAAGTTGCCAACGAACGGTGAAAGAGTCGTCACTAAACCATGCATTTATATTTAAATAAAATGGATAAAAGGTTAGCGATGATATGTATTTACTTTCGTTATTAAATTAGCAATGAATAGTGACATTTCGTCGCTAAGTTACATATTTATATTTAAATAAAATGGATAGAATTTTAGCGACGTAATGTATTTCTTTCGTCGCCAACTTATCGACGAGTAGTAACATTTCGTCGCTAAATTACATATTTGTATTTAAATAAATTGGATACAAGATTAGCAATGAAATGTATTTTCTTTCATTACTAACTTTGAGACGAATATTGACCTTTCGTCACTAAATTACGTATTTATATTTCAATACAATGGATTAAAGGTTAGTGACGAAATATATTTTCTTGTCACTATCATAGCAACAAATATGTGTATTTCGTCGTAAAATTATATCTTTTTATTAAGATAAAAGATAAATATTAGCGACAAAGTGATTTAGTTTCGTCACTAACTTAGCTGTGACTTTGTATAGAGTGTCACTAAAGTTTTAAATTAGAAAAATATCTTTAAATTCTTCTGCCATCTTCGACGAAAACCACGGCGCCAATTTTTCCCTCCTAAATTCACTGCCCTCCTCCTTGGACTGCCTAGGAAGACAATAGCAATAGAAACTCCATAACCAATAATTGCCAAGGCCAGTGCTCATTTTCTCTCTCTTCCCTGAGCTACTTACTCAGATTCGCTGATTATCGCATTATCCCATTCACTAAATTTCGGCTCTATCTTCCTCCACTGCTAATTAAGGTATGTACTTTCGAATCCCTAATTTCATCTTGATCGATTCGTTATTTTGTGAGACCCTAAGTTTTACACTTTCGGTATACGCTGTCGTCGATTATTAGGTTTTAGATCTATCTTGTATAGAGATGTTCGATATTATTTTCGGTAATTTGTTTTTGCTTGATCGACATATGAGTTGGCGTGTGTGTGATTGAAATTGTTGTGAATTTCCGAGATTTTTGTTGTTTGATGGTTTAATATTTTTTGAGGATTTGTCTTGAACTAATATTGGATCTAGACTTGGTTTAGGGTGATCTGCAATTAGTTTGGGAATGAGATCATACCTCTCAAGTGTCCAATCTTTGTCAAACACAACATGATTTGCTTAGCTCTCTTTACTCGATGTTAATGCCTCATTAATTAGGTATCTTTTTAGTGGAAGGAAAATATAGGGGAGGATCTAGTTAAACAGCAAATGATCAAATGCTCTATTTGAGGGGCTGTATGGATATAAATTTACTTGATGCTTTGATCGCCAAAGCACTTGTCATTTATAAACCTGTTCATGTAGCATCTTGTCATTTTTCTTCTGGTAGAACTGCTATCTGTACTGGTAATACTATTCTACAAGATGAAAGATGTTAGTTTGTTTTTTCATCAATAGATGAACGCAAAGAATTTGGTTTGTGTTTATTTTTTTTAATTAAATTATTGTTTTTGTTTGTTCAAATAGATAATCGTATGTAGTAATCATTTGGAAATGCAAGACGAGGTAACCTAAGTGGTGATTCATGAGCTGATTCATTCATATGATGAATGTCGTGCTGCAAATTTGGACTGGTCTGACTGTGTTCATCATGCTTGTAGTGAGGTTATGCTCTGCTGAATTCATGTGTTTGTTTATACTTATTCTTCATTAATTTAATATTTGGTGGTGTTATCGGTTTTGGGCTCATCATTGTTTTATTTTTATGATAATATATGGCTTTTGTTTTACTGTTTATGGGATCAGATTCGAGCTGGTCATCTCAGTGGTGATTGCCATTATAAAAGGGAGTTCTTTCGTGGTTATCTAAAGATAAAAGGTCATGAGCAAGTGAGTTACATCTTGTACTAATTTTTCATTATCCCGCTGTTAGTTTTTTGTTACATGATGTGCCAATTTGTTGATATCAGAGTGTTGTGGATCCTTTTCAATTTACCTGATAGTTTAAATCAACAAACAAAAATATTGATTCTAGTCATGAGTGACCAGGTTTTTCTCTTTAAACTTTTGAATGAGGAATAAAGGATCATGTGGATTTAAAGCCTTGTTAGTGAGAACCCTGAATTTCTTGATTCTCTGATATGTTTTAGGGCATTTGGCATTCCCACTTGAACTTTGGATGGTCAGCTCTGGAATTCAATTTAAATGGCCCTGTTTGGTCCCTATGTACTCTTTAGGTGATATATCTGATGATGATTAAAAGGCATTCTATTGATGTATAAAGTCTTTATACCTGGTCGATCCTAACTGGGGAAGAAAAGGAGAGGAGATTAGCCTGCTAGTTATAAGAAACATATGGTGATGTGAGGACCAAGATCATGTCTTTTTCCATCGGTTCTTGAATTAGAAAATAAGTTGAGTATTTGGTGAGCCTCTTGCAATAATAATAGAGAAGATTTCAATTGTTATTGTATAAGAAAAGTTTTCTTCATTCACTGGTTTCTAACACTTTTTGTGTTTGATACAGTTTTTGTCACTAGATTTCATCTGGAAATGGCAGTGTGAGATTCGAAGACTAAAGCAAGAGGTGAAGCAAACCATGAACATGTATAACACAGTTTGCAAAGAAGCAGTTACTGCGATAAAGCAGGTAAAATTTGATGAATGTTGATATCATCAGCCTACATCTTTGAACATTATTTGTTTGATTTATAGATGAATGAACTGGAACAAGAGAAGATGGGGGAAATTAACAAATTTGAGCAGGCCCGTCTTGCTGAAAAAGCAGCCATTGCTCTGATAGAGACGGAGAAAGCAAAATGCAGAGCTGCCATTGAAGCAGCAGAGAAAGCACAGAAAATAGCTGAGAAGGAAATACAGAGAAGAAGGCATGCTGAGATGAAGTTAAGGAAAGAAGCAGAAGAAAAGAATAGAGCATTGGATGTGTTGTCAAACAACGATGATTGATGTAGAAAATACACGATAAATGAGATCGAAGGAGCCACCGATAACTTCTCAAGATCCATGAAGATTGGTGAACATTTAAATAACATTTGGTTGCAACATTGTTGTTGTTGATGATGAATTGTGTTGGATTGGATATACTTATTTTGACTTAGCCTTTATAAAATTCATCAACATCTTTGATTTGATTTTATTATTAAATATTAAATATTGTAGCTTGATATTGAATATTTATAGATAAAAATAATCAAAAATCAAAAGAAATAAAGGTGCAATAATATTTTATTTTAGCAACAAAATGCATATAAGTCGTTGTTAATAAATAAAATAAAATTTTCCATTAGCGACAAAATTTATACTCCTTCTGTCCTAGCTCAACTTGTCTACTTGTCATTTTGGTTTGTTCCAACTCAACTTGCTAGCCCATAAATGACAAATTTTTTTTTACCTTAATATCCCTATATTTCAACATTATTATAACAATGCCATCAAAAAGTGCATATCCACTTGATTTGATGTGCATATTATTATAAAAATGCCATCAAAAAGTGCATATCCACTTGAGTCAACTGCATTTTCTTAATCTCCGTGCCCGGTCAACGTAGGCAAATTGAGCCGGGACGGAGGTAGTACAATTCATCGCAAATGTTAGTAACGAATTTATAATATTATTGTCGCAAACCAATTTTAGCAACGAAGTTATATACATTGCCACTAAATTTGTGGCGAAGTAATAATATTTTGTTGATAACTTAGCAACAAAAATCATGTATGACTTTCGTCACTAATTCTAGTTTTAGCGACGAAATTTGCAAGGTTAGCGACGAAATTTTTTGGTTTATAACTTCGCGATGACGTACTAATATTTTGTCGCAAATATGGTTAGTGACGCTGTCATAGCGACGAGCCTGGCGACGAAAATAAATGGTCACTAAATGTAGCACCCCATTTTTCATAAAACTTGCATAGCATATTTTATATAAAAAATTGCATTCTTTATAAAATAATTTATAGTGTATGATGTTTTCAAATTTAAGATGAATTTTAATTTTTATCAAAATTATGTGTGAGCTAATGTTTTCTTAAGTCTAAAAGTCTTGCAGGATAGCTATCCGAAGAGACCGGGTTCGATCGTGACGCACTCAACATGCATGAGAAAAAGAATGACAAAAAATAGATAAGCTACACATAAAAATGATTAAATAATTAATATAATAAATGTGACTTATGTCTTTAATTATAGTTATGTAGATTTTTATTATATAGTTTATATGCAATAAAGTATGTGACTATTATGATGTGTTAAATTAAATATATTTCAAACATACTCATGTGACTTATATGATGTATTAAATTGAAAATAAGTTTATGCATAATTACAATGATTCATTTATTTTGCATGTCACATTAGGTAAGAACTACACTCTATCTCTTCCATACCCCATCAAATCCAAACCAAGTTTCAATGACACTAATCATCACACCTCTAGTGGATAAATATTACAAGAGATGATCTACTTGTATAATATATGTATTAAAGTATAATTGAACCTCATATATATATAGCTAAGGGGCAACATTATTGAATCTCCATACCCCTCATATGATGATATCTCTCTCTTTCATTTGGAGCTTCCTTAGTAAAGCTCATTTCTCTTCCTTCTCTCTACCATTATTCCCCTTCCAAAAGCCTTCTTTCCCAC
This sequence comes from Scutellaria galericulata, assembly GCA_946896805.1. NCBI lineage: Eukaryota > Viridiplantae > Streptophyta > Magnoliopsida > Lamiales > Lamiaceae > Scutellaria > Scutellaria galericulata. The sequence continues at coordinate 25,002,442 of OX335785.1, forward strand.
CTTAAAACAAGCTGCAAATTCAAGAATTAACAAAGAAGAAGTTGTTTTCAAAGCAAGGAGAAGAGTTAAGTTCAAGAGATAATCTCCATCCAAGGAACACTCAAGAACTCATAAATTGTGTGCAACCCTAGAGGTATCTTAGCTAAATCTCAACAATCTTCTCTTTAGAGTTAGAGTCATGGTTAGGTTCTTGATATTGAAATGCATGTTGAAGAAAGTATTGCATGTTTGTTTTCCCTCACCTAAACCCATTGCATGTGTGATCTAAGAGATGATATGTGGTTGATCTTCAAAGTATGTCATTTTGTATGTTGATTTGACAAATACATGTTGAATTAAGCTTTACATGTTTGATTCCCTCACCAACACTCATTGCATGTGTGATCCAAGGGTGATTCCCTACAATTGTGGTGAAATTATTGGATATTTTGTTCTATGTGATTGACCTCCAAAATATGTGATCCTTGAGTGTTGATTATGCAATTGCTTGTTGAAATAGACTTTGCATGTTTGATTACTTTGTTAAAACTCCTTGCATGTGTGATAAATTGAGTTATGATGATCATCTTGAGGTTAATAAAGTTATTAAAATTTGAGTTATCTTTTAATTGATGGAATAAGTGAAGTTAATCAACTTGTGAAAAACTTGAGTATTGTAGTCCACTTTGTCAATTTTTATAAAATCTTACACTTTGAGTTTCTCAAAAATGTTTGGGTATGTTATACTACATGAAGTTTTGAGTTTATGGTTAAAATTTGGTAATTTTTGGAGTAGTCTATAAATTATGATGATTTTTCAAAAATAGTCCAGTTCGAGTTGGATTTATGCAGTTTCAGACCTTAGAAAATTAATTATATAAAATCGGTCCATTATACGTTTTCAAAACTGTTTTACTATGTTTAAGTACATGATGTTAGAAGTATAAATTATTAATTTCAAAGGGTTTCAGTAAATATACAATTTATGGTGAATTTTATAACACACTGGTTTTAGAGCATTTTCGAACAATATAATTTTTGATTATAGCAAATAATTTATTAAAGTTTTTGTGATTTGAATTTATCCCTAATATTTTAGCCAGTTGTACGGACCCCTCTCTAGAAGCATATAAATTATATGTTTTTAATGTATGTTAATATGTATGAAGTTAAAATGCTTAATGCCCTTTTGACACTTATGATGTTGGCTTAAGTAAACTTTTTAAAACGTCTTAAGAATGACGAGGTTTTGATTTACAAATGTGGGTAGAACACGAGTTAGTTTCTTGCATGCTAAACTTTTCGTTTAAAAAAAAAAGAGTACTCGTGTTTAATAAAGTCTTTCGCTGAGTTTATTTATGAAAATCTTTCAAAAAGAAAAATTATTATCTCTTCTACGAAATCATTTGAGCATAAAAGGTTAAGGTAGTGTCTCAATCCTACAAAGATGGGTTGGGGTGCTACACTAAATCATATTAGCGACGAAAAATATGTGGTTAGCGACGAAAATTTTCGCTGCTAAATTCCAATTTTCTTGTAGTGGTCCCAATCTTTTACTTGTATGTATAGAAAATTTGAATTTTAGTTGTGTACCTATGTATTAAAAGTTGCAAGTTTAGTCCTTTATGTATTAAAATTTGAGTGGAGGTTTTTGTAAGTTTCTATCTCGGTGTAATTAGTTGAGTTTTTGTTGATATAATTCAATTTTTATAATTGTGTATATATGCTCATGATTCATGAATGGGTAGGCTCATCACTAATCAGGTATAGCTGTTCATATGATCATTAATGCTTCTTCAATGGTTTCAAATTTCAATTATATCATGTGGTCCGAAATTGTACAGATTACAAATCAAAAATATCTCCATGTATATTTGACTTATATGTTTCAACACAATTAATTGACTTTTATTATAGGGTTTATCAATCCTCTGAATGCTCAATGCATGTGAACCCCAATCTCAATTCAATTCAAAACAAACTTTAAAACTTTTCTTAGGACTTGTTGTCAATTTATATTATTAATTTTTGTGACAATATGTTGTTCCAAAAAATAGACTTTTATAGACAACTCATACTTTCATAGTCATAACAAAATCTGATCGCAAATAATCATTTTTACTTGAGTGGCGTGGAAGGAAGGAGATAGATGAAATATATTTGAAATTATGAGGCCACCAGAAAATACAAACAAGTGAAATAAAGAGAAAACAATGAAAGAGATGTAGATTGAATTGTAGAGGGACGGCGAGTGGCCTCCCCATTTGGTTAAATGAAAAAGACAAATATGTATATAGTACGATAATATAAGACTATTGTACTAGTTCACCATTACCGCGTCTTCGATTTTCAAATTCTTTTTTTTTTTGCATCAAAGTTTACTTGTAACTTTGAGCGTCGACTTTGGTCCTAACTAAATATTTTTTCGATCGAGTTTCACAAAAAAATAATGGATATAGATGTGGAGAGAGAGAGAGTAAAACAAAAACAAGAGACAATCTATAATTCATTTAGTAATATTATATAAGCTAATTGTCATGATTCCGCAGAATATTCTTCAAGGTATTTTGTGATTCAGACCATGGTTATAATAAAGTCAATATATCATTTTTTTCTATATCATGAGTATGTCTATATATATATATATATATATATATACACACACACACACACAGAGACATTTCCTGGAAAAAAGCTATGTAATGAGTATATATATGGAAGTTCATGGAAACCAAGAGATATTATTCGAAGCAAAAATTTTGCGCAGAATTAAATTGGAAACCTATAAATTCCATTTGTTTTGTGCCACTCCAGTTGAGAATCAACAAGAAAAAAATACAGATATATAATCTTTTTCAAGATTCATAGTAGAAATTATGAGGTATGATGCTTTACATATTTTGCTTTCTATATATTTCTCACATGGATATATTATGCAACATGTGTTTCTCAGTATTTAATTTGACAAATTAATCTCGTCATGTGTACTAGCATATCACATGTTCAATGATAACATTTTGTTACATTAATATTTTTATTTTTGTGATGATATATTTGTAATATTCGAATGAAGTCTAGTGGTTGATAGCAAACAAAGTGATCCCTGATGATGTATACTCCTTTTGTAGTGGAGAGTCCGGGATTGACCCTGGTGTGGTGTTTGGAATCATGTGTGGCTTGGTATTCTTGATGATATTATGCTGTGTGATCAATGCATGTAAACGCAGTGAGGCAGCTGCTCAAGGCCAACAAATGGGTCAAAGGGATCGTGAAGTGGCTATTGAAGTCCAGCCTGGTTGCTGTTCTGGTGGTGGAGACGATGGCGGTGATGGTGGTGGTGGTGGTTGCGGTGGTGGATGTGGAGGAGGAGATTAAAACCTCACTAGCAAGTGTCTTCTCCTATATGTATATTAAATTTTGCAATTTTATAGGACTTGTATACGTATTAAAATTTTGTTGAGTTTTTTTGTTAATTTAATTCAACATATTTGTAATGATTTGTTTTAGTTCCAACATGTTTTATTGCATGAAGTTTTCAACATTATACTGATGCAAGTGGAGACCATACTTTTTTTTATTTGCGCGCGTGTAATTCTAATAAAATATATTTCATTTATTAGTTATGTAGATTTTTCTATGATCAACTTACTGGTCATATATTTATTATGCTGCTGTCCTATTTGGTCTATGTGTTCATTAAATCGTGTCGATCAAAAACTTAGCCAGAAAAAAACATTTGAGCATGGGTGGAGGGTCTCATTGTATGTTGGATTTCTATTATAAAATAGTGATTTGTGTGTGTGTGTGTGTGTAAATATATTAATATTTTGTGTTGGGTGAAGTTAAATACGTGGCAAAGGATCACCAGATTCACGTACGCGTATGTCCCGACAAGAAAAAACATTAAGTGATATATTTGAGAATGATATTGTGGAGTATAGCATGAAATAATGCTCTTAAATCAGTCTCTATGCATGAAGAAATAAAGAAGGAAAGAAGAGAGCTCTTTTTTTGCCAAGTATAGTATAAAACGTGTTTTTACTTATAAAAACGTATTCGGAAAACGCGCTTTCAAGTTGTTAATAGCAGTTAACTTCTTAGCTTTGTTTTCGTGAGTTTTAGTTTTCAGTTTTGCAGGTGTTAGTTGCGGGGCACATAACTCACTCCATACTTAACGGATTTGGATGATTCTTGTTGCTGCGCGCTCTATAAAGATCGGAGATAATTTCATTAGTTTAGAGTTTTCGCATTTGCTTACTTTATAGAGAGAGAGATAGTCAGGAAGTGAGAGTATTGCTTGAGAGTTTATTCTTCATGTTCTTCTCGTTTCTTTGTAATCTGTAACAATTGCGATCTATTGATTAGTGGAAATCGTTCTCCAGTGGATGTAGGGATTCTTTAACCCGAACCGCTTTAAAATCCTTGTGTTTTGATCGTCATTTCATGTGTGTGATCATTGTTTGTTTCTTCTCAATTTTCGAATTGGTTTCTTGATTGCTTGGTGTAGCAATTGGTTTGTAGTTTCTTTGGTTGATTCAGTGTTTATCTTGGGTTGATCTACGACAGATATTCTTACATATAATTGTGTAGCATGAATGGTAGGATCATCTGGTATAGCTGTTCACATGGCCAATGCTTCAATCTCTAAACTATTAATTAACTTTAGGTGCAACTACTGCACATGCTGTCATCGCACTTATTGCATTATCACCCTATAAATACATCTCCTTTTCACTCTATTAATGTCACAAATTCTCATTCTCATCTCCCAATATGGCGAATGTCATGATAAGTCATGATGATCAAACATGTTCGTTTGATGATCTGAATGATATTGAGTTCTTAGATATTGACAGTTCATTTGTCATGTCATTTCTGGAAGACTCAGGCGGGGATGATGAAAGGCTGAGAAGTGTGATTGAGTCTCTTGAGGCTGAGATTTCAGATCGGGATTCGTTTTCGGAGACCAATTCAGAGGACTGTCAAATTTATTGTGATGTGGAGCACGTTGAGAGGTGCTCATCAACATCACCTGATCATCTTATCTGCTTTCATGGGTTAGATGAGGAGATGATGTCTTATGATATCAGTGGCTTTGCAGATGTGATGGAAAGTGTGTTTGAATTTGTACGAGTATATAATTTTGCTGAAAATTCTAGTTATGGAATGGCCATGGAGGAAGATCATGACTACCATGGATGTTTATGGCAATAATTTATCTTGCTTTACTTGGTAGTGGATAAAAAAATTCCTCAAGCCTGAATTTATCTGGCTCTTCATCATCTAGAGATTAGATTCATCAATTTATCAGGGGTGTAAATGTAATTTAGTAATCATAATTCTGTACATTTTTCACTTGTAATTTTTTTATTATGCATTACATCTTTTATTTCGATTTTATCAATACAAATCATCTGCATAAAATAATATAAATGAATTAGGTATTTCTAAACACCTAATATTTTTTTATAATTTTTTAAAAAATAAATTTTATAGTTTCGGACATATGTGGCGCTTCGTCTACAAACTGTCACTGTCACAAATTTATTGACCACACATTTCTTATACAAATCAAAGAGTGGATAACCAAAAAAACAGAGAAAAACATTAAGGATGCCACTGAAACTGAAACTTCTCCACCCTCATCATTTCCACAGCCTATTCTCAACTGTGAAGCCTCTCCCTCCAATCCCATCATGCCATCTGTCATCAAATCTGTTCACTGCTCCGGCGCCATTGAAGTTCAAGAATGGAGCAACATCGAAAACCCAGCTGAGAAACCAAGGGCAGAGATCATCTCCTGCTACGATTTCAGCCTCATTTGCACCACTCGATTTAACAGAGGAAAACATCAAGCAGGTCTTAGCAGATGCCAGAACCGAGGCAAGTCTTCTTCGCTTCTGCAACTGTATTTAAATTCAGAGATCATTGGAATCAAATTTGTTATCGTAATATCATCACTACTGCCTTACAATTTGATTCTTACAGTTGGGACAACTCTTTGACGCTTCAGTCAACATAACAGGTGATTTCTCAATTGGCACATTAGATCGATGAATTCTATGTAAATTTCTCAGCTAATAAAGAAAAAATGGTTGGACAGGAAAAGCAGAACTCGCTGAACTAGATGGACCTTATGTGAAGATCAGCCTCAGTGGCCGGTTTTGGCATACACGTTCGATGGTTTTAGCAAGAATCGGGAATTACTTGAAGCAGAGAATCCCTGTAAGATTAGATGTTTTTCTATAGTTTTTGCTCTCAGTATCCTTTCAAACTCCAAAAGATACAAATTTACAAGGGCTAAGCTTAGCTAGAATCTGGTTGTTCTATCATATCTCAGGAAATCTTGGAGGTGGATATAGAAGATAAGAAACAGTTGGATGATAGCCCTGAAAATTTTTAACAGAGATGCTGATTTTCCAAGACAGAACTTTGCTTTCATCATCTGGTAATTCTGTTATCCAAAAACTGATCCCATCAGGCCTTTCTATGAACCAGAATTTAAAAGCATAGGCTTATTTTCTACTTAGCTTGTATCAGACCACCGCATTCTTGGGCCTTTTCTTGGGATTGAGATTACATGAATGTTAATCAATTTTATTTTTATCATGAGTGTGTGTGTGCGTGCATGAGAGAGAGAGAGAGAGAGAGAGAGAGAGAGAGAGAGAGCAAAATGTTATTGAAATTGAACTTACATCATTCAGCAACCAGAACAAGGTTATGATCATAGCCAGCAACAGCTTGCAAAACTTCAGAACCCTCCAAACATTGAATTAACATAGGTTCAGCTTCATTGACAGAGCTACCGAGTCCGAGCCGCCCATTTCTACCACAACCCCAAGACCATACCTCCCTCGTCTCTGTGACTGCTAAAGAATGCACCCGCCCTCCGGAAACACTAACCGGTTTCTCATCAGCTAAACCATCAACAACCAAAGGTACCTTCTCGGGGCCTTCTCTACCAAGTTGAGAATTCTGGTTCCATCCCCACGTAACGACCATTCGTCCATCTTCTGTGGCCTCCGAGGCAACATCCTTGCATATCACCAAAGAGTGGCCTAGTCCTGATGCTATACTGATAGCCCAAAGGCTCATATCAACTGCATGCAATCCTAAATCTTCGTTTACTCTACCTAGCTGGCTATACACGTTGCTTCCCCCACTAAGAAGAGTACCATCACCTGAAATTTGAATCTGAATGAGCTTATAATATTGACATCACAGGAATTGCTTATGGTGGATAGCAATGACTTACTGCATAATATTAAGGAGTGATCAAGGCCACAAGCAATGTCTACAACTTCAACACCACTCACTTCTTCAATTAGAGTAGGTTCCCAGACTACGGGCATGTCCTTTTCCTTCTCAATCGCTTCTAAGACCAATTTCTCGGCTGCTTCAATCATCAACTTAGAATTTTCGCTTGATGGTTTTACTTTACCAGCAGTTGAATCTAGTGGTGAGGCCTCAAAAGATTTACCAATCTTCCCCAATCTACCATCTGCATAATAACCCCAGCCAAACAATTTCCCATCTTTAGTCAGAGCAAGAGCATGCCCCCAACCTAGTGAAACCTGCAAGACAGACAGATATTAAAAACATTAGTGTATTCTAACAATAAAAGGACTTCATACATGATGTCATACCTCCTGAAAAACCATATGAGATATAATACATAGCATGCTTCTTTAACAATCCTAAAGAACTAATTCAATCTACCTTAAACATGATATGAAGACCACCTTAACTATCTCGTGTCCAAGAAGTGATTCAACTCTAGCAGGTAAAACAGCTTCAGTAATATATTTCCCAAGACCTAGCTGCCCACGCTTGGACTTTCCCCATACCCATAAAGTGCCTCCTTCTCCAATTGCAGCAGATACAACACCAGATGCAAATGCAGCTAGAACTCTCACTTGATCCAATCCTTCTACTTTTTGTGGATTATTCCACGTCTCTCTGAATCAAATGGAGAAAAATAAATAAAAAATTATCAAAACTACATGGAAACAATACTTAAAAAAAAAAAAAAAAAAAAAAAAAAAACCATCTTTCAGTCTATTGTCATGCTTACAGATTCCAAAGGCAAACAAAGCAAATTCGGCCAAAATTCAAACTTTTTGTTGCATCAATGTAAAACCAACACATATTATTCTCAAATTCAAAACTACAATGCTAGTATAGCCAACGCAGCCTCACAATTACAAGTATCTTTCATCAACAGCAGAATCGCAGATTGATAGGAATCTGTAAACTAAACTCACTGGCGTCATAAAATTCTCTACTTTTCCATAAATATCATTGTAATTAAGTACCGCGTGAATAAACCCTAGTGTAAATAAAAAATTCAGCAAACACAAAATATGATCAAATAAAAATGGGAAAGACCTGGGAGAAGCGTGGTTGCGTCCAAGTTGCGATTCACTATTACGGCCCCAGGCCCAGACATGGCCCTGAGAAGTAACAGCGAGAGAGTGATAGTGACCGGCGGCGACGCTGCAAACGTCAGGCGGTAGGCCTGGGACAGGAGTGGGCTCGTAGGCGTTGGAGCCCAGCCCGATTGGGGAACCGGCGAGGCCCAGGGCACCCTGGGACCCGTCCCCGAAACTCATCACTGTCCTTTTGACGGACATCCATCGGCGGCTCAGCCCGATTAGGAGGCCCGATTGAGATATCTTCTTTTTGCTGACGAATCGTAGCATTATGCGCTTTCAATTTGCAGGGTTTGATGATTTAGATCATCTGAGGAAACAAAAGCGCGCTTTTAATTTCAACGGCTCTACTTTCTACTGCTTTGCAAGACTTTTTAAAAAATAAAAATAAACTTGATAACAATTTTATGCATTTTCATATTATGTATAATTAAATTATTATTGTTATTTTGGTAAAAAAGTTCCTGTTATCATACCGGGCGTAGCATGATACGCCGATTTATGGGGCCATTAGTTTTGTGTTACCAATCCAAAATATCATAATTAATATATTGATCTATTTTTCTACCACTCTATATAAATTTTTTTTTTTACCACAATCTATTGAAAATGATATTTTTTCCATCAAATTTAAAAATATCTTGATAACATATAAATTGATTGATTCATTTTATTTCCATCGTGAACAGTAAAAGTGCAAGATTTATTTTAACAATTTGTCAAAATTGTGATAGAAACGTAATAAATTTATATTATGTGGTAAAAAAAATTCATTTTACCTAATTTTATTGAACCTAAAATATTTTATTATTTTATCCTTAAAATAGTTTATTGTTACATACAATTTTGCACATAAATAATTGAGTTGAAACTTATCCTTAATGTCTTAAACTAATTTTGGCAATATATAAACTCTAATTTTTATATATTTTTGATTAATTAATTAGTTAATTTGAGATGAGAAACAAGATTTAAAACTCAGAATGAGATAGCATGGCATAACTATAAAAACTGGAAGTGTGAAAATGGAAATGCAGATGCAGTGTGTAAGATAGGCAAATAATATCTATTATCCAAGAAACAATGCCACATGTGCCTCTTCTATTTGACAACAAGATCACAACTTTATCAGCTTGCTTCACTTCTCATAATCTCCACCACAATTCAAATCTTTAGTCGGCCCCACACAAATCCTACTGGCCTCTATCTCTCCTATTACTTTGCTCCCTTGTGCTTATTTCATTCCTGCTTCTCTCTCTCTTCCTCAGTAGCAAGCTAAGATGGCAACACAGGCATTGGTTTCTTCATCATCCATCTGCTCTTCAGCAGATGCTGCTAGGCAGATTCTTGGAGGAAGACCCGCTCAATGTGCCCGCAAACTTTCCTTCCTCGTAAAGGCTGCTGCTACTCCTCCTGTTAAGGTATCATCATTGCCAAAACAAAAAACAGGGTTTTTTTAATGGATTATGGTTTATATTCTGTGTTTTTTGTGTGGTTGTTTTCAGCAAGGTGCCAACAGGCAACTCTGGTTTGCTTCCAAGCAGTCTCTCACCTACCTGGATGGCAGGTAATTCTTCTGTTGCATGCAGTTTTATATTTTGGATAAAAGATGACATTTTTTTTTATCTTTTTCTCAGCCTCCCTGGCGACTTCGGGTTCGACCCGTTGGGTCTGTCCGACCCGGAAGGCACTGGAGGATTCATCGAGCCCAGATGGCTGGCGTATGGGGAAATAATTAACGGGCGTTTCGCCATGTTAGGAGCAGTAGGAGCCATAGCTCCAGAAATCCTGGGAAAAGCTGGTCTAATCCCACCAGAGACAGCTCTGCCATGGTTCCAAACAGGAGTGATCCCCCCTGCTGGAACCTACAGCTACTGGGCCGACAACTACACGCTCTTCGTGTTGGAGATGGCTCTCATGGGCTTTGCTGAGCACAGGAGATTCCAGGACTGGGCCAAGCCAGGCTCCATGGGCAAGCAGTACTTCTTGGGCCTGGAAAAGGGCTTGGGCGGGTCTGGCGACCCGGCCTATCCCGGAGGCCCGTTTTTCAACCCGTTGGGATTCGGGAAAGACGAGAAGTCGATGAAGGAATTGAAATTGAAGGAGGTGAAGAATGGGAGATTGGCCATGTTGGCTATCTTGGGATACTTTATTCAGGGACTGGTGACTGGTGTGGGCCCCTTCCAGAACCTGCTTGACCATTTGGCTGACCCTGTCAACAACAATGTGTTGACAAGCCTTAAATTCCATTAGGCCTGTCAAAATTATTGTGCTCTCTCTCTCTCTTTTCTGTTTCAGATTTGTGCAGAGTAATCTTCAGCCTGTCAATGTTATAATGTAATCTATAAGAATATATTCTTCATGACTTTGATAGCAATTTTCATATCTTCATTTCCATGAAATTATTCAAGTTATGCTGACTGTTAACTGAGTGCAACTCATCGCCTTATTGTTTGGTTCTTCGAGATCTAAAACTCTGAACTTGGATCCAGATTTTCACTCTTTTTTTTTTTTTTTTTGCAATTTTGTTGGTAATAATTTCGTATGGAGGTCCCAGAAAGAGATTCAGCAGCATAGTAACTGTAACTGGAGTTTAAGAATGAACACAAGCACAACTGCATTTATCGATAATCGTTCAGCCAACTTGTAACTACATCACGAATTAAGATTCATAAAAAATAGAAGAAAAAACAAGAAAAAGAAACCAGAATAGAAAACTCCGAAAGCTTATATTATAATCTCCCACCACACATTTCACTCTTCAAGTCCCTTTTCCTTGCTGAATCTGATGAAGGAGAGCTGCTGCCAACTGCAACGTTGCTTGCAAACGTTTCTGCGGGTCCGCTTCATCATCTTGCTCAGTGTTCTGAAACTGCTGATTCGCCAGAGCCACAGCCTGAGCAGCGTCTCTTTGAGTCGCCACTAAGTTTGGGGGCTGCTGCTGCTGCTGAGTCTGCAGTTGACCAAACTGTGGTGGCGGTGGGAACTCGGAAGAAACCTGTTCGCCTCCATAACTTTGCGACATTTTATAAGGGTATGCAGATTGATTCAAATTTCCAGATGGTTTATACTCGCCGGTATTTGAAGTAGCACTCAGTTGCCCCTGTTGTCCAAGAAGAGATGATGCAAGCTGAGATAGTTGTTCTGCTGATAGACCTGCAGCCGGCATTGATGAAGGAACAGGAGGAGGATTATCCAGGACTGGCCACTTGCCATTATCAGGTGTATAGTTGTTATGAGCTGCTTCTTGCATTGGTCTAGGAAATGCAGAATAAGGGTTAGCCACTGATGGATTGGATGTCTGAGGAGTCTCATTTCTGAAAACAGAATGAGAGTTTTGCAAATCATGGGGAGACCAGTTTGCTCCAGATGAGGGCTTACGAACATAATCCTGCCCTTGTGGATTAACTGACTGCACATTGCCCATGGAATGAGCTGAAGACGAATATCCAGGTTTCTCGTAATTGGGGAAAGTTGGAGGAGGCAAGTATGGCCCTGAAGGTGAGATTGGCTTCTGGTAAACTGTATCATTTTGGAAAGATGTAAAGGGAGTTTCTCGGTTCTCGTTTTGGGGAAGGGAACCGTAGCTGGGACCAGGAAGATCTAACCTTAGAACAACACCAGAGATGCTAAGTTTTCCAGGTACTTTGAGAACTTTTTCGGAGAAGTCTGAAGGAGGAACAAGAAATAAGGTGCTCCGTTCGTCCAATTTCACAACTGCTGCACGCTGTTTCTCACCAAGATACTTCAAAAATTCATTGTAATATGAGATATCGATATCGTTCGCGGGGGCAAAAAAGACAACCCACGCATTAGCAGCCTGATAGTAATGCTTTGCAAGCATGTCCAAACTAGTCCTTGCTGTGCAGTCCAGATACTCAGGTCTGCAAGCATTGCAAATCATTTCAATAAAATAGTACATTAATAAAAATCAAACACCTGGTTAAAGGGATTACAATGAACTTACAGAACAATTTCCGGTGGTTTTCCAACAGGAAAGCAACGAGCACGACAAACAGAGGTTCCTCCCTTGGATATCATTCCTTCCCACCTCCACACTTCTTTTGAAGAAGATTCTCGTAAATCAGGAGTCAACTTTCTCCGATCTGAGGAAGGCAGAGGCACTGAACCAACCCGAAAATCATCATTCCAATGATCACCCCTTTCCACAAATGGTTGGCTTGTGCTCATTGAACGCTGGGGAATTGGTACATATCCTGAATGTCTAGAATCGTAATTCTTTTCAAGGAGCCCGGATTGAGGGACGTCATGAGGAAAGATACGTTTTGCTTTCTCCAAGTCCTCTAATGGATATTCAGGCAGCTCATTCTCAGGAGGGAAGGGGTTGGTCTTCAGTTTCTTTGTCCCATGCAAAAATGAGACATCTTCAGGCAAATCCCACGGGTCATCATAGATTGGGCCTTGACGGGGAAATCTTTTAGGAGAGAATTCACGAGCACGAGTCCGTATGTTTCTTGAGGGACTAATAGAACGATCATATTGATTTCCAGGTAACCCTAGCTCAGACCCTTGCCCTGGAAACCTCCGCTCTGGGATATCGTTTCCACCAGGCCAGGAATTAGTATTCCGATCCATCAAGTGACGATCATCATGATCCAGATTTGGCATGTAAGGAGGAGATCTAATGCTGTGATCCCTAGGGATATCATTATATTTCCTATCAGATCGAATGTGTTCAAACGATCCAGCTCGCTCATACGACCTACCCCGTGGGGAAGGTGGCGAATTTACTGAATCCCTCTCTTGGTTTGATGTTCCTGAATCATTCTTTGCAAAGCAAATATGTACACGAGGATTTCCAAATAATTTCCCATGTAGAGTTTCTTTAGCCCTGCAGGCTGACATCACATTTCTAAAACGTACAAAGGCATAAGTACGACCAGGAAATGCAGTTATCTTCTCGATGTCTCCAAACGGTGAAAATGCCTTCCTCAGAACAAATTCATCCACTTTCAACTGAGCAGGAAATCCAATCCATAAGACTTCACTGGGTTCTGCATTTTTGTCATTCATCCTCGATTTGTTCGGATGTGATTGCTCAGGACTAGAGTAACGTGCTCTGGAATCCCTCAACGAGTATGGAGATCCTCTTGCCTTGGGATGCGGATCATTCCTCCGCTCAGAGTAGTCTGCATCACGTGATGGTGGTAATGATTTTTCCTGCAAATAGAACAGAGCAGTCAAATGGAAAATGCAGCTTTCACAGCTTTGCTCAAGGGATGCAGCAACTAATGGAGAAATCTGACAGAGGAACAAAATTAATCACACATACACAGAGAGAAGATCACACAATAGCAAGAGTCCTTGAATTGCAGAAACATAAAATAAGGTAAAAAGGTAAAATCTTGTGAAACACAAACAGATGGAAGAGTCTCTTTGCATGCTCAGCAACATGGGACTTTTGCATACTCTACTCTGATACCAACATACGAGCCTGAAAATCGTAGGTCCAACGATAAGACTCACAAGAACAAGAAAACCCTAACATACATTGAAAAAGCTCAGCATTCAGGGGACACGAAAGCTAAAAGAATGGTCCAATTTATCAAAAGCAAAAGGATAACCTATATTTATCCAGAACTGTCATAAATTGTGTTACAATAACACCAAAGGAAACATTGACTTTATCTGATTGTTCTTTGTATTGTTTTTAGTCGCAAACAGAGAAGAGCATCCAGAAGTGGAGTCTGACATTTCTTTCTTTCTTTCTTTCTTTTTTCCCCCTAAACATAACAGCCAATCCAGAAGTGTCAAGAAATACACAACCAAAATTCAGCTTCCTTGGTTTGCAATATATTCTCAAGCGGAACTATTAATTCATCAGTAAGTATGCCAATGGCTTTCTCACTAGCACATAAGTACATGAAATATACATGATTAGAAAACAGTCGCTAATCCTTAAATTCCGTCTTTTCTTAACATCAGCACAGCAACACTCCCCACAGAGCAACATCTCTTACTGGAATCACCCTAAGAAACACATGAAAATAACTGAAAAACAAAAAAGGCTCAAGAACTTCTCATTTCCACTGGAAGCAATATTATGATACTCCTAATCACATTTTCATATTTTTTTGGTTAATAGAATCCAAAATAGGGCAGAATTTACTCGTTTAGAAATTTGCTATTTCGTTCAGCTTAATGACTCTCAGTATACTAACAAACTTTTGGAGCCATCAAAATAAGAAGATTATTATAAAGCAAAATGGATAATGTTACTTTTGACTGATAGAACATAGTTTCACTTCAAATCTGCACCCACACTTAACAGTGTGGTAAGACCAATTAAAATATCAGATTCTTCCCTTCTCCAAAGTCGCACTTGCACTGAAAATTTAGCTACTTTTGACCTTTCTTAGATAACACAGGTGTAACTACACAAGTTCGACCAAAAATCAGGGCCTCCAATTTTATTTCAAAAAAAATTCTTGCACAATTTCATTTTTCATACTGACCTGAGCTTCAACAGACATGACTTCAAGCTAGTTTGCAGCACCCACAAGCATATTATAACTAAGCATATCAATATGACAACAATCCATGCCTCACAGTACATGTATAATTGAAAACATAGAAAGCCCAGCAGTACTCAATTGATATGGAGTAATAATCTAGGTACTTCCTCAAAGCTAATTAACCAGTACAGACCATAATTCATTAGTGGTTATATTTGAAAGTATATTAAGGTAAAAGAATCGATTTTACTAATTCAATCACCACTCAGTATCGTCATGATCATTGAGCAAAAGAATATGCAAAATCCTCAAGATAAATAACCTATGATGCCACAATAATGCAATATTATGTGGGCATATCTAGTCCATTATTTAACACGAGGAAGAATGATAACTAAAGAACATAATGAACTATAGGGCAGACACCCAATATTTCTCTAGCATAATAAGAACTATATTAATTTTTCTAACCTCTAGGGTCAATAGGATAAATCATGGAATGAATACAGAACAAACTGAATTGGAATCATCACTTACTAAACCAATTTAGAAACAAGAACATAATCAAGAGAAAATTCAGTCATCACTTGTACATGACCAGGGACATTGAGGAAATCTGTTTATTTATATAATTCTTCTACAGAAGAAACAAAGAAACAAAAATTATGATCCAAAGGACTATCACACAGCACAAACAATATATCTCAGAAGTTTAGAGTGAAACAAAATTCAGATACTACATGAAACAGACATGAGAACCAAGCAATAAAAGGAAAGCAGACGTCTCATTGAGCAAACCTCCACAGCCAATGTTTCACATGAGTAAATTCCAAACTTTGCATAGGTTAGAGGGTGTTCAGACTAGTTAATATGAATACATCCATGGCATCAAAACTTTTGGGTCGAGGAATCCAACAGGATTCCGAGTCAAGGATATCGAACTTGGTGGCCCCATATGACATACAAAAGAAATTGGTGCCATCAAAGTAAGACAAGTATGGAATCTGTGTTTTCTTGCTATTGCATCCCAAAATCTAATTTAGGAAGAACATGCAGCTCAAAATAAACTTTGTGAGATTACATCCATGGGACAACCAAAAGGTTGTTTTTAGAAGTTGCAGAGCAAGACAATAGACTGAATAGGATGGAAGCGGCTACCAATCACAAGCTGGAGCTTGAATTGCAGCATGAATAAACCTCGACTCCTATCCACTATGGGAACATAACACCTTTGTGTAAGACTAAGCTCTCATATTCCAACCAGCAAAATGTATTTCTCCCTTGTTGTCAAAAGATATATTATTATATTCTATAATGCATTTTGCAGAGAATGGCAATTTGCATACAACATTCTGATCACTGCTTCAGCAACTATGAAATTCACACTTCCACTATGATGTAGTTCCTTCTGATAAAACAGCAAATTTTGATCCTTGATAGCATTTATAACCAGATCATCTCCAGCCTTATGCTGACTTGTTAGAAGAAATCAAGTGAAAGGTTTGACCTGTTGTTTTTCAAAACCATGAACAAGGTGCATAGATTTATGTTTGAATAAAATGTAATTGATCATCTAATCCATTCTCTATCCGTCCAGTGTTCACTGTTCACTTTCTTAGAGTAGGCGGTTTTCGTTTTCATTTCTTTTTTTGGGTTGGAGACATAAGTTGGGGTCATGTATGTGTAGTTTGAAGGTGAGAGCATTGTAGAAATTGTTGTGTTCCCTTACAATAACAAGTTTTTTGCACAGATCTTGTTAGATATAACACATACAATACCATTGTGGTGTAAAGATTAATACCCTCTGATTCATTACTCTTTCTAGGGGAACATTTTATCTCTATACATAAGATGGTTGAATGAATAGTAATCCTATAACAGAAACTGTCTCAGAAACAAGACAGCAAATAATTGTGGTCTGCATAAGTTATTCCTCACTATGGACTGAAAAGCTAATAATTTGATTAAGCGATTATCCTATTGCAGATTGGCAAACTAACTAATCAAGAGATATCTTCATCATTTCGTCTTACAGGTGGCAGGTGATTAATGATTCTGATGAACTTCTCACTGGCAGACTGGCTACAAGGCACAAGCTATGGAAAATATATTCCTCCAACTTAAATGCATTGATATTTGGTCAAGTAGGTGAAAACATAGAATGATATAGGCACTTGACGGAAATCGACTGCAGATTGCATTTAGAACATAATATATTGATTGGATGTCAATTGCAGGGACTGAATAGTAGGAACAGAGCAGAACATTCAGTTCAGTAAATTTGAAAGCAGTAGTGAGGTTCACAGTTACACATTGACCATGTATTGTATACGAGTGTTGTTTTGCTTGAGGTAAAAAAACATGTAGAAACTCATCAAGGTATTATATATAAGATGTAGCAATTTGTGCTCAATTTATAAATAGTGCCTCCAGTATGATGTAAGATGTCACTCCTTCAGCAATCCTTTGAACTTCTGAGAAACCATACAGCAACATTTCTTCTGGTTCAGGAAACAGAAACCATAAACTAAGTCATCTATTCACTGTTTTCAAACCTATTTAAACTTAAGAGCATCATTAGATGTTCTCTGGGGACTTGTCTCAAGATAATATGCGCTAAGGTGCTTGCAGCAATAACACTGTTGATGGCAAAAGTTCCAGAAACTGATAAAGATATGTGATGAAGTCTGACTGCCTGGCTTTAGGATGCCCTTATCAACAAATAACAGCTTTTTGCAGCTAATGAGTATGAATTTCAAATATTTAGGCCTTTGTTTTTGCTTGGCATAATTTATTGTCGTATACCTAGACTTTTAATAACAGCCACAGATGAAGGATTTACTAAGGAAAATCAAGAAGGAGAAAAGAAGGGAAACAGCCTCAAAAAATTTCAAGAATGCTTCAATGTAAGAAACATAAGTTTATTATTGGCCAAGTAAGCCAGACAACCTCTTTTCGGAACACCAAAATATCAACTCGATCCGTGCTTCAAAGAAATAACTTTCAGAAACATCAACCATCAAGGCAATTGAACACTGTCTAAGTTGGGAGAAAACCTTGCACTAGGAAAATCTGTCTGAAATTATTCGAAGCTTTCTCAGAATGATCGACATACATAATGATGGTTACTTCCATAGTCTTAGCTTCATTTCAAGTGTACACATACATCCATCTTAAGAGGTCTCTCCTAATCCCTGCATATTTCTATCATGAAAAAGATTATATGGTGCCATGCCAAACCAAGAAACTGTGAAATATGACTTTGCAATTGTTTAGTGGATCGCTGAATTGGTTTTCCTTCAATTTTATGCCCACCTTGCCTGTGACAGGTAATTGTTTTTCTGTTTCTCAACAGTCTTTCACCATTCTAAATCAGTTTGTTCACAAAATATTTACTACAATGAAGAGCAATTCATAAATATTTTGCAGAGTGGACTATTCTGCAACTTTTGGACGTACTAAACTAATATTCTCTTGCTATTGCATCTTCATCGGGGAGATTTGTAACAGCCAGAAATGATGTGTGGTTTTTTTAAGGCTTTATATTATCCATATTTTGCCAGCATGGCCCCTAATACTTAAAAAAGAAGGCGACACATCAGTACCTTAATTGTTGTGGGCAGTTTTGAACGTAAATTTTTGTGTTTGAGGGGCAATTGTAACTCAGGCTAATTTATTTGAAAGCTGATAGAGGAACAACATGAGGATGAACATCTTCTCTTTTAAAGAGTGAGACTACTCAAGTATAATTTCCATTGATTTCTTTATATTATTTCCTTTGTTATGTCAGACAGAGAATGCAACTGATTCTTTCAAATAGTAACTGATAAGTGAAGCAAGAATTGGATTTCGAAACATATTAAATCTTCATGTGTGTGTGCTTGGGATAATCTGCATTATCATGAACTAACTTGAAGAGCTATAGAATCCATTAGATGTGCAAAACTGTAGGTATTAATACAATAAAAGGCATCAACATGGTACCATAAGAAAGTTAGACGAAGATTGACAAAACTAACCGCCTTGGCAAATTCAATTTTAAGTGGATTGCCATCAATAACAAAACCTTGAAGCTCTCTTATTGCAGCAAAAGCATCCTCTTCATTTCTATAATTAACAAAAGCATAGCTTCGACCTGGTTGAAATGCAAGACTCTCAAGTTCTCCAAACCGTAGCAAGTAACGGGCTAAACCATTCTCAGTTAAGTTGTGAGGAAGATTTCCAACCCAGAGGTGCCTTGATGGGGGGTTGTTTCCCCGACCATGATGGGATTTCTCCTCTGGTCTTGAAGGATAATCCCTACGAGGTCTGCCTCTTCCTTCTCTGATATTCTGTAAAATACCCAAAGAATTTACATACATCTACATGAATAATGTTTCATATAGGCCATTTGCTAGTTGGTACAAAAAAACAATTACACACTGAAACAAAGAATATTGCAAAATGGCCTTCAAAAAAAATTACCAAGCATGAAAAGCCAAAAAAGGATTAAAAAAAAAAGAGAGTGATGATGTACATGAGAGGGGCTCAGAGCAATACTTCTTGTCTAATTATTTTTGGGGAAAAGTTAGCTAAGAAAATGCAATTTTTTTTATGCAGATGTTACATCATCTTAAAGCAAAAGAAGTCGCAATAAAAAGTAAATTATTCCAACACTGTCTATGGATAAATAGAGGTCACCAATCTCTAAACCAGAAACTGATGACGTAATTGGGAAACTTAGAAGCAAAATTGCTTCACGGGCATGAGCCAACAGATAAATCCAACTTATCAGCCTCCACTATAAAAAAATTAACAGAGAAACACTAAAAAAACATGCGAATTCCAAATACTTAAGATCATTTAAAACGAAATCCATACATACATACATGAATAACTATTTAAATAAGAGTCAAGTAAAGAACTGACCATCTCTTTTCCGGTCTACAAAATTCACTTCGAGAGGGCTCTGAAGAACGATGAGAAAAATGGGCAAACGCTCGGCCTCTAATTATTATCTTCCGTAAACCATTGATCCTAAAAGGCTATGAAAATGAAATTTAAAGTAGGGTAGATTTTAGAGAGAGATTAGGGTTTGTTGGATTGGGTTTTAGGCGAAGAATTTCTATGTGGAGGGACAACTGTTTAATGAAATACCCGAGGATTATGTAGGAAATGGGCTACTAACATTGTGGTGCCACGTGGAAGATTGCTATTGCTAAATTACCAGATACTCCTTCCATTAAAAAGAAATTAAAATTTTGCAATATCAAATAAAATTACTTTTTACCATAGCATATTCATTTAATTTATTTTACGACTATTTATACAAATGCATAATTTATTATATTATTTTAAAGGATAGAATAAATTCAAAATAAAATAAGAATGTGAAAATAGGCAAAACTTTTGAATTACAATATGTGAAGTTAGATTTAAAATTTTAGTTATAATTTTAAAATGTAAGATAAGGTAAGATTTGAGATCCTTTTCAAGGCCTTATACAAAGTAGGTCATATATGAGCATATAGAAAAACTGTTTTCATTTATAGAAACCCAAGAAATAGAGAATCACAAGGGTAAAAAAACACCTGTATTGGTCATTTTGTTGATAGCATGTACAAGATATTTCAAGAGTGTGCAGAAAAGTAACAGTTAATAGCTCATACATGAATTATTACAAACAAAAGCTCAGGTTTATTAGTATCCATTAATAACTCACAAGAATCAGCTAACACAGCTTTAGACTAATAGTTTCTAGCCTAACCTGCTGCTTATAAGTCCTTCTACCGACCCGATTAAAGCCAGAATAGCACAAAGCAAGCAGAACACCTTTAAAGCTTCAAGAACTATCCATGTACCTGTCCAAGCTCTCACATTCTTCTGTATCAAGAACATTTGTATAGGGAAATAAATCACTAATGGCCAAAAATTCAAGGCCCCAAGAACTCCTAAAACTTCGTTGAAGTATGGGAAAAGCATAGCAAGTGCAGTTGTCGAAGCAACGTATGCAGTTCTAAAGCATAGCCTAAGAAGGTTCAGCTTTAAACATGGCAGAAGTGGGAACTTTACTTTGTACTCGTTATTCACAAATCCACTATTGGGATGGCTTTTTGCAATCTTTCTTTCAACTGCTGCAAACAATGGCTGACTGTAGATCTGCAAGGAAAGCATATACATGTTTGTTATTTTATTAAACAAACGTTTTTCTTATCTTGAGACAAGATAAGATTGAGTCATGGGATGTACCTGATACCCTCCCACGAGGTGAAGAACAATACATGCATTAGCAATGTCAACGAGCCAGTAGGGTTCGTAGAATCCAAAGCCCGTTAGTAGGTTACCAGGTGCTTGGTTTCCGAAAGCAGCATATCCAAAACATCCACAACAGAGAAAGAAGAAGCTGCTCGTAAAAATAGCAATTTTTGAAGCCTTCTTCATTGTCTTGTTTTCTTGAGGTGCCTTGAGAGTATCCTTCATTTCCAAGTTTGTTTTCCCAATTAAATAATCAAGACTGCAATTGACTATGATTTATCACATCAATCAATCAAGCTAATAGTGAGTAAAAGCTAACCTGAATGTCCAAAAGAATTATATTGTAGTTGAAAGAAAAGGCAATATCTCCAATTGCTTGCAACGTTAGCCATGCTTTTTGAGCTACAGTATCTGTAGCCACTCCTCCGAAGTTGCCTTTGATCTCTCCATTTTCTGCATTGGTCAACAATTACTCCTATACATATGACAATGATATAATTAGACATCGACAAATGGAATAAAGAAAAGGGTACCTATCACTTTTGCAATACTGAGACCCAATCCAATGAACGTATATGCGAAGGACATGATAGCAGCAATTATTGAAAGCGACTCCATGTTGTGGAAGTTGGGTATCTGAGAGAATATAACCTGAACAGCTCCGAACAAAAGCATGAACAAACTGTCCCCGTATTCACATGGAGCATCGTGTCCTTCCTTGTGATAACAATTTGATTTCAGAATTGCCCTAAATCAACAAAACTTTAAAATTAATGTAGCATGATGGCGAAGAGGATAATCAACAGGTTCCATTTGCTATGAGTGGAAAGGTAGGTATTCATTAGCTATGGAGTGCCCGTTTGACTCAGCAGAGTACTACACAACCTGAAAGGATGTTCACAGATTCATTGTCAAGCCTCCTTAGGATCAATAAATGGATATTCACAAAGAAACAATGACATCAGGTAAGAGCAATCTGTAAGAACTTCTATTAATCACAACATGATGTACTTTTCCCTTTTGATACTGAAGATAAAATTACTGTTCCAATATCCTGCTAGCATGTTAAGTGCTTGTACTTACTACAATTTATTTGGTTATCTTCTCAAAACAAATGGAGAAGACATTGATCAAATTTGAATTGAAGCAAAGTGGGCATGCTATGACATAATAAAATACCTCATACTGATTGCAGATGTTATGGTATAAGCAACCCCAAATCCATAATAACTTTCATGGACAAATACTCCAACCAACCACATACTCTTCTTTCCTGCCAAATAATATTTTTCAAAAGCTCTTGTATTCATCACAAACACAAAGATTCATACGTGGTCTATCCATATTCCATTCCTAAAACAGCATGATATATAAAGAAGTGGATTTTCCTTCTAAAGTGATTGCTCAATTAAACACTTTTGCCATTATTCTTCATTAGTTCTAAGCTGAACAATAGAGTAATTTGACATCATTTTTAACTCAACAATCCAGAAACAGAATAAGGAGTAGTAACCAAAAGTATAATCAGTTAATCACAGATTCACAACACCTCCTTCATCTAACTTCAATGCAACAATTTCGATCGCCCCTCTTACTCAACACAATATGCAGATCATGCAATGATAAATTCATCATGAATTACCTAGATAAGAGCTCACAGCTTCAGCATAGGACCTGTTTCTGATGTGGCCCACTTCAGGATGAGGGTATCTGTAACAATCACAAAGAAGATCTGAAGAAATAAGAGTGATAATTGCAAAAACCAGCATGCATAGAGGGCCTGCAATCCACCCCAACTGAGCCACACTCCATGCCAGTGATAATACCCCTGACCCTATCACTCCTGTTATTATATGGGCAACCGCTGTCCAAACAGTCCCTTCACATTCAAAACACAAAAAATAAATCAAGAATTGAGTCTTTTTTCTGATAAACCCTTGTCTTAACCAAGAAAATCAAAAAAAAAAAACACTTAAGTCCCACATTAAAAGAACAATCAACAGTTCGTTACTCAAGAATCTTAACAATTCAGAAAAACGGGTGAAAAGGGGATAAAATTTGATAGGCAGAGAAACAGAGTAAAACTGACCGGTTCTTTTGAGGGAAGCATGAGAATCAGAGGAAGATGAAGATGCAATATCAGGGAGCAAAGGATTTGAGAGTCCATGTTTTTCTTCAAATTCAACCATGCTGTGATAATTTGATGGCTATTCGCTGCTTCAAGAAGGCTATCTGTGTTCAGTTTCCAATATAAAGTTTGTTTCTTCAATAGTTTATCATTGACATTGGCATTATTAGTTTTTTTTAAGGGTGGGACTATCCGCACCCCACCCTTTTCTAACCACACCCCATTTTTTAATCTCATCCCAATTAAAATATCATCCACTTAAAATATTTCTAAACACACCCCAAAAATAGACTATTATATCCTTTGACTAAAAAAAAAAAAGCAAAACTCAAAACTAAAAAAAAAAAAAAAAACAAATTGTGTTCATTTTCGAACAAGAAAAAATAAGAAAGAACAAAAAGAAATCAAAACTTCCAACATATTGTGTTCGAACAAATCGAACAAATTGTGCTCATTCGACTTCAGAAATCGAACAATTGGCATGGACACTCCAAGAGAATCTGATTCACATCATCCAGGTTCGTATTTTACTCAAACCCTAAGTTAATTGGAACAATTTGGATCTTGAATAGTTGATATGTAAATTAGATTGAGTGATAGATAAAAATCGAACCATTTAGTATGTGTTATGGTTTGCGCATATAATTGTAGTGTATTGTGGTGAAATTTTCAGTTTAGGATGTTGAAAAATGTGGAAAATTCGTGTTTCTTTTCGAATTTAGTTCGATTCTGGTTATTCGATTGTTATGCAAAGTGTTCGACTAAGGGTAGTCGAAGGAACTGGAGAATTTCAAATGGGATAGTTCGAACACATGGCAAAGTGTTCAAACTTTGGAAGTCGAACATACCCAAGATGTTCGAACATTGTGGTTCGAACATATCCCTTGGCGTTCAATTTTTGATGTTCGAACATAGCTTATGTGTTCAACTCGACAAGTTCAAACATAGCTTATGTGTTAAACTCGACAAGTTCAAACATAGCTTATGTGTTAAACTCGACAAGTTCGAACATTTTGTAGTGCGTTCAACTATGTATGTTCGAACATAGCTTAAGTCGTTCGACTCAAATAGTCGAACATACCATATTGTGTTCGAATTGGATGTTCCAAATTTACAACGTATGACTTTCTTATTTTTTATTATGGACACGTTTTGTTCACTACTTGCAGGTGACATACTCTACGTGAGGAGGAAGAAACGATCATCGGCTTCTGAAAGAAAGCGTAGAAATGAAGAGCTTGCTGCCACTACTGAACACGTCATTGAATACATGTATGCTTCTTCGGTGGATGAAGAAGTTGCAGTAGACAAACTGAGGCGTTCATGAACGAGCTCCCCGAGATAGGTGCAGATATGAATTTGCCTGAGAATGGGGCTGTGAATTAACGGATGTGTATTTGTGATTTTGAGGTCGGATATTTATTAACATGTGATATTTAGTAACTTATGTTTGATATAGTCTGAAGTAATATTGTTCGTATTGAGGTCGGATATTCGTTTGTAGCTCATGTATGAAAATCGAATTGTAAATGGACAATGAAACTCGGCCTGTTCGACTTAAGAATTCGAACACTTTATAGCCCGTTCGAATTCTCAGTATCGAACACATCAAAGCCTATTCGAGTTACATAAATCGAACACTCTTTAGTAATTTCGAAAATGTAAGTCGAATGTTTTTCATAGTGTTCGAATTTCATAGTTTGAACATTCTCAATTGTGTTCGAATTCGAAAATTGAACATTTCTCATAGTGTTCGACTTTCATAGTTCGAACGTCTGGTGTATTTTTCGACTTCTTAATTCGAACAGTAGAACAAAAGTGCACAGTAATGCAATAACCCTAACAAACAGATCCAAAACCAATGGACATTTTAACATTCAATTAAACCAAACACCATAATACACCATAATACATCTTAGTACAATTTACCAACAATTACCAACAATTGAATCAAACTCAATACAACAATCAAATCACAGTCATCAACACAATCTAATCACTGTCAGGAATATCCACACTCGCAACACCAATGGATTCACTTCTCTTACCCATTCCACCAAAGAAGTGCGATAATTAAAAAGGTTGGCCGTGAAAAACTCAATTGTGTAATATATTCCCTCGTACATTGAATCATTCTCATGATCATCCATCTTACTTTCATCGATGAGATTCACCACACTTAGTTTCATGGATTTTGAGCCATTTTTCTAATAAACAATTAAAATAGAAGATAATAAACATATTGTTCAACGATAAATACCAAAAACACTTCAATAAACCTACTGTTCAACTTCAAAAATTGAACGTTACTAAGACTGTTCAAACTTTAGAAATCGAACACTACTAAGAATGTTCAACTTCAAAAAATCGAACACATCTTAGGTTGTTCAACAATCAAAAATCGAACACACCTAATAGTGTTCGAACACTAAAAATCGAACACTCATAAGATTGTTCGAACATTGATGTTCGAACACATTTAAACAAACTTTTAAAGTCGAACACCATTCAAGTTGTTTGAAGTCTATGTGTCGAATACTCTTCATCCCGTTCGACTATTCCAGGTCGAACGGGACTGTTCCAGCGAAATTTTTGACCTTTCAAACTAAAACTTGATTTTTTGTAATACACTACTAAAAACTGTTAAAAATGTAGTAGAAATTTTACATTGCTCATTTCAAATGTATCTTCCCGTTCCATAGACATTTCAACCAAGAATTTTTGTTGGGTGATATTTTTAGGGTTTAGAAAGGAGAAGAAATGTTTGATAATGGTGGAGAAAAAAAAAAATTTAATATGAAGGAGAAAAAGAGGACTATGGGGTGTGATTAGTAGTTTAAATTATATGGGGTGTAGTCAAGGGGCATTATAGACAATTAATATATAATTACTTTTGAATTAATTAATTATGGGGTATGGTTAGAAAATGGTGGGGTGTGGATAGTCCCACCCTTTTTTTAATTGGTCCTTCTTGGTTAAAAATTTATTAAAAAAAAAAAGAGACAAAGACCCAATGAAGTGCAGTTTTTATGATTAAAAAGTACAAAAACAAATAAATTTTGTCCTATTTTAATTCTACACCTAAATTGTCAAGTAGTGTCCGATTCTAACCACATACATATGTACACTAGTTAACACGATTCCGCATTTGATACAAAACATAACTCTCGATATCATTAGCATTTTGACCTTCTTTCCAATTTTTTTTTTTTTTTTTTTAACATTTTTGGCTCGACTTGAGTCAACAAAAAGTTGGCCAAGACCATCCGAACAAGGGCATTGTGTGAAACGGGACTTCACTCGATATATTTCATCTTATTATTAAGTCACAATAATTGAGTGACCAAATCTTCTAAATAAAATAATATTAAAATTCAAGAAATTAAAAGGTTGGTGTGGTCTGATTCTAAGCACTATGAAGTATGAACCCGTGATATTTATTGCATATTCATCATCATTATTATTATCAATTGTTAGTTTCCAAACTCATTAACCTAATTTTTTATAATTTATTATTCTTATTTCATATTTCACTTTTTTTTTTCTCACTTGATATTTTCTTATCAAAGAATTGTTTCCATGAATCATGAAAAAATAAAAATTCATATGAAACATACAACACCGATAATACACAAACTCTTAAGTCATGAAATCATTGCCTTTTGGATTTGAAACCATCGTTTTTTAACAAATCTTGTTATTCTACACAAAGTATATTGAAAATATATTATACTTATATACAAGAGAATCCATAAACCACACAGGAAAGAAAACCTCATTAGCCTATCTTTTCTACTGTAATATAGCTGGAGAAAATTTCAAAGGTCAGTTTTATAGGCATTCATAAAAAATTCAACAAGAATCATCAGCCAACACTTGGCTCTAGATTGACAGTTTCTAGCTAAACCTGTTGCTTACAAGTCCTTTAACCGATCCAATAAAAGCTGAAATAACACAAAGCAAGCAGAATAGCCTTAAAGCTTGAACAACTATCCAAGTAAATGTCCAAGATCTCACATTTTTCTGTGTCAAGAACATCTCCGTAGGAAAATATATCACCAACGGCCAGTAATTCAAGGCCCCCAGAACGCCTAATACTTCGTTGAAGTAAGGGAAGAGTATACTGAGTCCTGTTGTAGATGCAACATATGCAGTTCTGAAACAGAGTCGAAGAAGGTTCAGCTTGAAATGTGGCAACAACGGCAACTTTACTTTATACTCGTTATTCACAAATTCACTATTAGGATGGCTCTTCTTGATCTTTCCTTCAACTACTGCAAACAATGGCTGACTGAATATCTGCAAGCAAAGCACGTAGATTGTCATAATATTTACAAGACCCTTTCACTATACTGTTTATTTAAAGAAGCTCGTTATAAGAAGCTGTCATAGGATGTACCTGATACCCTCCCACAAGGTGAAGAACAATACATGCATTAGCAAAGTCAACGAGCCAGTAGGGTTCGTAGAACCCAAAGCCCGTAAGTAGGTTTCCAGGTGCTTCATCTCCGAAAGCAGCGTATCCGAAACATCCACAGCAGAGAAAGAAGAAGCTGGTGATAAGTATAGATGTATATGACGCCTTCTTCATTGTCTTGTTTTCTTCAGGGGGTGCCTTGAGAGTATCCTTCATTTGCGAGTTTGTTTTTCACTTAGATTAGAGTTTTCTACTTTTTTTAACAAAATTGAAACAATCAAGAATCAATCAAGTACTACACTAACCTGAATGTCCAAAATAATTATACTGTAGTTGAAAGAAAAGGCAATGTCTCCAATTGCTTGCAATGAGAGCCATACTTTTTGAGCTGAAGAAGATGTAGTCACTCCTCCAAAGTTGCCTTTGATCTCTCCATTTTCTGCATTGGTCAACAATTATACCTATACATACATGACAATGATATATGTATCTCTATGAAAGTGAAAAGAACGTGATATAATTAGACATCAACAATGAATTAAAGAAAAAGGTACCTATCACTTTTGCAACGCCAAGACCCAATCCGATGAACGTATATGCAAAGGACATGACAGCAGCAACTATAGAGAGCATCTCCATGTTCTGGAAGTCGGGTATCTGAGAGAATACAAGCTGAACAGCTCCGAATAAAAGCATGAACCAACTATCCCCATATTCACATGGCGCATCATGCCCTTCCTTGTGATAACAATTTGATTTCAGAATTGCCCTAAATCAACAAAACTTGAAAATTAATGTTGCAGGTTCCATTTGCTATGAGTGGAAAGGTAGGTATTCATTAGCTATGGAGTGCCCATTTGACTCAGCAGAGTACTACATAACCTGAAAGGATGTCCACAGATTCTTTGTCAAGGTTTGCAAAGAAACAATGACATCAGGTAAGAGCAATTTGTGGGAACTCATGTTCGAGCATGATAAATTATCCATAGAACTCAATTTCTACACTTTACCTTTTGATACTAATATCATGATCATCTATAACATTTTAAGTATTTGCACTTGGAACAATTCATTTTGTAATGTTTGCTAAACCATTAGAATAGACATTGATCACACTTCTATAGTGGCAAAGAGGGCATAAATGGCATGGTAAAATACCTCATACTGATTCCAGCTGTTATGGTGTAAGCAAGACCAAATCCATAAAAACTTTCGTGAAGAAATACTCCAATCACCCACATGCTCTTCTTTCCTGCCAAAGAACATTTTTTGAAAGTTTTCGAAATCTCACATTCATCTCACAGACACATACTCAAGTATGGTGTCTTTATATCACCTTCCTAAAATGCTAAAACGACATCATACAACTCATACCAATCAAATCAACCGAAACCATCTCCAATCCTGTTAAAGTGATAGCTCAATCTTTAAAAAATCAATTCAAACATAATATCTTCTTCATCTAACTTCAAAGCAACATTTCAATTGCCATTCTTACTACCCCAACACTATATTCTGATCAAGTAATTACAAGACTTTGAGAATGAAAGAAACAAATATCACTTACCTAGATAAGACCTCACAGCTTTAGCATAGGACCTGTTTCTAATATGGCCAACTTCAGGATCAGGATATCTGTAACAATCGCAAAGAAGATTTGAAGAAATAATTGTGATAATCCCAAAAACCACTATGCATAGAGGGCCTGCAATCCACCCCAACTGAGCCACACTCCATGCCAGTGATAGAACCCCTGATCCTATCACTCCAGTAATTATATGGGCAACCGCTGTCCAAACAGTTCCTTAACATTCAAAAATAAATAAATCAATCAATCAAAAATTGAATCTTTTTTCTCATATACTATTTTCTTGACTAAGAAAATCAAAGATTGCTAAACATGATTTAGGTTTAAGAAATTTCCAGTATTACCACATGAGTTCTACACCAAACGATCATCAACATTGTCTCTTTTTTTTTTTCTCCTTGGAAATAGGGAGGAAAGAAAACAAATCATACTAACCTGTTCTTTTGACTGAAGGATGAGAATCAGAGGATGATGATGATGAGGCAACATCTGGGAGCAAAGGATACGAGAATCCATCCTTTTCTTCAAATCCAACCATGCTGTAATCTAATGGCTGCTCTCTCTCTCTCTCTCAAACAACTCCTTTGTTTCTTTGTATATTGGTTAGAGCCTTAGAGGAGGCTTTACAATGCCAAACGGATTTTTGACAGCAAATATTCTAGTGTGGCGTATGGGCCATTCTTTTCTTGCCTAAAAACGACATCGTTGGCCGTTATTATTATTATTATTATTATAGGAAAATTGTCAATATGGATTATAATCACACAGAGAGACTTCACATGAACTTTATGTTGGGGCATGATTTATAAGGACATTTGTCATTTCATTTGTATAGTTGCCAAATTGTGCAAGAACTTTCTCGCATTTTTATATTGATCCCATTTCTTTAATCAAATTTATTCACTGGTTTTGGTTCTATTTCAATCATTAGAAAAGATTAATTCCAGAGAAGTCTATTATGTTGCTCGGATATCTAGGATTCAAAATCGTGGACGAAATCAAAATATATTTTCACATTTTATTTGGAAAAATTAAAGAGATAATATTGATGATTTATTATAAATTTGTGTCACATATAATAAAGATCCACAGAATATCTAATACATGAATGTAAGGTTATTAATTCGACAATTTTAATACTGATAAATCGACAAAATTTCAACACCTGTCAAATTGCACATTTATAATTATAATCCACGTGATTAGGTTTGATCAATTCTAGATAAAATTGATCGAGGTGGAACACAAAGACCTCATCAGCGCTATTCCATGATGGGTTTTAGTTCAACATCGTTTTCAATTCTAACGTGAATGTTTTGTTTATCAATCCCCAATATTCTGAAAATCATTTATTTTACATATTTTAAAATAATTGTCTTCATTTAATAACACGTCAGAATTTTAGAAGCACCCTATTTCTATATATATATATATATAAAATATCTGTAACGTTGCGCAACCAATGCAGTACTACACGTGTCCCGTCAAATTTCCAGAATCCTACCAACAATGAAAACCCACTCCATTTCTTTCGATTTGTCATTTTCAATTTTTTGGATAAGGTTTATTTAGTTCTGTTTTCTTTTGCGATTTTGAAGGAATTTTGATCTTGAAAATGGAGGGTTCTAAACTGCGATGAGCATTTCCTCAATTATATGATTCTTATCTAATGGTCATGGGTACATAATTAATTGGTGCATGGTCCTACAATTCAACAGGGATTATATATTTCATTTTATTTCAAATTTCATTTTTTGTATTCATAATAAATATATGTATGTATATTTGAATGTTCATGCTCCTTTTAAGGCTCTCTTTTTTAAGGAATTAAGCACAATATAGCCTATTAAAAGAGGGTAATACTAAATGCAAACTTTTCCAACCAAATAAAATAAAAATATAAGGTAATGTGTATTCTCTATATTACCCCCATTCCATGAGTCCTCCTAAAGAATTTTATTGATTGATTACATGATCAAATGGAAACAAATATGAGTTCAAACTAGTCTTAGGTTTATCAAAAGCCATGAATAAATCACAAGAATCACCTAATACTTAGCTGCATATTGCCTGTTTCTAGCTTAACTTGTTGCTTATAAGTCCTTCTAGCGATCCAATGAGAGCCAAAATGGTGCAAAGCAAGCAGAAAAGCTTGAAAGCCTGAAGAAGTATCCATGTCAAGGTCCAAGCTCTTACCTTGTTCTGATAAAGGTACATTTCAACAGGGAAATATATCGCCAAAGGCCAGAAATTCAAGGCCCCAAGAACTCCTAAAACTTCATTGAAGTATGGAAAGAGTATAGCAAGTCCAGTTGTGGATGCAACGTAAGCAGTTCTAAAGCATAGACGAAGAAGATTCAACTTGAAAACAGGGAGAAAAGGGAGCTTGATTATATACTCGTTGTTCATGAATCCGCTATCAGGGTGCCTTTTTGCAATCTGTTTTTCAGCCACTGCAAACAATGGCTGACTGTATATCTGCAAGCAAAGCATATCATGCTGTAATGATCAATAAAAATGTACAAGCTTTTGAAATCAATACACATGTTAGACTACCTGATAGCCTCCAACAAGATGAAGAACAATACATGCATTAGCAATGTCAACGAGCCAGTAGGGCTCGTAGAATCCAAATCCCGTCAATAGATTTCCTGGGGCTTGGTCACCAAAAGCAGCATATCCGAAACATCCACAGGCAAGAAAGAATAAAGTGATCATAAGTATAGATACAGTTGACGCCTTTTTCATTGTCTTGTTTTCTGGTGGAGGTGCCTTAAGTGTATCCTTCATTCGCAGGTGTATTAGGCTCTGAGTTTTCTAACATCGAAACCATCAAAATTGAATGTAGCCCTAACCTGAATGTCCAAAAGAATAATGTTGTAGGTGAAAGCGAAAGCAATGTCTCCAACTGCTTGGGACGAGAGCCATACTTTTTGAGCTGGAGTACGGGTAGTGACTCCACCGAGGTCACCCCTGATCTCTCCGTTTTCTGCATTTATCCATATAAAGAGAAATCGAGAATTAGCATTGGTGATGCTATAAATGAAAAGAAAACTTGGATTAAACAGAAAGAGATGTACCTATTACTTTGGCAAAACCAAGAGCAAGTCCAATGAAGGTATATGCAAAGGACATGATAGCAGCAAAAATCGAGAGCAACTCCATGTTGTGGAAGTCAGGTATCTGAGAGAATACAACCTGAACAGCTCCAAACAATAATATGAACAAACTGTTCCCATATTCACACGGAGCATCCTGTCCTTCCTTGTGGTAACAATTTGATTTCAGAATTGCCCTAAACCACCAAACTTGTATTCAAATTGTGGAAACTTTTATCAATCATAGATCTCAAAAGATTAGCAAACTTCACCATTTGCAACCTCATTGATTGAGAATCTTGTCAAAAGCATAGGAGTAAAAATATTTTCTTAACTTATACATAAGCAAAATCAGCATAGATTACATAATAAAATACCTCATACTGATTGCAGCTGTTATAGTATAAGCAATCCCATATCCATAATAACTTTCTTGAAGAAATGTTCCAGCCACCCACATACTCTTTTTTCCTGCCAAACAACATTAGTCCGAAAGCTCTTCAAATGCCGTATTCATATCAAAAACCAGAGTTATTCATATCAATTCACAACACAACGATGCTTATACGAAAAAGGAAGGGGTTCACAAATTAAACTACACCTCTCTCCAAATCTTATAAAGTGATTGCTCAAAAGGAGCTTTTTCCCATCATTACTCATTAATCACTAATCATTGGTTCAATATACTCAGTCAATTCACAAACCTCAAGACTTACCCAGATAAGATCTCACAGCTTCAGCATAGGACCTGTTTCTGATGTGGCCCACTTCAGGATGGGGATATCTGTAACAATCACAAAGAAGATTTGAAGAAATAATGGTGATAATTGCAAAAACCACCATGCATAAAGGGCCTGCAATCCACCCCAACTGAGCCACACTCCATGCCAGTGATAATACCCCTGATCCTATCACTCCTGTTATTATATGAGCAATTGCAGTCCAAACAGTCCCTTCACATTCCAAACACAAAAATCAAGAAAATAGAAAAAACCCTAAAAAAAAAATTCGAGTCTTTTTTCTGATAAATCTGTTCCACAACAAGAAAATCAAACAACAAAAGAAAGGAAACAAAAAAATCAGCAAAGTGAAGAAAAGAGGAATGGAACTGACCAGTTCTTTCCACAGAAGCATGAGAATCATAAGATGATGAAGATGCATTATCTGAGAGCAAAGGATGGGAGAATTCATCTTTTTCTTCAAATTCAACCATTCTGTTACTCTGATGATGGCTATTTGCTGCTGCAAGGAAGTGTTCTATGTCCGGTTTCCGACAAGAAGACTAAAAATAGTCTTGTTTCTTCAATAGTTTAATTATTGGCATCAAACACCGTAGTGTCGTGTGGGTCAGTCTGATATTAAAGAATGAGACTGTTGCATCTCCAGGTGCAAGAAAGTTCCTACGATTGAAAGATGGTTAATTTATCATTTCAATTATGTAATTTTTTAATTAGAGTCGAAAGATGAAAGATGGTTAATTTTTGTTTTGAGATTTGAAAAGTAAAAAAAAAAAAAGTTTCAATTTGAGTAAAAGAAAGACACACGGATTCTACATGAACTTTGTTGTGGGATTATCATTAGGACAAAATTATCCTATCCTTTTCAACTTTATGCCTAAACTCGGGGTACTATTATATATGACAAAATGATTAGTTTACTCGTACATTTTATTGAACTCGGGGTACTATTATATATGACAAAATGATTAGTTTACTCGTACATTTTATTGAACTCGGGTACTATTATATATGGAGTCATTCTCACTTACGTGTGTAGATGATGTGCTGTATATAATATATAATTAATGGATGCAGTATAAAAGTAATTCATATTTTGATTTGGGCTTCAGCCCATTAGGTCATTACTCAGTTCATTCCATTTTATCATATAATTTTGGGCTTGAGCCCATTAGACAATTACTATTGGGCAACCCCAGCACCTTGCAAGTCTAGAGACTCAAATTCAAGGGCATGGAATCTGGGATCCCTAATCCTAAATTTTTATTAATTTAGGCTCCGTTTACTTCATAGGTTTATGTTGTTTAAAAACCTAAACCAACTTAAATTTATGTTCACTTCATGAGTTTGGAGTCTGAATAATTGTTTTGGGTCCGGGTATATTTTTATCCAGCCCGGGCTTATATGTAGAATTATGCATGATAATTGGTGGGTTTATAAATCCACTATATTTGATGGGTTTATTATTTTATTTTTTTGATTTTCTTAAAATACCCTCATTTTTTCTTCTTTTAATTTAATTCATCGATTTTTAATTATTAAATTATATATATATATATAATTTTTTGTTAATCTTTAATATATTAAATTATTAAATTTTGGGATATTAAAATTATACATATATTAAATTATTTTTTAATCTTTTAAATTATTAAATTATATATATATTAAATTATTTTTTAATCGTTTAAATTATTAAATTAATAAAAATTTTGGGATATTAAATTATACATATATTATATTATTTTTTAATCTTTTAAATTATTAAATTATTAAATTTTGGGATATTAAATTACATATATATTAAATTATTTTTTAATCTTTTGAATTATTAAATTAATAAAAAATTTGGGATATTAAATTATAAATATTCGAAATTATTTTTTAATCTTTTAAATTATTAAATTATTAAATTTTGGGATATTAAATTATACATATATTAAATTATTTTTAATATATTAAATTATTAAATTTTGGGATATTAAATTTTATATATATTAAATTATTTTTTAATCTTTTAATATATATATAATTAATTTAATTCATGGATTTTGAATTATTAAAAGTAAGGGCACAATCATCTTTTCATGTTTTTTATCAGTCCTTTAAATTAAACTCATATTTGTAAACCCATAATCATTCAAAGCGAACATTCAATTAAACTCAAAACTACCACAAAACCTACATACCAAACACCTAAAAAATGTTATTTTGTCTTCAATGAACAGTAAAAGCCCACAATTCTTAACCCACCTAAACAATCTCAACATTCTTATTGTTCAATCAGTCCTTCCTGCATCACCTTTCATAAGATTACTAATTTACTATCCATTTATTATCACTGAAAATAATTAAATAACGCTAGTTTATAAGGAATCAAATTATTTGATCACAAAAGCAAATTTATAACTGCAACAATATACAAAAGATCCCATTACTTGTAAAAATGTACTTGTGAAACTATGATAAAGTTAAAATACTATTTACAAAATATACCGAGGAGGAGTTGCATAGTTAAATTCTATATATTTTTTTAAAAATAATATGTAGGTATGTATTGGGTAAATCTCACCCCACACAGAAGTTAGCTAACAACAGAGATGGATGAAACATGTTTAAAGAAACTGATCATGGCTAAAACCCATTCATTGAATGTCACATTAAGACAAAAAAAAAAAAGCCACTAGAATTTAAAACATAAAATCGAGAAAACTGATACAACTGTACTGAAGAGCATTAAAGTTAAATAATGAAAATTAAACTTGCAGAAACTATAACCAAAAAAGGCTATACACAGGCATGCTCCATTTACCAGTCCTGGCAACAAAATACCCTCTTTAACCTCCACCTCCGCCGCCGCCGCAGCCTGCACCTCCAGCGCCACCGGTACGGCCTCGTCTATCCCGGTGCTTGCCACCGGAGGCATGATCAGCACAACCAAAGATGAGCATGGAAATGACTAAAATGGACATCAGAATCATCCCCAGCACATAACTGAGGCCTGATAAATCCTGATTAAATGTAATTTCACCATTTCCAACTGCTAAGAGTCTCGCCATTTTGATCCTGCCTATGAGGAGGAGGAGGATATTCTGACAGGCTTCAATGCCAGTTTATATGGACATATTTATAATTTCATTTGAGATATAATTAATTAATTAATGTTTGCTTTTCAAGTCGCTTTCATATTCAATTTTTAACTTGTAACAAACGTAACCAGGCCTGATTTATTTATGTATTTCTGGCTGTTAGTCAGCTCGAAAGTTCTGCACAATCACACCACCATCTTACACGAAATTTAATTCTATGCCAATTCTTGAATTTTCCTTCTACTTTAAACTTTCTTAATCATTCATTTTTATTTTTTTTGGATGGTTTCTAACGACCTCGTCCAATTCATTCCATCTTATTTTAAATTAGATTCAATTGCAGAAATCAATGTTTATGAGACAGGTCTCATGGAAGGGTGTGGCTCAAATATTTGGTTGACTTTAAATTGGTAGTTTATATTCACAGGATTAAACAAGGATTATTGAGGTGACAACATTTGTAATTATTTATTAAAGAATGAATCCTAAGTTTTAAAATGTAATTAAAGTTTTCCAGCTGTCAGTTCTTGCTTGAGATCCTATATAGTATATACCCATAATAAGAATAAACATTGAAAGGGAACCGAGGTATAGTACTAGTCCTAATGTTAAAAATGGGTTATTTGCCTCAAATATTTAAAGCAATATTTAGTTTATTTACTAATATATTTATTAAATATGAACAAATTAAAAAATTAACTTGTGATTTTAAATAATCCTAATTAATCTTTGTAGAAGCTCGAATCAATATATTATGAGGCAGAGTGGGTAAATTAATAATAATTGAAGCATACATCAAGGACTTGACCGTGACTGGTTTAAACATGGTTTAAAGAAAAGAATTTTTGAACCAATCAAATCAACATTTATAAAAGTAAGAAATGACATGGATGGGTAAAGTACATATGTTCTGAACGCAAGCAGAAACATCTAAACATATTTTGTCCATATTATGCTCCACATTATCAACGATTAAAGCAAGAAAACAAGAATAAATTATTGCATACTGCAATTATTCAGTTTCTTATGGGAAATAACTCGACTATAATTTGTTTGTTTCATCAGAGAAAAACATGCTATATAACCATTACCCAAAAACAAAAAAAACAAAAAAAAAGGTCCTATAGGTAATATTAATCCCAAATCCATTTAATTAGAAGAGAGAAGAATCAATCCACCAAATGTATGAATGTATGAGTTGTGAGATGACATACCATGAGACTCATTGCAGGATATCAGTTCCAAAAAACAATGTAATATTTTCCTAATTGAAGATTTAAACTTTATGTTTCATTTCTTCAAATCTTTGCATGCAATTTTTTCTGAAAATCTAACCCCCTAATAAAACAAAATTTCAGGAGATCGATTACCACAATGCAATGCATGTCTCAATCACTATAAATTATTTCCGAATGACAGCGAAGTTATAATATTTCACTAATATAAACTCTAAGATTCAACAAAACGATTTTATATTTTGTTGAGTGCGAATTGACGCTTGTACCCTTTGGTAAAATGTAAACAGCTCTCTGTCTACCCAAACATCGACTTAGGGTAATCATAATCATCATCTTTAATCACAATATTATTCAGCAATTTATTTTATTGTTTTTGAAGGTCTTATTTAAGGAGTAGGACTGTGATGGATGTAATTTGAGAAGCCAACAATTTTATTCTACAATACAATTTAATTTTCAGATCTGGTTACTACAATTAGTATTGTTAGCAATTAGCAAATAAGCATGCATGTATTTATTACACAATCATTGAATAGAACTCAACATTACCTTTTGTTTGTTTGTTTGTTTGGTGGTGGAAGACGGACCAAGCCGCTTGAATAGTAACAGCACTTCAATGGTTATTTGTAAGATATTAATTCTTATAAGTTATTTGAGTATATAAATCAGATGATCTTAAAAGGTTAGGACATATAATATCTTATCATTTATATATATGTCAATGCGAATTTTACCATATTATATGCAATCTCAAAATGCATGTCAATCAATTAGGATCTTTTATTTCTATAAAATAAAAGGATCGCTTTGATTTGACATAATCTTTTCTAACATAACAAATATGAATGCAATCTCCAATTATAGAACCCCTCAAAAAAAAAAAAACTGTCAATGGATTAGCGAAAAATTTATTACATGAAATTCCACCATTGGACCATCTGTCCAAAATATTAATGGTTACAGGTGGTACTTGTGCAATGAATTGTGACCAACAAGTCATAGCTCTTCTGACTTTCAAACCCGTGGTGGAACTATTAAGATTTTTATTGGGGATACAATTGGCAATATTTCTAAGTTTCTTAAAATATTTACATTACTCCCAAAACAAGTCATTTCTGGAGTTCCTAATCAAATATTCATTGCTTTTGTGCACAAGCATCAATTTCTTTAGTGGTAGAATTTTTTTTTTTTAAATGGGTAATTACATGTAGACGTATAGCAAACAGGGATCTGCTTTTTTTCTTTCCTTTCCTAATTGTTTATCAAACAGAGAAGAAACAATCAGTATAGAGAATCGATTCGGAGATTCAGGTGCAGCAACTTCCTCCTTGAGAAGCAGCACCACCAGCTGAAGGCCCCGGAATTCCTCCATATCCAACTTTGATTCCAAATGACTGCATCAAGAAACATACTTCATCATCAATCAAGTATTGTAATGATTCAAACACAACTCAAGCAACCATTTATACATATACCTCGTTGGACACATCGAAGGCTCCATCCTGAATCTTCTTATAAATCGTCAAGGCAGTCCGTATAAATGCCTGGAAAAAGGAAAAGAATGGAAAGACATGAGTTTATGTACAGTTAAATGTTATGCTTAGTTCATTGAGAATCACTTTTAGTGAGGATCGTGATATATTTACCTCCTCGACATTCTGAGCAGTTTTAGCAGATGCCTCCATGAATATCAAGCCATTCTCCTTAGCAAATTGCTCCCCTTCCTCGGTGCTTACTGCTCTTCTGTGGGCCAGATCACACTTGTTTCCTATCAACATTATGCTCATGTTTGCATTTGCATGCTGCCTTGCATCCTCCAACCAACTCGCAAGGTGGTTGAAAGTTTCCCTCCTAAACAATTACATCCATCCAGTTTTCATCAGGTTAAAGTTGAAGTTGACAACTTCATATGGTTGCCAATATATCAAATAGTCTACATATAAACAGTAAACAGAAACTTTTGATTTGTGCCGCATAAACAAAGTAGATAAGCTCGTTTTGGCCTTGCAACGAGTACATAATCTGCCACTAAATCACATATGAATGTAAATCACTAATTGAATAACTAATTCTCTGCATTTCGAGAGTCATGGAATATGGGTCTTCAACACATAAGTTTCTGAGCATGAAGTCAAAATTTCAGATAATCTTATTGTCATAGGAGAGTGAAGTGATAATTGAAAAATCTTATGCCTGGGGGTGTAATTTCCAAAGAGTTGAACATAAAGAAATTGAATAACACCTTGTGATATCATAAACTAGCAGGGCCCCAGCAGCACCTCTGTAGTAAGATCTCGTAATCGACCTGAATGATTCTTGGCCAGCCTGATACGATAATGAAACACAGAATGAAATATCAGTCCAAGGATATCTAGCTCAAGATTTTATTTAGAAAAATAAACTAGAAACAGCCCTGCTATATCAGTTGACTTAATACATCAGTTTTAACTATCACCAATGCAGGGCTCGTTCAAGATTTATACAAAAGATAATAATTAGGAAACCATGGCAACAGAAAGATTAAATGGGTAAAAGATAAACCGTATCCCAAATTTGTAGCTTTATCGGACTGTTGTCTATTGTGACCATCCTGGCTCCGAATTCGACTCCAATGGTCAAATCATGCATGGGCTGAAAGCGTTTATCGGTGAATTGTAAAAGCAGACATGATTTCCCAACACCTAAAGACATGATAACAACTCATGAACAAAGAATTCTTCTATTGGCCCTTCATTAAAATAAAATCAATTCAACTGTGTGCATCTCTTTGCATATACAATAACGGCTAAGCTGCTTCAACATCTAATTGTGATGATGAAACAAAACAACAAATATTAGAATGATATGTTTAAATCTTTTTAAGACAATCCCAGCAAATAAAACGACAACGTTCAAATTATACAACTCAGATTTCAGATTCTAATACAGTTACTTCTTAACATGATTAAATAATTTCTTATGCAATATATCACATTAAAAGTTTTAATGGAGCTCAAATTACAACCTTCAAACAGATGAAGCAGTAATTGCACAGTGGAAAAACCCCAACATAAACCCAGCAACAATCAATCACTAAAAATTGAAGTATTCAACAAGAATATAAAAGAAAGGGAAGGCAATTACCGGTATCTCCGATTATAATGTACTTGAAAAGGTAAGCGTACGACATGATCGAATCAAATAATACGAATTTGAGAAATTTACAGAAAATGATTGAATCGAAGAAGAATGTGGAGAGAATATAAACGTCCTTCCCAAAAAAGAAGGATTGAAGAAGAAAGAAGGGGTTTTGATTTTTTAACGTGGGAAGAATGTTTATGAGGTTTTGTTGGAGAGGAATTCTCTATTCTTCTGTGCGAAGTAACTACTTTTTTGTATTTTATAATTAATTAATAAAATAAAACTCTTCATAATTTAATTCTTTTTTTTTTTCATTTTCTTACCAGGTTTGAAGTTCGATCAATCTTGGGGAATGTCGATCCTTTCGAATTTACGTATACCATGTAATGTGAAAATCTTGGGTGGCGTTTGTTTTTAGTTGGGCAAGCCCAGGCCCATCAAAAATAATTTTGCTAAATTTAATGGATCAGTGTTTCACATAGCATGGGTTCAAAACTTAAAACTAGGCCCATTACAGAGGCCCAGAAATCAATTGTTTTGTTGTCTCTTTGTGTGATCACTTACTTGGCGAATTCATCTCCCCATCCCAAACTCTTTTTTCTTCTTTTTCTTTTTTCTAAACTATTTACACAAACTTATTATTTTGCATGAGGACTTATTTT
The DNA here is from genome assembly GCA_946896805.1 of Scutellaria galericulata. NCBI lineage: Eukaryota > Viridiplantae > Streptophyta > Magnoliopsida > Lamiales > Lamiaceae > Scutellaria > Scutellaria galericulata. Next base: position 25,043,640 of record OX335785.1, read on the forward strand.
AACTCCAAAAATAACGACTCGGATTTTAGGTTTATATTAACAAGGTTGATAATATCGAGATTATCGTTGATATTTTAAAGTTATGGAAATATGATAGATGTCGGAGGTGGCTATCGAAAATGTTTTTAAGGAAATATTATAAGAAAATTTTATAAATTAAATCTAACATAAAACTTCAATAAAACATTAATTTTATAGTAAATATATAGATAATATACTATATAAAAATTATCTTATCATACTACAATACGAATTCAAATTTAATATTGGCATATTACTAAAATGAGAACTATGTAGGTAGTAGGGACAATCCTAAATAACCATAGTGAGTCCATATCGTTAATTATTTATTTTCTATTTTAATAGTAATTTAAATTTTAAACTTTAAAGGTTATATATTTTCTGAATATTTTTGGATACTCGACTCAATCTCTACCTAATTAAGCCATATTAAAAGAAAGTATGGAAAACCCGGTACTAATATTGATAATGAGAGCTATATTCAAAAAATATGGAGACATTATAAATATATTATTCCCTTTTAATAGGGTGTGGGAATGCTACAAATAATAATTTGGAATTGTATAGATAGCTATAATTTTGTCCGGATAAGTTCATTTTATAATAATTTCGTATAAAAAATGGAAAATCATTATTTAATTTGAGGAAAGATGGGCATCCCCACCCCACCCCCACGTGGAAGGGGCAAAAAAGGAAGGATAGAAAAGGACCATTAATAGAAACTTGAAAGGCTTGGCTTCTCTTCTTCCTTTATTTACAATCCGTTCCTTTTCTGCTTCCTTTTCACTTACTAACACCGCACGCGTGGAAACTTATTTAGTTCAATTTAATTTTAATATTAGACTATTAATTCATCGATATCAAAAAATTTAATCAAGTTTACAATTTTACCATAATAGTTTCTGAAATACCTATATGTTCCCTAATCATTTAAGTTGCCCCCAATTAAATTATATGTTTTTGGATGAAATTTATGTCATTTTGGATAATTGAATAGCATTTACCTTCAAACTATTTCATCATGTATGAGATAGACCAGGGGTTTAATTTGAATAGTTTCATAACTATAATTGGGACAAGATTGTATTTTTAACCAATTTCCTTGGAGAAAAAATAACGACATAATAATAATATACTATATGCATGTATGTAGCGACTGAGTTGTAAAGTAATTGAGTCATAAAAGTGAAACATAATATTTAAAATAAAAACTACAAACGGAACACGACGCACGCTATAAGCAATCATTCATTCAAAAATGAAATTTTACTAAATAATATTTTTTGAAAAGTAATTTTATCCAAGGTTCATGATAGAAATTGGGATACTTTTTTTTGATGTCCAAAATAGAGATTGGTAATAATTATATGTTGCATGATTGCACGTGCAGCAGTCCACTCAATGAACAATCTCTCATTAAAATGTCTTCCTCTTCTATTCTCTCTGGCTTTGGGCCGAGTAATGAGATTGCCTACTTTTATTTCTGAAAATGACATTTTTTCTCCCTATTTAATAATTAATGCTTCTCTGCTCTCAAATGACACATCATCCTTTATAAGGTGTAGATTGTGATAACTTGATTCCAATTCGAATCTTGCAAATTTTTTAGTTTTTATAATTCTCTTCCTTTCCACTCCCCAAATCATTAAAAAAAAAAATGTTTCTCTACTTTTTTTTTATCTATGAAAAATCTAATACTTTTCAGAATGGGGTTAAATATGTAAAAAAAAAAAAAAAAAATTAGAGAAAAATTACATTTGAAGTTTTTAAGAGAACTATTATTTTTAAAGTTTCATATAAGAAATATTGAAAAAAAGAAGAAGAATCTAATAAATGCAATTTACCCAAAAAAAAAAAAAACCAGTAAGGGCAAAATACTAAATAATAAAAAAGCAAATCCATATTGCGTCATTGTGCAGTCACCATTAAAAAAGCTAAGAACAGTTTGACTTGGATTATTTTAGAAGGTTGATTATTGAGATTAATGATGGGATTTGCAGCGCTAATGGGGTTCATGTTTAATACCAATAATTCAAAGTAGCTCGATCTGGCATCCACCCTCCCCAAACTAACATTTTATTTGGACTATTTATTTATCTTAATTATAATTTTCTCCTAAACATTTATTTTTGTTTATTATTATTATTATATCCAAAAAGAGTCGCTGATTGAGTGTTAATTACTATATTGTTAGCACAAACATTCCATCCATGTTATCTATGATGTACTTCCTATTATTTATTAATAACATTTGATGAGTAACACGTAATAGTTAGAAAAAAATAATAAGGGTCATTTGGATAAGTGGATTTGTGGAGGAATTTCAAAATTACGGTAACAAATTCATCTATGGTGTTTGAATAAATATCACTTTCATTTTGAACTAATTTTTTAATTATTTAGATGAATATATATATATAATCTAAAAAAATTGTGAAAATCAAATTATGATTGACCGAAGACATATCACATATTTAATAATATTAATACATTACCAAAGGTGATAGCATCTCTGGATCTGAAAAATTGACCATAAGAAAGGAGGTTTACTAATGATGATTTCATTTAAAAGTATTTAAAAAACAAGTATAGTTTTAATATTGAAATATGATATTTGGAGATTTTGATTTGATCCCTTAAAAAAAATGGAGATCCTTGAAAAGTGTAACAAAGGCAGAGAGAGGCAAATAGTAGGAGGCAGGGTCAACACACAGTCTACTCTGTCCTACCCTCCTTATCAACTCTCTCCTCAACTGTAAAGCTGCCCTACACATGTGCAATGTTTCTTCTTCAACTATATAACATTTTTTTTTTCTTAAAAAAATAATAAAATGTCAAATAGGGAACTTAATTAAAATCTGCCAACACACTGTGGGTAATTAATTCCATACTCATTCCCCCTGTGTTTGAACATTACCACGTATATAAATGAGTCGAGTAAGGTCCACTATTGTCAACTTTAAGCCCGGATTTCATTATGGAAGTTTGATTTAAACTTGATAGATATTTTTTTTTCAACTTGATTTGAATTGATACTTGGATAATTTATATGAAATAACTTAAAATCCTAAGAAATGCTTACAGAAAATAAAAATTGTTAAAAGTAGCAAATTCAACATATTTTCGATTCAACTTGCAAGCATGTATTAATAGATTTATGAATTTATCAAATTAAATGATACTGAATCTGTTACTCGAACAATTTTAATTTGATTATCTTTTAGTTGATTTTGATTTTTCAGTTTTTGAAGTCACTTTTTTTTTTTTTTTTTTTTAAAGTTTTCAAGATTGTCTTATATCTCACATGCAATTGAATGGTGTGTGTGCATATCATAAATACACATATACGAATATACAGAGACTTTGGACTATAGTATTAGTTAAATTAACCATGTACCAAACTCTAATTAAAAATAAAAAAAAAGAGTTAGGAGTCAAATGTGGAAAGATGAAAACAGAAGATTGGTCAACTGACACAACCTCGTGCTGTCTCGAAACTTGTGAGTTTGCATGCATGGCATTTTTGGCATCACATAAGAAAGTACAGTATTTGACACAGTGACTGCAACTCTGCGCAATTTTTTTGCAATATTACATATCTGCAATTTACATATTTTATATAAAATATAAATTACTCTCTGTCTCCAATTGCTTAATTTTATTTTTTATAGATAAAATGATTATCTAACATTATTATAAGAACCAATTCAAACAAAAATATCATTCATTTAGATGGTAACATATTTAACATACTATGTCCAACATAATAAATGATAAGATGTGCAAATAGCATTAATTTAAATATACTATATTGACTGAGAATTTATTTTCTCTCATCAAAATAATTTGAATAAGGACAAAAGTTATACAAAAATTGTACCAAACTGACTATAACAAACTTAACTTCATTATCATCGTGATGGTTTGATGATTAAAAAATAAGCCTCTGTCTATACTTAAATAATTTATTTAAGTATTATATATTATAATACACAACGAAATAATATGTATAATTAAGAAGTAAGATTGAAACTGTCTTCTACATCAAACCATATAGGCAATACTTTTCTTTTTAACTCAGAATATCTCTTAAGAACATTATTATATTATTTATAAGATATATTCAAAAATGTTTTGTTTTCAATTATCCAAAAATACGTTTTTCTCAAATTATTAATTTATTCACAAAAAAAAAAAAATGTTTTCTTAATATTAATTGTATGAGCATATTAAACCAAAAAAAAAAAGGGTTAACATCTCTTCCAATATTAATATTGTATTAAGGAAAAATGTTTTGAAATACCACTAAATCAAATAATGAGAACTTTTTTACCATACAACATAATTTCCTTACTTTTTTTTACCACATTTTGGTATAGTCAAAAATAGTTTTTGCTTATTACACTGGAACCACATTTTATGTAATGGAAAATTTGTCTTATCACCACTATATTTGTATCTTATCAATAAGAATAAATTTATCATTTTTATTAGATTATACTAGAAAAGTATATTATTTATCTAGTATGGTTAAAAAATAAATAAATAATTATATTAATTGGGGTAAAAATGGGTACAAATTTAGTCTTGTTAATAAGATATAAATGTAGCGATGATAAGACAAATTTACTATCACATCAGTCTTTTTTGCACTATTTTACATGTGAGCACAATGACTATTTTTGACAATTCACCAAAATCGTGGTAGAGAAGTAATAAAACTATATTGTATAATAAAAAGTCTTTTTTATTTGATTTAGTAGTATTTAAAGACATAATTTTAAAATATGTTAATATTATAAAAATATATATTAATGAAATAATGATGCTGTCAATAAAATAATAAAACCCACATTAATTAATTAGTGTTATTAACGTGGATACTTTTGAACCGGTTAGATTGAGCAACAAATTAGATAAAATTTGGAAATGGTCCCTCGGAAAGTTGGAATGAGTAATTGTTGTGTGAAACCCAAGAAAGAATATACTGCAAAAAGTTGATCTTTGACCACTTTGCTTTGTTTTTTCATCCTTCTACGGTTCTACGTCCTATCTTTTAAGCCAAGGCCCAATCATGTCAACCATTACAACATTAACTTAATTATATATGATCGCTCTATTATTTTAAGTATTTAAAAAAAAAAAAAGACGTATTTTTTAGGAGTGGCCGGGGTTTGAAAGGTGGGAATAAAATGTTTTAAGATATACTTTACCATTTTTTCAATTTTATCATTCCATCTATTTTTATCGATCACCATTCCACATTTCCACTCAATCCAATTCCATTTACCATTTAATTGGATGAATATTTTTTATTTAGTTTTTCATTTTGTACAAGAAGTAAATTAATTTTTCTTTAAACTAAAGCAAATAAAGAGTTGGAATTATGAATAAATTGTTAGATAAACTAAAAATAGTGGTTGTGAAAGAAGCAACATGTTTACCCCAGCAGTGTGTTAGCAGTGGTACAAATCCCAGAAAACGTGCATTTATGTTGGTGCATCACCCTTATAAAAAAATACAAAGGTACAGATCACTTCCATCCCTTTGATCCTACATGCATGGTAAAATTATGGGGAAATACATATTATGGATAATAATTAATTAGTTGAATATCACGAGTCTTGAATATTGAAATTTTTTGTTCTTAATTGTAATTTCAATATTTGAGCTAATCTTTATTTTTCATTACATAAAATTTGGCTCCAGTGTATCTTATGCCTTATATAAGGAGTTAACGACCAAAGTTTAGTGAAAAAAAATTAAGTGTAACAACTCAATTTTTACAAAATAAAATACTTAAAGTTAAGTAAAAGTACAGGGATTCAATTTAATAAGATTTTTTTTTTTTTTAAACTGGACTAAATTAATAAAATTGAAGTAAAAAATGTTTTCCACAAAACAATATTATTTTATTCATATATCATTCACTCTTTTTTTTTTTTTTTTGAATAAATTGGTTCCACTACCAGCTTGACAGCTGATAGCCTGATACTGACAAATATTTGGCCAAGTAGATTCCCAAATTTTAAGTAGAAAATCCTTAATAATTCGATATTAAAATATTGAAATTTAAATTCATTAAAGTTTGTATTTTAATTTCTTCTTCAATTGAGCCTAAAGAAAATATAACTTTCTGTTTAGACAATTTCATTCGATTAACCATAATTAGAAAAACACAAACAAAAACTCATGTGATGGTCTTACGGATAGTTTCCGTGTGACGGAGCTCTATCCACAAACAACAAGTAAATTGTGGAATTTGGATGATGGATAATTGGATTGTGAATTGACCCGTCTCACATAATGTATTAAAATTTCGTGAGACGGTGTCACGAGTCACTGAGTTACTCTTATAAAAATATATCTTGCTAGCGTTTTTGGAAAAGTTGTACGCTTTCCACAGTCAAAGAATGCTGCATCAGTTTGCCACGGGTTTCTCGTGTCCACTAAGAGTGGAGAAATTTCATAATTTAATATACTACTTAACTTAATTATCTTTCTTTTATATGGTAAAATAACATTATCACTATATAATTAACATAAGTTGATCCCAAAAAAAAAAGATAAAAATTTGCTTTATTAATTGTTCATTCTTAAACTTTACGAGAATAACGTTTTCGGATGAAGAACTCATCAATGATAAATACCTTTACTGAATATATATATATATATATATATATATGTGTGTGTGTGTGTGTGTTGAATTAAGTGACTATTAATCAAATAATACCGACAATTTAATCATATATTATAATAACAATTAGGCCATCAGAGGCATGAGATTGCAATATGAGATAGTTGGCCAAAAGGGTTTTTTCTTGTTATCGCTAGCTTACAAACTTACATATATAAAGGTACATTATCATATATTTTTGTTATGTTTTAACATGATGTGGTTTCCCTGAGAAAGTACATAAAAATATTCATTTGAAAGACAACCAAGACAAGAATTTGCATTTTTCATTCTTTGTCAAAAAAGCAAGGAATGCAGCATATAATATAATATCTAGAGTATACAAGATTGTATAGATCTAATTTCATGAGATAAGTTAACCTACAACACTTAAAAATTAGAGGTTAACTTATAAAATAAGTTTGAGTTATAGATAGTGACTACATGACCTTGGTCTCATACAAATTTCTGCTTAATATTTAATATTAGTTTTAAATGTTTATATCTAAAATGTTTCTTAATACATAACAAAAGATGCCCTTTTTCTAATTGATTTTTTTTTTACAGGTTTTGGTATTTAATTTGTATATCATATATATTGCACTTGTTGTTATTAGCAATGTTAACTCTTAATGGAAAATGTTGTACCTCCATAATACCGTTCAATAAATATAATTTCAATATAAATGTGAATTTGCGTTTCAATCAATTCTAACGGTAACATTTTGCTCTGTTTCTATTATTTTTATGGAATGTATGGTATGCCCTTTAGTTTTTTCCTTTTTTCTTTGTAAGATAGTTTTGATCACCGAATCAATAAAAAAAATAAAAAGAAATTTAGTTAACATAATTAAATAATTCTATGTCTAATAAAATAAGAAATGAGATGAATTGCATACCTAATTTGGAAGCAGATTAAATGAATGACAAAGTAATAAAGATAGAGAAAATAGTGAAGAGATGCGTAAATATGTGGGAAACAAAGAAAGTAGTGATAATGAAATACTGGAAGTGAGGGCACATAATGTCTTGTAATAATAAGCATCGATGTGATAGTGGAGTTCAACAATAGAGACAATGTGCGTAGGTTAAGTGGATATTTCATGAATGCTACTCATAATTATATAGTGGCTAAATTTGACCACCTAAAGTGTCTGCATTGCATCTCTATCTACACTTTTCATTGTGCATGCATGCCCAAACTCATCAATTCTCTAACCAATATATGCATACATATAGTTCGACTTGTAGAAGTGGTATAGTTTGAAGGGACTCTTAAGATATTGAGTAATTCGTTAGTGGACCCAATAGTATGAATTGGATCATCTATTCTAATTTGGTTTTTCATTTTATATTCCATTAAATTTAATTCATGTCATGTATTAATTAGTGATGTCATCTTTACATTTGGCCTGTTGTAATTATTTTGGAACATCAAATGAAACAGTAAAGTGGAATAAAAGATGTTTGCCAATATTATTGCTATATATTGAGTCTTAGATGAAAGTTGCAATACAAAAGCACTTACAAAGTTTTAGTACGATAAATAGTAACATTATTGGAATGTTATTAACACCGAAATAATCAATCAATGGAGGTGCTTTGACATCAAAAGTAATTCAGAAGCGAATGAGAGTACTTTAATTGATAGCCAAAAAATAGTAATCACATAAATCTTCAAGTTGAAGATCAATTATCATCTATCTCAAAGCATTTAAAACCCGAATTGCGGTTAATAATATTGTAGTATTCAGTATTCCTCAACCTACTTAATTTCAGTCAATGTTATAAAAGAGAGATTCTTTAATTTTCATCTTCATGAACACTGTATAGCCTGTAAGAACCTAGATCCTAGGCTAGGTTGATCCATTCTTATTGTACTGATAAGTACTATAATTTCACCGACTGTAATAACCTGTAAAAACGACTGCTATCTGTCCCACTGAAACCAAATGGGTGAAAATTATCACCTAACAATAACATAGTCCAAACTCTAATATTTGAATTATTAAAGAAAAAGAAAGTCTGTTATGTATCTTTCTAGCATATATCTTCTTCCTCTCTTTCTCTCTCTCTCTCTCTCATGACTCTATAAATAGCCAGTCAAACTCAAAGCTTCTCAAACATTTGTTGCCACAACAAGAAAAAAGAAAGAAGCTCGTTAATTTCCTTGCAAATTAAATTGAGATTTGCAACAGAGACAATCAAGATATGTTTATTGTAATAGATGGAGGGTTTTGGATTGTCAACGTTGTATTAGGTTTGTTGTTGGGACTGATTTTGTACCATTTTTATCCTTTGTTGTTTTTAAAAAGTAGCAGTGTTCCAAAGGGGTCATTTGGGTGGCCATTTCTTGGTGAGACTCTTTCTTTCTTGAAGCCTCACTCTTCCACTTCTCCTGGTGCTTTTTTGCAATACCATTGTTCAAGGTGAGTTTTTTAATTTTAATTTACATGTTCTCACATCATCATGTTTAATCTCGCTATATGTGTGTGTGTTCATAATTAAAGCTGTCATCTCTCACTTTTGTTTAAATATATACATACATTAATGCATCATACATGTGTGGGTGAATAGAATAGGATTGTCCATGCAACCAAACATGTATACACCTACTGTGTGTGTGATTGAAAAGAGATGAATGGGTTATTGTAATTACAGGTATGGGAAAGTGTTCAAATCCCATTTGTTCTTCTCTCCAACGGTGGTTTCATGTGATCAAGACCTGAATTATTACATACTACAAAACGAGGATAGATTGTTTCAGAGCAGTTATCCTAAACCCATCCATGAAATCCTGGGCAAGAATTCAATGCTGGTGGTGGTCGGCGACACCCACAAGCGCCTCCGAAACGTCGCCGTTTCACTGGTCACCACCATCAAATCCAAACCCGAGTTCTTGAACGAAATCGAAACCACTGCCATTCAGTTTCTTGATTCTTGGAAAGATAAGAACCAAGTCATCTTCTGTCAAGAAGCTAGAACGGTATATTTAATGAATATAGGACTATAATTGTGACCATGTATGAATGAATTGACATTAATGTGGAGTTTTTTTTTTTTTGGTTACAGTACACATTCAATGTAATAGTGAAGCAGGTGCTGGGATTAACACCAGATGAGCCAAAGACAAAGGAAATTCTTCGAGATTTTCTAAAATTCATGAGAGGGTTGATTTCTATACCAATTTACATTCCTGGGACTCCATATGCAAGAGCTGTTCAGGTTCTCCACATCCTCCACTATATTTCTTTTTAATTAATTCCAAGAAAAAAGGGTTAATTAAGGATTTATAAGTATAGATTTAGATTTTGCTGAAATTAATAATTGATCGAGGCCATGGAATGGAAGGAATATTTTGTTGCTTTTTTGTTGCAAAAAAAGCGAAGGAAAAAAAGTAGGCATGTGCTGAGCTTTTTTGCGATGATATCTTTACAGGCTAGAATTAGAATATCTTCAAGTGTCAAAGCAATCATAGAGGAAAGAAGGAGAAATGGTTGCAAAAAGAGTGATTTTCTTGAGATACTACTAAGAGTTGATACCTTATCCGAAGATGAAAAAGTTAGTTTCGTGTTGGATTCTCTACTTGGTGGTTATGAAACTACCTCTCTTCTTATGTCCATGCTCGTCTTTTTTCTTCATCAATCCCCCACTGCTATTCAACAATTAAAGGTAAACATTTTTAATTATACTATTTCATCACGTTTTTTAATGCTTGATTAGTGACAGCTGGATCTTATTTAGGGAAAAAAAACTTGGCTTATAATCAAGTTACCCTTTTTTTAATTATTTGAAATCTTGCAAATTGTTAACCTCTCTATTTCCTTATTGTAGGTAGAGCATCATAGAATAAGAAGCATGAAGAAAAAAGATGATTTTTTGAACTGGGAAGACTACAAAGCCATGGAATTTACACAAAATGTAAGAGGCCTACAATTTATTTAGTTTATTTCTATTGCCTATCATGATATAATCATAAATTGCAATTTTTCGTCCTGTAATTTATACTTTGTTTGTTTTCATCGTATTCTAATTTTAATCCTCTAACTATCACTTTTTTCAATTTTCATTCAATTTATTTGAAATTTTGATTTTTGCCTCTATGAATGATGTCAGAATTGTTGACCTGAAATTTTCAATTACACTATTCAAGTAGGTAGGAACGAGACGACATTTCGAGCAAAATTAGATCAATATTTAAAAAATTGATTGTTAGACCCCTAAATTTGGAATACGTAAAATAGTAATAAAAAGTGGACAAACCTTAAATTAACAAGACGAAAATTGAGATTTTTTTCCAATTTAACCCTTCATGGATAAGGAGCTTTTCTACCTATTTTTTAGTCATTTCAAATCTAGGTATTGATAAAGAAAAAAATAAGACTAGAAAACGCTTTTTTTATTTAGCACTTTGCAACAGTACTTGTAATAAACATTAATTTCATGGTAGAATGTTACTTTTTTGACTGTGGAACTGCAATAATTGTGTCATTAATATTAATACCTCTGTGGACCTTTCTAAGACAGGTCATAAGTGAAGCTCTGAGATTTGGAAACATTGTTAAATTTGTCCACCGAAAGGCAATCAAAGATGTCAAATTTAGAGGTATATATTAGTCTATGTGATGGCCCAAAACCAATATTTATTTGCATTTATTTAACCAAAAAAAAAAAAAAGGGTTTTTTTCTTCTTCTTTTTCAATCAATTATACATGCATGGTCCTTTTCATGTAGTGGTGACACATTTACACTTTTCTTATCTGTATTGCTAATCTGATCATATGGACCAGATTACATAATTCCAGCAGGTTGGAATGTCCTACCTGTTTTCTCTGCAGTTCATCTTGATCCTTCTCTCCATGCTGATTCTCTCCACTTTAATCCTTGGAGATGGCAGGTATATACTTAGTGTTTTCTTTTAAATTTGAGGAAATTAATTATATTTATTACTGGTTTAGAGTGTATCCAAGTGGAGTTTATTGAAAAAGAATTGACGATACACTTACAAGTTACATGATGTGAAAGTCAGGACATAACTAAATATTGTATTATATATAAGATATTATTAATATACGACATGATGGTATGTGGTACTGGGAAATGATTATTTACATGTAATATACAGACAGAAGATCAAGCATGCAAGAAGTTTACTCCATTTGGTGGAGGGTCCAGATGCTGCCCAGGTTTTGAACTGGCAAAAGTTGAGGTTGCCTTTTTCCTCCACCATCTCATTCTAAATTATAGGTAATATTGCCTTTTCCTTAAAAAAAATAAGTCCATCAATTTTTTTAGTTTTACATGTTTGTGTTGGATTATGATTACTAAAACTATATATGGTCCATAGCAATTACTTTTGTAGGAATTTGTAAAGCACTCCCTCAAATTTTTGTACTTGTATTATTAAGTCATTTCTACATTCTTTTTCGGTCACTTTAGGAGTTAGTAAATTTGTAGGCTCAATTTTAATATATGACCTTCTACAGCTATTGCAACATTTTTACTAACAACTTTATTATATTATTCGAACACAAACTTGATAAAATTAAAACTAATTAAGACAGATAATTTTTTTTTTCTTGTCTGCAGATGGGAAATCGAAGATGGCGAACAACCTATTGCATATCCATATGTAGAGTTTCAAAGAGGACTAAAGATGAAAGTGCATTCCTTGTGCAGTTGATCAAGATCTTTAGTTATATATATATTTTAGGATGTGTTGAACTTCTCATTTCTTGTATACCCGAGTCATAGTTCTTATACTTTTTAATGCAATGATCAAATGAGTTCAAACAAGTTAGATGCGATAAGGGATGGATCCAGAATCTTTTAGAAACAAGAACACCAACAAATACAAAATATAAACAACATCAAAAATAATTCTTGATTATAAAAATTGGGGGCACGTGCAGCATAGTGGGGGTTGTCTCTCTCTCATTGGATGTGATCCTAGATTTTGCTACTATATAGAAAACAACCAAAGGTTTGTGATTAAAGTTGTGTTAGGTACAATAATTCCACGAGTATGAAGCTTGTCCTTTTTCCTTTAATCGTCTTCCCTCTTTTTTTGTTATTGCTTTCTTTTTTGTCCAAGGGCCATCATTATGAAGCTTCACGTTTTAGTGGTAAAACGATATTTTATCTCGTATTTTATTTTATAGGTGTTAACACTAAAATACTGTAAGCTTTCTAAACTTTTTTTTTTTTTAAGCTATCGATATTTTACTAATGAATTACATAATGAGACGATGCAAAGTACCATTCAAAATTTACATTTATTTAAAAATTAATTAAGACACAGCATGAATAACTGAGATAGAGATCAATTTGCAACTGCTTTTGTTAATGTAAGTGAGATATGGCCAAACCCAATTTATATAATTATGATTCTATATATTTGAAGTGTAATAACATCTTTCTTTATATACTCGATTCTAAAGTTAAAAAGGCCCATGGGCTATACTTTTCTTAATTCGTGTAAGCCCAGTTTCTTGTCCCAGATGGAAAATAGAAAAATAAATATTATCACATGATGCTGCAATTTGGCTCCCTTTCTTCACAATAACAGAGAGCGGGAACACCATAAAACGGTGGCGCCAGCGCAACCGCCACCGGCTCCGGCTCCGTCTTCGTCTTTTTTTTCTCGAGGTCGCCCACACTCACAAGCTCTGCGTGCGCCACCTTCTTCCTCAACCGCCGAGTTAGCAGCACCGAGTCGATCCCGATTCCGACCACCTCCACCTGATTCTTCTCTTCCCCTGTTATCGCCGCCGATTCAACACCTGCAACAAATTATACATCCGTTTAATATTTATGATTATACCCATTAATATTTTATGTAAATGTTGTACCTGGTACACAGACAGCAATTTTCATGGCTTTGCGGCGGCATTTATCGCTCTTCATTAACACCATAATCACAATCTTTTGCTGCAAACCCCAATCAATTACGCATCAAATTTCAAAATTATTTAAGTAGGAAATTAAGAAGGAAGATTATATGTTTTTCAACAACTTACCGTCATTTTCTTGGTTTGATTGATATTCGTGGAGTATAAGGGGGAGAGAGAAAGGATTGGAAGAGAGAATGTGATGAGAGTTTTCAGAGTGTTGGATAAGTCAGTACGTAGAATAATGGAAGATTAACATTTATTTATGCATCTCATAAAAATATATGAGTAAATTATTTCTATTCTAAACACCTTTTCATTTTTGTCAGTTTAATCCCAATTGATTGGAAATTTACGAATTTATTCCAATATAGTTAAAAGAAGATACACATTACTTTTGTAAGTAATATTTTTAAATTTGTATTTGATACTTTTTTGGGATTTTTAATTTTAATATGCTTAGGCAATTCTTATCTTTATTTATATGACTATTGGATTTCATTCACGAACTAATGATGATATTTAATTTATATATTTATATGATTTTAATATTTCTTTGATTATACTATTTGTTTTTGTTTTTTCTTCAAGCAATTATTTTTTACCTTGATTGAGTTCAGAATTATTTAAATAACTTTTATATTTAATTTGGAAACTTTTAACTTATTTATTTCAGAACTTCTTTATGAAAATAAATATTTAATATTTAGACTAATTATTTGACACTTTTAGTCAATCAAATCCAAACACTGCATTTTTAATCCCCCAACCTCCATCCTTTTTAATGATGTCGACTTTTGGACTAAAATTGCAACTTTTCAATAGTTTGTGACTAAATTAGTCACAAGAAAAAATAATCGGAAAATAAATATGAACCTTGAAAGTAAAAATGGTTTGATATTCTTACGGGAACATGGTGAAATTTCCTCTTATACAGAGATATCAACCTTTACATAAAAACAAGGGTCTAATTTATTACTTTATTTCAGTAATATACACATATAAATCATTACTTGGTGCATTATGGATCGAGCCTATATTGAGAGATTTTTGTTTCAGACCTTTTATTAATTGGTAAATTAATTTTTCTACTCAGTACTGTTCTTTGAAATTATAGTTTTTAATTAATTTTATGATTTAATTTGTTCTTATAAAAGGGTGGACTGATCCAAGCAAAAGATAAGACCCGATGGCAAGAACAAAAAAGTATATAATATATACCATGTAGGATGATATGGAAAGAAAAATGTTAAAATCACATTTACACCAAAAATAAATATAAATATCATTTTTGCACGTTTTTCCTAAAATAAAAGGATAGAGTGTTTAGTAACACTATCCAACAAAAAAAAAAAAAAAAGTTGATATGTTTGATATACTCTTAAGTCTTAACACACAATTCTAGAACAACACAATCATGCAGACAGCCTTATTCTAACAAAGCCTACATTTCCAATTTAAAGGATAATTAAATACTCTTCTTTATGGGGTATTTTGAATTTTTATCACTGCATAATTTTTTTGTCGTTGTCAATGTTCCATTATTTCGTTGGACTTAGGTTTACTAGTAACAAGTCATTTTTCCCAAAATATAATATGTATATATTTAACTTATATTTATGTGTGTAAATGTGTACACACTTCTAATTAATGTTAGGTTATTTTCTATTATCAATTTACGTATCTCATAACCGATAATCTGTGGATATATACAGTATACTCGTTGAATCAAACTTTGCCAAAGTTCCTACTTCTAATTAGTTCTGGTTTGGTTGTGATTCTTGATTTCAATAAATTAAATTGAATGAAAAACTCAATTGTAATTATATAGATTTTATATGGAGAGTGTGTGTATATATATTGATAATTTGAGCTATTTATTTAATGTTTACTTGACTAAACTATGAAATTAATAATATATAAATACCGGTATATAATATTATTATTAAACTCTTAAACCTATTTTTAATTTTAGTAACTTTGAAATATAGTTGGTGGACCCAAATATATAACCAAAATATCAATAATAAATTTGGTTTTTCCAAGTGTGGTTGACTCAATTTTCCGATGTAGAATGTAAATGACAACCGACAAGATATCATATCATATATATGTTGTATGTAAGTCTTTGCCCCGGCGTTCGGGATAAGTTTTATCTATTTATTTATTTTTGCCGTGGTCTAAGGGTTATAAAAATATTATTATTATTTTGGGAGAAACTTGGATAATGATTTTAATTTTTTAAAACATAATATATTGTTCCGTTTATGTTTGAAGTTTATTAAAAAAAAAAAAAAAAAAACCTTTGCAATTTTATAATAATTAATCAATTTGAATTCTAACATAGTTTGGTGAATAAAATTGCAATATCTATCATTAATTTATACATGATTATGTTCATCTTTTTTGTGTGTAAATTGACAGTTAGTATTACATCTTATGTATTTTAACATGAATTACCCCATCATCATAACATACGAAACATTTATTAAATTAATTTTTATAGGTTGCCTTAATATGTTTGTCTCCTCATTTAATAATTTAGATATAGAAATCATTTAATACAAACTAAAACTTGAGTTATAATGTTATCATCAAACAGAAACTGAGTTTATAAGTGGAAATACAAACTAAACTACTACTTAAAAAAGTGGTAAGATGTTCTTCTTCTTCTTCTTCTCACGTGTCTTAATTTCCATAAATGTTAATTGGGAGCAAGAGTCAAAATCTGAGCAAAGCCCACGTTTCGCCTAATCAAGTTGGTGAGGCAGACGGCGTCGACGCCAACTCCGGTGACCACCACTTGACTTTTCTCCGCCACAAACGCCACTGATGCAACCCCTACAATTACTTCATTCTCATCACACTTTTCTATTAAAACTACCATTTAATTTTAGGTAGATATTTAAATTAAATATTCAAACATTCTTAAGTAGCAAATAAACATGCATGGTGTATATATGTTGTTAGTGAATCAATAAAATAAATTACCTGGGCAAGCTACTGCAATCTTCATAGCTTTTATCCTTAACTTGGTAGTAGATATGTTTTTCTTCCATATTATCTCATAAGGCATAATTTGCTTCAACATATTTATTACCTTCTTTATAGCTTTAGCTTTAGGCAGACATCTCTCCCCATCCATACGCACCTTAATAACCATCTTTTTCTGCACAACAAAAAAAGGTACAAACATTAATTTCTGTTATTTATAGACAAATTAATATTTCCAGCTGTCCTACCTCGCTCATAACTTTCCTCGTAGAAATATTCCTATAACAATACTAAAGAAAAAAAGAGAAGGATACATGCTATTTATAGATATATCTAATATCTGTCATAATATTGATATTCTGTCTCTTATTTTATTTTATTTTTAATTTATTTCACCCTAGTAATAAAAAATGACAAGTCGAAGTGTTGTCTTTATCTTTATTCATATTTTCTATCTGGAAAATCACATGAACAAATTTAGGTCCCAAAACTTTAATTATTGCATTGACTGGTGAAGTCCCAAAACTAATTTAGCAAAATTCATATTACAGTAGGGTTTGGATTGGATGAAAAGATTTGAAACCAGTGATATTCAAATATATTTAAAGTACCGAAATCGCTAATAAATATTATATAGTTGAAAATGGTCAAATTTGTTTCAACACATTCTATATACAAATATTTTCATCTGTGAGCATTATATATTATTAAAATATCTGCAAAGTCTTCCATCAAAATTAACACAACCTATATATATATATATATATTCGTTTTCCTATTCAGTATTACTTGGACCAAACACAACTAAAAGAATTGACAAGCAAGAAGAGTCATATCACACACACAAAAAAGAAGCGACTAATTATTAATACTGTTTCGGTCCAAATTCATTCTACAAATCATTTCCTCAATAAATTAAATTTTCAAATTCGTCTGCAAATTATTTCATCCACAAACACAGCTTAAATTCCTTTTTCTACTTACATTTTTCTCAGACTAAATTCAACTAAACGAATTGACAAGCCAGAATAGTCAATAATAGTATATCATCATCACTAAAAAACAGTGACTTTTATTAAGGCAGAATAATGTGTTGTATAAGTTATAGGATGCGGGAATAATGTGTTGTATTACCACAAGGGAGGAAATCCCAATATAAAGATACAAAATACAAAGAAATAAGTATGGAAAAGATACAATCATAATACAACAAGATATGGTGCATAACTAATTCCTATAATTCTGCTTTAATAACTTTGAGTCTTTGGTCCACACGTGCGACTAAAAAAATATGGCTGAGAAATTACTTGGAGTTTGCAAACCACTGGAAAAAGGATATGTAGGTGCAAACTCAAAAAGGGAAATGACATCTAGACTATAGGTTGTACAAGTACTAAAAATATCTCAAATCCGACGTAAAAGTAACCAATAAACGATTAGAAAATGAAAATTAATAAACACATGGACGATATTTTACAGTGGAGAAAAATAAAAATAAATTGCAATAATAAAAAACCATATATTAATATATTATAGATTGCAAATTGAAATTAAATTAAAATATTTTGTGAATTGTGATGTTGAAATTTGAACACGGCAATTGGAGAAAGAAAGAACTATATTTGACTTTGTTCAATCGGCTGAGTATTGAGGCCCGACCCAAATTGACGGTTGAACTAAATTAATAAATAAATTTCACCATAGTCTAAAATGTAATCAAGTCCAATCCAATGTCTTTTGTGATGGGCTTAGAGCTTTCAAAACTAAATTTAAAGCTGGCCCAACTCAGAGCAATATAGACCACTTATTCTTTATCAATTGGGCTTTCTTCGTTGCAATCGTGCTAACATATGGGCCTCCTAAAGTTTTCACCAGTTGAGCTCCTCAACTCAAATGTTTCACAAAAATTCATATAAAACAGATTTAAGGATGTAATTTTATGAAATATAATATTACTATCCAGAAATCAAATTCGGGTTCAAAAATTTCGAGCAAATGTTCATAAGTGAAATGAAAAAGAAAACGATGACCAGAAAATTAAGAAAATACATATTGTTATTTATCAGAAAATAAATAAATCAGGGCAGTTATTTGTTTTTATTTGCAATATAAAATATCAAAATTGTTTAGATTGTATAAAATCTCATATAATTGACATTGTTAAAAAAAGGGGATAAAAAGTGATTGAGAAAAAGTGTATATCTCACGTGAAACCTCATGTAAAATGGAGTTTATATGGATTATAAAAATAGGTCAACTCATTCAACAAGGTAAATTTGTAGATAAATTTACATTTAATTTAAATACGATTTAGTAGATAGATGAAGAATATTAATACGTCCAGATGGGGATACAAAATAAAAAGAGATCAAAATAATTGTTTTTTCGAGAGAGAAAAAAAAAAAAACTTTTTTGGATCAGATATGACAGTTGATCTATGGTAATTGATGGCTATTTGAGCATGAAGTGCTAATATTAATAACATTGACATAATTCATAATTTAACTTAATCAATTAGTAGCCTTTTAAGGCAACACTTGGCCGTTGCTATTCAGCCTATTTGTTGTTTTCTAGAAGGAAATTAGAGAGAGAGAGAGAGAGAGAGAGAGAGAGAGAGAGAGAGAGAGAGAGATTATTTTAACTTCAACATTAATTAAGGAATATAATTTATAAGGAATTATTCACTGATATTATGGTAAAATGAAAATTAATTATTACTGGTAGAAGAAACCATTATATTCAAGGGTTGATTTCAAATTTTCATCTCAAATAAACTCCTCCTCAATTTTGATACCCACATTCTACGACTTGCATTATAAATACTCAATACTTGAAATTGTAACATATTTGATACATTTCATCAACTTTCCATCCAATAGTGACAAAAATGAACCCAACTTTTACGTTTTGAGGAAAAATTCACGAACTTTCTATTTAGGGTTTGACAACCCCCAAATTTCAGAAATCACCTTTCCTGTTTGTCTTAATTATTTCTTAAATCTCTCTTCAAATTCTCAATTGTCTCATGTTTTATTTGCATGAATTTGAATCAGTTATTTTTAATCCTCTCAATAATGGTGTTGCCACTATACATATATATCCCCAACTAATGTAATGAAACATAAACTAGAAACTAGTTTGCTGGAGTTAGCATATGCATAAAATATTAATTTAAAATAGATTTATAAGTCATATTTATGCAGATAATTAATAAATTTGTATTAAGGAAATTAAAATATAAGATTAATTATAGAATTGGAAGGTAGGATGGAAATTAATTCTCTTCCCAATGATGGTCACAAAATCAAAAGGTGATGCCCAACCAGGAAATCACATGTTGGTTTTGCCTTTAGAAAGACAGCAATTTAAAAGGATCATCATTTCTGTTGAAAAATTCTTCATTAATAGTGTTGAAAAATCAGATTGACGGGAAGTCTTTTGGTTGTTTTGAATTTTGTATAAAAGTTGTAAATCTATCCTAATAATGTCAGTTATGATAAATTTGGATATTAACAATTCTTTTAGAGGAAATTGTGCGTTTGAGCAAACACTGGGTGCAAAATATGTCCTAATCCTTAGGATTTTCTAGGTATTAATTATGTACACTTTGTTTGAGATAACGTTTTTAATCTATTATTTTTGAATTATCATCCCTTGTCATGTACATAAAATGACATCATCATGTATGGATAACATGTATAGAAATCATTTGAATGCAAGATGACATACAATAACCATATGCAATCAGGACAAGTATACATTTTGGTTCCAAATGAACAAAAATCTTTGAATTATAATTTTATATAATAATATTAGAATAATTGATTGAAGGATTTTATGAGTATATTATATATAATGTACCATATAATATAACTAAAAAGTGACCATAATTAATGCTTATGAACGTAAAGATTTAAGTGCATTCGCCCTAACTTGATTTTTTTTTTTTTTTAAATCTTTTTAACACAGAATTAATAGTTGAATGACTATTATGAAATTAGTCTTTTTTCTCATTATTATATTTACAACATTTTCACATATTTTTTGTCGATTCGAGCAGCCTTAATTCTGTGGGTCTCATGTTATAATTAGTTTAATTGGTAGTTAAAAAATAAAGCAGCTGCTCCCAATAAAATTTCAACTGAAGTTGGATTAGAAATTGAGTAGGCATCAATACCATGTTTGAAATTTTGAGCTTATTCATGACTTTCCATGTTACCCAAAAGTCAAATCACTTCAAATTAATGTTGACATCTCTTAAACCTTTTATTTAACTAAAAACACTCATAACCTCAAATTTCACAATCCAAACACAACCTCGAATTTAATGCAAAAATACATGCGAAATAACCACAAACTTAACCCCTTATTTAAATAAGGAATAGATCACACATTTCGCATCTATTTTCCATCAAACTCAAATCAGTACTTCTAAAGTTATGCTTACATTTTTTAGATCACTAATCCATTAGACAAACATCCCAATTCCCAAAATTGCCAAACAAACAACGAATTAAAAAAGTCGTGCATGAGAGAATGAGAATCCAAGATTAGCAACCAATCAATGAGTATAAAAGTCCAAGAAAGTAGTATACAATTAATCATCATCACGAATGGGACACAACTGCAGGGAACGATAATGGAGAGAGGGACCATCTCTTTGCTTTATGAATTTGCAATCACCACTTAGATTTCCCACAACTAAAAGGTGTATATATATACATATTTTCATGGCCCAACTGCCTATACAAATGCTCCATTTTATTTGTGCTATTCTGAGCTGTTTTTTCAGAACCATTACAACAATTATCACAGAAAATGTATCATTGATGAAAAAAGAATAAGAGACACAGGAAAAAACACATCAAAAGCTTGGACCAAAAATTGGAATAAAGGTAACAAAATAATGACATTATGATACATATGTGACATATATGATATGTATACAGTACTCATCACGTGAAAAATAATAATCTTTTTATAACTTCCCGTATTTGATCGCGTATAATACATGGTAACAAGAAAGTGATCACATTTAAATATAGCTCTACTAAATTTGAAATTGTGAAGACACCAAGAAATAGATATGGTGAAGGCTGATTTCCACTAAAAAGCATATGTCACTTTACAGTTTCTATAATTGTCTGTATCTATTGTGGGAGTGGCAGAAGATAGTGTTCTTCACCATAAAAAGATAGTAGACCACCCTGTCTCAAATTTCTTATATCCTCCATTACAATTCTGACTAACATCCATCCATCTCTCAAATTCTACATTCCCTCCCATTAACAAATTACCCATTCCTTAAACTTCCTTATCCTATATAATACACATCAAACCTATATAAAGTACTCAATGTAATAGTCCAACACAAAACTCTATTACTTTAATCATCTTACTTTGCCTTTACAAACCAAAAGAGGAAGGGGAGGTGGCTCTATTGAAAAGAGTAATGTGCAACTTTTTGTTATTGTAAGCTAGTGAAGAAATATAAATCTACATTCATTAAGGGTATAGAAAGATTAGGAGATAAAGAGAGGCAATCATATAATACCCTGTCAATTGAGAATAAGGAGAAGCAAGAAAAAGTACCTGTTTTCTCTTTCACAATATATAGCTTGATATGCTGCTGCTTTTTCTTATTCTTTTAGGTGTTGAAATCCTTCGTCACAATAGAAATATGTTATCTTCTCAGAAGCTGGTGGCTTTTGCTTTCCCTGTCCTCAATCTTCTACCGTCAGTCTGCTCGTCTCATGACCGGACGACAATGGAGACAAACAACAAATATAAGGTATATATGTTCTACTTGAATTGCACTAGTTCCTTAGCATGTATTGTGATTTATAGATACATTCCAAGAACCGGGTTTTCAAGAACCGAGGCTTATCTCTCTATCTCTGAGATTTCAGGTCAGTCCTCAACTGTCATTTGAGATCAAACTTCATGGATTCCTCCTCTGGGCTTCAGTTGGTTTCTTAATGCCAGTTTCTATACTTATAAAGAGGATGTCTAACAGAGAGGAATCTGGGAGAAGGCTAAGAATCATATTCTATATTCATGCTATAACACAGGCAAGTCTAGATTTCTTCACTTTTACTTGTCTATTTGAGTTTGAAAAACTACATGAGAAATCAAGGTCATTTTTTGTTATTTTCTTTCTGATATTTTTTGCCTCTGATGATGAGCAACATCCCCACAGTGTCCAAAAACACATCTAATTACAACTTGGAACTTTGTTAGTTAGATAAACGTAACCCACAAAAAACCTTTAGTCACTCCAACAGAATATAAATTAATAACCTTTAATTGGAACCAATTATTATGGATACTTGGATGGTAAGGAAAAGATGGGGACTTATCTGTGGATACAGTTATGATGTTAGGTGTCAAACAATAATCACTTCTCAAATGGTAAAAGAGTACAAATCCTTTTAGCTACAAAGCAATCCACAAGAATGATGACTAATCTATGCCTCAAAAGATTAGCTAGATGTCGACTAACGATAACTATTTTTTCTTCACTTTGACCACTAACATGACTCATATTTCATCATTTTCAGGTTATCTCAGTCCTAGTAGCCACAGCAGCAGCTGTAATGTCCGTAAAATACTTCGATAACTCATTCAATAATGATCACCAGAGAATAGGCCTAGCATTTTATGTTATCATGTGGTTACAAGCATTGGTTGGCATCTTCAGACCACATGGGTAAAGAATCACTCTTTTAGTACTAATTCTTTGTTAGACAGCTCCTATGGATAAAGAACAAGATGTATAAATAAGATTATCTTGTCTTAACCCTGATATTCTTTGTTTGCAGGGGAAGCAAAGGCAGAAGTATTTGGTTTCTTTTTCACTGGCTAGTGGGAATAGCTGTCACTTTACTTGGACTCATCAACATATACACAGGTCTACAAGCCTACCATATGAGAACATCGAAGAATGTCCGGTTTTGGACCATTATTTTCACTGTCCAAATCACCCTCATACTCTTCCTCTACCTTCTCCAAGAAAAATGGCATTACATAAAGAAACAAGGCGCCATTCTAAGAAATAAGCCCATACAACCTACAGATCAAGAAATGTCTCCAACATCCCAGCAGAAAGAAGCATCATCTGAACATTGTTGAAAACATATTTGAATTCTAATAAGACTATGTTGTTAGAATTCAAATATGTATTCACATTGTATTCTTTCCATCCTTTATATTTATCTCGACTTCATATGTGTAAACTGTGAGTAGAGAAGAAAGTCTCATACTATATATTATGAACGAATACATAATTTTTTTAGCATACTGGATTTGTGTATGAACTTACACATTGGATGTGTAAAACAATGCATAGTTTTATTATAGTGAAGGCCAGTGTGATTTTACTATGATTTATATACAAAAACTAATTATCACGGTAAAAGTTGCACATAACCTGTTGCTATTGCTATTCCTAAAATGACAATAGGCGGTAGGATAATAAATGCACCAATGGTGGCAAAGAAAGTAGAGTCGTTCCTCCGAGAAACTTCATTCAAGTAAGTCTGCCTTCGGATGTTTCTCTTCTGTGATACAGTCAAGAACTTTGCAGTCACCTTCTTTATATTTTTACCTAATGGAATCCTGAAATCATCGTCACGATCTCCAACCAAATTAGCTAGTTGTTCGCGTATTGTTGGTCCACTAGAACTGTCGTCACTCTGATACCCTGGTCGAGAGAACAGGATGGCAAAAACCATATACAGATCAAATATATTTCTTGTTCAGCCAAAGAATTAAAATAAAATAAAATGGAGGCTATTTTATTTTCCATATTCCAGAAGAAGAAAATACCATCAGAAGAGGTGCCACCAGACGTCAGTTGTTCCAAGAGATCAATCTGGATTCGAGCAGAAGAGGATGACCCTTACATCAAAATAAAGAATATAAACTCAGCAAAATATTAAGAAAGCAAACAGATCAGCTACCTTATGAATTATCAACCAAAAGGATGTGAGACAAATCAAAGACAATTAATTTTTTTAGTTGCCATTGAATGGGAAGTAGAAAATTTGTCATTGAATACAAAGCAAACCAACTAGCCCTTTACACCAGATACTCTTTACAAAATGTTCATTTTTTTCTGCCCACGCCCGTTTCTCTTTAGACAGCATTTAGGCATGTTTATAAGAGTACCACAAAATTTTATATTTTGGCCTTTGTTTACTAACCTCAGCCTTTAATCGCCACTTATACTGTTTGAATTCAGGAAAAAAAGGAAACTAGTTTTAGCAACGAGACTCAAATCCTAACAACCAAGTCAGATATTCATTTCCTTCCATTTTCCTCTTGCAATATGAAACAATCCAACTGCCATCCACGTGCCTAAAATAAGTGAGTAATGAATTGAAAAACTCATCACAAATTAGCAACCTCAGGGATTTTCCTAGAGGGAATGATCTATAAACTGATAAAAGATTAATCCTACACAATCTAACCAAACAATGATGTAGTTTTACCATTGAAATATCACGTACACAACTAAAAGTATACATCTTTCTAACAATTTACACTAATACAAATATCAGATGGCCTTGTAATTATATAAACCAATCAGCAAAGCCCTATTTTAACCTCATCAATAAACTGTTTAAGCATTCAAGATTCATATCAAGAAACACACACACACACCCCACAACAACAACAACATATCATAAGTTACATCTCAATTTAACCCAACTAGGATAAAAAAGGGGCCAAATAAAAACAGCAAATCTTGATAAATCAGTTCATGCATTAAACTAACAAAAAATTTCAAACTCCATAATCAACCGAATAAAACATTCTTGAAAACTTCAAATCAAGAAAAGGGTTACCAGAAAAAGTAGGATCTTCCTCAGTGACTCTACTCTCAGTTCCTTCAGAAAGAGCAGCTGGCGGCTTCAGACAGGATGGAGATGGAGTGTCATAGAACTTCAACCCAACTTTCTGCCTTGAAGTCTTCGACGAAATTAAGGGTGTTGGGCGCAGAGCAGTATGAGTTGCAAGATTGAGGGCCATAGAAATATTTGTGGTTTTCTTGGGGCAATTGAGTTATAGTTGGAAAAAGGGCATTGAGTTCCAATTTCCATTCTAATGCCAAGAATCTGTTAAAGAAAACGACTACCTCAATTTAAATGGCGCTTCAGAAAATTTGCTCCGCCACATATATTAATTTTGTGGGCACCACTAAGAAATAGACAGTTTATGTTGCCAAAATCTTTCTACATTAATTATGTTACATAATACATAATGCTGGATGATAAAATTCCACATTAGCTTGAATTCCAATCTCGAATATTCATGAAAAAATTAATTCGTTGTCTAGAAAATATAATTCCAACATATTTACATGGTATAAATATCCTTAGATTTATTTTTCTTTCTCTTTTTTTCCCCTGAAACGTAGGAATTTATCCTGTAGCCCCAAGTTATTGTTGGGGAATCTTTATCATAAATAATATCTCTCTCTTTAATTTCAAAATCATCCATTTATTATTGATGTTGTTTATTAAAGTAGTCACATATAAAAGAAAAAATAGCATATAAACACCTATAAACAGAAATGAGAAATTGTGTCAGTAATTTTTCATGTATCGTTGTCAAAACTCTATAGATGGAATACGATGTGAAGGTACAAGAGATTGGCTCTTGGGGGGCACAAGTTTAGAATTGGTGAGAGATATATTCCACCTCCAAATTCAAAAGAAAACATAGCAATCATGTGCTTCAAAGAGAAAAAAAGAAAGAGAGAGATTTAGATAGAAAATTCGGGATTTATTCCCTTAGAATCGGATGCCAAAACAAATGGCTTCCCTTGTCTTCCTTTATTCTTTCTTGTGCCATTCTCCTTTATATTTGAAGCAAAGAGCAGAGAAATTGGAAGGTATAGGAAGTGGATTTTGATGGGGAAGAATGGAGATCAAGAGCATCATCCTGACGCCTTTCATGTCTCTGGCCCACGCAATGTTCCTTCTATTAAATGGACAGACTTCATCAATCCCACTTGGTCTGTCTCATTCCTTCAATCTTGTTCATTTCCTTGTTTAAACTTATATGTAGATTTAGCACAATGATGTAGGAAACATAGAGATTCCAGTTTAATTTAATTCTTGGTTAATTTTTAGATGATGTGAAATGATGCCCAAAATAGTAAGCTCTCATAAAGTTTTGGTTTTTATTTATTTTGTTAAACAATTAGGCCAATTCAATAACTGATATGAGTGAATGGCATGATAAACAGGAAAGATGGTAATTACAAAAGAACAGTAATTGCTTGTTTTATACAAGCAGTATACTTGCTAGAAGTTGATAGACAAGAAAACAGAAGCAATGCAAATGCTCTTGCTCCTAAATGGTGGACACCCTTCAAGTACAAACTGGTTGAATCTCTCGTAGATGAAAGAGATGGATCCATCTTCGGAGCAATACTCGAATGGGATCGAGCTGCAGCTAAATCAAATTTCGTATTCATGAGGCCTAATGGCGCGCCAAGGGCCGTCTTGGCTTTCAGAGGAACCCTTCTCAAATCTCCATCGATGAGACGAGACATCGAGGATGATCTCAGGTTCCTAGCCTGGGAAAGCCTGAAAGGGTCAGTGAGATTCAGCAGTGGTCTAAAGGCATTAAGATCGATTTGTACTAAGTATGGTAGTAGCAATGTGTGTGTGGCTGGTCACTCATTGGGAGCTGGCTTTGCTTTACAAGTTGGCAAAGCATTGGCCATAGAAAGAGTGTATGTGGAAGCACACTTGTTCAATCCCCCGTCGGTTTCACTAGCATCGAGCTTGAAAACCTTGGGGGAAAGGGCTGGGGTGATGTGGCAGAGAGTGAGGTCGATGCTTCCTTTATATGGCGATCAGAGTAAAGGTTGTGATGATAACGAGGGTTCAAGATTGGTTGCAAAACAATGGATACCTAATCTGTATGTGAATACTAGCGATTATGTTTGTTGTTATTACACTGATCGAGATGGAGGTGAAGAGCGCGGTGGTGGTGGTGGTGGGGCGAGGATGTTTGTGATGTCGAAAGGGAAACAAAGGTTTCTCGAGGCTCACGGGTTGGAGCAATGGTGGTCGGATGATTTGGAACTGGAAATGGCGGTGAATAATAGTAAGTTGATTAGTAGGCAACTTAAGTCGTTGTATAGTCTTCCACCATCGGAGCAATCACCCAACAAGGGTTCTTGATTTTTGATTTGTTTGCTGATTTTAAACATTTGTGTGAGTGAGTGTTAATTTGTAAGCACAATGATGTTTGTAAGGGGCAAGTAATGTTTGATCAAATTGTCTTGCTATAAGTAGTTCAGGTGGGTTGGGTGATCCAATTGCAATTCAAATGAATTTATAATAGTCAACAAGGTTTTTTTTTTTTCCGTTATGTAAAATATTAATTTAATAAGGTAATTAGTAGTCAAATATAATTTTTGGCGATTTCTCTTCTAATTCTAATTATATTTAAATGGTTTTCTAGTTTGAAATCTCATTTTGGAAAATATTATAAATGATTAAAATAAGCTTTGAACGATATTTCGACAAGATTCCATGGCCCAATGGATAAGGCGCTGGTCTACGAAACCAGAGATTCTGGGTTCGATCCCCAGTGGAATCGTAAATATACAATGGCCTTTCAATTTTTTTTTTTCTATTTCCATCAAGATTTAAATTACATCTTGAACCAATGTAGTAGTCATATTTAAATTACATTATAATTGACTACTACATGAACAACGTCAGAAAGCGCCAAAAATTAGTAGGAAATATAATGATCTTTGTATCGAAAAAAAAGGTATACATTTGTAAGATAGTAATTTTAAATTTTAAAGTGAAGTTATTTTTTTATGGTAAAATGTATCTTAAGGTTCTAATTATTAAATTTTGTAAGATAGTAATTTTAAATTTTAAAGTGAAGTTATTTTTTGATGGTAAAATGTATCTTAAGGTTCTAATTATTAAATTTTGTTTAAAAAGGTCTTAAAAATTCTTTGTTTTCAAATGTAACGCCAAAAAAAAATTGTAAATTCAGATCTATAACTGGTAGTAACAGAAATTACCAGAATATGCATAGGTGATTTATTTGAGCAATACACCAGAAAGATGATTATGAGTTATTATTAATGGAAAAAAAGTTATCTTGTGTGATTAACTTTTTTTAGTACAACAGTACAACTTAATCAAACAAGTATATTTATATATGTTTGGTAATTACATAAGAAAAACATCAAATTATCAGGGGCCACTTTAACATGATCATCAAAATGTGTTGAACAAGAATATACATACATATTAAAGAATAAAGAAAAATGATACCATATAGAACAAAGTAGCCCTCTATACATGTACAAACTGTACATATGTACTTCTAAATACTATGCCTCTGGATATACAAACAGCCATAAAATTACATTACATTGCAACATCCATGTACACAACATACATTTTTCTTACATAAAAAATATAAAAAAAAAACATAGTACAAGTACGTACAACATCATATTTATGTATGATTATTTCATATAACAGCAGATAAATCATAATCATAATCATAAAGACAGACCTGATCATCTTGCTTGAACATCCCATTATAACAAGCATCATCATAATCACAGTTATAAGTATTATTACCCGTTTCCATCTCCATGAGCATAGCCTCCAAATCCTTATAAAAATCCATCTTTTGTCTGTCCAATGAATTTCCCATCTCGGAGTTCAAAGACCCTGTTAAGCTTGAATCCGGTGAGCCCTCCAATGGGGTGGTGAAACACGATGAGTCGAGGCTACTCATGTTCTCTTGATATGCAAATTGATGATCATAATGATTTTCTTCAATTTCAGAAAAGGGTAATTCCCATGTTGGCGGCGACAGATCAGACAGTACAGATGTTGAAGGAGCTGGCGGAAGAGATGACTCCACCGGAGAGTATATTCCGTTTCCGGTGAGTTCTTGAACAAGGTTCTTGAAGTTTGAGGAGTCTGTGATGAACACTTTTGGCCTCAAAACCTTGATCAAACTGTTGAGCTGTTGTTTCTTTTCATGCTTGGATATTTTCATGGATGATTGAGTAGTACTTGATTTCTTTCCCATAATTATTTTGTGGCCTTGAAATTAAAATCACTTTGCTTGTAACGGAGGATAATAGTACTAAACTAAGAGGAATGAATATGAAGAAGGATGTACATATATTAAGTAAAAATTAGAGAGAGATGCCTAAAATGATGTTTATTCTACACAAGGGTATGTAAATTGGAGTCCTTGTCAACCTAATTTACTTCCAACTGACTCTATAATACGTAACACGTCGATAAAATTCCAAGATTTGTAAGTATGTGGGGGATGTCTTTTGTACCTTTTCTTAGGCTACTAATTTTAAATAAATTGTTTTGTTATTTTATTGCAATGAACGTCATGATTATGATGATACCATACATATATGCACGCGCGCCGTCTCCCCAATTCCATCCCTGTTTAAACCTGGCAATTAAAGTCAAATTTTAGTGAAAGACTTAATTTGATCAATTAGTGTTGATGCAGCTGGTCAATTCATTTAATTAAGTTTCTGTGAAAATGAGATGTGGTTAACAAACTGAAAACGATAGCTACTTATGAGGTAGACCAACAGCCAAGGCACGTTCATCAACTATTCATTAATTTCTTAGTCTTCACTCCTAAATCACTACTTCTCTAAGTTCGATCCGCAAAAAAAGAGACCAAACCTCAATGTCATACAAGTTGAAGACTAATAGTATGGATTCGAGTCTTAACAAAAATAAATCTTGATAGTCATATATCAGTTTGTCTAACCTTAAACATCATCATTAAGACATATTATATTGCAATTTAGAAACATCGGATTGTTATTCGAAACTAGTTAGACCTAACTTTGGAATTTGATAATAAATAATTAAGGATGAAAAACAAATGCAAAAGATCATGGGATGCCATTAATAACTTATATAGTGTTAATCCATATATATTGATCTGACCCTTGGTTATGTACTTTGCGTATTATCCTTTGATTCTTAATCTTGGTATCTATTATTATTATTATTATTACTATTATTTGAATTTACATGTAGACTAATATACAAGTTGGGTAAGACTTGAACTTCATATCTTATGGCTGAATTAATTTTATATATATATATAAGCATAAAAATTTAAAGAATTTTTAAAAGTAGTGTTATAATATTAGAGTCTTGAATTCAGGCCTCCATATGTGACATGATATGGAACTTTAATCAATACCTAAAAATATATTTAGCATTTGAAATTTTAGTGAGTCAAAGGTTCCAAAATGTAATCCTACTCTAAAAAAGACTTATCTATCAGTACTCCCATATTAACTATTGAACCAAAAAGGAGTATATTTGAAGAGCAAGAATCACATGGTTATAAAGTACATGGAGGAGTTTTTGAAACACAGAGTGACAGAGAGAGAGAGAGAGATTTTATTAAATTTTAGCGCTGGCTGTCTTTACAGCATTGTGATTGAGCCTTTCACCATCATATATATCATTCATATCATTCCTTATTATTAAGCGTTTACCTATTTCGTAACATTTTATTAAAATTTTATATGAAATTCGGATATTTGTTATTATATATATATATATATATACACACACACTAAACTTCTATATTTTTTTACTATTTATTAAAAACAAATTACGTATAATGTATGAGTGCATATTGTTAAAACCAGCAAAATAAATTTACTTCACTAAAATTCATTGCGAACTAACTCACTATTTCAGTTTTTTTAAGAATGATTGAAGTCTCGTGAGATTATCTATTTTTAATGATAAAATTAACTATACCTTTAAATGTGAATAAATGCATGTCATCTCTATGACCAATATTATAAAATACACATAATATATTTTGAGTGATAAAATATAAATAAAAAAATACCATAGGAATTCAAAGTATTGCCATATTTTACTAGTTAAACACTAACCTTTCTGTGTTAGCATCATGCTACTAATATAATAATGGGTTAAAACGATTTCTCATCCCAACTATGCCCGATTTTACATTTTCTGGTAAAAATTTTAAAATGTTGCACCGTACTGACTGAACTTTGCATAATATACAATCTACAGTATTCCGATCATTTTTTCCGGCCAACACACACACGTGCTCGGCACATGATTTCATTAAGGACATTTATGTCTTTTTAAAGTTTATACCAAAAAGTGTAAAATCGGGCATAGTTCAGATGGGAAATTGTTTTTTACCCTTTTATTTATTATACATTTTATATTTTTTTTTGGAATTAGGTTAAATATTATATGTAATGTACACTACATGATTTATTTGAAAGAGAAGAAATGAATTAATATACTAATATATGATATTCATAACGATATTCTGACTTGTAAAAACTATAAAAATGTAATATATTTGAGCCCAAATCTTAACTCGCAAGTTTGGTTTCCCAATTCTGAGCTTACATTGGGTGGCCTAACTAGTGTTCGATGAGTTTTTAATGTTGATCCATTTTATAAAATTATATTCAATCAGCGATTCAATTCATTTATTTTGTCCAAATGCATTCCATATTCTATGAATTCATATTGAATATAATAAGTTTGAAATAAACACAAAATACAAATAATAAAAAAATACATATTATATGAATTGGGAAAATACTATTTTTTTGTTTATTATTTGTATTTTGTGTTTATTTCAAACTTATTATATTGATCACTATGAATTCATATAATATATATTTTTTTGTTTATTATTTGTATGTTGTGTTTATTTCAAACTTATTATATTCAATATGAATTCGTAGAATATGGGATGAATTTGGACAAAATAAACGTTATGAATCGCTGATTGAATATAATTTTATAAGATGGATCAACATTAGAAAACTCATCGAACATTAGTTAGGTCACCCAATGTGAGCTCAGAATTGGGAAACCAAACTTGCGAGTTAAGATTTGGGTCCAAATATATTACATTTTTATAGTTTTTACAAGTCAGAATATCGTTATGAATATCATATATTAGTATATTAATTTATTTCTTCCCTTTCAAATAAATCATGTAGTACATATTACATATAATATTTAACCTAATTAAAAAAAATGTATAATAAATAAAGGGTAAAAAATGATTTTCCATCTGAACTATGCCCGATTTTACACTTTCTGGTATAAACTTTAAAAAGACATAAATGTCCTTAATGAAATCATATGCCGAGCATGTGTGTGTGTTGGCCGGAAAAATAATCGGAATACCGTAGATTGTAAATTGTGCAAAGTTCAGTTAGTACGGTGCAACATTTTAAAGTTTTTACCAGAAAATGTAAAATCGGGCATAGTTGGGATGAGAAGTCGTTTTTTAACCTATAATAATATAACATGGTTTATTGAAAAGAAATTAGTTATCTTTGAACATCGCCACCCAAATTTTAACCAACAACGTAAAAGCTCTTCAAAGGTTTAAGCTATGTTTGATGCATGGAGAAGAAATAAAAAAGTATGAGGAACTAAAGCATAGAATTCTTCAATCATCTTAAATGAACAATAAAAGGACCAGACACATCCTAAAAGAATCACTGAGGTACAAAAATTAGTTGTCCCTGAAACTCTGCAAGAAAACATAGCTGAACATAGTAATTCTGTATTCACACATAAAACTGAACAATTATTCCTCAACTATAAAGAATTCATGGCCTATTTATTACCTAAGACAGAAAACAATTGATTACAACTCCCTTAGTTTTCAAAGAGAAAGAGATCAGATGTGAAAGAAAACATAGCTGAACATAGTAATTCTGTATTCACACATAAAACTGAACAATTATTCCTCAACTATAAAGAATTCATGGCCTATTTATTACCTAAGACAGAAAACAATTGATTACAACTCCCTTAGTTTTCAAAGAGAAAGAGATCAGATGTGACAGCCACAACAGAGGTAGAAGAAGCAGAGGGTGGAAACAAGAACAATGGCTTCCACCACATAAACAATCTTGAATATGACGTCATCCACCAGCCATACTTGAATGTTCATCTTCTTCATTTTCAAGGAAGAAATTCTCCATGGCACCCCCTTCAATGACCAAATCCTCCTCACCATATTCTCAAACTCTCAATCTCTTCTTCTATTCTCTCTCCAACTGTTTATGTGTGTGTGTGTGTGTTTTCTTGTTCTTTGTTGTGTGTAGATGTAATGTGTGTGTGTGTGTTTGTGTCGTTGTCCGAATGGTGGGCTGTTGTTTATATATCTATTGGCATCGATTGTATCTATCGGTGTGGTTTACAACTGGGTTTCTGGCCAAAGCTGATTGATTCTATGATGTGCTGTCACTACATAAATAGCATATTCTTTTGCTCATTTCGTCGAACAGCTGCTGCTCATTCATATTATCTTAACTTTTTCCAACTTTCTCATTATTGATTGATGTTTAACGGTCTTATAATCTTTGTGTTCGTTAGTGTTAAGATTTTAGCGTTATTTCTCAAACGGCTAGTCGCCGGTGTAATTTTAAATAAAAAATTATTGCATTTTCAGAGAACGCAACACTTGGCTAATTCTCATTTAATTCTTCTAGATCTTCCATTATTAGGAATGTAAATAAATTGGGTCCGCCTATTCGCATCCCAAATTTTCTAAACACATCCCATCTTTTATTTAAAAATTTCAAAAAAGGGCAAAATTAAAAAAAGAAAAATCAAACTCCTCTCTCTCCTCTCCTCCAGTCTCCTGCTTCTCCTTTTTTTTTTTCTTTTTTCATTTTTCAAACATTAAATTCCCTTAAAAAATCATTTTATAGTTAACAAAATATATAATAATCATGTGAAATCGTGTAAAAAGAACGAAAAAATAACAATAAATCCGAGGATCCATTCGACCCTGGTTTGTCGAACACAAAGAGGTATGTTCGACGTCTGGTGATTGAACACGCTATAGTGTGTTCGACCAGAAGTCGAACATTCTATAATGTGTGGTCGAGCACATAAAAAGTAAAATTGTCTTTTTATTATTTCTTGAATTTTTTAAATCAAAAATAAAATAATTGGGGTGTGTTTAGTGGATTTTGGGATGCGGATAGCCGGACCCAAATAAATTATCAAACTTAGTTGAATTTTTTTGAAACAAAAAAATTATATTTGAACTTATTTCATTAGCAATTGAATCGAGGGTTCTATGTTGTTAAGTTTGTACCACCGATGAAAAAATAGAGTTCTATAAAATCTCAAAAAAGTATTATCTCATCATTCTTTCAAAATTGTTAATTTAGCCTCTTGGCTCCAAGTTGTGATAGAAGAAAAATATTATATAAACTAGAGTTGTCATGTATAATACACAAGTTTTATAAAAAAAGAACTAAAATTAATTTTATACATGAATTTAAGAAAACTATAATCCATTTTAAGAAAAGAAAAATATAGCGTCATTTCATTTAATATTTAAGGATAATTATAATATATATATATGTGTATGTATATATGATTCTCCTAAATGAATAATTTTATAAAATGTATAAATAAAAGAAATAAATTTTACAATAATAAAAAGTAAGTCTCATAATTAATTAATAAAGTTGATACATGAATTATATGGTATTGATATATGTATCTAGATTTTAATTTCCAATTATTGTTATTTAGAATTTGTTAAAATAAACAAATAAACAAATTCTAATTAAGAGCTAAATTAGTATAATTATATACTCGTAAATATATAAATTATGGACAAATGTATGGTTATGATTAACTTATTTTTAGGAATGAAAAAGATTGAACATATATCATCTGGGATCACCTTTAGTATGTATTAAAGATTAATGATGAGTTGTTAAATAATCAAAGTATTTAATTTAGAAATATTTATTGCATGTGGTTGTAATGATGGTGTCATCACTATAAATCGAAAAATATATTAATACAATAAAATACGAAGTTGTGAGAGATAATGCATTTAAGTTCTTAATCAAATAAAGATTAGTCAAGCTTAGAGATAGAACAAGCTTTAGGTGTGTCAAAACCATCTGCTGGCTTTGATCTTTCAAGTTTTTGAAAAAGAAAGTTGAGCCAATTTTCAAAGAGTAATCAAACAGCAAAACAAAGAAAGATCAACTAAAGGAAGCCTTATCCTTCTTTCCTGCTAAAATCATCGATATCTGGAGGCCCCGACTGAACGCTTGATTGAAGAGGAGACGCGTCTGAAACTCAGATATGAACGGGAACCAGGATAATACGACAACTGGCATGAATAGAGCCAGCCCCATTATGGCTTCATACGCTCTCGATAACTCCATCACCGAGTCCCAAACTCCTATACCCTTCAAACATGGCCTGCATGCTTGAGCAATCTGCCATTCACCACAATGTATTAAGTCCCAATGTCTATATCTTATATGGAAATGAAGTACTTGATTATATATACTCACCAGAATAAGGGCCCATCCAGTTGGTAAGAAGGCTAAAGTAGCAGCAAAAATATCACTAATAGCAAGGGCAGCAACCACAAACAGTACAGTCATCACTGACACAAATCCGAGGAACAATAGTGCTTTAAGAATCCTGAACATAAGCTGAAAATCTGTCCCAAATTTTCGTCTCCCCATTGACACCAACTGTGTGTAAAGAAGACAGCATCGTAGTGTGAGAAAGACGGACACAAATCTTTAAAAGAGTCGGATTAATAATAGGTAGCATGCGCGTACCTTTAGGACCAGAAGAACTGTGAGCATAACGAACCAAGAGAGGCCGTAAACCTATGGAGATGATAAGGAGAAAGCGTATGATAGAAGGGCAAAGAAAAAAGATATGATCACAAGAGAGATAAGAGCAGTAGTTTTACCAGAATATCCTTGTTGTTGTGTGATATCTTCAGATGATAGACAATCCCATATTGGTAAATGAAAAATCGAAGTGAAAGGATGATCTCCAGAACTCTACCCCTTACATTAGTGTACTTCAAGTGTTCTTGTTCTCCGTTCCACCAAGACTCCCAGCTTTTGTCGGGTGAAATCCCGATTCCGCCCCTGTTCCCCATCCACCTCTTCCAATCCGTCCAATCGTCCACAGTTTTTTGCCATTCGAATCCAGATGGGTTGAAAACAAAAGGAGCAAACAACCAGGAGGCAACAAGGAACCACATTGAAAAAGTAATGAAGAAATACAGTGATGAACTGCGGTAGGAATGTCCGTAGACCTCGTAAACGACCAAAAGTATGAGAAGTTCTAAGCCTTTAACGAAGTGACTACGAGAGTACTGTCTGTAGTTTTCAGCAAACTTGGCATGAAAAACAACAAAACCACGACCTGTTGCTCGGTATTTCGACCCCCCGTGTAACAATGTTCTGCCATAGTAATGGGCTTTTGTCCCCAGCTGAAATGTAAAGAACACAGATGCCAGCTGTAACTGCATGACAATTAAGTCACCAATGGCATTTCGAAATCCTCTTTCAAGGCCGATTTCCATCACCATGGGTAGCACAAGCAACAGGCCTAGCTGAAAAAGAGATTGAGTGGCCAAAGCTTCCTCAAGAGCTTTACTCTGACGAATATACTGATCCTCCATGATTCGTTTTTCTAACCCACTCAAGACCATGTATAATCGTCCATACAAGAACAGATAGACAGTGAGCACAGTAACCTATGAAATAAAAAAAAATCTTTATCAACCTCTTAAAATCAGAAAGAAACTTATAGCATTGCATATTTCCTCTCAAATTGCTCAACACTTTTATATATGGTTTATCTAGAGACTTGGATTTTATCATATTCATGAAGCTGATTGGGAAAATGATCTGTGAATTGGGAACGATCACATTCATTAGTCATGTTTGAAGTTCAGTTAAGTAACTGTAGTAAACGAAAAACGGAACAAGGAGCATAAAGAATGGGTGAATCTCACATACCATGCTACTGAAGTAAAACCCAACTGTGGTGAAGTAGAAGGACAACATTCTATAGAAATCGAATTGGCGTCCAAGTCGATGGACATCTCGACTAAGAGTCTGCTCTCCATTGCCATTTGCAACCTTTGCCTCAAAAAGAGATATCTGATTCATACCAACATCTCGCCCCTTACCTACTTGGATGTATTCATGATGTGTCACATAGCCCCTCCGCAGTGTTGAATTGTAACCTGAAGATATGTATAGACTCAGTTATAAATCAATAAAGAAGAAAATATTAAGTCTATTCAAGAAAGGCTCAGGACATTTATTACCAGAAAATATATCTTCACTCAAGTTGATTGTTTTTGAAGCTTTACTTAGACCCCCTCTCGTCAAATGAAAGATTCTGTCAAAAATGTCAGGATGCCCATAGTGGAACCTTACCCTGTGAAACATAAATAATAAATAAATAAATAAATTAGAATTTGAAGCATCACCAAAGCTGGATTCCAGTTTATCAACACACAGGTTTACCTTAAAGGATTTGCCAAAATTCTTTGCCCGATTGTCACAAAACTAGTTTCTTGATTGGACATGAACCAAGCAAGTGAAGAAACACTAGCATCAAAGAGAAAATGTGAGATTATGCATAATATAGTACAGTTGTAGATTATTTATCTACGTATAGTATCTGTAAGCTCTTCAAATCAAACTACAAACCTTCCTGTGAAAATATGCTCCCTTAATCCCAATATTGTCGGCCTTCTTTTCCCAGAATGAGTTTTTTGGAATTCTTGCAAAACATTGCGCATCTTGAAAGCTTCTTCATAGTAATTATCCTGAGGAAAAATGACCAAATCATGGTAATATCCATAAAAGAGAGCAATGACTATGTGTTAACCATTTCCGTTTCCTACAAGAATGATATCCGAAGGAAAAACAACACCAATCACACATGGATTCATCAATACTCAAACTCTTTCTCATTCTATCATTACAAATGTACACAAAGCACTAGAGACCTCATGGTTTCAGCTCATCATTCCCTTCTTATATTACTTCCTCATGCTCATATTAGTTAAGAAGTATTGTTCTCAACACTTCACAATCATGTAATCCAAATTCATTCAATTCACATTTTAATTTCTATTTTGTGTTAATATGTGTTCATGGAATCTAACTAAGTCATTTAATTGGTATTCAAATACACACTCTTTGCTAAGTGTATCATGAAACTATAGTAAATTCATCTTTTACCAAACTTAAAAGGAATTTTTAGTAATCCACTTTGACTGGATATTGATTAATAATATTTTACATAAATAGAGAAGAATCTATTTTATTCTAACAGAAGTTAAATTTTCCAATTCATAGTAGAAATCTCAAAAGTATATTACCTAAAAATATCCTACTATATAGTAATTGAATATGAATTATGTTGAGAGAAACAAAATAATCTTTAAAAAACTAATCATAATCAATTAAGTATATTTACTAGTGTAACGCGACATCAAAACATAGTACAGACCTGATTCATGTCTATGGTTTGCAAGGCTTCTCCACGGGTAAAAATGATAGCATGGTTTTGATTCTCAGGTTTCCCCTCTCCTATCTCTGCTGGAGGACCCGGAAGCTTGATACGATATATTTCCTTTCATTACAATATGCAACTGTTAGAGATAAATAAAAAGAAATCTCGATATGAATCAAATGCAACAAACAGATCATAAAGATAGTCTTTTTCTGCAAAAGGTTTGCATGTTGTCATACCTCATCCAACTTGTCCCCTCCCTTGACCAAGACAGAATAATAAACCTTCTCAGTTTTCTTGTCAACTGTCTCCTCCCTTGCATCTATATAAGCGACACGCAGAGATGGATACCTGGAAGATACATTAGAAAAAAAATTTAATTTTTTTTCAATGACGGATCAATTTACAAGATTGAGAGGTTATGTTATAATGCAACTTACGTCAACATAAGATTCAGAATATTGATATAACAGCTCCGGTCTCGGTTATTGCTAGATATCTTTTGAGCACCATAGACCTGGCAAGATACAACATAAGTGAACTTCAGATCCGCTAAAGCTTGAGCTCGTTCCTTTAGGGTTTTGTAGCCTGGATGATTCATATCAATGGCCCGGTAGCCATCAAATATATCTGCAAAGGAAACATTGAAAGTCGTAATCAATGGATCGCTCCATATCATTAGGTAAAGATTTGTGTTTTACAGACACCAAAAAGCAAGAAATTTGTTTGCTGAGAGAGAGAGAGAGAGATTCCACCAACCCTTATCCTTAGCAGAATCCAAAAAGCATTGAAGTTCCAAAGCCTCTCTATAGTACATCATCCCTCTCACTAGGGGTCCAGCAAGAAAAGTATAAATAAAACGTCCAAAGGAAACGTATTATGTTCACCTTAGTGCTAAATGATATGCTAGTATATAATTGTAATCTGACCTGTCCGAGTAAGTGTCTGGCCCCTGTAAGATACCCAATGACGGTCCAATTCTGCCCTGTCTTTGTTGGCATAATCAAGTTTTGGATCTTGGATCCGCTCCTCATAATTTTTCCATTCATCTTTGTAAGTGACAATAAACAGTGGAAGTGTTTAATACAGGGTCAATCACAGGAATTGCCCACAACAGATGAATATAGAACTCACCAGGATATATTTTCTGAAGGTAAAACAAAGTTGTGATGCCATCCTCATTTTCCTTGTGGAGATCATCCATTGAATAAAGAACATCTTCTGTATAATATGGTGTCAAAACACTGAAATAAAACAAAGCAAAGGTTTTATCTCTGTCTTGAGAAATTAACAGGAGTTTGTCTCATGAAGTGAAAAACGAGCCAGAGACAAGCAACTGAGGCTTTCAAGATCAGAGCTTACCTGAAAGACATCATGTTGCGAACTTTGGGGGCAACAGGCATCGTCATAAATAAGGAGTTTGCAAAGAAAGTAATGCGTCGACGAGCATCTAAATTCATGGGCACATTGATTGCTGACTCTTTCACTGTCAAAAGCAAATGAAGCCGGACAACCTGCACAATGGAATGTGAAATAAAGTCCGAATACCCCAATATGAGGAAAGTTTGCAACAGAAATAAGTCCTGAAAGATGTAAAATCTAACAAAATCCTTAGTTTCCGATACCTTTTCTGTCCAATACCTCTTTTCCAACAGCATAGTATTCACCCTTTCAAACCTCTGTTGTTTCTCATTCCCTTGATTGAAATTTTCCAGAATCCTTAGGAAATAAGAAAAAGGCTATATCTCAAATTGCTGAAAATAAATTATTATGCATAGTTGCCAACAGAATCTGAAACGTACTTGTGGCCATCAACCATTATATCTTGAACGATAATCTCTATGATATCCTGGAGCTTGTTTATGAGCTGAGATCTATATAACTCAAGATCCTCGTAATCAGCCATCTGCCATGTAACAACATTTCCAAATTGAACTCATGGGCTCAATACCTACAATTATTAAAGAAATTTGATGTTGAAAAAGCATTAGGAATTAGGACAGAACTTACAAGAAGGTTGAAAAATTTATCCAATTTATCACTTAATAGAGGCAGCCCAGCCATGTTAAATTGCCTCAAGAATTTTCGATCGCGTATGCTGCTTTTAACTTTCTCACATATCTGCTTAATGATCCTGTGAAAGTAGGACCAAGAGTTCAAGAAGTAACTCATAAAATTTAGAGAAAAATAAATCTTTACAATTAGAAATTAACATGATCCTTGATGACAAGCCAACAATTATGTCCCTTACTCCTGATCCTCTTCATCCAGAAGAAGGGCAATTAGTACTTGCTGCAATGTCTCGTAGCATTCAATTACTGCAGAATACATGAACTCATCATTCTTAATTTTCCTAAATAGATCAGCATCTTCCTTCTCCTTGAAGTCTTTTGCCATGTCCAGTGCAATGGGAATCTAATATCAACATTAAGACTTTAAATCAACAAGGAAGAATAATAACAGTACAAGAAAATTGAATTTGACCGATTTTACCTTGCTGGCAAGCAAGAAAGGAGGCCACTGGACAACAGTGACATCACTTGATGAAGAAGGGACAAGAAGCAGATCTCGCTCCCTGCAAAATTGTTCCCATACACATTTTATCCAATTCTAGAGAACAAAATCAAATCATTTCGCAACTAAGAAAACAACTACTAACCTATGACTGATCAAATCCTCATTATTTCTCAGAGATAATACAAACTCATTCCACATCTGAGAGAACTTTGCAATGTTTATTCTCTCCAATGTGTCATCCTGCCATACCAGTTACCAGTCAGACAAATGAGAAGGCCCTAAAGCTTAGAGACTTCTAAATGAGATTATCCGATTGAATATTTGACAAAAGAAATTCAAAATCACTAAGTTATCAAGTGATATTCAATAGAGTACCTCTAGATGCCGTTTGATATCCTCTTTGGAATATGGAACAAGCCGCTCACTGAAAGCTGAAGGAATAGAATCGAATCTTGCCCTTAACATGCCAAGGGTCCTAATCTAACAAAGGGAAAATGGCTTAGAAAAAGATCAAGGAAACATATAACCGAGGCAACATAAAGCATGCCATATATATTTTGGAAAGCATCTATTAAGAAGTTGGATATAGCAGTTATAGCATAATTTCACCAGATGACAAGACAAGAATCACTAACCTCTCCAAGGTGGCTAAATGCTCCATAGATTCCACCAATAATAGTAGAGAATATAGCATACCATATTTGTGTGTCCATGAAATAGACCTATGCAAAAAAAATTTTTTGAAGAAATTGAGAAGAAATCTAGCAGAATCATTAAGGTCGAGATTAAATCTGATTACATACCAGAATGACTGGAGCCCAAATAGCAATAACAACACCAAGATTACGAGTAGCTGCAGCATGGTCAAATGCATAATGATTAGATCATCAACAACAAAAGTACTTAAAAAAAAACTAATTGTTAATGTGAGAAAATGTTACCATTTGGGAAGAATTCATGCCAATCATAACTAGTGACAGTTATATTCATGATCGTCCTTGTCGGTTCAATTAATGGCAATATCTAATTAAGACAAAGTAAAAGTCTAATGAGAAAAGGTCAGGCTAGAAATGTGTTCT
Organism: Scutellaria galericulata; assembly: GCA_946896805.1. Taxonomy (NCBI): domain Eukaryota; kingdom Viridiplantae; phylum Streptophyta; class Magnoliopsida; order Lamiales; family Lamiaceae; genus Scutellaria; species Scutellaria galericulata. The sequence goes on from OX335785.1 coordinate 25,086,226, forward strand.
TTGAAAGCAGAAAGCTCATGCAAATACATTAAGCACAGTGAAGTAGAACTTGCAAAACTAGAGGAATCATGTGGGTGGGGGGGGTGTACATTAAGCTGATTCATCAAACTCGGATCTTAAAAGCTAAATTTTTTTTTGGGGGTGGGGGGGATGTATATATATATACATTATCAATTGCTTTTCAATAATAGCTAGCCCCTTCAAATGATTTCCAACTAAACATTTATTGGTGCTTTTTCTTCTGCTACGCTATGCACACTCTACCTTACACCAGCTTCCTTGGAATTGCATTTTTTCCAAGTGCATCCTGATGGAGCAACATGACTTGAGGCTTTCCATTTCCAAACATCAAATCATACGAGAAGCAACAGCGCCAATACAACAGACACACTCAGACACTCGTATGCATACCATTAAGCTGTAATTCTAAAATCTCGTATTGTCACAGTTTGGACATCTGTCCAAGCAGCATTAAGACATAGATGAACTAAATCAGGATTCATATAGTATCTCAAGGGCCATCAAGAAAAAAAGATTGCAGTACATTGTTGAAGCAACCTGGCATGAATCAGTATCCAGCTTGCACAGTAGAACACAAGAGACAAATATAACTGTCTAAATCTGAGTCATCCCATCAAATGTTTGATACTACAAGGTCAGCATGTGAAATTATTCCATAGAGGAGATATATAATAATAACACTCAATGATTTACTCTTAGATATGTTTGTCCGGTATTATTATCTCTGTGCTTCATAGCTTACTTAATGAGAATGTGGCTAAAAGATACTCAAGATCTTGAATTAATTATCACTGTCTCAGTATCCTTACGAGTCTGTGATCACAGAAAAATAAATATATAATACAAATTTTCCATAGCTATACCATCACAAATGAAGTTTTATCCTGCTTTTAGATAATTATTTCAGATATAGAGGCTAATGATGTCTGAGGAATAGAAACATATGCACATTTACAAAGACATTTAGACTTTGAGTAAATAAAATAACTATGGCAGATAAATCTGTAATCATCACCAAAGGAAAATAGGTTACCTCAACATAGTAGCTGAATGCTATCTTGCTTATTAACAGGATAATCCAAAATAGTGTGTATCTGCACACAGAATGATGTTTACAATCAAAAGTAGGTAAAAAGATAAGTGCTGGTCTCAGAACTTGTTCAGGCACATTATGTGGGTTCAAGAGGCAAATTGCAACAAGGGCAAAAAATAAGATGCCTTTTATTTGGTATATGTAGAATTTGTTCCAAAGAAAAGGAAGGACTAAAAAGATTAAACAAGGAAAAAGTAACGTAATTAAGAACAGATAATAAATTAGCATGCAGATTGACAAGTATACATCTATGTTTAGGGGCAACTCTGCTATCTTACTTCAAAAGGGAGAACATATCTTCATGCATTCCTCTTCCAACATACAGCTTTGGCTGGAACCCAAAAAATACAGATTAAAATGATAAGTTATATACTATAGTCATCAGAAACACGCAATGCATGAATTTACCTGAGCCCACCACATTAGGACGGTAATAATACGCCAATTTGAACGTTCCATGGATCTCCGGAGAAAAGGAAACAGAAAGAGAAAGGCAGCTAATATATTAGGTATTATGTAAATTGCAATGCAGTAGTCGTAGAGTGACTGGCTCTGCCAATCTGCTCCCAAACTACTGAAGAATCTCAGTATCCCAGTTGGGTTCTGAAAAGATCTGGAATATGTCACTGGCATGACCACAAGCCAAAATGTAGCAATTGCGAATTTCAGCAGATACCGGAGTATCTGGTTAAATTTCAGGCTCCTCCAGGCATTTAAACTGAGGACAATGTCCAGGACAGCTGCAGAAGATATGGTAGACATGTCATGGGAGATATATATATATATATATATATATATATATATATATATAGAGAGAGAGAGAGAGAGAGAGAGAGAGGAATATACTAAAAAACTGATACTGAAGGGTACCTCGTAAAAAATTCAAAATGGCAGCAGTGATAAAGATGCTCAAAACGCTTCTAACTACATCCTCGTCAAAAAGAACATTTGAGGACACACGTTGATGCCATGCAATTATAATCATTGCCTGGTACATATAGACGAAAAAGATAGTTAAAGAATAAAGGGACAGAACAAGAAGAAAATTTAAGAATATCGAAGGAAATCAGTAAACTATATTTTATAATCAGACAATAGCTACCGGGCCTTAATATCATTGTAGTTAAATCATGTCATTCTATTTTAAACCAATTACATTTTTTCTTCAAAAGTAATCACAAGTCATAAAATATCTCAAGAGGAACATATATGTCTAAATTTTTACAGAAGAAAATCAGTAAAAAGTTTTTATCAGTTTTGAAGTACCTGGAGTGCCAATATGAAGAAAATCCACATTCTGTCAAAACTCCTATAAAGGTGCCAAAATGTGCGCACTTCCACAAAATTAGTCTTGGGTTTTCTGTTTCCCACAGCCTGCTTATTTCCCTGTGAAACATAATCTGATTCAATACCAATATATCTTACGTTCAATTTTTTTTGTTTTAAATCCATCACAAAGCAGCAGGGTATTCAATCAAAACTAATTCTTTAAGCAGACATCTAGAAAATGAGTGAATTATTGTTTCTAGCTCAATGATGGGCTGCTAAACTTAGTGTTTATCTCCAAAATGATCAGGGTTTCTGAATGTACTTACTTGAAGGAGCTCAACTGTTGGACATTTCAATGAAGTCACTCCTACCAGGATTACCTCATCCATAGTGTTTGTCATCACTCTTTTCCATATAAAGAGTAAATATATAGACAATCGTAGGTTGTATTTGTGATGAGCATGTTGTAAATTTTGTGACCAGCATGTAATACTAAATACTTAACGATTCTCCTCTCTAATAACTTATGAATTTCAACATGGTATCACAGCCCAACCAAACAAAAGGTCTTGTATTCAAATATAAATATCACTACCACCCATCTATCAGTAATCTCCCGCGGTGGCCAATCAATTAAATTCTAGGTCATGAAAAAGACATAAAAAGAAAGGGCCAGTGCATTTGACTATTTGTCTTCATATACACATATCAAACATGAATGTAGCATATGATAGGGCTTGATACCTGGTTTGGTGACTTTTTCACATCTGAATGCACAAAGAAATCAGCCTCCCGTTCCAGTGGCCATCCCAATTTAAAACATTTCTTCGTCCTAAGAAGGGAGCAAAGACAAGTCCATTGCCCCAAAAATTATAATGATAATAATAAAAAGTAAATGAACAATAGCAATCTAAAAATAAAGGTCTTGATAACCAAAAAGCTACCAAAAGTATTCATTCAGATCATCATAGTTCCTCCATGCTGAATGGCTTGCTTTCCCATTTTGGTTTCTTCTGGCTTCCTAATTTCACATAGATGATTGTGTTAAGATAAATTAAATAAATGAATAACCAGAATAGCATTAAAGAGTGTGATTACCTTGAGCAGAACCTCATAAATAGGAGTCACCACATTTTTGAGAAATGATTCCTCGCCTAGTGGTGCTAATTGAGAAGCAGCTCCAGTAACATGTTGGGCATTGTTAAACAAAGTACCATGCATCTCCTTTGCCATCTTATTTTCCAAAACAGAACGAGTTACTTTTTTGCATATTAGGCAGGCAATTAATTGTTAATGAATAAACACAATAAGAACTATACATCAACTAGAAAACTTTAGAAACTGAAGAAATGCATGTATCGATTCTTGAAATTTCTAGATTCAAAAGCAGCTCATGTATAATTAAATATAGTCCAGCCAAAACAGTGAATAACATAAAATGATTTTCATTTCCTTTTGAAAGGCCACCTAACCTTCTACAATATCAGTACGACGCAAGAGATGCTACATACTTGAGACACTAAACAAGGAAAAAGAAGCAGCAGTGAACCTTTACTTTTCTTATACTAGTAGCAATAGTACACGAAGTATAACAAGCATGATTTAGTTTTGCATAACTGAAGAGAACGTACACAGTGAAAAATATAGCATAAGCATTCCGGCATGAATCGAATGTTTGACGCCTCACCCCAAATAAGGAGATAAAGTCCAATGTACAGAAGCTGTAACTGTTGTCTCCTTTCACGTGGACAACTACAAAATAATTGAGATATCCAGATGGTTATATGACATACTCATACTAATAAGGAAATTTAGGTGATAACGCAGCCATGAGATAGTCAACTTACTCCAGATGTTGTTTAAGGTGTAGATATTTACACCATGTCTGATAGTTCTTAAAAACCTTGTCCATCAATTGCTGAACAGTATTGCTATCCAACTGAAAAATATATTTTTCATCAATATTTTAAGTATATCATCAATATCAATATCTTAACATAAAAGGTACTTTTAAAAGACAGGTTGACATAAGATATATGTACTTATTTTTATTTTAGCTTGTCGCTATTAAGGGATAAATGACATACTTGGTCATAAGCCTGAAGGTTCTTTTTTCTTACGTCCATATTAGCAAGAAGCAATATCAAGTGTTCCCGCTGATTTGCAACATTTCCTTTCTTCAAAACCAAAGGAGAATACAAGAATATTGTCAGTTGAAATGAACCATCTCAAGCATCAAGTACCTCGCTCGAAAAAAAAAAAAAAAAAACCATCAAAGTTCAAGAAAAGAAAATTAAAGAAAAAGAGTGCAATGCAATCAGTAAACTAAATGCAACAAAATACGTAAAATTATCATCAAGTGTTGTTCTATATCACATGACATTAATACTAAGCAGTAAGCATACCTGAAATCCAAAGCGTAGAGCAAGCCATTCAAGGATATCATTAACTGGTCTATCCTTTTCATCAGACATTTGGAATGTAGGAAGGTTAACTATATGACGAATAGCTTGAAGTGCTGCTTTGATCTGATTGAGTAATCAACAAAATAAACTATAAGATAAGAGAAAATCAGACACATCACAAGCAAGACAAAGAATTTCAGATGCATCTGAACAAATAACCTCTGGGAGCTCCATAATTGCCGGTTTAACACCAACTGCATACAAGGGAAGAATGTTGTAGTGCTCATATTGTTCTTTTTTCTTCTCAACATCTTTAGCATATTGTTGGGTCTGCATTTATCATATTAATTGAATTCAGAGAAATTTACCACAAGATAAGACACAACAATTTAAAATGTCAATCAGCACAGAAAACATAAATCAAACCTCTTTGTCAACTTTCCATGCAGGTACAACTGTCCTCAGCACATCATACAAGACGGTAGCAATCTGATAGATCTTTGCTATCTCCTCCCTGAGGAAAAACAATCAAGTAAATCATTCTGCAGTTAATCTTAATAACAAAATCGGTTTGAGATTAAGCCTCACGGTTTTTTTGTATGTTGCCCACTTTGGATATTTCTCTCATAGAACATCTGATAATATTCCTGGATCTCTCTGGGATCATTATCTGCGAGTATACGTTGTGTGTCTTCTTCTTCCTGTGACCATTAAAATTTGGAGATAAACAAGACTAGATATATTTTCACTCAATGAAAAGTACAAATTTCGAAGATAGCATATGAACAATGCTAGGCATGTAAACACAGAGTTGCTAGTTGTAGTCAACTGAAAATCTATGATATTATGATCGGATGTTATACAAATCTCTGGCACACTGCAGAAAAAGTAAAGATATCTATTCAAATCTTAACACTAAAATTTCAGGAACATAGCATCCTGTAGAAATCAATATAGTAGATACATTGCTGAATTCATCAAAAACCAAATTCAACAATGTTAAGTCCACCTTTTCAAGTCTATGCAGTAAGTATGTCTTAAATTGCCGAACACCACGCCCACTTGATATTGGATCCGCCTTATGCGCTTGCTCGAATGCATGAAAACGACCTGATCCAAATAATTGTTTCAAGAAAAAGAGACAGGAAGAAGAATTAAAGAACTCTTAAGCGTGACAAGAAACAATTGAACAATATGAGAACTCTCAAGATAACATCACATTTAATAAAGAAGATCAAACACTAACATGCTTCTTTAATTCCTAACCAAGTTGTACACATTTGCGCAATACCGAACATGCATACGAACGTTCAGTTTATGATTAATTGCACACATACATAATCTACACTAAAAGTAGATAAAACCATAAAAGGAATCACCAACCATCAACACATAGCATAGTCTTCCTCAATCACATCATATAATCGCCAAAAAAAAAAAAAAAAGAAGGCCCCAACCAAGTTTGACAAAACATCACCACTTGCATCAATTTCTATTTCACCCAAAGTTATCACAAATTAAAAACATAAAACTACTAAATTCTTCACCCAACAAAAACTGTATCATAACATACCCAAGAAAAGGGTGAAATTAAAGCACAAATTGGAATCACATGCATGATCAATAAAGAGAGAAGAGCGTGCATGTATTTAAACTCAAGATTCTTACACAAATAAGCAACACGAGGGTTCTCCTTCTCAACTTCGTTGGCCACTCGGAGGATAGGAGCAATGAAGGCCAGAGACGACGGCACTAACTCACTGTCCACGGCGGCGTTGTCATCGGTAGGGTCCACCACCGTGAGCGCTCTCGACATCCTCTTCGAGAGCGATCTTGGTGGGCCCACATCATTCTTGGTCCCACTCGAACTCGCCATACTAGCACCACTCCCTTTTCGCTACAGCCACACCACCACCACTTCAATCTTTGTCTTTTCTTCACCGAAATTCTTGAAAACACGTCAAGATCGCCATAACCCTTTTTCTTGGGCAGAGTTTCATCCAAGAAAGTGCAACTGAACATCGTTGTTAAAGTACACATATATACTTAGCGAGCAAGATTGATCCTTTGGTCAAGAAGTGGGGCAAATATCAAATCTTTTTTCCTTTCGGTTTCTCTTGGAGGAAGAAAAGAATGTGGGGCAGAATAATTTGAGAAATATTGCTAAAGACATGGAACGCTTTGCTTTAGCAGTGCAGTGTGAGATAAAAGGAGAAATAAAAACCGCACTTTGGCTTTGCTTACGTATGACTTGAAGAGGACAACATTGCCGAGGATAAATGTTTTTGCTCTATTTATACATCTCTCTATTCCCGCTCCCTTCTTCAACGGTCTTACGTGAGTTCGCAGTCGAACACATTAAAAATGTGACTAAAATATGGAAACAAAAACCTAATTTATCCATAGAGTTTTCGACGCGGTTTTAGGCCTTTTGGAGAATTTGGCGAATCTGGTTTACAATATAAGCCCAATAACTTTTGGGCCTATGCGATCTACATTGTCCATAGCACAAGTACCAAGTAATTATAAGAATAAAAAGAAAAAGGAAAAAAAGGTTTTTTAAATATGTTTATTATTAGATGATGAGTGATCATATATATATATATATATATATATATATATATATATATATATATATATATATATATATAGCAAGTTATTTTATGAGTTGTGAAAAAATTATTTGTCTCATGGATTAAATACTTTTTATAATTATTTCTAATTATTAATCTATATGTTCTCTAAGCACATCTTTGGGGGTTAGTTTGATTGGGTCATGGAAATTGAATTTTTCATTTTCAATCCGTTATAGAATTTTTCTATTCTTACAATTTTTTTAACAAACTTAAAATGATTAGTTTCAATGAATAAAATGAGGATTAATTTGATAGTTTATACGATTTCCTTTATTCAATCGATTGAATATATAACATTTGTTTTTTTAGAGAGATATAACATTTTTATAAGAACGGAACGAGTGTTGCCTGATAATCTAAAATTTTTAATAGTTTTTGAGTGTTTTTAAAATATATTTTTCAACAAGAAATTTAAAATAAGTGTGCTAAAACTTATAGTGTACTTGAAAGAATAGTTATTAAAAATAAAAAATATCTGATTGTATCTTTTAAGAAAAAAATTAAAAATAAAAATTAATAACATCCCCGACGTTGCGGAGTACTCAATCGTTTGCTATTTGAGATTTGATAATACATTATTTTTTTCATTAAAAAGGTTGTTGGATCCACGTACTTCTGGCTATTACCAGAAACAATGTTTCATAACATCAGTCCTTTGACATTCAATAATCTAAATCTATATTATATATTAAAATAAGAAAATTAGCAAAAATTACAAGAATGTCACTTTCCCACCTAAAAGTGTTTTTTCAATAAAAATAAAAATAATTGTAAATTTTACTTGATAAACTATTCTTTAATAAGAATAAAAAAAACTATCAATCTTACTCTAAAAGCTATTTTATAATCTATATAAAGCTAAGAGATGAAAATAGAGATACATTAATTTCTCAAATCTATGTAAAACTAAAAAATGGAGAAAAATATAGTGATGTCTCAACAAAAGAGATATGCATAGAGAATGGAAAACAAATATACATAGAATGAAAAAAAATCATAAATATAATTATTTCTAAAATCTATATAAAACTAAAAAGAGAGAGAGAGAGAGAGAGAGAGAGAGAGAGAGAGATAGTACAAGATTTGCTAAACATTCAAAGGAAAAAAAAAAATTCTTCCACATCTTATTGTCTAAAGAAAAAAAGAACAATAAAAAATCGTAAATATAATGATTTCTCAAATCTATATAAAACTAAAAAAATGAAAGAATACAAGATTTGCTAAACATTCAAAGATAAAAAAAGTTCTTTCAAATCTTATTTCTCATATCTTCATCTAAGGAGATCGCACCAAATAATTTTTGTACACTAAATACAAATTGAACAAATAATTTTATAAGAGAGAAATTAATAAATGATGTAAGAAAACTATATAAGATGATTCAAGTGTGAGGGTGAAATATACAAATTATCAAAAATATAAAAGGAAAGATTAATTATTATGACTGAAGGAAATATTATTGTATATAATAATTTTAATTTGATGAAAATATAAATCAACAAATAAAAAAATGTTTAAAAATAAAATTATCAATTAAAATTATTAAAGGTATATGATAATTTGTGCAACGCACATGAGTAATATGAAAATCATTTGTATATAGTACATGTTTTAAATTAAAATAATAAAAGTTGTTATGAATAACATGTTAGTTTAACTTCATTATATTATTACAAATTGCAAATATCAACACAATAAATAATAAACCGCGCATCGCGCATGGAATGCTAGTTACTATATAAAATAAATTAATAAATTAAAAATAATTAAATTAGATGATGTTTAGACTTTAAATGCTGTTTCAACAGAAATGAATGAAAATTCATCGATTTAATAAGAACATGCCAGCAACTAACAAGCACCCAATATTCTAGGAAGTAATAATATATATTCAATAAATTTAAATTTATTACATCAACTGAGAATATATGGCATCATTATAGAATTGGTGTAGACAAAAAATTGTATGCCCCAGGGACACAGATCTTAGATCCGTGCCCTCAACCTGACCCGGCGCGTGGTCCGCTCCCATGCGCGCCCATGCGTCCTATTATGGTGTAACCGCGCACAAATTGATTATATATACTCTTCAGGTATCACACATTTAGTCTTCAAGTATCACACATTTACTCTTCAGGTATCACATATCTACTCTTCAGGTATTATGCAGAAACAATATTGTTTTCTTCTTTTTACCCTCTTTTTTTTTTTCTTCTTTCTCCTTCTTCTTCTTAATCTCTTTTCTTATTGATTTATTATTATTCTTCTTATTCTTCTTGTCTATCTTCTTCTTATTCTTCTTCAAATTGCCATGAAATCATTTGTGAGGTTTTTCCCCCTTTTTTATTTATGAATAATTTTAAAACATTGAAAATAAATTATTTCAAACAATATGAAATCATGATTTGTAGAAAATTTAACGAAAAATATGAGGAAATCGTGATTTGCAAAAAAATTGAGGAAGAAGATGATGAAACATTTGAAATTTTAAGATTTTTCAGTAAATGTATTAGTTGTATGCTCTTAAGGTATCAGTTGTTTACTTTTAAGGTATCACACATTTACTCTTAAGGTATTAGTGCAGAAATAGTGTTGCTTTCTTCTTTTTTCCTTTTTCCTTTTTTTTTTTCTCTACTTCTTCTAAATTTATTTTCTTATCAATTTCTTCTTCTTCTTCTTCTTCTTCTTCTTCTTCTTCTTCTTCTTCTTCTTCCTCTTCTTCTTCTCTATTTTCTTGTTTTTATTTTTCTTATTTACATATTTACTTTTAAGGTATTAGTTCTTATAGTATAAGACAACTCTTAAGGTATCAATTGTATGTTTATAAGATATCAGTTGTATACTCTTAAGGTATCAATTGTATACTCTTAGGTATTACATATTACTTTTAAGGTATTAATGCTTATAGATAAGGTATTACATATGCACCTTTTAAGGTATTACATGCTTACCTTTGATGTAAAAATGCTTATAATATAAGATATTAGATATGCACCTTTAAGATATTAATGTTTATAGTATAAGGTATTAGATATGCACATTTAAGGTATTACATATTTACCTTGAAGGTATTAATATTTATTGTATAAAGTATTACTAATATTTATAGTATAAGGTATTACATATTTACTCTTAATGTATTAATTGTTCATTCAATGAAAAATATTACTTGTATACTATTTAGGTATCACTTTGTAGCAATTAATGAAAAAATTGAGAAGGAAGAGAGAAAAGAAAAAAAAAAAAAGAAGAAAAACAATGAATTAAATTAAAGGGGAAGAAAAAAAAAAGGAAAAAAAAAATGAAGGAACAGCGAGAAGTGAGAAAAGAAAAAAGAAAAAAAATAAAAATAAAATAATAATAATGTTGGGGGCACATGCCCCCGAGGCACATAAGTGCTGCCCATTGGTGTATCTTCCACGTGTCTCTTGAATTGTCTTTTGCACGTATTAAAATGCTTGAGACTAATATTGAACCCAAGTTTACACCATTATGGGGTCCTTGCACTTTTAAAAATATTCTTTATATATATTTTTTTGTTTCCATTTATACTATTAATTAATAACATCTTCCTCCTTATATCGCAATAATGTGCTTTTTATTTCATAAAATTTTAGTCACCCTACTTTATGTAATAATATTAAAAAGAAATTGTAACACATGGAGAAAAATATATATATAGATCCGTCGGTCCAGATTCTACAATATGGTATCAAAATTCTCAATTGATGAAGAGATAAATTTATTTATTTTACAAATATATTTCTCACTTCATACAAAAAAATATTGTACTCCTTCATATCCCTCAGTCATGGAAACAAAAAAAATATATATATATTTAAAAAAAAAAAAAAAGAGAGGGAGGAGGAGGAAGAAGAAACGTTGTAACATTATAACCTCACTAATTAATGTTTCTTTTTTAATCAACTTTAGATGATTAAAAATAGTTAATGTGCACAGAAAATTTAGTGTGACCTCATAGATCTTGTACTCACCTAATCTCAGTATTTGCACAACACATGCATAGCAATAAACCAATTTTAATTGAACAATTAATATTAATTGTACAATGCTTAATCAAAGCCGAACACACAGGTTAGAACGATGCGTAAGAATAAAATAATGATGAATTAGGTAGGATTAACATTCTTAATAAAATAATAATCATATCATATTGAACTAAACTGAATTTGCATAAATTGATCATGTTTAAGTATTGAATTTGGTTCAATTTGGTTGGGGGGACTCAAGCAAGCAATTGAGAGAGAGAGAGAGAGAGAGAGAGAGAGAGAGAGAGAGAGAGAGAGAGAGAGAGAGAGAGAGAGAGAGAGAGCATCTAATTGGGGAGTTAAGGGGACACACAGAAAACAACAAATTATGAAATTCTGAAGATATGAATGTGATACTATTAAAAAATAATTTATTGCCAGTTGTGGGAACTATTATTCTTATTTCCCAATTTTGACTAAATTTCAAATACTTGCTTCTTTTCTATTTCGAGTTATCTTCTCATTTCTAGTTTGAGCTCAACTTCGACTTAAAACAATCAATTATATAAATAGTTTAATACTATGTGTTGGTAATTTATTTAAAAAGACCCGATACTAATCGACTTAATTACTTTCATTTATATGCAAGTAATTAAATATATTAATAATCAAATTGTAAAATACTCTAGATTCAAAAGAGTACATGAGTTTATTAAACAATTAAACACGATAACTACCAGACTCTTTGATTTTAAATAAAGCAAAAATAAATACATTATAATTATCAGACCAAAAATAATTGTAACCCAAAAAATTACAATCCTAATTAACGATCCTAATTCCCACCATATCATGATAGATGTTAAAAATGAAACAACATTATTGATCCCCCTTTTTTTTTTTTTTTGAGGTCAAAGTTTTAATATGAAGGACCCCACAAAAGTAGTCCACAATACGTAGTTGGCTACACCCGCATTTAATTAATACTAAAAACATACAATTTGCCTAATTAATCCTCAATAAAGTATGTTTAAAGATTTGAAAGGGATTTGTCTGAGTCATACTTTTAATGAAAAAGCTTATGCTTCAAATCAAAGACTTTGTTCCTCCTCCAATAGAGGCTTTTACATCCATTATGATAATAAAGAGATGATTTGTTTACTAGGATCTGAATTTACTCGTTTACCCTTGAGTGCCGTTACAAAAAAAATATAAAATAAATTGAACTTTTGTTATTCGGCAAAAATTGGTGGATATGGTCTAATTATAAATAAATCCATTTTGAAAATGGGTGGGAGCTGGATTAGATCAATGTAGCAAATTATTTATATATTAAGACACAAAAAACAAAAAAAAATTGTGAGACTACATCAAGTTAATTTAGTGAGATCACGACTTAACCACATCTTATATTCATAACTTACAATGTAACTTATGAAAATAAGTTTATATTATAAATAGTAAGATTTTTTTTTCATGAAATTATATTTGTAAAATGATCTTATATAATTTTTGAGTAAAAACTATCAAATTATGAATAATTAGAAATTATATAATTAACCAACTATAAACAATATACTTACAAAAATAACCAACCAAAAAAGCATTTAAAAGGTGCATAACTGTCGAAATAGTTCAACAAGAAATTAACCTATCCAATTTCATGACAATTGAAGCCATTAATGACAGACAGATGAGTTGACCCTCATCACTTTTTTATATTAATTGATTCAAAATTGATGTTTTTGATTTTGAGAGAGAGTTGTTTTCATTAGATTTCAATTGACCATTTCTTGTGCAAATGGCTCAAATAAAAACCTCATTGCCAACTATATATTTGGACAAATAATAAAACTCAAAATGGTGTTAAGTTGTTGAAGCGGCGTTACTTTCATGGTATCAATAAAATATATCATTGTGTTTCAGATTTCAATCATTCTCAATCCATTCATAATAATGTGATTGTTTAAAAGCTACAAAATCTCAAATAAATGAACAAATAAATATATTTTATTTATTTATTTAGAACCAAATGTTTTGCCAAGCAATATAATTTCCTCTTTCGGTCGGTGATGCACATTCAATGCCAACCATATTGTGGGTGTGAAACGACACTATAATGGCTTATCCACTCCATGGCCTTGTAATGGTCAAACTTCACTAGTTTTGTGTTCACAATTTATACGAGAAACCAAAATATAAGTACTGTATTTGAAGTTAAATGTATTTATTACTTTGGAAAATAAATGTCGTGTGAGAGGTGTGTAAATGTAATCGAGTTTAATCAACTAGTTTGAGAGTTGTTTACAATTGTATGAGAAAAATAAAATTGAACAAATTATTTGAATTAATTAATTAATTGAGATGAGTTAAAGTTTGAGTTTGATGACAATACACAACTAGAATGTATGAGTCGTGAACTTTTGTAAACTTAGAGTATTATATATTGTTTAATCCTCAATAATATATATATATATATATATATATAATCTACGGTTTTTTATGGCATTAATATTTATGATATTACTTATAATACATATTAGAGTAATTCGGTAGAATGGAGCCAAACTCATTAATATTGAGCCTGTCATCAACTCAAATATGAGGACAAAAAATTTAGTTGAATTGAATTGGAGTGAAGCGCTTGGATCGATTTCAAGCTTTGCAAATATACTGGCTCCATTCAATTCAAGTACACCTTAAATATAGTTGGAAATGTGTTCAAATATGATAATTAGTTAATGATTTATACTAACCGTTATATTTCAATTATTATGTTGACTTACTATTTTACCGCGCCTTTTCCACTAAAACAGTCAATTTTCGTTTTTTCATTCAATCCAAAATGATAGTCAATTTTCTTTTTTAATATTAAATATCTTTTATCAACACTCCCCTATCTATCTCTAAAAAAAAACCTCTCTGATTAATATACTCATCAGATTATTTAGACAAAAAAAAATCTCTTGTAAATCAACTAAAATACCATCTTATATAAAAACGAAAAAAACAAATTTCATCAATATTTAAACCCTAATTCATTTATGCTGAATCATAAAAGCATCTCATCTTTTTTCTCTTGATTCCACTCAAGATCCGATGAATGTGGAAAATGTTAAGTTTTTATCCATATGTACCCATTTCATATTATATTTAGACATTTTCTGATGTGTAAAAATGAGTTTAGGAAAGAACAATTTTACCAATAATTCAACCTTGTATTGTCCAACAGTGATAATACAAACGTAGAGTACAAAACCATCGAACGAGACAAAAATGTTGACCACGTCACGTCGAAAATGGTTAATTTGTTCAACCAAAAGTTGTGGAACATAATACAAGTGTTCGGTTGATATCTATCGAACTTTATTAAAATTATTTTGTAAATTTACATTCAATGTTTAGAAATTCACGTTCGACCTTCAGAATTGTATTCAACTTTAAGATTTCTGAAAAGGAGGATTGAACATTGTTAAATCTGCAAATGATCATGTTTGACTTTAATGGGAAGTGATTATTCAATTTTATTGTTTGAATACATAAATGCATAGTTAGTAATTTATGAGATGTATGAAGTAAACCTAATAAAATATTATTAGAAATGTATGAAGTAAACGAGTGTATTAATAAAGTTGGGAGGTTAATAACTTCACCCATTAACAAATTTCCATCTCTTAAACAATAATATTAAATAGACGTATAGACTATAGCATAAATTTGTAGAAATATATTAAATATTTTTTTTTTTTGGGAGGAAGATAATATTTTTCATGGGGACAAAATTCCATTCACCTCGATTGGTATTTGTGAAAAAATTGTATAAAAATAATTTTTTTGGGAGGAAGATAATATTTTGGGAAGAACTAAAAGCACCAACTAGACTTCTAAGGGCACCAATCAGATTAAAAAAAAAGTTTATATTTTACCCTTAGGGTTGTTGAATTAGTTACGTTCGGTCAAGATGACCGAACGTCTTTCTATGTGTTCGGCCGTGGTGGCCGAACACTCTTCTATGTGTTCGGCCAACTGGGGCCGAACGAAACTGATCCGATTCAATGGTTTTTTTTACGTTTTTTGCTACGATTTTCACACATTTAACAAATTTGTAGAATGTTCGTCATTATGTTGGCATTACATTCTTCAAAAAATTAAAAGATTTAACATTAAAAAAAAAATGCAACCCGTCACCTGTCGTGCGGGTGCGCGATGCGCGCGCGCACGACGGGTGACGGATTGCGTTTTTTGCGATCGGGTTTGATTGATTTTTTTACGTTTTTTTTTATATTAAATATTTTAATTTTTTGAAGATTGTAATGCCAACATAATGATGAACATTCCACAAATTTGTTAAATGTGTGAAAATCGTAGCAAAAACGTAAAAAAAATGATTGAATCGGATCAGTTTCGTTCGGCCCGATTGACCGAATACATAGAAGAGTATTCGGCCGTGGCGGCCGAACTACGTTCGATCATCTTGACCGAACACCGTAAAGTCCGTTCGGTCATCTTGACCGAACAAAATTAATTCAACAACATTAAGAATAAAATTGAATTTATTATTATTATTTTTTAAATCTGGTTGTGTCTAAAGATGCCCAACCGGTTCGAAAAACCGTGAACCGGCCGGTTCAAACCGTGAACCGGCGGTTTGGCAAACCGGCGGTCCGGTTTCGGTTCCGAACTGGAACCGGGAACCGCCATATCACGGTTCGGTTTCGGTTTGGGGATTTAAAAACCAGCAAACCGGCGGTTTAACCGGCAGTTCCAACCGCCGGTTTATGTTTATGTTTTTTTTTTTTAAATTGTTGCCTTGGACACGTGTACGGCTCACGTTTAAACTAAACTAGCCGTTGCGGATCGACGGAGGAGATCAAATAGCCGTTGGAAACCGGCCGAACCGGAACCGAACCGGAACCGCCGGTTCGAACCGGCGGTTTGGAGCCAATTTGAATCGAGCGGCCGAGATCCGTTGAACGTTGGAGATGGACGGGTGAGATCAGCCGAACCGCCGGTTCAACCGAACCGGAACCGGCGGTTCGAACCGGAGCGTGCCTATTTTCTTTTTTCTTTTTTTTTTTTGAATTTTTGAGATCTATAAATAGGGGTTCAAATGGTGTATTTTTTCACACCAATTCTCAAGCTCTCTCTCTCAATTATCTTGCATTCTTGCTCACTTTAATACAAATGGTGTATAAACTTTTGTAATAGATTAGAATCATTCAATCATAAATTAGATATAGACTATATAGTTCTAACTTGTAATAATTTTCCAAGTTATATTGACAAGTTTAATTGTAATATATACAAACATTTGTAATAGATTAGAATCATTAGATCATAGATTATATATAGTTCTAAGTGTTCCAAGTTCCAACTTGTAATAATTTTTCAAGTTATATTATATTGACAAGTTTATTGAAAAAGTTTGATCAATACAATTCTTAAATATATTTTTTATTCCGAATTGTATTTTCTCATGATATTTTATACTTCAAAACAAACATTAAAGTTTAAATTTGGATCATAGAATCATAAATTAAAAAAAACCCAAAAAAAAAAATAAAAAAAAGGAAAACCGAAAACCGCCGGTTCGAACCGGCCGAACCGTCCGGTTCCGGTTGAACCGGCGGTTTCAAACCGAAACCGAAACCTTTCCTTCCACGGTTCTGTTTCGGTTCCACCATTTCGGAACCGTCGAACCGGCGGTTCGAACCGAAACCGAAATCGGGAAACCGTTTGGGCATCTCTAGTTGTGTCCTTAGAAATCTAGTTGGTGATTTAGTACTTCCCTAATATTTTTCATGTTTGACTACATATTTTTGCTTTTTTGATATCTTTAGAGTTTTTTCACAATTCCATATCCCTTTCTCACCTCTGTTATAAATGCAATCTCTGCGCACCTCATTTTCTATTGCTTTTACTATTTACTCTCAGTCTCTCTCTCTCTCTCTGGTTTCCTCCATTGCAAACCAAGCTTTCTTTCCAGCCTTTTCTGATGCGCCCCTCTCCTCTCTCACATTCACAAATACCCACCAACCAATTGACCCAACTTTGCTTTTATGAGGCGTCTCCCAACACTGTTAATTCTTTCCACCATTAAAATAAAACCCTGCCCACTTACAAAGATTAGATTTTTGTCTGGCATTGTTTGCAAAAAAAGAATTGCTCTGTCATTTGCATTATTGTTAATTGTTTTCTTGCATTCTTCTTGGCCCACTGCTGGCCACCCTTTCTTCTTCTAAACTACTCCTCTTCAGCTGCTTAGCTTTCTTTTTCGCCATTCTTTTTTTATTTTATTTCCTTAATTGGCTTTTCTTTTGTGGGTCTTTTCCTTTTCATCTCACATTGGATGTGCCCTTTATTTGCTTCTTGGATTTCAAGAAAGAAGATCTAGGGGGGGGGCTAACTCAGATCAATTGCAAAGGTGAGAGCTTCTCTATCTATCTATTTATTTTAAGGTATTCTTGCTTTAGATTTTGTCTTTTATTACCCTAGATATTGAGATTTGAAATTTGGTTTAGATTATCCATGTTTTTAAGGTCAATTGCTATGTCATTCAGTTTGATTTCTGTAATGCTATGACTTGTGATGATATTGTCATGTATCTGAATGGCTTTATTTAAAGAAATGTGCTTTTATGCATTCAGATAGTAGCCATTGATTCCTGCTAATGTTTCCATACCTATGCTGCTGTTTAATTTGGCTGAATTTTCTTGGGAGCTTATAACACGCAGCAGTATTGAAGTATTGATGTATGAAGAATTCATTTGTTGGAGCTGGGAAATGCCAAATCTGATCTGAGTAGTGCACTATGTTTGCTTGGTTGAAAACTGCATTAGACCCTTAAGGAAGATCAGTAAGATTATAGAATCTTCTATGCAGAGATTTTAAATTGTAGCTTTATGGTAATGTGATTTGTTTTCTGGGATATAGGATTCAATGGATTAATTCTTTCCAGAACGAAGGGAGGGGCAAAGCAGAATTTCAGAATTTCTTCCTTGCCTCCAATTCGAAGAAATGTCATCAGAGAGCTTAAATTCTGAGTTATCAAAGAAATATGGGGGTATTAAACTATGGGTTCTGATCGGCGTATCTGTGGGTGCATTCATAGTTCTAATTCTTGGGATCCTGTCAATATGGGTTATGTTTCGCAGAAAATCTCGAAGAACATTGAACAAGTACAATCTTTGCCAAATCCCTAATGTTTCCAAGGAAATTAGGGTTGACAGAGTTGGGGATCAAAACACATTTGCTCACCCAGAAAGTTTATTCATGACTCTTAATGATAAATCGAGTGATAAGAACTCGGAGAAGATGCTAGTTCATTTAGGCAGGAGTAAATCCAGTGATGTTGATGATATCAGCCAGTGCAGTTCATTGTATCATCAAGAAAGGGCATGTAGCTCCCAATCAGGAGAGGAAGGGAATTCTGGTAATGCTCGAAAACAATCTTCTTTGTCTTATGGGCAAGTTATGGCATCTCCCTTGATTGGTTTGCCAGAAATATCTCATCTTGGGTGGGGCCACTGGTTCACTCTCAGAGATCTTGAGATTGCGACAAATCGTTTCTCACCAGAGTATGTTATTGGGGAAGGGGGTTATGGTGTTGTTTATAGAGGTAGATTGGTCAATGGCTCGGAGGTAGCAGTTAAGAAACTTCTTAACAACCTGTGAGTAACCAACTTACTTTTCAACTTATCTAAAGCTTGTCCGTTTCACCTTAAAGCTTTTATTGATGCTATTTATGGTAAATGACAAATTATGTTGTAGCGGCCAAGCAGAGAAAGAATTCAGTGTAGAAGTAGAGGCCATCGGCCATGTTCGACATAAAAATCTTGTTCGGCTTCTTGGCTATTGCATAGAAGGAGTGCATAGGTAAGATTTTATTTATGGAATGGAATTGGATCACATCATCTAGAAGCTATGACATTTAGATTTTCTTTTATCTTTTTGAGTGTGTATGTTTACTAGTGAGCTATCATTATTTATGCATGCAGGATGTTGGTGTATGAGTATGTAAACAATGGTAACTTGGAACAGTGGCTTCATGGGGCTATGAGACAACATGGCACCCTGACATGGGAAGCTCGTATGAAGGTTCTGCTTGGTACTGCAAGGGCGTAAGTTGAATTTTCATCGATGATAATTATTCTTCTTTTTCTTTTTTGGCATCGTCATAAAGTCGACTCTGTAATAAAGACGCAAATTCTGAACCTTTGGTGACTGTCCAATTTGTGGATTGCAATTTCTTTAATGATTTTTTCCCTCATAGATCATGCTTTAAATAAACAACTTAACATCACATTCAAATGCATTAAAGGATTGATGTGCTATCTGCTCCTTGTTGAAATTGTGTTTATTGTTTTGCAGACTTTCTTATTTGCATGAAGCCATAGAACCAAAAGTTGTGCACCGAGACATAAAATCTAGCAATATTTTGATTGATGAGGACTTCAATGCAAAAGTTTCTGACTTTGGCTTGGCTAAGCTCTTGGAATCCGGAGAAAGCCATATAGCAACGAGAGTGATGGGAACATTTGGGTATATCTTCTTTTAAGCTTCCCTTTTAATGCAGTTATTTCTGTTTGGGATTTTCATAACCAGTTCTTTTTATGTATTTCAGTTATGTCGCTCCTGAATACGCAAATACCGGCTTGTTGAATGAAAAGAGCGACGTTTATAGTTTCGGTGTTTTGCTTCTGGAAGCTGTCACGGGACGAGACCCTGTTGACTATGGTCGTCCAGCCAATGAGGTACTAATTACTTCAATATGGTAAACGTTAATCATACTCTTTAAGAGTAATCAGATTACTCAGTTAAGATGCCACAATGATGTCTGTAACAGGTTAATCTTGTTGAGTGGCTGAAAATGATGGTGGGGAACAGACGAGCAGAGGAAGTAGTTGACTCGAACCTCGAAGTAAGGCCCACAATCCGAGCCTTGAAACGAGCACTTCTAGTTGCACTTCGGTGCGTTGATCCAGATTCAGAGAAACGCCCGAAGATGAGTCATGTTGTCCGAATGCTTGAAGCTGATGAGTTTCCTCAGCGCGAGGTGAGTTTCCATGATCGATAAATAACATGATCGACAAAAAAGGCGTGCTCTAATGCTTTAATTTTTACTTATGTTCAGGATCGAAGGAGCAGGAAAAGTCGGACAAGCATGGATATAGAATCGGTGAAGGAGAGTTGCGGTTCAGTAGAGATGGAAAGCAGCAGCAGGTCAGAGAGCCACACATCTGAAACAAACAATGCAACCAGCTGATAGAAACTAGACATGCTGCTTTGGGCTGAACGGAACTATTGCTGGTATAACCAACCATGCATCTTGATTTTAGAGCTTCTTAATTTCACATCTTCAAGATTCTTGCATGACATAGAAATCAAAACTATATTAGTATAATAGAGCCCAATTGGCTGCTCTTTCAGACATCTTGCTAGAGAGAGAGAGAGTGAGAGAGATTGTTGATGTACAGGTGTGTCATGGATTACTGGGCTGTTTTCTTTTAACATATTGTTTTTATGATCAACATTCTTTTTGTTACTACTTTGATTTCGTATATTTTGCTCTAATGCTTGTGGCCTGTGGGGGTGTGGGTGCACACATTGATTCTACGACAGCTATATCTAGGCCGAACGATTCGTGTGTTTGTATCTCGTGTCACATTTAAATTTGTATAGTACATTTTTATTATAAATACAATATAATTTTAATTAAATTTGTGAAACAAAACTAGGCACGAGCCAACTTACAGTCAAATGACGGTGCACGTGATATTCTCCGAAAAGAAGGCCGTGATCTTGGCTTTATAACCACATGATAAGACTTTGTTTTCAGAATGAATATAAGACTTTGTTTTCCTAATGTTTTTCATTCTGTCTCCAAATATAATCAAATACATCCATATTTCTAATGTATTTTTTTACTAATACATTATTTTTTAATACTTCAAATAATCTTTAAAAAAAAAACTTATTTATCCCCAAAATGTATACCACTTTCCCTAATAAAGGTGTGTTTATTATTTTTCCTAATATATCATTATCTAATGTTCTTTGAAGTTAACCTCTAATGTTTATCACATTTCAATTAACAACATTAAATAAGTGTATACTATATAGTGGATATTTTGAAATACATTATATACTTTAAAAAAATAAAGTACATTTTCTACTATGTGAAAATAGAAAATAACTATTGTTATGGATGAACATAATATAACACATGATCAAAACTTCTCTTTCAAAAACTAAACTTTCCGCCAAAGCATGTAATTCTACAAATTTCATGAAATAGGTATAATAATTACATCACATGCATGATACGCCTCATTTTAGGGGTAATATTCTTCATAAGAATTAGTACTAAATCATAGTACAAATTATACACATAAAATTAACCTTCTATAATACTATAAAGTTTGACTAACAAGGGTCCACATTGAGCGGCTAACCGAATCATAAGAACTGTACTGTATATTCTTGGAATTTTATATTTTTAATTTGGAAAACTTACTTAGTCATGATCTAAATATATATATATATATATATATATATATATATATATATATATAATAAAAGTAAATAAACAAAAGGAATTATTTAACAAATGCCCTTTGATTATCTATGAAAATTTAACAATTTTATCTCTCATCCTCAATATTTTCATGATAAAAGTCCAATTTAGAGAAAATTCCAATCACCTTAAAAGAGTTTTTTTTTTCCTCTCAACAAGGAAGATATATTTAATTAAATGCAACCATACCAAAAAAGTATCCAAAGCATATAATAGTATTTATTCAATATCACTTTCATGCTCATGACTCCTCTCTCTCTCTCTCTCTCTCTCTAGATCTCTCTCAAGAGTATGTCAAAAAGCTTAAGCTATGGTATCTCAATCACACAATCAAAAAACAATCTTTTTTCCACAACCCCTCCTAAAGAAAACTACTTGTATCCACTCGCAATCTTGAAAATTAATCCTTGATGAACCCCATGTCCGATAAAGACAAGAGCTCCTACCCCTACAATTATGATAATCACAACATGGGATCAGAAGGGTTTCCGATATTTCCTTACACAAGTGATCACAATCCCAACCCCAACCCCTTTATGTACAACCACTCTCTGGAAAACCCTACAGGATTTGATCATCCCAGCTCTGAAGATATGAACTTCAACAGCTTCTTTCATGACAATACTACTCTATCAGCTGCTTCTCACCTTTCTTGTTCAACTTCTGAAGCTGCAAATTGTGCTGTTGAGAATCCACCGACAACCCCGAATTCATCGGTGTCGTACCCTAATTCATCGGACGCCGGAGCTGAAGAAGATTCTTCCAAGATCAGTAAGAAAGATCTGCAGCAACAAGTGTGTGAAGATGGAGATTTGAGGCCTAAAAAAGTGTAGGTTAATTTCTTTATTTTATTTGTTTTAATTTCTTCTTGGTTCATTATTTTGGTATTTTGTAAAATTAATAGTAGCTAGTTAGCATGCATTAAATAATTTTATATTAATTTCGATCATGGCCAGTGGACTTTTCTTGAATCCTATTTTCATGGTTCTCATTTCTTTGTTCAACTAGCTGTTTCCAAAGCTGAAAATAACACAGGATTTATACATATTAAATAATTATATTTTTCTTTTGGTCCTCATTTTATTTGAGCCTCATGTAACTGATTAATTTTAGCTTTCCTGAAATGATCAGCTAAAAGCCCTCTATTATTGTATCCATACATTTTTTTTTTTTAAATTTAATAGGAAACTAAAAGAAACCCTAAATCTATATATCTAGCTATAAAAGTACTGTTCTACAAAACAGCAAAATTAAATTTTCAGTAAGGCTAGCTAAATCAGTGTTAATCTTTTTCAGCAGCAAAGCGAAGAAGAAAGGGGAGAAAAAGAAAAGAGAAACAAGATTTGCCTTCATGACTAAAAGCGAGATAGACAATCTTGAAGATGGATATAGATGGAGAAAGTATGGCCAGAAAGCTGTGAAAAATAGCCCTTTTCCAAGGTTAATTAATTTGCATCTTCAATTACCTATTTAGGCTTGTTTATATAACAATTACTGATAATATTTCATTAATCTTGATGTGTAGAATATTAATTTAAAAAGTCGAACTATAACATTGAGTAATTAATTTGTAGGAACTACTACAAGTGCACGACCCAGAAGTGCAGTGTGAAGAAGCGAATCGAGAGATCATCGGAAGATCCATCAATGGTGGTGACCACCTATGAGGGTAGACACAACCACCACAGCCCCGCCACTCTCCGCGGCAATTCCGCCATGTTTCTGCCCTCTCTACTGTCTGTACTGCCACAGGTTGCATTCCCTCAAAACTTTGTTTTTCCCACTAATAATATGAATTCAAATTCCCCCTATTTCACACATCCAATCACTACTCCACACCCTCATGAACTCCCACCTGATCAATTCAGCCCTTTTACCAACATGGATTCATCTTTTCTTCACAAACACCACCCATATGAATGATGGATTAATGTTCATAATATATATGTGATCTAGGGTATCTAGATAAAGACTTGTTGAGTTTGGAATTGTATCTAATCCTCTCCCAATTATGTATTCATGAAATTTTAGACACTATTAATGCAAATTTTTCGACTTATCGGAGATATCTACGCTTGTGTTATTAATTTGCAGTAAGGGGATTGAAAATCTTGATCATTTCTCATCCAGGTTAAGTTACTAACACTGATTGTTTATTTATTGTTTGGTATTCTTTCAGTTGTGCATTAACCAATATCGGTTAATTCATGAATTCGTTTCCTTTATTTGCTGTTTTTCTATTGAAGTCTATGGAGTTTAGGCTACTGGTGAAGAATGAGAAAATTTAAGGAAAGCGAATTATTGAGTTGATTTAAACTGTGGAATATTTTTTGGCTAGCGACTAGGGTTGAGATATAAATGAATTGTATTGATTACTTCTCTCTGGAATTTGAATTTCTGTAACATCTACATTTATATATATTAGGTATGAGATTGTGACACTTATGCCACATTTCTAACACATTTTTATATATTAGGTATGAGATTGTGACATGTGTAATTGTGCTTGGAATTAAGTTCGATTTACTCGAATGGTGTGGGTAAACAGTACTAGATAAAATGTCGTCTTAACACATTCTATGTACTATGTGCAATTTATATTGGGTGCTTACAGGATGACCACAAATTTACATTATCTCACACATTCATATGGGATGTGTGTAAAGCTAGGTATATTGTGTAAGGTGTGAACGTGTTATGAATTTGTAATGGACAATGGCTGGTCAAATATGAGAAATCTTGGAAATTAGTATATGTCCTAATTATATTCTTGCATGCGTTCCTAGGTAATCATCATAATCTTCTTGACCAGCATTCATATAATATACTCTCCCACAACGTGTG
Source organism: Scutellaria galericulata (assembly GCA_946896805.1). Classification (NCBI taxonomy): domain Eukaryota; kingdom Viridiplantae; phylum Streptophyta; class Magnoliopsida; order Lamiales; family Lamiaceae; genus Scutellaria; species Scutellaria galericulata. The sequence goes on from OX335785.1 coordinate 25,111,059, forward strand.
TTTTTAATTTGGTCTGTCATACCTTAAAGATGCAGCCATATATATATATATATTGTGTGAATTTAGATTACCCATGTTTTCTGGTCTTTATTTCCTCTTTTCAACCTCCTCTTGCTCATTAAACAAAAAATCGTCTATAATTACATTGATAGAATAATATACAAGAAAAATAGAAAATGAAAGGGAGGATCCGAATTGAAAATCCACAATACTCTCTCCTCTCTATGCATACTCTATATTATACCTCCTTATATAGTATAAAAAAATATTCATTATTTCATAAAATTTAGTCCCCTATATTATGTTTTAGATAAAATTCTAGATCCGTTCCTGTTTATATTATACCATATATCATATATAATATGTAGGTTTCTACTGCTTATATTATACCATATATAATATGTAGGGTTTTTTTTTTTTTTTTTTTTATATAGATTTACTATTGCCTGGTTTATTTGCATAAATCCTTGCAGAAATTTTGGTTACACAACCCCACCCCAAGTTGAATTATTGCAATAATGTAAGTTGATGTAGAAGCAATGTAGCATGCTTCATATCCTCTTTGTAGCTAAGCCAAAGAAAAATCGAAAATGTACGAGGAGCCTGACATTGTTGACCTTAATCAGTTAATCTGTGTGGACATGAAAGTTGCATACTTCATGTTTATGTTCGAATCTTTTAAGAACTTGTGTCCATCCATCAATTAGTTTTGTTAGGCCAAAACGCCTTAGGTGTGTGTAGGATCAAAAGCAGTTTCAAAATGTATTTGAAATCATTTCATTTTAAACATATATTACTTCAAATCCTTTGATTCAACCACGATCTTAAATAGTTTGACTTGGACATAAGATTTTTAAGGAGACTTTTTATTCTTCTATATCGTAAAAGTTTTTCTGTACTTCTATTAATAATTGGTGAATATTTAATCTTTTCTTTTCTAAAATTTTAAATCAAATAAAGATGCAGTGGGGCTTAACTTAATTAATTGAGTAAGTGTATAGCTACAAACAAAAAATTAAATAGTGGCAGGACAAGGACTAATCTAATTCCAATACTCAATTCACATATCAACAAGAGAGAATATAACAAATTGACAAAAACTTTTGTGCACAAGGTGTATGGATCCAAATCTGTGCACAACAATACTATTATATTATATGAAGTAATACTGTTATATTATATATAGTCTTAACAGTATTACTCATATAATATAACAGTATTACTTCATATAATATAATAGTATTGTTGTGCACAGATTTGGATTCATACACCTTGTGCACAGGAGTGTCACTCTAACAAATTATATTTGTTTCTTCAAAAAAATTGTATAATAATAAAAGGCAAACACTTTTGTGCACAAGGTGCACAGATCCAAATCTGTGCACAACAATACTATTATATTATATGAAGTAATACTGTTATATTATATGAGTGATACTGTTTTATATGAAGTGATACTGTTATATTATATGAGTGATACTGTTATATTATATGAAGTAATACTGTTATATTATATGAATGATACTGTTAAATATAACAGTATCACTCATATAATATAACAGTATCATTGCACATTGTGCACAGGAGTGTCACTCATAATAAAATATGAGCTTTAAATGAATATTTGCATGGGTATTAACCGTATTATATATAGTTTTTTTTTTCTCCTAATCTAAGCCTTTTTAATCTGGTGGGCTTTGATTGGCCAATATAGGCCTTCATGTCTATTGGGTTTACCTTATTATATACATTGATCGAATCTCTTATAACCATAAATTTTGGCCTAAGAAGCTAAACTTTTAGAATATTTTGAACTTTTGATACGTCACGGAATATTACACTTGATCCCGTGAAAGATTGTGCCATAAAATTTTTTTTAATGACATCCAACTTGTAATAATTAGTTGAAAATATCAGCAATCATTATAATTTATAATCATAAAATGTATGTTATTTGAATTGCAAAACTAATATGTAGTTTTTAAATATTTGTAGACATGAATTGATCTACAAATGATGTTTAATTTTAAATGAAATTAGAATGACATTTTTTCTTATAAAGATCTCGTATAAAATTTTGAAAATCTTGAAAAGGATATGAACATAAAATCAACTGAAAGTGGGCCAAAAACGTGCAATGGGTCAAAAATATATTTCACATAGTCCACATCAAAGGAATAGAGAAGGCCCACTTAAAAAGAATTCGAACCTAATATTATTGATTGATTAGAATAGAAAAGGCTGCACGCCATGACTCATTGTGCCTACCTACCTACACTACTTACCCTAAAGATCACGACCACACTTTTGTCTTTCTTGAAATAATTTAGGGCAAATGATTTACACTTAATCTTTGTTTGGGAGTAAAAATATATTAAAATTATCTTTTTTTGGGTATTTTAACACTAAATAGACATATTTACTCATCAACTAAAGACTATTATGATAATTTTTTTTAGATCGATAATTCATTTTTTTAGGTTGCTAGTTATGATTATTTAATTTTTTATGGTCAAATAATTTCTTATAAAAAAAGTGCAACCAATTAAATTAATTAAATTAAACATTAAGAATATAATAAAATTTTGTTAACGGATTTTATGATATAATTCGAATCATGCACAAAATTTAGGTTAGCTTCTCAAAAAATAAAAACCAATTTTACAAAATTCATATAAAAAAACCATTGTTTAACATTGATTAAGTGAATGAGCCATAATTCCAACAAAATTTTAAATATATAAATAAATAAAAAAGTTTAGAAATTCTATATTATATAACATAGGTGTAAGTTTGGAAATAAAAAAGTTTTTGAAAGTTTATATATAACCATAAATCCAACAAAATTCTATATATAACATAAGTGTAAGTTTGGGATAAAAAGTTTTTGATTTTTTTATATATTTAAATTTTGTTGTATTTATGGTTCATTCACTTAATTAATATTAAATAATGATTTGAATGTGGAGTACTTTTGTAAAATTTGTTTTTTATTTTTTGAGAGGTTAACCTAAATTTTATGCTTGATTCGAATTATTTCATAGAATTCGTTAACAAAATTTGTTATATGCCTAATTTTTAATTTAATTAATTGAATTGGTTGTAATTTTTTTATTAGAAATTATTTGACCACAAAAAATAGAATAATCATAACTAGCAACCTAAGAAAAAAAAAATTATCTATCTAAAATAAGATTTTTCATAACAACCGTTAGTTAATGAGCAAACACGTCTATTTAGTGGTAAAATGCTTCAAGAAAGATGACTTTTATGTATTTTTGCTCCAAAAAAAAAAAAAGGTTAAGTGTAAATTTGCACCTCCACCCCAGTCCTCAACTTAAGAAGAAAGATGATTTTTGTGTATTTTTGCTCCAAAAAAAAAAAAGGTTAAGTGTAAATTTGCACCTCCACCCAAACGTTAGGGGCATATTTGCACCTTCACAAAAACTCCTGTGAAACTGGTGCACGGATCCTAGATCCATGCAATCCGAATCGACCCGACCTGGTACAGTCTTCCACGCGTCTGGATGGTCATCCACGCGCCAGCAAGCGCCCCCACGCGCTGGGGAGAGGGCGCCACATACTTAGTGTAGTTTCTGCAGTTTTCTGGAAAATATGTATACCTTTTACTTATGATTTTCATACCTTTATGTTGTTACTTTCATACCTTTATACTTTCTGTCAAAACTTTATACCCTTTTAACTATGCAATTAATATCTTTTAGTTATGCATATCAAACTTTTTAATTAAGCATATCAGACCTTTTAGTTATAGTAATATTACCTTTATATTATATATTAGTAAATAAGGTAAAACTTTTATATGATACAACTAATACATTTATGTAATGCAATTGACATCTTTATGAAATATAACTAATATATTCCAATAAAAATGAAAATATACAACCATTTTTTATTAAAATGAAATAATACCTTTATGTAAATGTAGTAATACTTTTATGTTATTTGATTTATGCCTTTATAAGTTATAGATAATACATTTACATTATATTTCAATGAAATGAGACAATACCTTTATGCAAATGAAGTAATACCCTTATGTGAAACAACTCATATCTTCATTTAATAAAACCTATACATTTATGTGATACAATTAATATATCCCAATCAAATAATAAAATCATTTTTTAAGTAAAATAAGGAAATACCTTTAAATAAATGCATTAATACCTTTACGTAATGTGGTTAATACTTTTACGTAATGTAGTTAATACATTTATGTGATACAAGTAATACTCTTACTTCTATTTCAGGTAATACCTTTATGTATTACAAATGTTACCTTTCAATTATATAATGATGATCTTTATGTTATAAGTATGATACATTTATGAGATATATTTCTTATCCTCACTTATTTCAGAAATTGTATCAAACTCATCAACAAATCCATTTTCATCAATAGAACTCAAGCATTTCATTTGTATTTGAACAATCACCTATCATACAACATTAAGAACACGAAATCTAACACAATTTCATGTTTTTCAAACTGATAAAGATGGGTTATTTTTTCACACGATTATCAGAAATTTTTATCTTCATCTTCCATGTTTCTTGTCTACAATTCATGGAGAAGAGGCAGAGAGAAGCGCGAAGATGGAGAAGAAGAAGAAGGTTTTCGATAAAGGTTTTCGGATTGGAAGTTGAGGGAAGAAGAAGAATTAAGTGGAAGATAGAGAATGAGAAGTTTCAGGAGAAGTTGAGAGAAGGATGAGAAGATAGAGAAGAAGCAAAGAAAAGAGAGATTAGGGTAAAATAATATATATATATATATATATATATATATATATATATATATACACCTTTGCCCAATAATTTAAGATGAAAATTCTCATTTTTATGGCTTTGAGTTAATTTGGTAAATTACAACAAAAGTTCCATTCTCTCTCTCTCTCTCTCTCTCTTAATAGAACAGTTAATTATATAAGAGACATGCTACACGACATTATACATGGAATAAATAAATTCAATCTACATATATAAGACAAGGTTTTTTATTATTATATGAAATAAAAATTTTATATGGTATAAGGTTAAAGAAAATTGTTTTTCCAATAATTGATGCAGTAAAGGAAAATTTAAGAAAAAAGATTTTAGAGATCTTTCTCACATATTATAAAAACGTACATACGTAAGAATGTACATATATACGTATAAGACTATTAAGATGAGATCAAAGGAATTTTAAAGTAATATTTTTATGCATTTATGACTATGCTTTTTAGCATGATATCTCATAAAGCTATCATGTGCCTATTCACATCTTTCATTGTCCTTGCATGATTTTTATTTACTAAGCTTGAATTAAGGGGAAAAAAAGTTAGTCTTCTATGTTTGGCTGATTAGATTTTTAGTCATTTATCTTTTACCTTTTAATTTTTAGTCTTCTAGGTTTAAAGAATATCATTTTTTAGTCCTTTATTTTTCACATTTTTATTTTTAGTCATCTATATTTAAAAAATATTATTTTTAGTCTTTTTACATGAAATAGTAGGTAAAAAAAATTTAATTATAATTTAACTTTAACACCCATTGTTTTTTATTCAACTAACATGTATAAATTAATATTAATAATTAAAAATTCTATTTTTCATTTCGAGACGAGTGAGTTAGAGTTTTGTACTATGAGAAATAAATCATTTTAGCATCAAAATAAATATTAAGCAATTAAAATTTTATTTTTCATAAATTATATAAATTTCGTGCTAGAAACGAATAACACAAAACTAAAAAAAATAACATTAATTATATTTTGCTAGTTTTCAAATTGCATCAATTTATCTGTTGGAGAATTGAACTAATAGCAACCTCATGGATCATTTGGTGTAATTTTTGAGAGCTAGCATAATATGATTAATGTCATATTTTAACTTTCGTGTTATCTATTTTCAGCACAAAATGTATAATTTGTGAAAAATGAATTTGCTAATTGCTTAATATCAATTTTGATGATAAAATGTTTTATTTCTCAAACTCACAAAACTCTAACTCACTCGTATCAGAATGAAATATATAATTTTTAATTATTAATATTAATTTAGACATGTTAGATGAATGGAAAAAGTTGATGTTAAGATTAAATATAATTAAGAAGAAAAAAAAAAGTTACTTGCTATTATTGATAAAAAGACTAAAAAATGATATTTTGTAAAAATAGAGGACCAAAAATCAAAAGGTGAAAGATAAAAAACTAAAAATCTAATGAGCCAAACATAGAGGACTAAAAAACTTATACTTTATAAATATAGAGAACTAAAAATTAAAAGGTGAAAGATAGAGAACTAAAAATGTAATAAATCAAATATAAAGGACTAAAAAAACATTTTTTCCTATTTAATTCACATAGTTTATGCAAAGGTTGGTGAGTTTGATAATGCTTGAATCTCACTTATTCGTACGTGTTTAGATATTCAACATATACACGTTCTCCTTGTCTCTAAACACGAAATTTGTGTTGCGATATATAACTCATTCTCTTTTCACCCATTCACACCACTGAAAATAATTTATAAACAATATACATCATAAAAGTTTAAATGTTAATTAGTGCTAGAACAATTATATAAGTAAATTTACTATACGTTTTATTATAATCAAATACCCCAACCAGTTGATGTTAAAAACAGTGTTTGTGTATATTCCAATTATATATATATATATATATATATATATATATATATATACCTCAATCATATATTATATGTGTATATAATTTAGTATTATAATAGTTAATAATCATTATTATTATTATTATCTTAATTAATAACTCCATTTGCAAAACTTATTTAGTTCTTTTTAATAAAATCAATCTATTTTTTATGTACTTTTATCAACGTTCACTCATTCATATCGCCCTTTCATTCATGACCTAGCTAATTAAAATTTGCACTCAATAAATTTTATTGACTAGTTTCTCAGCCAGACTCTCGCGTGTTTCAGTGACCTCACGCACTATATCTTTATTGCGTGTAATTCCTAATTTTACCCACATAAATTTTGCAAGAGTTTTATTAAGTTCCTTACGATTATAATTTGCCACTATTTACTATGGGAAACTCTTTTTAGTTTTTAGTCAAATAATTATTGTACTCCATGAAATTTTCTCAGTAGACTCTTGTATGTCATTAATTATATTTTTATTTTTGATATATTACAAAAATAGACCTATTATAACTATGTCTATCAATATAAAGGTTGAATATTAAATTATATTTATGTATATAAACCAATCTGTAGAACCTAATTAGACGTTTCTAATTCCTTGAAAATCAAATTCTAACTTAAAAAAAGTTAATAAAACCCCATTAAATTAAATATTGGCCCGTCCACAGTCAAAGAACCAATTAATATCTGGCTAACCAGTTACCACATCGAAAAAATACGATTCTGACTATGGAAAATTAATAAATAAGATCTATCTTTATCCACATTCAAACAAGGAATTAATTTATGACTTTTCGCCTTATTTAGCTCATTAATTAATACTACTTTCATATATAAATCTTACAAATCTAGAAGACAAGTTGTGTGTACGTTCATGTAATATAATCTCACAACAAAAAAGTAAGAAATGGCAATGAAATTTTTTTCAATAAATGGATTTCTTTTCTTATTCTTGTGCATTATTGTAGCTGTTATTGGTGGTGCTCTACCACCAAAGTTCTTTGACGTCGTTAAGTATGGGGCCGTTGCCGATGGAAAGACCGATAACACTCGGGTACATTCAGTATATACATTCATTTTTTTTTTTTATATGATAAAAACAAGATATAAATTAATTAACTTTGATTTCATTATCATGAATTTAACAATTTTGAAAGTTACAGGCATTTCTTTTAGCATGGAAAAATGCATGTGCTTATGGAGGAAGAAGTAGGGTTTGGGTCCCACCAGGCACATTCGTTTTAGGTTCAGTTTCATTTGAGGGGTCATGCAATGGTCCAATTGCCTTTCTCATTAAAGGCACTCTCAGAGCTCCGACTGATGGCCGGGATTTATTCACTGACACGTGGATAGGTTTCCGATACGTTGGAAATCTGACGGTGAAAGGCGGTGGTGTTTTGGATGGCCAAGGCCATTCAGCTTGGCCTCTTAATGACTGCAATAAGAACAGCAAATGCAAGCCTCTTCCTGTTGTAAGTAGACTCATTTGATAATCTGGATTAATCTCATCTCATCATTGATGAATTCTTCTTATTTTATGTTAGTCTTTAAGGTTGGATTTTGTAAGAAATTCAAGGATTCAAAACATACGATCAATCAACAGCAAAAGCGCCCATTTCAATGTATTTGCCTGCGAAAACATGAACATAAGCAGCATCATGTTGATAGCACCAGCAAACAGCCCCAACACTGATGGAATCCGTATTGGTGCTTCAAAAAATATCAAGATTTCTCATTCTGTTATCTCCACGGGAGATGATTGTGTGTCCATGGTTTCTGGTAGTCAATATATTGATATCAATGACGTTACTTGTGGGCCTGGCCATGGCATCAGCATCGGAAGCCTTGGACGGGGCCATGGGTTTGAGTACGTGAACGGAATAAGTGTTAGAAACTGCACCTTTATAGGGTCGGATAATGGTGTAAGAATCAAGACCTGGGCGCGTTCTTCTTATAGTGTCGCTTCTAATATATTGTTTGAGGATATTGTTATGCAAAACTCGAAAAATCCCATTGTTATTGATCAGAAATACTGTCCAGTCCCCCATTGCTACATTCGAGTAAGCCTTTTCTGGGCTATTTATAATCATTGATTTAATGTAATCGTGGTATTAAATGTGTGGGTTATTTGCAGGAATCGAGATCATCAGTGCAGATAAAGGATGTGACATTCAAGAACATCAGGGGTGTTTCAAGTAGTGAAATTGCAGTGAATTTACAATGCAGTGGTTCAGTGCCTTGTAGGGATGTGAAGTTGATAGACATCAATTTGGCCTACAATGGGCGTGGGGGACGAGCAATGTCCGTGTGTTCTCACGTGATTGGCTCCTCTTATGGACAACTTTACCCTCCTGGTTGTCATCTCTAGTACTTTATTTATTGCCAATGTTTTAACTTTAAAATATTAGTATTTCTCATGTATCTGATTTCGATTATGTATGTATATTGTGATACACTCAAATCATTTTGATTTTCTATATTTAGTTGATAAATAGTGAATTGTTATTTAAAGAAGTAAATAAATGAAAGGTTGAGAATCCCACATCGGTGGAGAAGAGAAGAGGGAGTGAGAATAGAGTATTATAAAAACAGGGTGAGAATACTGGGAAACATACTTACCTGGACGGGGTCAATAGGCGATCAACAAGGCCTATGGCCTAGGTTGGCGACCTCCATTGCACTCTGGAGGGGCGCCCGCCTAAGGTCGGCCCAAGTGGTCGAGCCTACGTCATAATTTGTGCCAGAGGGGGCCTGCGTTCGCGCGGCCCCTGCCCAAGCCCAGTCTAACTTTTACAGATATATTGTTCTACTTCGTTTATATAAAAATTGAACGGATAAAAAAAAAGCTACTTGTTCCCTCTTTTCCAAAGTCATTATTAGGCAATGGGGGTAGTGATAGAATTGTGGTATTTAGATTCGATATACGAGTATTCATCATTACAAAACGAATTTACTAAGTTATTTGCTCAGCATTTACATATTGCAAATGCAGTTTGATCAAAATAATAGACGATCAAAAAATGTGAACCGATCGTACTAAGGGATCAATCAATTACAACAGGATAAACTACAAAAAGACTAGTAATTAATTCAGTTGAGTAGGATAAAATTCTGACGTTCAACATGTAATCCTTTAGCAGCAGAAGACAAAGGCGTATCTGTTTTCGACTCGTTTTTTCTGACTTGTGCATGAGACTCAGCTTCCTGCTGAAACATCTTTACAATCTCATCAAGCTCCACTTTTCTCATCTCAGCTTTCTCTTCAATCAATGGCTTCTTCAGCCCCAGATAGATCAATCCTATTGCTATCAACACTCCTCCTAACAGTACCAGCGCACCCACAAATATAGCAAATGCGTAAGGCGTATGATTAGTTCCAGGTATTCCATCAAGATTTATTCCCCACAGTCCTGTTATGATCGAAAGAACGAGACCACAACCTCCGAATACTCCTAGGTTGTGTTGCACTCTCAAGCTCTGATCCTGAACAATCAAATTGTTGCACACAGTCTTATATGAGCTTAAAAAGGTAGTGTGTTTGGCTTGATTTGTTTCTTATAGTTGTGTTATTAATACCTGCAACCAGGCACGAACAGTACTCTGCATGACATCTTGTATTGTAAATAAGCGTTCACGAACAGCTTCTTGCTCCTTGATCATATCCCTTGTGCTCTTTTTCAGTCTCTCCAGCAATATCCTAGCGCCATTTCCTCGTACGTGTTGGAGAAGTTCAAACACAATCTCCTCCCTTGCATGTAAACACCATTTTACTCTGATTACCTGTAAGAACATCAAACTGCCCACTTGTTATAGTATTGCAGGTAATTATTCTTCTGAAGAGGGCCTTGTGAGTAGCATACCTGGGATGAAAGCGTTTTGATTTCTTGGTTCAGAATTATGCTAAACATGTGCATGTCCTCACGAGTTCTCCTGTCGAAAATGATGACAACTTTTCTTACAACTTGAGATTTTACAGCAAATTATGAAAAAGTAGGATCTTGAATTGAGAAATATTACTTGTTCATGAACTTCAATTCGACTTCATCTGCTGCCCCAAAAATGTACTTGCGAAATAATCTAGAAAGATAAGAACATAGTGAAAGCATCATCAATATAAAACTTAGAATGTGTAAATATTTGATGGCAAGGAAAAGATAGTGACCTATCATCCCAGCGGGCAAGACGACAAGCAAGGAGGGCTATCACTTCATGACTTGTTCGTGGTATATTACCACCTCCAGCTGCAAGCAGTTCCTGACTCAACCACATTATTTATTCATGAGATGTTTAAGAAAATTACAGCTTTAAAAAATTTAAATAAGGAAAAGAAGGATGCTCGATTCCTAAATTCTTAAATGAAGCATTAACAAACCTGCACTTCTGAAACGCCCAATATGTTAATGTTTGATGAAGATCCTTTAACGTGCAATGCAGTCAACAAAAAATTTTGTGCCTGCCATGATCGCATAACAACCGGGATGTCCTCCTCTTTAGTCGAAGGATCACCTACGGATTGCCCTAGCAGCTCAAACAGCAGTCCACCAGCAACTCTGACAGGAACCTGTTGTAAAACAAGTTTCAGACAAAGACAATGGGGCATCTATCTGATATAGGAGAATAAGGACATAAGTTAGCTTTTATTTCTCTCTTTTTTTTCCCCGAAAAAGTTTGAAGCCACACCACTCTTTCCAGGTACCGGTTTTTAAAAATTAATGAAAGGAATATTATTTAGTTAGCCTCCTTGATATATGATAAGCCTAGATCTCAATTTAACTGCAATGTAAATTCAGAATATTTTAGTGATCTCAATTTACTTTTGATGTCAGACTTTCACAGGATTTGAATGTCTCACACATAGTAAATATACCTTGACCAAGATCTTGGTGACTATTGTACAGATTCCTTAGAGGATTATAAAATAAATTAAAACCTTGTATCTACTTGATGATTAGATTACCCTAAGATTCTAATACCATATTTGGCTGCTTTTGCACATACCCCTGAGAAAAACAAAAGAGGGCAAAGCTTTATTTTCTCCCTAAAACATCCAAATCGAGTAACATTACATAACTGTGGAACCAAATGTCATTAGTAAACAAACATGGTTTGAGGATGTACCTCATATAGGAGATGCTTCATACGTTCACTTATCAGTCTACTTTCATCTAGCAAGGCAATGCTGATTGCAGGATGTAACCAGTGAGCACTGCTCAGCCATGAATTGATATAAGGATGAGTTGCATCTACATGGCACCACCAAGTAGGCCCCACTGGACGTTCCCAGTAAGGAGCTGCAACATCCGCAACAGCAATGTCATCTTCATCATCGATCCCAATGGGCTGAGAGGCCCAAACAGCATCAACCTGCACTGTCTCAAGGAGTTGAGAAATCCTATTCCAGCCTATAGGTATCCAGTAATTTCCGGAAGTTCTTTCATGGGGATGGAAAGCTTCCGAATCTCCTGGGGTGCTGTTCTCACTTGAATTCTGGGCCAAGGGATTATAAGCCACTTGAGATTTAAATTTTTCAACAGCATTGGTTTGTGCATGCCCTGAATTAAGGGGCTTCCTATTGCCTCTTACAAATTCAAAAGCACATATTAGTCCATCTGTCCATAATTCGCCACCGAATGTGACATCCCTACAAAAATGGGGTCTGAAATTTTCTTGATTCTTTGAATCATTGCTCATTGTTGCGGGATTATTCTTGCTTTCGAAGGTCATCTGGTCCTTCTCTCAGATGTTGAAGCAAGAAAATGTACCCAGAAACCTCAGAAGGGTGAACATCTGTATATAGAAACGTAAAATGTAAAACGACGCGCATGTGATAATTGATAAACTCAGACCACTTGGTCATGTATGATGCAAATGGTTGAATACCAAACTCCTAGTTGGTACACTGAGAAACACCTAAAGAAGATAAACCATACCTGGTACTGAAGATGTGACTATCAAATGATCATATCTATTATAGATGTGAAACTTTTACAACTCATATCTTAGGACAATAATTCATGTATGGATGATTAAAGAACTACTATAAATCTCCCCAAATTCTACCCCTACTATGCTCTTTCGTTCTACAGCCCAATTGTATTCATTCCTCAAGATCCATAACAAAATTCAATGAAAGATTACTCATTGGAGTCCTAACATAGGATTGCAACTTGTAAAATTTCTTTGCAGGGGATTCTTCACTGCCCAGAATTATACAAAATTAACGAACTCAATCATCAACCAAGATTCGAAACATCACACCACGATTACATATTAACAACGATCAACATTATCAAACCAATCAAGAATCAACCAACAACATATTGAAAACATTATAATAATCCAAGAAACTAGCATAGGAACACAACAATAAATAAAAAACGCCTTTTTAGATATAAAATCAATCTTCTTGATTTTTTAATACTTCAAGAAAGGGATGGAACTCACCAGAAAAGGAAAGATTAGGCTTAAAATATAGATCCCAGAAAGCAGAAATCTTTAAACGGGTGGGTTGGGTAGCAATCATGGGTTTGGATGTGGTTTTTCGAGTGATGTAATGATAGGGAATGTCTGGATTATGGTTGTTATGAATATGAGTGGGCATTTGGGCAGAGTTGTAGACAAGTCGACAGATGATTTCCCGCTTACATCTCTACCGTCTATTTTAATCCACCAAAATTCTCTTCTTTCATCAACATAACATCGACAATTTCGGATCATCTATCTCATTATTTCATGTCCTGTTGTGTACTATTGTCAAATTTAAACACCCATATCTTATATACATATGTTGATTAAACTTTTCATAAGGATTAAGAAACAAATTTATGTCCTATTATTCATATTTAATGGGTTAATATACTATTTAAAGCTTAATGTTTTTCATTTTTTCAAAAATAAAAAAAATATCAAATTTATCTTAATAAACATGAAAAAATTCGATGGAGATCTCATTGACCCCAAAAATTAAAAAAGATGGTGAATTTACAATTTTGCAATTCTGGGGATAAAAAGACACAAAACACTTAGAATTTTGTATTTTAAATCATTGATTAAATTTTAGATAGAATTGTTTGGATATAGTTGTAAAATCACTTTAAGTATTATAAAAAGAGTCACAAATACATAAAAATGATGCAACTTATCGAGAGAATTTTCACTTTTGTCTTCATATAATCTTTAAAGTTAACAGCGGATTCACGGAAGCCGTTAACTGAGCACCAAGTGTTGAAAGTTTCTACCACCAAGTTTTAAATTTTGTGGTCTCTCTAAATACATTATCATCTAAATAAATCAATTGAAGTGGGAAAAAAAAGTCAAGATTTCACTTTATTTTTAGCATAAAAAGAAGCATAGTAAATACAATATTAATAAATACCTTGTAGGTAAGTAGCTAGCTTGTAGAAATATGGACATCAATTGGTCAAAAAGTACTCAGATTAGGGTTTAGAAAGATATTGAAAAATGACTTTCACCAAAGTGAGTTTAGTTTATAGACCTTAGCTAGATGTAATTATTGAGATCTATCAAAGACTCTCCCTTTTGGAAAAACAATTATTTCCTTTTCTTTTTATCGCTGTTTTCTTTTTTAATTCACTACTATTTTTATGATGAATCTGTATTAGTGTGCATGATACACATAAAATTGTTTTCATTTATACATTTAGTAAAATTTGGTAAACTTAAGTAGCAGTACTCTACAAGCACTAAAACATCGAAAAATTAAGAATTTGAATATTTGCTGTAAATTATGATTAGAAAATGCTTGTCATGATTTGGTGAGATTGCATGTGATATAAATATTAGATAGTGTGTCAATGTATTGTGTTGTTATTAAATCTAGGTAATAGATCCTCGTAGTAGCCAATACAAAATCGAAACACGTCAAGCCTTCTATTAAAGGGGAGAATATTGTAATATAAATGCATTATCGTGAAATTAAGATTTTAAATAAATGTTTAATCTTAATGAATTGAAAACACCCCTAATACGATAAATTTCATAATAAGAGTCAATTCAAAAGGTAAAAGATGGACCATAAATTCAGAAAACTTTCTTGGACGTGTTATCAACCAATGATTGAATGATTATCGTACAATAAAAACGATATAATTGATATTATATCAAATAAATTGTCGTGTATCTGATTTACTATTTACTATTCATTTAATATGAAGTTATTAACTCTTATATATATATATATATATATATATATATATATAATATGACTTGTTTTCTTTCTTCATATGTCTTATATAGACATAGTATCTATAGGCTTAACTTAATGGTATGTACATCCCTCCTCTAATTGTAACTCAAATATATATTACATTTTCCATGTATATTATTATTTATTTAATTCATTTAATCACATATTCAATATTTATTATTAAATAGTAAATTTAGATAATCATGTTCATTAAATAAAGATATATGATAGAAATTAATGAATTTAAATAAATGTGTTATTTAGCTTAGATGATCACTGCCTCTCTCTCCCCACCATTAAAAGGCAAAATTTGACAAGGTAGTTAAGCCCAATCAGATTTATAAAAGAGAAAGAAAAGAAAAAAGATATAGAAACACTCATAAAGTTGAATAGACACATTGCTATGGTACCAATACTTTGCAGATGACAGTAAAGTTCACTTGACTTTGTTTGATTAATCTTGGTCCAGAGTGGGTTAATTCTAAAACATCATCATCATCACATGTTATATGGGGCTCTGCTTTTTTCTTCTTCCATATGAATGTTTTATTATATAACATCCATCGTTTACACGATCGTATGGTGAAACTGGTTTCCATCAAATGCAATATCCAAAAAAACTAAATTTGTTATTGTTGATGTTAATCAATTCTAACTTTCACTTTATCAAATTAAATATGTTTATAAAGCAAGAAGTTTAAAGGAGGGAAAATAAAGTGAAGTGAAATTTCAAGAATCATGATTACCATCATCACTAATTCAACCCCACTTAAATCCCAAAGAATTTCCTCTTTCTCTTCACCACCTTTTTCCCCAACCCTTTTTCTTGCCTCTCTCTCTCTCTCTCTCTCTCTCTCTCTCTCTCTCTCTCATGCTTCCTAGGATCAACATTGTCTTTCAATATAATAACTTAGACACAAGTTAAAGAAGACAGAAATATTTACAAACTCAGAAACAATGGAAAGAAGAAGTACCAAACTTGTCCCATTCATTCATCTAGCTGCTGCTATTCTAATCTATTCAGGTGACAACCCTTCCCTTCTCTTTCTTCACTACAAACATCACATTTTATCCAAGTTGAACAAAATCTTGAATTCTGGTTTGCTTTCAGGTTCGCTAATTCAAGAAACAGATGCAACTCCACCAATCTCCACTGGACAAATGGATATAACAACACCAATGACAACATTTCCCATAACCAATCCTTCAACCCCAACAACAACTCCAATGTTGAATCCAACTGATTCAAGCTCCGATTCTCCAACCATCACAAATCCAACAGATCCATTAACACCTCCATCGACAACAAGCCCACGTGGATCATCATCGGCAGGGAGCTGGTGTGTGGCTACCCAATCTGCATCAAAAACGGCATTGCAAATAGCTTTGGACTATGCTTGTGGATATGGTGGCGCTGATTGCTCGGAAATTCAGCCCGGTGGTAGCTGCTTCGCCCCCATTACTCTGCGTGATCACGCCTCCTATGCCTTCAATAAATACTATCAGAAGAATTCTATCCCCACTAGCTGCAATTTTGGTGGCTCTGCAGTTACTACTAACATTGATCCAAGTAACACATTATTTCTTCATCTTTTCTTACATGTTCAATCCCAAGAGACAAGAAAACTAACTGTCTGGATTCCTTTGCTCGTTTTCTTACCAAAAATTACTATCTTCTTCTTCTGCAGGTTATGGTACATGCCAATATGCATCA
Source organism: Scutellaria galericulata (assembly GCA_946896805.1). NCBI lineage: Eukaryota > Viridiplantae > Streptophyta > Magnoliopsida > Lamiales > Lamiaceae > Scutellaria > Scutellaria galericulata. The sequence continues at coordinate 25,127,669 of OX335785.1, forward strand.
ACCAGGTAAAGTTTCACTTCCATGATCTTTCTGTTATAGTTCTTGTTAATGGTAAAATGAACAAATAAGTAAATATTACTTCCAAAAAGAAAGAATCTGATGAGGGGCTAAATTAATTCGCAGCACATCTTCATCGGTGTTAAATACGACAAATTCGATGGGATCCCGGGTTTTCGGGGCCGGACCAATCATCACCCCACCTCCTCCTCCTGCAGCTGCAATGCAGAGTAGTATCTCTTATTTTCAGCACATTTTGGTCCTTTTCATCATCATTATGATAGTTAAGTGATGCAAGGCCAAGTTACTTTTCTTAACTCTGCAAATATACAGGAAGTTGTTTATATTAAGTTTAGAAAAGCTTTATAGATTCTTCATAGGATTATAGAAAAAGACATGATTTGAGCATTAGTTATGATTATTGAGGAGGTTTATGTCAACTTTGTGTTGTTTCATTTAATATGTGTAGATGAAAATAGGGATTAGAAATTTGGTGGGTTTCTTTTTTTATTGTGAACTTAGCCATTATTTGCACTACTAATGGAGTAATGAATGGAATGTCTAATCTTAGTTTGCTATACTATATGCATTAACATACAACAAACAATTACAAAAAGGGCAAACAGCAAAATACAGAATTGAGAGAGTGGGAAAACATAGCAAGTAACAAAAAAGTGGTTCTATTATTAGTACAAGACCACTGTAACATGAAAACATTGTAGCCCTTAATATACACTTTAGGAACAGCACCTTGTCTATACATACTTCCGATTCGCACCCACCTCTATCAACTACTATACAGTAGATATCGACAAGAAAAAATGAGCTAAAAACAAAAAAAGAAAAGGAGAGATTATGAGCCGAAGGTGCAGTGCGTATCCTCCACGTTAGACTCCCTTTGTCCATTAACAATCAGCTGTCGGAATAACATATAGACAAAATGCTGGCACTGCCTCGTTAATATTCTTCTTTCAAGATAGAAACAGAGTATCCATCACAAAAATGAGTGGACACTGCCTAGTAGAAGAGTAGTCATATGCACAATTGAGATCAACTATTAACAGCACATTATATATGTAAATATATATATGCAATACTATACAAAAGTTAGCATATATTTCCCCGATTCTTACTGAGAGCAAATTCAGCTTCCAAAAGCATCTAGATCACCCTTTGGGCTGTCCAGAGAATCTCCTGCATAAGATCCATCTGGTTGACGGATTAAGATATTAAGATTGCCAGACGGAAAAGGTTCCTGTTGTCCCAAAACAACTTTAGATCAGGTACTCAGTCGAGCGATTATATAATATAAACATAACATGAACTTTCTTAAGATAATAAATACACTAGAGATTAAGGATGATTAAAAAAACTACACTGGAGGTTTGACTTATTTACAAATGAAATCCACCAAAATTAGTAGTCTCTGTAATTTTCTTAGAGATTAACAAAAATCTATGCCAAGTTTATGTTATAACATCTGTAACATACCAGATCACCAGACCCTTGGCCCTCTGATTGGAAAACAATGGGTCGGCAGCGCTTGTCTTCATTCATTAAACTTGAATTCTGGAAGTGCGAGATAAGAGCAATCTTTCCCTGGATTCTTGCATATGCCAAGGAAGCAACTTTTTCACTATTAAATTTTTCCCATTTCTTCCCATTAAATGACTGCAATTTAGAAAGCACAAGTAAGCAGATAGAATTTTCTATGGATATCATGTGCCTTGTAAGGGTTACTACTTACTAGAGAGCAACATGCTCAAAAAAAAGTCTACAAGATAACAAATATGCAACAAACGATTTATATTTTCATCTTTTTCCACTAGTTGCAGACAACTAAATATCGAGTTGTCATAAGTAAAGATACCCCACAATGAAACGAAACACTAACCTTATAAAAGGAGATGATATGTGAAGGAGACACTATATTGATGAAGGCATACCCAACGTTGCATTTATTCTGGACCAAAAACAAATGAATAAAATTTCTTGTTTCAACTTTACCATGAGAGTAAAAGAAATATTCAAGACACCCCGACATTACCTTGAAATCTATTGGTAAATAGAGAAAATCATATGTACCCTTGTGAGTTTCATCAATAGCAGCTAGAAGCATTTTTGAAGTGTACCTTCACAAATGGAAAAGCATAAGTGTATATAAGGATATTCAGCAGATCAAGCCCAGAGAGATTAAAAAAGAAGATATCCTCATTCTTACTTGTTTGGGATGTTTTTAATCATCAAGGTAGTCCTACCATCTTCACCATTGACAATCTTTTCCAAATCAAGTTGATACTGCTTTTTATTATCCATCTGGCTTCCATTCTCGGCCCTTCTACTTCGACCACGGTCAATCATTCCATCATTGCTGATTGCTCCAAAAGAACCATTCCCATAATATAAAGGGCTATTTCTTGCCATTGACATCATTCTGGAACTAGGAGAACCACTATCAGTGAAGTTACCAGCAAATGCAACTCCTATGTTTATAGCCCCAGGGGTGCCAACATTCACAGCATGATTCCCGCTGTTATGACCAAAATTTGTCGCCCCATAAGCTGTCTGGTTTATATACGAAGTTTCAGGAGACTCAGGGAAAAAACCAAAATGCCTTTCCAGTTGAATACCAGATGGAGCAGATCCCACATGATGATGTGACCCAAGCAATGAACCATGCTGATTAGCGTATGGAAAACCAATGCCGTGTCCACTTGATGGAAAAGGGCGAGCTTTCAATGAAGATGACCAGGCTAACGACGAATTGATTTGCTCGGAGTGAATGGAGGGACTTCCCCAAAGAAACTGTGGTCCAGAAAGTGTTCCAACACTAGATGGCTTGGAATAACCAAAGGGTGATGAGACAGGCCCAGGACTTGAACTTAACTTCTGATCAGGAACTGAGTAATGATTCAGAAAAGACATTCCTTGGGTTGCATTAGCCTCGGTGATTGCCTGGTTCACATGATTTATCCTACCAGAATCTTTACCAATAGGTGCGATTTTCACAGGATTTGAAACATGAGAAGGCAGAATAGAAGCCAAGCCTGTCATGTGATTGCTTCCCACAGGGCTGAGGCTTCCCAACTTCGGAGACTGACTATAACCAGGCAATGAATTGCACTCAATGGGACTACCAAAATTTGGCCAGCTACCTGCAAAGAACTCATCACCATTTCAATCCATGCAAAACATAAAAATCATGATCAAACAAACCATAAAGAGATTGTTAAAAGAGTGGGCTCCATCAACATGCCTGGAGGAGAATCGGCTACTGGAGAACCAACTTGATGCAGGAAAGCTCGAGCTTCATCTTGCTCCTGCTCTTGAGTCAGCTGCTGCATTAAGCTGATCAAGAATAGAATACCCCATTATTTCTTTTAACTTGATTGAAATGGCCTTGCCATATAATCATAACCAAAACTAACAATAATGTACAAAAAACTTATTCAAAATTCTTGCCAGCTTCGCTTCAACTTCTTATAACATGTTTTTGAGATTATAACAGCTTATGCCAAAATAGTCTCATTAAGGATTTGGATAGAGAAAATCATAGAACTTATAGCATGTTAGTAATAAAAAGACCACCAGCAATATGGTTAATCTAAAAGAAGTTTGTGAAGATTTTTACAAATTACTTGGGCACTCCTTAAGTCCTTATACAAAGAGTTTGTACTATCCTCGGACAATAATTAGGGAGCTAGTAAAGTTAGCTTATAGGATTATCTAATAAAATTGTTACCATTTAGGACATTTATAAGCTCAGTGAAGCAAAGCACCCTCCTATTAGAGAATTCAGTCGGAAGCCCACAAGCAATGATTTCAGTCTACTATACATAACTAAAACAAGACTAATAACAATATGCCAGTAGGAAAACTGCAACGACTGTTGCACAAAGTAGACATATGAAATGAAAAGAAACTCAAAACATCAGAAATTAACAGCATGAAATGGAGCATACCTCCGACGAGCTCCACCAGGCCGGCTAGGCTCAAGCTTTATACGTTTCCCAGCTATGTCACTTCTATTTAAAGCCTTAAGAGCCGCTTCTGCAGCTCTAACATCATAAAACTCAATGAACTTATGGTGTCGTTTATGAGGTGTTTCCCTTATCTGCATTTAATGCAACATACAACTACTATGGTTCAGCCAACAAATTAGCAAAGTGATTTCGAGGAGAAAAAAAACATAAAAACACCAAAAATAAATGCAAACTAGACAGAAAAATTCTACCTCCTTAACTTCCCCATAAGCTCCAAATATTTGGCGAAGATCATCATTTGTTACAGATGCATCCAAATTGAACACCACCAAAGTTCCTTGATTTATATCTTTTTCTGATGGGTTATCCTGCATGAGTAAAAATTAAAATTAAAAATAAAAATAAAATTTGAGGTTACCCAATCAGTAACATTATATTTTCAAATAACACAATATTTTGGTCCATACCTTAGGAATCGAAAAGTGAATATCAAGTTTTCTTCGTCTTAAAGGTTTGCTTTGTAATGCACGCATTGCATTTCGGGCAGCTCTGATATCGTAGTAAGATATCATCACAAATCCCCTGTGTTTACATGCAGTATAAAGAGTTCTGATATCTCCATATAGCTATTGGAGGAAAGAAAGAAAAGAGTGGCAAGTCAGTACATTAACCAATATTTTTTACAAATACCAATGTATGCATTTATAATAAATGAAATAGGTTATATGTGCTTCTTCAAATTCATGAAAAGTTGGAAAGTACCAAGACCATCAACCATTGGAAATGAATGGAGGACAACGAGAAGAAAGGAATGGGAGCTTCAAAAGTGAATAAAGGTAACTATTTACCCCAATCTAGAATGGCCCTCACTAATAATGAATTTCATAGACCACAAACATGCACAGGGTTATCAAATAAAAATTAGCACAGATGACTACTAAACCAAAACTCTTTAAAATTAAACACAAACAAATACTTGCCCAATTTCATAGACTACAATAATATCAACTATTATCTTATTTTATTTGCTAAACATCTATCATCATATTCACATGATATGTTGCAAATATCGCAATCCTTCATAGCATCACTCAACTGGTACAAGATGAAAACTTCAAAAAATCAGAAGCATTACATACAGCTACCAGCCACAGTAGGAAGGAATCCAAATGTATTGTCCTTAGATGCATCTAAGCCTCGTAATATTGGAATTCTCCATTAAATGGACGGACGGAAAGAGTCAGAAAGCGAACAGCACATCAATCAAAGTATAACAGGGTAAATATACCAGAAAATTTACTTAGTAAAATCAACGAAAGATGAGGAATTATTATGCAGCAGAAATTATATAGACACTAGCAGGTGCAGATAATTTGAATCCGGTAACTAATACCTCAAAGAGAGACCTCAGCTCAGAGTCCTCTACATTACTGTTGATATTTCGAACAAATAATGTCCTTGAGGGGTGCTCTCCATATGGGTGTTCACCGGTGAGAGTTGCAACACCATTCGTGAAACCGTATTGAGAAATGGTGTTTCCGTTGATTCCATCCGACAAACTTAACCTTGATATACCATTGACTAGAGTGTCATGGCTATCGGGGTCTATTTCCAATCCACCTCCACTTCCAAAAAAATCATCATCCAAGTCCTCAAGTTGAGTTGGCAACCCTCTAAGATCAAAGTCATCCATAAGGCCAGCTAAAAGTTCATCTTCATCACCAGGAAGAAAGTTCCCCACGATATTTGGTTCGATATCTTCAAGTGGATCCTTAACTTCATCCTCTCTATGAATATTATTAAGGCTAGGAAAGTCATCATTAATTGATTGACCAATTTGTTCAGATCCACTGAAATTAACTGCAAATTAAAAGCAGCAAGTTAAGAGCTTATTGCAAAGTAACGAAAAATCACAACTTAGTAGCACAACAGATCATGTTTACGTTTCACATGTGGAAGGACAGGCAAAGAGGTAGAAAACAGGCTAGCATCACTGGACGCATGATACGCAGTACTTTCTTTAGGGAATTTCCAAGCATTATTTACTTTCTCTGGAATGTTTGCAAATGGGATTTTTGAGGGACCTACAAACACAGATTTAAAATAATGGAAATTCAGGATAAAGGACAAGTATTCCTCAAAGTGCACACACAATGTGGCTCCTATTTAGACCTTAAATAACTTATAAATGATAGTAATGGGGCTCTTCACTCACCAGCAAAAGAACTTTTCGGATGCTCCATTGGAATCACTTCCTGCAACAGCAGCTCATTGGAAACTAAGTATTACAAAAGCTCTGTTTTTTCAAGTCCAAAAACATAATGGCTATTCAGATTCTATAAACTAGAAGTTTAAAAAGATACTTAAACAACATCAGGATGTACACCAGAAAAGTGAAATACTAAGGAGAACTACATAACCGTAACAAAATAATAAATAATTAGTATGGCCAATCAAAGTACACTCGTGAAAGAGAAGCAAAAACTAAAATGCTAAATGTCAACCAAATTTAGCAAAATGTAACACCCCAGTGAAATCTGATAAATAAAAGGAAAATTAGACTTGATTTAGAAACAAACTCAATTAACAGGCAGGTGTGGAAAGCAATTACCTACTTTATGCCACACATAAATAACAACAGCCGACATGCATATCATATATAAAGATTTATATAATTAAAGAGAGAGAAAATTACAGCGAGTCAGCGTTACAAAACTTAGCTTTGATCAAAGATGGGATATATTAACACAGAAATTCTAAGCCACTGAATCAACTTGAGAGCTCTGTTCATAGATTAAATCCAAGAAATTCAACCAACGCATAAAGATCAACACACAATTTCAAGATATCAACCAAAAATATTCAATTCCCCAAATCACAAGCACCAAAGAATTCATGCACCCACTTGAAATTGAAGACTTTCAACTACAAAACATTCAAAAACTTTTAAAAAATCCAAGAAAAGATCACAGCTATAGTACTCTATACCACATAAAAGATCAACTTTACTGTAAAAATCTGAATCAGTAGTATCGAAACACAAGCCCCCATCTTAAATACAAGAATTTTAAAGAAAATCACATACAAACAAAACCCACCTCAATCAGTAAAAGAAAATAGGACAGAATTCCCAAAAAAACATAGAGACAGAAAAAGTGAGAGAAGGAGAGAGAACCTCATGAACAAGACTGCTAACTGCCAAAAAAGAAGATGTAAGAAAGAGAAAATCTACGGCTAGGTGGAAAAGGGGAGCAAAGAAATAAATTTAGACGAAATAGAAACGAATAGAGAATAAACACTCAAAGAAACAGTTTCGTAGAAGCAGAGAAATTGTTTTCTTCTACTCTTTCACTTCCTCCCCTCCCGCCGGAACACCAGTAAATGATTTAGAGAGAGAAACCGAACAATTAGAGAGAGAGAGAGGGGCACACACACCTACACACAGAGTTGAGAATGATTGGAGGGAAATAGGCTCTCTTTACTGCGTGAATCAAAACAGTGAATTGTTTATTAGATTTTTTGCTTGTAAAATCTTTGATTGCAGGGGAAAGGAAAATTATTGCCTGTTTTAATCTCTTTTTTTTTTTTGGTAGGCTCTGTTTGGATGTGATTCTAAAAGTAGGGCCCACAAATTATGATTTGTAAAGGTCTTCATTCATTGATTTTCTTCTTCCTTTTCCTTTTTTTTTTTTAACAAGATGTTATTATTATTTATTAAGGTGGAGTAATCCACATCAACAAACAATCCTTTTATTTTATTTATTATTATTGGATTATTAGATACTTTCATTTGCATTAATATCTAGCTTAGTTAAAACGTTTTTGGCAAACATAGATCACCATACTTTATCATATATCAAATAAAGGCTAAATAATACTATTGTTAACTAAGTTGTGTTATTCACAAAGAATAAATTGCTATTATAACTTAACATCACATCTCAACTGCACCATTTAATTAGAATTTAATTTTAAAAAAACGATAAAAGTAGTCAGTTAATTATAGATTACTAATCTGTTTTTTTCTTAAAATCTCAAAAAAAAAAAAAAAAAAAAAAAGAGGTAACATTAAAATTTTCAATTTAAAGAGACTGATCAACTCAAAACATACAAAATCTAAAAATAAAATTATATAGATGAATTTGAATTGTGTATCATAGACTTTCAACTCAAAAAATTATTTATATAAGTTCTTGTGTAATCTACAATTTTATAAATGAAGCAATAAAAATGTTGGGCCGCATCTAAGTCATGTTTGGGGTCCGTTGACACTTGAGAAAAATTAATTTTGAGATTATAAAAGATAAGATGGGGCTGAGTTTTAAAGTAAAATACAGAGAATGCCACAGGTTGGTGTGTGGGCATGATTGGTGGAGAGAGACAGTATGGTTGCACAAGTAACAATAGTAATAAAATAATATCCCACTTTTAAAATCTCAAGAAAGAATATACCAATGTTTTGTGATTTTTTATATTAGGGAAAGGACAAAAAAGGAGGGGAGAGTGGGATTTATTTAAATTTTCAAGGATTAAAAATGAATGCTTTCCACTTTCTTGTTTTCCCACCTGTGGTTAAGATAAACTGTAGTGGTTTAATTATATTGACTCACCCTATAAAGAAGGAATAGAAAGTGGAAATGTTGCATTTGATATGAGAAAGTGACTGAAATCTTGTGTTCACGTGTGATTCTACTTGAGGAGACTTGTCAATAAGTGAACTAAAATGTTTATTCAATCAAAAGTTTGATCTATAATGATTGATGGATTGTTGAAATTATTCTGGTCATATAATATTTATGATTATGCCGTGAGTAGTTGTGCAAGTTAGATAACGATCATCCCTTCCCCAACAATTATAGTAGATTATGTCCTAGCAATTAAGAAAAATATTATATTGTTATGATTCTTTGACTTTAGGTAGCTATATTTGTAGTTATCTGAATTCTCAAGACTCAGGATCTAAATGATCACAATTGATCTTTGAGCGGATTAGATGGTGTTAAAATAAAGTATTTTGTAGGATTTTTGGTAAGAGGTTAGATATACTGTACTTGGATCCAAATTAGTGATTCTCTGCGGTTATTTGATCCAAATCGGATGCATTCATTTGTAATATATATTTCTAATGATTGATTTATAAACGAGATTCTACATAATTTGACGATGAATCTTTGATTGTATATTTTTGTATTTTTATAAGGATATAGAGGAATGACCAGACTGGTTTTCTCATGTGTGGTGAGGGTACAAATAGTAGTGTTTGTGTGCACCAAGTATATGGATCATGATTCATGCAATTAGGCGTGTGGGTCGGGTCTGATCCAAATCCACGCCTAGATTTTTTTTTGTTTTTTATAACATAACATTTATGTTTACCAAATATAACTTTTATATTTATCGAGTATAACTTTTATATACAAATATCATAAGTAAAATTACTTAGACTTTTTCATTATAAAAAATATAATTAAATATTATATAACATTTATGTTAACCAAGTATAACTTTTATGTTATATTAGTATAATCTTTACATACATATATCATAACATTTAAGTGATATTACTTAAACTTTTTTCACTATAAAAATTCATTTAGTATGACTTAATTTTGATGTTATAATAATTTAACATTTACGTTATATTAATATAATTTTTATGTACAAATATCATAACTTGTATGTACTTAAATAATAACATAAGGTTATATTATTATAACGAAAATGTTAAATTATTATGCATAGAGGTTATATTATTACAATATAAAAATTTTGAAAGGTTCTGAAAGATATTATAAGTCTGTCATACACTGCAAAAGATTATATGAACATAACTAAAATGTTAGGTTCAACAAACTAAAAGATTAGGTTCGTCAAGGTAAAATGTTAGGATAATATAATTAGGAAACTAGAGTTTGGGTTAGGTTTTGAGCGTGTGAGGCGCGCATGGAATGGAATGCGTGAAATACACCCTCGAATCGGATCGGATCGACCCGATTACACGGATCTAGGATCCGTGTAACTGGTGAAAAAAACATTTGTTGGGTACAAAAAGTTGAACATTTCTAAATCTACAGATAAATTAAGTGGAGTTAAGTATAAATTGGTGTTTAGGTTTACTTGTTTGAATTTAGTGTACTTACTAATCAAACTAAAAGACCCATGAAGCCTTTCATGAACAAAGACCCAATAGGCCATGAGCAGCATTGAGCTCAATTAGGTTTCAAAACGAGCCCAATTCAATGTCTAATGGGCCTTACAGTGTTTGGGCTCTCACTGAAAGTTAGTCTTCCAATAAAACCCAGTGAAGCAAATGAAGCCCATGATCCAAGATATAGTGAAATTTGTTGCTCGCTACGAATGTTCGTGTAAAAAACACAAATATTCACTTAAAATAGAAAGAAAGAAAGAAAAAAAAAAAAGAAGGTAAACATAAATTTCCGTGAGACGGAGCCCCATCACCACAAATAACATGTGAATTGTAGGGTTTGGGTGGTGGGTAATTGGGTTGTGGGTTGATCCGTCTCACGCAATGTATTAAAATTCCATGAGACGGTCTCACAAGAGACTTGCTCAACATAAATAATGATAAGAATTATTACTGCATTTTTACCTAGCAAACAAATCAACAGACAATTGATACGTTTTTATATTTTCTAAGTAAATGAATGATATGCAGTTTATGACATTCCGGATAATATGCACAAAATTGTACTATCACTAAATTATATTTCTACATGTAGACACTTTAATTACACACACTCAACTACTTTAATACACAACCACATTAATTTCTCGGTTTTGATTTATATGAATTACAGTTAGTATTAAAATTTGATCACAAATATAATCTAACAAACAAAATTCATTTTCTGGAATCAATTTTTCGCATCTCACAAAATTAGATTCCTAAAATATCTAATGAAAATCTTCATTCTTAAATTTTGGTTTCTCCGTACTTGTTGTTCTAGAATTTCAAAATAAACAAATAAAATCTTCCTTTTGAACCTGTTGAAGAAAAGGAAAAGCACTTATCTAAGTGGGTTTGTCACTTTATTTAATTATGTTGATTCCATGTATCCATCCACAGCCATTTATACAAGCAAAGGATGCGTAATTGAATTCTTTGTCATTAAGGAAAAGAAATTCCTGTCACCAAAAGCACCATAAAAAGGAATCCTCCTCCTTTGTACTTCACTAAAACAATATGCCCAAAATGTGTAATTTATGTTTCGTATTGTTGAAGAATTTAACATCAACAATTTTGAAAATTTTAATTGTTCAAATGCCATTTATATTTAATTCTTTTACGAGAAAATATGTTTATTATTTCACACAATAAAATAAAAGATCTCTTGCATGAAAACAAAGTTTTTTATCAAACAAATCGCACGTATATATCGACAATTAATTTCAATAGACATACATTATAACATGTAAATTAATTATCTCTATTGTGTTATCCACTTGTCCCGCATGAACTTTTTCTCTATAGATATTTTATAACTTGACTAACATAAAGTAATTTATATTTATTGCTTGATGTAATCAGTGTTCTTAAATATCGATTGAAGACTTGAGTTGGCTTATATAAATATCGAATATTCTTAGCTGATCACTCAATTCTAATGTGTCTCTATTTGAAATCTGATCGTAATATTTATTTTCAAAGTCATTCTCTCTAAATTTGTTTCATACCAAGATCTTGTTATAATTTTTTCGTTTTGTTGGTTGAAATTCAAAAATCTCCAGTAGACGAGATTATATTTAAAAAAAAAAAAAAAATTCATATCCTTTTTATGAAGAATATATACATTATGGCAGACACAAATTAATACAATCAGATTCCACATTTATTTTCTCGAGTGGAAGTTCTACTTTTTTGGCAACTTTTCGATCTCAATAATCTTCTGATTCCGGTCTAACTATTCCAGCTTTTCCAAATCAGCCCCCTCATACCTAAAAACGTCATTTCTGTAGGAATTTTCTTTGATAAATGGGGATAATAGATTTAATAGAGAATTATTGAACCTCAATATTTTTTTTTTTTCTTTAACAAAAAGCGAAATCCAACTCTTGTAGTGGGAGATGAATTTAGGTGTTGCATCCATTTAAGAAATTAATATTGAAGTCTTACATATATATAACATGTTCCTAGATAAGACAATACTATAAACTTTGCTTACAATTATTGCCCACTCATTTTATAAAAACGATTGTTTATGGTGCTAGGATAAGGGGAAAAAGAGAGAACCAAAGAGCCTATTTACTCGTAAATCTATTTAGAATTCACGTTTATATATATTTATATATAGTTTTTTTTACAGATATAAATTTTAAGATAAAATCTTACTATCCATTATCCAAGTTATCCATTTAATAGATTATAATTCAATTGTAACCTACCTTGAGTCTTTCTTGAACAATCATCTGATATAGAATGATCAGACTGTCTTTTCCACTTCGATTATACACAATTTCAAATCTAAAAAAATAATAAAAACAATCTTTCTACCATATTATCTATCTTTTAGTTTATAAACTTATTTCAAAAAATTAAATTCGCAAAATGTTCTCACAAAATTCATTTCATTATCAACTATTGCGAAACCATTATCTGCTGAATCTTGGTAGTTAAGAAATCAAAATAAATAAATTAATGTTAGTGGAAAATACATGTTGAACGATGTAAAGTTGAAAGATACAATTTTTTTTTTTTTTTAGTAAATAAGTGGTTCAAAACATTGCCTTGTCTCTAAGCCAAGAGACAGGCCATGGGTCTAAATCCTCTTTGGCAAAATAAGTGGTCACGAAGTAGAAACATTTTCTATTGTTTATAGTGTTTATTGATAACAAAATATCTCATCTGAAAACTTTCGTAGAAAGTGATTAGACAGAAAGAGAAAGAGAAAAACCCTAATATGAGTTTGAAATTTGAAAGGGTCTAATTGTACAAACTTTTAATCAATCAAAACTTGGATATCGAGATTATTAAATGTTTATAAAATAATACAACTTTAATTCTTACATATTATATGTGCTTGATGGATTTTGTTTTTGAATTTCTTTTGGATATTCACGTAATTGATAGAAAAAACATAAGTGTGAAGCTATGTTGGTGTAACTTGAAACATAGTGGAAGGAGATATGTTGTTTGAAAATGTCACAAAACTTAAGAACATTTTAAGTTCCAATTACCAGCCTTACCAGCAAAGAAATCAACATGATTTGATGAAAGTGAAACAAAAATCTGATTCTTTTCCCCGTGTAATAAAGAAAGAACTAAAAACTCTTTATAATAACTTATTTTATGTATCTAATTTAGTGAAACATGTTCGATCACAATAATAAATAATGATTAATTAATTTATAAAAATAGATGCAAGTGGTAGATAGTAAAGTTTGTCCCATGTAATTATGAATCTGTGATAGTATACGGTAGAAAATATATCTCATTAATGACAAAAAAAAAAAAAAAAAAAAAAAGAGGGAAAATTATGACACAAGTTTTCTCGTATATAGATGTCCAAAATATGAAGCAAGTTTATATAAGTAAATATGTAGAAATATGTAAGAATATACTTAATTTAGTAAAATAATATGGGTCAAATCAGGAGTGCACCGAAAGTCCCATATTTTCTACACACAGTATATAATAGTGGCAAATGTTTATATTGGATTTGTCAATTATACTTAGGTGCTAATTCATTTTTAATTGATGTAAACAACTCATGGGGTTTTTTCATTCTCAATTAGGTGCTACTTCATTTTTTCCTCTTCTCAATTCTATAAAAAAATCATATACCTATTGTTTCTATTTTTTTTTTAAGTCTGCTGCGCTCATTAAAATACCAGGTTGTCTATACTCTATAGTATATATGCCACGTGCATTTTGACTATGAAAAAAAAAAAGAAGAAAAAGTTACTGTAGGGTAGGAGGCAGGTTTCACCTACCTACTGCCTCAAAATAAAAGGAACTATTAACTTATATATTATTATCCTAAAAATCAATTCTAATTGCATTTTAAAATTGGAAACTGATTGAACCGGCTAAACATACTGTGGACTGTATTCTTTAAGCTTTTATGTATAATTTAAAAATTTTACCATAGGTTTTTAGAAGTTTATGTTTAATTGATTGAACCACTAATCAATGATGAGATCGATATAATCACTGATCCATTTATTAAAATATTATTGATAACCAATTGATTAAAAAAAAAATCAATAACTTTTTTTAAATGTGGTATATTATTCTTGTCATGCACAATTGTGGTTTTACAAGCAAGTATATGAATTGTAAGATTAGAAGAATTTTAGAAATCATTGCAATCGGTTAATTAAGTAGAATAATACGTTCCACAATGAAATTCCGATTGTTGCGATCAGTTAATTAAGTAGAATACTACGTTTTATAATGAAACTTCATTTGTCTTAATTCATAATAGTTAGTTATAATTAAACGTTTCGTGTAGGTCTAATTTCACAACAATTTTATCAATTAATTTATCTTTAGAAAAAATCCAAAACAATCTTATCCAAAAAGGAAAGCGCCATTTTCCTCACAAAAGAAAAAAGAAAAAAAAGGAAAGCGCCATTAGTTAAGGTACAACACAATATCCACATGCCAAAAAGGAAAGAGTACAACTCATATGCAGAGACGTACAGCTCTTATATACATACACGGGCTCCGTGATTTCTCCCTTCCGTATGTACTCACTCACCTTTCTCTCTCTAAACTCCAACTCTCTCTCTCTCTGTGCGGTGTGTCGGTCTGAAGCAACCTCACTCCCAACCCCTACCCTACGAACAACCGAAGGGTTCCTTAAGATCCACACATTCGCACACTCGTGCTCTCTAAATTGCATATAATTATCTAATCAGAGAGAAAAACACTGAGTGCGGTGGTTGTTGGTGAAGACGAAGAAGAAGAGGCGCGTTATATGAAGGATCGCTTTTTCTTTGTTTTCAACTGTAATTCGAAACGTACGAGGTGGGACTGCTCCTTTGCCATCCGAAGCCGCGGTGGATGGGGAAAATGTGGCTGACTTTTGTGTTGATTTTTTCTTGAAAATTCTTTTCTTCTTTCGAGTCGTTACCATTTGAAGCTTGCTGCAAATATATTTTTCTTCGTTTATTGAATTTTCTTGACCAATGCAGCCAGATCACCGTAAGAAGGTGGGCCGCGTTTCTCTCTCTCTCAAGAAAGTTTTGAGACTTGTGTTTGGAAAAAGATGTACATGTATTTGGAAAAAGATGTTGAATTTTGATTCTTCTTGTTTAATCTTGCTACAGTCAAATTCTCTAATATGATGTTGTATGGTTATGAATTAGGACGTTCTTGATTTGATTAAGTCAATCTTGCAAAATTTTGTTGATTAATCAAGAATTTCAAGACTCATTGAATTTTTTGGTTATACTGTTGATGGTGAGATGATGAGTAAGAATTGGTGGTTTTTTATATATCATATCCCATTGGATAATTTTAATGAGAAAAATAATTGAATGATATTTATTCGTTTTGTAATAGCGGATTACTATTTGATCATTTCTAAATGAATGTCTTAAAGTAATTAATGCTCACTCTGTGTGTGTGTGCGTGTGTGTTTGTATGCATAAAAGAGGGACGATGAATTCAGAAAACTTTTTTAGACCTGTTACCAGGCAGTGATTGAATGATTATCATATAATTACTATGTAAAAAGGGTCTTACCGTACTACTCTTTCCTGTTATTAGTGATAATTTTTTGTATTAAAAAAATGAAACAACATGATGATGTACTTATTAAACAGTTGATGGAGGAGAAGCCATTGGAGCTGTTACATTCTTGTGTCCCTTATATGGTGGCCGCAATTTCCTTAATATGAAAATGTGTAACTGATGTTTCATTAGATTCCCTTGATAAGGATGTTTTATGTGAAAATCGAATCTTTGAAATTCAGTATATGTTAATGTTTGCTTGTATGTCTCCACAAGTTTTGTGTTTTATTGCTTTTGCAATGTATTATTTTGCTTCCTTTTCTTTTCAAGAAAATATATCTGTAATTGAAATTAGTTGTTTATCAAAAATATGAAGGTCAGTCAAATTTGCTAGGAAAATTGTATATGTCTTTTATATGAGCAATCTTGTTCATTGATTAGTATATTATAAGTATAGATTGTTTGCTCCATTTACATATAACTAATTAGAACTTATTATTCTGTGAAACAGAGTTCAACAGAAATGGACTTCTTTTCTGAGTATGGTGATGCAAGCAGATATAAAATCCAGGAGGTGATAGGAAAAGGAAGCTATGGTGTTGTTTGTTCTGCAATTGACACTCATACTGGTGAAAAAGTTGCAATAAAGAAAATACATGATGTTTTTGAACACATATCTGATGCTGCTCGAATTCTGCGAGAAGTGAAGCTTCTCAGGCTTCTACGACACCCAGATGTTGTTGAGATCAAACATATTATCCTCCCTTCTTCAAGAAGGGAATTCAAAGATCTCTATGTTGTTTTTGAGCTAATGGAATCAGATCTACATCAAGTCATCAAGGCTAATGATGACTTGACGAGGGAACATTATCAATTTTTTCTTTACCAATTGCTTCGTGCCCTTAAGTATATTCACACAGGTGATACCCTCCTTCTATCTCTATTGTTCTTGCCTATGCTTCTCTTATTTAGCATCCCCAGTGTGAAATAAATAATTAACATAAAAGATGGGTAAGCTTTTATGATCATCAACTCCAGGGATTATTGTATGATGTTTTCTCTTTCCACTACTCTTTGCATGCACCTGGTTGTTGTTTCAATGTGAGCATATGAAGTTATCTAATGATTAAGCGTTTTTTTTCACAGCTAATGTTTACCATCGAGATTTGAAGCCAAAGAATATTCTGGCAAATGCAAATTGTAAACTCAAGATATGTGATTTTGGATTGGCCAGAGTTGCTTTCAATGACACGCCTACAACTATATTTTGGACGGTGTGAACATAAGAACTCTAGGAATTCATCATCAAATACAGTTGATGTTTTTTTTTTTTTTTTAAATCTTTGCCTGTTTCTGATAATTGTATGTGCTCTGGCATAATATACAGGATTATGTAGCTACAAGATGGTACAGGGCTCCAGAATTGTGTGGTTCATTTTTCTCTAAGGTATATTTAATGTCTATGAGAAGTCCTCTGCTTTTATTGTTTGAACATAGATTTCATTTTGTCAGGTACTATTCCATTTTATAAGTTCCTATAGTTTCGGTATGCCATAGTTTTGGTTTAAATTGTCAGGTGGAATGTGTTATCAGATGATGAATGCCACCTTATGTAGACATTTATGTAGACATCAAAATTTGTGGTCATTTGATATATCTTGGGTTTTTGATTCTATATTTCAGTATACACCAGCTATTGATATCTGGAGTATTGGCTGCATTTTTGCTGAGGTTTTAACGGGGAAGCCACTTTTTCCCGGAAAAAATGTTGTCCATCAGTTGGATTTGATAACTGATCTTCTTGGAACTCCTTCTATGGATACAATATCTCGGGTATGCATTTCTTACCTATTTTTTTATATTTTTGGGTTTTTTATTTTCAAGACATCGGCCCAACCTACTTTTGGCATTTGCTTTCTTGCAGGTGCGAAATGATAAGGCTAGGAGATATCTCACAAGCATGAGAAAGAAGCAGCCCGTTCCTTTCTCTCAGAAATTTCCAAACGCTGATCCCCTGGCCCTTCGGCTCTTGGAGAAGCTCCTTGCTTTTGATCCAAAGGACCGTCCTACTGCTCAAGAGGTCTGTACAGCCAAAACTTGTTTGATTCATTCGGTTGGAAGTTTAATTAATTCATTCTTGTAAATTATTTTTGTGCATTTTCAGGCACTTGCAGATCCTTACTTTAAGGGATTGGCCAAAGCTGAGAGAGAACCATCCTGTCAGCCAATTTCAAAGATGGAATTTGAATTTGAGAGGCGACGGGTGACAAAGGAGGACATTCGAGAGTTGATATTCCGTGAGATACTAGAGTATCATCCTCAGCTGCTGAAGGATTACCTTAATGGAATCGAGAGAACCAATTTTGTCTATCCGAGGTCATTGTAAACTGTTTAGTATGTGATCCCTTTTCTTTCAAACACACACGATTGCTGATGTTGGAACATAAATCTCTTTTGCAGTGCTGTTGATCAATTTAAAAAACAGTTTGCTCATTTGGAAGAAAATAGTGGTAAAAGTTCTCCAGTCATCCCTCTTGAAAGAAAGCATATTTCTCTTCCTAGGTATTATTATGATTGATCTTCACATGGATAGTTTTTATCGGCTATTTTGCATGTTCTTATAAACTGCATTCGTGCAGGTCTACCATTGTACATGCAAGTTCAGTAGTACCAAAAGATCGGCCAAATGGTGAAGAATCATGCAGCAGTCGAAACCCTAGAGAATCCGATGGGCTTCACAATAGCTTATCAAGAACCTTACTTCCACCCCAGAGGATCCCACAAGGTGTTTGATAAAATCAATCCCTTCTAGTGTTTTAGTCCAAAATATTCACTGTTTAATAGTCGAAACTTTTTGGTTTTGTCAGCTAAACCAGGTAAAGTAATCGGTCCAGTTTTTGCGTATGATAATGTAAGCAGCATGAGAAACTCAGGGCAGGTTATACCCTCGGCTCATTGCTACCATAGAAGCAGCAAAGGAAAGCCAGAGAGAAACCTGGCAATGCCTTCTCCTCATATGAAACAGATACCAAACTGTAGCTTGGCTGCTAAATTAACCCCCGATATAACAATAAGCATCGACAGCAACCCTTTCTATATGACCCGAGCTGCAGTGATGAAAGTGGACCATGTTGACGAGAGAGTCGTGATTGATACGAATCTTCTACAGACCAAAGCTCAATACGGTGGACTTGGTGTAGCTGCTGCATCGGCTACCAATGTGAATGTGGCCCCACACAGAAAGGTTGGTAATGTTCAGTATGGTATGGCTAGGATGTATTAATTAGTCCATGTTTAACGTTAAAACAATGTAGTCGTTACGGTGTTCGTGTTGGTGTATAGAAGGGTAGTTAGGGAACATTGTGTGGAAACTATTATTTGTCGAAATAATATGATAGTTACACTTACAGGTTACAGCTTCACATTTAACTTTGTCTAGGCAAAAAATGTCTTGTTAATTTTTTTTTTATTTCTTTGGTGATGGAAAATAATATAAATTTTCATGATGATCATGGACTATAAATTACTGAATTAGATCTATAAAAATCTCACTCTTGTATCAATACATCCACAAAGACAAATGATCTGGGAATTTTGACTTTGGCAATAATATAATAAAAAAGAGGAAAATTGGGATAAAATTGAGCATGATGCTGGCAATTGATCCAAGAAAGTTTGTACTTCCAATGTACAAACAATAATAAATTGGTAAAAAACGAATTGAAAGGAAATGTGGGGACTGTGTCAGTAGCAAAAGCAGATTTAGAATCACATGCCTCCACCCACCCCACCCCTACCCCTACCCCGCCGACTTCTGTCCCCTACTCAGAAACACCACCACTCATCATCTTATTCTTATTCTTCCCAAGCTATGTAATTGTAAATGTACTTCTTTGTCCTAACCAAAGTGTCAAATTATGTTGGTTGGAAAATATGAAGCATTTCTCTTGTTCATTTATTCAGAAAATTTATTGGCCAAGTACATGTTCCTTTTTTGTATGAAAAGAAGTCCAAACATATCAAATTGTTTTAAGATACAATTTGCTCATATCTAATTCGATATTTTATAATTAACCTTTTATCCCTTTTCTTTTTAAAGAAGAAAAAAGACTACACTTTAAGAACATTTTCCAGTGAAATGAGAGATTAGTGAGTAATATACGGGAAGGGTATTTTTGACCTGGGCTGGTTGTGGGGCTCAAGATGGAGATCTGCATCGCAGTAAAAGTACACGTGGCGCAATCATAGCGCCTGAGGGAGTGGAGCACATGGGGGAGGTACCTTGATTGAATACATGTGATCACATGTCCACTTTTAGGAACCCGTGGACCCTCCAAACCCTATCCGGTTTTACTTTCCCCTCAAGTTCAACCCCGTTCTCATTCATTTTCTTCTCTAATATTTGCACTAAATATTACTTAATTTAAATTTTAGTATTAATTTAATTAAGCTCTAATTAGGGTTTGGATTAATTATCGACTCATACTTTTTTAGTCATAAGTATTTGATCGATCCATGATGGAAGTAATATTACGCACAATAAAATAAAAAATTAAATGTTATAATTAAGGGAATAATTTAGGCTCATAGACAAATAAGCTAAAACAAATCCGTGATGAAGTTGAGTTTAGGTAGGGCCCACATAGGATTTCTAGAACTTCATTACAATAATTTAACACCACTCGCCACCTCCATTCCATTCTTCCCATCTCATTACAATGTCGTTATTGACGAACCAACAAATTGCGCTGAAGAACCAGTCGGAAACGGGTCATGACAATGCGGCGGCTCAAGAACACTCCGCCGCCGATTTCCGCCGCGTGCGGCGGGGTAGGAGCAGAAGGAGAAGAGCGAAGATCTGTAATGACGGCGGCGATGAAGAAGTTACGGATGAGAAAGCTGACGTGGAGAGGAAGATAGTGGTTCTGCAGAAAATAGTGCCCGGCGGCGACAGGCTGGCGGTGGAGGAGCTGTTTGGAGAGACGGCGGAGTATATATTGGCGTTGGAGTGCCAAGTCAAGGCCTTGAGATTTCTTGCTGCCATTGTTCAAAGCTCTGAAAAGAAGAAGACGATGCTTGGTGGTTGATTTTTTTACTTGCTTTTTTTTTTTTTTTTTCTTTTTACCTTTTCTCAAATTTAATATCTCTTCTTTCTTCTTTATTAATCAAAATTGTCCAATTTGGATATATTTTTGTGAGAAGAGAAGGGATTAGTGGTTAAATATAGTGAAATAATTGTGATCGATGCCTTTGTAGCAATGTTGTAGGAATAAAAAATTTCATTTATAATGATTTCATAGATTTGCAATTATAAATTTCAAGTGATTGAATTTGTAATTTTATTTGGTTGAATGTCGAACAATTTCGGAAAAGTATGATAAAAATAAGGACAAAGGTGCAAAAATACACCTAACGTTATCGAGGAGGAGCAAATATGCCATCAATCTTTTTATGAGTGCAAATATACCATATGTATTATATTATGTGTTAATCATTTGTATTGAAAGTTTTTAAATTAATTTTAAATTAATTAATGAATTTTACTACAGAAATAGATTAGAGAATTAAATAAATCTAAATTTAATAATAATGACAAAACAAATATTATTTTTTCCATAAAAAATTAAACACTATGTTTTTCTTTAAGTTATAAATATTATAGAAATAAAAAATGATATTATACATGAAACACAAACAAAATATTTTATTCAGAAATCCAAATAATTTTCCTTTATAAGCATAGAACATAATCAAAATATTTTATTCAGAAATCCAAATAATTTTCCTTTATAAGCATAGAACATATGGGATTTTGATTTTCAAAATTAATAAGTTAAGTAAAAAATCCTAAAAATATAATTATTTAAGAAAAAATAAATATAATTTCTTATGAAAATAATATATTTTTTAAAGCACAGTGTTTAATTTTTTAGGGAAATTTTTTTGTCACTATTATAAAATTTCAATCTATTTCATTTTCAAATCTATTATCGTAGTAAAATTCATCAATAAATTTAAAATTAATTTAGAAAATTTCAATACAAATGATTAACACATAATATAATACATATAAAGAAAAAACAATTAATTTGCACTAAAAGAATGTGAATAAAATATCCATAAAAATTAAAGAAGAATGTGATCAAATTGCTTTCAAATTGAAACGTTTAGGGTATATTTGCATTCATAAAAAGATTGATGGTATATTTACTCATCCTCAACAACGTTAGGTGTATTTTTGTACCTTTGCCCTAAAAATAATGGGTTTGTAATGCAGTGAAATAATTTCTTTTATTAGTGAGCTTTCTAGGAAAACAAACGAAATTCATATGAATTTCAATCCCAAATAGATAAATATCATTTTGGTGTTTTTCTTTTCCTTCTAAGGCTGAAACTTTATGGCCCTACGAGGTTTTCTTGATTTTGGACAATAGTCAGATATATTTGTAACATATAATATCGCACATGTAGAGACTTTGGAATTTGGATGATCTTGAACCTCCCAATTAACTGTAAAATATATGATATCTTTTATCAAGAGAAGATTATATATATTTTGAAATAAATAAAGTATATTATTTGATTTAAGACACTAACTTCAAACAGTGTTTTCCATTTACTAAATACTAAGGGTATGTTTGGAGTGGATGTGCTAGAATGAGCAAAATCCCAATTCTTGCTTGTCGGAGATTTGGGTGGATTTGCAAATCCTATCTAAATCCAATGTGATGATGACATCTTAACTATAATTCTATCCTATATAATCCCAAAACAAACACAAGATTTTCAAAATTCACTCAAATCTAAAATCCAAACTTACAAAATCCACCTCCGCCCCAATGCAAACATATCCTAAAATTTTGAGAGGATGAAAGAGTGAACGATTTTAGAAAATATAATTATTTAAACATCTTTGACAGATACCAAAGAACAGTACTTCCACCTTATTTAAAACAACAAACCACTATTAAGAGTATAACTTTATGGACAAATAATAACAATATGGTGAAATGTGTTTTACATTATCTGAAGATTTTTAAATATTTATAGAATTACAAGTTTCCAAAAAAAGAAGAAAATACATACAAAGAAAGAATGTAGATTTCTAATGATGCAAAATATACCAGGAGAGTGTCAGCCCCGCTCAGTTTAGCCCAATGAGATGCCCCAATGAATAACTGTGAAAACTGGCCATTAATCCAAGCAATGTGGGCCACTTGGGCTCCACACGAAACAAGCCCATATCTTTGTGTAATAAGAGGCCCGGGGACTTTCCTGAGCCAAGTCCATCAAAACCAATGGGCCATAGCCCATTCACTTCATCTCAGTGCTGAATAGCCCATGCTGTGCCGCTGTCTAATATCTCAATATGTAGTGTTGTCCGAGAAAATTTCAAAATTACTTTGATAGTGAGTTGTATTGTCTTAACTGTGTTTGCAAGTTTTGAAACACACCAACTACCAACACATACCGTTGGATTCAATTGTTTTGCTGGTTATTATTTTTTATTGGCATAAATTAATAGTTAACAATCCCATGACATAGCTCGATTAGGAAGAAGCTTCGTGTAGAGTCTTCGGCAATTGTTAAATTGAAATATGATCCAACCTCATTCCCACTTTCCAAATTAAAATAGCTAGAGTCAACCATCGATGTTATTACTGTGTAAACCCTTTTTACGTGAGAACTCAAAAACTTCAAGTTGGGATTTTCTCTCTCATTTTTTCGTGTATAATACAGATAAAATTAGCAGTTTTGATATTTAATTCAAACTGCATCAGAAATTAAATCCTCTTGAATCTTATTTGATAAACATACACGGAAAAATAAGATAAATGATGATGTTTTTTTGAAAACTTTGGGCTTTTGACTCTCTTGAATCCAGCTCATGTGCCCTGGATCTGTTTCTCATGCACTGCCTGATCGGATTGTAGCAAGCTCAACTACAGCTGGCCACCCCAAGCAATATGTATATATATAAAGGGGCTTCACAATTCCATTTTCATCATCGAATCACAGCAAAACACCATCCTTTCTCTCTCTCACTCTCACCAGATCATAGCATGGCAACATTTTCTCAATTCTTACCACTACTACTTCTACTTTCCATTTTCTCGACTGTATCTGCTGATTTTCGCCGCAATGTTGACGTCAATTGGGGCGGTGGCAAGGCCAAGATTCTTGAAGGCGGACGAACGATGACGTTGTTACTTGACCAAACTTCTGGCTCTGGATTTCAATCAAAGAATGAGTATTTGTTTGGAAGATTTGATATGCAAATGAAGCTTGTACCTGGCAACTCTGCTGGAACTGTCACTACTTTCTACGTAAGCACTTCACCCAATTCTTGTTATAATTTACTGTCGATCATAAGTTTATATATATATATATATATTGATATGAATTGCATCTTCCACTTGTGCAGTTATCGTCTATTGGAGCAGGACATGATGAAATCGACTTCGAATTTCTGGGAAATACAACAGGAGAGCCCTACACTGTACACACCAATGTCTATTCTCAAGGAAAAGGCAATAAAGAACAACAATTCCATCTCTGGTTGGATCCAACTACATCCTTCCACACTTACACAATCATCTGGAATTCTCAGCGCATCATGTAAGCAACAAATACAATCATCTTCCAATATATAATACATTCCATTTATTCAACCAATAATCGATTCTGATAGATCGGATTTGAATTTATTTAATCAGATTCATGGTGGATAACATTCCGATCAGAGTATTCAACAACCACGAAGCAATCGGGACTCCATTTCCCAAGAGCCAACCCATGAGGGTATACTGCAGCTTGTGGAATGCAGATGATTGGGCAACTCAAGGCGGACGAGTGAAGACCGATTGGAGCAAGGCTCCGTTCGTCGCCACTTACCGGAATTTCAACATTAACGCCTGCGCCGCCGGTGAATCGTGTGGATCCAAATCGGTGGAGTCAGAGAAGACGGAGGCGACGGCGTGGCAAACGCAGGAGCTTGATGCTCGAGGAAGAAACAGATTGAGATGGGTGCAAGGGAAGTATATGACTTACAGTTACTGCTCTGATTCTAAAAGGTTTCCTCAGGGAATTCCCGTTGAATGCAAGCGTTCCAGATTCTGATTATTTCCTTTGTCTACATAATTCTTTATTCTTCATTGCTTTATTAAATTGTAACAACCATGTATCTCTATTCATTTCAAAATTAATGTATTAAGATTTATTTATGTTTTTTTTTTTTCTTTTACTCTTTAGAAGATCTTAAAAATATTAATTTGGTAACCAAAAAATTAATATCTAAAATATAATTCCCTTTTGGGATGAGGAAGTATGTGATGATATTCTTGAATATCTAAATCATTATATTAATTCAATACATTAAAAAATATTATCTCTGCTATAAGTATGAGAAGTCCATTACTTTTTGGTCACGCTTTTCTGTTCGCTCTTAAATCTTAGTGAAATTCATAAACCCTAGTCTACGATCTTACTGCACACCAAAGGTAGATTACTCTTTTCATGGTTCAATTAGTCTATATCCAATTTCTGTATTAATTGAGACCTTGAATTCCCCTTTTAAGCCACTCGAGTTCTTTTCTCTTCTTTTCCTGGAATTATATTTTTGATTCATCGAAATTGAGAACTTGTTTTAATCGAATGTTTTAATTAATTTTTTTATTTGGTCAGAATAGTTTTGGTTTACAGGAATTGTAAATGGCAGACGAGACACCGACCAACGGCGAATTTTCTGATGATCGCGATGTAGAAATTGATGGAGACGAAGCCTCGTTGAAAATTTCGGGGCTCAATCAGAAAATCAGCGATCTCGAGCAAGAAAACCGAACAGTGATTCGGGAAAATAAGGAATTAAAGCTGCGAATTGAGGAGTTGAAGTCCTCTATCGAAGACTTAAGCTTTGAGAATGTGGATTTGAAGACACAGGTGGATAAAGCGGGATCGGAAAATCAGGTATTGCAGGTTATGGCGGCACGTGCGGCGGAGCTCGAAACTGAGGTGTCGACGCTGAAGCATGATTTGGCATCGGCGAAGAGTGATCTGCAGAACTCAACTGTTGTATTATCGGGTTTGAAGAGGGATTTGGAGGGTATGAGAGGTAGGGAGAGGAAGAAGGACGTTGAGTTGGAGGCGGCGGAGAGAGAGAAGGCGGCGTTGGTCGGTGAAGTTGAAAAGTTGCTGGGATTCGAAAGGGATTTTAGGGTTGAATTGGAGGGGAAGGAAAAGGAAATAGAAGATTTGAAGATGAATGTGAAGGAATTGGAGATGGTGAGAGGGAACAGTAAGAGTGTGGAGACGTTGAAGGATGAATTGGAGAAGAAGATTATGAATATGAAGGCGGAAATTAGCAGTCTAGAGAGTAGCTTGGATGAGAAGGAGAAGGTGATGAATGGGTTTGAAACGAAGGAGAGAGCAATCTTCGATGCTATTAATGGTGATGGTGTTGTTGAAGGTGGAAGAAAAGGAAGCGATTGGTTGATCGTAGGCGGCTCAGCCATTGCTGTAATTGGTGTGGCTTGCTACATACTCTCTGCAAGAAAACATTGAAGACTGTGATAACTGGTGATTGGTGTTCTTGGTTTGTGTTGAATGCTAATGATTCTCTTGTTTCCTTACTGGAATTTCATGTTTTTCATAGTTTGTGTTAATTGTTTTTCCTGTAATAGGAAGTTGATGCTTCATATTTGTTCTTGTTGTACATAGTTTGTTCATCAATGAGCATGTGCTTTTTCTCCTTGTTTGCTTTATCAATGAAGTTTGTGAGATTTTCCAAGTTCCAACGGCTATTAGGGCATTGGACTTTATTTGGGCTGTGATTTGTAGCTTCTACACAGCATCTCTTAGGCCCAATAAAGCTTGCCATTCGCCATTTGTGCCCAGTTTCTATAGGCCCAATAGTGAAAATTATTCGGTGATTTAATCGATTCGGTTGGAAACTAATTAAATTATTTTATTTGATTATATAAAATAATATAATAAAAGAATTCATTATTTTGGCCAACTTTGAAATTAAAACAATCATGTGCATAAATATATATTTTTTGAAAAATAAATAAAACAAAATAAAAAAGTATTGAGTAGGAGGGGGGGTTGCGGGGTTGCCTACTTTTAAAGACAGGAATTAAAAGCCTTTTACCGCAGATTTTAACTTCTTCTTCTGTTCACATTTTACCCCTCACTCTTCCTCGTAATTCGTGTGGTTTCAACCAAAAACCCTTCATCTCTCTCTCTCACACACACATCCCAGTTACATACTTACATTACAGATAGGAGGAGGAGGAGTGAGTATCAATGAGTAAACTCTGTTTGGTTGCCAAGTTCTCTCTCTCGAAAGAAAACAAAATAAAAGTTGTATAAAGACCCTGTCTCACTCTGAAAATCCCTTTGAACAAATTACTGTTGCTCCTTGCACCACTACACTTTTCTCTCCTTTCACTTTGTTTAACCAAACACCCCCTTTCGCTATTTGGGCTTTTCTTGGAACCAGTTTTTGCTCATGGCTTTGCTATTTTCTCTTGCGCTACATTTCCTCCCAACATGGCTTCTCCTTCCCCAAGGTAACTTTCTCTTTCTTTCTTCTTCTTCTTTTTTATTTTTTATTTATTTTTATAATTGTTTTGAGATTTGAGATTTTTTGTGATGTTGTTCATTTGGATTTGGCTTGGCGATTCTTAATAAGTTTGTATGTGGTTGTAGATTGGTGTATTTTGCTTTAATGATGTTTAATTACGCCTTTATTTTTACCTGCCTGCAATTGATTTTGTTGGTTTTTTATTTGCTTGTTTCCTTGTATGTGAAATGGTTCGAGACATTTATGTAGTGATGATAAAAAATGTTTTTTTTTTGCTTTTTCTAAAGTGTATTATGTGTGTTATTTTGTGCATTTTTATTCATGGAAGATGAAATCTCTTAGACAGCGATGCTTTGTGTTAATTTCTTAAGGGTTTCTGGTAAATTGCTCAAGACCTCATATTTTTTGCTTTGGAATTGTCCTATTACTGATTTTGTTTATAGAAGTTCTTCTGCATGTGTGTTCATGATAAGTGATTTTGTTATATAATTGAGTTTCTGGGATTTGCAACTTACAACGGATCGAAAACACTTTGTTGGATTAATCTTTATAGCCAGTCAAAAGTAAAAGCGTAGGCGTTTCACTAGAAATCACCACTTCAAACTGTTCCCCTTGCATATTCAGAATTCTTACCTTTTGTGTCAATTGGATCCTGCTTAGCTGCAGAATGTAATTTAAGTCTTGAGAATAGCAAGGTTCATTCACATACTCGAAGCAAAATTGGATCGTAAAAGTTTGTGATCAGCAGCCAATGTTTGAATTCTTGAAATACTGAAGAACTACCCTTGTCTTCTGTTTTGATAATCAAGGTCATTGTCATTTAAAAAAGGCAATCTTATTTTGCGTAAAAGGTGGAAAAATGCTAATCTCGAGTACAGCTAAGATGCATGAGAAAGTTAACTCCAATAAAGTATCTGTTTTTGCTCTCCTTTTGTGCAGCATTTGCTTTACTATGCTACTGTTAACAGATATTGAACCAAGTGAACAAACATTCAATTGAAAGTTTTGTGATGTTGGTGAAAAGATCAATATAGGTATGTGTATTGTTCCCTTAAAATCCATAATTATCTATGTTGTTCATAACAATAAGAATGGGATAGAGAGGGACAGACATTACCAATTGTCTTTATCATTCATTTTAGTTTTGCAAGCGTGATGATACTTTGGTGACTCAGTTACGATCAAAATCTTTTTGATTCATTGTTTCACATGACCATGAATTGATCCTTGATCCATGTTTCTGTAAGAAACTGAAATGCTATCACGGTTAGGGAATGGGGATTGTGCAAGAATGAGAAGGGAAATTGGAAATTTTTGCTAATTGGAATAATCAAGATTGAAGAACAACTATATATCAAAGAGGCACAGCCATTGTTCATAGAGATTATGATCTTTAGTAGGTCGCTGATTCTTCACAGTTTGAGGATAGCATAATGCATGGGTCCTAAAAGTGAGAAAACATAGAGAAAATACATAGAATGTGTTGTCAAATTATGAAGTCTTTGTCTATAAGATAATATGGATCATTTATGTTTTGATAAATTCAATTTTGGGTTGATTTCTTGCTTTGAGGTCGATGGTTATGCAGGTGATTGGTTGTTGAAGCATTAATCGATCTTTCAATGTATTGGTTTGACTAAATAACTATGAGTTTACTGATTCTAAGATTGCATCATTTCAAATTCACTGTACAGGTTGCAAAACAGCCATGCTGGAGATTTTGAGCTGTTCGATAACTACATGAGTAATTTGGCTCGTTAGCTAAAGATGTAGATTGATAGATATATCATTATTGATGTAGGGAATGAAGCCATTGGTCCGCAAAGCACATGAAATATTGTAACATATCGATTAGTTCTAGAGTGGGATTCATATGAAACTACATCCCAATTTTCGTGGTTTCGGCTTTTGTTGATGTTCATTTGTTTGAATTTTCACTTTGTTGTACTTCTTCACTTGAGTGAATTTCAAATCCATTAATTAATCCTGATTAGCTTCAATGCATAAATTCAAAGCGTGCCTATGTCAAATATTCACTTGTTTTCTCTTTAGCATGATCGTGAAATTATGTTCATAGCCTCAGATATGTGGTACTGCCTATGGTGAAGTCTGAAAATTTGATTCTAATGACGTCAAAAAGAAATACATTTTTTATTATAATTTAATCAAAAAAATCAAAGAATACATAATTTCTATAAAGATATGATCAGAATCTGGAGCGCTTGCATTCGGCGGGAATTCCCTGAGGAAACCTCTTAGAATCAGAGCAGTAATTATAAGTCATGTACTTTCCTTGTGCCCATCTCAGCCTGTTTCTTCCTCTCGCATCAAGTTCCTGTGTTTGCCATGCTGTCGCTTCCGTGTTGGCTGAATTCGCTGATTTGGATCCACATGATCCACCGGGAGCACAGGCGTTGATGTTGAAATTCCGGTAAGTAGCGACAAACGGAGCCTTGCTCCAATCGGTCTTCACTCGTCCGCCTTGAGTAGCCCAATCATCTGCATTCCACAAGCTGCAGTATACCCTCATGGGTTGGCTCTTGGGAAATGGAGTCCCGATTGCTTCGTGGTTGGTGAATACTCTGATCGGAATGTTGTCCACCATGAATCTGTTCAAAAAAATTTAAATCTGATGCATCAGAATTGATTATTGGTTTGATTAAATGAGATGTATACATGGGAAGATGATTGTATTTGTTGCTTACATGATGCGCTGAGAATTCCAGATGATTGTGTAAGTGTGGAAGGATGAAGTTGGATCAAACCAGAGATGGAATTGCTGTTCTTTGTTGCCTTTTCCTTGAGAATAAACATTGGTGTGAAGAGTGTATGGCTCTCCAGTTGAATTTCCCAGAAATTCCAAGTCGATTTCATCATGTCCTGCTCCAAGAGACGATAACTGCACAGGTGGAAGATGCAATTCATATCAATATATATATATATATATATATATAAACTTATGATCAACAGTAAATTATAACAAGAATTGGGTGAAGTGCTTACGTAGAAAGTGGTGACAGTTCCAGCAGAGTTTCCAGGGACAAGCTTCAATTGCATATCAAATCTTCCAAACAAATACTCGTTCTTTGATTGAAATCCAGAGCCAGAAGATTGGTCGAGTGACAAAGTCAGCGTTCTTCCGCCTTCTAGAATCTTGGTGCGGTCACCGCCATAAGTGATGTCAGCATCGCGGTGGAAATCAGCAGAAACAGTCATGAAAACACAAAGTAGAAGAAGCAGTGGTGACATATAATTAGAGATGGATTGAGAAAAGATAGGCATTTTGATATAGTGAGAGCAAGAGAGAAAAGGAGTGTATTGATGAAAATAGAATGGTGAAAGTGGGTCTATATATACACACAGAATTGCATGGACAGCTGTTGATTGTTGTAGTGGGAAGGAAGTATCCAATTTGAGACAAATCCAGAGAGAATGAGCTGGATATTCAAATAAGGTAAGCCCACACCTGGTTGCTACGCGTAATCTTTAATTTGGAGTGTGGGGTTGACAATGCCTTGCTGCCTTTATTCATTTTCTGCAGCTTCGTACAATTTTTAAAAATTGTATGTAGGCCTTCCCTTCCTCAGTTGGACCTTCACCTCCTTTAGATGTAGACATTGCATAGCACACGTGAGTTTATGTCATAATTTAAGCTTCAAGTCTCCATCATCCAAATAGCTGCTATATATTGTTGCAGTATTATATTATTTATATTCTTGTTATAAATTTTTACAATACTTAATAACATGATTCTTAATTTTCTTTACTGGATATACAATTTTTTCCTTATTTAAGTACTTTTGGGACAATTGCTTTTCAATTTGTTGATATGTAATCAACATATCAAATTGTTTACTTGGCGGTGATTAGGGGTGAGCATTATTCGGTAAAAACCGAAAAACCGAATCGAACCGAACCGAAATTCGCATTTCGGTTCGGTTTTTGGTCCATTCGGTTCGGTTTCGGTTTTAAGTTTTTAAAACTTCGGTTTTCGGTTCGGTTTTTGTAATAAAAAAACCGAAATACCGAAAACCGAACCGAAATAATATTTAATATATTTTTTAATTCATATATATTTAAATTTATTTCAAGTATATATAATAACCTAGAAAATGATAATTATTTATGGGACTCTATTGTTTGTTGGTCTATGTTTTTATTATGTGGAATGATCGAATAAACTTGAATTGATTTTATTGAGCTTTTATATGATTTTGATTTGTGGAATATAGGTGTTATTTAAATTTTGTAGTTCGATTTTTGTTAATATGTCTAATTTCTTGATTTTGAATTAAGGATTTTTTTAGCTAAATTAGGGATTTTTTTAAAAAAAAAAAACTTCAGTAAAAACCGAACTTAGAATCGAACCGAAATAATATTTCGGTTCAGTTGGTAATCGATTTTCAGAAGTTCGGTTTCGGTTTCCAAAATTTTAAAAACTTCGGTTCGGTTAACCGAACCGACCGATGCTCACCCCTAGCGGTGATGCATTTTACCCTTTAAATTTACGTATTGATAGAAGATTTTGTGTTATCTCTTTTAATTATGTATAGACTTGAAAGCATCATGCACAATAGGTGTCATAATTATAAAACGTCTATATTTATAAAAATTGATTTGCTCTTTACCCTATCGGTCATGCATTATCTGTATATTTTTCATATTTCATTTATTTTGATATTTCGAATTTTAGTTGTCAGAATTGTTTGAGTTCTACTTAGGGATCTTAAAATCCCTATATTGAAAAAAATTTATAATTTGCAATCGCTTTTATTTTCAAAATCAATATAATCGTGTTTTGCAATGATACATATGTGGTACATGAATTTTTTGTAAGAGATTTTAAAATGTAGTACATATATGGATTTTTGATAAGGTGATGTGATTTGAGTTAGGTATTATCAATGTCCAACTCTAAAGGTAAATTTGATATATATTAAAAGGCAAAAACTTTTTGATAAGGTGATCTGATTTGAGTTAGGTATTGTCAATGCCCAACTCTAAAGGTAAATTTGATATATATTAAAAGACAAAAACTTCTATGCAATTGGTGCACCGTGCAATCCGCACATTTATGT
Source organism: Scutellaria galericulata (assembly GCA_946896805.1). Taxonomy (NCBI): domain Eukaryota; kingdom Viridiplantae; phylum Streptophyta; class Magnoliopsida; order Lamiales; family Lamiaceae; genus Scutellaria; species Scutellaria galericulata. Next base: position 25,160,009 of record OX335785.1, read on the forward strand.
TATAAATGTAGTACCTTTATGGTATAAATGTAACACCTTTATGCATGTTCATTTTAAAAGTTACAAATATTTGTATATAAAAGTACTACATTTATAACATAAAGGTCTTTCGTGCAACTGTGTGCACTAATTGCACGGAAGTGTTATTCATATTAAAATACGTAATATATATATTAAAAGATATATTAAAATACGTAATATATATATTAAAAGATGTAAATTTACATTATTATTTAACTTTATATTATATAAATAATTAGGATGTGTTTCTTAAAAAAAAAAAAATTATTAAATTGTGTATAGTCCCACAGTCATAAAATCGTAGCCCTAAATTGATCAATTTTTTCCCCTTCCCTTCTCTTTTTTTTTTTTTTTTTTTTTCCGGCACCGCCGTTACACCTCCTCGCCGCCACTCCCTCTTCGCTTAGCCGCTTCCCGCCGTTCGATTACTGCCTTGAAGACTTAACTACTCAACTGCCCCGCCGCCCGTTCGCCGACTGTGCTACTCGCCACCTGCGCACAGCACTTCACAACCGCCGCTGCTTCTGCCCACCGCGTCCTACTACCGCCGCGCAGCAGCGCATTGCTCGCTTAGGTAACAATCACACACACACGCACGCACACAGAATTGTCTTTCCAATTATTACGTTTCAGATTGCCTAGAATTTTGATTAGTTTTGTTTTGGTGATATGAAATTGCGGATTTGATTTTCATACGATTTTGTGTTTCATGATCTTTGCCCTTATTTAGTTGATTTGAAGTAGTTGGTTGGGCATATTTGGGTATTGTGAATCGTGAATTCATTTATTAACCAGGCATAGAGGATGAGTAACACTGCAGCAGGGCCTTCCTCAAAAGTGAGACCTGGTGCATCCCAACCTTCAGAATCTACCAAGCGTAAACGTGGACTCTTTCAGAAGGATTGTGAGTTTTTGTCTCTAGAAATCCTTAATTTGTTGTCATTTTGAGGTCTATGTGTTCACACACTTATTGTTTCAATGGAGGAACAGTGCAGCATATGATGTATGGCTATGGCGATGATGCTAATGTATGTCATCTCTTCCTGATTTCTTTAAATCTGGTTTGCATTGCAATGTAGTTTGAGATTATGCCGGAAGCAAATCCCTTGCATTGTTGTATCGATCTGTTTTCTATCAGATGTCCACATGGAACTGCCAATATTATCCATCATAAAGAAGGAATGAATTTTTATCATATAGTGCCAAGGATGTAATGCCCACATGTAAATGCATATTGTCCATTGTTAAAAATACAGACTTTTTTATCATATAGTGGCAAGTAATCTGGAAAGGTATGAGCACCTTTAAATATTACAAATTTGGAGATGATTATAGTAAATTGATAAGCATTTGACAGTGATTCATTCATTCAATTAATGTTCCTCCGCACATATTTCTCACTGTTGGGAAGTTTGACTGTCACAAACCAAATTTATTTGGTAGCTAGAATCGTCGATTTAAAATGATGCATTCCATTTTTTTTGTGATATTCATGTAAATTTTGTCTATGAGATGCTTCAAAGTAACATTTTCATCCAATCTTGTAATGGACTCGTTTTTGCTATTGTTGCACTTGCAGCCACTTCCTGAAACTGTTTCGCTTGTTGAGGATATTGTTGTGGAGTATGTAACAGATATGGCAAGTATTTCATCTTTAAGCTCCTCATTAAGTTTTCTTTTGTATGCTATGGGCGTTTTTCATCTCTCTTTGTTCTTATTGGAATAATTTGAACTCAGCTATGACTTCTACAGGCCCACAAAGCTCAAGATACTGCAACCAAAAGAGGAAAGCTTATGATAGAGGATTTTCTCTTTCTATTCCGAAAGGTACATATACCTTGGCTGTAGACTAATTTTCTAAGTTCGATGGATTCATTGTAGAGAATTTAATTATACCATCTCCAAAGAACTTGAAATATAAATATTCAACTGGGGGCCATGGGCAGATAGTTTGAGTTCTCATCTTTCCTTTGCATATCTTGAAAGCAAGCATAAAAGAACCGATATAGTAGACAAATGCTTCTGAGTTTCATATACTGGTGTGATTTTGTAGGATTTGCCAAAACTAAATCGATGCTCAAAATTGTTGTCAATGAATGAAGAACTAAAGCAAGCGAGGAAGGCTTTTGAGGTTGATGAAGAGAAATTCACTTCAGTTGACTGAGATGTATTGCAATACACATGGCATTAATGTAGTTCTGAATATAAAATCTGAAGAGGAAAAAAACTTATAGGATTTCATCGGCAATTGTTTCTTGTTATTAGATTGTTTGCTGATGATGTTTTGTAGCTTTGAAGAAGAGAAAACTTCAACATAACACTACTATGACCTTACTGGCAGCGTCACCTTTGTTCAACTTGTCAAGATAACAGAAACTTTAGTAGGATAGAGTTTGGTGCACAATAAGAGGGTGTTTGGGTGAGTTTATAAGCTCTTATAAGTGTTATAAGATGTTTAAGAGCTTATAAACTCTGTTTGGCTAAGTTTTAAAAGTAAGATCTTATTTTATCAAAAAATAATATGTAAGTAGCTTATAAGTTTTTTTTTTAAAGTAAGGGAATATCCTTACTTATTTCTAAATTAAGGCTTTTTTTGTTTTTTTTTTTGAAATCTCAAACTTGTTAATTAAATTTCACAATTGTCATTACTATCATCTTATAAGTTCCATCATCATATTTATCCAAATATTTTAACTATTTATTTTTAAATTAAAATCAAACAATTTATAAATCTAAAAACATTTGAAAAGACGTAAGAACTTATAAGCTTTCTCAAATAAGCTTAGCCAAACATTCTCTAAGTGTATAGATTAAGAAGAATAAATACGAATATTGTATAGATTAAGAAGAATAAATATAAAGACAGTACATATAAAGACTTGTGTACTCTTTTGTGTAATCTTGGTATGATAAAGACTATAGATTTATATCTTTACACAAGATTTTCCAAAAAAATAATAATCAAATAAGTTGCATGGATTTATAAACCTGCAAAAAGAATTGTACTATATAATCAAAATAAAATAAAATATCATTAAAGAAGGCAAAAGCTGTCAATCACAAATGCACTAAAAACAATAAAAAAAACATTTCCGTTACAGTAGAATCAAAGAATAAAGAATCCCCATCTACCAGCCTCAATTTGAATATTCTGGAAAAGGGTATGAAAGAATTGATAATTCCAATAGACGCGGATTAAGAAATAGGCTTTCAGAATCTGGAGCGCTTGCATTCGGCGGGAATTCCCTGAGCAAACCTCTTAGAATCAGAGCAATAATTGTAAGTCATATACTTGTCTTGTGCCCATCTCAATCTGTTTCTTCCTCGAGCATCAAGTTCCTGTGTTTGCCACGCTGTTGCCTCTGTGTTCGCTGAATCCGCCGATTTAGATCCACACGATCCACCGGCGGCGCAGGCGTTGATGTTGAAATTCCGGTAAGTAGCAACGAACGGAGCCTTGCTCCAATCGGTCTTCACTCGTCCGCCTTGAGTTGCCCAATCATCTGCATTCCACAAGCTGCAGTATACCCTCATGGGTTGGCTCTTGGGAAATGGAGTTCCGATTGCTTCGTGGTTGGTGAATACTCTGATCGGAATGTTGTCCACCATGAATCTGTTCAAACAAATTCAAATCCGATCCATTAGAATTGATTATTGGTTCGAATAAATGGGATGTATATATAGGAAGATGATTGTATTTGTTGCTTACATGATGCGCTGAGAATTCCAGATGATTGTGTAAGTGTGGAAGGATGAAGTTGGATCGAACCAGAGATGGAATTGTTGTTCTTTGTTGCCTTTTCCTTGAGAATAAACATTGGTGTGAAGAGTGTATGGCTCTCCGGTTGAATTTCCCAGAAATTCAAAGTCGATTTCATCATGTCCTGCTCCAAGAGACGATAACTGCACAAGTGGATGATGCAATTCATATGAACTTATGATCGACAGTAAATTATAACAAGAAATGGGTGAAGTACTTACGTAGAAAGTGGTGACAGTTCCAGCAGAGTTCCCAGGTACAAGCTTGAGTTGCATATCAAATCTTCCAAACAAATACTCATTCTTTGATTGAAAACCAGAACCAGAAGATTGGTCGAGTGATAACGTCAGGGTTCTTCCGCCTTCAAGAATCTTGGTGTTGGCATGCCCCCAAGTGATGTCAGCGTCGCCGTAGAAATCAGCAGAAACAGTCAAGAAAATACAAAATAGAAGAAGCAGTGGTGACATATAATTAGAGATGGATTGAGAAAAGGTAGCCATTTCTGTTCTATTTTTTTTTTTTTTGGCTAACAGAGAGAGAGAGAGAAAAAATAGTTTGTGAATGTGATGATGAAAATAGTTTGTGAATGCATCTCTATATATACACACACATAATAATGGTGGGTTGGTAGGCAGCTGTGGTTGAGAGGTCAGTGGAAAGGAAGAATCCGTTTGAGACAAGTCCAGTGAAAATGAGCTGGAATTACAGTTGCCAAATTCCAATGCTAGGTGCATTTACGCGTATTGTCTAAAAAGGGATTTTTTTTTAAAAATAACTTTCCATTTCCATGAAGTTTCTTTGCAGTTGGGCTCAACTATGAAATTGTTGTATGTGGGTTTCCTGCAATTACTTATTGGGCTTTTAAGATTTTCAGATGAATGGAATTAGGGCTGTGAAAAGCAACTGTTTGAATAGTTTAGTATGACTTGAAGCAGGCCCTATTGTAAAATATCTCAATATTCGCAATTTCTGTTTTAAAATTAAAAAATAAATGTAAACTCTATCTTCTCTGACAATTATAGAGGACATTTATGGTGATTTAAATATGCAGTCTACTTCAATTCTCAACTGCTGTAGCTATTGCTGCTGTATTGTTTCTAAACATTTCTTCTCCCAACTTTCCAGCAAGAAAATTCTCAACGAGAAATCTCTCAAGTCTGAATGCGCAAACTATAGTTTTCTCATTCCTACCGCCACGAACAGTTGCAGTAAAGAGAGAGAAAGGAAGCAGAAGGGTTGCCCAGATCGAGAAAGTCGCAAACTTTTTCAGGATTTTAACACGCACGTCGAAACCCGGAAGCACCGATTCAGAGAAGGTGAAGAAGAGCTAGGGTTTGTGATAGATAGTGATTCAGACATTTCAACAAATATGTGGTGGGCTAATCTGAAAGCGGCATTGGGACAGAGAATTAATCTGGAAGGCATCGCTTGCTCCATTGGGTTTCTATCGAAAGACAAGCAGTTGACGATACCGCATCTTAGCGTGCCTGATATAAGGTATATTGATTGGGCGGAGCTAAAGAAAAGTGGGTTTAAAGGTGTTGTTTTTGACAAGGATAATACAATTACTGTTCCCTACTCTTTGAGCTTGTGGGAGCCACTTCTGTCATCTATAGAGCAATGTAAAACATTATTTGGTGATAATATTGCTGTGTTCAGTAACTCTGCAGGTAATTTGATGAGTCTAATTTGGAAATTTTTGTTAAAGTTTTGTTCTTTTTTTGAGTGTTTTGCGTTGTTTATGGAAAAACTAGGATTGACTGAATATGACCCTGATGGTAAAGAAACTAGAGCTCTTGAAGATGCAATTGGAATCAAAGTGATAAGGCACAGTAAGTTCTGTTTCTCCTCTGGAATATTTGCAATGTTGTTTCATCTTCCTTTTAATCTTCAGTTGATAAATTACACTAAATAATAGTAATGTTCAGACAATCAAGTAGTTTTTGTTAATGTTGTTTCGATTTAGTGCTTATGCTTGTCAAATTTTCCAGGGGTGAAGAAGCCTGCTGGATCAGCTGAAGAAATTGAACAGCACTTTGGTTGTGAGTCCTCGAGCCTTATTATGGTAGGATCCTAGGTTCTTGATTGGTTACTTTTGTTTTTCCTTTCTATCAGTTTGTTGCTTTTTCTTGTTAGACATCTCATCATTTAGTTTGTTGTGCAAAATCCAGGTGGGGGATCGTCCTTTCACAGATATTGTTTACGGAAACAGAAATGGTTTTTTCACAATACTAACTGAGCCATTGAGTCTAGCCGAGGAAACTTTGATCGTGAAACAGGTTGGTCATCTGAACTAAATTTTTCTTGTTTGTGCTGCCCAACAGCAATTAATTTCTGCAAAATAAATATATTCGACAATTAACATCATGGGGGGCAGGGTATTTTCTGGTTAATGCTGCCTTATCCCATTTCTGTCATTGCATTTCGATCTTAGACACTAGGATGTTCTCAAATTATTTCAGTAGTTGTTTATATTATTATTGCTACAAGTGAAGCTTGTATGGTGGAAATGATTGTACAAATGCGAGTCTTAACTATTCACGGAACGTGAGAAGCAGATGATGAATCATCTGCTTCCGGAAGAAATCCAATATAATATCACAAATCTATTGGCTGATTGTCTGGCTCAAGTTCCACTTGCTATCTGGTGATCAATTACAATCCCTCTCAAATGAAATTTAATTTTGAAGCTGAATTCTCGAGTAATTTGTTCAGAATCATTATATGTCAGGGAAGTTGCTAAATCTAAGTTGATTTGATTTGGTTATAGAAACTCTGTTATTTTGTTAGTTTCCCCAATTTTACTTATCCAGTGATTCGTAAGTGACTCTGCCTTACCGTTGCATGATCCTGCCACCTTTCCTTTACCTAACACCTTCACGTTTGTGTATTACTTTTATCCATAAACTCATGCCTTCGACTATGTTTTTAGGTTATTATTTGCAACAACTTTTCTAGATAATTAAGGAGAGGCTTGGGTATGCATAAATATATGTTTACATGTATATGTGTGCATAATATATATACAGAGGGGATTGTGATTTTGGGTTATTATGGCTGTTCAGTCGAGATTTTTACCTATCCTGAATCTTAAAACATGAAACTGGATAAAAGATAGCATAAATCTTGACACAAGATACAGTGTTCTCAGAATATTTTAGAATCTCTCCATTAATGCAAAGACATTTGACAAACGAAAATTTGCAGGTGAGGGTGGTAGAGGTGGCACTCGTTAAAAGATGGAGTGGAATGGGTTTGAAGATGACAAGCCACAGTCTCGTTCCAGATTCTAAGAAATTTGTAAAAGATGTAACACTCTGATTATCTGTTATGCATCCCTGATACTGAAACAAATCATTTATTATTTGTTAATTCTTTTTTATTTTTGAAGAAATCTGTTGCCAAATGAAGCTTGGCAATGAAGTCTTCATAAAACTTTGATAATGATTATTAATGATAAACGTATTGCTCATGATGTTATGTCTTTAATCTGTATCAAAGTAGGCTTGAGTCTGACTTCATCAGTTGACTTCTTAGTTTTTAATCAAGCAATTTACTCACTGATAGGACTCTTTAGATTTATATGTCCAAATATTAATTTTTATCATTAAACCTCCAACTTATATTCTATGGTGGATAACATGAAGAAAAAATAAATATTTTTGCATTCAACTTGAAAATAAAAAATTAAAAAACCATTTATTGGAGTACATATTTCCCACATTAATACCTTATGTATTATTTAATGGAAACTTAGGAGAGATTCTAACGGGCATTCCTTGAGAGGGAAATGGAAGAGGATCTACTGTAATAGGTTCATCAGGATATTCTAAGTGCCAGTCAAATCTAATAGCAACATAGTGTACAAATATAAGGATGTTTAGCTTTGCCAATTGATAGCCTGCACACATTCTTGGCCCTCCTCCAAATGGGACATAAGAAAATGGTTGAATCCCTTCTTCAAATCTTCCTGGATTGAAACTCATTGGATCTTCAAAGTATTTTGGATCATAATGTGTTCCATATGCTGTCCACAGAACCTGCAAACAACCATAACACCAAAACCAACTTTTGTAAGTTTTCTTTTAATCTTTTTGTTGTTGTTGTTGTTCTGTTTATTTGCAGAGATATGTAGATGAAATTAAATTACCTTCCAGCCTTTTGGGATTGTGTAACCATTGTATTCAATATCATGGATTGCTTTTCTGAAAGAACCAAAGATTGGAGGGAAAATCCTCATGCTTTCGCGAGCAACTTGCCACGTATACTCCATCTTCTTCGTATCTTCAAACGTAAGACCACTTTCTTGATCTGGTTTGCTTTTGCTGCTCATTATTTCATTATGTTCTGCAGGTTTATATGAATGAGAAAATTGATTAGGAATATGAAATAAACATTGTTGTAATTATATTTGATATACATACCTTTTAGAAGGATAGAATAGGAGTTAGGATGATTAGCCAACATCCTGAATGTCATAACAATGGCAAAAGATGTTGTATCATGTGCTGCAAATACGAGCAAAACGACATTATCCGCCACCTCCACCTCACTGATCTCACCTCGAATCATTGCTCCAACTAACCTAGAAAGTAGAATCCCAGTTTCTTCCTCTTTCTGATCTTGTTGTTTTAATTCCATTTCATTTCTCTTTCTCCTTATAATCTCCAACAACATCTTCTCTATTTCCTTTCTTGCTTTCTTGGCCCTCCAAAATTTGGACCCTGGAAATTCAACAGGGGCAGCAAACACCCCTTCCAACACTCTCTCAAAAGCTTGCAGCATCCCAGGTTGGACCTCAATTCCCAACAAGCATTCCAGGACAATGGTAAATGTCAATACTTTTGTTAGATTATAAAGTTTGATACTTTTTTCTCCAGAATTAACATTCCAGAATTTGTCCAGATGCTTTGCCACTGTGGTGCATATTCTTGGCACTAAACCTTCAAGGGCAACAGAGCTAAGGGTTGAAGCCACAATGCCACGTAGGCAACGATGGGCCTCACCTCGTTTCTCCATGATCGAATTCTCTCCCATCAGCTGAACCGAGGAAGAAGGCCAAGAGCTAACCACCAACTTAAACTCATTAGACAGGAAGAACTTATTGGCTTCTGCTCCATTCACCACCACCGTTGGATGCCCCATCAGGCTAGTTTTGAACGTCTGCCCGTGTTTTTCAACCCTCGATTGGATGAAATCTTCGTACAATCTGTTCTTCTTCTGAGCTTTGTAGAAATCTATGGTTTCACCAATCCATGGCAACCCCATTTTCCCTGGAGGTACCATCTTTTTCTTGCTTTTCTCATTGTTCTTGCAGTGTCTGAAAAGAACCAAACAAAGAGCAACAACAAGTGAAAATGAAAGACTAGGCATGATAACATGAAAAGTACTCATCATCATCTCAAGAGCCATGTTTGGTAATAACATGAACAAGATTGTCTGAATGCTGATCAACAAAATCTGCTATTTATAATGCATGATGTGCATGAGAGGAATTTAATAATTAGGTCAACTTTTCAACTAAATATGTCGTCCAATCATGCAATTATAAGCATCCCATGATTCTTTATTTAATACAGATAACAATCTTTTTCATACAATTAGCATGTGCTACCTTAGTTGATGATCTCTTCTTGCATTACAGTTTGATTAGACAACGCGTATTCCAAACCTCACATCATCACTATACATCTGAAGAATTAAATAAAATTAAAAATTTGCAGGATTTTTAAAAACTGCAGTGGGCGGCAGATTAATTAGTCAAATAGGGATTGAAATAATTCTTATTAATCGAAAGAGTATCCCTACATATCTGCTTTGTCTACTACTTCATTATTTATATTTGTTTTTTAGCTGTAATAACTTCTGCTCAAAGTCAAATGCTGGCATGGAATTCGAATCTTCACCTCAGGCTGTTATGATTCAAGTTAGTGTAATCGAAATTATGCTGCTATGTTCCAGTTTAGTTCAAGCTCCGCTCAATTACAAACTCGATAAATTCGTTATTATGTGATTAAACTACTAGATCAGACTCGACTTGATATTATTATTATAATTAAATATATTAGAGGGGTAAATTCGTATGAGAATTCCTTAAGCTTGATTAGACTCGTGAGCCTATCAAGTCGAATTATGTTATTGAGTTTGAGTTCGAAAGCTACTAATTGAGAGGTTGAATGATTCACGATAATATATATATATATATATATATATATTTTTTTTTTTTTTCTGAATTGATTGATTATGAGTTGACTCGTCTCATTTACATCCATTAGTCCACTCACAAACTGTTTGTATTAAAGATACGTTGAATAGGTATGATGTCATTGTGAGCATCGTTTGGAAGAGCTCATCCATTTGTCATGAGCCCATTGGTGCTTTCTTTATTGCAAGCTTCCCAGTTAGAATTTAAAAAAAAAAAAAAAAAAAAAGGATTCCTTATCATGTTGAAGAAATATTTTAAAGATTAAAGAAATAGTTGACCAACAATTAAGTAGTTAATTATTAGCAGATCCCAGCTGAATGTAAAGGATTAAAAAATAGATGTCGAAAGAGATGAAGTAGTGGATCTGAATTTGATTATTGTTTAAGAAAATGACAACAAGATTCAAGCTAAGGGTTCTTTTAGCTAGCTAGTATATATCCTATCAACCGTATATGGATGTGATTAATTTAATCCTAAAGAAAATAACAGTGTTAATATCGCTTGAGAGTGTGACAATAATGCCCGAGAGTTCAAAAGATTATCTGCACCGTCCAAATCCTTGAGAGAGCTGTAAGAAGCTTGATTCTCAGATTAATATCTTAATTAATACTTTAGTCAAATTTTTCCTATCCCAATTGCATGCCCATATATATATATATGTATGTATAAAGTAATAATCAACAATAATGTTCTAAAATAATAATAATGTTCTTAGTTATGGTTTTTGTAATTAATGTTCTAAAATAATAATTAATGTTCTTAATATGAGGTATGTTAAATCTATATAAATTACAAATAAGTTTTATTGTAAAAAAAGAAAAAGAAAAAAAGGAAGGAAGCAGCACCCAGAAAACCTAAATAAACATGTATATGAATTAATAAATACCTATATTTATGATGTAAATAATCAAAACTAATTTTGCAACACCCAAATAGCCTTACACCGTGTGGAGTCCAATGAGCCAAATCTGCACGTAAAACACCTTGCAAACCTTATCTTAAGAATCCCACCACAAACCCAGTGAGTGAGTAACAAAAACAAACCAAACTTGAACCTCTAACACATAAATAGATCTGCTATTTACATATAGAGATCTGATACACCATTTACATAAAGTATCCTACATTATATTCATATCATATAATATCATGATTTGTTTTATTAAAGAAATTAAATACCCAGCCTCATTTTTACATCAATCATTGTGTTCATTATTAGTTTTTCAGGGTACTGCTCATTAACCAAAAGTCTCAACGCGGTTTTTGTTTGTTTTTTATTTTATGACAATGAGAATTTTTTTTTTTTTTTTTCCTGTGAACTTAATCTGAATATAAATCGAATTGTAATTATACGTATAGTTCCCATGATTATTATTTATTTTTTGTCTTTTACTCACAAAACTGTGATTAACAAACAAATAGAAGAGCAATTGATATAATTATATTAATTTATATATTACTAGCAAAACAAAAACTGGTTAATTAACGCTCCTAAACACAATTAAGAAAACAAAAAACAATGCTAATGAAATAGTTATAGTTTACAAACTGTTTTATGGAGTCTTTATTAAAAAATAATTGAAACTTGAATTATTACTCTTGTAATTAAAATCCCACACTTAAGTCTTGTATCCAAGCTGCCAGTATCACAAATGAAACTGAATAATAGTGCAAAAATCATAAATCTTGAGTAGAAAGAAGCAACAGAGTAAAAGCCCACACACACAACCAACTGGCTACATAATGTTATTTTCACAGACAGCTCAATTGCAATCAAAATGTTGAGCCACAATAAATGATCTCCAAACTCACTCTTTTTCACCCACCATAAATGTTCACTACAGCTTGGCACCCTTCCTACCTGTCCTTCAACACCAACTCTTGATGTAAAAATTCATTTTAGAAACTTAGGTAACATTTGTTTCACTGCAAAGATCAAAACCTAGCAATAAGCTTAGGGTCAAGAATATCAAGATTTATAACATGTACATAACAGTAAAATCTAATCACTCCACAAACTGCCCTATCAAAGCATAGCTTCTTGTTTCCATTCTTGTGTATACATTGTACAAAGCATGGGAAATCTCCCAATCAAGCAGATCTATCGTCAATGTTGTATTAAATAGAGACAGTTAGTAGACGGTTAGCTCAATATGCTTAGACATGCCTCATCTCCAAAAACTGTGCTAAGATCTTAAAGATAATAAAAACAATGTGTTAATGCACAACATGCAATGTGATGGATGGATAGATAGAAATTTAAATGCAGTCTCAACTCCATACAACCTACCACCATATATTTATTTACTCACCCCCCCGATTGCTCTTTATATACACCGCCCATTTCTGCATTCTCATCACTGTAATCTCTATCTTGTAATGGGGAGAAGGAGAAGCAAGCTGGCCTCGGCCCTCCTATGGGCTGCATTCTTTTCCCAGAACTTGGTCTTTCTTGTTCATGTTAGTGCAGTGGGCTTTGAGGATGAGAAGAACTTCTTCCCATATCCAATAGTCTCACCTCCCACAGGTCAACATGCATAATCAAGACTCCATTTTTATTGTCTTAAAACTGACATTTTTGTCTTTGTCTCACAGTGTCTTACAGTAGCCCTCCAGCAGGTGGCCACTCAACCCCAACGCCATCTGATCACTGTGGGGGCCACCGCAGCCCTACACCGCCACACAATGGTGGCGGATACTATCATTCCCCTCCAAGTAGTACACCACCCATTGGGAGCACTCCACCAGCCACCACCACAAGCTCTCCAAGTTTTCCATTTCCATGCACGTGAGTAGCATCATTCATTCATATCAAAATCAAGAAACTATATCATTAACACTGACTGTGAAACTGCAGGTACTGGAAGAACCACCCAACTATGATATGGGGAATGGGGTGGGGGGGAGCACTTGGAAGCTCATTAGGTATGCCAGCTGGTCCCACCATGCCAGGTGGGTTTGGTGGTCAGATGAGCTTGATACAGGCTCTTTCCAACACTCGTACAGATGGGTATGGAGAACTGTACAGAGAAGGGACAGCTGCATTGCTAAACTCCATGGCTGATCACACCAAGTTTCCATACACAACTGAGCATGTGAGGGACAGCTTCGTCGCTGCACTAAGCTCCAACAAGGCTGCAGCAGCTCAAGCACAGCTCTTCAAGCTCGCTAATGAGGGTAGAATCAAACCCAGAGCCTGATGACATCTTATCTTATTATTCATTCTTATATTCATGCTGCGTTTAGTTTGTTTTCTTTTCTGCTGCGTTTCTTTCAATTGTTTGTATCTTTTAATTTCACCTTATCAACGACCTTAATTTTCTTCTATGTCTATATGTTTGTTTTCTCTCTTTATTAACAATTTAACATAATGCATTTAACAACTGTTATATATGAAAGTGGCGAGAATGATAAAAATATTTTAACGTAACTAAAAAGAATGAATATAAAAATTATGAGTGAAAATCTAATATAAGTGGCTAAAAGAAAGAAAAAAATAGACTTAATATTAGATAAGGGCCAATCAGAAGCACACTATTTATTTAACTCTATAAATGCCCCTCAAGGTTACTATCCATCTTATAGTGATGCTACATAAACGATATTGATACAACAGTAATTTTTAGTTATAATTGGAGGTGGGTAGACTCTGACTTTTAAGAAGAAATCAAAACATATTAAAAAGAGGAAATGCCTTTTGGCTAACTAAAGATTGTCTCACGGATGTATATCCATAGATGGAGTCCTACTATTAACAAATCAAATTTATTTTTACAAATTCATATGTACATGGTAAGTTGTGGGTCCACAGTCTGATAGATTTGATCCACGTCTTACAAAACTTTCACTCTTTGAAGAAAGCAAGTTTAATCAATTCATGAAAAAAATAAAAAATCATATCCGCAATCTGTAGGGTAAATAATATATTTTTTTTAACTTTTTTTTCAAACATTAAGAGGGGCGGGAAAAGCCCAATTCTAATGGAGCACGCTGGGCTAGCTTGTATTCTTTTCTAGGCCCAAGCTTGTTGGGCTTCATCTTTTATGAATCAATTACAACTTTGATTTTATTTCTCTCTGTTCTTTTTTTTTTTTTTTTTAAAGGTACATAAGGAAATACAATTTGAATCTCTTTATTAAAACACACATTTAACAATATACGAATGATTATGATAATATAATATGTATCGTCATAAGAAAACGAACAAAGTACTAAAATGAGTTTGAATTTTTATTCTAAATTAGCAATCTATTTTATATATCACAAAATAATTTTAAATGTGTACTATCTCCTTCAATTTATTCATACCACTCATTTAAATGTACGTGATATGAATGATGAATCAGAAACGAGATAATATGTAAAAAGAAAATATTTTCAATGTATTTTTAGAGATGTATATTCAGAAAAACACTTGTAACGGTAGAAATCAACAACTAAATATGGAACTTTCTTTCAGAAAAAGACAACATTCTTCAATGATTTCTGATTTTGAATAACTTCAATTAATCTAGCATAATTTAATTACATTTTCCTTTCGGGCATTCACACTGATATTAGTGGGCTTTCATGGGCCTAGACAGACTGAACCTATTTATCAGGCTGACCCAGATATCTTTTTTTCTTCTTGTTTTCTATATTCTTTTATTATTTTATTTTATTTTTGATAAGGACCCATATATCATCAAATTCTTGATAAATGAGTTTCGGTCATGCAGAATTTGACCAACATTTAAGGGTTGTGGGTCTAATTCTCCTTTTTTTTTTTTTTTTTTTTTCTGCCAAATAATTTATTTGCAGAAAAATGTACGAATCCTAGTTGGATTTTGCTGTAAAACAGAAAAAAGGTCATATCAGCAAAACCTAGACATGATGAAGTGAAAGAAAGCTAGACAAACAAATTGGTCTGTAAAACAGAAAAAAAAAAAAACCTAGACATGATGAAGTGAAAGAAAGCTAGACAAAGAAATCTCTCTCTCTCTCTCTCTCTCTCTCTCTCTCTCTCTCTCTCATATATATATATATATATATATATATATATATATATATATGTGTGTGTGTGTGTGTGTGTGTGTGTGTTACATGTATATATAGATCAAAGAGAATGAAGCACAAAAAGTAGAAGCGGATTTATGCAAACTTCATAACGAACTGCTTTAGTGAAATACCACTTTTTCCATTCTCAGTTGTCGCAACTGGCAACCAGATCCCTTCATTTTTTCCATCTAGAGTTGAGAACATTTCTTTCTTAATAATTGTTTTAATTTATAAACAAAGTAATAAACTAAATTTGGATTTTCTTTTTCTGTGGATAAGTTTAATTTTAAGTAGGAGTCAAGGCTAGTAAAATAACGTATCTATTATATTAATTTACAGAATATCATCTATTTTATGTTTCATTTAGTACTATTCTAAGATTAATTCTAAAATTAATTTATTATATGTTATGTATATCAAATAACATAAATTGTTGTAGTACATGACATGTATTAAAGACATGGAATATTAAATGTTGTGAAAGATTGTAATAATTAAATTTTGTTCGAACTCCGTTTATATAAAATTCAAATGAAGTTCGATTGAATAGTAACATGTTCGTTCTCTAACTAATAAAATTCATTAATTATGATATTGTTTTAAATTTTAGCCGATTATAATAAAAAAAGCGGGTACTTAAAAATAATATAATATTAGTTACAAGATTTTTAGTTAAGTAATATTGTCAATTATGTTGATAATAATTGTGACAATAATAATTTTTACGAACTTAATTCATTGTACAAATAGATTTATCAAATCTTTTCTTCAAAAAAAGAAAAAAAATAATAATAAAAGATTTAT
The DNA here is from genome assembly GCA_946896805.1 of Scutellaria galericulata. NCBI lineage: Eukaryota > Viridiplantae > Streptophyta > Magnoliopsida > Lamiales > Lamiaceae > Scutellaria > Scutellaria galericulata. The sequence goes on from OX335785.1 coordinate 25,175,836, forward strand.
AGAAAAATTTTGTTATTAGTTTTTTATTAGTCGCACGCCCTTGACCATTTGACCTACTTAGAATTTCCTACTGATCAACGCTTGATTTTATTATTATTTGGATGGTTTTAATACATTAAATGAAATCATAACTTCACTGCACTAGAATAAGAAAATAATGAATGCTATGAAATTATTACATCTTATAATTCCCATAAGGAGGAGGTGCAATCTGTGCAGTACATGCTACCCTATATATAAAGCCATAACCATGTGGATCGATTTATTTAACATTATTCGTGTGTGTGTGTCTATATATATATATATATATATATATAAGAAAATAAATTGCAATTTTCACTTTTTAACTCACGTTTTATTCACTTTTTAATCATCAATTTGATGTATTTTAATTTTGGTCCTCTAACTATCATTTTTTCTTTTTTAATTTTCATCTGATTTGTTTGGAATAGCATATGTAGATGTCGAAAATTGCTAGCATGAAATTCTAACGTTCATATAGGAAGAAATTTACATTTCAAGCAAAATCTTAAAAATAAAAAAAATTAGAAAATCAAAATTAAAACACATAGAATTAATAGTAAAAAATGGAAAATGTCTAAGTTAATCAAAATTGTGATTGTCCACTAAATATTAATTTATATCAGAATAGCTAACTTACATTTTAATTTCAAATTGGGAATAAAATGTTGATCTACTTTTAAAATTAGATTACAACCATTTTTTTTTCCTGAATTACCGAGCATTATTGTAGAAATTTGATCAGACATTAGGTTATTTGCCAGATGAAATCTACATGGACCACTACCTCGCTTTTAATAAGGGAGAGATCACGAACTTCTCCATATTTACATAGTAAATTTTTTAATTAGGTGAAATGTAAATTTATATATATAATGTGAGTAGTGGACATCAACAATACAATTCAAATTTCAAGACAAACCTATACAATATCTTAATGAAAATCTATTTCATGTGTGGTTTGAAGCTGCATTGTCAAAGAATTTTTCCCTACACCATCATATTTCTTTGTGCGGTTGAAGACATGGACCGCTGCCTCTCGTTTTTATGTTATGGTGTGAAGGTGGAGAAAAAATTGATAGAAAATTTGTAGAAATCTGAACATTAATTTTTTTTTTTTAGAAATCTGAACATTAATTTTGCTCAAAAAAAGAAAAATTAAACCTTAATTAGTTTCATATTCAAAGGAAAACAGAGGAGGATTCACATGGAGGTCTGATTGCCACGTAATTAAGATAAAATTAGGTAGACATTAATGGGATTTACAGTTTGCAAATTGCAAGTGATGATGGATGTATATATATATTCCACCGTTTATAATTAATGATTTCGAGAAGGTGAAAGTGATAAAGTGTAGTATGTATACTTCATTTATCTATTTATTTACTTATTAGTAATTATTATGATATTGAGATTTGAGGGGTATGGGGTGGGGTCTGGGGTTTGGACAAGTCTCTTGGTTTGTGTTACCTTTTTTTTCTCCAAAACGACGTGCAACTTCACCTTGGAATTATCATCTTTATCCAACATTGCAACCTTTTATTTATTTATTCTTTTTTGCTACCTCATTGATTGATTACACTCATTTCATATCAAATTATTTAGTTTAAGGTTATATTATATAAAAAAAAAGGTTATTATAAAAATTAAAAGAATCGTTTAATAATTTATTTATTTGTATTGTATTCCACTTAATGGGAGTTTCCTATAAAAAAAATAGGGGTAATGTTTGAAATGAATCGATAACTATTCTTGATAATAAAAAGGAGTTATAAATATTTAAATAAAATCAAATTTTTAAGGCGATATTATAAAATATTAAATTATATATAATGTTATTAACATATATGATATGCATGTTTTAATTAAAGACACGACAAACCAGATAAAACATGATTGAAATATAAGATCTCAACCGTATACATAATGGATTGGATTTTGTATTATCAGATAAAACATGAATGAAATATAAGATCTCAACTGTTGTAGTACGTAATGGATTGAATTTTATATTTTACAAATTGATTTATCCCATCTCTTGCTCTAACTATCAATTGGATTGTTTCATCAAAAACCATCCATCATTCATGGGTCTTAATTGATATATATATATATATATATATATATATATATATATTTTAAATAAACATAACAACAATTCAATGATGACAAAAATAGAGAGTGAAATTAAATTTTAAAATATTTTATTTATTTTTAGTACGTGATTTTCAATTTATTAGTTATGAGTATAAAACTCTTTCATGATGAAACTAATTGTGAATAAGCAGTACTCAATCGACAACACTGACTAATCATAAATCTTGTATCTTAAGCGGTATTCCACCATTATAAATGTATAGATTGTAATGACCCGAGTTTGTACCTGGATTATGCATGTTTTCTAGTTTTTAATATCTCATTTCCTTCCATTCCCCCAAACCCATTAAAAATATATATATCGACAACACTGATTATTATTCGCAATTAAAAATATATTTAAGTTATGATCATTAGTGAAACGTCATCCAATTTAATTATATTCATGAGACGATATTATATAAATTTTTTTTGTATTTTTACAACAATAATAACATACATAAATACTTTTAAAAACTTGACGAATATTACTTTATTGCCCACTTGTAAAAATAATCATCGATTATAAAAGCCTCATAAAAAGTTGAAGCATCTTACGTTGTGGAAGCTTTGATTGATTCTCATGAGTTCACATGACGATAAACGATATGTAAGAAAACCATAGAATGATTGTCCCAACTAAAATTATCTCGTCATGGCTAGCATGGTCTTGAGTATAAAAATTTATACCTCCATTTCAAAATAAATAGCATTATTTAAATATTATTTCAAATTAAATATCATTTTAAAATCTATACAATTTTATTTTCAAATTATCTTTATTGATATTTCATAACAAAGTTTTAGCGATTTAATATGATTCTTTTTATGAAATTAATTTAATTCTCTTTCCAATTTTGAATTCTAAATTTCTTGATTAGTTATAAATGATATATTTGTTCAATTTTTATGTTTCATAATTTATGAAAAAAACTCCAAAATAATATTTATTTTGAAAATGAGAGATATTTCAATAAATATTTAGCTAAAATTTTATGAAATAACTAAAATTATGTTTTGATAGTCATTTAAAATCGAAGATTTGAAATAAATGTATTTCAAATCCACCTCCAAATTGGAATGGATTTGAAATCTATCCAAATAACTAAAAAATACCATCAACAGATATGTTACCATGAATTTTAAATTCTCCTCAAATTCACATATCCAGATGACCCTAAATTAATTATAGATTTGATATCCCTATTTCAGAATTTCGAAAATCCTCCCTCTAATTTTGGCTCTACTAGCAAATCCAGATGCAAGTCGTGAATTGCTCATTTTGCCTTCCACTTGACTTTTAATATTCCAATTTCCAATCAATTTTTTTTTTCCATTTTCACTTCATTAAATGCATATTTATAGCCTTTTTTTTTTTTTTTGTCATAAATTATAGAAGTACTTCTTTGTACCCAAGCAAAAGTTTTTTAGGCGACTGTCATCTTTATCTCTTCACTATGAAATTTTTAGCTTTCAAGTTAACATTCGTTATTTGTAGTTAAATTTAGATATTTTACTCTTTTATCCATACCTCTATTTATACACTGATGTTTATTTTGAAAATTGAGGTTGTACTACTCATTTCTACAACAACAAAATTGATCTGTATTATTTATAACATCAATTTAATCCAAATTCAAGATATATCAAATTTTATGTATCATGTCGTCCTATTTTAAATAATCAAACTTAAGTTATATCACCGCATCTGATTTCAAAGCCGGTATAATTGATTAAAATTTGGGATTTCTAGAAGTCTTTATTATTTCAGTTAACTTTTCAAAATGGGTTATTGCTGATTCAAATACTAAATTTGCAATCTTAGAATTTTAACACTGTTAACAATATTAATCTAATCACTTTTAGCAAGCATTAAAACGTTGGCTTCTTCAAATTTAATTAAGCAGCAATAAATCAACTGATATAGTTACAACAAATAAGATATTCAATTTTAGATACAAATATAATATATTTATTACAAAGTTAATAATAAATTTTCACTTAAAAAATCACATAAGACCATCTATTCCAATATATATTTGCATCTGGTATACCAAAATATCACTATAAATCATTTGAATAAAATATATTACTAATTTACATACAATATGAGTTGAAAATAATAAAATATAATATGAAATAACATATGTAATTAATAAATAATTCCAACCCATAAGAATGATGGCAAGTAAAAAGAAAGAATTGCATCAAAAATAAAAATAAAAATAGAAAAAAGAGTAGATGAAGAAAGGGGCAAAAATAGAATAAAAAACATTTAGCTCTTCTATTGTCGTTATCAATGTGACAGATGGGTTCGTGGGTGGGACCCAAACTCTCAGGTCCTCCACTGGGGCGGTTGTCACCATCATGACATGCATGTATGCCACATGCATCTATATCATACATGCATCTCATACTTATTACCTTATTTATGTATGTGTGTATATATACACGTACGTGTATCTATACATAGTCAAAGACCCAAAGGGTAAATCTTAATTCACTCGCAGCAAACAAAATTAGGGTTATGCTTCGTTTTATTTTATATTAACTTATTTATAGGAAAAGGATTTCCCCCTATATTTCCTTTACGTACTTCAGATTATTAGTTTTATTTTCTTTTATGCACTCTATGGTCACAACACTTACCTGCATATTATTTACATAAAAATTAAATAAATCAATTAGAAGTGTGCATGAAAGTGATTAATTCAGTGGTTGAATTAACTCGTCTTTAATTATCTGTCTTTTTTTTTTTTTTTTTTCTATTCAGAGTGATGAAATTTTCACAACATTTTAGTGAAAATGTGTCCAACTGCCACATGAGGTTTGAGTCTATGTGGTTGAAGTTGAAAAATTAATGAAGAGCCATTCTCTTGTAAATTTAATTACATGATTTTGTGTAGGCCACCATATTGTGTTAGTGGTTTGTTTAAATGAAATTATTTTACTTTTATTTGATTTACAGTTTGGCCTCATGCCAAATGGACCGGCTACTAATTTATTTTGGACAAAGTCTTGGGTGAGACCGTCTCACGGATCCCATTCCGTAAGATGGATAGGATCGGGTCAAACATAAAAATTATGTAATACTTTTGTGTGTGTTATGTAATATTTTTATGTATATTAGGTAATACTTTGTATTATAGAATGAGTTTTGAGTTGAGTCAGATTATAAGAAAATATGTAATACTTTTATGTGTATTAGGTAATACTTTTATGTATATCAAGTAATACTTTTGTATTATGGGATAATGACCTGAATTGGGTCGGGTCGGGTCAACACAAAAACGCGCGGATCCTAGCTAGGCGTCCAGGTGCTCTTCTTCCTCGTACGTGAATTGTGTTATATGTAATACTTTTGTGTGTATTAGGTAGTACTTTTATGTATATCATGTAATACTTTTTGAAAATATCACATAACTTAATATCATGTAATACCTTTATGTATATGAGGTAATACTTTTATGTGTATCATGTAATACTTTTGTATATATCATGTAATACTTCGATCCGACCCTACCCGTCTCATGAAATGAGATCCGTGAGACGGTCTCACACAAGACCTACTCATTTTGTGAAACTCTACACTAATTAAACTTTAGAAAATCAAAAGTTTACATAGTATTGTATAACTTTTAAAATATATTTTACATAAAACTAATATTTCATGTTGTATTTTTATACTAGCAATTACTTTAATATGTATTATAATAAAAATAAGAAATAAAATAAGGAATTTAGAGAGTCTTTCATTAAAGTTACAGCTTATTGCTAATTACACAAGTTCATGGAATCATATCATGTCTCTAAATCACACTTATCTAACCTTTTGTCTGGATTACGTTGCCTTGATATATGCTTTTTTATTTATTTATATTTAGATTGGAGTATTACTTTAGCAAAAGATTAAAGTGGGGTAATAATTTAAAGGAATACGATCATTTAGTTTGTAATTCAAATTCATTTAAATTATTTAGAGTACATTCAAAATACACTAAAATTACTCAAAAATTAACTCATAATGAATGTGATAGATTTTGAATCCATATCAATTTAAATATCACCAATGAATTTGCTATTATGTATTCAAAATCGTTATTCAAATCCTTCATAAAAGCATAATCTACAGTTTAGTAAAATAAAATAAATGTAGACTAGTTTAGTGCTAAAATAAAATAAAAAGTTTATTTGATAGTATTTAAACTTTACAATCCAATACTTAAAAAAAAAATTCAGTGACTATCTAATCTATTATAATCGATTTGTACTTTACGTGCAGTGAAAAGTTGCAAAATTGTCAAATGATAAAAAGTTGGGATGATAAAATATTGTGAAAACTCATATGGTTAAAAAAGTTAAAGCGTGACAAAAATACACTTAAAAATCTCATATGCAACGTACCTAATGTACTCTAAGTGAAAAATTCCGACTAAAATGGTAACATAATTATAAAACATGATGATAGATGAGCATTAAAAGAATCTAAATGGTAAAATTAAAAACCCTAGTTAGGATGCCCAGTAATAAAATGTTCCCCTAAAGCGAGATAAGTACTGTTCAAGAATTTGGTAAAATAAAATTTGAAAATTCATTACAAAAGAATAGGTTCAATTAGGAAAAGGACATAATATGGTCCCATTTTTACTAATAAGTCACAAAAATGTTAATTATCAATCTTGAATTCTTGTGCTCTCATTTACATCAAAATTATATCCATGCACTTCTTTTTATGAAAAATTGGCATTTAGGGTTTAGGACCAACGTGTTTGATATGAACAAAGTACAATAATTCAATTTCAATAAATAAAGCAATATGTTCCCACATTTCATGAAAAAAAATAAAAGAACATAAACATAATATATATATAAATGTAATAACAGGTTCCAAATATTCATTTTCCCCTTACCGTAACATAGTAAAATACATGAAAAAATACAGTAGTATATATGATATCACATCCATTCATATGTATAGTACATAAAAAATGACACTTTTATACTAGGGGGTGGTTATGGGGTTGGGGTGGGGGGTAGGTGTCTGATAGGTCACTTTCAGTGGTAAATAGGGAGAGCTGAAAATGGGGATTGACACCACATCATAAAAACCACGCCCTTACCCTCCTGCACCTTTCGAGCGGGAAACGCATAAACTATTCCTCTCTCTCTCTCTCTCTAACTTTCTTCTCTCTCTAGAAAAGAGTACATCAAGAGCTCCGAAATCCGAACTAAACGCTCTCTCGCCTCTCCACTACTCCATCTCCATTTCTCATAAGAAACATGGGTGTTTTGTGTGGTTTATAGTTGTATGCTCGTGTTTTGTTTGTGTGATTTTTCTAGGCGTTGATTGAGCTTCAAGTAGTGAGTTCTTACTGGATTCTCTCTCTAGGTAGCTGGTGTGTTCTTTCGTGTATAAATCTGTTGGCTTTTACTTCTCACTATCCCCGAATTTCACTGGTTTTACCTCTTAATCATGTTAGTGTTTATTTGCCTAATTTTAATTGTACATATTATAGTGTGTTTTTTCCTCTCTCTAGGTGCGAGGAAGCATTGACAGTGGAGATGCAAGGGGGTTTTTCCATCCGGTGAGTCGTTAAATACTGTTAATTTCGCGGCTTTTCGCTCAATCTGCGTCCTGGGTTTTCTCCACAAGATTTTAATTAATGATGGGTTGGTGTTGTTTCAGAGAATATGCTTCGAGAATGAGAAGTATAAACGTGGTGAATTGCTGGCCGTTCGATGAGACTATCAGCGAAGAAACTGTAAAATCTTTGCTCCCTCCAATCACTGTAAAGAAATTCACCTGGTGGCTTGATGGGCTCGAATATCTCCATTCAGAATCAGCTACAAACTTCAACACGCCTGAAAAGAAGACCAAGATTAAGAAGAAGAAAAAGAAGGTAGAAAAGGGTGAAAATTCTCTGAGAAATGAAGGTCAGAATATGGAGGAGTGCGATATTGATGTTGAAGAAGGCAAGGAACTAGTAAAGGTGAAATCTATAAAGGGAAAAACGAAAACCCCCAAAAAGAGATCAATTGTCGAGATTTTCGCGGTGGCGCCGCCGGTTAAGGCTGCGGAAGACAGCGATAAAGAAGATGGGTCTTTCAGACAAGGGAAGAAGACCAAAACCAAGATGAACAAGAATAGAGATGTTATATTGAGAAAGGCATTTAGAGTTGTCAAGAAAATCAAGAAAAAGAAGGTATTTGCGACTTTGATTTATCATATGTTATCTTTATATTCTAAGTTTGACTCTATTATTTGGTTGTTTGTAGCATGAATTTGTGATGTTGGAAGTTCATATTCTGCATAAAATATAAAGTTGTCTACAGTTGAATTCTTGAAATTTAGTACAGTAACTCAGACAACACTGCAACTCTGGACTCTTTTTTCCATCACTGTGCATATAATCACCGCTGAAAAAGCTGGTGAAAGCAATAGCTTTATAGTTCTGCTTGCATTGTGTGGCATTGAGGTTCAGTATAAAGAGAGATAAAGGTTAAAAAACAGAAGAATGTGGTTATGGAGAATAGAGCTGCTTAGGGAAGAGGTTATGGCACTCCAGCTGTGCTGTACGATTTGGACACAAGTATTTTATGAGCTTGAAAGCGTTGTGTATTATTAATTATGCTGTTTTTTCTACTGTTTGCTAATGTTTTCTCTTGAGCAATCATTGTCATGGCATCTAAGGTGAATTTGAATATAGGAAAGATGCCCAATTTTTTTATCCTGTTGTCTCCTTACTTTGGGGGTAGAATCTAGGAAATACTGTTTCAATTACTAGGCCTTTTTGTTGAGCTAGGTTTTAATCAAAGCTCTACTTGTTTGAGCAAGGGTTTTTGGAAGGTGAAATGGGCTTTTATCATGGTGTGGAAGGCCTTGAGGGTATTGAACAAAGATGAACAACATACATGGGTATTTCTTTATGATCTTGATTTAGGAAGGTAATGAGTTCTTGAGCTGATTTTGCACTTTTCTTGACTTCTTGATTTAAGTGCTTAGAGCAATTATATCGTGTTTTCTTGCATCTAAGAGCATCATGGCCTTGGTATGACTAAAAAGGGTGGACTACATAATGCTAATTGAAAGTTGAAGCATGATGCCGGCTGCTTGCAATATACTGGTTTAGTTTCGGTGGAATAATTTAAGGCCCAAGTATTGGTAAGAGATGGATATTGATATCATGTTATTTCAACCTAGTTTAATTTTATGTAGTAAGGTCTATCTTTCTTGGATCAGAAAGAATGAGTCATCAAAAGATTCAATCTCGAAGACACTTTGGGAAGAAAGCACTCAAGTAGGACAACTTCAAATGAGGGAGCTAGCGCGATATTAAGAAGTGTCAGTGCAATTGTTCATTCTAATTAATGTATATATGAGCATCTTCTGATAATGTTAATGGGTTAATGAAATGGAAGATGAGAATATTTTTGAGCAAAAAGAGACTTAGAACACTGATTGTTGGACTGATCAGGAAACTCAGTGTTATGTCAATGAAAAATCTCACACTTTTCTCCACCTGAGATCCTAAATAACATGTATTTTATGTGGACAAATCATGAAACTAGAAATTGTAGGGATGATAGTTGTGAATATATTGCTAGCGTGTGTTCTTTTTTCTTGTGGGTCTCATATAATAATGGCTTGATAACATAGAAGCTTAAAGTTAAACCCTTTTTGGTCAAGTTGACACATAAAATAATAGGCCTGAATACTGAAACCATCAATTTTATAAGGTTATGGTCTAATATGATGAGGATTAATATAACTTTTGTGGTTACATGGAGAAGAAGTTTATGAAGGATAACAGTGGGTTCAAATGGTTTTTGGAAAGACCATAGAGTAACTATCTCGGGGGCTTATGACTATGAAAAGATCGAATCAGATAGAATAGACATCAATTGCCAGGCTTTAGAAAGAAATGCTGTAACATATAGCATAAGTGCTCCATAACCATTTCTACATGCATCTTGTTTTATGTATATAATGCATGAGAAAACATAGTTCAGAGAGATAAAATAGAATAAATATAGTGCAGGCTATTTTATTTAATGAATTGCAAGGTTATATAATGAGATGCACTCAAGGTACATGGGAATATTTTTCACGCAACTATTCTATGATCTTGTTACTATTTTGGATGGCTAATGTTTTTCTTTTCTACCTGTTAATTATCTCAAGGTTACATTCTATGTATAGCATGACTAACTATATCTTCTAGTCAAGGAACTTGAATGTTGTTATATTGTGTGTAATCTATTGACATGTTTTGGAAGCTTTTTCAGGAGAAATTTTTTAAACTCAAACTGCAAGCTCAAGATAAAGATATTGGAAACCCAAGTCCATCATACAGTAAGGACTTCGAACATAATATCCGTGATCGTGTGTCTACCTTTAAGAGAAAACCAAGTATGCTACATCTGGATGCATATAAGAAAACAGTGCCTTGTGAAGCTTTTAAGTTGATTGAAGGAAAACAACATCCAGGTCTTCCTGTGCGTGGTATCTTAAAGAATCACGGTGAAACATTTCCACTAAAGCAATCAACAAAATGTATCTTGCAAGAGGATATTCAAGTGAATCAATATGGCACAACAATGGCAAACAAACATGTCACTTTCTCAAAGAATGATGAGATCCTTAGGCTAACTAGAAACCCATCTCACTCTGCAGAATATTACAAATTCCAGAAGGCCGTATGTGGCTCAGATATGGACACTGCTAACTATGCTGGAGTTGTAGAAAACAATCCAAGTATTATGGAAACCAGTGAAAGTATGGATGCTTCCATCAGAATTGGGAAGGAAGTAGGTGCTGGACCTGCAAGTAACGAGCAGCTGGCTACTTATATTGTTGATTCAACTGCCTTCGTGAGACAGAACAATGAAGGACATTCTAGAAGGTCTGAAGCTTCCGAGCGAAGTTTACTGCATCGCATGAATCAGGATTGGTCTGCCACTGGCCTCAGAGAAGAGCCACATAATCCAACAGATGTTTGTCCTCCTCGATTCTTTCGCATGCCTCTCAATGAGTACTACAGCAATTCAAATATCAAAGTGACAGGCAATTCATCAAACTATAACTGTAGGAGACCTGGTCCAGTTTCTCCTCTGTGTTATGAGGACTGGCTGAGAACTTATAACGAGCCTTCAGTGTCTCATCTGTCTAATATGATGGAGAGGAAACACACTTCTTTAGAAAGCACAGCCATGAATAGTCCCCATTCTCTCCACTTTCAAACATTCCCACATTTTTCTTCAAAGGTACTGATGCAGCACACTTTCTGTTCCCTACCAGATGGGAGAAGCAGCATAAATGAAGATTTTGTTGGATTGCCTCTCAATTCACAAGGAGAGTTGATTGCGTTGAATTCAAGTGCCACTGCTGCTCATTCAGAGTGGAGAAACTTGGATTGTAGAACACCCTCAATGAATCAGTTGAATCTGTTTCCTGTGGAGAGCTACGTGAAACAGAATCCTACAACCGTTATTCCTTCAAGATTGGGTATCACCCGGTTTCCAAATGAAAGCCAAACAAATCTTCACATGGAATATTTTCCTGAAACAAATTATCATTCCTTTCATGATTCAGAAAACATCATGTGCAGAGGAGATAACCGGGTTCAGAGGAGTCGTGAGAATGAGAAGATCCAATCAACAATGCGTTTAATGGGTAAAGAGTTTAAAGTCGGTGGAACAGGCGTTCATGGATTAGATGATGGACATATTTGGAAGGATAAGCAGATCATAGATGAGCTTCACTTTGGGAATAATGCCTCCAGCAATGTGGTTCATGATCAATATGAACCATCTTCTGGGAAATTGAGAGAAACTTTGTATTGTCCTTCAGAAATTGCAATCAATCACAGATCAGAAAGCAAGTATCCGCTCCCTCACTTTGATAGTCAAACTAGTTCGATGTATCCTAGTATATTCGTTGCAAGAAAATTTGATCCCATGCAGAAATTATATCCTCGCCTTTCTCCAGGTACTTTTTCCGAAGTTTATAACAATGAGTCTTTATTTTCTGAGCCCTTCACAAGTGGATATGAGTCTCAGATGTTTACACTTGAGCTCCCTACACCAACAGCTGCTCATCAAGAAGTATGTCCCAATATGAGCTCAAGTTCCATGCAACTGAAAAACAAGCAGAATCTGCCTCATTCACCAATATCAGCCATCAGATTTCCTTTCTTGCACCCAGATCTTGATGGGCATGCCATATCTTCTTGTAGTCAAAGATCTTCCATGAACCGGGCCCCATTGTGTTTTGATGTTTCTGGAAATGAGACACTGTTAAGTAACAGTAAATCTTGTAGTCTAGGCCATCATCCATATCTGAAGTCTGGATCTAGTCATGAAACTGATTCTTCAGTGCCACTTGGACTGGATGATTTTCGTATGTTTTTTCCTCTGTCATCTAGCTCAGCCTCACAGACATCTGTAGCCCCGGCTTCTTTGACGCCCATGCCATGTCACCCCGAGATCTTTATGCAAAAACGACATGGAAATCAGAAAAAATTCAAAGAACGGATCAAATCAAGGGTTGGCATTAGAGGTCTTGATAATGGAAGGAAATCTAAACTTCAACCTTCAACTCTACCCTTTAAGCCCTTCAAGATGCCTACTTTAGGATTTCATGAAAATACTCAATGTGTTATCAGAAAGCCAACAAACACTTCCCGTGTTAGCTTTGAAGATAGTGTTGAATATGTGGAAGACGGATATGAATCATGTTTAGCCACAAACCAATCAAGATTTGTGATGTGTGGTGAATATGAGGCGAATAAGGATGTACGAACACTCTCTCCTTGGGTGGATTCCCACATAGATGCTGCAAGAACAGGCCCCGTTAAGCTGACTGGTGGAACAAAGCATATACTCAAAGCCTGTCAACGTAAAGATCAGAGTGGTTCCAAGTCCACAGATCAAGACATAGGTTCCAGATTTTCTGAACCTGAAAATTCGGCTAAGATCTACAGGTTTCCAGCACATATATTTTCACAATAGCTAACCTTCAAATATATCCATTTCACTTATACACATCTAAATGCATCTTTGTTATGAAACAGGACTACACCCCCATTGGAGTTGTGATTTCATTAAGGCTTCAAAGCGATGGAACAAACTGTGCAAGGAGCTTGTTGTCCCTTCACCAGAAGCTCAACTTGGAGGAACTTATTAGCAAAGCATGTTTAGACATGTTGAGACGGCCTCAGTTTTATAGTATCCTAATACGTCGATGTCAAGACGATGGAGCTATGATAGATCCTAGACTTGGTCTGTGTGCGATGGGGAAGGTACAATTAGCCACTTGAACTATTTGGTTTCTTCCACTGTTTAAATGTGTGAAATAACTTAGGTTTTGTAATATAAGATGTCAATAAACAATATTGCTGCTATGACTAACTTATGCTGCTTGTGTATGGTATTTTGCTTGCTGTGTTAAGTGAGAATTCAGATATTTATGGAAAAAAAACGGGTTAAATTTTGAAAATCTCATTCCTACCTTGTTTTGAACAGTGTTGTAATTCAATATATCAGATTTGATCAGCGCCACACCTGAATAATGCGCGTACTTCTTAAAATTTCCATATATATATATATATATATATATATATATATATATATATATATATATATATTCTCACGCTATCATGTCACGCAGATCTTTTTCTCAATTCTCATCTCAAACATTCTTTTCTCACACATATATTCTTCTCAATTCTCATCTCATACTTCATATCATTCATGGAACATAATTCTGTGTAAGACGCTCCATCATCTAAGTCTTGCATTGACATAGACCTTCTTCCTAATTCACTCCATATTATACACAGAATATAACAATACTTCATCACACGCACTGACCTTCTTCTCAATTCTCATCCCAAACCTTCTACTCAATTCTCTTCCCAATTCACTCAATATTATACACAGTATAACAAAACAATACTTCATCACTGACCTTTTTCTCAATTCTCATCCCAAACCTTCTACTCAATTCTCATCCCACACGCTCCATCATCTAGACTTTCTTCCCAATTCACTCCATATTATACACAGAACATAATAATTCTTTTCTCACCATATGAGTCCCTCATCATCAAAATAGACATTCACTTCATATTATACCCAAAAAACACCGACCTTCCTCTCAATTCTCATCCCACACAGACACCATCTAAGTCTATCATCAACATAGACCTTCTTTCCAATTCACTTTCATATTATACACAGAACATCAACATAGACCTTCTTTCCAATTCACTTTCATATTATACACAGAACATTATTATTTTCTCACGCTACTACTTGATAGACCTCTCCATCATCTTTGATATTATACACAGAACACATCTGTCATATTATACACAGAATATAATTCTTTTCTCACGCTACTACTTAATAGACCTCTCCATCATCTAAGCCATTCATCGACATAGACCTTCTTCCCGATTCTCATCCCACACAAATGCTACACCATGAAAATTTGGATATTTGTGTATGTTCATAATAAATAAATCTCTTCTGACAAGACATTCAAAATTGTTACAAATGATTTTATTGTAGTAGATGATGCATGTCAACAATTATTGTAGGAGATGAGCAAATTATGCGGTAAAAGGTACAAATCATCAAAGGAAAAAAATAATTTCAAAAACAAGAGTTTGACGTGGTTGTGGCATTAGTGGGCCACATCCTTCTAATGATATAATATTTTCTTATATTTTGTTAAAGTTTTTACATTTAAAAAATTATGGTATTTTTATAATTTTTTCAAATGTGTATATCATACTTCTCCACATAAAAAGAAAAAAAAAAGATAATTTAACAAACTTGGGATTGATTGAGGACTTCTTGATGATTGAGTTTGAGGATATGAGGTAATTTAATGAGGATTTTGAAGGTTGATTGAGGACTTCTTGATATATAATTGATGATTGAGTTTGAGGATATGATTGGTTGATTTTGAGAATTTGTTGAGAATTTATTCTCTTTGTTATTCAATTCAAATTTTAATTTTTGTGATTGAATTTGAGAACTTCTTGAACATTGATTAGGATTTAGGATTTCTTAAGGATTGATTAATTGAATATTTTTCATTGTTTGAGTATTGATTGGAGATGATTTTGAGGATTTGTTGAAAATTGATTAAAGATTTATGCTATTTATTAAGATTGATTAAAGATTTATACTATTTATTAGGCAATTCATTTGTTGTAATTTCAACAAATGATAAAATGATAACCAAAATTTCATGGTAGAACATTCGTGTGGAATGAAAAATTCATATTTTGTAGTAATTTTTAACAAATAACTTAATAATACTCAAATTTTCATGGTGGGGCGTTTATGTGAAATAAGAATTAGGAAGAAGGTCTATGTCTATGAAAAGTTTAGATGGTGGAAAAGAAAGTATTTGTGAAGTGGTAGTGTGAGAAAAAAAAAAAAAAGTATGTGTAGAGTGGTAGCGTGAGAAAAAAATTATGTTAAGTGTATAATATGATATATTAAAAAATAAAAATATGAAAAACTAAAAAAAATGCTTGCCGCGACATTCTTCCGGATCAAATCTGCTTTACATATTATGCATAATATGTGTAATTTTTTTTTTTTTTTTTGAGAATGATTATTTATTTCATTAGTACATGATTATGTGTGTAATGATAATGTAAAAGGATCGAGATTTTCAATTTTCATAACGTGTTAGTAAAATAAACTATAAGTAGAGTTGTGGGCCTTAAAAGGACCATCTTTTAAATAATAAAATATTGCCTATCTTTTATTTTTCCTCCAATATATAGTGAATCTTGATTGGACTAACATGGATCTTAAAAGGGTCCTATGTGGAACTTTTTATTCTTTTTAATAAGCTTGGGAGGAATAGAAGAAGGGGATAAAAATAATTAGAAAACTTGCATGATTCGGTTCGAATCCTATTTTTACAAACTGTTACACTCCATATTAGACCCTTTCTATTTTTAATGAGAAATTGTAGTTTGATTTTTACAACTTTAAATCATAATATATTTATACTATTGTTGAGACCTTAAAATTGGAATGTCGCTGGAGTTTGATGATAGACATAAAAGCTAAATAAACACACTTCAAGTTAGAGCCTTGAATGTTCAACGAGCTATATCTAACATGTAAAACATGGGTGGCTTGTTAATTAAAAAACCCCTAATGAAGATATATACTTCAATGTTCAAGCCAAGTTGAGTTCATATAAACAAAGAATTAAACGAACTCTACAGATACAAAACAGTACATTAAAAAGAATTGTGACTATTTTATGAATATTTGTGTTCTCCCATAAAAATCATTGAATATAATACTATATATATAGAAAAAATCTGGACTGGGAGCAATTACTGTAATTAATGAACACTTGAAAATTACATTAATAATAATAATTAAATAAAATCAACGACCCAAGAAGTTTTTACTTTTTTTCATCATATCATATGACTTTAAATGAGAGTCTAACTAGATTCTCTCGAGTTATCTGAAAAATGTGACTCAAATATAATATATACATATATAGGTATATCATAAATCATTATTTTATGTTAATATGCGACTTATAGCTAGTCTCATACAAGTTACAACTATGACATGGTCATATAATCATTGATACATGTGACTATCGATAGAATTTTTCAACAAAATTATTGATGGATGATATTTTTACTGTACAAATGTAATAATGTTTGAAGGGTATTTTATGTAAATTAATTTCATATATACTAACATATGTAAATATTAATAAAATAAAATAAGGAAAAAAATATTATTTAAAAATAAAAGATTGAAATAAATTAAATGGCCTGGACTCCACTTCCATTAAAAGCTTAGATGCAACTTCACCAAGGTGTCATTTAATCCCATAAATAGTCATTTCCGAAAAGTACCTTTTATCATACCCCCAACTTTTTCCCATACCTGAGAAATGGATGGCTGAAATGGATTTTGGAAGTGGACATTAATACCTTCTTCTCGAGTAGTATTTTGATAGAAGCATCTTATATATCTAATTTTATGAAACAAATCAATTTACGACATATGTATCATAAAAATAAATATGAACTTGTGAAAATAATTTTAATTTGTAAATGATGAGACTCTGTCCCTTTGAATAATGTCTAATATTGTCATACGGAGCTTTTGTCTTCTTTTCTCACGTACCATTTTTTATTATAAATAGTATATTTTTTTTACGTTATTAATACTCATTTTAAATGTTAATATAAAGTAAAGATATATGTAACGTGGTGATTGAAATAAAGAAGTTTGTGATCATCATATTTTTTACTAAATAAAAAGATATTTTCACTTACCATGAGTTTGTGATCGTTCTGATATATATATATATATATATATATATATATATATAAATTATAAACCAAAATTGTAAAGCTTAATCGAAGCGTATGTTTTTAAACATGAGGATATTATATACATTTCCTACTATATTTTAATTGGATTTTTTCTCTAGCAATTGATCCGTGTCTATTAACTATATTGTTATTATATACATATGGATTGCACTGATATAAAATACAAGATTGGAGCGTCTATACCCAAAAAAAAAAATTCTCGTTATATTTCAATCTTTCAGTGTTTAGTTTGGTTTATCTCAATACATGTCATATATGTAAAGTGATAATATCATACATACACGAATTATGGAATTATGTGCAAATAAAATAAAAAATTGAGATTAGAATACCTAATGAAATAGATGATAAAAATTGCTATATTTCAGCTACAAATACCTTCCTCCTGAAACAACCCTATTCCATTTTCTGCAACTCTTTCTGTCACAACTATAATTTAGCATAGAGTGAATTCCTCTCTCTCTCTCTCTCTCTCTCTCTCTCTCTCTCATAGTTTCTTTACCAGGGTAGAAACCAAAAAAGGTTCTTGCTATATATATTGTTGATCAAGATTTGAGGGTAGTGATTGGAATCTGTGAGGAATTATATCGATGGAGTTTCATAATCAAGATCAATCAGAGTCATCAAATTCATTGAGGAAAAATGGGAGAGGGAAAATTCAGATAAAGAGGATAGAGAACACCACAAATCGGCAAGTTACATTCTGCAAACGCAGAAATGGGCTTCTTAAGAAGGCTTATGAGTTATCTGTCTTGTGCGATGCCGAAGTTGCCCTTATCGTCTTTTCCACCCGTGGAAGGCTCTACGAATATGCTAACAACAGGTTAATTCATTCACTCTTTCTTGTTAATTATTCTTGTTGGTTTGAGGTTTTTGATCTGTGTGCTTTTCTTTTCTTTTCTTTTCTTTTCTTAGTGTTTTCTGTCTCGTTTGATCATTTTTGTAACTCCTATCTAAGATAGATCTGCTGTAATTGATGGCAATTGAAGTGATGTTGAATTTCTCATGGACTAGTTGCTTTAATTTGCCCTTCTCTCTCTCTCTCTCTCTCTCTCTCTCTCTCTCTCTCTCTCTCTCTCTCTCTCTCTAAGTTGTCAAGTTTACATACTTACCTTGTTCCTAAATGCATGTCAGTTCTACAAATCAAAGAAGCATTTAATGTTTTAACCTAAAAATAAGCATATAGGGTTTAGGTCTTCGAAACATGACTATAAACTCATCTAGCTTGTGTTTGATTAAATCGAAAGATTTTCAAATTTACCCAAATTAGGAAGTATTTCAAAACCTTCCAAGATATTTTAAGGTGAGATTATGGATCTTAAGTTGACCTAAATCCATCAAGATATAAAATCATGTCAAATCGAACACAATATCCAATTGATTTAGTATTACGTGTTTTGAAATTCCCAAATTCTTGGATTAAAATGCAATTCTAGGATTTTTATTTGCAGTGTGACTCCGCGAAAATCCAAGTTATCTTAATTTCTTGGATTTTCCATTTTTACACCATTAATAAATATATAGTCTCTAGACTACAGATGTTAAATTAGGGATTGTAATTTGTAATTAGGGTTATGTCAGAAATATTTTTCATATTCTACAATATAATGACAAAGAGATAGGAGTTGTCATAATCATATCATCGAGTTTTGCTTCCATATATATTAAAACCCTCTCCCCCAAATTTCTTTTTTCTTTTGGCCCAATTATATTTCTTCTTTCTCTCCCTCTTTTGAAGCCGATAATAGAGCTTCTTGAAGAATCAAAATAGAGAAGGTGAAAATCCCTCACCTTGCAAATCTAGAGAGAGAAAGAGGGGGGTAAATTTAATCTCCTGTTCTCCAAGAAATGATAGTAAAAAACAGTCAAAAATGTTAAAGAAACATGGCTGATATCACATCACTGATACACTCAACACAAGAATTTTATATATACATACATATATGTATGTAATTCTTGAATATTGAGGTGTGTGCAAGAAACTGAGATGAGGAGGAGAGCAATATCGGGATTTTGAATAGATCGAGGTAGGGGGTAAAAGGGTATTATCCATTGGATAGTAATATAGTTCTTGGACTTTAGAGTATTGACCCCTGGGTGTAAGATGGATGAGTGACACGTGGCGAGATCCCATTGCAAATATTCTGTAGCCAATCATATAATGGGATCTTGTTCCGACGTGGCAGAGGGCAGCCAATCAGTGCGTCGACGAAATTAAGGTTGCTGATTCAAAGTGGATAGTATGTGCTTTCAACCTCTGATGATCTTTCTGCGACACTGATCAGAAAACTGATCACCACATTTATGTGTTTTCTTTTGTTTTATTAAAAGTGGGCAACATTTTTATCCTATAAAAGCATTTGGGTAGTTGGCTTGCTCTTTTCAATTTCTTAATATTTTATTCTAAACTCATCCACATATGTGGTCTAATGATATTTGTTTTGTTTGGGTTTTTTGTTTTTTATATTTATTATACATGGCTTGAATTAACGAAATAAATATAGATATAATTCATCCTGAAAAAATCGATCGTGTGTATATAGTAAAATTAGAATGCTTTCATTCATTTTGAGAGTTTATTTGAAGGAAAATGCTTTAAATAATTGATTTTTTTTTTTTGGAAGATTTTTTTTTTTTTTTCTTACAAGAATCCATAAAACCGAACACTTATTTTTCAATTCATATATACATCCTTCTTACTTTTATTAATTTCTTAATATTCTTCAGTTCTAGAAAACTAATTAATTTATTCAAAAGTATCAAAAACCCTTAAATCGATTCACTCAAAGATTTAAGCCTTGGATTCATCCTAACAACCTCAGATATTTGGCAAGATAAACTAATTCAATTACTATTAATTGGATAAAATATGATTGCAAGGCACATATACATATTTTTGATTGTAGTCCTTTTTTGATTCCATAATATGAAAAAATAAACTTGGAATATATATATAGCTAAAAGATGAATTGGTGAAATTATTATTGCACGTTTGCAGTGTTAGGGCAACTATTGACAGGTACAAGAAAGCAAGTTGTGATTCCTCCAGCACTATGTCCACATCTGAAGCTAACACCCAAGTAACTACTCTTCTTTAGTTTCAGATTAGTTATTATCTGATAATTACAGAAAATAATTTTCGTGTTTCATAAAATACTCAAATGCATAAATTTGAATATTTATTTAATTTACCACATGTATTTCCATTATAATAAATGAAAACACTTTTACTAGAACACTTTTCATTAATCTTGTTTAGTTATTGTCCCTATTTTTGAGTAAATTATTATTTTTAATAAAAAGCACATTCATGAATGTTATTTTTATCTTCCTACTTTTTCATTGAGATTTGTTGTTCATCATGTATCAGTTTTACCAGCAAGAGGCCACGAAGCTTCGCAGACAAATAAGAGATATTCAGATTTCAAACAGGTTACTACACTTTCCATCTCATTTGTGCAATAATACTATAATATAGTTAATTATTTGCAGTATATATCATTCAAAAATATTATAATTAATATATATTTAAAAAACAGACAACTTCTTGGAGAGGGTGTTAGCAACATGCCATTGAAGGACCTCAGGTCTATGGAAACTAAAGTGGAGAAAGCAATCAGCCGAATCCGATCCAAGAAAGTAAGTAAATTAATCAAGTTTTTATAGTTTATATATATGTTAATAATTAATAAGCTTTTTTAATGAGAATTTAAGAAGTAATTACTCATATAATTACATTCTTGATATTCATACAGAATGAGCTGTTGTTTGCTGAAATAGAGCTCATGCAGAAGAGGGTGAGTACTTATAATCCTATCCTAATCTTAATCCCTCTCTGAAAAGATTTGATTGAAACTATGATTTTGATGTAAAGCAGGAGCTTGAGCTACACAATGCTAACATGTATCTAAGAGCTAAGGTCATACATTACATTACTACTCTCTCTGTCACAAAGACACACACAATAAACCTCAATTAATTCTTACAGTAGTAATTGCTAAGCCATTTGAAGTGGTGTTTGATAATACGAAACAGATAGGTGAAAACGAGAGAGCACATGAACAGCAGTTGAACATGATGAATCCTTCGGGATCAGAATATCAAACCTATCATGATGTCAGAAACTTCCTCCCTGTCAACCTCCTCGACCCTGATCACGACCACTACTCTTGCCAGGATCAAACTCCTCTCCAACTAGTGTAAGATCCATTTTTACTCTCCAATTACATTTCTGTTCCTAATATATGATAATAGGTTGATCAACTTCTCATGTTTTGGTGTTAGGCATCATATATATGAGAATATGACTAACTTGATCTCAGTTTTTGCTAAGAAATCAAGCTGTTTAGTATACAATTTGTAACATATAAGATTGTATCACCAAACCCTAACTCTAAAACCAGATTGAAGTAGCAAAGGTTCGATTTTGAATTCTTCCTATTGTCATCCCTAATTAGAATTTTGTTTCAAAAGTAGTTGTGACATGCATATTGTTGATTCCTGTTTTTGCAGTTGACATCTGGAAAGCCTTCAAGAGTTATGATCAAGAATTTCGTATTCATCTCCTACGTAGCATTACTACAAGTGGTGTGTCAAGCAATTCCACTATAAAAAGTAATTCTAGCTAATATATACTACTTAATTGATAACTCACTAAACCTTTGCTCCATCTAAACTGGTACAAGGATACTTGGTTTCCTGTCCACGTTTTATAATATGTAATCAGCTATACTTCTCCTTTTCCCAAAACTGTATTTTATGGTGACTAGAGATGCTTGCAGATTAGTGCAGTGCAGTGCAGTATGTGTTCTGGTTTCAATTGAAAGAAAATGTTTAATATTTTAAGCTGGATTCAAAATAAAATATGTACATACATATATATATTTGTAAGAAATTCAAGCTCGATTTATCAAATAAATTAGACTAATTAAAAATATTTCAAGTTTATTAAAAAAAATTAAACATATGCATTAATATTGATACAAAAATAATCTTATAATTAGTTCTAAATGTGCTGAAAAATAAAAATGTCATAGCTGTCTAAAACTGATGGATTGGGTGGTAAATAAAGTTTCGAAAGATAGAAATACCCAAATATTCGAAAAATGAACACAATTTCAGCTACATGTAAAAAGATGTACTTTTGATATTACAGTTTGTTACAAGTTGCAATCAATCTGGATCTTCAATTCTATGCTTTGTTCTAATTTCATATTTCATTTCATCAAAATACATTGCATTTATAAAAACAGTCTAATATTACCACTACATACGTAACATCGCCTGGTGAAGTGAAACACATTATAGAATAACAAACCTTATCAATTAAAGTACATGATCCCAGTACAAATATTTTAGTTCTATAATTATAGGATGAAAAAACAGGGAGCTAATTGCAATCTACGATAAAAGCAACTGCTCGTGCAGAAAGAGGCTGATATATATCATTGATCGATTTTATCGAAATAACAAGGTAAATTACATCAGCATGTTCTTCATCCTGAAATTGAATTAACTTCATAGATCAGATGCACCTATACTGTGTGATAAGTTTTGACTAACTTCTTCTAAATATGATGCTATTTATCGATCAACAATGGATCATGGCCGGAGAAGAGACTGAAGGCCGAACCTTCTTCCCTCTATCTCGACTACACGTCCAGCTTAAAATAAATATAAATAACTCAGTAGTCATATAACGATGTGTTTCTATCCTCTTTTCCTAGCCTATTAGTCCACATCTTCTGATGTGTTCATTCGATAGATTTACATGTCTATACCATAGGTTTCTTACATCAGGGGACCCAATTTCGAGCCATGGTTTTGCAGGTCCACTAAAATGAACGACAACAGCATTTTGCAGCGCCTTTTTGTCGAAATTTGGACACCGATGCCCCAAACCAGATAAGTGCCACATAGGATCAAGGGGGTGAACGTAACTTTCAAATGCAATTAAAGCAGGTGGTAATGCTCCAGGATGCCATAGTGTGTAACCAGAATCAAGGTTCTGTAAAAATGTAAGGAAATATGATCATAACAAAACATATAGGAGAACTAACGTGATCGTACTGTGTAGTATTATCAACACCAATATACTTACAAGTTTTAGCCATTGATGATATGTTGCAG
Source organism: Scutellaria galericulata (assembly GCA_946896805.1). Taxonomy (NCBI): domain Eukaryota; kingdom Viridiplantae; phylum Streptophyta; class Magnoliopsida; order Lamiales; family Lamiaceae; genus Scutellaria; species Scutellaria galericulata. Next base: position 25,199,526 of record OX335785.1, read on the forward strand.
TGATGTTGGTGTTCCTCCATCGTTTGAGATCAAAAATGTTCATTCCGTAAAGCCATCCACACCGATCTGGATCATAGCTGGATGATATGATTGGATCCATGAAGTTGAAGTAATCCTTGTATTTTCTTCCTGGACAACAGTCATGTCCACACCATGAATCAACAACTGCACCAACAACTTTCTCGTTGAGATCCATCTCCCATAGAGACGATAGGTCGTGCTGTACTACAATATCATCGTCTAAAAGCACGAGTTTGTCCAGATCAGGAAACATCTGTGAAATCCACACAAAATGAGCTACTGAATCAATTTTCATAACTAATTTCCTACTCCAAATAACCATGTTTGTTCAAGTAATTACCTCAGGGAGATAGATGCGGAGGTGATTCAAAAGGGAGATACAGCTCTGACTTGGAACTTCTAGTTTGTGAGCATGTTCTTTGATATGCTCAAATTCTTCCTTCATTTTTCTGTATTTGTGATTGCATATCTGGTGATGAATTTTCAACATTTCCTTAACTCCAACATTAACTTCATGAGACCAATCATATTGATGCAAGCCCTTGACTTCAACAACAGCAGAATAGTTTCTGTTTACAGCAAACCATGAATGCATCGAAGAATATGACTTCTTGTCTGTAACAACATGAAATACCAATTTTTCAGGATTGATTGAGGTTTCTATGGCAGAGGAGATGACAACAGAGGCAGCAAGGACATTGTCGGTTAAAAGAACAATATGATTGTAGAAGGGGTCGGTAAGGTGGTGAGCAAATTGAGGCGGAGGTAAACGGGAACGTGCCATGGCATTTACAGCATACTCTTCAGCCAACTTAAGTGAAAGACAATGTAGGCTCTTTGGTACAACATGAGCAGCTAAGTGCCAGTAGATAGATTCATGCACTTTAGCTGTTTCGACCAAGTGTTCCATATTCTCGATCTGCATATTTGTGTAGAAGCTCAACGTCAGACAGTTTTAAAAAGAATCTTGTGATGCTGGATAAATCAAGCTTGCTAATGTACCAAACTTGCCCTTCTTAGATTCTTGCATAAAAGTCAAACAGTATACTTCAAATATTTTACCCTGCATTCATATGCGTTTATGAAAGTTTCCTTTTCCTACCTTGGGATTAATATTCTAGAAGTAATAGTTACCACATGATCAGAGGAGTCATTAGCCACCTAATGCATATTAGAGCTAGCAGAATGAATTCCACTAAGTCTCAAAACTAATGTAGAACAATATTCTGACACGTTTTCGATGAAGAGAATAAGTGAAGAATGTAAATATTATCTCTTGGAACTGGCTATGTTGAAAAAAAGAAACCCACAACCAACGTGGTCCCAATATTTCCCTGAAAACCATGTCTGTGGCACATGGAGTGGCCCCTGTATTGACGAATCAAAAAGATGGCTATGAGGGGACTCTTTCATACAAATCACTCTCTCAAGTGGGACAGATTTCAAATTCAAGGAAGATAGATTCGATAAAGTAATGTATATAAACTAGTTTCATGATTGTTTAGTACCTGTCATCTAGTAGACCTGCAATTATTACTATAAGAACAATATATGCAAGTGAAACCATACAAAGTTTACATGTTGAAATTATCAAGGGAAGCTTTTATGTCTAGTAAAGGACATATGAACAACCATGTGTTTTAGTTACGCGATGACAATAACTATACGGCACTAAAACGAAATAAAGGATCTGCTATTGCTGGGAGATTTCCCCTCCCTTTTTTGCTTCCGTTTTCTTTCTTTGTTACTCCAAATGAATACCAGTAATTTCAGTCTATCGAAACATAACTGCATGTATATGTATGAATCACGATAAATACTTCATTTGGTTGTGTAGTATAGTATCTACACAAGTATGAGAGGATGGAATTGCAATAAAAATGGCAGTCAAAAGTTAGAAAGTTACCATGGTTTTGGTCTTGATAGCGAAAGCTTTAATGTCTTGTCTGTTTGACATCATGTCCTTCACGAGATCCTGAAATGTAATTGGTCCTGCATTTGTTTGGATCCCAGATTCACCCCCATCATCATCATTAGCCTCCACCAACGCCCTCCTCAACTCTTCTCTGAGCTTTTTAATCAGTACATAAGACAAAATATTAAGATCACATTTCTTCGATTACATAAACTGTAACTTCAATTCATCTTGCTTTAGGTGAATGTTCTATAGGCGCCTATTTTTATTGTTCTTCCCCTCAAAACGTAAAAACTGATAATTAATAGTACTATATTATATTGATAGAGAAATATAAGGAAAAAAAAAAAAAATATATATATATATATATATATATATATATATATATATATATCTCCTTTGTAATCAGGTAAAAAGAATTTAAAAGGCTAGTCTCAAAATCGATATTTTACTGTGGAACATCTTAAAAAGATACATCAGTTTGGTATGCTTTGGCAAAACTAGAAGAAACAAATTTATTTAAAAAAAATTAATTGAACAAACTTGTACAAATTATAGATAGTTTTAATGTTTTCGTATAAGGTAAATGCAACACATATTAAAGTAAAAATTATATCATTTTGTTGATATAAATATGTTGCTGGATATATAACTTGAGGACAAATAGCAGGTTCGATTTGTCCGTGTGAACGATGCTGTTTTTTCTACAAACATTAATGATGAATAAAATGAAATAAGATCAACAGTTCAGTGTGCTAGTGGTTAATCACATTTTATTATTCAAGACTTTCAAAAAGGCAACGAATTAAAGAACTAGTGGTCCTAGTCTCCTATGATGGATGAGTAGAGAGAGATAGGCAGAGATAGAGTGAGTGAGAGTGAGTGAGTGTGCACAACTTGCCAAAGTGTTCACCGACAGCCTCAAAGAGGGACTTATCCACCATCCCATCATTCTATCCAATTTCAATATAGGCCGTTGTATTATTTTTATTTTTATATAGCGTGCAGTCACCAGAATAAACTTTTGTCTGGAATTGTTGTTATTATTCGGTTATTAAAAGATGTTAAATAAATTTGAAAACATAAAAAAAAATCAAATTTTACACGTCTCCTGTTTAAAAAAAAAAAAGAAAAAAGAAATTAGGAGTAATTTTAGCTTGACTAGTTTTCTTTTCTTTTCTTTTTTCTTCTTCTTTTGACTATTTTGCTCGACAAGTATATTTGACTTAAAATGTTTAATTTAGTATTTTAAAGATATGTTAGGTCAACCTTTTTCTAAAGTATGATGGAAAAACAAAATAATGAGTCAGGTTATTTTCGTGATACATTTTTCTAATTAGTAAATATAAATTTTTTCCCCTATGTAAACCTGATTTACTTTTTTGCAAAACTGATTCCAAACATAGCTCTTTCATAGATTTCTATCACATGTAGACATCTTTTATTATAGCTATGAAGCCTATGATCTTGCAAAGATACAAGTACATAATTAATACATAACTTGTGTTAAATACAATAAAATATTAGAGGAAACATCAAAATATAACAAATGATTATATACATGTGTATATTTAGTAGTAGTCTTCAAAAGTATTTTGTTATATATTTTTTTCCTTCTTTCAGTATACTAATAAATATTTCTTATAGTTTATAAAAATATAATAAATTTCAATTTCCAGTACGATTCTCATTAATATTTCCAATCAACATTATTATAACTATACGATTTAAAATAGTAAATAAAATACAAGAGAGAGGAGAGAGAGGGAGACACTCACTAAGGCTGCGTCGTTTCCGCCGAAAAAACTCCACGTCATACAGCCTGCAGCATCACGTAATATTCTCCTTTTACACTTTTAACCATATCATAGCCCAAGAATCGAAATTTAAATTAAAAAAATATAATTATTATTTAAAAATAAAAGAAAATGTTACCAACAGAGGAAGAGCAAGGAGCGGTGGATTCCAGAACTAGAAAAGCAGTTCTAATGAAAAGGAAGGGTACAACTAATCCAAGCAGCAGAACCGCCGGCAACATCGCCGCCCGATGACTCAAGCACCGGCCAGTCGCCGCCGCGGTTGATTTCTTCGCTTTCATATCCGGCCAAATACCTCCCCGCGCCACCGACGCCACCAGATGCAGAGATTCTCTTAATACCAGTCGTCGGTATATATAACTTCATATTCCTCTCTTCAATTTCCGCTTCTTTTTCGATAGATATCTCATCACAAAATCGAACTCAGCTCCAGATCCACTTAATTGCTTGATGACTAAGATACAGAATATAGGCGCTGAATTAACAGATATACCTTTGGGAATTAGGATGTTGAAGTCTTCACCATTGAAGTTGATGTATATAGTGTGTGTAATACGTATATGTTGAAGTTTTGGTAGAGAGAATGAGATCACGAAATGTTGTAGGTCCGGATAATAACATTAACAAATGCTGCGTTAAATGCCGCCGGTACTAGAATATATAGATTTTACCAAATATTAGAGTGAAATCTTTCTCCAACACACAATTTTTATTTATTATTAAATCAAAATAAATCAATTTCATCTAAATTTCATAAGTAGATTTCGTCTCACACATCTAGACCTAAAAGAGAGTATCTTATAAATTTTTTAGTTAATACAAATAACGGGTATTTTTGAACAATATATACTAAGAGTATTAATATTATTCCCTCTGTTTTAAAATAAGTGTTGTTTGGAGTTTAATTTCAGTATTAATTATCGTTTTAGATTTTTTATACAATTTTATTCACAAATTAAATTACCCCTATTAATATTCATTAACTAAAATTTAATTTTGAATCATAATTTTTTTGATTAGTTAAGGATATATTTATCCAATTTTTTTTGTTTCTTAATCAATGATAAAAAATCTACAACAACACTTATTTTGAAATAAAGAGAGTATTGAAGATGATACAAAATAAGCCAAAGAAATAAAATATCGATGTGAAAGAATTCTAGTTTTTCGAATAATGCTTCCACGAAAACTTTGAGGTCCTAAAAATATGCTCTCTACAATAAGATTGAAATTGACCAATGAAAATTTTCCAACCCTAACTAGACAAATAACTTAATATTATAACACTAAATATATTAATATGGTGTACGAATAAATGGAAATGGCATTTTAATATGATGATAAAGTATAATAGTTCAACTTGTTTTTGGTCAAAAATGTCAAATTTTCCAATAGTTTATGTTTATGAAGTTTAAATTAACTTGGTATCTTAGTAAATCACACATGCATATAATTATTAGTTCTAAACTTTATCATATTCATCTATTTTTTTAATACCTTTTTTCTTACCGTTCGGATTTTTTTTCATATCATGATAATTGACCTATCATACAAGTATTTGCGCAATATTAATATACAAGTACTATTGAATAGATGATGATTAGGAATTTAGGATCTTCGAAATTGATTATTGCTAGGCAAGGATGAAAATTTGGATTACGGTAGAAATTCTGATTACTTGATTTTATAAAAGTTTCAGTGTAATTTTCGATTTGGAAAACTAAATTTTAACGAAATTTCATGAAATTTTTGTGCTTAAGTAACAAAGTTCTTTCTTTAGATCACTGCCTTTTAAATTTAAATGCCAGTGATCACAAGAAAATGTGAGTTTCCGATTTTGTCCTTGTTTTATGGTATTCACTATACATTGTGACTTGTGACCTCTTTGTTCCTTCCAGTTTATCACCGACACATGGGACATAACCACATAGGCTTTATTTTCAATAAAAATTTGACAGACAATAAAATAATTTTCTATTTATGATTTAAGTTTCAACCAAAATTTCGGTCAGAAAACAACGTTTTAAAATTAAGATATTATCACCCGCCGCTATATAATAAATGTAATGAGACACTACTATAAGTTTTTTTTTTTTTTTAACCCAGCCATTACTATAAGTTTAAGAAAGGAAAGAACATATAAATGTAGTTATAGAAAATAAAATGGAGTATAGAAAATACAGTACCTTAATACATCACACATGCATTAGTTCTAGGCAATCATATTCATCTTCAATTTATATAATAATCTTATCACTAAAGAATAGTATATCTACTTGCTCGTCAAAAGAACAATATTTTCTACAATCAAAATTGTGAATAAAATTAGGGACAGAGCCAAAAATTTTATTTGGCGTGAACTTTCTTAAACCCTAATTATGGATATAAATATGAGTAGGTCTTGTGTGAGACCGTCTCACGGAATGAGATCCATGAGACGGGTCAACCCGACCCGATCAAAGGTCAAAGTCAAAAGGTCAACTGTCAATAGTCAACGGTCAACATCGGTCAATGGTCAGTCAACATCATTGACTTAAAAGTATTACATAGTGATATTTTCAAAAAATACTACATGATATACATAAAAATATCACATCATGTTTTACTTCATAAACTAATACTTTTATGTATATCATGTGATATTTCACAATGTAATACTTTTAAGTGTACTATGTAATATTTTTATGTATATTATGTGATACACATAAAAGTATTGCCTCATATATATATATATATAAAAGTATTACATAATTTTTATGTTCAAATTCCGACCCGACCCATCTCATGGAATGAGATCCGTGAGACGGTCTCACCCAAGACTTTGTCTTTAAATATTTAATAACATTGCATATTATTATCACATTATAACCTATTATATTTGAAATACTCAATAAAATATAAAAAAAACATTTAAAAATAAATTACCTTATATCAAGTAAAATCCATATCAAAATGTTCAATACCAGTATGTCATTGCAATATAGGGTGGGACTAAAGGCACCCGACCCTTTTCTAAACCCACCCCAATTTTAATTAAAAAAAAACCAATTTTATCCTTAGGTTTTGTTCAACTAGTTCTGTTTGGTCATTATGGCCGAACGTACTTCTCCGTGTTCAGTCAAGGTGGCCGAACACTCAGAAGAGTGTTGGCCAATCGGGGCCGAATGAAACTGCTCGGGTTCAATCGTATTTTTACGTTTTTTTCTACATTTTTCCACACATTTAACAAATCCGTGGAATGTTCATCATTATGTTAGCATTACATTTTTCAAAAAATTAAAAGATTTAATATAAAAAAATAAAGCAAAAAAATCAATCAAACCCGACCATCTCTATTCGGCCTTAGTTGGCCGAACACGCAGGAGAGCGTTCGGCCATGGCTAACCAGGGCCGAACAGAGATGGTCGGGGTTGATCAATTTTTTTACATTTTTTCGTTCAATTTTCATACGATTTTCATACATTTGACTAATTCGTGAGATGCCCAACATGAATTTTGTATTCAAATCCTCAAAAAAATTAAAGAAACAACACCAAAGAATAAAAGAAGATGAATAAAAGAGAAAAAAAATTACAAAAAAAGGATATATGCGTGGAGGGTATTTTAGTCTTTCAATATCTATTTAATTTGTATTTTAAAAAAATGAGGTGCGTTTAGAAGTTGGTGGGAATCAACTCCACAAAATCAAAGAAGTATAACTATTGTCTTATATTTGGGCTGAAATTCTCTCCCTTAAAACTTTTTATGGCCCACCATTTATTTGGGCTGAATTATTCTAATACTTGTGGTCTTGCCTATAGTTGCGTAATCATTGCTTAAGAGATTGTTCACAGCAAAGAATTCATCATTGGACCAAAACGAGAATGAATAGTTGGAGCAGTTTAATGATGGTAAACTATGTGTTTGAATACTTAGATGGTCAAATGTTTAAATACTTTTTTGTTAAAAATTAAATTTTAAGAGTTGAGGAAAACAAATATTAGTTACAAACTTTTCACCAACTAATGATTGATATATCATGAAATAATGAAATGTAGTAAAATTTCATTAACAAGCTAACACGATTTAAATTGCAATAGTTCACTATAGTAACGAATATGAAAGCCGTGAACTTAAAAAAAAAAAAAAAAAATCCCAAAAGGAGAAGTATTATTTGTTGGAAAGTCAGTTCAATGAATATAATAAAATAGTGAAAGAATTAAGGAGACAAATACAAGTTAAACCTTCTTATTTGCCTAATAGAATTACTCTCAAGGGTGGAAGAAAGAACAATGTTTGAGTGATGATTTTATATCATCGAAAATTTAAAACAAACTCGATATTTATTCATGAAAAAGGTTATTTTTCTACACCATAAAAACTTTCAAGCAAATATTGGAATTGGAGTGTGCATCAACCAAGTTGGTGAAAGAAAATGTCAAGTCTCTACCGATTTTTTTTCGCTATCATATGATATATTGACATTTAAAGTATAATTAATTTAAGTATATTGCACATATTTGATAGTATTTATTTTGTTGTTGAGTTAGGTGGAAAAAAAGGTCATTAATGCTTACTTGGAAAGTGGAACAAACTAAATCCATGTATATATTTAGAGTAAAATGAAGTACAAAATATTTATTCAATTTTAAAAGCAGTTGTAAATTCTTTCTTGATTCTGAATTATTTTAAAATATATTCACAATATGATCTTTTTGAAAGTTGTAAGTGTTTTTTAGTAAAGATAAAAGTATCATTCTTCTAATTTTTTCCAACTATATTTTATACACACACACACACACATATATATATATATATATATATATATAGAAATAGATATAAATAATATTTTGATATAAATTTTTCTTTTTGGAAGTCAAAAGGCATCATTTAAATAAAATTCAGCGTAAAATAAAAAAGAGTGAAACCATCCATCATCAATTAGGGCACAAGTCCATCACTCTCTCTCACTCAGTCAACACGCACTGAAAATTAATGGGGGAGTACATGCGCTGATAAGCAAAGGGAACTTCTAATCAAGCATCGCTTATTTCTATTATGCCCTCAAGTATGGCGACTCAAAATTCCACAGACACTTCTCAAGCCGAAGAACTCAAACTCCTCGCCAATGAAGCCTTCAAATGTATTATAAGTCAAAAATACAAGGCTGATATTTTCTGTTGTAATAATCGACAATCTGATGTTAATGGCGTTTCTCTTATTTGCTTATTTCTTTTCAGCGCATAAATATTCTCAGGCTATTGATTTATATACGCAAGCAATAGAGTTGAATACCGACAATGCGGTGTATTGGGCTAATCGTGCGTTTGCGCATACCAAATTGGAAGAATATGGAAGTGCTATACAGGATGCCACCAAAGCTATTGAAATCGACCCCAAGTATTCCAAGGCAAGTTCTGATTTTCCTTTGGGAAAGGAAATATATATTTTTTAATTTTTAATTTTTGTGTTTTTGTTTTGGGCAATAAATTGATCTCTTGATGTTTTGTTTTTGGTAAAGGATTTGATTAATGTTGGTTGTGTGTGTGTGTATTCTTGGTGTTTGTAGGGTTACTATAGGCGGGGTGCTGCGTATATGGCAATGGGAAAGTTTAAAGAAGCTCTTAAGGATTTTCAACAGGTTGTTCCTTTATATCTTATTGTGCTTTTTTATATTATTGCTGGAGTTATATTTATGGTTTTGGTATAAAGTTTGTAATTTTAATGTTCTTTGTGCAAAGAATATAGTTATGTGCTTTAATGATGGTGGTTTTGCACTTTTGCTTTCAATGGAATGCATGAGAAGGTTTGGCAGAATGTAATATGGCAATAATGGTTATTTACTTCAACATGATTGAGCTAAGTTACTCTATATCTTATGAAACTTAATTGCTGAGGTGCTTTTCATTCTGCTTGAACGTGTTTGTGTCCTGGACAAAAATCTTAGGCAGAACAAATGAAAGTCACAGCAGGAAATGCCAATTACATTCAGAAGTTGTTTGAATGGGTTAAAACATTCATGCTCTAGTTCTTTTGGCCAGTGTTCAGTCATAATAACTAGAAAATTGTAAATGAGGTTGCATTTTTAACTCGCTCTAAGTGGACAGCAATTTCCATACCTCTGAGGTCTAGTTGTATCACATATATGGTTATATGAAAGCTTCACTGTACAGTTCATGATAATTGCTGACTACCTTCAAAATCTAAGCAGCATTGAGAATACTTTCTAAGAATATGATTGAATTTTTGCATTGTGAAGCTTTATTTTCTATGCAGCTCGCCGTGTATGCTGATTATACTTGCTTCTCATGATTACCGAACTTAGGAAATGAATTTTATTATGCACATGAGGAACCACTTTACTTGAAGTAGCTCTCTCTTATTTATTCCATAATCTGAGTCCATTCACTGATTTTCATTCAAAACTGATATTGATCTTGTCAGTTTTCTTGGCTTGCATCTCAATTTTTGCTCTTTCATACTTTGGGTGGTCGTGTATTTTTTTGTTGAATATCTCATGTGTTTTTCAGGAAGCTTTGCATTTGTTATTTTCATTGATAAAAAATTATTTATCGTAATGATCTTAATTTTTTTTGAATTTCTTGAAATTTAGGTCAAGAAAATATGCCCAAATGATCTCGATGCCTCCAAGAAACTGAAAGAATGTGAGAAAGCAGTTATGAAGCAAAAATTTGAAGAAGCTATATCTGCGCCTGAAACTGAAAAGCATTCTGTGGCTGATTCTATTGATTATCACACCATAGGTATGCAAACCTTGATGCAAAAAATTCTCAGTTTCTTTTTTTCTTTTTTCCAGATGGCCAAAAATAGATTCTTGTTGTGGGTGTGAGATTCCAGTTCCGTGCTGCAGCTGGGCCGGGGGTGGGTGGGGTGTGGATGTTCTCTCCATGAGGACAAAGTTAGGTAGCAATGAAATTGGTTGGAAATGGAATTGGAATTTTTTTTTTTTTTTTTTTAGCATTCAAAGATTCTGTTTTTAGTTCACTACACTTCAACCTTCTCATGGCTAAAAATTAAAGAAAATATAGAACAGTAACAAGACATTCTCGTGGCATTTTACTGATGACCTTGTGGTGTCTCTTGCATTATTTGATTGCAACCTGCACCTTCAAGAAAGCATCAAAGGATCTCTGAACTGTTCAAACAGTTCTTGCTTTGGTTATCATGGATCAGATTCATATCTGCTTCAGATTAGTCAATTTAGAAATTACACCTCCCTGTTCGTGACTATAGTTTACTCGACTTAATCTCAATATTTATCCTCTCGTCTATTTTATTATTTTAGTTTTTCCCCCTTACCTTTAATAAAAAATTTCGGAAAGGTGAAGCTGGAGTTGTATATTTTGAATAAATGAATTAGTGCATGTCACTTTCCTGCCGATATGTCTGTATTATTTAAGTGTGATTCATAAGTTTCCTGTTGTCCAGACATCCCTATATCCGTATAGATCTTGTTAACAATGATTTGTTTTTCATAAACCACCAGATGTAGAACCACAATATACTGGCCCAAGGATAGAGGGGGATGTTGTGACTTTGGACTTTGTGAAAAATATGATCGATCACTTTAAGAACCAGAAGTGTTTGCACAAAAGGTATGTAGTTATTGCACATTAATATGTGCATGTTATATACGATGCTTTTCATATAACTTTGCTTTGTGTGCTTGGATAAGTTTAACTCGTACACCATTATATAGTTGATTACGCTCATTATATTAACCTGAGTGAATGTTTTTCTTATATATACAGATATGCATTCCAGATTGTGCTGCAAATAAGAGAAACACTGAGGTCGTTGCCTTCTCTTGTCGATATTAATGTTCCTAATGGGAATCATTTTACTGTATGTGGTGATGTACATGGTCAGGTACTATTACATCTTTCACTGAAATTCATCAAGGAATCATGTCATTTGTCAGTCTCTCCTTATAGACTGCTGGTCATGACAAATAATTGTTCAAATGCATGACAATGTTTTCACCTACAGAATCAATATTATCCAAGAAACTAGAGTGATTTTTGTTACATATGCACTGGTATAGCAAGTGTGTCGAGACATGTATTCAGCTTTTCCTTTTCCATTTATAAGGTGTTAAAAATAATTATTTCACACTTGGAGATGGGGGTTTCACATTGTGTTAGCTGATGCATTTGGAACAACAACATGAAAAGAAAATCCATGCACTCCTAGAAGCTTAATTCACTATTCCAAGTATTTTATTTCTCTATATTGCTGTTAAATGCTTTTTCCTTCTGTGGCTGGGATGTGTTCGACACTAATTTGATTTTCTGTATCTCACTCGTACAAGAATTAATGTTTTTTGCCCTTCTGTTATTGAGATTCAAGCCAATTGATTATGCTACCTATTTATTGCATACTTAAAACTATGACTGAAGATCCTGGTTATTCTTTTTCTATTCTGTTCACGCAATACAAATATATGGTGACTCTTGTTACATGTTTGCAGTTTTATGACTTGATAAATATATTTGAGCTCAATGGACTTCCTTCAGAAGATAATCCGTATCTTTTCAATGGAGACTTCGTAGATAGGGGTTCCTTTTCTGTAGAAGTCATACTCACTCTATTTGCCTTCAAGTGCATGTCTCCATCAGGTGATGACTGCATATTATTGCTTTGATATTCATTGCTTATTGTTAGTGATACCCATATTCAACTTAAATTCAGCATTCATTAAAACTATCAGTAGATATCCGGGTTAGGTTTGTTGTAGCTGTGTATGAAGTCTGTCAATTTTATTTTAGATTAATAAACTAAATCCCACTCTTGATCGACTATATACATGTCATGTTAAGTGATCCTCGACAGCATGGATGCATGAGATGATTTCTAGATTTTTTTTTATTACTTCGCCCCAGGCCCCCAAGGTCTGGCACATTCTACTAGTGGTTCATTCTGTTATTTCTGATAGAGATAATCAAAATCAAACTCTTCCTTTTGGCTCTACATTTGTAGAAGGAAAGAATATGAAAATTAGACCTAGCACATTCCTAGCTTAATAAATATTTATTAGCTTAAATCTTGAGGCATAATTAGTAGCATATTACTAGCTTAATCTTATGGCATAGTGTCACAGCAGGCAGAAAAGTTATCTCTTGACTTTTGGTCTTTAGTTTGGCAGGCATTGTGTGCCTGATGGGAATTACTCTTGATGTCCTCTTCTTTTAATTTGAATAAAATCATTTCTCTTTTATATAATCATACTTTTCTGCTTACTCTATCAATTTCACTAGTTTTTCTAACATAACCATTCATAATTTTTGTGGGAATTCTTTAGTGTTGCTACTTTGTGGTTTGTCTCTTTATTTTTCTTCATGTTGATCATATAATGTACAATGGGTTTTGATAGTTGTTCATTTCCACCAGCAATATATCTTGCTCGAGGGAACCATGAAAGCAAGAGCATGAACAAAATATATGGTTTCGAGGGTGAAGTCAAGTCCAAACTGAGTGATACTTTTGTGGAACTATTTGCGGAAGTGTTCTGTTGCTTACCGTTGGCTCATGTTATAAATGAGAAAGTGTTTGTGGTCCATGGAGGCCTTTTCAGTGTTGATGGTGTTAAGCTCTCTGACATCAGAGCGATAGATCGGTTTTGTGAACCCCCAGAAGAGGGTAAGGTCCAAATTGCAATGATATAATTTCCTATTCATATGTTTCATCTGGCTTTTCTGGTTGTCTTAGCATGTTCTCTTATAAAACACTTGGTATTTGTAATGTTAAGAGTCTATTGCAAAAAATTGTACCTAGTAATTCTATACCTCATAAGTAGATTCCAGGATAGGAAGTGGCTATAATATTGCTTTTTTTTTTTGTTTTGTTTTTGTTTTTGGAACTTGTATATATTAGATGGCACCTTGAGTTAGGGTTGCATTTTAGCTGACATTACCAATCAACGTTTTAATTTCTGAGTTTTAGGTTAGTATTGGTTGCTTTTTTTCTTTGATACTGAAATGTTAATTTTAGTTTCTGACGTTTTCCATTTTATATACTTAATGTTGCTGCATCTTACAATCTGAAGTTGAATCTTGTAAAAGTCCATAGAGCAGCATCTTATGTCATGCACTAGAATAGTTATTAATGCAGTATCTTTCAATGTTATCCAGGGTTAATGTGTGAATTGCTCTGGAGTGACCCACAACCTCAGCTTGGGAGGGGTCCTAGCAAGCGTGGCGTTGGTCTTTCATTTGGTGCAGATGTAACAAAAAGATTTTTGAAGGAAAACAACTTAGGTTAAATTTTCTCTATTTTATGAGTGACGTCTAAAGCTGTAATTTTGCTTTATATTTCATCATACAAAACATCAGTCGTTCTATGTATTCTTGCTTTACAGATTTAGTAGTGCGGTCGCATGAAGTTAAGGATGAAGGTTATGAGATTGAGCATGATGGTAAACTAATTACTGTGTTTTCTGCTCCAAACTACTGCGATCAGGTAACATGATTTTCTGAAAACACCTTTGATTAAAGCCTCTCTTATGTTACTTATGTAATGCTATTTCCGTTGTACTATATATAGATGGACTAATGCTGACAAAGTAGCTCCTCTCTTATGTTACTTATGTAATGCTATTTCCGTTGTACTATATATAGATGGACTAATGCTGACAAAGTAGCTATACAATGTATGCTTTTTTGGGTAAAAAATATTTCCTCTGAATGGTAGCAACACTTAGAAAGTTAGAATTTCTGAAAAAGGTACAAAACACAGTTGAAAACCTAAATAAAATCAAAATTCATAACGTTGATCACTGCTATGCAATCCATTAGAAAGTAGACTTGTGGGCTATCACATTCCAATGTAGATTAATACAGCATAATTTGTTTTGTACATTGCCTGATGATTGTTTATCTTAGTGCCTTTTTATCCAAATATCCAAGCACTGAACATTCTAGCACTAAACCGAGCAATTTTACTGTTTTTTTCCTCTATACAGATGGGAAACAAGGGTGCATTTATTCGTTTTGAAGCCCCAGAGCTGAAACCAAACATTGTTACATTTTCAGCTGTGGTTAGTCACTTATTTCCTTTTCCTTTTTTCCCTTGTGAATCTCATTGCTTGATTGACTGAAGTTTTCGATAAATTGCAGGTTCACCCTGATGTGAAGCCAATGGCATATGCGAATAACTTCATGCGAATGTTCTCGTAGTCCACTTCCACCATCTGAACAATTGGTTTTGCATTGCGTACATGATATGAATATCGGTATTTTATGTAGAACAATGTCGTTGGTACTTCTTTTGTTTCATATTTATTGTGTATGATTTTTGATCTTCGTTTTTGTGAATCTTCCACCCGGTGCCAACGATCAGTTTATTGTCCTGTTTTTTCTCCCCCTCTTTCAGATTAGCCAAAAAAAAAAAGAAGAAGAATCTTAACCTATTTGTGGGAATTTTGTCGATGCTACGCCTAATGTAATAATATTCTTATGCCAAATGTCTCATTTGATAATGTTTCACAAAATGAGGCATTTGATGCAGAATCGATGGATTCTACTTATTTGTGTATGGTATGGTACAACTGTTTATATGATCTAGGTTATTGTTTCCACTCAGATCCAGTCTCAAGTCTTTCACTGTATAAAGTTTTGCCTTTTGGAGATTTTTTTTTTTTCCCTTCTGATAAAGGAACT
Organism: Scutellaria galericulata; assembly: GCA_946896805.1. Lineage (NCBI taxonomy): Eukaryota > Viridiplantae > Streptophyta > Magnoliopsida > Lamiales > Lamiaceae > Scutellaria > Scutellaria galericulata. The sequence goes on from OX335785.1 coordinate 25,214,936, forward strand.
AAAATGAAGGTTTTGTTGAATTACAGTGTAATTTTGCGGAGAGTATCAATATCTTATGAAATGTTGTCTATTTCTGGAGAAAAAAGAAAAGAAAAGAAAACCTAATGAGTTTATTTATTAGAGATTAGTTTGTGAGAATTGATTTAGATATTGGGATTTCGTTTTACTAATTCTCATATAATGTTTTCATAAATAATTAAAGTTTATACGCAACAAATGCTTGTATTGGAAAGCGAGAAGGGAAAATGAGAAGGATCCAATCCATTTTCAACTGATCCTATCGCATAATCTGACTTATCGGTTACGTATCCCAAGATAAACTATATAATATGTATATATTATTATTCATTTAATTTTACGTATATAAATATATTAAGCCTATCTTATACATTTAACTTATCCAAGAATCGATTTTATCTTGTCATAAATCTAATATAAAAGAAAATGGAATTTGGGATTTAGAAATAGGGCAATATTTTAAATATAAAATATCACAAATCACATGCTAAATTGTAAGTCAAATTCATTTATCATACTGATTTACTTTCATTTTCAATATGGAGAATTTTGATTCTTCAGCGGTGGCTCGAGGCCGCTTGGCGGTGCTCTCAGCTCACCTCTCGGCTTCAACTGATCACTCCGGCGCCATATCGACCGGAATTCTCGAACATTCCGGCTGCTCCGCGGCTGTGGCACCGCCGGGGAATCTCAAAGGTTCGTTGAGTTTGATTGATGAGCGTACTGGTAAAAGGTACCAGGTTCAGGTATCCGAACATGGCGCTATTAAAGCCACCGACTTTAAGAAGGTAGTTTCCAAATTGCGTATATTTTTGTTTCGATTGGAAGTGATCTGTGCTTTGGTTTAATTTTATTGAGATTTTTTTTTCCTGTTTTCTTATTTCTGACGTGATTTCTATGTATAATTTGTCGGACGCGTTTTGTTGTAATTTGTTTGATCTCGTTTGTTGGTGAAAGTTATAGTATTTGATAAGGTAAGAAATGATCAGGACCATGATTTGTTGAAGCTATTGCTTTCATATTTATAGTGCCTTATTTCTAGCACTAGAAAGTGTGTTCTCAAAATGCTTAAAGCTTGTATGGCTGAACCTTGGATCAGACAGTTGTCTGAATAAATTAACCGTTTCTGGTGAAATCTGCTTGAAATTTATAATACAAGTGGCTCTTGCAGATAACAACCGGAAAGAATGACAAGGGGCTCAAGCTTTACGATCCAGGATACCTTAACACTGCTCCTGTTCGATCTTCAATTTGCTATATTGATGGTGATGAAGGAATTCTTAGATACAGGGGTTATCCAATTGAGGAGCTAGCTGAGGGAAGTACCTTTCTGGAAGTGGCTTATCTTTTGAGTGAGTGGTACCAAAGTTTTCGAATGCTTGCATCTCTGGCTTCATGTGCATTTGCATTAAAATCAGGGCTCTGACTACTATTCTTTTCTATGACTTGTGAAACACTAAACCTAGCTATTTTGCTGTTCATTTGAAGTTTACAACTTGAGACCTGCTTTTTTGCATGAATACTTTTAAACTTTCATTTGATTGAAAAATGGTCTGTGCATGCCATATATTTGAATGTTCGTTAGTATTGACCTTGTATCAGTTTAGAAGTGGAATGACAACTTATAAATTGGTTTTTGTAACCCAATCAGTAGCAGATATGTTCACTCAAATTTCTCAATCCATGGCTTTTAGTTCTTACAGCTCAACTTTTTGATTAATTCTTTCCATTTGTCATATCAGTGTATGGGAACCTACCATCTGAAAGTCAGTTGGCAGATTGGGAGTTTGCTGTTTCACAACATTCAGCTGTTCCACAAGGAATATTGGTAAGATTGTTTGCTTTTTTCTTGATAAATGTCTGACCGGAAAGTGCTTGGTGCCAACTATTTCTTCATACTTGTAATGCCTCATTGCAGCTGACAATGTGATGCAAAGTGCTATCTTTGTTTAGTGACCCTTATTTGTATTAGCAAATCAAGGTAAATTTCCTGAATGACTTTTGATCATGTTTTGCAGGATATCATACAGTCAATGCCCCACGATGCTCACCCAATGGGTGTTCTTGTTAGTGCAATGGGTGCTCTTTCTGTCTTCCATCCGGATGCTAATCCAGCTTTAAGAGTAAGTCCTCAATCATAGTTCTTGCAGCACTTCTCCATTAAGCTTGTTGTCGTTCCTGCTTCTGCTTGTGGATTGAGCATGAACGACCAATTCCTACTTCCCTAGCAAAAGCCTTTTGACTTAAATGCTCTGAAGATGCAACTGCTGGTTACAGAGAACTCTACATTCGTATTTCTAGATTTGTCTGTATTATGAAGATTTTGCAATTGTTTTATAGCATTCTTATTGTTGGTGTCCCCACTTTGGTAGACTATCTTCCTGTTGCTGCAACTTTTTAATTTTCTGTTTCATCAGCTATTCATGACGATACATTGCAATTCTGATCATTTGGCTCACTTTTATTTTAGGGGCAAGACCTGTACTCGTCTAAACAAGTGAGAGACAAGCAAATTGTGCGCATACTTGGAAAGGTGATATCCTTGTTTCCCTTCTTTCTACTGATAGGTCAATTGCTTACTTCATAAGTTTTTCTTATGCTTTTTATATGGTATTATAAACTGCATCTGCTGTAATAATGTTTAGCTTATCATGAGTTCTGTTGGTACCAGCTATAACCAATACAATTCCTACTACTCATGTCTGCAGGCTCCAACAATAGCTGCAGCAGCTTATTTGAGGATGGCAGGGCGGCCACCTGTTCTCCCATCCAATAACCTCTCATACTCAGAGAACTTCCTTTATATGCTTGACTCATTGTATGTTCTGTCTCTGATTTTGTTCCCATCCTTATATGTAGAACAGTTCGATGTTAAGTAATGCCTTTTTGTCCATTGTTTCACTCTTTCTCTGAAGGCCATTTGACAACTTTGTGTACTCTTTGCTGCGAGGAAGTATATCTGCAAGTTCCTCTATCCTTGATATTTGAGCTGATGTTCTAACTAACTGTTTTGAGCTTGGGATAAACAGGGGTAACAGGGCTTATAAACCAAATCCTAGACTTGCTCGTGTTCTCGACATTCTTTTCATACTACATGCAGAACATGAAATGAATTGCTCCACTGCTGCTGCAAGACACCTTGCTTCAAGGTTTTATCAAATCGTCTTGTCAATGATGGAAAACTCATTCGTTCTATTTGCATCTTACATAAATTTGCATGTGCAGTGGTGTTGATGTATATACAGCCCTTGCTGGAGCAGTTGGAGCCTTGTATGGTCCTCTTCATGGTGGAGCAAATGAGGTAATTAGCATACCTGTGAAGCCGCACTTATGAAATAATGAACCCTTTTGACAGGACATACTAAGATGTTTATCAGTACATATATGTATAGTATGCCTTGGATATCATGTGCATCATTGTTAATCACGTTGAATTCAATTATGTTCTCTGTAGGCTGTGCTTAAGATGTTGGGTGAGATTGGAACTACTGACAACATACTGGAGTTCATTGAAGGTGTAAAGAACAGGTTCGAGTCCTTCCGTGACTGATTCCCTTTGATGATTTCTTTTTTAAGATGTTCCAACTCCAACAAGTAATGCGTCTATAAATATCCATGATCTCCAGGAAGCGTAAGATGTCCGGATTTGGGCACCGTGTCTACAAAAATTATGATCCGCGAGCCAAGGTCATAAAGAAACTTGCAGAAGAAGTATTTTCCATTGTTGGCAGGGATCCTCTTATAGAGGTAGGTTTGATGTTAAGAATTAAATGTTAGTTGGTGGGTGGTTTGTGTCATAACTTATAAGTTACTCTAGAAATCCATTGATTTGAAACAATGAGATTTGGAAATAGTAATTGAGCTTTGCAACCAGGTAATACACTTGCAGCTGATGTGAACATCCTGAAATTAGTAAGTAGATTATCAAAGATGTGGATGTCAACTGTGCAGAAACCTTGTTTCCTTTCTTCTTAAAAGGCCAAATCAAAAGGATTGTTTATTTAATTTTCAACGGAAAGTGATAATGCGAGGCGCTAACTTCACCAACTGCTCTGAAGTGTTATCCTTAACAAAGTTAGAGCCATAAAGTAAATTTTTGTGCAAAACATTAACTTGAGATTGCTTATGTGTATACTGGCTCAGACACATATATACATGGTTGTGCCTGATTTAGTTTTTCCAGAGGGGTGCATTCTTAACACCTATAATTGCTATTATGTTTTTTGTCTGATAATCAATTATATGAAATAGCTTTTATTGGTGTAAATTGCCCATATGCTTCTATATGCTCTTATGTATTTGAATTTCCTGTAATTTTCAGGTGGCCATAGCTTTGGAGAAAGCTGCCTTATCAGATGAGTATTTTGTAAAGAGAAAGTTGTACCCTAATGTTGACTTCTATTCTGGGTTAATTTATAGGTATGTACAGGATGCAGCTGTTTTTTTTTTTTTGGGTCATTTTTCCCCCCTTTCTTCCCGTCGCCTGGGGTTAGTTGGGGGGAAGTAGTAAAAAAATTGAAAATGTTTATTTATTTTTTATTTATTGTTATTATTTTCTTCGACATCTAGTGCCCTTTATGACTATCTCATTTCATCTAATGCAAATGTATTCTCCATTATGTTCATCAGGGCAATGGGTTTCCCCCCAGAGTTCTTCACTGTTTTGTTTGCAATTCCTCGAATGGCTGGCTATTTGTCTCACTGGCGCGAGTCTCTGGATGATCCTGATACTAAGATAATGAGACCAGCACAGGTTATCTTTTAATTGCCTTTTTTCTTTAGGTCTTTTGGACTTTTATATCAGTAATTTTTCCAATATTTCTCTATGTTATTATACCAAGATTGAAATGCACATATAAATATATTGAACTTTATACGTATCCCATACTAGACGCTTATCTTGATTTCATATCCAGGTGTATACTGGCGTATGGCTAAGGCATTACATGCCACTGAAAGAGCGAATGTCATCGGCTGAAGCAGATAAACTCGGTCAAGTGGCAGTCTCTAATGCAACGAGGAGGCGGTTGGCTGGATCGGGGGCCTAAATTCGTAAACTGTCCGCATTGGGTTGCTCTGCTTTCATCAGAACCGGACAAATAAAGCCTTCATATGAGGTCCCATAATAGTCAGAATGATTTGTTCTGAAGAATCATCTTGAACTGATTTCCTAAGTGATACATACTGCATACAGTATAATAAATGTTGTGGGATAACTAATGATTGAGCTGTAATAGTAATCAGCATGTTCACCAATACTGATTTGTATTATTATATGGATGAATTTCAGACAAGAGTTGTGTGCAACTCTGCTTTATTACAAAACAACAAAAAAACAAACAAACATAATACTGGAAATTATTATCCATGATGACATTTGTCTTTCTTCCTGGGATCAATCTGCACCTTCAAAGATACTGAAGAAGTGAAGCGAGTCAGCCCGTTTCCCTTTTCTATCAACGAAAAGATCTCCGTTGGCAAATAGCAGCCACCGGTGGCAGGATCAACGCCACCCTGAAAAACAGCAGCCTTGCACGAACAATTCCTTAGGCACGCCTCTTTACACCTCTTCATATCCGTATTCATAATGTCGTAATTGAAGTTGAAGTAGGTCACATCTTCAAGGTCCAGGAATCCCTGGTTCCTCGAAGCATTACAGGTGAGTGGAACGACTTCAAAACAACCCAGATTAGGACGCCTATAATTTACCGGCCTAAAGCTTTCCTCGTACGAGCTTGATCTGGGACAACTACATTGCCCACCCGCACAAATTCCGTATTTACCACAAACCAGAGGATAACCGCACGGATCATAATCCGATGTCAAAAGATCAGCCACTTCCTTCCACGATGATCCCCACTCGAAAACTCTGAGATGGCCATCAGGCCCCAGTTTCATATACTGTGCTGAAGTGGCCACAGGAATAGGTATTCTGATATCTTGATTTTGAGGAAAATTAGAATTCTGATACAAGGCTAGGCTTCCACTTTCATACCTAGCAAAGCTTGCTTCTCCACCCTGCTTACTGCTAGAAAACAGAAAGTCCAAGTACACCTGTGGAGGACTAGACAGTATAGAAGCCACTAAACCTTCTTCTCTCATCGACACCTGAAACAACCCTCGTTCGCTCCAGTTACTCGATGATCCAGCAGCCGTCAGATTCGTACCAGACATCAGAACCTGGCCTGGAACCAATGCATCAGTTGGATGATCAAAAGATTGCCAAACAACGGAGTCGTTGGCATCGAAGAGAACGAGGTTTCCCATTTCTGTCAAGTTTAAGCCCACAACTGATCTTCCACCAGTGTTGGTAGACCATGCCAACGTGGCATCTGCATCTCTCAGGACCAAGTCACCTCCAGCTGTCAGCTCCAGCGTGGCGTTTTCGCCAACTGGCTTGTTCCGATTGGCTGACCAGACAACCTGAGGGTAGCCTGATGGAGGAAACTGGACTTCAGCATCACCATCAACATGGACGATGAATATAGAAAACAGAAAAGTGTGGCAGGTTCCATTGCAGTAGAAGCCACATGCAAACCTTGGCCCAGCTGTTCCTCTCAGAAGGATTAATCTGACACCTATTTCAGAAAAGTTTGCTGCTTTTAGAGTGGGTCTGTTGGTCCAAGAAGTGGAGAGATTTGCAGTTGGATAATCGAATGACTGGGAGTTTACAGAAGATAGACAAGAGAATATGGTAAAGAAGATGATCACCTTAGATGGAGACATAATTACTTATCTGCCTTTTCAAAGGATTGAAGCAGATATGTATATATGCAAACACTTTAGATTGATTTATAGATTTATTGAACAACACTTGATTGATAGCTAAAGTCAAACTTAGTTACGTAAAAGCATTGGTTTCTAGTAAACGGAGACTAGAGATCCCTTCAGAATTCGCATTATCCACTTGAGGAAAAATATATAAAATAATAATAATAATAATAATGATTTATAATTCACAGTATAAAGATATCAAATCTTATACGAAAGCGTTAGCCGAAAAGGATGGTATGAGGTGAGGTCAAATAGAGATACGATTATCGAAACAGCCAATCTTGAAGTCGTGATTTAGCTGATTATGCACATAACCTTTGTTACACACCTTATCCAAGCATAATCCCTGCACGTCTATCAATGTATGTAAAATGACGAACATGCCACGGCCAAATGATGCTTACCTAAGCATTAAATGCTAGCACGATGGGGGAGAACGATGAAAAAAATAAAGCGTTAATTAACCACATGTACATTGTTATAGTAGGAAACCTGAGCAAGATTCCCCCTATCAATTGTGTCCCCGTCTCACTTCGTTGTCACCTCCAGAATTTATAATGTTTGGATATTTTAAAATGTAAGTATCTTGTCTTTCAGATACACTTGTAACATATCGGATCGTTGTAAAAATGTGACTTCATATTTCTTTAGAAAAATAAATTGTCTACTATTTGCACACTTTCCGTTTTCGTCCGTCCCATTCAGATTTGCATACTCCAAAAATGACAAATAAAATGTACAAAATTACCTTTTACTATTCAACATTAACACTTAAAAAACAGTTTTTTCTTAACTTCCATGCTCAAAAGCAGTTTTTTCTTAACCTCCATGTCTGTCCCTACGTGCAAATTGGAGGGAGTGGGAGTATTATTTAAACTTTGGTAAAGTTTATGGGATACGGTTTTGTTGTTTATGTTAGTTGATTGGAATTTTGAACTCGTTTTGATTGCAATTTTCTTTTAATTAGAAATTTAAAATGTACAACCCTAAATCATCTAATATTAAAATATCCCTTTGGAACTATTAAATGCCTTCACTAATATGACATTGAAGCAATATTTCAAATCCTCGTTAAAAATGTCAAAGCAAGCAAGATTCCAAAAAAAAAAAAGTGGATGATAAAAATCTAAAATCACTATTCACAAGGGTGGAGAGAAAGTAGAGATGAGATAAATATTACAAGCATGTAGTATAACAAAACAGATACATCATCAGGGTTTATGCCTTACAAACAACATTTATTACAAGGTTGCACAATCAGAAAAATGTCATGTTCAGAATCTTCTCTGAACTGGCTTGATCAGCTTGGACGACGAAGAAGCTAACCCCGAAGCAACTGGCTTTCCCTTGCTGGGAGGAGGAACACTAAGGAACACACATAAAATCGGCATGATTAGAAAAAGTGAATATAGAGATCGATTACAAACTTCAGTGTTGTTGTTGTCGGAATTACCTACGAGTCTTGTGAACCACGGTCTTCCTCATAGCAGCTATATTTTTTACCTCTCGACTGTTTAAATAAAGAGGGCACCAAGTAAGATAAACGAGCCAACATAAGTTTAGTAGATAATTTATTATTCTAGCAAAATGAATAACCAAAGAAACACAAATACATCATGTTTTATAGGATGATTACCAGTTAACAAAGTCTAGCTTTGCCTTCTTCATCAAGTTGCTTTTGGTGTTGTATATGTTGCTAGCGGTGGCACCTGAGGCTGTTTAGCGAACACACATGTTTCACTCTCGATAATGTTTCAAGCAGCTCAAAATCTGCTGTAATGTGGTATTAGTTAAACCATTGAAAAATAAGGAGTACCTCCTCCCCAATAGCTTCTTTTCTTGCTTGAAGGTGGAAGTGTTGTGCAGACCCGAATTTGTCGCTTTTGTTTCTCTACAAGGTTGTAACAGTCAATATAAATTAGTATCAACAATAATTCCTATGAAAGATGAATCCACTAAATCCTGGCGTGCCTAATCTTTTTTGCATTGAGCGCTACAACCACCATTTACAAATATGATCCATTAAAAAAGAAAAAAATTATCCAGCACATCAGACTTATATATATATATATATATATATATATATATATATATATATATATATATATATATTAAACAATAAGAAAACCTTAAAGATGTGCTTCCACTGCCGGAATAGCCGGGCTCACCAATTCATGACAGATCATAGTCACTCAAGGTGAAGCCATTTCTACTCCTGGATGCTCCATGTAATGGTAATCCACAAAAATAATCAGACTTTTGAAAATCGATTAATATTTGTCTTTCTCTTAGTATATGTAGAGGAACCATGTATGGAATTTTTTTTTTTTGTTGTTGGTAAAGAGGTTAAACCTCAATGGTAGTTTCAGTAACTTGCTCAAAATTTTAATACATAGAAGCACCTTCCTTTTCTGGACAAGTCATGCATTAATTATCAGAAAAGATAACCAAGCATTGGGATTTCAATCAATATCTATAGGAGAAACTACTTACCAGCATCTACTTCTTTATATCGTTCCCTTATTCGATCAAGAGATCTTTGTGTTGCCTCGTCACTCTCTTTAACCTTTGCCTGCAGTAAGTTATTACTGATGTAAAATAACATACGGAAAAAGAGCAAAATTGCAATCATTAGTTTGACAATGGAAGTAAATGAAATACCTCATACAATTTCCTCCATGGAAAGGTCACATTTTTCCGTCTCATCCTCTCAATGGTGATATTCAGGCTTTCAACACCAAATCTTCTCTTGTAACATTCCATCCAATATTTATCAGTAACAGTGCTAAGATCCCTTCCCTGTAATCACACCAAAAATTCAGTTGTGATTATGATTTAAATGTAAAAGACAAAAATAAAGAATGTTTTAGTAAGGTTGAGAAAAAATTGTTGGTAACAGAGTCTTACTTGTGTGCTATCCTCAATGTGCATCAACTGATCGACGGAACAATGGGATAAAATGCGATCTAAGAGATGACAATCAAGGTCTCCAACATCTCCTAAATACCTGACATTGTCTATAGCCAGCAAGACACACAAATCAACCAATGAAGGTGCTTTGCGCATCATCATTAAATACTATTGCCGCCTTGCAACCCTGCAAAAACTCAGTTTTGAAAAGAAACCAGAAAAAAATTAAATCAATTGTAAGAAATCTAATCAACACAAACAAGATTCAGAAGTTCCATTGATAAAGTTTTCCCAGTAATTCCTAATATATATGAACAATTAAAGGCAAAATTAAAGCAGCCTAGAGCTTAAGCATGTATCGACTATTTTCCCTAAGAAATACCAGATCAAAATCCATGTCCTCAAAATTACAAAATTTAACAATCAAATTTTAAAAAAAAAACAAAAACCTATTTATCCGATTGCAAGAATCATATCCCAACAGAACACATCAATTAGTTAAATTGGCCAGCAAAAATAATTATATAAAAAACAATAACAAACAATTAGCTGCGAGACCCTAAACACACACACACACAAACACAAAGAGAAAATAGAGAATGGGGTTAAGGAGAATACTTTTGAGGAGATCGGAGACGGCGACAGAGGATTGCAATTGTAGTGGTCTTGAAATTAAGGAGATTTTCGATCAATTCTTGATATTCTTGGTTTTAGTTAATTCCCTTTTCCTTTTTCTTTTTCGTTATCTTCCTTAATTTTTAGGGTGGGGTGAGTGCATTGATGGGGGTGTCCTTAGAACATTGTGGGGTGCTTTAGTCCCACCATAATTTTTATTGGACCGGTTGGTTATAACTTATAATGGGCCAAAGGCCCCAAATCTGAGAGTGGTTCAATTGTTGTATTCTTTTTATTATTATTATTTTTTGTACATAAATTCGACGTTGATGTTGGATTTTTTTTTTATCAGAATAATGTTTTAGGAAAAATTACTTTTTATGATGGATTTTCTTGTATTATACAAGAAGTCATTTTCTTAATCCTTTAACACAATATTATTTTTATCTTATGTGAACAAATTTGGTCACAATTTTCTTATATCGAGTAATCTGTGTTTCTTCATTGGATTCATAAATCGAAGAGATAAACCTGAAAATGAACATGTTTTTAAATTCTTTACAACACCGTCATGAAACTCTTCATTGTTATATCATCACCTGCTTTGTACTTACTTAGATAATCTCATATTTAATATTCTTTTGATTATTTGATTGTTATTTAATTAAAATCCAATTTTCGAATACCAGCAACCGAAAATAATATGGTACATTCAAGTGATTCAACCACAGAACTACAGAAGGTTCACCAATTACCACCACAAAATACACATTAAACGAAAAGATGACTAATCAGACTGCATTTGAACTCAATTGATCTACCAGAATAGGTCCTGTCCCCAGTTTCCAGTCCGAATTTCAATGTAAGCAATTACATAAAAGCAGAAAAGGTTGAAAATAAACTTTCTGCTGCTACTAGTAGTCCCCCAATCCTCCAGTTTGGCATAAGAATTCGTACCATTTTCTTACAATGGCGTTTACCAAAAGAGTAATATCCTTGACAACTCTGTTGGCTATGGCGCACCTGCCAAAATACCGAATTTTTCTGATGCTTGAAACGTACCGTGTTTTTGTTCCCACTTATCAATAAGTTCACTCATCAGCTACTAATGGGGGAACAAATGAACAACCCTGAAGAGTTTGCTCAAAAATGTGGCCTATTTTCAACAACTTTTCCTGCAACAGAGTATGGATATATGATTCATCAGATGACTAGGATTTGAAGATTCAATATATTATATACATTCATGTTGAGAGTTGATCTTATCAAATTTTCACATCAGCGATCTCATAGACTTGAGAGCTCAAATGCAATTAAGCAAGCTCGTATATTTCCAAATTAAACCCCAAGCAGCCTCATTGGCATCTTACACATGAACAGGGTATTGGTTAATAATGAAGTGTTTGTATACAGGCAAAAGTCAATTTTGTGTACTTTATTCTATACCCAATTCATATTATCCACATCTTCTGATAATCCAGATAAGAGTTTCCAGAGAATACACAAATCAAATTTGTTTGCTTTACCTCATCAAATGCAGCTCCAATCATTTGAACTCCGACAGGAAGACCAGCAGATCCTCCTTCGACAAATCCACATGGTAAAACCAGTGCAGGCAGACCAGCCAAGTTCACATTGACCTGCGTCAGATTAAATCAATTAAAAAAAACAGAAATCAAGAAAGGCGTCAGATTAAATCAATTAAAAAAAACAGAAATCAAGAAAGGAGAAGAAGGATTAGAGGTACTATAAAGCCAACATAAGGTTTGCAGTTTGCTAAAACAAATGACCAAGGACCAAAGCGGAATGTTAAGAAGTACAAAGAAAGGTATATAAACTCACTGTCATTATGTCTCCTGCGTACATGGCTAATGGGTCGTTTTTCTTCTCACCTGGACACATTTCCAATTGTATTAGGATTTGTTCCAAGTTGAGCAAATATAAAGTCAGAAAAATAGTTCATACGGATAGAATTGCAGCATACCAATCTTATAAGCAACAGAGGGAGTAGCAGGAGATATCAGGATATCATTTTTGTCCAAAGCATCCTTAAAGCTATTTCGTATTATAGTCCTGACCTGAAATGCAAGCATATTCATCAATTGTCTTTCACATGAATAATGCATTTAGCCCTGGAAAAATAAAACCACATACAACCCTCAAATAACTTCTATGGCCACACCTGAAGATTTCACTATACAACAATAAAATAGATCACGGTGCTCATATAGATAGGACAAGTGTCAATGGTGGCAACTATAAACATATCAGACTAATCGGGGCTAAAATCCCAGAAATAAAACATGCCAAAATAGGATTAGGACTTGATAAACAATTGCTATACCTGCTGGGCACGCTTGTAATACGCATCATAATAACCAGCAGAAAGAGCATATGTACCCATCAGAATTCTCATTTTAACCTGTAATAATGAATTTTATGTTGTCAAGTTAATAATAGGAAAACTTTCTGTTCAGCCAGAAATTAGGTAGGAAATTTTCAAAAGAGAATATTCTGCACAATCATTTAACAAATTCCCACCTCAGAACCAAACCCTTGAGCACGGGAATCCCCATATAGAGAATTAAGCTCCTCACCAAAAACTTGATTTCCATACCTGCAAACATGATACACAGCATTAATTACAAATTTCGGAATAAATTTCCATTGGTAATAGAATTATCAGTTTGCTCTACAACAGAAGATTATCTACTGCAGTCATAGGTATTTCAAATCTCTTTACCATTCCAAGTCTATAAGCCTACAATAATCATCAATTCATACCTGGAAAACCTTATTCATTTCCGCTCTCTATCCCTCTATCTATATCATGTTCATATAATTGCTACACACACACACACACATATATATGTGTGTGTGTGTTTGTGTGTGTGTGTGTTTGTGTGTTATTAGTTTAAATAGACCAATATTACAATTCAACCTGACACCATCATAGCGAGACAAATTTGATGAGGATTCAGATGAAGCAAGAATGTAGTATGCCGGCAACCCAAGGGAAAATGATGGTAACGAAACCTGAATATCCAAAATTGGATGTGATGATGATAAGAAACCTGACATTCTACAATTAACACAATACAAAGCTAAAAGATACCTCTGTTACAGTGCATCCAAGTTCTTCCAAATGTGAAACAGCATCACGGACTGAAGAGATTACTTCAGAATCAACTCCAGTTTCAAGGGTTTCACGAATAACACCAACTCTCAGTCCTTTCAAGGGTTTAGATTCCAAATAATCTATAGGGATACAATGAGATGTATAATCGGGGATTTCCTGAAACACACAACAACAAGATTAAAAAAGTTCCTGATAGATGCAAATTCTTACAGTCTGTCAAATATCTGAAAACTCCAATCTACGAGATATGATCTTAACCAAGTCCCAAGGATCTGCTTTGATATTTTAGGAGATAGAGAAAAAGAAAGGGCTCCATCATTGCACATCTGGAGCCACAAAAATTTCTGACACTTAAACTTATATAAGGGATCGCAGATATGGAAATTGGAAATATACACAATGCATTGTAAGTTTTCTTTAATCTCTCCATGTGTATAGCAGTTCCTTTATAAGTAACCCCTAAATTGGTACATAAACACTAATGATAATAGTACAATTGGATTTCAATGCAGCATAAAGAATTTAGGAATTTACTCGTTTGCTACTTGTTGCATCAAACTTATCATAACCCGAAATAGAGTGAAGGAGAATTCCTGCATCAGCAACTGATGAACCAAAGCATCCAATAACATCCAAGGAGGATGCATAAGCTACAAGTCCATATCTTGAGACACGCCCATATGTTGGCTTCAGTCCCACTACCCCACAGAAGGATGCAGGTTGCCTGACACTCCCACCAGTATCGCTTCCCAATGCCACCATGCATTGTCTAGCAGATACAGCCGCAGCTGAGCCCCCTGAAGACCCTCCTGGTACCCGTGACAAATCCCAAGGATTGGCTGTCACCTAACGAATATGAAGATGTGTCACCTGAGTAAACCATATTTGGTTACAGATTGTAAAAAGAGCAAATAATTCACCCTTAAATTCATCATGTCCAGAAAGAGAGAAAAGAAAACAAACAAATGGCATATGAATGGAGGTTTATCTCATTAAGATATCATCTGTGAGGTTTCCATCTCCTAGTGATTTGGATTGTGATACATAAATTTCATCATAATGGTAAAGACTAAATTAGCCACAAGTAATTGTTGGTCAGAACCTGGCTATTGATGTAATAAGTAAGACATTTTGGCTCTCCAGAATGACTCTAATAATTATTGTATATCTTAATTCATAGCTAGCCACACATTACTTTAGCACCTCTGTAAGCAGTAGGCACAAGATACGTTCTTAAATCCTGTCGATTCTGATCCCATTGAAGACCACGTGCAGATCAACCTTTTACACAACTAAATCAGCATATATTATGCAACTGTTCCAACACTTGCAACTGATAACAGTTAACATTATCACCTTATAAAAGAAAGTGCTTACATTGCAATACATAACTATGAAAATGCAATACACTATCTAAGAAGATGCAACTTTCTCTGCCAAAACTTAATTTAAACAACATCAATTTTGAGTCATATTTCTAAACTTCTAGTACTGTAACTTTCTGCTAACAACATCAAGTCAATCCAAACAATTAACTCACATCACAATATCAAGGAACCCAATTTCATAGCAAAATCAAACAAAATCACTCAAAAAAGCAAATAAAAACCTAACTTGAAATGCAGAGCCTTCTGTAGTACTCCCCATACCAAACTCGTCCAAATTGGTCTTGCCAACAATGATAGCTCCACTCTCCCTCAGCTTCCTCACCGCTGTCGCATCGAACGGCGGCCGGTAATTTTCCAATAGCTTCGACCCCGCCGTCGAGGGCATATCTCTAGTGCAAATATTATCCTTAACTCCGACCAAAACCCCAGCCAGGGGGCCCACATACTCATTGTTCATAATCTTGTGATCCAACTCCTCTGCCTGTTTCAAAACGATTTCATCAGGCGAGACATAGAGGAAGCTGCTCAATTGGGGTTCGCTTCGGCGGAGGCGCTGGAGAAACGACTTGGCGAGATCCACGGCGGAGGTTTGGCGGGAGAGTAGGGATGTGCGGGTCGTGAGGATTTGGGAGGGCGGCGGTGGAGAGACGGCGGAGGCGGGAATGGCGGAAGTGTGGAGGCATTTGAGGGTTAGGGTTGCGGTGGCGGCGGTGGTGGTGGTAGGGGAGTGGCGGAGGAGGCGTGGGGTTTGGGCTGAGGATAGCATTTTCGGTACAGTGGAATGGAGAGAGAAATAAGGGGTTTTAGCAAATATTTTAGAGAGAGAGAACTTCGTTTTGATCCTTTAGGTTTCAGTTGATTGTAAAAAGTACCCATTTAATGTTTTTTTCAGTCAATATTGTCTTTATTACATATTATAGATACGTATGTACATATGTTTGTGTGTTTATTGTGTAATACAACTTTCCATTCATGAATCCATAATAATACGACAAACATTTTTATTATTTATCAAAATTTTGGAATCTTAGGATTATAATTCGAATTTTTCCAGCATTATCTTTAAATTGTATGTTCATTTTATTAAATACAATATTAACTATTTGGTATCAACATGACTTGTGCTTGGTGGTCTCTTGTAGAGTATATTAATTATATTGTAAATAGGTAGCATATAATAAATACATATAAGTATCTATAAACATAAATGCACTTATAACTTATAATACATATTTATAATTATACATATAATATCAATATTACTATAAATAATTAATAGAATTAATTACTTGACAAATCATTACATTTAGCATTTTTTCAATTACAACGTGATCTTTCAACCTTAATCCCACAAGTCACCACCTTTAATTTTGTTACAATTTGGTACATGACTTTGTTACTCGATTTTCAGTTGCTGATATGAAGCCCATCATTTTACATGATCAATTTGAAAAATATACCTGTCATTGGTCAATGTGGCTCTGAATTGTAGAGCAAATGAAAACCTTATGAAAACAATTTGAACCCCAATAACCCGATCATATATCGGAATTGTAACAAAGTCGATGTTGTGATATGTGGTGTTATGATTAAAAAATCATGTTAATTGAAAAAAAAAAAAAACTGAACACGATTATATAATCCGAATTAATCTTTGTGTGTGTAAAACTAGCACACGATTATTTAATCACTACTTTTCACAATATATCATTCAATGAAGACAGGATAAATATAAGTTTCCATAACATGACTCTTGGATTTTAATTTGGATTTTGGCAACCTAGGAACCCCGTGAGTATTTTATTTGATCAAAGATGGTAAATGTTGATCAGTTCCCTCCAGTCATATCACATCCAGGAGCAAAAGCATTAGGAAAGTGAACAAACAGAATGGAATGTGGATCGAGTGTTATAGGCCCTGAATAATTGACTTTGGAAACAGGTTCCAACGCAGGTATAGCACCACTCGAATCCAGTACCAACGCCTTCCCGTTTAGCAGAACAATCCGACTTTGTAAGTTCCCATCCATCGGAGTTAAGTTATATTCTTCTCTTGTTGTTCCGTATGCACCTTCAAAATCCAGACTCGCCTTCACTGTGGCGTTACCATCCAGATTTATCACAAGTATAGTAATTCCAGTCTGCAAGATATATCAGTTAGAAGAGAGAGTGATCTTTGAGGTGAGTAGGTATGTAAATACTCACAGATTTCTTTGCACAATGAGCATATGCACGAAGATTCTTCGTCCCTGCAAATCTTGTTGATAGAACGTTTCTTCCCATTAAACGGTGCCAAAGAAGCGCACTGCAATACGAGAAGCCATATTTATATTCAGCATTAATAAAAAACGGATTTTGAGATCATTTTGTGTATATAACCTGTAATAATCAGGATTTGGAATGAAGGTGGTGGTGTTGAGTAATCCATAGTTACCACCAACTAATGTCTGTCTACAAAATGTCTCTGTGTCATAAACTGATGCTTGTCCTAGAATATCCAGATACCTGTTCATTCATGATTTTCAATGTATAATAATATAAGTAAACAATGTTATATGGTTGAAGGTTTGGTTACCAGAAACTAAAGATGAAAGCATTGGTGACTCCATCACGACCACTACCAAAAACCCCTCCCGCCTCACTAACCCAAGCAACTGTTTCAGTTCCAGAATCGATCAGAATCCTGCTGAGATTCCTGAAGTAGTCAATTGAAGCATCAAGAACAGTTGCATTCAGAATTTTCTGTACAAGAGCATCTGACTCTTCGCTTCCTCCACCCACGGTATATAAATGGTGAGTGGCGACATCTAGAAATCCTCGTGTTTTGTGTATGTACTGACTGTACCAAGTATTATCAACGATTCCTCCAGGGGCTATTATCAGTGGTTTGGAATTGACAGCCTGGTAAATTTTTTGTGTTGAGTGATGCAGTTCCTTGGTGTCGTGGGCATATGGACCTGGTGAAACTCCTATGTTTTGTTGTCGTCCTCCTAATTCATTACCTGCAAACAAAACGAATTAACCAGCTATTATAAACCATCTACTTCATACTTTGAGATTAATTAATTTGTTACTTACCAAGCTCCCAACCATTTACTGTATAGCCCTTCTTGACAGTGTATTCAAAAAGTGATTTTGCATTGGAGTTATTCCAAACACCAGTTGCCGTATTATTCGGTTGCACTGTTTTCCCTCTCAGAGCATTTATTCCAAAAATAAATTGAGCCCTGATTTGATCCAATACAAAAAATGTTAGTTTTTATATTCAGAATATTTAATACATACTATAAAGACAACCATAAAAGTATCCTATTAATATTAGTATAGTGAAAATAATACAACATTAGATATAGACAAAAATTGATCTGTTTATTCTTAATGAAATGAGGTCCCCTCCTGAGGAAATCAAGTGAGAAGAGAGGGAAAAATTAGTTTTCGAAACTTTCACATATAAATGTTACTCCATTAAAAAAAAAAAAAAGGGTCATTTTTTGGACTACAGCATATATATATGTTTATTACTTAGTTTGATTGAAGAAGGAATGTATTTCATCCCATCGGTGTAAGGGCAAGCAAGCCTCTGAATAACCCAATAATTGAGAGGGGTCAACAACGAATGTGGGATCACACTGTTGTTGTCTCTTCTCTTGATAAACCAATCTATCTTGCAGAGTGCCACCTAATCTCATCATTAGAGGTGAAAATTCTGCAAGAATTACCAAAACAAAGAAAGAATTATATACTCCAAATGAATTTACTTAAACAGAATAATTGTTTTTAAAAAGAAAATTCAAAATACCTTTGACGGCATTCTTTAGGATCTTGTTATTGAGATCCTGATCAAAACAAGCTAGCTAAATTAAATCATTACTCATATCTCTCATATTTATCTTTGTCTTAATATCTAATAAAATAGAACTATTTTGGATGTGTTAAACTATGATTCATGCATTTTACCATTGAAGCTATAACATAATTAAATGGGACAATCACTAAACTAAGCCAGATAGATAAGAAAGATTTTAAATTTGAAAACATAACATAACCAATTTTACACCCAAATTGACTGAAATGTCATTAATGAAATCGATTTCAGTAATCACATAACACTCAAATATTATACACATGGGAGCACAACCATGACACTACTAGAATAAACGATGATTAATAAGTCCAATCATCAGCTATGAATTGGCTACTTTATTTCTTGCTATAAAATAACTACTTCAAATTGTTTGTTTTCTTATATGGTTAATTATATATATTTGTCCATTATCACTAAATAAAATGCAAACTTACATAAGAAAAAAATTTCACCAACGTATTAAAATTAAAATTTTGTGCAAACACAAGGATGAAAAGATAGTTTCTGATCAGATATAACAATATACTTTAATTTAAAATTTTGAATAGATTTATAAGATAAACTTTACCAAATTTAGGAAAGAGGAATTGCCCCAGCTACAAGTCCCAAAATCACATCTCTCAGGAGGCCACAAGTCGAGTGTTGCACATATGAAATTCTCATTAACCACAGCTATTGGAATCTCTCTTCTAATATGAATTGTGCCTTCAACTGTGACATTAGCAGCATTCACATCACTTATGAAGCTAAAGCCAATGCACAGCACAGATATCTGCAAAAGCAGATAATTATTACCCATCTTTACTACAACTCCAACTGTGGTTAATCAGCCAAGATAGGCTGCTAGCTGAGTTTGTGGTAAAGAAAAATATAACTTAGTATGGGGATATGTTTGAATGAGTTGCATGCTTGTAATATATATAGCTTATAAGTTCTTGTTATTTTTTTATTGCGTGGAATGTTGGGTGTGACCAAACCTATTTTTAAAACTTTTTTGAAGAGGTTACAAACTTGGATTAATTCGTCTAGTGGATTTTATTTTATGAAAATACAAGTAATTAAAAATTAATTGGACCACCTAAATAATCTTTTTTTTTAGGCCTACTAATTTTAACTAAAAAACAACCCAACTTTTGAGATGTAGACAGAGTGGATATTCTTGTTCGTTGCATAAACATCCTACCCAATTTAAAAATATTACCTTTTTTAAAACATATCATTATATATCAATTAACATTAAAAGTAAAAAGTATGTTCTATTTCCTCTCTCTTCTAAATCCCTCCCACTCTCTCCTCTCTACTCTCACACCCACTATGGGTGTTTTTGGAGTTTTAATGAGATACACATATTAGTACACCACTAAAATATACATCTTAAAATACACTCACGTCAATTAACACACTTTTGTTTTTATTATTCACATCCACTAAACAATCAATGTGGATGTTTTACCTTGAAAATAGAATTTTAAAATTCCAAGAGTCCATTTGGATAGACGTAATTGAGGATATCAATCAATCCACTAGTTGTGTTTGGATAGATGTAGATTTGAAATTCATTACTTTCATTTTAAACTAATTTTTTAATCATTTGGATGGATTCGAGGTATGAAATCTATTGATCCTCCTTCAAAAGAAAAAAAAAGTGAAATCTGTTGATCTGCCTTTAAAAGAAAAAAAAAATACTTTCGTTGTCTTTTCTCTAACTAGAAACAAGAATCTTGAAAAACCGCCAAGAAATGAAGCTTGAAACAGAAGAAGTCAGAACAAGAATCTTGAAAACTCGCCAAGAAATGAAGCTTAAAACAGAAAGGCTTTGGACTGGACTTGGCCCACCCGGATTTTGGATGAGTTTAGTTCAGTCCATGTTTGGACAAGAATTATCAAAATCCTACAATCCTACCCTATTTTTCCTACTTTTTCTACAATTCTCAATAAAAACATCTTTTTTTTTTACAACTCCCAACAAAAAAACATCACTTTTTCTACAACTCCCAACAAAAAACATCATTTTTTCTACAATTCTCAATGTGAAAATTATATTTTAACTATAATTATACTCAAAATTCACACTCACAAAATCATTTTCAAGCCCAAATCCAAATTTGCAAAAACCACCCTAGGTCTAGAATAAACATAGCCAAACAGATTTGGAAGAAGCCCACTTGACTCGTAATAACAGATTCTTGTAAACCCATAACGGTTGAAAGAGATGCTGACGTGGCTATCCTCCAACGGTTATTTTATTCATTCTTTAAACATAAAAACGGTATTAGTAACAAACGCCTCTTCAACTCTCAGCCAAAGAAACGTAAATGCGTCTCTAAGTTTAACAATGCGATTTTTCTTCTTCTAAAACATGAAAATGACTTTGCCAAATACCCTTACAAATTATATTGTATATAGGTAGCATATAACAATACAGACATATATATATAAGTATTTATACCATACACATAAATACATTTATAACTTAATAAATACGTGTAGGTTTAGCTTAACGGTAAGTACATCTCTTACCTTAAGCAAAGTCTCAAATTCGAGTTCTCACCCTCAATTGTAACTCAAAAAAAACTTAATAAATTCATATTTATATATAATTATATACATGTAATTTCTATATTATTATAAATCTTTATTTATATATATATATATATATATATATATATAAGAAGGACCAAAGTACCACATGTCAAGCCTACAATGATTTCATATTAAATATGTTAATTAATTGCTACAAATTTAATGTTGATAAGCAATATTATTATTACTAAATAATAAATAATATAGAAATATTGATTAGATTTATCTAATTAACATATGCTAAAGTTCAATGATAGGAATTATTATATATTTGAAATTTGTTAGATTTAAAAATATAAATAGATACAAAAGAAAAAAAAAACTAAAACAAAAGTGGGCAGCTTGAAAATTATTATTCGATTTAATAATTATTGAATATATGCTTTAAAATAAACTATGAAATTTATTTGTGAAATTTTGACTTTCATTTTGTCTCATTTAATTGAAAATAAAATTTTAGGGTTGTTACAAATGTAAACAATAAAAGACAAACTAAAAGATATGGTAGGGTGGGTTGAATACTATAATAGGTATAGCAATGTATATATTTTTTTAATTTTTTTTAAATGATCATCTACAAATGCAACACATATTTTGAAAATTAAATAATTATCTTTATATATATATATATATATATATATATATATATATATATATATATAGAAGGACCAAAGTGTCTCATGTCAAGCCTACAATGTTTTCATATTAAATATGCTAATTAATTGCTACAAATTTAATGTTGATAAGAAATATTATTATTACTCAAGAGTAACACTTCTGTGCAACTGGTGCACAGAGTTGCACAGAAGACCTTTATGTTATAAATGTAGTACCTTTATGTACAAATATTCGTACCTTTTAAAATGAACATGCATAAAGGTATTATAAAGGTACTACATTTATAACATAAATGTATGGATTGCACGGTGCAACTGGTGCACAGAAGTTTTTGTCATTACTCAATAATAAATAATATAGAAATATTGATTAGATTTATATAATTAACATATGCTAAAGTTCAATGATAGGAATTATTATATATTTGAAATTTGTTAGATTTAAAAATATAAATAGATACAAAAGAAAAAAAAAATTAATACAAAAGTGGGCAGCTTGAAAATTATTATTCGATTTAATAATTATTGAAATCAAATAATTTTTTGAATATATGCTTTAAAATAAACTATGAAATTTATTTGTGAAATTTTGACTTTCATTTTGTATCATTTAATTGAAAATAAAAGTTTAGGGTTGTTACAAATGTAAACAATAAAAAGCAAACTAAAAAATATGGTAGGGTGGGTTGAATACTATAATAGGTATAGCAATGTATTTTTTTTTAAATAATAATTTTTTAAATGATCGTCTACAAATGCAACACATATTTTGAAAATTAAATAATTATCTTTATCTTTATATATATATATATATATATATATATATATATATATGCCTACAATGTTTTCATATTAAATATGCTAATTAATTGCTACAAATTTAATGTTGATAAGAAATATTATTATTACTAGATAATACATAATATAGAAATATTGATTAGATTTATCTAATTAACATATGCTAAAGTTCAATGATAGGAATTATTATATATTTCAAATTTTTTAAATTTAAAAATATAAAGAAAAAATATAAATAGATTCAAAAGAAAAAAAAAACTCAAATAAAAGTGGGTAGCTTGAAAATTATTGTTCAAACTTATTAATTATTGAAATCAAATAATTTTTTGAATATATGCTTTAAAATAAATTATGGAATTTATTTGTGAAATTTTGACTTTCATTTTGTATCATTTAATTGAAAACAAAAGTTGAGTGTTGTTACAAATGTAAACAATAAAGAGCAAACTAAAATAAAATGGTGGGTGGGTTGAATAATATAATAGGTATAGCAATGTATATTTTTTTCAAAATAATAATAATTTTTTTTAAATGATCATCTACAAATGCAACTCATATTTTGACAATTAAATAATTATCTATATATATATATAAAAGTAAGACCAAAGTGCCACATGGCAAGCCTATGATATTTTCATATTAAATATGCTAATTAATTGCTACAGATTTAATGTTCATAAGAAATATTATTATTACTAAATAATAAATAATGTAGAAATATTAATTAGATTTATCTAAATAATATATGCTAGAGTTTAATGATAGATATTATTATATATTTGAAATTTGTTAAATTTAAAAATGTAAAGAAAAAATATAAATAATTACAAAAGAAAAAACAACTAAAATAAAGTTGGGCAGTTTGATAATTATTATTCAAACTTATTAATTTTTTAAATCAAATAATTTTTTGAATATATGCTTTAAAATAAACTATGGAATTTATTTGTGAAATTTTGACTTTCATTTTTTATTGTTTATTTGAAAATAAAAGTTGAGGGTTGTTACAAATGTAAACAAAGAGCAAACTAAAAAAAATGGTGGGTGTGTTGAATAATATAATAGGTATAGCAATGTATATTATTATTCAAAATAATAATTTTTTTCAAATGATCATCTACAAATGCAACACATATTTTTTACAATTAAATAATTATGTTTTCATATTTTTTATATTTAATGTTAAATTAGATGATATATATTGCACAAATCATAAATTTAATTTTGTTGTGTAAATGATATTTCAATTTTTTTTAATTTCACGAAATTTAATTTTTTTTTATTAAATCCCGTGTATTATACAGGCCCTATACTAGTAATTAATAAAGTTAATGACTTGACAACTCATTATATTTAGCACTTTTTTTCCAATTACAACATGATATTTCAACACTAATACCACAAGTCACCACATTTAATTTTAATTGTTAGAATTTGGCACATGGCTTGGTAATCAATACTTTTCACAATTATTCAATCAAGACAAACACTACTTTCCATAACATGATAATACAATATACATCTTTATTATATATGATAATATTGAACCAAAAAATTAAATCCTGTGACACACAATACCCTACACTATGATGCAACTAGCATGATTTATTTATTAATTTGATAAAATAAATAATTTTCAGTAATCAATCTTGATCAGTTCCCTCCAATTAGACGACATCCAGGGGCATTAGCCTGAGGAAAGTGAACAAAGAGAATGGAATGTGGATCAACAGTTATAGGTCCTGAAGAATTGACTTTCAAAACAGGTTCCAATGCAGGTATAGCACCACTTGAATCCAGAACCAATGGCTTCCCATTTAGCAGCATAGTACGGCTCTGTAAGTTGCCATCCATTGCAGTTAAGCGATATTCTTCTCTGGTTGTTCCATATGCTTCTTCAAAATCCAAACTCGCCTCCACTGTGGCGTTGCCATCCAGGTTGATCATAAGTATAGTAATTCCAGTCTGCAAGATCATATATATTCAGTTAGAAGAGAGTATATGATATCTCAGATTATGATTAGGTATGTTTATACTCACAGATTTCTTTGCACAATGAGCATATGCACGGATATTCTTCGACCCTACAAATCTTGTTGATAGAACATTTCTTCCCATTAAACGGTGCCAAAGAAGTGCACTGCAAGACGAGAAGCCAGCTCATGAGCATATTTTCAGCATTAGTTGATAAAAGATGGATTTTAGTGTATATAAATAATAACCTGTAGTAATCAGGGTTTGGAACGAAGGTCGTGGTGCTGAGTAATCCATAGTTACCACCAACTAACGTCTGTCTACAAAACGTTTTTGTGTCGTAAACTGATGCTTGTCCTAGAATATCCAGATACCTGTTCATTCATGATTCGAAATTGTATAATTAGCAAAATATATTGCTAAGTAAACATTGATGTTTTTCTTGAAGTTAGTAGAAGATGTGGTCACCAGAAACTAAAGATGAAAGCATTGGAGACTCCATTACGACCACTGCCAAAAATCCCTCCCGACTCATCAACCCAAGCAACTGTTTCAGTTCCAGAATCGATCAGAATCTTGCTGAGGTTCTTGAAGTACTCAATTGAACTATCAAGAACAGTTGCGTTCAGAATTTTCTCTACAAGAACATCTGAAGCTTCGCTTCCTGCCCAAATTAAAATTAAAAATAAGTTAAGAATTGCGATATCAGATTCAATATGATGAAGATATTATTTGCTTGATTTTTACTCTTTACCTCCGCCCACAGTATACAAATGGTGAGTGACTACGTCTAGAAATCCTCGTGTTTTATGTATGTACTGTTTGTACCAAGTATTATCCAAGATTGCTGCTGGGCCCATTATCAATGGCTTGGAATTGGAAGCACGGTAAATTTGCTGTGTTGAGTTATGCAATTCACTCGTGTCGTTGGCGTATGGACCTGGATGAACTCCTACGTTCAGTTGTCGTCCTCCTAATTCATTTCCTGCAAACAAAACGAAACAACTATATCAACATCCATCTACTTAATCCACCACATCAGAGTATAAGTTTGTGATGATTACGTACCGAGCTCCCAACCATGTATTTTATAGTTCTTCTTGAGAGTATATTCAATAAATGATTTTGCGTTTGAGTTATCCCAAACACCAGTTGCAATATTATCCGTTTGTATTGTTTTCCCATTTAGAGCATTTAATCCAAAAATGACCTGAGCCCTGATTTGATCCAATACCAAAAAATATATATATGTTATTAGTTTTAAATTCAGGATATACAAAAAATGTATATCTATATGGGACGAAAACAGCATATATATGTTTATTACTTTGTTTCCTTGATGAAGGAATGCAGTTCATCCCATCGAGCTAAGGGCAAACAGGCCTGTGAATAACCCAATTGAGAAGTATCAAGACGGAAGGTGGGATCACAGGGTTGTTCACTGTCCTCTTGATAAATCAAGTTATCTTGCAAAGTGCCACCTAATCTCATCATAAGAGGTGAAAATTCTGCATGAATTCAACAAAAAAAAAAAAGGTTAAATATATCAAAAATAATTGCTACAATGGAATTTTATGAAACGGAAGAAAAATTAAAATACCTTTCACGGCATTCTTTAGGATCTTGTTATTCAAATCCTGGTCAAAACAAGACGAAAAATCATTACTCATATCTTATCTTTATCTTACTATATATATAATAAATTCGGCCTTATTACACCGTAGGGATGAAATAGAATTTATGAGATAAACTTTACCACATTTAGGAAAGAGGAGTTGGCCCAGCTACAAGTCCCGAAATCACATTTCTCAGGAGGCCACAAGTCGAGTGATGCACAGATGAAATTCTCATTAACCACTGCAATTGGAATCTCCCTTGTAATATGAATTGTGCCTTCAATTGGGACATTTGCAGCATTCACACCACATATGAAGCTAAAGCTAATTATAGACAGCACAAATATCTGCAAAAGCAGACAATTATTGCCCATCTTAACTACAACTTCAACTATATATGATCGATCAAAGATTGGTTGCTAGAGCTAAGTTTGTAATAAAGAGAAGATGACTTATTATGAGGATGTTTGATATGAGTAATTGCATGCATACGTGTGGTATTTATAGCTTATAAAATCTTGTTATTTTTCTGCCGTGTGGAATGTTGGGTGCAGTGTGGCCAAACTTTTTTTTTTTTTGAAACTCTTTTGAATAGCTAGGTCACAAACTTGGATCAATTCCTGATCAAGTGTATTTTATTTTACGAAATCACATGTCAAAAGTTAATTGGAGCAGTACCTAATTCTTTTTTGTGCTTGCGCACACGTTTAACTAAAAAAACCAAGTGTTAAGATGTAGACAAAGTGGAATGACTAAAATATTCCTTTTGCTTCATTCTTAAAATCATTGCATAATTATATGTCATAATCAGTACTGCCAATGTATAAATCATTAAGGGGTGTTTGTTTGAATATAATTCATGAGACAGAATTTGTTTGAATATTAATTCAAAATCCACGTTCATTTATTTCTACCTTCAAAATCGAATTTTCAAATCTCATTAGTTCATTTATTCTATTATTATTAACCCTATAGTCTACTAAAACATTTTCTTTATCAATTCCCAGTAAAAAGATATTCTCTGCACATATTTAATAATTTATATTAAATTATTTATATACACATGTTTATTTTTATATGTAATATAAAACCCCCATGTTATAGAGTACTTATGGTCTATAACCCTTATGCGATATACAAGTTGTATGTATCTAATAAAATTTTGTAAGTATTCTATTTATTTCACATAATGAACCAACAAACTTAATTAAATTTGAAAATAAAAGAAGATTTGTTAGAATATATGTTATGTTATTGGGATAAATCATATATTCATTTACTTGAATAAGAGTAGATTCATACACCCCTTCAATCTAAACATCATGTGTTTTCTCTTTTATGTACGATTTCAACCATTTTTGATATAATATTCATGGTATTTTAATATTTCAATTGAGTTTAAGGATAATATACGGTAACTATAATTATGTTCAACAAAGACAATTAGTCTATTTTGACCGTCTCATATCCTATGACTTCAAATAACAGCAAAAATCAATAACCATCACATGTCTGTTAGGTTAAAAATTGAAAATTATATGTCGTTAATAGGTCAGAAAAACCAAATAAAAAAGAAGAATCAAGATCAGCCTCCTTGAAAGCTAATAGATCAGAAAAACCAATGACAATAATAATCAATAGCCGCCTCCGTTAACGCATCCTTTTTTATACTTTTATTTTTTTTACAAAATAAATAAATAAGCTTGGTTATGGACTTGTCATGTTTGAATTGAAATAATATTTAGGAAATTGTCTCATTCTTTGACTTTTTTGCTTTATATGCTATGTAAGCGCTGCCGCCATTGGCTATTGTTGAGTTTTGATGGTAAGTTGCACTTTCTCTAAGCTCTGTTGTCTCCTTCTCTCTCTTATATTGTTCCAAGTTTATTTCAGTTTTCGTTTCTACAGCCTTCTTTTGGTTTTTATGCAACTTGGTCCCACATTTTTTTCAATTTTCAATATCTTATTACTTTTTCAGGAAATTTTCCGTTTAGATCTCGTATAAAGGTTTTTTTATTTTTATTTATGAATTTGGATGAATATCCATTATTTAGAAGAAAAAAAAATCAATAAAAAATATGTTAACTTATCGACCTAAGATTTAAAATTTTGAATACATTTGTTGACGTCAGATTTTGCATGGTACAAAATCCAAGCCTAACACAAAGAAATATCGATCCGGCTTAAGGAAATCGAATCAGATAAGTAATATGAGAATCAAATAAAATAAGAAAAAGAATGGCCCGGTGCCTACTCGAGCAAGTTTGCTAGGCTGATCCTGGTCGGTCAATTTTGGCCGGCCAGAACGTTTTTATATAAGAATTGAGAGTAAAAGGCTCTCTAATTACAATGATTTCGGATCTAGAATTCGATCCTTTTGAATGATAATCGAGGCCCTATTTATAGGCTAGACATGAGATATGAAAATTGGAAAGAAATAAATAAATCCCTTGATTTTAGGGTACAGATAAGGGAAAAATGGATTAAATCCTATCTAAATCGGATAAGATTTGATCTTGATTTGTTTCATTTCTTGAAGATTACTTGAAATAACTAAGTCTTTTCTGCTCTTCTTGCAACAATGGCCTCGATTTCTGGTCTTCTGGTCTTCTCAGGCCTCCTGGTCGGCTTGGCTTCCTCGGGTTAGACCCTAGCCCGGTCGGCCTGGTTAGGTCGGGATCTTGTTTGGCCGGGTCGGCCCTTCTAGCAAGGTCGGGTCTTCTGGCCTTCTAGCCGGTTTTGGACTTCTAACTGGTTCTGGTCTCCACTTGGGCCGAACCCCAGGCCGGGTCGGTTTGGTGGGGGCCCAACATTAGCCCCTTAGGCCGTGGCTAGATATCATTTTAGTCGGGGCCTAACTCAATCAGCCTCCTACAAGCCGACCTCATCTTTCCTTTTATTCCGACATACCATGATTTTTTGGGTAAGTGTAAGTTTCTTAGCCCTGTTATCTATACTTCAATTTTTATTTTCTTGTGTTTGAGCTAGGCTTGCTTCGGCGCTGGGCTCGGCTGGATTGGTTCTGACCGGGTCGGACTATGGTGGCTCGAAGCCTGGTCGGGTAGGTCCAAGACGGGTCGGACCTTGCGGCTCAAAACTTGCCCGGAACGGTTATGGTCGGGTCGGGTCTCATCGGTTCAGTCGGACCCCGCCGATTTGGGTCTAGGCGGTTCGGTCCCCGTTGGCTCGAGCCGGGTCTGCTCGGTGCGCATGCGGTCTAACCAGCTCCCGGCGTGCGTGCACGCGGGCGAGGTCAGCTCCCGGCGTGTACGCGTGCGGGGGTCTGTTCGGCACCAGGCGTGTGCGTACACGGGGGTCTGCCCGGCACCCGGCGTGTGCGCGTGCAGGGGTCTGCCCGGCACCCGGTGTGTGCGTGCACGGGTTCTGCTCGGCACCCGGCGTGTGCGCGCACGGGTCTGGTCGACAACCGGCATGTACGCACACGGCTCTGGTCGACAACCGGCATGTGCGCGCACGGGGTCTGGTCGGCACCCGGCGTGTGCGTGCACGGGTCCTGCTCGGCACCCGGCGTGTGCGGGTCTGCTCGGCACCCGACGTGTGCGCAAGCTCCCGGCATGTGCGTGCGCGAGTCTGCTCGGCACCCGACGTGTGCGCGCGCGTGCCAGGTCGGCTCCCGGCGTGTGCGTGCACGGGTTCTACTCGGTACCCGGCGTGTGCGCGCGCGGGTCTGCTCGGCACCCGGCGTGTGCGCGAGCAGGCCAGGTCGGCTCCCGACGTGTGCACGTGCGGGTCTGCTCGGCACCCGGCGTGTGCGCGCGCGGGTCTGGTCGGCACCCGGCGTGTGCGCGCGCGTGCCTGGTCGGCTCCCGGCGTGTGCGTGCGTGGGTCTGGTCGGCTCCCGACGTGTGCGCGCGCGGGTCTGCTCGGCACCCGGCGTGTGCGCTCGCGGGTCTGCCCGACACCCGACGTGTGTGCGTGCGGGTCTGCCCGACACCCGACGTGTGCGCGCACGGGCCAGGTCGGCACCCGGTTTGACGCCGTTTCTGCTCGGCTCCCGGTACGACGCTGGGTCCATTTTTAGTCGGCTCCCAGCACGACGCCGGTCCGTTTCTGGTTGGCTCCCGGCACGGCATCGGGTACGTTTTTGCTCTGCTCTTGGCATAGAGCCCTTAGTTCAGATTTCAGAGCTCAAATGAGCTAAGGTGGGGGCCGGAGCCCTTGGTTAAGTTCACGAGCTCGGATACGCTTGGATTGGGCCGGAGTCCTTAGTTATAATTTGTGCTCAGCAAATGAGCTCAGATTGGGCCGGAGCCCATTATCAGGTTCAGAGCTCGGAAAGGCTTTGAGCCAGAGCCTCTAGTCAGAATCCGAGCCCAGCGAGTGAGCTCGGATTGGGCCGGCGCCCTTGTAATTTGTAGCTCGGATGAGCTTGGGGTCGGAGCCCTTTTGTGGCTCGGATGAGCTTGGGTTGGGCCGGAGCCCTTGGTGGGATCGAAACCCTTAAATTTGATTCCGAGCTCAGTAGGAGAGCTCGGGTTGGGCTGAAGCCTTTTTGGGCCGGAGCCTTCAAGTTTGATCCCGAGCTCGGGTTGGGCCGAAGCCTTTGTGGGGTCGGAACCCTTGTGGGCCGGAGCCTTTGTGGGCCGAAGCCTTAGTGAGCCGAAGCCTTTGTGGGGTCGGAACCCTTATGGGCCGAAGCCTTTGTGGGCCGAAGCCTTTGTAGGGTCGGAACCCTTGTGGGCCGGAGCCTTTGTGGGGTCGGAACCCTTGTGGGTCGGAGCCTTTATGGGCCGAAGCCTTTGTGGGGTTAGAACCCTTGTGGACCGGAGCCTTAGTTTGGTCGGCTCGGTGAATGAGCTTGATGTGCTAGAGAGAAATATCCTTGTTTTTGTCTCTGGTCGGCTTGATGGATGAGCTCGACGTATACTCTATGGTCGGCTCGGCAAAGGAGCTCGCAATCTCGGGGTGCAGTTCCCTTATTTTTATCTTTGGTAGGCTCGATGGATGAGCTCGACGTGTAGACTATCTGGTCGGCTCGACAAATGAGCTCGACATCTCAGGAAGTGGTTTCCTTATTTTTGTCTTTGGTCGGCTCGATTGATGAGCTCGACGTATAGACCTTGGCACCTTGGAGAGTAATTTTCTTGATCTAATCTTTGGTCGGCTCGATAGAAGAGCTCGACGTATAGACTCTCTGGTCGGCTCGGTAAATGAGCTCGGCACCTTGGAGAGTAATTTTCTTGATCTAATCTTTGGTCGGCTCGGTAGAAGAGCTCGACGTATAGACTCTCTGGTCGGCTCGATAAATGAGCTCGGCACCTTGGAGAGTAATTTTCTTGATCTATTCTTTCCCTAGCCCCACTGCATCGTTCTAGTAATAGGTTCTGGTCTTGGAGACCAGGTAGGACATTCTGTGTTGGTAGTCTTCGAGCTATGTGTTGTTTTTCAACCCCCTCCTTCTAGCGCCAAAATGTTGACGCCATATTTTGTAGAGCACAAAATCCCGGTCAAACACCAAAGAAGTCGATCCGGCTTTAATGAATCGGATCGAATAGAATTTAGAAAATCAAATAAAGTAAAAGAAAGACTGTGCTCGGTGCCTACCAGGGTAAATTTTTTCGGCTCGTTCTATATAAAGAAGAGAGAAAATAAATTCTCTAATTACAGTGATTTCGAATCTAGAATTCGATATTTCTCTAGAATTTTTATTTTTTTCTGAATGATAATTGAGGCCCTATTTATAGGCTAAAACTAAGATACATTACTTGAACAATAAGAAATAAATCCCTAAGATTTAGGGTCTAAATAAGATAAAACTAGATTTAATCCTATCTAAATCGGATAGGATTTGGTGTAGGATTTGTTTCCTTTTTGTGGACTCCTTCGTGAAATAAACTAAATCTGGCGTGCCCCTCGGATATCTCTAGTCGGACCCTCGCCGGGTCTTCTGCCTTCCTGCTCGGGTAGGATTAGTGGGGTATAACATTAGCCCCTTAGGCAGTGGTCGGACTCGTTCTGGCCGGTGCCTAACTCAAGACAGCCCCGCGAAGCTGACTCACCTTTGCGACATGTCGAGAGCTCATTGGTCGATTCGGATAATGAATTCGATATGGTTCGTTGTCCTGATCTAGCCCCCGAGCTCGGTACGGGCCGAATCCTAAGGGTCGGAACCCTTGTGGGGTCGGAACCCTCGACCAGACCCCGTGCGCGTACATGCCGGTTGTCGACCAGACCCGTGCGCGCACACGTCGGGTGCCGAGCAGAACCCGTGCACGCACACACCGGGTGCCGGGCAGACCCCTGCACGCGCACACGCCAGGTGCCGGGCAGACCCCCGCGTACGCACACGTCTGGTGCCGAACAGACCCCCGCACGCGTACACGTCGGGAGCCGACCTCGCCCGCGTGCACGCACGCCGGGAGCTGGTTAGACCGCATGCGCACCGAGCAAACCCGGTTCGAGCCAACGGGGACCGAACCGTCTAGACCCAAATCGGCGGGGTCCGACTGAACCGATGGGACCCGACCCGACTATAACCGTTCCGGGCAAGTTTCGAGCCATCAAGGTCCGACCCGTCTTGGACCTACCCGACCAGGCTTCGAGCCACCACAGTCCGACCCGGTCAGAACCAATCCAGCCGAGCCCAGCGCCGAAGCAAGCCTAGCTCAAACACAAGAAAATAAAAAATTGAAGTATGGATAACAGGGCTAAGAAACTTACACTTACCCAAAAAATCATGGTATGTCGGAATAAAAGGAAAGATGAGGTCGGCTTGTAGGAGGCTGATTGAGTTAGGCCCCGACTAGAATGATATCTAGCCACGGCCTAAGGGGCTAATGTTGGGCCCCCACCAAACCGACCCGGCCTAGGGTTCGGCCCAAGTGGAGACCAGAACCAGTTAGAAGTCCAAAACCGGCTAGAAGGCCAGAAGACCCGACCTGGCTAGAAGGGCCGACCCGACCAAACAAGATCCCGACCTAACCAGGCCGACCGGGCTAGGGTCTAACCCGAGGAAGCCAAGCCGACCAGGAGGCCTGAGAAGACCAAAAGGCCAGAAATCGAGGCCATTGTTGCAAGAAGAGCAGAAAAGACTTAGTTATTTCAAGTAATCTTCAAGAAAGGAAACAAATCAAGATCAAATCTTATCCGATTTAGATAGGATTTAATCCATTTTTCCCTTATTTGTACCCTAAAATCAAGGGATTTATTTCTTTCTTTCCAATTTTCATATCTCATGTCTAGCCTATAAATAGGGCCTCGATTATCATTCAAAAGGATCGAATTCTAGATTCGAAATCATTGTAATTAGAGAGTCTTTTACTCTCAATTCTTATATAAAAACGTTCTGGCCGGCCAAAATTGACCGACCAGGATCAGCCTAGCAAACTTGCTCGAGTAGGCACCGGGCCATTCTTTTTCTTATTTTATTTGATTCTCATATTACTTATCTGATTCGATTTCCTTAAGCCGGATTGATATTTCTTTGTGTTAGGCTAGGATTTTGTACCATGCAAAATCTAACGTCAACAACATTAAATTAAAATTTCTAAATTTAATGAGGTTATCATTCCCTCACAAATGTTAATATTGTCTCCCAAATGTTTCTATTAAAAATTAATGTTAACATTCTCTTCCAGATGTGTCGATTAAAAATAAGAAAATATTATGTCTGACATAATCAATCAAATTAAGGAAGAAAATACTATGCGGATTTTAAATGAATTTCGAGAGAATATGTTAAATTCAAAAATCTTAATTTAATAATTTCAAAATTTTCAAACTTTATATTGATATAAGATTTATCTTTTATACTTCATATTGATAGTTGACTAATCTTTCAACTTCAACCATTAAAATATCTATTTTTATATGAACTTTGGTGATAAAAGGAAAGTTTTTTTTCCCTAAAATTAGTGAGAGTTTCCTGAATTTGTGCAAAAATATGAAGAATTTTTTTTTTGCCCTGTGCAGTCTTAATTGGGCCAATGGGCCAAATTGTGGCCACATTTCTAACTATTCTTTTTCAATGAAAAAAAATTGTAAGACCAAATTATAAAAATAAACAATATATCACTATGTTATATACAATTATGCATACAAAAATACTACTTATCAAGTTATCAAATTAAAATATTCATCACAAAGGTTGTCGTTCGTAACAAACGATTATTTAATCAATACTTTTCACAATTATTCAATCAAGACAAACACTATTTTCCATAACATGATAATACAGTATACATCTGTATTATCTATGATAATATTTAACCAAAATATTAAATCTCGTGACACACAATACCTTACATTATGATGCAACTAGCATGATTTATTTATTAATTTGATAAAATAAAGATTCTTCAGTAATGAATCTTGATCAGTTCCCTTCTATTAGAGCACATCCAGGGGCATTAGCCTGAGGAAAGTGAACAAACAGAATGGAATGTGGATCAACTGTTATAGGTCCTGAAGAATTGACTTTCAAAACAGGTTCCAATGCAGGTATAGCACCACTTGAATCCAGAACCAATGGCTTCCCATTTAGCAGCATAGTACGGCTCTGTAAGTTGCCATCCATTGCAGTTAAGCGATATTCTTCTCTGGTTGTTCCATATGCTTCTTCAAAATCCAAACTCGCCTCCACTGTGGCGTTGCCATCCAGGTTGATCATAAGTATAGTAATTCCAGTCTGCAAGATCATATATATTCAGTTAGAAGAGAGTATATGATATCTCAGATTATGATTAGGTATGTTTATACTCACAGATTTCTTTGCACAATGAGCATATGCACGGATATTCTTCGACCCTACAAATCTTGTTGATAGAACATTTCTTCCCATTAAACGGTGCCAAAGAAGTGCACTGCAAGACGAGAAGCCAGCTCATGAGCATATTTTCAGCATTAGTTGATAAAAGATGGATTTTAGTGTATATAAATAATAACCTGTAGTAATCAGGGTTTGGAACGAAGGTCGTGGTGCTGAGTAATCCATAGTTACCACCAACTAACGTCTGTCTACAAAACGTTTTTGTGTCGTAAACTGATGCTTGTCCTAGAATATCCAGATACCTGTTCATTCATGATTCGAAATTGTATAATTAGCAAAATATATTGCTAAGTAAACATTGATGTTTTTCTTGAAGTTAGTTGAAGATGTGGTCACCAGAAACTAAAGATGAAAGCATTGGAGACTCCATTACGACCACTGCCAAAAATCCCCCCCGACTCATCAACCCAAGCAACTGTTTCTGTTCCAGAATCGATCAAAATCTTGCTGAGGTACTTGAAGTACTCAATTGAACTATCAAGAACAGTTGCGTTCAGAATTTTCTCTACAAGAACATCTGAAGCTTCGCTTCCTGCCCAAATTAAAATTAAAAATAAGTTAAGAATTGCGATATCAGATTCAATATGATGAAGATATTATTTGCTTGACTTATATTCTTCACCTCCGCCCACAGTATACAAATGGTGAGTGACTACGTCTAGAAATCCTCGTGTTTTATGTATGTACTGTTTGTACCAAGTATCACCAATGATTGCTGCTGGGCTCATTGTCAATGGCTTGGAATTGGAAGCATGGTAAATTTGCTGTGTTGAGTTATACAGTTCACCCGTGTCTTTGGCGTATGGACCTGGAGGAACTCCTATGTTCAGTTGTCGTCCTCCTAATTCATTTCCTGAAAATAAAACGAAACAGCTATATCAACATCCATCTACTTAATCCACCACATCAAAGTATAAGTTTGTGATGATTACGTACCGAGCACCCAACCATCTATTTCATAGTTCTTCTTCAGAGTATATTCCATTAATGATTTTGCGTTTGAGTAATTCCAAACACCAGTTGCAATATTATCCGCTTGTATTGTTTTCCCATTTAGAGCATTTAATCCAAAAATGGCCTGAGCCCTGATTTTTTTCCAATACCAAAAAAAATATATATATGTTATTAGTTTTAAATTCAGTATATAAAAAAAACGTATATCTTTATGGGACGAAAACAGCATTTGTTTATTACTTTGTTTCCTTGAAGAAGGAATGCAGTTCATCCCATCGAGCTAAGGGCAAACAGGCCTGTGAATAAGCCAATGAAGAAGTATTATCAGGACGGAAGGTGGGATCACAGGATTCTTGGCTGTCCTCTTGATAAATCAATCTATCTTGCAAAGTGCCACCTAATCTCATCATTAGAGGTGAAAATTCTGCAAGAATTCAACAACAACAAAAAAAAAAGGGTTAAATATATCAAAAATACTTACTACAATGGAATTTTATGAAACGGGAGAATAATTAAAATACCTTTCACGGCATTCTTTAGGATCTTGTTATTCAAATCCTGGTCAAAACAAGATGAAAAATCATTACTCATATCTTATCTTTATCTTACTATATATATAATAAATTCGGCCTTATTACACCGTAGGGATGAAATAGAATTTATGAGATAAACTTTACCACATTTAGGAAAGAGGAGTTGGCCCAGCTACAAGTCCCGAAATCACATTTTTGAGGCGGCCACAAATCGAGTGTTGCACAGATGAAATTCTCATTAACCACTGCAATTGGAGTCTCCCTTGTAATATGAACTGTGCCTTTAATTGGGACATTTGCAGCATTCACACCACATATGAAGCTAAAGCTAATTATAGACAGCACAAATATCTGCAAAAGCAGACAATTATTGCCCATCTTGACTACAACTTCAACTATATATGATCAATCAAAGATTGGTTGCTAGAGCTAAGTTTGTAATAAAGAGAAGATGACTTATTATGAGGATGTTTGATTTGAATAATTGCATGCATGCTTATAGTATTTATAGCTTATAAAGTCTTATTATTTTTCTGCCGTGTGGAATGTTGGGTGTGACCAAACTTTTTTTTTTTTAACTTTTTTTTAATAGCTAGGTCATAAACTTGGATCAATTCCTGATCAAGTGTATTTTATTTTATGAAATCACATGTAAAAAGTTAATTGTAGCACCTAATTCTTTTTTGTGCTTGCACACACGTTTAACTAAAAAAAAAAAACCAAGTGTTAAGATGTAGACAAAGTGGAATGACTAAAATATTCCTTTGCTTCATTCTTAAAATGTTGCATGATTATATGTCATAATCAGTACTGCGCCAATGTGTAAATCATTATGGGGTGTTTGTTTGAATATAGTTCATGAGTCAGAATTTGTTTGAATATTAATTCAAAATCCACGTTAATTTATTTCTACCTTCAAAATCGAATTTTCAAATCTCATTAGTTCATTTACTCTATTATTATTAACCCTATAGTCTACTAAAACATTTTCTTTATCAATTCCCAGTAAAAAGATATTCTCTGCACACAACCGCACCCATCTGTGTATATTAAATTATTTATACACACACAGGGACCGGATCTAGACTTTTTTAATGGTGGGGCACAAAATAACTAAAATATAAAATACGTGAAGAAATTTTTTAATATATAACAATCCAAGTCTATGTTATAATAATCCATAAAATTTCATGTTAATTTCCAAAATTTTAAAAAATTTCCATTATTTTTTCAATTTTTTTGTGATATCAATATATCCATTAATATATCGGTAAATTTAAGATTGTGATATTACCTGTAATACCCATATTTTCATTTTTGTATTACAGTAACATTGTCGTGTTTCTGTAGCCAACTTTAATTAAAATATTTACAAACACGTCAGTCCAAGTCTTGATTGGCGTAATTTTGGTATGATATATACACATAGAATATTAATAGAGTGTAGAATTAAAGGTGCAATACATTCACACCCTCCTCTCTCTCTCTCTCTCTCTCTCTCTCTCTCTCTCTCTCTCTCTCTCTCTCTCTCTCTCTCTCTCTCTCTCATACATGGCAGATGAAGTATTCTTGAATTAAGTTATAACATCTTGCCTCAAAATTCCAAAAAAATGTGGGGGCACTTGCCCCCACCCGGGGTATATGGATTCGTCTATGTACACACATATTTATTTTTATATGTAATATACACACACATGTTATAGACTTATGGTCTATAACCCTCATGCGATATACAAGTTGTATGTATCTAATAAAATTTTGTAAGTATTCTATTTATTTCACATAATGAACCAACAAACTAAATTAAATTTGAAAATAAAAGAAGATGTGTTAGAATATATGTTATGTTATTGGGATACTATTATATTTGATAAATCATATATTCATTTACTTGAATAAGAGTAGATTCATACACCCCTTCAATCTAAACATCATGTGTTTTCTCTTTTATGCATGATTTCAACCATTTTTTATATTAATATTCATGATATTTTAATATTTCAATTCAGTTTTCGTTTGTATAGGGTTCTTTTGGTTTTTATGCAACTTGGTCCCACATTTTTTTTTTCAATTTTCAATATCTTATTAATTTTTCAGGAACTTTTCCGTTTAGATCTCGTATAAAGCTTTTTTTTTTTTTTTTTTTTGGAATTTTTATATGAATTTGGATGAATATCCATTATTTAGAAGAAGAAAAAATCAATAAAAAATATGTCAATTTATCGACCTAAGATTTAAAATTTTGAATACATTAAATTAAAATTTCTAAATTTAATGAGGTTATCATTCCCTAACAAATGTTAACATTGTCTCCCAAATGTTTCTATTAAAAAATAATGTTAACATTCTCTCCCAGATGTGTCGATTACAAATAAGAAAATATTATGCCTGACATAATCAATCAAATTAAGTAAGAAAATATTATGCGGATTTTAAATGAATTTCGAGAGAATATGTTAAATTCAAAAATCTTAATTTAATTATTTCAAAATTTTCAAACTTTATATCAATATAAGATTTATCTTTCATATTTCATATTGATAGTTGACTAATCTTTCAACTTCAACTATTAAAATCTCTATTTTTATATGTATAAAAACTCATGTGTGACGATTTCACAGATAGTTTTTGTGAGACAGAGTCCATCACCCACAAACAATATGAGAATTGTAGGATTTAGGTGGTGAGTAATTGAGTTGTGGGTTGACTCATCTCACACAATATAGGAATTTTTTTTTTTTTTTTCTAAAATTAGTGATAGTTTCCTGAATTCGTGCAAAAATATGTTTTTTGCGAACTCTGTGCAGTCTTAATTGGGCCAATGGGCCTAAGTGTGGCCACATTTCTAACTATTCTTTTTTAATGAAAAAAACAAAACAAAATTGTAAGACCAAATTATAAAAATAAACAATATATCACTATGTCATATACAATTATGCATACAAAAAAACTACTTATCAAGTAATCAAAAGAAATATTCATCACAAAGGTTCAAAGCCATTAAATAATTATTAGGTTTATTTTGTTTTCCAGATTCGTAAAATCATTGTTCAAATTCAAAATATGATTATTTTTGTAAATAGTCTGCAAATTTTATTTCATAGTAATTTAATTTATGTAAGTACATAATTGTAAATTTTATTTATCTATATTTATATTTATTAAATAAATTTTCTATTTTAGTTTGAATTTTTTAATAATTTCCAGTTTATTAAATTATTGTTTTATTTTTCAGTAAATCTATTAAAGAATTATCAAAAAAAAGTTACAATCATCAAACCATCACAAACATTACATCTTTTCATAGTATGACAATACAAGATGCATATTTTATTCTTGGGATGCATTTTCACATAATTTAAGAGGAATTTCAAACACTAGGATTTCATGAATAGTTGGATATCTGCAACCCAACTAAGTGACATGATCACAAACATACCCTAAACTATGATCGATGCAACAATGGCAACAATGGCCTTTATTTGATCAAACAATTAAAAGCAGTAGATGAGCAAACTCAGCCAGCTCTCAATCTTCATCAGTCCTCTCCAAGTAGACATCCAGGGGCATAAGCCTTTGGAAAGTGAACAAACGCAATGGAATGTGAATCAACTGCTATAGGCTTCAAAGAATTCACTCTCAAAACAGGTTCCAATGCTGGTATAGCACCACTTGATTCCAGAACCAATGCCTTGCCATTTAACAGCATAGTTCGGCTCTGTAAGTTCCCATCCATCGGAGTTAGGTGATATTCTTCTCTGGTTGTTCCATATACGTCTGCAAAATCCAGACTTGCCTTCACTGGAGCGTTACCAAGGTTTATCACAAGTATAGTAATTCCAGTCTGCGAAATAAATATTGTCCAATCAGTAATTAGAAGAGAGTTGGATTGTAATTAGGCATATTTATGTCTACTCACAGATTGCTTTGCACAATGAGAATACACACGGATGTTCTTCGACCCTACAAATCTTGTTGCTAGAACGTTTCTTCCCATTAATCTGTGCCATAGAAGTGCACTGCAAGACGAGATAAAGCTAGCTTATCAGCACATATATATTCACCATTGATAATGTCAAGTGTTTTGTGTATAGATAATAACCTGTAGTAATCAGGGTTTGGAACGAAGGTGGTGGTGTTGAGTAATCCATAGTTACCACCGACTAATGTCTGTCTACAAAATTTCTTTGTGTCGTAAGATGATGCTTGCCCTAAAATATCCAGATACCTGTTCATAATTCAAGACTCGTACTTTTATAATAGTAATAGATAATAGATAGATATAAGGTGGTGACAATTAAGTAATTACCAGAAACTAAAGACGAAAGAATTTGTGACTCCATCTTTACCACTGTTGAAAACCCCTCCTGACTCACCAACCCAAGCAACTGTTGAGGTTCCAGAATTGGTCAGAATCTTGCTGAGATTCTTGAAGTACGGAACCGAATTATCAAGAACAGTTGCATTCAGGATTTTCCCTACAAGAACATCTGGTTGTTCGTGTCCTGTGAAAAAACAAATAAATAATAAGCTACTGATTGCAATGGTGAATCCACATAAATATAATTCTGTCTTCATCACCTCCGCCCACAGTATATAAATGGTGAGTGACAATGTCTAGAACTCCTCGTGTTTTTTGTATGTACTGTTTGTACCAAGCATTATCAAAGATTGCTGCTGGGGCCATTATCGCTGGCTTGAAATTCACTGCTTGGTAAATCTTTTGTGTCGAGCTACGCAGTTCCTTCGTGTCACTAGCATATGGACCTGGAGCAACCGTTAGGACTAGCTGTTGTCCTCCTAATTCGTTACCTGCAATCAATTCACGTTAAATAGGTTATTTCGAATACCAGATAAAACACTGACACCTATTATAAATATTTTGTTTTGATATTTGGTATAGACTTACCAAGTGCCCAACCATCTATTGTGTAACCCTTTTTGAGAGTGTATTTAATAAATGATTTTGCGTTGGAGTTATTCCATGGTCCAGTAGCAGTGTTATTTGGTTGTATTGTTTTCCCATCCAGAGCATTTATTCCAAATACAACGTGAACCCTGATTTGATCAAATACAGAAAATAACATTAGTTTTTTTTTTTTTTTTGTCTGTATATACATATAATCTTTAAAAAGAAAAGCGTATTACTTGGTTTCTTGGAAGAAGGCATTGAGTGCATCCCATCGAGCTAAGGGGAAGCAAGCTTGTGAATAACCCAATAAGTCGGAGGCGTTAACTTTGAAGTTTGGATCACAGGGTTGGTTAATGTTCTCTTGGTAAACCATTCTATCTTGCAAAGTACCACCTAATCTCATTACTAGAGGTGCAAATTCTGCATCAATTTATCCACACAGAAATATAAGAAATAATTCCTCCAAATGCATTTTATGAAGTGGTAGAAAACGTTTTGAGAAAAAAAAAAACTCCAAATTATACCTTTTACGGCATTCTTGAGGATATTGTTGTTAAGATCCTGATCAAAATAATGTGAAATAAATAAGTACTCATATCTTAATGTCTAGTCTAATAAAATAGAATAATTTCGAACAAGTTATACAGTGGGGAGTGTATTTTCCTATCTAAACTAAAACGTAAATATTTTACAAAAAAATAATTCCACCAACCCAATTAAATTAAAAGACATTACATGAACACAAAAGGTTAAAAGATAGTATTTGATATAACTAGGTAGTTTAAATTAACATTTTGAAATCGATAAACTTACGATATTGAGGAAAGAGGAGCTGCCCCAGGCACAAAACCCAGAATCACATTTCTCAGGAGGCCACAAGTCGAGTGTTGCACAAATGAAATTCTCATCAACCACAGCAATTGGAATCTGCCTTTTAATATGAATTGTGCCTTCAATTGTGGCATTCGCAGCGTTCACACTACATATGTAGCTAAAGCTAATAATCATACACAGCACAAATGTCTGCAAAAGCAGACAATTATTACCCATCTTTACTACAACTCCAACTATGATCAATCAACAAGATTGGTTGCTAGCTAGGTCTGTAAGAAAGAGAAGGTAACTCAGTATGTGAATGTTTAATGAGTTGCATGCTTGTAATATATATAGGAAATAAGTTCGTGTTATTTTTCTACTGTGTGGAACGTTAGGTGTGACCAAACTTCTTTAATTTTTTTGAAGATGAGTTACAAAGTTGGATGAATTCATCAAGT
Organism: Scutellaria galericulata; assembly: GCA_946896805.1. Classification (NCBI taxonomy): domain Eukaryota; kingdom Viridiplantae; phylum Streptophyta; class Magnoliopsida; order Lamiales; family Lamiaceae; genus Scutellaria; species Scutellaria galericulata. The sequence goes on from OX335785.1 coordinate 25,257,693, forward strand.
GGATTTATTTTATGAAAATACGTACAAGTAAAAATTGGATCGGTACTGCACCAAATTCTTTCTTTTATGCCCCAATTTAATTAAATAAAACAAGTGCTTTTTTTAAAACAAATAATAAAACAAGTGTTAAGACGTAGACAAAGTGGTGTATATATTTATATATATCATTGATTGTATTCTATGAAAATATAAGCAAATTTATTAATTGTTCACCTAATTCCTTTTTTTTATAAACACCCCCTCTCTAATTAAGAAAATCAACTGTTAATATTGTGAACACAAAATGGAATATTTTCTAAAAATAACATTTGTTTCCGTCATTCTTAAATCAAATGAATTAAATCGATACTTTATTTCAATGTATTTAATTCGTATGATATTTCAAAAACATGATCACACATCAGGCTTATGAATAATATTGCTAATTAGTATATATTTAAGATTCATATGAAACACCTAATAGAGGATCAGATCGTTCATAAAATCGTTGCATATTATTCATTGCTAATGTGTAGATATCAATTGACGTAATTGGAAACTTAATTAGCTAATTAATTAATCCCCTCTGAGTGTTAGCAAAACCAAATTGAATAGAAAAACCAAACCAAATTCGGTTCGGTTTACTGAAAGTAAACAATAGTTTCGATTACAGTAAAACCTCTATAAATTAATATTGTTGGGACCGGAGAATTTTATTAATTTAAAGAGATATTATATAATCGATAAATTAATAATTTATTAATTTAGAAAGGCAATAACAAATTGCTTTCAACACTTCAAAATTCGTTTGGCGAATCAAACCGGCTCAAGTAATTTAAATGATGCAACTCCTAGAGAAGACATTCGTGAGTTTGATAACATGATCACTGGTATGCGTTATCAGAATAAAATAGATGTGAATCACCTGCTAGACTTTTCAGGTGAAAATGGTAATGAATGTTACGAACTTCAGAGTTTAGAAGAAATAGTGGCTGATGTCATTCAAAATCCGGTAGATGATGAAGCAGATGATGATTCAATAGCTTTGCAACCAATCACTCGATAAGAAGCATTGCAAGCGACAACTTTTCATAACTTTTTATTGCAATACGAGAAGATAACGCCGCAACTCTGAGGTGCAATTGAGAGATTTAAAGATGAGATCAATCCATATTTAAAGTTCAACAAAAGCAAGTAACAGTAAATTCATATTTTACTAAATTGTCTTAGAATGTTCAAGTGGATAACCTATATATTGTATTTGAGAATTTTTTAATAATTATTAATTTATAGTTTCGTCGGGACCTTAAATATATATTAGGATTTCCAAAAAAATTATTATTTTATTATTTAATTGATTGGTGTCCAAATTTGAACTGGTCCAAAGTTGGGACCGGACAAATTATTAGTTTTATCGAGGTTATTAATTTATCGAGTATTATTTTATGGAGGTTTTACTGTATTCTCGATTTGGTTTGATTTTTGTGTGAAGATCGGTTCCGTTCGATTTTAGAAAAATTGAGGTTTTCGGTTAAACCCCCATTTAATGAAGAAAATTAACTGTTAATATCTACACTGTACTGTCTGTCCATATATAGTAGTATTTCTAAAATAACACTAGTTTGCTTCATTCTTAACTAAGTCGTCGAAGAACCATTGCTAATGTATAAATCAAGCCAATAATTCATTAAATTTATGACTGAAATTAATATTGTTTACTAGCCATGAGGCAAACCTTACCTAGCTGTAAGCGAAGTTTTAGTTTGTGAAAAATAGACGATATCTTTGAGTATCTGGATTTAATAGGTTTATTTAATTAAAAAATCATAATTCTTTCAATTTTAATTAAGTGTTAGTTTTAGAGTTTTTATTATGGGTTAAAGAACATAAAAATTGAATAAATATATTCTTAACTAATTAAGGAATTTATGATTTATATTTGGAAAGATAATCAAATTATTCTATAAAAAGATCATATATCAAGCTTCTTAATTTTAGCTACGGAATATTAATAGGAATAATTTTGAAAATAAAATTATTTGAATATTTAAAACAATCCTTAATTAGAAATAAAATCTTAATCTTTAAAATCACAATTAGTTGAAATTGGAGGAAGTATAATATAGTTTACTTGTGATGGCAGATTTGTATACATTTGTTAATTTACTCTCTGCCCTACATCAGTATATTACTCTTTCCAAAACCACAAATCACTCGCCAATGCTTATAATAAATAAGCTGGTATTAATTGCATACATATCACTAATAAATTATGGATGAGTTTTACGAGAGATTGTTTCATGAATTTGATAATGCAACATATCATAATTCACTTATTAATTTATGAAATATGTTTTGTTTGTGGATTATAACGATTCATCTCACGATAAAATCTACAAGACTGTCTCATATGAATTTTTGTGGTAAATTATATCATTTTGTTTTTCCATATTCAGTTCTATTACGAAATTAGTAGTGGCGGTGGTATACTCTTTTAATGGAATTGGTTCTCTTGATTCATGTCGATGTTCCATTTAATAATATTCCATTATTTTAAATGCACACCAACATGTTAATTGATATCATTTATATACATACTTATATGGATAATCATAAATCACATAATATGTAATATATGAAACAATTAGAAAAAAAAAAATTCATAAAACACAGATTATTTTTAATGAATTTGAAAGAATACTGAAAGGAACGGGACAATAAAAACTAAGGTGATGTTTGGATTTATGTTATGTAGGATTTGGAAAATCCGACTTTGAAATCCTGGGTTTTTGAAATAAAGGTAAATAGTTAAAATTTGTGTTTGTTTAGAGATTTTATAGGGTAGGATTAATAATGTAGATGTCAAATCAATGTTGGAAAAAATATTATTATGTAATATTATATTGTTAGTTGATGTAATGGTAATAATTGGATGATTGTAATAGTAGAAATTTAGGTGTGTATTAATAGATTATAGTATATGATTAATGATTGTGTTTTTATTTAAATAAAGTAGAATTTTGGTAGATTATATAATCTCCTTCTAACCTCAAAATAAATGGGGATTTGAATGAATTCAAATCTCAAATCCTGATTAGCAAACACTAATTCAAACATCTCCTAAAAGACTTACTTGAATAATGAAATTGGTCAATATCTTCAAATATAAGAGACATTAAAATGGAATAGGAAATCATGTTTTTCATTGAATTTGGCACGTTACACTTTATCCGTGACAGGCAACTATTATCGGATCGGATTTCCAATAATATCCCTAAAATTGGAGCATTAATAATCCATCACGTGATACGTTTCTCAAGTAGAGCAATTAATTCTTACTTGGTCAACTCTTTTTTTTTTTTTTAAATTTTAATAGCTACGGATCAATACTATATACAGGCGGATCGAGCATGGGGATATGGGTTTACAACTGTACATACTATATGTGTACTCCCTAATTTGGAAAAAAAAAAAAATATATATATATATATATATATTATAATTACTAAAATTGTATATATTCTTTTAATCTGAATGTAATTTTGTCATTATGATTACAATAAACCAAAATAAAAATGTGATTTGATCATTTGAAAAATGAAAAATGACCATTTGACGAAGGCAAAGGAGAAGCTAACTTCAGATTTTACAGCCATAGTTAATTTTAATTTTAAATTTTTATTTTTATATCATTTATAATTCTTGTCAAAATTGTTGTGTGTTTGTCATTGTAATTGTGGATTTATTATAAAATTTGAATTATTTCTTTTCAAAATACTTGATTTGTCGCATTGTCTACATCATTTATACACTTTTTTTTTTTTTGGCAAAATCATTTTATATAATTGATAAGTAATATTAATATGAAATAATAAAAATAAAAATAGAAATTTTATGTGCTCCTACTAGCTCCTCGCAACAATCATGTATCCTAAGTCCCAAGTCCTTATAACTAACCCTGAACTATATCGAATTGGATGGACTGAAACAAATCATATGGTATGAAATTATGAATACATCAATTATAAATGAATTGGAAAAATTAGTTTTTTAGTGCTAAATTTTATCATTTTAGATTTTTAGTTTATTATGTACATATTTTCTTATTTTAATTTAGTAGGTTTAAAATGTCTAAATTTTAATTCAGTTAACCTATCAGAATAGGTAAATTGGTTCATTGTTCTTTAGTTGATATTCAAACTTATGCATTGACAAAAAAAATTCTTCCACATGGTGTCTATTGAATTTTGAATAATTTTAAAAATAAAAATATATAGCAATAATATATTTATCTATTTTTATTTTAAAAATGTACATTCTTTATACTACCGGTAAAATAGAACATTTTTTACTTACCAATAAATTTCTACAATTTTTTATTTTTTATAATTTATATTTTAGTTGTCAAATAAATAATAATATATTATTTTAACTTGTTGTTGCATATAATCAAACTAAAAATAAAAAATTTCTAAAACTATAGGACTATGTTTTTATAAATAATATAATATGTAAATGTTGTAAGAAAATACACGTGGAAACTATTGTAATTTAATTTCATGTTACCCATGGACTAGCCATCTCTCTCTGCTATCTGCTATCAAGATCTCTTGTACGATACGATATCACATTCTGTCTCTGTTAAGTATTTCTCTCTTGAATTTAATTGGTTAAGTTAATAATAATGCATAAAACGAGAGATGCACCCACATGATTAATTCTAGAATATTTTTAATTAAAACAAAATGAGTGTTAATTAATGTAGGTGTGTTATAAAGTGTGTGTTTTTTTTATAAAATTGGGTGTATTAAGCTGTATGAACTGTCCTTGCAAGTGCAATAGCAGAACTTTGTCGGCATTTGCAGGGCCTTTTTTAAGACAAAGTCTTGTGTGAGACCGTCTCACCGTGAGACGAATTAAAAGTATTATATGATATATACAAAAGTATTACATGATACACATAAAAGTATTACATGATACTTGTAATAGGTAATACTTTTGTGTATAATACAAGTATCATGTAATATTTTTGTATATATCATGTAATACTTTTAATCCGTCTCACGGTGAGACGGTCTCACACAAGACCTACTCCTTTTTTAATCATGGCTGCTGCCTTTTCCTTTCTTTTATTTTTTACTCTCTTTCCTTTGTTTTCTTTTGGCTTTTATTTTTATTTATATTGCTATTTGTTTTATGTGCTTTTCATAGTTTAATTTTATTTAATTTTTTCTTTTTATCTCTTTAATAAAAATTGTTTTTTTGTATGAATTCATTTTTATCAATCACAAAATTCGTTTGTTGTTTTTGTTTATATTTTAATTTTCAATCAATCTTAAAATTTTCTTAAATAATTCAAATCACGTTTTAATTAAAAATTGTTATATAAAATTTGAATGAATCTAAATTATATTTTCAATAATTCATCATTTAAATTGTTAAAAAGAAGATAAATATAATTAATTGATATACTATAAAATTTAGGCTTTTTTAGGGTAAGATAAATAAATAAATAAAAGTATATATAAATAGAAGTGAGTAGTATAATACCGTTGTGGTCATGATTTGTTTATTTTTTACACTTCGAAGGCAAGATCGATCTAGTGAAGAATACATCTTTGTTAAGAAGATGATATCCCAAATCTCAACTCCGCTAGTTTAATTGTAATTGTTCATTTATATTAATTATAAGTCAAATGTATTGTAATGTAAATTGCTTATTTTTAATTAATTGCTAGCTATATATATGTCTTTTTTATATAATTAATCCAAAAAAATACAAAGAATTTGAGTAAATATTAATTTATTATTATTTATGATTAATTATATTTTAATGTGAATTAAAAATTATTAATGTCATAATTAATTAATCCAATATACAATTTTGACACGATTAAAAAAATACAAGCAATAGGTAATTAATTTAAATTGATATAAATAAAAATAATAGAATAAAAATTAGTGGATAATGAGACTCACATGTAATGATTGTATTTGTATTCAATTGATGTAGATGTGTGTTTTTAAAAATTAGATATTTTTAATTAGTTTGTTGGCATGTGGATTCCACATTAAAATGGTGTGCTAATAATCCATTAACGTGGATGTCCTCGTGAGACACGAGAGACGCAATGATTAAATACGAACAAAAGTTATTGAGTCCACATCAACTCACTTAATTAGTACAATTACACTACTACTCCTTCTCCTTCTCCTTTTTTTATTTTTATCTTTTGTTTTGGGAATGAGTCATAATTTGGATGAGTCACGCCATATGCAATCACTTTAATGACTGATCCTGGAATCACGTGAATTAAACGAAAATTTACAGGAACTTAATAATGATTTTTATGTTTTTAATAGAATGCTCATCACTCTGTCAAGTTGATCTTAAATATCCATTATTTTTATAATTAAATGACGGCTTACTTAGAAACAAGTTGGATTAAATTGGTTTGGATTTAATGATTTAAATAGTGTGCATTAATTGGGTCCACCTATGTGGATGGATTATTGCCACTCAATTGGGTCATTGATTGATAGATGATCGGTTTTGTTTGTCATATTTCTGGAATAGAACTCACATCTTGTTTGTAAGAAAGAAAACTTAAGTAATTAATTAAAGATATTTCGTATCAAATAACTCTTGGATTAAGCTACCTGTTATATCCAATAAAAATATTTGAAATTTCTTGTGATATCACAACAAATATACATGCCGATTAGTTGAAATCTGGCCTAATTATTTTCATTAATCGGTCAAGCTTACGAGTTAGTCTCTTGTAAAACCGTCTCACGGATGTATTTGACCCGCGACCCTAACCCACAACCATAGTCCAGTCCAAAATCAAGTTCAAACCCAACCCACACCCATTCAATTTTGAGCCCAATCTAAGAAGCCCATACCATATTTAAAAAATAAACAGAGAATCTGTCGCACACACATCAACCCACCTTTCCCACCTCCCTGCTGCACTTAAGAGAATAGTTAGAAAAGGTGGGTTTGTTTGATACACTCACCTAGGGGTGGAAATCGGACGGATCGAATCGAATCGGAAATAGGGTGTTTCGGAAAAATTCCAAAAAATTTCGGAAATGAAAACTAATTCCAATTTCCATCCAAAATTTTTCGGAAATGTGAAATCCCATCCGATTTCGGAAATTTTCGGAATTTTTTCGGAATTTTTTTCAAAAATTTCGGAAATTAAAAAATTCAGAAATTCAGAAATTTTCAGAATTAATTAGTTGGTCTATTAGCTATATATAGCCTTTTCTAATATCCTAAGAAATAATACGACCTCGAATCTGATATTCCAAGCATTTAACATCAATATAATATCTACCAAAGACATGGGAGATTAATTATTCTGCTGATGTGCTATATAAATAGTTATAAAATAAATAGTTATAAAATAAAATTATAGTTATAGTTATAAAATAAAATTATAAATACTATATAAATACTATATTAAATTTTTTTACTTTTTTCACTTTTAGTTTTTGAGTCATATTTTATATTTAATATATACTATAGTATATAGTATAAAATAAAACTATAAAATTTATATGAATAGTATATAGTATAAAATAAAATTATAAAATTTATATGAATAGTATATAATATATAGTATAAAATAAAACTATAAAACTATATTATAAACTCTTATCATTTTGTAAGTAATTATACTTATTAATTCATATTTATTAAGTTATTTTTCTTTTAGGAAGCTCGAATCAAATGAATATTTGAATCTATATTATGATTTATGATAATGCTTTGTTCGAAATCCTTCGATATTTAAAATACTTGTTTTATAATTTGTATACTTTTCTTTGTCATTATTCCTATTATATAAAATGTTATCATTTTTAATGAAATTTATGATATATTTACCTTTGAAATTAGATATTCACTTTATTTTATATAATATATAGTATATAGTGTTCTTATATAGCATATAATATATAGTATATAATATATAGTATATAGTATATAATATATGGTATATAGTATAAAGTATTCTTTTATAGCATATAGTATATAGTATGTAGTATATAGTATGCAGTATATAATATAGTATAATTCTAAAACTACAGTATAAACTACAGTATATAGTATAAAATAAAACTATAGTATAAAATGTACTATATACATATAGTATATAGTATATATAGCATAAAGTATATAATATATAGTAGCATATAGTATATAGTATGTAGTATATAATATAATATAATTAAAAAACTACAGTATAAACTATAATATATAGTATATATTATAAAATAATATTAAACAACTACAGATACTACAATATAAACTATAGTATATAGTATATATTATAAAATAGTACTAAAAAACTACAATATAAACTATAGACTATAATATATAGTATAAAATAAAACTATAGTATAAACTATACTATATACATATAGTATATAATATATTTATATACTATCATATAGTATAAAGTATATAAAATATCTTATATAGTATATAGTATTATAAAGTATATTATAATATGTATATTTATATTTACACACAGTATAAAGTATATAAAATATATTATATAGTATATAGTATTATAGTATTCGATTCTCAAATGCCTCTACTAACTCTACATTTTATCATTTTGTAAGTAATTATACTTATTAATTCATATTTATTAAGTTATTTTTCTTTTAGGAAGCTCAAAACAAATGAATATTTAAATCTATATTATTATTTATGATAATGCTTTCTTTGAAATCCTTCAATATTTAAAATACTTGTTTTATAATTTGTATAATTTTCTTTGTCATTATTCCTATTATATATAATGTTATCATTTTTAATGAAATTTATGATATATTTACCTTTAAAATTAGATATTCATTTTTTATTTTATATAATATATAGTATTCTTATATAGCATATAATATATAGTATATAGTATATAATATATGGTATATAGTATATAGTATTCTTCTATAGCATATAGTATAAAGTATATAGTATATAGTATGTAGTATATAGTATGTAGTATATATTATGCAGTATATAATATAGTATAATTAAAAAACTACAGTATAAACTATAGTATATAGTATAAAATAAAACTATAGTATAAACTGTACTATATACATATAGTATATAGTATATAGCATAAAGTATATAATATTATTCTATAGCATATAGTATATAGTATAATTAAAAAACTATACTATAAACTATAATATATAGTATATATTATAAAATAATACTAAAAACTACAGTATAAACTATAGTATATAGTATATATTATAAAATAATACTAAAAAATTACAGTATAAACTATAGTATATAGTATATATTATAAAATAATATAAAAAAACTACAATATAACTATAGTATATAGTATAAAATAAAACTATAGTATAAACTATACAATATACATATAGTATAAAGTATATAAAATATATTATATAGTATATAGTATTATAAAGTATACTATACTATGTATATTTATATTTACATATAGTAAATGTATATAAAATATATTATATAGTATATAGTATTATAAAGTATACTATAATATGTATATTAATATTTACATATAGTAAATGTATATAAAATATATTATATAGTATTCTTCTATAACAAATAGTATATAGTATAAAATGTTTGAATCATTTACAACAATTACTATTGGTTTGATGGTAAGTTTTGTGCTTTGAGTGTGAGAGGTCTTGTGTTCGATTCTCAAATGTCTCTACTCACTCTACATTTTCGGAAATCGGAAATTCGGATCGGGATTTCGGATCGGATCGGAAATCGGAATTTCCGAAAATTGCATTTCGGAAATATTTCGGATTGGATTTCGGAATTTCCGAAACTTTTAAAACTATTTCCGATTTCCATCCGAAAATTATCGGATGTCGGAATTTCGGATTTCGGATTAAAAAAATTCATTCCAAAATCGGAAAATTTCGGATCGGATTCAGCGGATATCGGATATTCCGTTCCAATTTCCATCCCTACACTCACCCACTCTCTCTCCATACTCATCTTTATACATTAGTTCCATTCTCTAAATAAATAGAAAGCCACAGAAATTGAGTGTGATATATTACTGTTCTAACCTTTTTTTCTTTTTTTAGTAGAATTTGAATTGTGTTTCAACCTTGGAAACAATATTTGGACTAGTTTGATTATCAATCAAATCAATTTTAAAGATGTAAATAGCCAATCGCAAATTCAGGTAGAATTTTATATTTATTTTTATTAAATAGCTAATATTTAGATATATTTGAAATTAAATCTAAAGTTTCTGAATTTAGCACATACTTATAAACACATATTTATAGCTGTAAAACACACACTTATAATTCTATCTATATTGCAACATAAATATTATTAAGAATAAAACATATACTCATAGCTCTAAGACACATACTTATAGTTGTAAAGCACATACTTATAACTATTAAGATTAAAACACATATTTATATAGCAACACAATTATTAAGAATAAAACACATACCTATAACTCTAATGCGCATACTTATAACTATTTAGAATAATATGCACTTATATAGTAACATAATTATTAAGAATAAAACACATACTTATATCCATAAAACACATACTTATAAATATTAAGAATGAAATTCATACTTATATAGCAACCTAATTAATAAGAATAAAACACATACTTATAGTTGTAAAACACATACTTATAACTATTAGGAACAAAACACATATTTATATAACAACATAATAATTAAGAATAAAACGCATACTTATAACTATTAGGAATAAAACACATATTTATATAACAACATAATAATTAAGAATAAAATACATACTTATAGTTGTACAACACATACTTATATAATTATTACAAATACTTACAGCTATCACTGCATACGTATGCATCAATTATAATTTATTATGTAGTTGTAAATGCAAAACACATACTTATAACTGTAAAATGTATATTTTTATGATCTTGAAAATAAATATCGTCTCAATATTTAATTAGCTCATAGTTATTCAAACAAACTTCAATTAAATTTAATATTTTAAAATGTAATTCTAATAATTATAGTTATTAATAGTAAGTACAAATTTACAAATAAATAACATCTCAATATTTAATCAATTTGTACTCATCCAACAATCAATATAACTTAGCCTTGAGGAAAAAAAAAAATCAACCACAAAGAAAAGAAAGAAAGAATCCTAATTAGCTTGCAGGTTATCTTCTTGCATAAGAGTGGAGACTCACATTTCAGCAATTCCCATGCAACAGTGCAACAGACTTTGAGTGGTGTTCTTTTCTTTTTTGTTTTTTTTTTTGAAAAAAAAAGGGTTATATTCTTTTAATAATGTGTCCAATTATTAATATTTTGCATTAATCTTTCTATATTATTAATAATTGCAAAAGTCTTCTGTTTGGAAAATTATCATCATGATTTCCATAAGAACTTAAATGTGCAATAATTAACGACTATATACTTTAATAAAATTCATACTAACCATAATCTTTATTCAGTAAAGAGAGGATACCGAAGTGATTAATAAGTGTATTAGATAATTTGTAGTTCTACATTTTGTTACCATGAAATATTGTTTATCATAGTCTGGATTCAATATAACTAATCTTACGGATGTGGATATTATGTTTATTGATTGATGAGTGGCTTTTAATAATAAAAGCGTGTTTATGATTACTTACGATTACTTGCATGTATTTATTGTTATGGGGGTTTTGGAAATAGAATTTAAGATTGTTAATTATCTAAAACTTTTGGATAATCTAGGATTGATAAATTAGACAGACTTTTATATCTACGGTCCTACGGATAGGGTGGGCTGATTTTAATCTGCGACTTGAGTAATAAAACATGTTGAAAATTTTAAGTGGTAAATGGGTAAATGGGCTACTTGGGCTTCTGGCCCAAGCTCGTTTAAATTAAATGAGTAATTTTGTTCACAACCACGTTATTTTTCTCTACAATTATTATATATATGAATTCTCTATTTTGATCTTTCAAGTTAATTTTTTTTTTCCCTTTTCACAGCCTTCTATCAGTCAACCACCATTTTTTTATTCTTCTTATACGTACAAAAATATATATTTTATGCACTCCAAACTCCAAATTTAATTTTTTTAAATTATTCAAAATTATTTTTTTCTCATTTAATTACTCAACAATTTTTTAATATCTCAAAATATTTCACTAACATAATTAAAACTATAAGAAAATTGAGTTTGTGAGGTAATAAATGTATCTCCTTAAAATAAATCAAAAAATTGTTCCCACGTTGAGGAACACAGAACAATACATAATTTTTTTTCTATATTTATATAGTACAAATTAATTGAAGTACCAAATGTAGAAAAAGAGAGAGTCATGGTTGCAAAGGGAGATAAAAAAAATTTTAAAATTTTTAAATCCCATATAACTTCAAATAAAATGTATGGATACTGATAAAAAAAAATCAATTATTCATTTTAATTTAAATATTATGTGGCAAATAATTGAGATTCATAATTTATGGAATAATGGAGACTGAAACGAATGGTGTTTTGGTTTGGAGAAAGAAAGGGTTGACGGTTGAGATAATAATGGTGGTGGAGATCTGATGATTGTGAAAAGAATAAAAAATATTAAGTATAAAATAGAAAAATTAAATATATTGTGGTTGTGAAGAGAAATATTGATGGCTGTAAATAGAATTATCCAACCACATTTATAAATAAATTCACACACAATGGACCTTAATTCTTGAATCTCCATGATCCTCCAAATGCAAAAAAAAAAAAAAAAAAAAAGGACTTTTTAATTGGGCCTTTTCGAAACACAGGTCGGGGTGGTGGTGGGCTGACGACCCATTTTAGTTTAAAGTGTATAAAATATAATTAGTAATATAAAATGAATTTGGACCCTACATTTTTTTGTTTATTTTTTTCACTTTTTTATAAATTTTTGTATTATGATATAAAATAAAATAAAAAATAAGTTTGTGGATAATGAAATCCTCAAATAATGAATGAGCCCGGCTATCCGCACCCCATATATTCTAAATATACCCCATTTTTTATTTTTTTTATTTAAAAAATTCAAGAAATAATAAAAAAATAATTTTACCCTTATGTGTTCAACCATTGTTCGAACACACTATAACGTGTTCGACTTCTGGTCGAACACACTATAGAGTGTTCGACTCCTGGTGATCGAACACACTATAGTGTGTTCGACCAATGGTCGAACACACCTCTTACCAATGGTCGAACACACCTCTTTGTGTTCGACAAACCAGGGTCGAACGAGTTCTCGGATTTGTTGTTATTTTTTCATTTTTTTATACGATTTCACACGATTATTATATATTTTGTAACTCATAAAATGATATTTTTAAGGGGATTCAATGTTTGAAGAATGAAAAGGAAAAAAAAAAGAGAAAAAAAAGAGAGGCAGGAGACGGGAAGGAGAGGAATTCAATTTTTTTTTTAATTAAAAAGGGTAAATTTATCATTTTGTCTTTTTTTGAATTTTTTAAATAAAAATTGGGGTATGTTTAGAATATATGGGGTGCAGATAGCCGGCCCATAATGAATATTAATGTCAAAACAGATGAACGTTAATAGATAATAAATGTTAATAGGATGATGACGTGGACAAGGTTCATGTTAACATCCACCCATTTTGAATGCTCCAATAATTAATTTCTCTCACTTCTTATATTATTGTGTAACTCTCTTTCACGTTCTGAAACTACTTTTCTTTATAAGCTTATTTTACTCGATCTTCAAAATCATTTTGGTCCCACTTTTATTTTTCAACAAGCGTAAAAATTTGTATATACACATTGCTGAGTTGTTTCATCAAGAATTGACTCAATTGGAACTTATTTAAGCACTAGCTAATCAACCCCTCCCTCCCCACCTCTCTCTCTCTCTCTCTCTCTCGCATATAGATATGATTTCTTGTACGGTACCACTTTGTGCAGTAGTTGCAGTTACATTGGTACTTGTCACGCAATCAGTGAGTATTGTTAATCAAAATGAGAAATGCGAGTTATACAAAGAGAGGTGGGTGATTTGCTTCTGATTCGGTCTTCTTCTTCTCCAACAGAAATAAAAATTCCCCGATTAAAAGTACCTGCAAAACCAAAAATATTGGAGATTTTTCTCGGTGAAGAGACTCCAACGCCCAAGCTAATAATCTGACAAAAACTAGTGATTTTCTTGTAATCACTCTATATATTTTTTTGTCCATCCTTAAAAGATTGAAAGAAAAAGGTTAAAATACTCCCTTGAAGAACGTGACAGTTAAATCTTTCATAAAAAATGGGAAGTGGGCGGTTTATCCCTGATCACGACGGTTATCTGAATTTAAACTAGTTCGACTTATATACTCAAGGTCAGTTCGTCCTCTTATCCTGAAAGTCTAGTTAGTTCATGTTCGTTTCCAAATAAGCTACGAACTATTATCGAAGAGAATAGTTTGCATCCGGATGCACCAGAATCTAGTTTACTCATTTAAGAAGAATACCTGTTCGCTTCTTTCTAAATAGTTCGTATCGGTCGGTTTTCGTCTCTGATTTGGTTCGCTTTCCAAAATCGGTCGGTTTTCGTCTCTGATTTGGTTCGCTTTCCAAAATAACTCGATTGGGATCAATTCGACCACATCAGTGGGTTGTGGATGAATCGTATCCTCTCTACCGCTCTGAGAATTGTCCACTTATAACATTGCAGCAATTCAACTGCACCGGAAATGGACGCCTTGACCTCCAATACCAGAAGTACAGGTGGCAGCCCAATAACTGTGACTTACCAACGTAACTCTCTCTCTCTCTAAATTGTGACTAAATTGATTTGGATTTGAAGAAATTTATGATTGTGGTATGATATAAAAGGTGGGATGGTGTAGAGTTCATGGAGATGGTGAAAGGGAAAAGCATAATGTTTGTTGGAGACTCGATAAGCATGAATCAATGGATGTCTTTGGCGTGCATGATTTATGCAGCCAATCCAAACGCGCCTTATCAACCCCCTAAAAGAACCGGCCCCTTATCCACCATTGTCTTTCCGGTTTGTTAATTTTTTTTTATAATTTCATCAATAATTCATTTATTATATCTTTGGTTAGTATTTCATTTAATTAATTTAATTGTTGCAGGAATGGAATGTTACGTTGATGTATCAACGGAATGCATTCATCGTGGACATAGCAATTGAAAACGGAGTGAGAGTGCTGAAACTCGATTCTGTTGCTCTTGCTTCTCAACAATGGCTCCAAACCGATATTTTGATATTCGACTCGTGGCACTGCTGGCTTTACACTGGAAGAAAACAACCGTGAGAATAATTTTTATTTTAAATTTTAGATAGTGGAATTTACATGTAGAGTTGGATATATATATATATATATATATATATATTTTTTTTTTTTTTATTTTTTTTTATGTGCGAGTATAAGTTTTACTATCAGCACTTTTTTAGTTATTTTTTTTCTTCTACCTCAATATAAATAAATATGGTGGGGCTATACACATTCCAAAATTACTACACACCCCAAATTTTGAATTTTTATACCTTTCAGTTTTCAAAAAATAGGGCTGAGTTTAGTAAGATTTGGGGTGTATATATGAATATTAGAGATTTTCAATTATGACCACATAATTCGTATCTATCCGTTTTTGAATCAGTAACTTTGAATCATATATCTTCAGATGGGATTTGATTCGAGAAGGGAATTTAACTATGAACGACATGGATAGATTTGAGGCGTATGAGAAAGCATTGAGGACTTGGGGAAAATGGGTAGACCAAAATGTGGCTGAGAAAGTTGAGATTTTTTTTCAAGGCGTTTCTACTGATCATTGGAAGTAAGTATATTTATAATATTGAGATGATAAAATTAAGTTATAGTATAATATAATGTTTTCAATGCAATAGAACTTTTTTTTTTCCCGGTCAAAATTTCACCACTGGATAAATGTCGAAATTAATTGATCAAATATATAAATTAATATGATAGTGCTAGTACTTGGGG
Source organism: Scutellaria galericulata (assembly GCA_946896805.1). NCBI lineage: Eukaryota > Viridiplantae > Streptophyta > Magnoliopsida > Lamiales > Lamiaceae > Scutellaria > Scutellaria galericulata. The sequence continues at coordinate 25,273,695 of OX335785.1, forward strand.
TATGTCGGAGACACAACGGTGTGGGGGAGAACAGAAACCTTTGATGCAATCCATTGAGGAAAACAACACTACTACAAGAGCGGATGTTATATTAAAGGAGGTTTTAACGAGTATAAGTAAGACCGTTCATTTATTAGACATCAAAAAAGTATCGGGATATAGAGTTGATGGACACCCTTCTATTTATAGAAACCCACGTCATCGCGGCATGGATTGTACCCATTGGTGCCTTCCCGGAATCCCTGATATTTGGAATCAACTTCTTTATGCTGCCCTTATACGCATTTTTGGAACCAATTCTTTTCATTTAAAAATAAATTTCTTGGATGGAGTTTTGTAAACTTATTTAAAACATCTTATAGACTCTCCCGGACACAATTATGGTTATTTTGTTAACCAATTCTTTTGTTTGTAATTGATTAATCGATCATGTATATTCGATGTTGTAATTAATGAGACGTAGTTCTCAATTACTTTTTTACCAAATAAAATGAGACTTAATGTATTGTTATCTGTTTATTGTGTCATTATAATATATATATATATATATATATTCAGTTACATTATAAAAATAATTTATTTAATAAGATGACGCAACAATTAAATTTTTTTTAATATATTTACTTAGATATGTTTAAATAAGTATTACCTATGTAAATTATTTAAAAATTGTGTAAAATTAGTTGGATCAAGAAATATCAACCTCGTGAAGTATAAATTGTCGCATGAGTGCTAACTATAAATGATGCATCTATTAGCGTAATTGAACTTCATTAGCTAATAATTAATCCCATTCTCTCAACAATTCGCAGATATCATGAGTGCTTCTTCGTTATCACTTCCTGCAGTTGTTGCAGTTACAGTGTTACTTGTGATGACGCGCTCAGTCGCAGTTGTGGATCAAAATAGTAAATGCAATTTATACAGTGGGAGATGGGTTTATGATAAATCGTATCCTCTCTACCGCTCAGAGAAATGCCCATTTATGATACAGCAGTTTAACTGCACCGGAAATGGACGGCCCGATCTCCGATATCAAAACTACCGTTGGCAACCCCATACTTGTGACTTACCAAGGTAATCCTCTCTCTCTCTCTCTCTCTCTCATTCATAAACAGGTTTTTAAAGTTCCAACTTAGTGACAAACATTTCATTTAAAATTAAGGGTAATTACAACTACTCTTTATTAATTTCATTGATGTATACAAGTATGTTAATGTTTGTATAGGTGGAATGGAAGAGAAATAGGAAGAAGAATGAGGGGGAAACGCATAATGTTCGTGGGAGACTCAATAAGCATGAATCAATGGCAATCTTTGGCCTGCATCATTCACGCTGCTTATCCACGTTCTCCTTATTACCCCACTAAAACAACACCTCTTCTATCCACTATTTTCTTTTCGGTTAGTTCCTTTTTTTTTTCTTTTTTTTTTTCTTTTATGTGATCGTTTAAGTTTTTATTTAATTCACATTAATTAATTATTAAGTTGTATGTAGTCATGCAATCGCATATTTATTTTGTTTTAAGTATAGAGTCCTTAAATCTTTTTGTATTCACATTGACCTCTTAAAAGTGCCAAACATTAAAAAAATAATAATAATAAAGAAGTTTAATGACTCAATTAGAAAATGTAAGAATCGAATAAAATTTAGCAAAGTGAATAATTCATGGGATTATACCAATTTTATTCACTATTTTTGTAGAGTATAACATATATCAATTTTACCGTTAGTATTTTTACCAAATAATATTTTATACCGTTAGTATTAATTTGTAGCAAAAAATGATAAATTCAAACACCTTCAAATTTGCAGCAATTGAATATAACGTTGATGTACATGCGAAATGCGTTCATCGTGGACATAGCAATGGAGGGAGGACACAAAATACTGAAACTCGATAATGTAGCATCAAGTGCAAAACAATGGCTCCAATCCAATATCTTGATCTTCGACACGTGGCACTGGTGGCTTTACACTGGAAGAAAACAACCGTGAGAATTTTATTTTTTTTAAATAGTGATAATTATTTTTCTCAATATAACATTTGTTTATATCATTTTCTTTTTCAGATGGAATTTAATCCAAGATGGGAATGTAGCTATGAAAGACATGGATAGATTTGAGGCGTATGAGAAAGCATTGAGAACTTGGGGAAGATGGGTAGACAAAAATGTGGATACAAAGAAGGTTAAAATATTTTTCCAGGGTGTTTCTCCAGATCATTGGAAGTAAGTATTATTCTATATACCTTTTAAATATGATCTAATTTTGACGAATTTAATTTTCTTGAGTACTTGAAATAATTTGTTCAAAATTTTCATACGACAGTGCTAGTGATTGGGGTATGCCCGAGATGCAACGATGCGGCGGAGAACGAGAACCGTTAAATCAACCGATGGAGAAAGACAACAGTAATAGGGTAGCAGACACTATATTGAAAGAAGTGTTAATGGGTATGAAGAAGAGGGTTCAATTGTTAGACATTAGTGGATCATCAAAATTTAGGGTTGATGGACACCCTTCTATTTATGGAAACCCTCGACACATTGGCATGGATTGTACCCATTGGTGTCTCCCTGGAGTCCCTGATGCATGGAACCAATTCCTCTTTGCCACCCTTATTACAGTTTGATTTAGTTACTTGGTTGGTTTCTTTAAACAGAAACCTAACTTAATTTATTTGTGTTATTGTTATGACAAAGATGTGTAGCTATAGTTAGTTATGTCACAAATTCTGGCTTGGCTCTTGGACCTGTTGGGCTTGTTTTTGAAATAATCACCACTTTTAAATTTGAGCCCAAATCAATTAAATTGTAATCTATGCTATATATCATGTTTTTTTATTAATTTCGATTATTTGAGATTTGATAGGAGGAGAAGAAGAGTTAGGTCAATATCAAAATTGAATGCAGACAATAAGTGACAGCTCTTTTATTTTTTGTCTATTTGAAAGCGTTGATGCCATCGTGGGAGCAATGATAAGGTTTTGGTCTCTATCTCTTAACTACTAACGCGGTTCTTCCTTTTCCTTTTCATAATACTTAATTCAAAACCAATTATTGAAATCTTATTTCTGTAGCTACAAATTTTAATTTTAAAAGATCTTATTGAAGACTACTTTTTTTTTTCATTTTAAAATAGTTGAGTTTTTTTGGCACTAATTAGAAGGTTCCCCTGATTCACCTATAGAATAATAATATCCAAGTTAAATTAGTATTAATATGCTGTATTCCTAGTCAATGTAATACGAATAAAATCATAATACTCAGGCTTCGAAAAAGTAATTCTACAACCGTTATGTTTCTGAAAACCTTCGTTTTGGGTTCTAAAGTTTCGAACAAACATTTTTACACTGGTTATATATGTTAGTAAAAACTTCTTTTTTTTTCTTCAAATGTACAGATAATCTTTACTGGCTAATTTGGCTCAAACTATTTAAGGTTCAAATCAACATTAATTAAGTTGGACAAATCATGTAATTATCATGTTGTAATATATTTCTTAATCCAAATAATTCGAGTTATAATCAACATTAACTTGTAAAGTTATGATTAATTTCAATTTGCAACCTTAGTACAACGATTATCTTACATTGCAAATTAAATAATTTTTTCTCCATATGCAATTTTACCGTCCATTTTGTTTCAATTTACAATTTTGAATGATTTTTCTTGACTACTTTTTCGACAGATCCAATTTCAAGTTATTTGCTTTTTATGCGAGCTATAAATTATGTTTTTTTTTTCATTTGACAACCTCAAGTTATTTTTGTGACCATTTTTCGCTGAAATCTACTTTAAATGGTTTTATTATTATTATTTTTTTGACGTGAATTTAGGAGAAAAAAGACACTGCAAATTTGAAAGAATTTTATATCTCATCACAAAAAAATGATCAAAATTGATAATAAAAAACCCTTAATTTTGGTCATGATCATAATCCTAAATACAACAACATGAAATAGATTGTATAACCTTATTTCGTCGAAATATAATTTGAATATTTTTCAAATTAAATATTTCAATTGAATGGCCATGAAATTTATTTTTATAAAAGTCGTAATGTTTATAGTTACATTAAAAAATGGTAACTTTGAGTTTATTATTTTGGTGATTATATATCCGAGCTAAACTCGTTTGTAACGCGTGAATCAGATCTCGCAAAGGGTCTATTAATTTGTACGGACGAATATTTTGACATTCTGAATATATTTACAATAAATAGCAGCCACAAAATAATGGCTAGAATAAAACCAAAAAATAAAAAGTAAAAAATCAAAATCATCTGTAGCAAAGTGGAGAATTTTGATTGGTCTTCGCTGTTGGCTTTGGTTTCCGTTCTCCCACATTTAATGAGTTCATATTGTCCGCATTTAATTTGGTCAAAGGCTCAAAGCTACAGTGATTATGATTACTCTATTATAGTAATCAATTAAATACAAAAATTCTTATGGCACTTAACCTTGCCATATAACTCAAATTCATTTACATAAATCAATTTTTATTTTATATTTTATAAATTATGGAATGATCTGTCAGACAAAATTTCCATCACATGAATCATACTAATAATTTAAATAAATACTATGTTAATTTATTTATTTTAATATGGTACCATTGATGTTTATATTTGTATTTTGTTTTCTTTTATCTATCATAAGTGTATGCGATGTTTTGTTAACATTATAGCATATGATTTTTTTTTAGGAAATAAAGATGAATGTACATTAATAATACACATGATAAGAGAACAAAAATCCTATAGTCGTGGATTTCTTTTAATGTATAATGAACTAGCTATTTTTAGCGTTAATCCATACTGAGTTTATTATATATTTTAAACCTATTATATTTATCAAATATGTCATGTGTTTTTCTTTATTTATTTTATTATTAATTAAAATGTTTATTCCAAAATCCTTTTTCTTCTTTGAAAAAACAATTGATCTGATAAAAGATAAGGTCGAGCACTCCACAACCTAGACAACAAATTTGGTGTTATAAGTTAATATAAAATTTATACGAGATCGTTTCACGAATATAAATACATGAGATAGAGTCTCATCACAATCAAAATATATGTTTACTAGTCAATTTTTAATGTATGAGTTATGAATTATGAATTGATTCAACTCATGAAATTAAAGTTGTTGGACTGTTTTATAAGAATCCAATTATTCAGTAAGATAATTTGGATATTTTAAATTCAGAGATTTTGAGGAAGCAATAATTATTATCTTAACCACTATGGGAAATAATTACATCGACTTGAATTCTATTTTAAAATTTTGAATTTAATAACGTTTATCCATAAAGTCTTTTCCCATTTCATGAGGAAATATTAAATCGGTTAATGCAATATATTAACAAAGAAGGTAAAGAGAACTCGATGCCTTAATGGTAAGGAAGAGTATTGGAACCTCACAATGGCGGTGAACAAGTGATATACAAGGGTTAGGTGTTTGAATTTGGAATTTTAATTTTAAATTCAAAAAAACACAGTATTCATGACACTACCTAAACAAGATTTACTGAATGCAAATTTAAATAATAATTACGTAATCCTTTGTCAAAAAAGGAAAAGTCACAGAAATAACAGAAATAATCTAGGATCCTCTTCCAATTAAACACATGGATTTTCTTAAAATTAGCCCCTATTTGGAAACAATATCCCAACAAGGACTTTCTTAAAATATATTGTTTCACGCAATCAAGAATCCTTTTTATCCTAAAAATAAAAATAAAATTAAAATAATAGAAAAAATCTGCAAATGTGACCCCGGTTCGAAGTTCGAACTTATTTGTCGACCTCTTAAATAGAAAAATAAAACATTTATAGAAGTTAGATTTGAAATATGTCTAATAAACAACTTAAAATGGTAAATTTTCTGGTGTGGTCATTGAAAACTCTTTATAGGCAACGTTCACAAAAGTCAAAAAATAGGTAAAGCATTGCATTTGTGTTAATTATTTATCTTTTTTGAGAGAATTAAGTGTGTCAATTAATATTGTTTAAACATAGTTCCATCATCATAAAGTTTAATTTTCTTTTAAATTTGATGATAACATAATGGATTTAAAACTTAGACCATGTTCAGATTTCCCTGTTTAAGCTTTTGTTTTGTTTAAAGTTTATTGTATTTTATTATATTACAATTATTTATGTAATGTTATCTTATAAAATGAATGGAAATTATGTAGTTGCTTTATTTTTAAATATGTAAGCGTCTTATATAAATAGAGGTTTGACTATGATACAAGTTCTGATAAACTCGTTCTAGAACCCTTTTTACTACTTATGTGCATATCATGAGAACTGACGGATTTATTAGTGATTAATTAACTCAAATATTCTTTATTTGCATTACTTAACTCCCTTCTAGTGGCGCACTTTGAAAAAAAAATAAAAATTATCCACCCATGTATTTATGTGCATATGAGACTTGACTTTTTTATTAGTGACTAATTAACTCAAAACATTCTTTTATTGCATTAATTACTTAACTCACTTCTAGTGGCAAACTTTGAAATTTGTATCTTATACAATATAGTTTGATTGTGACATAAAAAAGTTATAGCTAGGTAATTAAATAAAAGGCGTGCACACTGTTTCGGAAATATATTTAATTTGTGAATACATATTATACATGTTGAAACTTGAAACATACTTTTACAATTTTGGTTGAGATTGATCAACAAATATCTATCGAGTAGTTTTCATTTCTAAACTATTTTTAATACGAATAATTACAAAAAAATCCTTCATGTTTCATCCATTTGGGCAAAAAATACTCAATTTCTTTTTCGAACTACAAACAACAAATTAATATTTGTTTTCAATTTACAAATCTATTTTCGAGTAGCTATTTTAAAAATTACTTTTAAGGTAAACATTTAAATATGAAACATCTTACGGATTACATTTTATGAGATGAAGATTCACCCAATTTCTTTCATCTTATTATTAAGTAAAACAAATTAATGTGTTTCGTTTCATATATATTAATTTGTAATGCAGTCCTCAAAACCTAAATCTCTACCTGTAGTTATGATTTTAAAATGAATAGTTTAAATATTTAAAAGATAACTTAATTTTTTTTATGAGATAAAGATAACTTAAACCAAAAAATTTATAACTCTTTTTAAATATTTGTAACTGCATTAATGTTATTTAATATCTCAGCCACCTAGATTTTGAAAAAAAAAAACACTTATCTATCTTTATTTATTTTTGACGGATACCTGTCTTTATTTATTTTTGAAAAAAAACATATCTTTATTTATTGATTAGCCTTCTTACATAGTTTTTATTCTTTTCTACAACAATACAATGCATCATTTGTTTTCTTGGATACTTTTTGTGGGTAGTTAATGAGATGGAACTTCAATCAAGCCCTTTTTCCACAATCCAGTAGGATGACTCAACTTTCAAGCACAATCAATCAAAGACATTTTAAATTAATAAACTATAAATATGAGAACTATGATTCTAATCTTAATTAACAAAGTAATCCACAACCATCATCATTAAGCTAAGTAATCATGTGCATATAATGTAATGATGCTAGTAACCACTGTAAATGAACTAAACAACTTCTTTGACAAAGACAAAGATGGCAAAAAGCTAAAACGCTATGAGATTCCAAATATAAAAGTCCATTTAGGCTCATCATCCCTGTCAAGTCCCATTCTCTCTCTCATTGGGCAAATATCTCCCTCCCTCTCTCTCTCTCTCTCTCTCTCTCTCTCTACTTATCATTTATCTGTAGCAGTTTAAATTATAAAGGTCTTTGCGAATCCTTTCCCACCACACGTACTAAATTATTCATGAGTCGATGGATTTGTAGTCAGAGTCACTCAAGCTGAACTTCTCCATGCAAATTGGTTAATTAACTGCAATTTGAAAGAAGATTAAAAAGAAGATGAGGAATTTCAGTGTTTTCTGCTTTATCTTGGTTTTCTGCAGCTCTTATGGTTCAGCAGCTACACTGTCCAAGAAGCAGCTCCACCCAAATGAAGGTAAAAATCTCAGCTTTCAGCTAAAAGTACTATCAATTCTTGATTTTGGTGGGGGCCCATTAAGAAATTCAGTGTTTTTAAGATGTTTATTATTGGTTGGCAGTGAGGGCATTGAGGGAGATTGGCAAAAGATTGGGCAAGAAAGATTGGGATTTTAGCAAGGATCCTTGCAGTGGTGAAGGGAATTGGAGTTTGCCCATTATAAGAAAAGGCTTTGAGAGTTCTGTCACTTGTAATTGCTCTTTAGATCAGAATTCTACTTGCCATGTTGTTACCATGTACTCTCTTTCTCTCTCTCTCTCTCATGATGTGCACTAGAAAGCTATCATTTTTATGTTGAGTTTTCTTTACATGTGTTTTTTATACAGAGAAAATTGCATTTTCTTGTTAAGTTTAATAATAGCAGTGAAAGATGAGAAGTTTCTGTCGGAATTTGATAGTGCGAAAAGCTTTTCCTCCATGGCCGGAATTGTGGAGGAAAAGCTTGATGATTGATCAATGTGTTGACTGAATACGGTCAGTCAACGTTTGATGAGTCAGCGGTTGACTTTCTCACAGTGTCTTCACTCATCCAGCTGTCAATGGCGGGCTTAGGGTTCATGTCTGTCTGAGACTGAGACTCCGCACACGTTAATTAGGCTACTTTAATTAATTAATAAAAGCTATGTCCTGTCCTTTTCTTAATAGTTTTTTTATAGCAATAAGGAGCTGGCCTCTTTATTGGGGTGGTGTGGGGGTTGATGAATCAGCTGGCATTAACAATCTTGAACTGAATTGTTGCCAAAGTGAATATGAATAGAATTGATAGAATGTTTAATTGGCTGATTAGGATCGATATCGTCTAATTCAACTATAGAAAAAAAAAACTTGATTCCCATGCATTGTTGCAAGTTGTTCTTCAAGCACAAGTTTAAGATATGAGTTCAAAACTCAATACTACCATTAAACTGAAATCATATGGACCTATTCATGATTGAATGCCTTTTGAATTTATCTTCATAATGCTGGGATTTTGTGGATATAGTTTTTGATGTTTGAGAATTTAATGTGTTATCAACTCAAAGTCACATTAAACTGCTTGCAGAGCTTTGAAAGCACAGAATTTAACGGGAGGTGTTCCAATGGAATTTGCCAAGCTTCGCCATCTTACACACTTGTAAGCATCAGTACTAACATTACATCTTAGCAGTCATTGTGGTTGGAAAAAGGGAATATTCCTTTTGTTGACTTTTTTACTGTTGTGTTGTGTAGAGATCTTAGTCGGAATTACCTTAATGGCACGATACCTCTCCAGTGGGCTACAATGCGCTTGACTGATGTGTAACTCCCAGCTTCCTGCTTTTGCTCCATTCGTTTATTGCTTTATGAATGCTAAGTAAAACACATTCTAATTTGTCTTTCTTCTTTTTTGGTTGAATATCTGCAGATCATTAATGGGAAACAGATTCTCTGGTCCATTTCCAAAGGTTATTACCAGAATAACCACCCTTGTTAACCTGTATGATGCACTCTCTTTTACTTGTTCTGTTCCCTTTTACTATTTCTGCTAAATCTGTTTCAGATTGACCTTACGATTTTTACGTGTAGGAGTCTTGAAGGGAACCAATTTTCTGGACCAATTCCTTCTGACATTGGACAATTGGTCAATTTGCAAAAACTGTAAATGTTTTAACACTTATGCCACTCAATCAAATGTGCTTCCAGATTCTATCAGATTATCCTAATTCGTCTTTATTTATGTCCCACATTTCAGTGTTTTATCATCAAATGCCTTCACAGGAGGATTACCAGAGAGATTCGCCAACTTGACATCCTTAACTGATTTGTGAGAACTACATCTGTTTGTTTGAGAATCTTTTCAATGAACCGAGCAAAATATATATCTTTGATAAAACTAAAAGATTGTGATCCCAGTATCTTTAAATTGTTAGGAGGATAAGTGACAATAACTTCACAGGACAGATTCCCGACTTTATCAGCAGCTGGATACAAATTGAAAAACTGTAAGTAGCCGTTCTTTTTCTCAAGCATTTACTATATGTACTTGTTCTGAGTAACATAAAAATTTACCCATGCAATTTAGGAAGCTTCCAAAGATATGTGATGATATATGGTTGACTTTTTCAGGCACATGCAAGGTTGCTCTCTTAGGGGCCCGATTCCTTCTTCTATATCGGCCCTGACAAGCTTAAGTGACTTGTGAGTGGCTTAAGATCATTTCATGCAACTCGTTCTTACATGTTTCGGTGCATTGAATTTTTACTCCCATTTATGAATTTCAGGAGGATTAGTGATTTAACAGGTGGAGTATCGACTTTTCCTCCACTAAGCAATATGAAGTCCTTGAAAGTGCTGTGAGTTTAAACAGTACTTTTCCCCATTGACGATAATGAAATGATTTGATCTTAGATTAATAAACTCAAATCTTCTGTATAGGATACTGAGGAGTTGTTTAATACATGGAGAGATCCCTGAATATATTGGACACATGAAACACTTGAAAAATCTGTAAGTATTTGAGAGTTTTTTCCACTTGGTTCTTAAGCCCTCATAATCTTTAAATCAGATTAAATCAATTGTTTGGATTTGGTAACTCTTACTTTTTAACCTTAAAATTCATTTATCCTGACTAATAAAATGCCAATTGAAATCTTATATCAAGCTTTGCAAATGTAGGGACCTTAGTTTCAACAATTTGACTGGAGAAATTTCTGCTTCTGATCTTGACCATCTTGCAAAAGTTGATTTCATGTAAGGTTTTTTATTCTTTTCCAGTTCTCTTTGGATGCCATATTGTCTTTTTACTTTACGAGCATATGTATGCTAAATTAACAGCTATCGTTTGTTCTTTTAGGTATTTGACAAGCAATAAACTAACAGGACAAATTCCAGGGTGGATTTTACAACGAAACAAGAATGCGTAAGTAATTTTATCCCACATGCTTGTGTTCTATTTTAGTTTAGACCTGAAACACATAGTGTCACTTATTTTTAGTAGTTTCCCTTTACAACATAGTATCAGCTGTTATGGCATACCTGATTGGCTTCAAATATTAACAAAGCATGATTTCAGTGGCAATAAGTTAACTAAGCGTGTGATATTGCTTCTCATACTGATTATGCTATTTCAACCACAGAGATATCTCTTATAACAATTTCACATCTGGAAGCTCATCAATTAATGAATGCCCACGAGGGAGTGTGTAAGTGTTTTATGAAATTTCAACTCAACATTCTGATGAATTTTTTATGTGCCATCATAATTTTTTCTGCTTATTATTTGCTTCAGAAACTTGGTGGAGAGTTACACATCAGCCGCCAGTAAATCGTACGATTTGTGTCTCTTAATCTCATAAGTCATAATATAACTATTGTCATGCAATTTAATTTTGATCCTTCCATTTCAAAGAGAATATAATTTGAAACAATATCAATGGTATTAATTTTCCTTTTTTGCTTGATAGAAGGGTGCATCCATGTATGAAGCAAGAGTTTCCCTGTTCTGAGCCAAAAAATCAGCGTAAGTATGCTCGCCATTATTTGATGATTATATCAACTTTCTATATCTTTGCTATATTTGAGTAAATCCCTGTAAATCTAATGTAACTTTAAACCAACAGAGGGCTACTCATTGCACATTAATTGTGGTGGCAAGGAAGTGAACATCAATAATAATACTACATACGAACCTGATTTAGAAGCCAGAGGGGCTTCTATGTTTTACATGGGGAGGAAGTGGGCATTTAGTAGCACAGGCAACTTCATGGACAACGATCTCGATTCTGATAACTACATAGAGCACAATGCTTCTACTTTATACAATACAACTTCACCACTATTAGAACTCTACCGTACTGCACGTGTTTCTCCCCTCTCTCTCACTTACTATGGCCTTTGTCTCCTGAATGGAAACTACACTGTGAATCTCCATTTTGCTGAAATTGTGTTCTCGAATGATAGTTCGTTCAACAGCCTTGGAAGGAGAATATTCGATGTCTATGTGCAGGTACATATGGCATAAACATAAGTACATTGATGAATTGATGTTTCTTCATGTTGGATTGATTACAACATACTATGCACCACAAATGCAGGGCAAGTTGGTTTTGAAAGATTTTGATATTACAGCTGTGGCTGGTGGGCCTGGAAAGCCCATCGTAGAGACGTTCACTGCAGTAGTTACGAGCCACACTCTGAAGATCCATCTTTACTGGGCAGGGAGAGGGACCACTGGCATTCCACAGAGAGGAACTTATGGCCCTCTTATATCAGCCATATCAGTAGATCCTAGTATGTTTTTCGACTCTACTTTTCTTGGCTCTTGGAAGCTCTGTATCCCGATTCGTGATAAAATTTTTGAACCTTTTTTTTTTTTTTTTCAGATTTTAAACCTCCAGTTCATCACAAGAAAATTAATTCTACTATGTTGGCTGGGGTAATAGCTGGTGGGGTTTGTCTTTTAGCATTGGTTCTTGGTATCTTGCATAAGAAAGGATATCTTGGTGGCAAAACTTCACAAGATAAAGGTATAAATAGTCCCCATGTTTGCTGAAAATCTCTGAAGGATTTTTTCAGAAGGTTTAGTCCCACATTATACTTGGGAGCTTATGTTACAGAATGATATCTCGACTTTGATTTTCTGATGAAATTTGTTATTGCTTCATCGACAGAGCTCAGAGGCCTCGATCTGCAAACGGGTCTGTTCACATTAAAACAGATCAAGGCTGCAACTAAGAACTTTGATCCGGCAAACAAGATTGGCGAGGGTGGTTTTGGTACAGTGCACAAGGTACTATTGTAGTCTTATTTGCAAGGGCTTATCACTCATAGATTTTCAGCATTCATTAAGCCCAACGGATTCTTTTGCTACGTATAGGGATTGCTATCAGATGGAACTGTAATGGCAGTGAAGCAGCTTTCCGCGAAGTCCAAACAGGGAACAAGGGAATTTGTTAATGAAATAGGAATGATATCTGCATTGCAACACCCGAATTTAGTAAAGCTCTATGGCTGTTGTGTCGAAGGAAATCACTTGATGCTAATCTACGAGTACATGGAAAACAACTGTGTATCTCGTGCTCTTTTTGGTGAGGATCATTTTCCAATCAGCAAAGATCATGCATTTGAAAGCCTTTCATCTCATGTTATTCTCTACTCTTATAGGAAAGGATACTACACAAAAACAGAAGTTGGATTGGCCCACGAGGAGGAAAATATGTGTAGGCATAGCCAGAGGCTTAGCTTACCTCCATGAAGAATCGAGAGTGAAAATAGTCCATCGAGACATCAAAACAAGCAATGTTTTGCTCGACAAAGATCTGAATGCAAAAATCTCCGATTTTGGCCTTGCAAAGCTCAACGAGGATGACAAAACCCATATTAGCACTCGAATTGCTGGGACTATGTGAGTTTACATAATCTACACTTCAAATCATTGAAAACATCAAACTTTGACACATTATTTTGCAGAGGTTACATGGCTCCAGAATATGCGATGCGTGGTTACCTAACAACCAAAGCAGATGTCTACAGTTTTGGAGTCGTTGCACTTGAAATAGTCAGTGGAAAAAGCAACACCAACTATAGGCCAAAAGAAGATTTTGTCTACCTTCTTGACTGGGTATCCATTTCTCCCCTACTAAATATTCAAGATTGTGCTTTTCCCTTTTTCGATATTGATGATCATATTCTCGATCAGGCCTACGTTCTTCAAGAAAGAGGCAGTCTACTAGAGCTGGTCGATCCGGACCTGGGGTCCGCCTACTCATCCGAAGAGGCTATGGTGCTTCTAAATGTGGCCCTTTTGTGCACCAATGCTGCTCCAACTCTGAGGCCAATAATGTCCCAAGTGGTGAGCATGCTCGAAGGACGAACAGCAGTTCATGAGCTGCTTTCTGATCTGGGATTTTCGACTACTGATTCAAAGTATAAGGCGATAAGAAACCACTTTTGGCAGCATCCAAGTGTGAGTCATAGCATGTCAACAAATAGTCCATATTCTGATTCATCTCTTTCAAATTTGGATGGAGATGGAAATGGAAATGGAAATGGAAATGCCATAGCTCAAAGAGCTGATCAAGATATATCTGATAAGAATTAAGAACTAAGTAGTATACTAGCTGCTAGCATGAAATTTTAATTACCAAGCAAATGTACAGAGTCATAGGATATTGGCTTCTTTTTAAGGGTTTCTTTGATGTTTGTATTGAGCACAAACAATAATACTGTAATGTATATTTTTGTATCACGGTATATTAATGTACGAGATTCTATATTTCCTACCATGTTCAGTTCAGTGCATAGATTTTTTTACTAAACAAAAAAAATCTAGAAATCCCAAAATAAAAAATAAGAACACGGTTACTAGCACCACGAAAATTGATTAACACACCATAATAATTTTTTTGTTTTTAAAATTGACACTTATGAAATCACAATAATATCCTATTATAAGTATTTGCAGTTTGCGGAGCAAACAAAATATATTCTACCAAAAACTATAATTCATGACACTTGAAACAAACACACATAACATATAACAATCATATTCTCTGTCTTTTTACGAATAATAAAAGCAAAATATATCTAACTAATTAACTAATTATTGGAGTATCAACGAATTGGGCTAATTAAATTTACAATGTGAGTCAAAACTTAGGTTTTCCTTGATTTCATAATATCCATTTTTTGAAGAAGGAAATTTTATTTTTAGGTCTTCGCTTTTTATTATTGATCTCCAATTTCATAATAATTTTTTTTTCATATTTTAATTATAGTCCAAGAAAAAGGAATATTATTAATAAGTATAACAAGGAGCCAAGCAGAAGCGCAACAGTAGTTGTAAATGACGACCTTATTCAAGAACACGCCAGTGACGCCATTGTCGATTTCGATCCTTCTACTGTTCCTCTGCAATGCGATCTCGTCAAGTGCATCCGATTCTTCTTCCACAACTATGCACACCAACAATTGGGCGATTCTTGTCTGTACATCCCGCTTCTGGTATTGTACTTTCTTGATACTCCAAGATATTTTGTTTCTTGATTTCTTCAAGCACCTCCGATTCTTGATTTCATGAATTTCTTGAAAAACTGTTGAGTAATTTGATGGCAGAACCGTAGAACTTTCTGAATTCTTGAAACAACAGTTGGAGTGACTTGATGGCGGAACCGTAGAACATAGGCGGCTTTTTTTTTTTTTTTTTTTCTTTGGAAATTTAGGCAGTATATTTTGCTTTTAGTTAATTCGATTTTGTAAAAAAAAAAAAAAAATTCTTTAATAATTAGCATTAGGTCTGGTGGATCAAAGAAAATAGGAACTTAATGGGTTACTTGGTGATTTTCAGTTAGTCCGAGGAGCTCTTAAGAATATGAGTTACTGAGTTTAATACAGTGGGAAAATAATCAAATAATAGCTTTATGTGTGCTTGGAAAATATTATTAGTTGTGTTTCTGAACTGTTATTCTTGTGGCTCGCTCACGGTTTATTTTTCAGGTTCAATTATCGGCACATGGCAAATACTTTATCCTTATACAGGTATAAAATGGGGATCTATTCTTGGTTCCTGCTATGTTTAACTCATTATTAGTATGTCTCAAATGATTTTTGCTTCTTTTGGACGCATGCCTTGTCTTCAGAACGGTAAAACGATTGGGAATACCAGATGAGAGGATAATTCTCATGTTGGCTGATGATATGGCTTGCAATGCTCGGAACAAGTACCCTGCCCAGGTCTTCAACAATGAAAACCACCGTCTCAACTTATATGGAGACAATGTTGAGGTGGGTTCAATTGTTTAATATGCTGATCATTTGTCTTTCATTTAAGGGACTGCAATGTGGTTAGATGTTTATGATCATTGGATTCATAAATTTTACCTTTTTATTTCCGGGTATCTCTCTGATTATGGCATGCTCCATTTTAGGTAGATTACCGAGGTTATGAAGTGAATGTTGAAAATTTCTTGCGAGTATTGACTGGCCGTCATGAAACAGCAGTCCCAAGGTCAAAACGACTTCTAAGTGATGAAGGTAGTCACATACTTCTTTACATGACCGGGCATGGTGGGGATGAGTTTCTAAAATATCAAGACTCAGAGGAGCTTCAGAGCCATGATTTAGCCGATGCAGTGAAACAAATGAAGGAAAAGCGCAGGTGTTTGGATAGCTTATGATTGTGGAATGTTTTACTTCTATTTATTTATTTTTTAAACTTTTTGTTTGCAATGCGACTAACAAAGGTAGTGGAATCTAAAACATCTTTCATCTCTTTGAGGCTTTGAAAGAAGTTTGAACAGTTGATTTCATGCTCTCTCTGCCCCAAAAGGATCTCATATCAATTAAAGAAAGTGCTTTCTTCTTTTTTTTGTTCCAATTATCAGATTTAAGGAGCTGCTGATTATGGTGGATACTTGCCAGGCAGCCACTCTGTTTTCTCAGGTGAGTGATTTTCTCTTCTCTGGATTTGGCCATGAGTTTTTAAATGACATTTCATTGCACTGCTTGTCTGACTGTTTTGCCTTTAATATCTGTGTGTGTGTGTGTGTGTTGTGTTGCATGCTTTCATGCTTCTGTGGCCTCTGCATGTCTAAGCAACAATATTTCTCTCAATTGTCATGGTTTCTGCAGTACTTTTGTTATAACAGTGTACCTCGTATCTTCTGTAATGTTCCCAAAATTAAAGACGAACACTATCCTGATGTTTTTTTTTTCTATCTAGTCTTATTTCGCCCTTCTATCTCATTCCAATTTTGCATGTACTCTGATGACAATGAAACTGTAAGCCTGTTAGGAAGTTCCTATGAGACAGCACTGATTCTTTATTTGGATGCATAGCTTCTGTATCTTTAACTTGGCTTCTCATTGTGGTGTTGTCCACTGGATGCACTTTATAATCCTTGTTTCGGATAAGGAAAAAGAAAATCAAAAGAAAAAGAAAAATATTGCACTTCTTGACCTTGCTCCCATGATTTAGCACAATTTTTATTGCCCAACTTGAGAATCATACGATTTCATTTAGTTTCTCTTTGTAACAAAAGCAAGTTCAGTTTCCCTTTTTTCTGGCATAGAACAAGAAGAAAATGTATTTTCCTTTCCATTTAAACCTTTGGGATGTGCTTCTTTGTCTTGTTCTCCTGAGTTAGTATGCGCCGTTGCCTATTCCATCTTTTCACAAGTGCACCAAGTATGAAATTTTCTTGAGTAATAACTAATTGTAGTATATTCTTATATTGTGGGGGCGTGTTTTACAGCTTAAATCACCTGGTGTTTTGGCTATTGGAAGTAGCAAGAAAGGAGAAAATTCGTACTCACATCACTTAGACTCAGATGTAAGTATTGATATTCCGTTGGCATCCAGCATATGAGGGATTATTAATATTACTGGGATGTGTTAAATTGCTGCTGTTCTTAATACCTTCTTCAGTGGTTAACTTATTGGTTTATACTTCTTTTGTTCTTTTCTTGCAGGTTGGTGTGTCTGTCGTAGATCGATTCACATTTTATACGCTTGCCTTCTTTGAGAGGTTAAATATGTATGACAATGCCTCATTGAGCAGGTATATGGATATAAGATTTTGGTTCATGCATGGTTATCTAATTCTTCAAATCTGTGGTTACTTTTATGCCCTTCAATAATATATGTCATTCAAGTGTATCAATGGTTCAATGTCTCACTTGGCAAATCACAGTTGTAGCAGAATGTGGATTCTGACAGAAGTAGCCTTTAGCTGCCATTTGATATGACTGTCTTTCCTTCTCCTATCCTTAATATAATAAGAAAAGTGGTCGCAGAGGAAATTTGCCACGTTGCTGAAGCAATTATGGAATTTCATTTGTTTCCCCTACATTAAATAAATGTCTTATCTACTTATCTGCATATTCATTATGCTGATAGAAGCATGGAGTATTTAATTCATTTTCATCTGGAAAGTAGGTCATCTGAGCTTCTGACAAATTCATCACATGAGTTTTATTTGAACTTCTTTCTTTCTGGAATATTATGGTGAAATTACCTTGAATCTTTAATGTTTCTGTCCAAACCTATCTCAGGGATTGCCCTGATTGGAATTTTATTTTTGGTTTGAAAGGTTTCACTTGGCCAATAAGGTTCCCAAATCTTGATTTGACCCTTTGTTTTGCAGTCTATTCAATTCCTATAATCCAAATACATTGATGTCAACTGCATACTATAGAACTGATTTATACCAACGGCGGTTGGAGAAGGTATTGATAAAATTCAAATCCTGATTTTGTTTGTATTTCTTCTCTTGGCTTTACTTCAGTTCAGTTTGATAAGAGTTCCTGTTGAATCTTCCTTTTCGTTTCTTTCCATTTTCACTTGCAGTTTTTGTTTTTTACCGGATTCTACATGTAAATTGCCTTTTTCTATTTTTGCATAACTGCTATCCCGAAAGGAAGTTAATGGCAAGATTTGAGAAATAAAATCACAAATTTCATAAAGTGTATTTTAGACTTTCATATTACTTATTTTCCTCTCGTGTTGATTATAGGTACCGGTGACCAACTTCTTTGGTTCTGTCATGGAAACCATCCATACTGATTCACCTTATCGAGCCTTCTCAGGCAGATACTCCAAGAAACATGAACTTGAGAAGCCTTCAGATCAATCAGGGAGGGAGAAACGAAGAACTCTAGAAACTTCTTCAGATGTTCCAGAAGTATTAGATGACTCTAAAATAAATGTGAGACCTCTACATCCTTGCATATGCATGATGCTTGGTTTAATTAATTTTTCAACAATCAAATTTCTTGAAAGTGACAAAAGTAGGGATTTTGTTGAGGCAGGCTAAACAAGATAGTTGCCCATTTACACGAACATGGGATGCTATTATTGGCCGGATGGAAAAGATGAAGCAGCTAGATAGTGTGGTGAACTATGGTTTGGTATTGATGTTCCCAGTGGTGGCCTTCTCTTCGTGGCTTTCACATTGAAGGTAAGAAGCATCGAATCCTGATTAATTGATTACCAGACTGCATTACTTTTATACCCTTCTGAAGTCGATGCACACAAACACATAATTTATTGATTTACTTGCAATATGGTAAAGTTTTTGGTGTATTACAGTAACAGTACATTTATTGCATTTTCCCACTGTTTAAGATAATCCTAAAAATGGAAAAAAACAGGGCTGGCAAAAGCTCTGGACAGATTGTTTGTGCAAAATCAAAGAAGCCGACCATTCAAAGCGGCTATGCCGCTCTGCTTTGAAGAAGTTTGAATTATAGATGTGCAATGCTGAGCTCTCAGGCTACTTAAGAAGTTCTGGATTTTGACATAGATGAATCAGACCCATGATCTGCTAAATTTGACAACTTTTCTTAGCCATCTTTATCTGATTTTCTTGCATAACAATGATGTCGTTAAAGTTTGTTATCTTATACCATAGAATGTTTTAGAAGAGCATAGGGCTGTAATGAAAGAGCAGGCTTAGGTACTCAGGTACATGAAATTTTCTATTCTGTATTTGTTCAGTATCTTTGTTTCAGTGTATAGGTATCGAATTGTGGCATTTACTGAATTTTTTATTTTTTCCTTTTTTGAGTTACAATAGGAGGTTAAGTTAAGGATACACACAGCATTAAGAAGGGTTTTAATCCAGTTTTATAAGAAATTTATTTTGCTTGGGGGTGTTCAAAACTCGGTTAAATGTCGAATACCCCGTTTATCTGTTATTAATATGTATATATAATATATATTTACAATACTTTATATAGTATAGAAAAGACTTGTGTTGAAAAGAATTTTCTTTACAGAAGACAACAAAATTGAATTGCAAGACAACCCGCCAAAATTTCTTAATGATGTGGAAGAAAAAAAAACGAATCTTTGATCATTTTTGTATTTTTATGATAATACGAATTTCAAAATTGGCCAAACCGATGATAACTCGCCACGTGGAGTAGACTGTACAAGACTTACAAAGTAAATATAGCAAATATTTTCTGCAACTATAAAATAAAAGTTGACTTATAAATTTCTTCAAAAAAAAAAAAAAAGTTGACTTACAAATTTAATATATTAGTGGGTTAATAATACTCACGAATATACTACTTAAACATAATTCATAACGACCGACATGATAACCTATTTTTTTATTTTTTTTAAATGAGAGTAATTTTTAAATTGCGATGAACATTAAAATTTAAAAATGTTATATATTGTAGTATCACATAAACGATGAATGTTTCATATAAAAGAATGAGTCGCGGTTCTCTCTCTTATGATTCTCTCTCATCTGAGTGGAGTCCTTTCCACAAAGAAAATTCAACGACTGCGACTCTGTTTACCGTTTACCCTCCAATGCTGAATTCAACGCTCTCTTCAGTTCAACTATATCATATGTGTGTGTATAAACTCCGAAAAGCTATTTTTAGCATCTTTGAAATTATTACCAGGGTTTTATAATTTTCTCCTAACTTTGAGAAAAACTCCTTTTTCTCCACGAGTTGTTGAAAGTCAAGCCTCACTGTAATTGATTTCTTTATCTGCATAGTCAAAAAGCGTGGATTTTGACGATTGTTATCCTATTCTGTTTTAGTTTTCTTTCTATATATACATCTCTTTCATTCTGTTTTTGTTTCTTTTTCTCCAAGAACCTAGTACTTCCCCAGTTGGAAATCTGTTTTTTTCTGAAAATTGAAAACTCCCACTTGCAATCATAAAAACATATGAGGTAATCAAAAGGATTGGTATATATTAATTGGATTTTAGTTCCTTTTTCTTTGTGATGATGTTGCGGATTGGAGTTGATTGGTTGTAATATAAAAAGATTGTTTTTTTTTTTTTTTAAAGAGTGGAATTTTGATTGATCATTTCTTTTCATCTGAATGATGTGTGGGATTTGGGTTTCTTTTTGATCTTGATGATTCTTGCTCTTGTTCTTGAAGGGTCCCACTAAAACAAAACAAGGATTTTTGTAGTTGATCTCAAGGGAAGATTTATCAAGGGTTTTGTGGTGTTATATATAAGCCATATTTAGTGTATTTATACTTTCTTTTATAGATTGATCATTGGTGATGGAGGGATCAAATGACAGTTCTAATTCAACGGCGCCGTTTCTCTTGAAGACATATGAGATGGTGGATGATCCATTGACTAATTCTGTTGTTTCTTGGAGTCAAACTGGGCATAGTTTTGTTGTTTGGGATCCACCTCAGTTTGCTGGAAATTTGTTGCCAAAGTACTTCAAGCACAACAATTTCTCCAGTTTCATTAGGCAACTCAATACATATGTAAGATCTTTGTTTTCTCAAATTTCTTCACTTCATTTATAGTCCTAGTTCTTCTCTTGTTTGCTATCTTTGTATGTATGTTTTGTATATGTTGTGTGTTCCATAGGTTATCAGTTGAAATTTTAGTTTTCGATATGGAAACTATGCATTTCAAGAAAAAGGATTGGTGAAGACTGAAGAATCATTGTTCTTAGAACGAGATTTTTGATGTTGAAAGCTTAGTAAATGAAACCAATTATATAGAACAATAAACATAACAAAACTTGGTTCGAGTGGTTACATCCACTTGGCTTTGTATTCACTTCTCTGGCCACAATATGATACTTAAGATAGTTGTTTTGAGTATTTAGGCTTAAAATTTTGTTCAACTTTGCAGGGTTTTAGAAAGATTGATCCTGATCAGTGGGAGTTTGCAAACGAGGAGTTTATTCGCGGACAAAGACATCTTTTAAAGAACATACACAGGCGAAAGCCAATCCACAGTCATTCAGGTCAAGGAAATGCATTTCCATTAACTAGTTCAGAAAGAGAGAACTACGAAAAAGAGGTTGAAAAACTGAAAGGAGAAAAGATTCTGCTTCAATCACAAGTAGAGAGGCATAAACATGAGAATGAAGGATATAAACATCAACTCAGATCCTTAGGACAAACATTGCAAACTATTGATCAGAGGCATAGGCAGTTGATGACCATCTTGGCTCAGCTGTTAGAGAAACCTGGATCCACCTCAACCACCATCGAACAGTCAGAATCTCGTAACAAGAAAAGAAGGTCGTTGGCCTTGCATTTCTTGCATGGTGAAGGCGATCTTGGAGAGAACCAGAGCTCGATTTTCCTAGAAAGTTCAAGCTCTTCATCTCTTCCATTGTTAAGCTTGGACCAAGTTGAAAAATTAGACTCATCCTTAACTTATTGGGAGGAGTTTTTCCATGGGATCGACCAGATTCCATCTGAAGATTCCCATGGCTTTAGGTTACACACGATTCCTTCTTCACCTGTCATTACAGAAATGGAAGCATCATCTGGAGATTCTGATTTGAACATCCCACCTCGCTCGCCTGGATGCCACATGTCAGCATCACCTTCAAGGAACGGCCATTCCTCTCCGGAGCTGGCTGTATCTTCGTCTCACATTGACAGTCCTGAAATATCGTCCATTTGCATTGATCTAGACACCGGGCCAAAGCCACTGGGCATTGATGTGAATGTAAGCCCAGCTAAGATTTCTGATAGTGAAATGCAAGAAGATCGACAACAGCTAGATGGGGTGAATGACGTCTTCTGGCAGCAGTTTCTGACAGATGCTCCTGGTTCCAATGTGACTCAGGAAACACAAACAGAGAGAAAAGATTAGAACATAGCAAGAATTCTGGTAGATTTCCTGATGGTCACTACAGGCTAAGCACTTACACGATTCATGGGACTTCTAATTCGAGTTCAGAGAAATCTTATTTTCTATATTGAGGTATTAAGTAGGTGTGATGGTACATAATTAGATATACCTTTCAGTTTCAGGTTATGGTTTTGATTGTTTTTACCTGTTTTCTTTTAATTTTTACGTCTTTATAATGGCGAAGTCTGAGATTTATGCAGAAATTTAATGTAATATTCATCTTAGTATAAGATATTGGGTAATAAGTATGAAGTTCCAAAGTTTTCGTAGATTCTCATTTAGAAAACTCGGAAATCTCTTTATGTAGTCAAAGATTCCGACTGTGCAATCATATCTAGTTCATTTTATTGTAAATATGCTAAATCTGACAGAATATGACATTTGATGTCTGATGTGGCCTTGTTTTCAGTGATAAATTTGATATCGGGTTTTGCCAATGATTCTTGATTTTGATTAGTTTCATGAAGTGTGTTCAATCCAAATATGTCTCATATCTTCTATGTTTGTAATAAGTGAAGTTGTAATTCTTGATGTAGGCATGATCAAGAAGATGATGCTGATCCAGCACTTGATTGCCAGTGATATGTGCAAATATCTGAATCCATGAGATATAGTGATTGGGAAAGGAAAGGATTTGAACCCCGACACCTCTATAGCAGAGAGAAGATTAGACACCAACTCATCTAACGAGAGTCGGGAGCTGTTGCTATATTTTCAGTTGAAGAGATTTGCAGATGAGACTAGTTTTATACAACTAGTTCCACAAAATGTTGGCTTACATGACACAACTCATTTACAGAAAATAATGTCTTATCTTTACTGTGTATTTATTACTTTAACATGTATATTCTTTACTGGAATTCTGACATTTTTGTAATCTTGATAGGGTCTCTATCTATTACCAATCCTAAATGTAGTTTTCACTTTTTTCAATTTGACATATTTATTTATTTCTTTCTTCAGTCCTTCACAGTAGGTGTGCATATCTCATTAAGTAAGAGTAGCTAAAAAAAAAAAAAGCAAAACATTTAAAACCAGTTTGATATCTACATTTCATTATATAATTAGCAAGGGTTTTTTTTTTTCTCTCTCTCTTCATCCAAAAGGAATTTAACTCTCTTATTATTGTTACTTTTTTGGCAAACAAAACTGTAGGACTAGAAAAAATAATTTTATAATAATGCTAAGTAGTAGAATAAGACTTTTAAATGTCATATTATTTAAGATAAAATGCAGAAATCAAGGCAATGAGGTTAATAAATTTGAATTTTAATAAATTTACAATATCCCATAATAAATTGAATTTTGGATTTATGCAATTACCATGTCATTCCTTGATTTGATTTTATTTTTTAAGAAATTATTCGAAAAGTTTACATAAATTTATGTTAGTTTCTTAAAAACTGTATTATTTGACTGTTGTGTGTGAATTTGTTTGAATTGGTTTCCATGATTGCATAACGATGGTTTCCTTTTAAACCTCCACGTTTTATTCGCATTCCTTCTCTGTTTAAGAAACCATAACTGCTCCTCTCCTCTTCTCTTATTAAATTGCCTAATTTTTCCCTTCTCTTTCAAATTTAAATTCTCTATTCTCCTCACCGACGATCGCACACCACCGCCGCCGCCGGAGGAGCCAACGGTAGTTAAAGCGTTCAATAATGAGCTCACCATGCACAGCGCCGAGGCTTGTTCGATGTAGAGTGAGAGACTTGGCATCATGTTTCTATGCTTGTCGATTACCTTTAGGTATGTAGAGAATTGTCTCACTGACTCGTTTTTTGGGATGGATTTGAGTATTTTATATTCGAATTTACTCTGTTGCAAGCAAATTTAAATGTATGTACTCTGATTGAATTGAATTCCTTATTGTGTTTGATTTAGAGGACGATCAACCAGATATCTTGTGCAACAATCCACCTGAAATCTCGAGAGAGAGCATTGTTTTCGACTTTGAGGGAAGCAGTAGAGGCAAAAAATCAAGTCGTAAAATGTCAAATAGTATTGAAATGGGAGGAGACTCATCGGAGCCTCGATTCGCAGAGGAAGAGTACATAGTTTTCTGCTTCAGAGAAGATGGAGCGATTGATATGCTAAATAATGACGCCAAGTCATCAGAAAAGAAGGACGAACGTAACGACATTGTTAGTTTAAAGGTCTTCGTCTCCACGTATTTGTATTTCATCAGATGTAGCATTTAAAGACTAATAGGATATGTTTTTGTGATCACAGTGTGATGAAAAAGGGAGGGAGAAAAGGGATGATGAAATAAAAGCGATGATGAAGCCAGTTTCTATGGAGCAGCAAAATTCAAGCAATATGGAGTCTTATGAGTCATGTGATTCTAATCTATCAGATACCAGCTCAAGCTCTTTTGCCTTCCCTGTGTGAGTTAATATTGAAGCATTAATGAATATTCGAATATTTGAATATTTGAATCTTTATAGTTGTAATTGATGTGCTTGCAGTTTGGGAATTGAATGGATAGGAAGCCCAGTTCACATGCCCAGAGAAGGAAAGCAAGATGATGGAAGTGTGTGCTTGCACTGCTGTAGATTCTAAGTTATGATTCGAATTTTCTCATTCTCATTGTTAGTATATTATCTGCTGATCATTGTAGCATGATGTTTAGATTCAACAATTTTCTTTTGAACTAGTTACAATTATCAATATGAACAGAGTTTTATCAGCTTGTAGTGATTGTTGGTATATGAGGACTAGTTTGTTAAAAATGTTTTGTGTATTTGTGATTTGGTTCAATGAATTGATTGCACGAATGTGTTATTTACTGGTAGCTGTCATATGTTGTCCTTTGGAATAGATTAGATTTTGGATGGATGCTAGAATTTTTATTTCCAAAACCAACCTTGATATCCCGATCAGATCGACTATTTCGGTATCATTTATTTGAGGAATGATCGAGATTCTAAGTGAAACAAAATATGGTTAGTTTATTCCATTTTCTTGACAGAACGATATATTTTGGTTTGTAGCCGACGTAACAAAGAATCATAGACATTTTATTCAATTCTTAAAATAAACATTTAAAATATATAGATATCTGTTGACGTTAGATTTTGTATGGCACAAAATCCTAGCCTAACACAAAGAAATCTCGATCCGGCTTAAAGAAATCGAACCGAATAAGAAGTGCAAGAAACGAATAAAACAAGAAAAAGAAAACAAGAAAAAGAAAGGCCCGGTGCCTACTCGGGGAAATTTGCTAGGCTTATTCTGGTCGGTCAGCCAGAACGCTTTTATTATATGAACTGAGAGAAAATTAACTCTTAATTGCTTGAGTGCGATCAATTCGGAGCCCTTTTCGAGGTTTCCTCGCCCTATTTATAGACTAATTCTAAGATATATATTACTTGATCATTAAGGAATAAATCCCTCGAATCTAGGATCTAAAGAAGGTAAAAAACTAGATCTAATCCTATCCAAATCAGACCAGATTTGATGTGGGATTTGTTTCCCTTTTTATTGGACTTCTTTGCGCGAATCAGCCCAGCTAACCCTACGCGGATCTTCTGGTCGGGCCATCCAGTATACTGGTCGGGTCCGCCGACTGGACTACTGCGGATCAGGTTTCCATTCTAGTCAGCTCGAGTACGCTCGACTCGGGGAGATCTTGTGCTCGTCGGCTCGGGTAATTTTTGGTGGGGCACAACTAATTTGAAATAGGACATGAATTAGTTTCTCTCCTTTTTTATTTAGGAAATTTTGGTTAATGTTTTACACATAAATTGAGACAATATATTACCTGAAAGAACTTCAGAGAATAACGAATTTATATTTTTTCCCCCAATTTCACTAGGGTAAATTATTGGAACTAATTAAATACACACTTTTCGAGGAAAAAACAACACAGACACACACTTTTATGACCAGAACATAACGGTTTTAACGAACATCATATCATACCCTGACCAAACCCTCAACAACCTTTCCGTACAAAAATCAAGAAAAAGGTTAGATTCGATCTTTGCTATTTGAATTTATTAATTTTCATATAACCCATTTGCCGCCTCCTGTTCGCGTTCTTGATTTTCATATGGTTCGCGTTCTTGATTTTCCATTCTGCAATTTTTGGCCCAAGTTTGTATTTTTGATCAAAGTAATTTGGTATATCTATTATCTACTTAAATTTATTGTTAATGAATTTTGCATTTTCTTTAACAATTATAGCAATTTCTTGGGCAGCATTTTGTGCATTCCTATGATTAAAGTTTGATTTTCTTTTGGCATTTGATCCATTGAAACAAAGCTGAAGTGTTCAATCTGTTGTTTATATAGTTATACAGTTTTGTGTGTTTTAAATGACAGCAACTGGAAATTTTGGGAGTAAGCGATGAAGGGTTCTTTTTCCTTTTTCTTTTTTAGCTGTTGAGAAATTTTAGTTTTCTGTCATCTATTATTGTTGCAATTATAATTTAAATGGGTAGGATTGGATGGAGTGTAGGTAATGATAAAGAGTGGTTCGAGAGTTGAAGGGTTGCGAAAAGTTGAAGTGCCATTTTGAGGAGAAAAGGTAGGGAGTTCTTTTAAAACAGGCTCGTTTATCATCTGATAAACGCGGCATTCAGTTCTATTGGACAAGGATGTAGTTGAGAAAATGAAATCTTAGACAGTGAGAGACTCAGTTTGAGTAACTTTCAGTGGACTATGGAGCTTGATGGTGACGTAATAGATACACCAGCTAGTGGTGTTAGAGATGAGAATGAAAGTCATGTGCCTCCAGATATTGAAATTGGTCACACAATCAACAAAAGATATACGAGTAGCCCCAGTGGCCTAAGACATATGGACTACCAGAGCCTGTCTAAGAGAGATACAGAGAATCCAATCTCCGTTGTTGAAGTGCTGAAAACGTTTTTTCTAATACTGGTCTGGTACATAATCAGTACATTCTTGACACTGTGAGTTTTCATCTTTTCTTAACCATTGAATCCTCAATGTCTCATTCATTTATTTCAGTTTTTTTTTTAAAATTAATTGCTTGTGTTCCTGGATCAGGTACAATAAAACCTTATTAGGGGACAAAATGGGGAAATTCCCGGCCCCACTGTTAATGAACACGTTCCACTTCATCATGCAAGCTTTTCTCTCAACGGTCATTACGTGGTTTTGGTCTGATAGATTTCATTCCTCGGTTATGTCTTGGAGGGATTATTTTGCAAGAGGTAGGAAGTGTTAATGATAATTAATAACAAATTTATAGTGTTTAGTTTATATCTTTCTCGTATTTCCTATTGAGGTTTGCCATAGATTAACTTCGTTAACAACTAATGCTACAGGCATTTGCCTTTCACAGTTGTACCAATGGCCCTCAGCACTGCAATGGATGTTAACCTAAGCAACGCATCCTTGATTTCTATTTCCGTTACTTTTGCCACTATGGTTGGTTTTTCTGTGTGCTCTATCACCATTAGTCCTTCTTTAATTTTTTGATGAAACTTTTTATGCTACATTCTTTGCTTCATCTCATGAGAAATCCTCAGATGACTATGTCAATTTTCTTTTATTTGCAGTGCAAATCGGCTTCACCAATATTTCTCCTTATTTTTGCCGTTGCTTTCAGGTATGCATCAATGAATAGACTAAGTTTATTAGATCCCAACTACAAGCAGATTGCTGTAAAACATTTATTGTACTTAAAATAAGTCTTACCTTCTTTCGCACTATAATACTCTTTTTGGTACTCGGAAGATTACTATCAAGTAAATGATCGAGTGATTAAATATCAGGAAATCAAACTAGAATTTTGTAAGTTAAAATGAATTCTAGACTGACTTTCCTTTTTTAAATCTCATCCAACTTAGTAATATAACATACAAAGTACTGAAATATTTTGTTTTCTTCCATTTCATATGTTATATATGTGTGACGGACTTGTATAATTGTTTAGCTGTATGTGCATTAAATTCTTTAACCTGATTTGCCGATCAAAATAATGTCTGTGAAGATTGGAGTCTCCAAGCGTGAAGCTGTTTGGCATTGTCTTTGTGATTTCTGTTGGGATACTATTAACAGGTTAATAGATTTCTCCTTAACTCCTAGTGATTTATTTATGTGTTTTCATGGGAAGATTCCAATGAATGTTTATTTTCCAAAATTTATGGTCATGCGACATAATTATTCAAACACTTTGGAATCATAAATTTGTTTCCTCAAATGTATTCCATCATTACGCGTTTTTTGGTTAGGATCATTTATTAACATCTGATGATAACAAACGATGATGCTATTAATGGATTTATTTAATGGTGAAAAAAAACTGTGCTTTTTGTTTTTTCTTTTTAAGATTAAGCTGCCCAAATGAGTATCTTATATTTATTTGGTCCAAAATGCAGTTGTAAAGGAGACAGAATTTGAATTTTGGGGTTTTATTTTGGTTATGCTTGCTGCTGTTATGTCCGGGTTCCGATGGACGATGACACAGATTCTTCTCCAGGTACATGAAGCACTTTCAATTGTTGCTTATTTTTGGTGTTAATTATTTAACTCTTATAAGTATGCTCACTTGTTTCTGTTTTTGGCTCCGTCTTCCATTGATTGGTATTGTGCTGATATTGAAACAACCACAAAGAAAGAAGCCTATGGTAAGTGTTACTCAAAGCCCGGATTTTGTCCCAATTCTTGCAATCTTTTAGCTATTAACTTTGTCTTTGTGTTCATAAATTTTTGACATTTTCCCTTCCTCTATTTTGAGGTCTTAAAAACCCTCTTCTTTTGATGAGCTACGTGGCACCGATTATGGCAATTACAACCGCTCTGTTTTCTCTGTTATTGGATCCTTGGAACGAGTTCAGAAAGACTGATTACTTTGACAGCCCATGGAATATTGTTAGAAGTTGTTTTCTGATGTTCTTCGGTGGAACTCTCGCTTTTTTCATGGTGAACATTATTTGATCCCAACTTCAAAATCCCGTCTTTTTTGAGAAAAAAAAAAAACTGACTTCTTGATGTTATTGCAGGTAGTAACCGAATATATTCTCGTGTCAGTGACTAGTGCAGTGACGGTAGCAATAGCCGGGGTTGTGAAGGAAGCCGTGACTATTTTGGTAAGACAGCAAATATGTTTGAGAATCAAATTCAAGAATATAGTGCATGTTTAAACTTGTTATTCGTGTTGTGTTCTCTTTTTGAATATTTATTTATTTCAGGTGGCTGTGTTATATTTCCATGATGAGTTCACCCTGCTGAAAGGGGTAGGCCTTGTAACAATCATGATTGGTGTCAGTCTATTTAATTGGTACAAGTAAGTGATTGAAAAACCACTTTCTAACTTACACAATCTCAAGCATTTATTCAGAACAAATTCTGAGCTTAACAGCGTGTGCGTTTATCAGATACCTGAAGCTGCAGAAGAGCAAGAAAAATGTCGGGTCGCCAACAGATATTCCGTTATCTAGATATGTTATCCTTGAAGATATGGATGAGGAAGACGAGACCCCCTAGACAGAAGCCCAATTCTGCATTTGAACATATCCTTCCTCGTAAGTTCTCAAACACATGTCATGCCTTATCTTATAACCTTTATGCATCTCTTATTTGTCTCTATCTTGGATTTTGACTAGGTGTCAATCTTCAATTGAAACGGTTTTGTCTTCGGATGCTATGAGGATGTTGCGTTTTCAAGTGCAGAGGCGGGTAAGAACTACCCACATTGCTTATGGGTGAAGTTCTTGAATGACTTTTATGCACTTAAAACACACCATTAGGGACCTTGAGTAAGATTAAGTTTTTTTTTTTTTTTTGTATGTTCACAATGTTGTATAGGAAACATTATATTCAAATTTTCACCTTATTTAATTTATTTCACGCGCTTATTAATGTGTTCCAGTGTGATCCAACTGGATAAACCATGTACATTTATAAACTTGTGACGATTATGAGCAAATCATGAATTCAAGATTGGCTGTTCTAAAAGTCAAGATTAGACCCTCTTACTTCACTATATATACATTTGATGCAAGAATTCATTTTCCGTACATTTGTGCTTCAACTCCTTGGATCCCAAATAAGGTTATCACAATGTCTCCATCTTGGAATATCTTCTTCACCATAACTTTCCTCTTCTGTCTATATGCCGTTAACTCACAGCCGTTCGATTATCCAACGGCAACTCTCTCTTCTTCCTGGATCAACAGCGTCACCGCCAATCACTCCGTCAGTTTCACAGACTCCTCCACCGTTAGAGCCATCCTTCTCCGAGGAGCTTTCGGCCCACGATACGCTGCAGGTTTCTACTGCAATGGCACGTGCGAGACCTATGTCTTCGCCATCTTCATCGTCCAAACGAACAGTGGTGGAGGCATCACCATGCCTTCCTTCGGATTCCCGCAGGTTGTCTGGTCCGCCAACCGGAGCAAACCTGTCCGAATCAACGCCACGTTGCGCCTCACGGCTGAGGGCAATTTGGTCCTCAGAGATGCGGACGGCTCGTTGGCGTGGTCCACGGAAACTTCCGGAAGATCGGTTGTGGGGATGAAGCTGACGGAAACAGGGAACCTCGTTCTCTTCGATGCGAAGAACTCTGTGGTTTGGCAGTCTTTTGATCATCCGACAGATGCTTTGGTTCCGGAGCAGAAGCTCGTATCTGGTAAGAGGCTGACAGCGAACGGAGGTTCGTATTCGTTGTCGATGACGGAGAAAGGATTGGTGGCTTCGAGACTCTCTAAAGTGTACTATGAGAAGGTGTACAATGGAAGAAAGAAGAATAAGGAAGCAAGTTTTGCTAAGTTTGAAAATGGAAGCCTGGCATTGTATGTGAATTCTGTTAGGAATGCTGATATGAGAATAGCTATTCCTGTGGCCACTTCTGCTCAGTATATGAAGCTGGGGCCCGATGGCCATCTTCGAGTGTTCGAGTGGCTGTCGCCATGGAAGGAAGTGGCTCATCTTTTGAAATGAAGGATCGTTTGAATAATGGAAGTTTTAAAAAGTCTGAATAAATATGGTCAACGCTCAGATTATAGTGGCTCTAGTTATACGATATTTTATTCGAATGATGATGTTTAAATAAGGTCGAAAGAGTGTCGATTATAGTGACTAAGTGGTGGATTTCATTGAATTATGTTGTTGAAATAATTTATATTATGATATTATGGCGGTGGAATTGAACAACATTATTAAATTAACTATGAATTGATTATTAAAATGGACCTCTGATATGAGTTTGTTACAATTTAAAGATGAGCTAACCTAACAAGGCAAGGTTACTTTGTCAAAATAATGAGCTAATCATTAGGTCAACATTTGCTGCTCTAAACGTGTCGACTTAGACACTTAATTGACCAAGTATGTTTATCTAAAAATTTGTAATATTTTTTGGTATTTTCAGTTTTTCACCTAAAAGTTTATCTAGCAATTTCACCTTAAATGTAATTTCAATTTAATATTAATTTTTTTTTAATTGAGTCTGAGATAAGAAAATCTGATATTTCCCACATGAACTGATTTTGTTAAGCCCACAAAAAAATTACTTGATTATTTTAAAAAATGAGATGAACCCTAGAATGAAATAGGTGATCTGACGTCATGAATCACCGATTAAAGTCAAAGCATGGGCTAATATAATTAATCTTGAAATAAATAAATGCCAACTTGCATCTGATTACCAGGGTTGGTGGATCTCTTGGCAGCCTGTTTTTTTCTCCCCATTGTTTTGATTTTACAACCAACTTTTTTATGTTTAACCAGTGATTAAAACCAATGAAGTAAATCTTGAAACTGCTTCAATCCTTTCCATGATGTCTCAACATTGGAAGATCGTGATCTTCACCATAGCCTTCTTCTTTAGTCTAGCTTCTGTAAACTCCCAGCCATGGGATTATCCAACAGCAAACCTCTCCACTTCTTGGACCAATAGTGTCTCTGCAGATCATTCAGTGGGATTCACAGACAATTCAACTGTTAGAGGCATCCTACTCAGAGGAACTTTTGGTCCCAAATATGGCTGTGGCTTCTACTGCAATGGCTCTTGTGAAACCTATCTCTTTGCAATCTTCATCGTCCAAACAAACAGTGGTGGAGGCATCACTATGCCTTCCTTAGGGTTCCCACAGGTTGTCTGGTCTGCCAATCGAAACAATCCTGTCCGAATCAACGCCACGTTGGAGCTCACAGCTGGCGGTGACTTAGTCCTCAGAGATGCAGATGCCACGCTGGCATGGTCCACCAACACCGGTGGAAGATCAGTTGTGGGCTTAAACCTGACAGAAACAGGGAACCTTGTACTCTTTGATGCGAAGAACTCTGTTGTTTGGCAATCTTTTGATCATCCAACTGATGCTTTAGTTCCAGAGCAGATCCTCGTATCTGGTAAGAATCTAAGTGCAAGTGCTTCATCGACTAATTGGACTGAAGGGGGTTTGTATTCTTTGTCTATGACAGAAGAAGGATTAGAAGCTTCTATACAGTCGAATCCTCCACAGGTATATTATAGCAACTTGCATTATAGCAGTAAGCAGAATAAAGAAGCAAGTTATGCTAAGTTTGAAAATGGAAGTCTAGCATTGTATGTAAGTTCAATCGAGCCAAATAATCCGAATGGCGGAATGCCTATTCCTGTGGCTACATCAGCTCAGTTTATGAAACTGGGGCCTGATGGCCATCTTCGAGTATTTGAGTGGCAATCGCCATGGAAGGAAGTAGCCGATCTTTTGACAGGTTATCTTGGTTTTTGCAGATACCCTATGGTTTGTGGGAGATACGGAATTTGCTCAAACGGGCAATGTAGTTGTCCAAATGGGACAAGCTTTAGGCAGATAAGTGATAGGCGTCCTGATCTTGGTTGTTCTCAAGTGATTCCATTGACATGTGATGATTCAGACAATCACAGTTTCTTGGACCTTGAGAGTGTAACCTATTTCACCTTCGTTCCTCATATTAACAATACGGATATGAAAAGTTGTAAAGAGGCCTGCTTGAAAAACTGTTCTTGCAAAGCTGTTGTCTTTCGCTATGGCTCAGATTCTGCTAATGGTGAATGCTATTTACCATCAGAGATCTTTTCTATGATGAATAATGAAAAGGATCTGACCCACTATAATTCTTCTATATCTATCAAAGTACAGAGTGTTCCACTTGCAACTGCTACTAAGGGAAAAACCAGCTCGTTATGGCCTATACTGGGATCAATTATTGGATCCATTTGTGCAGGTATTGTAGTTGGAGCTATGGTTTTTGAGTATCGAAGGAGGAGGAGAAGATTAGAAGAAGTCGAGGAGGACTATTTAGACCATGTACCAGGCATGCCCACCAGATTTTCTTTCCAAGAATTGGCAAATGCAACAGACAACTTCAACAAGAAACTTGGTGAAGGAGGTTTTGGATCAGTTTTCGAAGGGCTATTACACAATGGAACCAGAATCGCGGTGAAACAGCTTGATGGAGTGGGCCATATCAAGAAGTCATTTCTTGCAGAGGTTGAAAGTATTGGGAGCATTCATCACATAAACTTGGTGAGACTGATTGGCTTTTGTGCAGAGAAGTCCCACAGGCTTCTGGTTTATGAGTATATGTGCAATGGCTCTTTAGACAGGTGGATATACTGCAAAGGCCAAGAGACAAGTCTTGATTGGGATCAGAGAAGAAAGATCATACTTGACATAGCCAAGGGATTAGCCTATCTTCATGATGATTGCAGGCAAAAGATTATCCACCTAGACATCAAGCCTCAAAACATACTTGTGGACGAGCATTACAACGCCAAACTTGCTGATTTTGGGCTGTCTAAACTCATTGACAGGGACCAAAGTCAAGTTGTAACAACCATGAGAGGCACACCCGGTTATCTTGCCCCTGAATGGCTTAGTGCTATTATTACAGAGAAAGTCGATGTTTACAGCTTTGGAGTTGTGCTTCTTCAAATTGTGTGTGGTAGAAAGATTTTCGAGGCATCCAGGGACGAGGAGGAAAGATACCTATTAGCCCTTCTCAAGAAAAAAGCCGAGCAAGGACAGTGGCTTGATCTTGTCGACAAAAGTTATCAGAATGTGGAGTCCAATGATGCAGATGTTGAGAAAATGGTGCAGATTTCAGCATGGTGTCTGCAAAGTGATCATGAGAAGAGGCCTTCTATGTCAGTAGTGATTAAGGTTTTGGAGGGTGTAATGGATGTCCAAAAAGACATTGATTACAACTTCTTGATTCCACAGTATCTGACTAGCAGAATCCCAGAAGTTAGTTCACAAGACACAACAGCTCTACTTCCTTCAATTCTATCAGGGCCAAGATGATTTCAGGTCTTGAATCAACCTGTTTTTCTAATCTGCAGATATATTTATAGTTGGCAGATAATTCAAGAAAAAGTGTTCTTCTATTTGAATTTGATGCACCATCGCTGTACTTGTGTGACTTCCCATTTCTTAAGGATGAATTTCTTGAATGACTTTAATTTATGCACTTCTACATTCCATGATGGATCGACAAAACTAATTTGATTTCATTTTCAATTATGTTTACAATGTTGTATAAGAGCTTCCTTTTTCTTTATTTTACTTAAACTATAACATTGTCAATGCGAAAACTAGAATACTGAAAATAACGAACTTATAGTTAATCAGAAAAGATTTTTTTTAAAATAATAACTGAAATAATTCAAGATTTTCCATTACCTTGTTTTTTTTTTTTTTTTTTTTTTTTCTTTTCCCTCTCTTTTCTACATCCATTTCTTACAAACTAGCAGTCTACCCACGCGATATACGATTTTTATTTATTGTGTTAATATTTACAATTTTTGTAATAATATAATGAAGTTACGTAAACAAACATGTTTTTCATAACATCTTTTATTATTTAAATTTAAAACATGTACTATATATAAATGATTTTTCATATTACTTAGGTATGTTGCATGAATTATCATATAAATAGTTTTAATTGTTAATTTTATTTTTAAATATTTTTCTTTTATTTGTTGATTTATATTTTCGTCAAATAAAAAATATTACATACATTAATATTTCATTCAATCATAATAATTAATCTTTCCTTTTATATTTTTTATAATTTATATATTTCATATATTTTTTACAATAATTGAATCATCATATATTTTTCTTACATTATTTGTTCATTTCCCTCTCACAAAATTATTTGTTTAAATTGTCTTTAGTGTATAAAGACAATTTGGTGGGATCTCTTTAAATGAAGATATGCGACAATAAAATCTGAAATAACTTCTTTTACATATGTTTAAAAAATCTTGTATTCTTTTTTTTTTTTAGTTTTAAATAGATTTGAAAAATCATTATATTTACGATTTTTATTGTTTTTTTTTCTTTAGACAATAAGATCTGAAAGAATTTTTCTACCGTTGAATGTTTAGTAAATCTTGTATTTTTTTTTATATAGATTTAAGAAATAATTATTTAAGATATTTTCTTTTTTTTTTTCTTCATTATTTGTATATCTTTTTTTTTTTCATTCTTTATGCATCTCTCTTTTTGAGAAATCACTTTATTTTTCTTCATTTTTTAGTTTTACATAAATTTGAGAAATCAATGTATCTCTCTTCATCTCTTAACTTTATAAAATAGCTTCTAGAGTAATATTAATTTTTTTTATTCTTATTAAAGAATAGCTTATCAATTAAGATATACATTTTTTTTATTTTTTTATTCTTATTGACATGACATTTTTAGATGGGAAAGTGATAATCTTATAATTTTTGTCAACTTTCTTGCTCATTTTAAATTGTGGCGTTTTCCATGAGTCCCACTTTCCAGCTTTCCGTGCCTCTCATCATCTGATTCCTCTTTCACATTTTGTGAGTTTTCGGCTTCTCGCGTTTAAACCTCACTATTTTTTCTTTTAACTCTCTTTATTCTTTTCTTTCTATACTCTTCAATCAAAAGATTCAAAACTATGTAGCATAAGGAATAAGGAATAATCTTCACACATTAATGCTCTCTTTATTAAAGTGATGATGATTTCTTCATTGTACATCTTCATCTTCTTCACCATAATTACCTTCTTTTCTTGCACAATTTCTGTCCACTCCCAGCAGCCATTAGAGTATCCCAAGGCAAACCCACCCACTAAATGGACCAACAGCATCGCTCTAAACACAGATTGGTTTACAGATAAATCAAGTCTTCGATACATCCTTAACAGAAGAAGCACTACTTCTGGTTTCGAATATACCTCCGGATTCCATTGCAATGGCGATCCTGATTCCTGCGTCTTTTCCATTCTCATTGTCCAAAGACATCGAGATGGATCGCCGCAGGCTGTCTGGTCTGCCAATCGAAACAACCCTGTCAAAACCAACGCAACTCTGCATCTCACAGGTGGAGGTGACCTAGTTCTCAGAGATGTTGATGGCACCATGGTGTGGTCTACCAACACCGCTGGAAGATCTGTCGTGGACTCGTGGGCCTAAACCTGACAGAGATGGGAAACCTTGTCCTGTTCGATTCCAACAACTCTGTAGTTTGGCAATCCTTTGATCATCCAACTGATTGCTTGGTTCCAGGGCAGATCCTCGTATCTGGTATGAATCTAACAACGACTGCTTTATCGACTAATTGGAGTAGTAGTAATGACGGTTTGTTTTCTGTTTCCATGACTAGTAAAGGCTTAGTAGCTTCTATACTCTCTGATCCTCCACAGGTATACTATCGACACTTGATTAATGATGACTCTGAGCATAATATAGAAGCAAGTTATGCTAAGTTTGAAAATGGAAGTCTAGGTTTATATTTAAAAGGAGACAAGTCTGCAAATACAGATACATCGTTAAATATTGGGAATGCTAACTCAGTTCAGTATATGAAACTGGGGGATGATGAGCATCTTAGAGTATTTGAGTGGGGTGATCCATGGAAGGAAGTGAATGATGTCTTTACAGGTGAAATTGGTCATTGTGGTTATCCCACGGTTTGTGGAGAATATAGGATTTGCTCAAACGGGCAATGTAGTTGCCCCAATGGGACAAACTTTAGGCAGAGGAGCGAAAGACATCCTATGATCCTAATCTTGGCTGTTCTCCACTCGTTCCGTTGACTTGTAATGCTTCAGAAAATCACACTTTTCTTGACCTCTATAATGTAACCTACTTTGCCTTGAACACACACAGTGTTGAAACAGATGATAAGGATGGTTGTAAAGAGGCCTGCTTGAAAAACTGTTCCTGCAAAGCTGCTATCTTTAGTGATGGTGAGTGTCGTATGCCATCTGAGATCTTTTCATTCATGGAATCTGCTTCGTCTATTTATGACCATTCTTCTGTGTCTATAAAAGTAGAGATTAATGATGTTGAAACAGCTCTGATTGTGGCCAAAGGAAAGACTGGCTTGTTAGTGCCTATACTGGGATCAACTCTTGGAGTCATTTGTGTAGGCATTGTAGTTGGAATTGCAGTCTTTGTACATCGAAGGAGGAGGAGAAGATTTGAAGTAGTCGAGGAGGAGTATTTAGATCATGTTCCAGGCATGCCCACCAGGTTCTCTCTTGAAGAGTTAGCAGCTGCAACTGACAACTTCAACAAGAAACTTGGTGAAGGTGGATTCGGATCAGTTTACGAGGGATTGTTAAAAGATGGCACAAGAATTGCGGTTAAACGCCTTGATGGAGTGGGACATATCAAGAAGTCGTTTCTAGCAGAGGTTGAGACTATTGGGAGCATTCATCATAGAAACTTGGTGAGACTAATCGGCTTTTGTGCAGAGAAATCCCACAGGCTTTTGGTCTACGAGTATATGTGTAATGTCTAGACAGATGGATATACTGCAGAAGCCACGAGACAACAACGCTTGATTGGAATCAGAGAAGAAAGATTATACTCGACATAGCCAAGGGATTAGCCTATCTTCATGAAGAATGCAGGCAAAAGATTATCCACCTAGACATCAAGCCACAGAATATTCTCCTGGACCAACATTGCAATGCCAAACTTGCTGATTTCGGACTGTCTAAGCTCGTAGACAGGGATCAAAGTCGGGTTGTGACAACCATGAGAGGCACTCCTGGTTATCTGGCCCCCGAATGGCTTAATGCAGAAATTACAGAGAGAGTGGATGTCTACAGCTTCGGAGTTGTGATTCTTGAAATCGTGTGTGGAAGGAAGATTTTCGAGCAATCCAGGGATGAGGAGGAGAGATACCTATTGAGTCTCTTCAAGAGAAAAGCTGAGGAAGGACAGTGGCTGGATCTTGTGGACAAATGCTGTCTGAATGTGGAGGAGTCCAACGTGGCACATGTCCAGGAAATGATACGTATTTCAGCGTGGTGTCTACAAAGTGATTATGTGAATAGGCCTTCAATGACAATGGTGATCAAGATGTTGGAAGGTGTTATGGATGTCCAGAAAGACATTGATTACAATTTCTTGGTTCCACAGTATCTGATCAGCAAAATCCCAGAAGTGAGTGCATATAATGCAACTCTTGTACTTCCTTCTCTTCTATCTGGACCAAGGTGATCATGTTACACTTCCTCATTTGTAATGTCTGTTTACTGGGTTTTGAAACCTTGTACTTGGATTTACTGATCCAGCAATTTGGATGGTCTCTTGTAAAATAGTTCTTCATATCATATTTTAATTTTTTTCTTTTGGCAAAAAAAATATTGTAATCGTTATAATTACTAGATTTCTGGAAAATATTTAACTTACCTAACCTCCGAAAATCAAGAGCTTAAATCACCGAATTTCGGCTGATTATTAATTTAACCCGATATTATTAAATGTGTCATTTAATATTAGGACATCTTTTGACCAACGTGGCACAACGTTTATCTATATTATCTTTATTTCACTATTATGAACCTTCTCACAACTACTACACACTCTTTGATAGTTAAATTTATTAAAACGGGAAGACACATGTGGAACACATGTTATTTACGAGTAAGTGTAAAAGGTAAGTTTGACCCAATCCAAGATTCAGGACGGTGATGTAATTTATTTATTAATTGTTTAAGATTTATGGCAGAGTTCAAGCTAAATTAATTATTGTAATTAATATGGGAGACTAATAAAATTAGAGAGAAAAGAATCTAAACAGCTGTCAAAGGAAAAGGCTACAGCCAAACATCCCACTAATTGTAATTAGTATGAACAAAAACTACAGTGATAATTAGGCGATCCACCACTGTAGCTCCATTTCACGTATTAAATTAATTTCTTTCTAAAGTATGTTATCTTTTGTCATGTCTTTTATGAATATTTGAATAACATTCTTGTGATTTTGGATAACTATTATTCTTGAGATTTGCCAATATAGTTGGGTCTTTGATTGCTACCAGCAATACACGACGAGTAGTCAAATATGCCTTTATACAATATTTTATGGAATATGTTTCCTTTCCCACGATTCTACCATATTCCTGTTTTCTATGTCTCTCTTTCATTCAATTCATTCTTTCCCTTTCAGCGAAATCTCCTTTCATCCCACTTGTAGAATCTTGAACCTAACTATATAACTGATACGATCGTGTATCGAAGGCGCAAGAAGAATAAGGGGTCCGATCGTGGTCAAGGCCCATAGGGGTTATTTATTATCTATTGTTTTAATTACTGCTTTACTTTCGTTAATCAGAGTGGGCCTTATTGTTGTGGGCTTTAGAACTCTGTAAGTATTACTTTGTTTTCTAGATTAGGATCAATTGATCATTGTATTCGGCAGTAGGCTTGGGAAGGAGGTTACCTCCTGGACTGTTTTTTTATCATATGTTGCTATTGAGAATTATTTCGTTCTTCTTTTCCGTCTATTCCCTGTTCTCAACAATAGCATAACAATTAAGCTGACATTTCTATGCATAAACTTAAGACCTTGAGAGACTTAATTGCCAATATAGTCGATGAAGATTTCTTTATTTTGGACCATCATCTTTTCTTGCATAGCTTCTGTCTGCTAGCATCCAGCTAACCCAAATCTCCCCAACAAATAATATCGTTCTAGGAACACCGTCGATTTATCAAAATTCCAGTGTTAGATCCATCATCAACACAAAAACCAGTATTCTTGGTCTTGAATATGCCTATACATTCTACTGCAATGAGGACAGTGATTCATGCCTTTTTGCTGTACTCATTGTCCAAACACAAGTAGTGTCTTCCTCGCCCGATGTTGTCTGGTCTGCCAACGGACACCGCCCTGTCAAAACCAACGCGACATTGCAGCTCACAGATGAAGGTGACCTGGTCCTCACAGATACAGACGGCACCGTGGCATGGTCTACCAACACCCATGGAAGATCTGCTGTGGGCCTAGATCTGACAGAGATGAGAAACCTTGTTCTGTTCGATTCCAACAACTCTGTTGTTTGGCAATCTTTTGATCATCCAACAGGTTGCTTGGTTCCAGGCCAGATCCTCACGTA
This sequence comes from Scutellaria galericulata, assembly GCA_946896805.1. Taxonomy (NCBI): domain Eukaryota; kingdom Viridiplantae; phylum Streptophyta; class Magnoliopsida; order Lamiales; family Lamiaceae; genus Scutellaria; species Scutellaria galericulata. The sequence goes on from OX335785.1 coordinate 25,314,696, forward strand.
TGGTATGAATCTTACATCAACTCCTAGTAGTGATGCAGGTTTGTACTCTTTGTCGATGTCTGATAAAGGCTTAACAGCCTCTATACTCTCTGATCCACCATACATACTTCGAATACTCGTTTGATATTCCTAAGCATGATAAAGAAGCAGGTCATGTTAAGTTTGAAAATGGCACTCTAGGGTTATATATAAATGGAGGAGAGACTCGTAGTTTCAGTAAATGGTTGAGTATTCGTGAAGCAAACTCATCTCAGTATATGAAGTTGGGAGATGATGGGCATCTTAGAGTATTTGAGAGGGGTAATTCATGGAAGGAAGTGGCTGATATCTTTACGGAAGAAATCAGTCATTGTGGTTATCCCATGGCCTGTGGAAGATATGGAATTTGCTCAAAGGGGCAATGCAGTTGCCCCAGTCGGAAATTATTTAATCAGAGTAGTGAAAGGCATGCGGATCTTGGTTGTTCTTTAATAACTCCACATACATGTAAATCTTCAAGTAATCACACTTTTGTCGACCTCTATAATGTAACCTACTTTGCCTTAAACTTCCACGTGATTGAAACAGATTATGAGGATGTTTGTAAAGAGGCCTGCTTGAAGAACTGTTCCTGCAAAGCTGCTGTCTTTTTTGGTGGGCAGTGCCGTATGCAATCTGAGGTCTTTTCATTAATGGAACCTCATTGGGCTTTTGTCTCTCATCCTTCTGTATTTATCAAAGTACAGAATGCTCCGACTGTGGCCAAGAGAAAGACTAGGTTGTTACTGCCTATTCTCGGATCAGTTTTTATTGGAGTGTTTTGTGTAGTCATTGTAGTTGGTACTGCACTTTGTTTAAGTCGAAGGATGAGAAGAAGATTTGAAGAAGTAGAGGAGGAGTATTTAGATCATGTCCCGGGGATGCCCACCAGGTTTTCTCTTGAAGAGTTGGCAACTGCAACGGAAAACTTCGACAAGAAACTTGGTGAAGGTGGATTTGGCTGTGTTTTTGAAGGAACGTTGAACGATGGCACGAGAATTGCAGTGAAGCGCCTTGATGATGTTGGTCATATTAAAAAGTCGTTTCTTACAGAGGTTGAAAGTATTGGGAGCATTCATCACATAAACTTGGTGAGACTAATCGGCTTTTGTGCAGAGAAATCTTACAGGCTTTTGGTCTAGGAGTATATGTGTAATGGCTCTCTAGAAAGGTGGATATACTGCAGAAGCCACGAGACAACAACTTTGCTTGATTGGAATCAGAGAAGAAAGATCATACTCATAGCCAAGGGATTGGCCTATCTTCATGATGATTGCAGGCAAAAGATTATCCACCTAGACATCAAGCCACAGAACATACATCTGGACCAACATTACAACGCCAAACTTGCTGATTTCGGACTGTCTAAGCTCGTAGACAGGGACCAAAGTCGAGTAGTGACAACCATGAGAGGCACACCTGGTTATCTGGCCCCTGAATGGCTAAGTGCAGAAATAACAGAGAAGGTAGATGTCTACAGCTTTGGAGTAGTGATTCTTGAAATTGTGTGTGGTAGGAAGATTTTCGAGCAATGGAGGGCAGAAGGGGAGAGATACCTACTAACACTTTTCAAGAGAAGAGCTGTGGAAGAACAATGGCTGAATCTTGTGGACAAATGCTGTCTCGATGTTGAATCCAACGTGGCACAAGTCGAGGAAATGTTCTGTATCTCAGCATGGTGTATACAAGGTGATCACGAGAAGAGGCCTGGTATGTCAGTAGTGATCAAGGTTTTGGGGGTGTAATGGATGTTCAGAAAGACATAGATTACAACTTCTTGGTTCCACAGTATCTGAATAGCAGAACACTAGAAGTTAGTTCACAAGATACAAGAGCTCTACTTCCCTCAATCCTATCTGGGCCAAGGTGATCATCTTACACTTCCTGATTTGTAATGTCTGATGTACTTTGACTTGTGAACGAACAATCTCTATCTTTTATTGTAAAATAGTATTTTAAGCCGTCATTTATATCGTTAGTTCACATCATGTAAATTTTAAGCGGTAAACTAAACACGGTGATATGATCATATGAATGAGAAATCAAGAATTGATATAAGTTAATACGAGCAAATTATTATTTTGTCATTAATTTAAATTTAAATTCGTCTTTTATAATAAAAGTACCGTTAGTTTTGTCCGCTTGGCCTTTATCATTCTTTTTAATGTTTTAATTAAACAGGTCTAATATTTGTAATTTAAAATATGGAAAAGGTTGGTCCGGTTAGAGGCACTCATGATATTATACATATCAATCATCATTCACCTACCCCAAACAATTCTACTATTTATTTATCAGTTATTTACTTCCTTGAGTTCTATCCGGGCCACGATGAAGTTTAGACTTCTGTAATCAACTATTAGAGTTTAGGGATGTAAATGAATCAAGTCGTTCGTGAACTATTCGAAGCTCGGTTCGATAAAAGTTCGTTTGAATTCGTTTATTGTGATTTGTTAAGATAACAAACAAACTCAAACTTGGTGATATTCAGTTCGATAGCTCGTGAACATGTTCGTTAGAAGGCTCGTGAGCTAGTTCGTAAGATATAATTCTATTATTTGACATTTTGATATATAATTTTTATATTTTTACTAATGATAAATATATAAATTTCTAATTATTGATACTTTTTATAATTAAATTATAAATTTTAGATAATATTTTATTTTTTAAAAAATATATAATTTATTTTGTTAATAAGTTGATGAATTATATAATTTATTATTAATATTTATTAAGTTCATTAAGACTTAATTAGGCTCGTGAACTATGAATGTATTCATTAAATTAGACTCGAGTTTGTTCGGTAACTAAACAAACCAAACTCAAATACTCAATAGTTCGGTTCGGCTCGGTTCGATTACATCTCTACTAGAGTTGTGTATCGCTGCTTTATTTTGAACCTTTACTATGCATCGATCCCTTATTTTCTAATTACAAGTGTTGTGTCTCAATTTGAACTGGATCCTCTATTCAATTTTGATATTTCATTTTGTGTTCAATTGTCTTTAATACATGACACATGTTAATTAGTGAATCATATACACATATGACGTGTGGTAGTTATTTTGAAATATCAGATGAACATCAAAATAGAATATAAGACTGTGTTTGCTCTCAAGGGGTTGAGGTCGAAGCGTGTGAAATGCTCTTAACATATTCAATTAATATCAACAAGGACTTGAGACTTGATAAGAAGTTTTGGGTGTTAAAATCTAATTGAGGAAGTTTTAAAATATAAATGAGATAGATTGATCCAAGAACTCCAAAATCAACGGGGCCCTGATAAAACCGAAGGAAGTAAACAAGTTACATCTTGATAACTAACTTGTGGGATCAAGAAGTTGTAATTAACATCTCTCTGGACATCAACACCCTCCAAGACTTTGATCACCATGGACATACAAGGCCTCTTCTCATGATCACTTTGCAGACACCATGCTGCAATTTTCATCATTTCCTCAATTTCTGCTGCATTCGACTCCACATCTTGACAGCATTTGTCCACTATATCCAGCCACTGCCCTTCCTCAGATTTTTTCTTGAAAAGGGCCAGTAGATGTTTTTCTTCTTCTGCCCTGGATTGCTCAAAATTCCTCCTACCACACACAATTTCAAGAACCACGATTCCAAAGCTGTACACGTCTACCTTCTCTGTAATAACTGCACTAAGCCATTCTGGGGCGAGATAACCAGGAGTTCCTCTCATGGTTGCAACAACTTTACTTTGGTTCCTGTCTATGAGTTTAGAAAGCCCAAAATCTGCAATTTTAGCATTGTAGTGCTCGTCCACAAGTATGTTCTGAGGCTTGATATCTAGGTGAAAAATCTTTTGCCTGCATTCTTCGTGAAGATAGGCCAATCCCTTGGCTATGTCAAGGATGATCTTTCTCCTGTAGTTCCAGTCCAGCATCGTCTCTTGGCTTCTACAGTATATCCATCTGTCTAAAGAACCATTGCACATGTACTCATAAACCAAAAGCTTCTGAGATTTCTCTGCACAAAATCCAATTAGTCTTACCAAGTTGATATGGTGAATGCTGCCAATAGTTTGAACCTCTGCTAGAAATGACCTTCCAATGTTACTGGCTCCATCAAGGCGTTTCACTGCAATTATGGTGCCATCATTCAATGACCCTTCGAAAACTGTGCCAAATCCACCCTCACCAAGTTTATTACTGAAGCTATTTGTTGCGGTTGCCAACTCTTCAAAAGAAAATCTGGCAGGCATGCCTGGTACTTGATAATCCTCAACTTCTTCAGAATTTCTCCTCTTCTGGTATATGAAAACTGCAGTTCCAATGACAACAACCACACAAAAGACCCCAAGAGTTGATCCCAATATAGGCCCTAACAAGTTAGTCTTTCCCTTGGCACCAGTAGTAGGATCAGGTGTCCCTGTTGGAGCAATCTGCACTTTCACAGAGACGGAAGAATTGTAGCGATTCAGTGGCTTTTCATTCTTCATCAAGGAAAAGATCTGGGATGGCAAATAGCAATCCCCAACAGAATAGTTTGAGCCATAGCGAAAAATAACAGCTTTGCAGGAACAATTTTTCAAGCAGGCCTCTTTACAACTCTTCATATCTGTATCAAACAAGTCGGTCATGTAATCAAAGTAAGTCACATCTTCCAGGTCCAAGAAACTGTGATGGTCCGAAGCATTGCAAGCTAGTGGAATGACTTCAGAACAACCAAGATCAGGATCCTCATCGCTGGTCTGCCTGAAACTTGCCCCACCGGGACAACTACATTGCCCGTTTGAGCAAATTCCATAATTTCCACAAACCAAGGGATAATCACATTCACCAAGAGAACCATTAAAAATGTTGGCTACTTCATTCAACGGATAACCCCAATCAATCACTCTAAGATGCCCATCAGGCCCCAATTTCATATACTGAATTGAGGTAGCTTGTGGAATAGTTATTGATACATCTGGATTCATAGGCTCGACTACATTTATGTACAAATCTAGCCTTCCATTTTGATACTTAGCATAGCTTGCTTCTTTATTCTGCTCAGTTCTATCAATCAGCTTCTGGTAGTATACCCGTGGAGGATTAGACAGTATAGACGCTACTAAGCCTTGTCGAGTCATTGATACAGAAAACAAACCTGTACTCCAATAAGTTGGTGCAGCAGATGCTGTTAGATTCATACCGGATACTAGGACCTGCCCTGGAACCAAGCAATCAGTTGGATGATCGAAAGATTGCCAAACTACAGAGTTGTTGTTGTCGAACAGAACAAGGTTTCCCATCTCTGTCAGATTTAAGCCTACAACCGATCTTCCAGCAGTGTCGGTGGACCATGCCAATGTGCCATCTACATCTCTCAGGACTAAGTCTCCTTCAGCTGTGAGCTGCAAAGTTGCATTCGGTCTGATGGGGTTGTTCCGGTTGGCAGACCAGACAACCTCGGGGATTCCTATGTGCTCTCGGGTTATAAATATTGCAAACAGATAAGAATTTGAATTGCATAGACCTTTGCAATAAAATCCACAGGCATATCGAGGATCAAAAGCTGATCCTCCGGTGATAAGGACGGGTTGAACTCGTGTACCGTCTACAGACCACGCTGAAAGCTGTGGAATGTAACCACTATTGATCCATGAAGTAGAGAGATTTGCAGTGGGATTATTAGAGCTTGCAGAAAGCAGACAAGTGAAGAAAGTTATTGCAGTAAAGAAGACTATCCAAAATGGACACATCATCTTCACCTTAATCAATTGCCAAAGGTTGAAGCCCAACTGTGTGAAATGTTCAGACGCGGATACAATTAAGATCAACAAGACTTGAGACTTCATGCAGGTCGAGTCCAACACCGAGCGCGTGCTAAGTTTGACCTCTTCTCTACGCGTTGGAATGTTGTTTCATTCAACTTAAAACATTTGTTGCTATTATAAAATTTGAATTATAGTTGAAGATTATTATTATTTAAGGTTATAATAGTAGTTTGATGTTTCTTTCAAAGTCTAATATATTTTTATTAAAAAATTATAATTTAAGATCATAATAGTAATTTAGTATTTTTGTATTTAATAATTTTATTATTTTATATTACAATTTTATTCAGTATTTTTTGTATTTCATAATTTTATATTAGAATTTTGATTAAAAATCCTATGGAATATCACATGTACAGAATCATATTCCAACATTTGAATTACCTAATGTATTCTATAGTAGTTCTTAAAAATGTTTTGAAAAATGTTAAATTTTTTATAAACTCTATTAAATTTTAATATTGAAATTACACAATTCATTAAACACGAAAAAGAATTGGTATTAAACGATATGATCGGAAAAAAATTGAGATTTTTCGTTACACGTACTATTTATAAGATTATACAATATAATCTAAAAAAATTGAAATTAAAAGATATGATCATATAGTGTATTCCTATAAAAAAACACGTATCCTGTAAAAACACAAAGTTAATTTGGATTAATTATTATTTTGTCATTAATTATTAATCTATCTTTTATTATAAAATTACCGTTAGTTTTGTCCGTTTGGCCTTTATCATTTCTTTTTAATGTGTTGAACATGTCTAATATTTGTGATGTAAATATTTAAAGAGCAAGTCCTATGTGAGACCGTCTCACGGATTATGTTAGGTGAGACGGATTAATCTATAACCCATATTACACAATTCAAATTTAAATTAATAAAAATAAGTTGGTATTGTGGGTAAAAAAATCCATCTCACGAAAATTATTCATGAAACTGTTTCATGCAAATTTTTGTAATATTAAAAAAGTTGGTCGGTTTGAAGCACTCATGAAATATATACCTATCAATCATCATTCACCTACCTCAAACAATTCAACTCTTTATTTGTGTCAGTTATTTTTTTTTTCTTTTCTTTTATTTATTTATCACAAAAATTTATGCAACACATATGAGGAATAACATTTGCAAGGTGGAATCCTACGATTCATAATCCAAATTCACTCATTTTCACAACTCAATGTATAATATTTGAGTTATGATTGTAAATTAACACGTTTCAAATTTTGTAAGAAGATCTCAAAAGAATTTAATCATTTATGTATTTATAAAATCGATCTTCACTATGTATTTTATATATGTTGGCCTTCACCGTATTCGTTCAAGATCCAGGACAATGATCTAATTCATATATTGATTGTTCAAGATTTATGGCAGGGTTCAAGATAAATAAATTAAGTTAATTATTTGGGAAACTATTAAAATTAGAGAGAGAAGATTCTAAACAGCTGGAAAAGGCAGCAACCAAAAACACCACTAATTGTAATCAATTAGGCGATGAAAAAATTATGTTATCCACCACCACCTCCATTGCTCTTTTTGCACGTCTTAAATTCTTATCTTTTTGAAGTATGTTGTCTTTTGTCATGTCTTTTTAATTTATTGAATATAATATTTGTGATTTTGGATAAATATTTGTTCTTGAGATTTGTCAATATATTTGGCTCTATGCTTGCTACCTGCAATACAGGATGAGTTGAGCCTCAAGTAGCAGATAGATCTATAACTATTCGTCAAACTGTAGATGTTCAATATATGAAAGTGGGGCCGGATGGGCATCTTAGGGTATTTGAGTGGGGTAATACATGGAGAGAAGTGGGTGATGTTTTAACAGACACTGGTACTGTTGGTGAGTGTGATTATCCCCTGGTTTGTGGTAAATATGGAATTTGCTCGAATGGGCAGTGTAGTTGTCCCCGAAGTGAGGCAAGCTTTACACAGGTGAGTTATAAAAGTCCTCATCTTGGTTGTTCTCTGGTCACTCCACTCACCTGTAATCCTTCCGACAATCACAGTTTCGTGGACCTGGAGGATGTAACCTACTTCACATTTCATCTTAGCATTATAGATACAGATATGAAGAGTTGTAAAGAGGCATGCTTGAGAAATTGTTCCTGCAAAGCTGCTATCTTCCATTTTATGTCAAATTCTTCAATTGGGAATTGTTATTTGCCATCCCAAATCTTTTCTTTGATGACTAATCAACAGGTGCGCACCAATTACAATTCTTCCGTAGCTATAAAAGTACAAGTTGGTATGGCACCCCCCAAGACCAAGAGAATGTTAGTGCCTGTGCTGGGATCAACGCTTTCATTGGAACTATAGCTTTTGTGTAACGAATGAGGAGGAGAAGAATAGAAGATATGGAGGAGGAGTATTTAGATCATGTGGAAGGCATGCCCACCAGATTTTCTTCCCAAGATTTGGCAATTGCAACAGACAACTTACAACAAGAAACTTGGTGAAGGAGGATTTGGTTCTTATTACACGATGGCACCAGAATAGCAGTGAAACAACTTGATGGAGTCGGTCACATAAAGAAGTCGTTTCTAGCAGAGGTTAAAAGTCTTGGCAGCATCCACCATATCAACTTGGTCAGACTAATTGGTATCTGTGCAGAGAAATCCCACAGGCTTCTGGTTTACGAGTATATGTGCAATGGCTCTCTAGACAGGTGGATATACTGCAGAAGCCACGAGACAGCAACTTTGCTTGATTGGAATCAGAGAAGAAAGATCATACTTGACATAGCCAAGGGATTGGCCTATCTTCATGAAGATTGCAGGCAAAAGATTATCCACCTAGACATCAAGCCTCAGAACATACTCCTGGACCAACATTACAACACCAAACTTGCTGATTTCGGACTGTCTAAGCTTGTTGACAGGGACCAAAGCCAAGTTGTAACCACCATGAGAGACACTCCTGGTTATCTTACCCCCGAATGGCTTAATGCAGAAATTACAGAGAAGGTAGATGTCTACAGCTTTGAAGTAGTGATTCTTGAAGCTGTGTGTGGTAGGAAGCTTTTCGAGCACTGGAGGCCGGAGGATGAAAGACATCTACCGACCCTATTAATGAAAAAATCCGAGTTGGGACAGTGGCTAGATCTTGTCGACATCAGGATGTGGAGTTGAGGAAATGATGAAAATTTCAGCATTGTGTCTACAAAGTGATCATGAGAAGAGGCCTTCTATGTCCATGGTGGTCAATGTTTTGGAGGGTTTTGTGGATGTCGAAAACGATATCGATTACAACACGTGGATTAGCAGAATCCCAGGAGTTGATTCTCCAAATCTAACTCCTTTACTTCCTTCAGTTCTATCTGGGCCACGATGAAGATTAGACTTCTCTATTCGCATATATCAGCCTGGAATAGTCCTAGCTTTTGATCTGCATCTACTCATAAATTTATCGTCTTTTACTTTTTGCGTGGCACCATATTTTTTGTTGACTTTCAATTATACTGTTTTTTTTTACACATACACGTCAACTAAGGCTGCATAGGATCCATCACACGTGATGTTCATTGTATGAGGTCAATTCAAAATTATTGCACTCACTATGCAATTGTTGAACTTCTTTGGTACTATAATTGATTAGTTATTTACTGGAATTGATTTCACTGCACTGAACTAATTATAGTATTAACAGATGAAATAATATGGAATATTTTATCCAAACACATCTTTTACTCCTTTCACTTTCTCTCTTTTGTTTCAAATCTTCATTTTCTACATTTTATGTATTATGTTATTATTTTTATAAACTTTTGTCCATCTGTTAACAAAGTGAAATGGAGAAGATTAAAAAAACAATTCAAGAATTAAAAAAATTAAAGTAAAGTATAGTGGACAGAACATGACAAATTTGCCAGAAATGAATTAGGCAATGAAGTCGACTTAAGTGGATACATACTGAAATAAATCAAACATAAATCTTTGTCTCTCTTCCCTGCCTGCATTTACATGGAATATTATTGATCTCGGCCTGTAGATGGATCATGTACAGTTCCTCTCTGTTACTTTCTGCATTCTAACCATTTTCAAGCTTTCTTTTGGAGTTGATACACTTTCTCCAGCCCAAACTCTTGCTGATGGAGAAGTATTAACTTCTCCTGGAAAAATGTTTGAGTTGGGATTCTTCTCTCCTGGCAAATCCTCAGCTAGATTCTTGGGAATATGGTACAGAGCTACACCAGATGTCGTTGTTTGGGTTGCCAACAGAGAAAATCCAATCATGGATTCACATGGGGTTTTGATCTTATCCAAAAATGGGACTCTGATTCTCAGCTCAGCACAGATCTTGATAGTTTGGTATTCCAATTCATCAAGAGATGCATCGAGCCCGATTCTTCAGCTCCTGGATACTGGAAACCTTGTTCTCTTGGACAATTCATCGAACATTTGGCAGAGTTTTGATTACCCGGGTGATACCAGGCTGCCAGGGATGAAGTTGGTGGACAATCCTAACTATGGATTGGATAAACATTTGACATCGTGGAAAAGCCCTGATGATCCATCTTCTGGAGATTTCGTTTACAGGATTGAAAACCATGGACTTTCTCAAACGAGTTTTTTCATGGGGACTGAAAAGCGATGCAGAGCTGGCCCCTGGAATGGGTTTTACTTTACTGGGCTTCCACTTGTGCGCCATCAAGTTTTCGATGTCGAAACGGTTTTCAACAATGACAGGTTGGTTTCTCTCTCTAACCATTTCAACAAGTCTTTTTTTGTGAGATTGACCATGAATTATTCGGGCTTGCTTCAACAATACATTATGAATGAAGAGAGGAATGGATGGAATCTTATATTTTCACAGCCAAGTGAAACATGTGACCATTATGGTTGGTGTGGTCCTAATAGTATTTGCACTTCTTACAAAACACCAGTATGTGAGTGTCTGAGGGGATTCAAGCCAAAATCTCAGAAAGAATGGAGTGCATTCACCTGGGCGAAAGGATGTAGTCGAATTTCGCCACTAGATTGCCAAAAGGAAGATGGGTTTCTTAAGGTTGAAAGAATCAAGTTCCCTGATCCATTGAACTTTCGAATAAACACTACTATGGCTATTGATGAATGCCATAAGCAATGCTTAAACAACTGTAGCTGCACAGCTTATGCTTCTCCTTACTTGAGCAATCAACCCAATGGCTGTTTGATGTGGTTTAACGACCTGATTGATGTCAAGGAGTTCACTGGAGATGTCAGTACTGGACCAAGCATCTATATTCGTGTGCCTATTTCCCAACTAGGTAACTGAATCTTGCTAATTGAAGATCAGCAAACAAGCTGTTTCAGTATGCCTTATGCACACTAATAGTTGATTCTTTAATTTAGAACATATGGCAGGTCAGAGTAACAGGAAAAGACCTGCAAAGTTTGTCATGGTGGCAATTATTGCTAGTTTGGGAATGCTGGTCTTGTGCTCTTTTACTATCGCAGGCATAATTTTCATGATGAGACGCAAGACAAAAGGTTGAGTTGCTAATCCTTTCTATTGAATGATATATGCTAAGAATTATTTCGACAGAAGCTGAAACATATGTGCAACCCCTTTGACAGGTTATAACAAGGATAAGAAAGACTCAGATTTACCTCTGTTTGGTTTGGCAACTATTGTAGCAGCTACAAATAACTTTTCAAATGGAAATATGATTGGAGAAGGCGGTTTTGGTCCTGTTTACAAGGTAAATTATCATCTAGGTAATATTGATACGTAAAAGTGCTTATCTTATCGATAAAAGATGTTTCTTCAGTATCTATAACTGGGTGAGGGGCTGTTGCAGGGAAACCTATCGGCTGAGCAAGTAGTCGCAATAAAGAGAATGTCAAGAACTTCAGGACAAGGCCCTGAAGAATTCAAGAATGAAGTTATTTTGATTGCGAAACTCCAACACAAGAATCTTGTCAGAATATTGGGATGTTGCACTCAAGGAGAGGAAAAGATGCTAATCTACGAATACATGCAGAACAACAGCTTGGACTATTTCATTTTTGGTATGATTCATTATCTGGTTTTTGACATCTCAAATCAAATATTTAACCATATACTTGCTAAAAGTTCTCCAATATGTGCAGATCAGGATAAAAGTGCACTATTGACTTGGCCAAAGCGGTTTGACATTATTATGGGGATTGCTCGAGGTCTTCTTTACCTTCATCATGATTCCAGGCTAACAATTATCCACAGGGACCTTAAAACAAGCAATATCTTATTAGACGAGAACTTCAATGCAAAGATCTCAGACTTTGGTTTAGCTAGAATGTTTGAAGGCGATCAAGCTACTGCAAGAACAAAAAGAGTCGTTGGAACATAGTGAGTCTCACTTCATTCGCATACTTATAGCATACAAAAACAATCTATATATATCTCTTGCATAACCTAACGAAGAAAAGATCATTGCAGTGGTTACATGGCTCCAGAGTATGCTTTTGATGGAAAGTTCTCCATCAAGTCGGATGTTTTCAGCATGGGGGTTGTAATTTTGGAGATAGTGAGTGGGAAGAAAAACCGAGGCTTCAAGCATCCTTCTTGCTATCATAACCTTTTGGAACAGGTGAATTGCAATTATTGCATGTCCATAATTTGTTACTCATTAATGAATACTGAACACTTGACTAAGTCCATCTTCGTTGTTCATCATAGGCATGGCTACTTTGGAAGGAAAAGCGAGAGTTGGAGCTGATGGATCTATGCTACATCAGTTCATGTGTTGAAACCCAAGTAAAGAGATGCATTCAAGTCGGGTTATTATGCGTTCAGAATGTAGCAGATGAGAGGCCGGTTATGTCCTCTGTGCTTCTCATGCTAAGCAGTGAGAACACAATCTTGGCTGAGCCCAAGAAACCTGCATTTTTCTTGCACACTAGTTGCTCTGAGATGAATGCATCAGGAAGTGAAGAGTCAAGAAGTGGTTCTATAACCATTACTCAATTGGAAGCAAGATAGTTGTACCCCTTCGCACTATTACCATTTTACCCTTGCTAAAGTGCAGGCGGACCTCGTTAGGACAAATTAAGGTCGTGACAAGGGATGCCACAATTATTGACACCAGGTCGAGGACGATACAATCAACTTTGTGTCAACTTTACCTAGAGATATGATGGGTTCCTCCTATTCTTTGTGAATTTTTTTTATTTTTTTCAATTTAGGTCTCCTTGCTTTCATTTGTAAATTTTGAGACTTTATACTTTCATTTTCTTTTTGACTTAAACCATTTGTATTAAACTTTGTTTTTTTATTGAAGTGTATAGATCCAGTTCACGAAACTGAAAGCGAAGTGACTCGTTTTTTCATGTTTACTAAGAAAGTACCAAATAATTCCTCACATGTACAAGGAAAAATTGAATGTGTACAAACATGGAAGATTTACAACAAAAAAGTTGAGTTTGAATAATTTAATATTTTTATTCTTGTTTATTATACTTATCGAACTCAAATTCTAGTTGAGATTAAGTTGATCAAACACAAAAATATTTTTAGATTTATTAGATATTTCTATTGAACCAAATGAGCATGCAAGAACAATTTCAAATAGAACATTGAGTAATTTGATTTAATTTTCGGTTCTAGTCTCTACCGTGAAATTAAGTTGGATTAAAAAAAAAAAAAAAGAAACAAAACTCTAATTATAAAATTAAAAAATTTAAAAAAACATTAATTTCTCGCGCATATATATATACTCACCCTTAAACCCTGCTTTTCTGGGGTCATCTGATTCCGTGAGTGATTAATCAAAGGAGAATTCTGGTGATTCCTTATAAAGATTTCTCTGAATTTTATTCTCAGGTACGTGATTCTTTATCACATTCCACTTATTTTCTCGTTTAAGAAAAAGTTAGTCAAATTCCTTTAAGGATTCCTGATATGTTATTTTGATTTTCTATTTTCCCTAAATCGAGGGTTCATAAATTGGTTTGTTATTGTTAGATTTTCGGTAGGGAAATATAAAATTTAGGTTTGCCGATCAATTAATTTAGAGAGCAAACTATCAAAGATCGATTTTTTCTTTTGTTTTTGAGATGCACTTGAATTTAGCTAATGACTCGTGTAAAAGGATTGGTGATTTAATTTAAAGTATGCAGTTTACTTGCTGTGATAATACTCATGGTACGCGCAATAACGGGTTATTGTGATGTGCCGTGTTGTTCCTTATTGCTGCAATTTATTTGATCGATGTCAATAAGTATAAATTTAACGAAAGACTGTTTCGTGGTTCTTTAGGATATTGCAGTTGAAGCTTAATTAGGATTGCGAGTAGGCTAACGTTTGATTAGGGTTTTTGTTTCTTGATATCTTGTTGATAAATTATGGAAATGCAGTGAAATTTTATGATATGGAGAGTTCTGATGATGAAAAAGATGGTAATGCTGAAGCATCTATACCAAAGGAATTAGATCATTCATCAAAATTCAAGCATACAAAATTTGTAGATGATGTTCTTAAAGGACCTAATGAGAATTGCTGTGAGAATTTTCGGATGGATAGACAGGCATTTTATAAATTGTGTGATATTCTACATACCAGAGGCCTACTACGGCATACAAATCGTATCAAGATCGAGGAGCAGTTAGCAATATTTATGTTTATAATTGGACATAATCTACGAACTCGAGCAGTTCAGGAGCTATTCAAATACTCGGGTGAAACCATCAGTCGTCATTTCAACAATGTTCTGACTGCAATTATGACTGTTTCATTGGAATTCTTCCAATCTACAAAATCTGATGTTCCACCAGTTATTCGAGAAGATCAACGCTTTTACCCCTATCTAATGGTGAGGATGAGACTTCTAGCTTTAAATACTCATCAAGGCTTTCTTTTTAGTGCATCATTCTTATACTGAACGGTTTTCAATAAGAATTGTGTTGGAGCAGTTGATAGCGTACATTTCCCAGTGACAGTTGGTGTTGATGAACAAGGGCCTTTCCGAAATAAAGATGGTTTTCTTTCGCAAAATGTATTGGCAGCATGCTCATTTGACATGAAATTTTATTATGTTCTGGCTGGTTGGGAAGGCTCTGCCCCAGATGTGCGAGTTCTAAATTCAGCTCTGACTAGACGTTACAAACTGGAAGTACCTGATGGTACGTTCATTTTCTGTCCAATGTAATGAATTAGGTAAATTATATTGCATTATTAATGATAAGTATGGGTCTGACTATGCCAAAGATTCAATTTCTTGATGCATCAGGTAAGTACTATCTCGTGGATGGCAAATATGTAAATATCCCAGGGTTCATTGCTCCATACCCCGGAGTATCTCACAGTCAAATTGAATTTGGTGGTAGCCTCCACCCACAAGATGCCAGAGAGCTCTTCAATCATCGGCATTCTATTCTGCACAATGTCACTGGTCGAACTTTTGCTGCATTGAAGGAACGTTTCCCTATCTTGATGTCTGCTCCTTCTTATCCTCTAGCAACACAGGTGAAACTGGTTGTTGCAGCTTGTGCCCTGCACAATTACATTCGTGATGAGAAGCCAGACGATTGGATCTTCAAAATGTACGAACAAGAAGCTTCTTTCCAAGTGGAAGATCCAATGCCTCCTTTAGAGACTGAACAGCCACTTGCACCTGCTGAAACGCAACTTTCAGACATCCCTGTTGGAGCAGAAGAAGTCGAACATGCTTCCCAGGTGCGAGATGCTATTGCTACTGAAATATGGAATGATTATATCCGAGATTATTCTGCCATTGATGATGTGCTATAGTTATGGATAGTTATTCTTTTTACCTCAATTTTGGATGAGTTGTGGGAAGCTTCGACTTTCTGACAATAGTTTATCAGGGTGGATGGCTGATCATGTACGAGGAAACAGCCACAGGCACAAGAATTTAGTTCTGAAATTGTTTTAAAAAAAAATTAATTACTTAGAAGTTGCCACCATAAATTAGTGTCGTAGTTCAAATTCTAATGATATCTACAGGTTAAGGATTAATTGGATCTCGTGTAAGGAGTTCTAGAATGGTAAAAGGAAGAATAGGAATAGGATGAAATCGTGATATCTAATTTATTCATTACTTTGAGAAAAAATCGTAAAATTATATTAAATCAGATAATCAGTAACAAAATAAAACGGAGATTTATGATTTTATCTGTCTTAAATTTGTACTTTTATTTTTCTTGGGGACCTACGATTTTCATATAGAAAATTTGACACTTAAACAGAATTTGATATAAACTAGTACTTCATTTGACAAAATTAATTAATCTTATTTTCTGTTTTGACGTTAAATAAAACTTAATTTTTAGGTAAATTATTACCTCAAAAGGTTAAAATATTTTGACATGAATATATCCTGATTATCACAATGATTAATAAATTTTATTATATAATGTATTCAGTAGATATTTCCGAAAGGCGAAAAATATACTCTTGAAACTTAATAAATTAATTTAAAAAAAAAAAAAAAAACTAATCAGTTTAGCATGCACTAATGTACAAGTCACCACAGCCTCAAAGATCTACAGTAGCATGACGCCAAACAGGGGCTCTGTCTCAACGATCAGTAATTGCTTGCAACTCCTTGAAGCGTGTATTGGATCAAAATCACTTAATCAAGGCAAAACTATTCATCAATTTCTGCTCAAATTCAGCGGTGAAAATATCAGTGCTCAATCATTAGTCTTAAACAAGCTCACTCGTCTCTATATTTCATGCAAAAGGCCTCAACTTGCACACCTAGTGTTCGACTCAATTCCAAGCCGAGAAAGGAATAGGAAGACTATATTATGGAACCAGATGATTAGAGCTTACGCATGGGATGGACCCTTTGAGAAAGCCGTTGATCTGTACAATGAAATGGTGGATTCTGGTATCAAACCCACGAAATACACCTACCCTTTCGTGCTCAAGGCTTGTTCTGCTTTGCAGGATGTAGAAGCTGGTGTGAAGATTCATGGGCATGCGAAAAGACATAATCTTGACAGTGATGTTTATGTGTGTACTGCTTTGGTTGATTTTTATGTGAAGTGTGGGTGTTTGGTAGAGGCACGGGAAGTGTTCGATGGAATGCTCGAGAGAGATATTGTAGCCTGTAATGCTATGGTTTCTGGGTTTTCGTCATATGGGATGTATTTGGATGCAATTGGATTGGTTTCAGAGATGCAACGAAGTGGAATGGAACCAAATCCATCAACGGTTGTGTCAATTCTGCCTGTAATTGGAGAGGCAGGTAGGGTGAGGGAAGGAAAGAGTTTTCATGGTTTTTGCTTGAGAAGGGGTCTTAATCTCGATGTCGTGCTTGGAACGGGGCTTCTTGATATGTATGGGAAATGTGGGCTATTAGATTATGCAAAGAGGATGTTTGGTGCACTGGCATTAAAAAATGAGGTAACATGGAGTGCTATAATTGGAGCTTGTGTTACTTGTAATTCTACAGAGGAGAGCTTGGAATTGCTTGGTAAAATGAGGATGGAGGTTGGGGAGAGTCCTTCACCCGTTATGCTTGCAACACTTGTTCGTGGTTGTGCTAAGCTGAATAATTTGAACATGGGGAGGCAACTACACTGTTACGCGATTAAGTTGGATTTTACTTTGGAACTTATGGTGGGTAATACACTTGTTTCAATGTATGCAAAATGTGGGTCAATAGACAGTGCAATGAGATTCTTTGAAGAAACGCAGGTTAAGGATTCAGTTTCCTATAGTGCTATAATCTCTGGCTGTGTTCAAAGTGGCTATGCAATGGAAGCCCTGCAAATGTTCCACAAAATGCAACGTAAAGGCGTTGATCCAGAATTGGCTACCATGATGGGCTTTTTGCAGCCTGCTCTTATCTAGCTGCACTGCAACATGGAGTCTGTGGGCACGGCTATTCAGTGGTTCGTGGATTCACGGTAGATATCTCGATATGCAATGCTCTAATTGACATGTATAGTAAATGTGGTAAGATGGATGCTGCTAGGAATGTCTTTGATAGGATGAATGAGAAGGATGTGGTTTCATGGAATGCAATGATTGTTGGTTATGGAATTCATGGACTGGGAAGAGAAGCAATTCTGCTTTTCCAAGATATGCAGAATCGTGATTACAAACCGGATGAAATAACATTCATTGCTTTGCTATCAGCTTGTAGCCATTCAGGGCTTGTTTCTGAAGGGAAACATCTATTTCTTGTGATGAGTGAAGAGTTTAATATTGTTCCGAAGAGAGATCACTACTTTTGCATGGTGGATTTGTTGGGTCGCGCTGGTCTTCTAGATGAGGCTCACAAACTGATTACCATGATGCCATTAGAGCCTGATGCTCATCTATGGAATGCCTTACTGGCTGCTTGTAGGATATATAAAAATGTTGATCTTGGAGAAGAAGTTTCTCGAAAAATCCAGGCCTTGGGACCTTCGAGCACTGGAAATTTCGTTCTCTTGTATAATTTATACACCACTGCTCAACGATGGGAAGATGCTGCAAATGTTAGAATTCAGCAGAAGGAATTGGGATTTAAGAAGCAACCAGGATGTAGTTGGAGATGAACTTAAGATCATATCATTGAGTCAAATATCGAATAGTTTAATTTAGTTTTGAACTCTTCTTTTCTGAAACTGTAAATTAATCAGGGGAAAGCAAAACTGGGATATGAAATCAAGGACAAGATGGAAACAGATCTTATTATTCCAAATGAAGAGAAGTCTGCTAAAAGCAGAGTTAACAACCATAGGTACTGTCTAAAACCAATTTCAATTCTCTATTCACCTAATGTTTTATCTCGTATGTATTGGTGAAATGAAATATATGATCAAATAAGAAATCAGAACAGAAAATCTCAATTGGTTTTAAGCAGTTGATCTCAATCAAGAATCATATAAACTGAACGCCCAAGTATAGCAGTGAGAAACTGAGCCATATAGCTTTGCTTCCAAAACTCACTCTTTTCAACATCACCATATCGATCTTCATCGTCTTCCACTGAAGACTCACATTCGCCATAGCTATCATCATCATCGCTGTCGCTAGGGATCCTCTCTCTTGCTTCTTTTCCCTCAACAAGCAAAGCAAGGGTTTCAAAGTAGGGCCCCACATAAAACGAGTCCTTCGTCCCAAACAAGCCAAGATCCACGTTTTTTCCTGTGTTTGGGTTGTACGATACTAACCCTCGATTTCCAACAGTCAGAAGAACATCACCGTTAGTTCTAAGACCAAGAATCATCCCAATTCCTCCCTCAAGATCAACATTGTATTGTTTACACCATGACCCCGGATCTTGATATTTCTTCATAACCCAAATGCTGCATCTCTTGCACGATATACGTTCATCATATTGAACGACACCAATCGAGCCTTGAAGATCCACTGCAAGCAAATTGATTGGAAGCTCATGCTTCAGAGCATCTGGTAGCTGCATTTCATCAAACACTTCAAGGGTCATGTCAAACAACATGATCAAATTTTCCACCTTGACACGCCTTCCCCTGTCCTTATAAGCAACCCAATGCACATTTCCATTGATGAAGACCTGTGACCAAAAATACTCCACAACACCAGTCTTGGGGATTTCTCCTTCAACTGTGTGCCAACTCCCTTTACTTAGTGAATAAACATAAACTTTAGGGGGCACAAGATATCCATAATCCTCTAGAACATAAGCTATCCTAACTACCTTGTAGTCGTTTTCGACATCAAATCCAAATCCTAGCACAAACATGTCGCATGGCGGTCTTTCAGGCACTGACAACTTGACTTGTCGCTTGATTACAGGATTCCAGAGCAGAACCGATTCAGCTTGTCCGAATAAGTCATCCAGGAGGCAGAGCACACCGTTGCAAGAACCAACAACACGAAAATAGAAATCTGTATTATCGCGGAAAGGGTATTCAATCCTGATGCTTTTGTCATCAGGGAAGTCTTCATTGTCGGTGTGCACTGTGTAGACCTCGCTGTTATGAGCCATGGAATAACGCCTAACCAAGATTTGGTTAGTATCATGAATCGCTTCTTGTGTTTGCAATAAGATGAACTGAGGACTTGAGATCAGTGACTTCCATGATTTGGAGACACATCTGAACTTGATAAGAGACTTTGGAGGCACCCTTGCAAGGATCTTGGCCACAATTTCTTGAGGTAAATTATCAGACATTTTCAAGATGAGATTTTTGTTCTTGAAATTCTTGGATATGCAATGGACTTGAGATGACTGCCAAGATTTATAGAGGGAGATGATGTGAAAAGGACAGAAATGGCTGTCTGGCAAATTGTATGAAATTCAGATGTTCACAACAGGATTGGAGGAATCTGTTCTTATTAGCTTTGTCTTGGAAAGGGGACCATAATTGTTGAGACACACAATCATATGAATCCTAGAAAAAAAAAATTGCAATTACAATTTCACTTACTAAATTTTTGGAAAACCATGCGCGCGTGTGATTGTGTTGGTCAAATATAGCATAGAATCCAGATTTTATTTTCTGTATCGTGTTTCAATCTTATATTTTATTTCAACAATATGTACATTATATATAATTAGATAGCGTATTATACACATTTACATGAGATTGCATCAATTGAAAAATTACTTACTTAATTCACACTTACTATTCCGCACAAGGATTACATTATCGTGATATTTTGCTGAAATTTCGGCTTTTTTAGGTAACCGACGGAGTAAAGAGAGTCGTATCAATTTTGGTAAAATATTGACATCTATTCAATTAAATCATAGTATAAATTGTAAGAAAATCGTGGAAATATCAAGGAAATATTGGTATTACTTGATAATTTCTTTTTTTTTTTCTCTAAGCAAATAGAATGGTTTACTTCGGATCAAACAACAAATTATGTATTAGATGATATTTTATCTTCTATAATTTTGTAATCCCCATTTTTTAATATGAGTTCCATCGTTCTTTTTCAAATTTTAGTCATACGAATCTTTTTGTAAAACAATTTGTCAATATTGTCGAAGTTAAATTACTCTTAAACATATGATTTCATAGGTTGATTATCCACACTTTCTTATAACACCCCTATATGAAAAAAAAAATTATGGGAATATGTTTCAAAATGTTTCAATGAAACATATTCCAAGAATAATAAATTATATACGAAACATTTAATACATTTTAAACCAGGAAAGTTTACTGTATATTTGAAACCAACCAAAAAAAAAAAAGCGGTCTCTTTGTAGTACAAATGGAGTAATAATAATTTTCTTTATCTAGGGAAGTTAAATATTTCCTATTCTCTATGTCTCGAAATATTTGTCTCTAGAATGGTTTGATAAAGATTAAAAATATATAACATATAAAATATGTGTATTATTATAACGCAAAAATTTGTGTGACTGTAGCTCCGTGCCCCCAATGGGCCCAATCCGACCCGACGTGTGGATCGTTTCCACGTGTGCCAACGCGCGCCCATAGGTGGCCACACCATAATTTGTGTGCGCTGTGTGCGCACCTTATTATATATAGTGTATTTTGCGAAGATATTAGGTTAATAGATTTATACTTTTGAGATATTACATATTTACTCTTAAAGTATCACGTATTTACTTTGAAGATATTAGTGTAGAAACAACATTACTTTTTTTTTCTATCTCCTTCTTCTTAATCTATTTTCTTATCAATTTGTTTTTCTTCTTATTTGTTTTGTAATCTTCTCTATCTTCTTTTTCTTATTCTTCTTCAAATCATCATGAAGTCATTTATGTGGTTTTTTCTTCTTCCCCTTCTCTTTTACTCATTTTCATAAATTTAGATAATTGATTTCAAATCACAATTTATTACAATAATTTTAAAATATTGAAAATCAATTATTTCAAAGAATATGAAATCATTGATTTGCAGAAAATTTGATGAAAAAGATGATGAAATCGCGATTTGCAGAAATTTTAAGGAAGATGATGATGAAACATTTGAAATTTTAAGATTTTCAGTGAAGCTATTAGTTGTATGTTCTTAAGTATCAGTTGTTTACTCTTAAAGTATTACATATTTACTCTTAAGGTATTACATATTTACCTTTAAGGTATTAATGTTTATAGTATAAGGTATTACATATTCACTTTTAAGGTATTAATTGTTCATTCAGTAAAAGATATTAGTTACAATACTCTTAAGATATATGCATACTCTTAAGGTATCAATGTGCTTTAGAGTGAATTTAAAATCTTAAAATTTCAAATACATGAATTTTATATTCTTTCCCAAAATTTTTGCAAATTCATATTACTCAATCAATAACCATTAAATTGAAATCCTTAAAACCACACATGATGTAAAGTTAGGCGAATTTGATGGTTGTGTACGAATAATAAGATGATAATAAAACTAAGAAGAAGAATGTGAGAGTGCATCCATGGTGGAGAAGAAGAAAAGAACAAATTTTCTAGCTAAAATCACCGCAAAAGAACGAATCTTCTAATCTAAAACCTGACTTTTATGACAAAAACTAAGAAATAAGCTAAACTTGAGCAGGTTTTTGAAGTCATCTCTCCCCAAATACTCAGCAAGAAAATCTAGACCATTAATCATCCTAATTGAGAAGAAGAAGAGAAGGAGAATGAGAAGGAGGCGGAAGAAGATGCGCCATAATATAAAAAAATAATAATAATAAATAAATGGGATGTGGGTCAAAATATTAATTATTGTCCAATATACATACTAACATAAAAGTTTAACAAAAAATTAAGATAGGAACAAAGTTGAAAAAATATCATTAACGTTTGATGATAAAAAGGGAATAAATAAATTAATCCAAATTTTATTATTTAAAACAACAAATATTTGAAATGAATGGAGTATTACTAATTATTGATTAAATCTATATTAATAAATAAAATAATACTCTCTCTGGGCAACTCTCATGCTCTAAATTTTTTAATATCTTGCTCATTTAACAACCGTCGTTTTCACCTATTTGGCTATTTTAGACTTACTTCCCATAAATTCATTACTCGACGAAATATCTTCCACCTTTGTTGAATTTCTCGTGTCTGCAGAAATGGGATCTTTGGGAAACGGCGGCCTTTTTGGAATGGGCCCATTCCACAATAACATTCGGCGTCGGAGCGACAAGAAAAGAAACTCCAGTAATAGAGAATCCAACCCCTCCAATTCTGTTGATTCCGTCGGTGGCGGTGGAGGCGGCGGTTACCGGTTTCCCCTCAAGCAAGCCGCCACCGCCGCCTCCCTTTGCCTGACCGGAGACACCATTGCGCAGCTCCGTCACCGGTGGGTCGCGAACAAAGATACACTCTCTCATTCCGACGATTTCAAGGTGAGAATGTGTTACGCTGTGTGTGTTTGTTGCGAGAGCTTTTTGTATGGATGAATTAGGTTGCTTCGTAGGATTTAGGGCATTTGATTGGTTTCAAATTTTTTTTTTTTTTAAAGGAAATTACTCTGTTCTTGATTCTGTTCCTACACTGAGTTTATGAAAGAACATTACGATTAAAAAAAGGACAATTTGATTGGTTCAAGAGTTGTTTTCCTTTTCTTTTCATCCTTTATTTCAATTGAAGATATTTTAATTAAAAGGGCAATTTGTTATTTGGAACTCAGCAATATCATTAGGAACAATAACATCTGTATGGGGACTTAATTAGTATATTCAAGCTTGTTGATATGATATGAGCAAAATATACCGTTACAGGATACCATAAGCATACTTTTCTCTGAGCACGACTATATTCGAGCCCTACGAATGTCTACATACGGGTTCCTGCTCTATGGTCCCGGTTCATATGTATGGTACCAGTTCCTTGACCATAGTATGCCAAAGCAAAATGTTCAGAACCTAATGATGAAGGTAGCTTAAGCTTTGGGCTTCTTAAGCATTCATATATTATAAATTATTTTTGAGCAATCTCTTGTGACTTCCCTTTTTAGGTTTTATTAAATCAAGTTGTACTAGGTCCAGCCGTAATTGCTGTTATTTTTGCATGGAATAACCTATGGCAAGGGAAACTCTCTGAACTTCCTAATAAATACAAGAATGATGCCCTCCCTACCCTATTAACAGGTAAAAATTTAGTTGTTTGAGGTTTCTGTTTAGTTTCCTGATTTTCTTACGAATCATATGTTTCCATGCAGGTTTCAGGTTCTGGATTCCAGTCAGCATATTGAATTTTTGGTATGTTATACTTCTCTCCTGTCATACATTTTGCTCTTAGGTGAATGTGGACTAAAGGACAATAGTCAGGCATAACTATCTTTTCTATTGAAGTGAAGAGTTCAACTGCCAAAGAAAGATATTTTGATCTTTTCAGAATTCATTTATTTTCCAAACAAGTTGGACCATACAAAGTTTTCCATTTGTTCATGTTTTAGTAACATTTTTGAATGCATTAATTGGATTAGTTTGTCCCCACGCAAGCTGAAGCTTTTAACTTTTAACATGCTATGGAAAATTACAGGGTGGTTCCTCTTCAAGCTCGTGTTGCTTTCATGTCCGTAGGGTCCATATTCTGGAACTTTTATTTGTCTTCAACCATGAGCAGGTGACTTCTGAATGCTTCAAATATCTGTTCATGGCCAACAAGCAGCGTTCTAACCATCAGGTCTTCTTCCAAGAAACTCCACTGCAAATCTCTGTTATTCCATTGTGAATTGTGATGTTAATCCTTGTATCACTAACCTGTAGGCCTGAAACTGGTCAGCTTTTGGCGCATGATACAGAACCATTGGGTTTTGATTTCTCCATTTTCCTTCTTCAAGCTGTAGATTACCATTTATTCCCTATTTGAAACAAATACAAGACTCGAGTTCATAATTTATTCATTTAGTTCATGTTTCCATCTTATTAACAAGTTGTACGATGATACATATGTGTATATGCGTATTATATGCACATGAATGATCTTGCTTGATGAATTATTTTAAGTCTAGGAAATGGTAAATGAATTTTTGAATAGGAAAAGGGAGAGCTGATACACTGAATATTGCATGAGGGGTTTTGATATCTTGTAACTAAGGTATAAGATAAGAAAAGAATCACATCCTCCAAACCAACGGCTCTAGATCGATCCTCTGCTCTCTATCTTGATCACCACTTCATGTAAAATGAAATACGAAATCGAAACATGATAAGAATAGGCGAATCCCAGGGACAATGGAGAACCAACTGGAAAATCAATGAAGCAATGAAGAAAGAGAATCAAATTGCAATGACAAAATGACGAAAACCACTGATGTAAAGCTCAAGCAGTAAAGAAACAGCAACTTATTTAGGCAGAATCAAATTCCTTACTTTCATTTGCAATGATGAATCTTCTTATCCAGGACACGACACCACAACCGTAAAAAGATAAAAGGCAAAAAAAGAGCATCTTTAAATAAGCTTAGGCACTGAAAAAAGCAAGAAAATTCCACAATAAAATTTCTGTATCATCTCATTTTTGAGGATTGTGGAGGCCATCAGGTAGCAGCACCATGAGTGGAAGCTTCCGGAATTCTCGACCGCCGGAAAACTGGGAGCCTGGACAGGACTACTGGATTTACCTGCCTTCTAATCTATCAGACTTTCTTCCTGCAAGATCTCTGGTTTGTTCCCTCTATCTTTAAACCTGATATAATTCAGAGACCGAGTTTTGTGATTCTGTAAATTTCTGTTTCTTGATCTGTATTCAGAATCCCAGAGGAAGAACAAGAGATCCCTGGTTACTTGAGGAGAGATTCATTGGACTACCTAATCGTGGCTTCGCAAGGTGATCTATATTAGACTTTCTTGATTTTCATGGTATAAATAAGAATGTGATCATCTATTCGTTTCATTTGCAGTTTCCCACCAGCAGCAACCCCCCGTCCCTCGGTCCCATTATTGCTCGTTGATGACACGTATCACAGAGCCTGGCCGGATTCTCCACCAACATACCACCAACCATGGAACAATCGAGCATCTACAGAGGAGGAATCCAGGCTGAGTCCAGAAGAGCAAAAACAGGCAGTAAACAAGCTGAAGAAACAGCTCTATAGCCCTCATATAAACAGCATCATCAAGAGATTAGGCACCAAGGGTAGTAGTAGTAGCAGCAGCCCGGCAAGCTCTTCCCAGGACGAGCTAGGAAAGAGGTGCGCGGTTTGCTTGGAAGATTTCGAGACTAATAACTTTGTGACCATCACTCCCTGCAACCACATGTTTCATGAAGACTGCATTGTTCCATGGGTGAAGAGCCATGGGAAGTGCCCTGTTTGTAGATTCATGATCGTTGACAAAACCCCGTCTCAACGGAGTAGAAACGATGTTGCCTCTAGGCGCAGCGGATTTGAGAGGAGCTTGTTATTTTAGTTCAGGGAATTCCAGTTTCCAGGGCTGAAGAATAAAGAGATCAGGGGAATTATAAAGTGGCTTTGTATTACTTGGCTTTGCAAATAGTGTTTCATTTCATATCCTGCTTCATTATCATCGATACATGATGTGCCTTCCTGGTATTGGAATAGAAAATGAAATACCTAGTGGGGTTGCAATTTGCAATTTCAAGCACTGACATGTGTAGTGTTACGGTGTATCCATTTTTCTGTTCAAGCTTTTCTTTTTATTCAATTAATAAATCAAAGTCTCTAATATTAATGTAATCTTTAATTACTCAGTTCTCGTAAAAGATGATCACACTTTATTTTAACAACATGAATGTATTATAGATTCACAATCATACTAAAAATTAATTATTTCTCAAATGAATCCAAAAAGTCTAGGTTTATTTAAAAATACATGACAATTCAATAATAATGTTAATATTAATACAAAAATATTTAGAATATTTTTTACTAATTCAATTTTAATTTTTTTAAATCCTATATATATCTCGGTTCATATGCTAGTTACATATATAAAACTCAAACCTAAAAACAATTTTTTAGTTGATAAAAAAAAGGAATTCATAAGACTAAAGGAAAATTACAAGATCAAAAGAATCAAAATTGAGGAATAAAAACGGGACGCCACGTGCAACCTATGAGATGTGAGAGTGTACATACGTATTTTTAGATAGTCTACGTCGGCCAATTGATCTAACATAATTAGAAAAATAAAA
This sequence comes from Scutellaria galericulata, assembly GCA_946896805.1. Classification (NCBI taxonomy): domain Eukaryota; kingdom Viridiplantae; phylum Streptophyta; class Magnoliopsida; order Lamiales; family Lamiaceae; genus Scutellaria; species Scutellaria galericulata. The sequence continues at coordinate 25,341,487 of OX335785.1, forward strand.
CTTATTTAAAAAGAAAAAATCTGAGAGTACAAGTCAAAATGAAAGGTTAAAGCAATTAACCACTGAAAAAAAGCCACGTACACTCTTTTGAACCACATCCATCGCCTCTAAATTGCTTCGGACACTCCTCTTCCTCCTCCTTTAAAAGTTAAAACCCCCCATAACTCCATAAGCTTCTTCCTCTCCATCCACATTCTCCCAGGTAGGCCACCACTAACTCTGTTCCTTATCTTCAGAGTTTGCTGTTTTTTGTTTTAAATTGGTACTTTGATGTGAAACAACAGATTATAATTCAAATGAACGGTTTTTTTTTTTTTTTTCAGTTTTTGGCTCAAAATGATTGTTGAAGTGAAGTAATGTTGATTCGGATTCATTTTTAGTTAGTTAATCGCTGTTTGTATATACATTTTCTCCTATATCTTTTTTTGCTTTTATGATTGTTGTTGTATTAACGAATGAGGAGATTTTTTGCTAAGATTTTGGCTACTGAAAGAAAATTTACTTTATCTTGATTAAATGAAATGGCCTTTTCTTGTCCCATGGATTAGAATCTGCATAATATGGATAAGGCATCTCTAATGATCTATTGATCTGTGCCTTGAATAACTTGATTTTGTTTATATCCAGAGGAATAGAGATGACAGCTTTATCGGCTTGTATAGTAGGTAATGGCTTGTCTGCTGGTAATAACAGAAAAGGTTTGAGCAAAGAAATCTACGGTAAGCAACTTATCAAATTCTCGCGTCTTTCATTTCCGATTGGTACTTCTAAAGTAGTTAATGCCAAAGCATCGCTGAATCGAAGAACAAATGAAGGAAGAAGAGGCTTTCTGAAACTGTTGCTTGGTAATGCTGGGCTAGCAGTGCCTACATTGCTGGGCAATGGAAAAGCCATTGCTGATGAGCAGGGTGTTTCAACTTCGAGGATGTCTTATTCTAGATTTTTGGAGTATCTAGATAAGGATAGAGTTAAAATGGTTGATTTGTATGAAAGTGGAACCATCGCCGATGTAGAGGCTATATCATTGGATAACCGAGTAGAGAGATTCCGTGTACAACTCCCAGGCCTCAGCCAGGAGCTCCTTCAAAAGTTTAGGGACAAAAACATTGACTTTGCTGCCCATACTGCGCAAGAGAACTCTGGTTCTTTCTTGTTTAATCTGATTGGAAATTTCGCCCTTCCACTGATTTTAATCGGAGGTTTCCTCCTTCTCTCAAGAGGGTCCTCTGGAGGGCCTGGTGGCCCTGGAGGACCTGGTGGCCCTCTAGCCTTTGGTCAGTCAAAGGCTAAGTTCCAAATGGAACCAAACACTGGTGTCACTTTTGATGATGTTGCTGGGGTTGATGAAGCAAAGCAAGACTTTGTGGAGGTGGTGGAGTTCTTGAAGAAGCCCGAGAGGTTTACTGCTCTGGGTGCTCGTATTCCTAAGGGAGTTCTTCTAGTCGGTCCACCTGGCACTGGGAAGACCTTGCTGGCTAAAGCAATTGCTGGTGAAGCAGGTGTCCCTTTTTTTTCAATTTCAGGTTCTGAGTTTGTTGAGATGTTTGTCGGAGTTGGTGCCTCACGAGTCCGTGATCTCTTCAAGAAGGCCAAGGAAAACGCTCCCTGTATTGTATTTGTCGATGAAATTGATGCAGTTGGGCGTCAAAGAGGAGCTGGTATTGGTGGAGGAAATGATGAAAGAGAGCAGACCCTAAACCAGCTCTTGACAGAAATGGATGGTTTTGAAGTCAATAATGGTATAGTTGTAATTGCAGCTACTAACCGTGCAGATATTCTTGATTCTGCCTTGTTGAGGCCAGGAAGATTCGATAGACAGGTAAGTAATCGATATGTGCCTCCTATGTGATTTGATATATATATTACAAGGGAATGTTTTTTAGTTTGAGTCTTTGTGCAGGTAAGTGTTGATGTCCCTGATATTCGTGGAAGAACTGAGATCCTAAAGGTTCATGCAAGCAATAAAAAGTTTGAGCCTGATGTATCACTTGAAGTGGTATCTATGAGGACACCTGGTTTTAGTGGAGCAGATCTTGCTAATCTCTTAAACGAGGCAGCTATTCTGACTGGACGCCGTGGAAAGACTGCCATTTCATCAAAAGAAATCGATGATTCAATTGATAGGATAGTCGCTGGTATGGAAGGAACAGTCATGACAGACAGCAAGAGCAAAAGTCTCGTGGCGTACCATGAAGTAGGTCATGCCATCTGTGGGTTAGTGCAGATCTCCACTCCATGCCAAAAAGAGTCCATTTTAGTCGTACAAATAAGAGTCCACCAGTTCGTTGTGTGTTTCTAATTGTTGCTTGATTTATGATGCAGAACTCTGACCCCAGGGCACGATGCCGTTCAGAAGGTGACGTTAATCCCACGTGGTCAAGCACGTGGTTTGACATGGTTCATTCCTGCAGATGATCCAACCTTGATATCAAAACAGCAACTTTCTGCCAGAATTGTTGGTGGGCTCGGTGGACGGGCTGCTGAGGAGGTTATATTTGGTGAGCCCGAAGTGACAACTGGTGCAATTGGTGATTTGCAACAGATTACTGGTTTGGCCAAACAGGTATATCCTTCTCATTCTCATTTTATCTAAGGTTTCATTGATTGATATAATCATTGCGTTTTCTTTGCAGATGGTGGTTACTTTTGGCATGTCCGATATAGGACCATGGTCGCTCACGGACGCATCAGCTCAAAGTGGCGATATGATCATGAGAATGATGGCAAGAAATTCGATGTCTGAAAGGCTTGCTGAAGACATTGATGCTGCAGTTAAAAGGATTTCAGACGAAGCCTATCAGATTGCTTTGAGCCACATCAGGAATAATCGTGAAGCAATAGATAAGATCGTGGAAGTTCTTCTTGAAAAGGAGACGATTACTGGAGATGAATTCCGAGCAATCCTTTCAGAATTTGTTGAAATTCCAGCTCAGAACAAAGTAACTCCCACACCAGCTACTGTGACTGTATCATAGTGTATACATAGTAAAATATGTATCAAACATATCCTCGTAGAAGTGAAATTGTACTGATGTACACAGTGTATATGTGCAAATCCAGGATGATATCACAAATATTTTCAAGTAAAGATCAGAAAGAACAAAATGCCAAGAAATGCACAGTTGAATTACTGAATAGGAAAGAGTTCACAATCAAATATCCACAGTTGAACAAAAATAGGAACATGAAAAGAAAAGAATTGCAGCATTCATCCATCTACTGAAGATACATTATTGCATATATCGAGCCCATATTCACATTACTTCAATGAGACTGCCCCAAGGGAAGTAGAGAAGAAGGGATAATAGTCCATACTGACCTGTACAGTGTACACGGAAACATTGAGCAGAAAAGCCGATTCTGTCAATCCATGCATTAGCACGCCACCAATTCCACTAACCATAATTACTCACTTCAGCAACCATTGATCATCTAATCATACAGCATTGCCTTTAATTCTTCTTCAAGGACTTGAAATTCAGGATTGCATATCTGATTACAATAATTAGATTCACAGCCAAAGTCAGATGCCTTTCTTCCAGTAGAACTTGAAATCTTCCAGTACAACAATATACTGCTCCTTTTTAGTTTCAGAAAGTGCTGCCAATCCGATCATGTCATCCTGTTCAGCTTTAAAAAAAAACCATCAACATTGTCCAGTTTATGCCATAGCACATCCATTAGAAGTAGCATCACTTGATTGATAATCTGCCATAAACAGGGAATGGGTTCCAAAATTGTCCAATCGTCCGTTTCTCTATGTCCAACCAAAGAATCTGAACTAAGAAGCTATTTAGCAAGGAGATGGGTAAAAGAAAAAAACCGAAAATGTACGACATTTCCTTGGTACCACCCACGTGAGCAAGAGGCCTTTAGTTGATCTCAGAGTTCTTCCTTTTCAGAGAATTAGGTCAATTCAATTAAAAGAAGAAAGACGACTAAACCTTCTTGGGGAACCATCAGTTTCCTCATCAGATGAAGGTGGAGTATCAGTAGCCTCAGCAAGAGATTCGAGCATTGTTATCACTTCAGATGAATCATCCAGATAATACTTGGCCTTGCTAGGTTTTTGCCCAACTGTGCAAGCAAATACTTCGGCGTTGTAAGAAAGAATACGGCTAGACACTGCAGTACTGAGTATTTCAAACATGTCCTCATCAGATCTGTCGTCGCCTATGCAAAGCACAAAATCAGCCTGTTTCCCATTATCTATCATCGATGAGAAAATCTTTTCTGCAACTCTGCCTTTGCTAACACCCTGTATCAACAAAAACATTGACATCCTTGATATCTCACTTTCAATTTGCTTAACAGAAACATATTTCTAACAGTCTCCAGGTGAAAAATCAAGACAGAGGAGAGGAATTTGAAACAAAGAGGATTTCAATGCTGAGATTTAAAATCAAGAACCATAAACAGTCCAAACTAATTTATGGGAACCAAAATTTCAAGATAAAGCAATGCATGAGAAGAAAGACTTCTGTAATTAACACTTGCCTGTGGCTTCACTTCTACAATGAACTGCCCACTCTTCACAGCAACAGGCTCATTTGCTAGAACACTTTCTAGATGATCCAACATTTCCTTTGCTTGGGAAAAACCAAACCCTGGGTCTGCATCAGTATAATGCCAGACTAAAGCACTTTCCTTTCTCTCTATTCCAGAACCATCAGTAGCCTCAGTATATGATTTCATTACAGGTTCTGCAATCTGCATCCAACTAAATTCATGACTCTGGCCTATTGTTTCCCATTCATCATGTTGTGGCCACCTGGAAATAGTGTCACAAAACAAAAAAATGTGACTTTTCATGATAAAATGCAAAGTGAAATTGACCTTCAGTAACAACCCTAAAAGAATCTAAAAGGGAATATCAATTAGCGGAGAAGCGAAGGAGAAAGAAAGGTTTTTATTCAACAGAAAAAGGAAAATGATCTGGTTGGCCAGAGTGGCTGCCCAAAACCACCTTTAAAAATCGTTATAAATGTCAAAAACCAGCTGGATAGTTTGCAAACAATCAATTCCATGCTGACAATGTTAAAGAAAATATTAGAGTTTAGTTTTGTCAGAAATAATTGGATATAGTGAAATATGAAATAGTTATTGCTGAGCTCATGATTTAAAAGACCTCAGCCAGCATGTGTGGCGATTCATTCCCTTTGTTGCTCTTCTTAATTCATGATAAGGCCCCAGCTCGGAGCAAGCAGTTATCTAGATCGTTAATGCATACTTAAAGCAATGTTTCCCAGCAAATTAGATTAGATAAGTCTTGTAAGGCAGACAAATAATGCAACGTACCTTAAAAAGTAACCATGTTCTGCAGTGAGCCCCAGCTTCTTGCAAGGAAGAAACCAATTGCTTAAGCTGTCCCTGCCTCTTCCACTCACCATAAAAACTAGATTTCTTGGATCCCCAGAAAGCTTGTTCAAAAGAGACAGAACTTGTGAACTTGGAGTCTTGATAATTGAATTCTGAGGCATAAGTGTACCATCATAGTCCAACAATATAGCCCTGCTTTTAGCCCTGCAGTAAGCTGCCACAATATCATCTACTGAAAGCTTTCTAAAACTTGGATCAAGTGCCACTACCCGAAACCCAAAGCCAAGACCAATTGCCCAGCATCTTTTGCGGAAATGATCAGCACAAGTTCTCTCCATATCTTGAAGGAAGCTTCTTGACCAAAACGCTACATCATGAGTGCTAACATAACGGTAATGCTTCTCATGACGTAGCTCCTTCTCTAATTCAGCCAATGATATAGCCTCATTCATTGCCTCAGCAGTTGACTCAATATTCCATGGATTTACACGTATTGCACCACTCAGGGACGGGGAACACCCAATAAATTCAGACACCACTAGCATGCTCTTTTTAGGTCCACTCAATTCTGACCCTGGTTCTGCACCAGATACTCCTTGTCTGCAGACTATGTATTCATAAGGAGTCAAATTCATCCCATCCCGCACTGCTGTCACCACAACACATTCAGCAATACTGTAATAAGCCATTCTTTCACTGATTGATAAAGGTCGGTGAATAAAAACTATAGGTTCATATCCAGGCCTTCCAAACTCCCTGTTAATTCTCTCGCAGCTCTCCTCTGTTTCACGTTGTATTTCTTCCAAATTTATTCCTTTTCCTCTAGCTGGATTGGCAATCTGGACCAGTACAGCTCTTCCTTGCCAGTTTGGATGCTGCTTGAGCATGTACTCCATAGCTAAAAGTTTCAAATTGATACCTTTGAATATGTCCATATCATCAACTCCAAGCAACACAGTTTTGCCTTCAAACTGCTGCTTAAGCTCCTCGACCTTTAGCTCTTTATCTGCCTGTCTCATAACTGATTCAATATGACCCATATGTATCCCAACTGGCATAATCTTTATTCCTATAGTCCTCCCATAATAATCCAATCCTATGTAGCCTCTTTTTGATTGATACTCCAAGCCCAACATCCGACTGCAACAAGATAGGAAATGTCGAGCATAATCAAAGGTGTGAAACCCGATGAGGTCAGCGTTAAGTAGAGCCTTCAGTATTTCTTCTCTAACAGGAAGTGACCTGTATAGCTCAGATGAAGGAAAAGGACTGTGAAGGAAAAAACCCATTCTTAACCGGACAAAACGCCTTCTCAGAAATGTGGGTAAAACCATCAAATGATAATCATGAATCCAAACAAAATCATCTTCTGGGTTTAGTACTTCAATCACTTTCTGTGAGAACAACTTATTGGCGGATACATATGCTTCCCACATGGATCGATCAAACCGACCTCCATGATCACATGCATATGGCAACATGTAATGAAAAAGTGGCCACAACAGCTTCTTGCAAAAGCCATGATAATATTTCTCCAAGAGAAGAGGAGGTAAAAAGGCAGGCACACAATTAAATTTCTCCAAAAGGTAGTTGGCTACATCATCCTGTTCAATTGGATCAACATCAACAGGCAATGATCCAACATATAGCACTTCCATGTCCTCCGGAAAACCATCCTTAACTCGTAATAGCAAGGAATCTTCATTCCAGCTAAAACTCCACCCCTTATTGTCTGGCCTTCGTTTTGCTTTCAGAGGAAGAAGATTTGCAACAATAATAACTCTATCACCAGCAATTGAAGAGAGGTTTTCAGAAGTAACACTACTAGCTTGTTCATCATCAAGCTCAAGAATATTCCCTGGGACTGTCATAACTCTCGGGAAGCGCTTCCGTTCCTTCTCTCTACCAGCTTGGGCGAAATTTCCAGATGCTAAATCCAAAAGGTTGGTATAAGATCTTGACATCATCTTGACAAGCTTTGTTATCTCTCTCCTCAAAAAATTAAGTAAATATTTTCCACTAATCTCACAAACCTCAAAACCAAATCCCCAATCCTCTACTCTCTTCAACTAAGCACCGCCCAAATCGACTGCATTAGATTTAAAAAATAATAAAAAAACATTTATTCCAAGAAACAACTAAAAATGAAGCAGACCCAATTTACAAAACTGCGATCCAAATCCCCTCATCGCATCAGATAGCCGTTTCTGCGGGAAAACACAAACCCAATATTCAATTAATCAAGGAGATATCAGTACACAGAAGTTCCACCAACAACTCATCTACTAAGCTAAGCCCAGAAATAGTTATTAACCATTAAAAACCCAAAATTCTTCAGAAACCCTAGTTTCCACTCTACTCTAATCTGAGTGGGGCACCATAAGGAATTCAGAAATTGAGGGTTTGAAAACTGACCTCTGCGTTCAAATTGAGTCAATGATTGGCATCTTTGCTGAAAAGACTCAATCTTCAACCAGGAATTGGAAACGGAGTTCTAGGGCTTCACGCAAGATATAAAAATGATTAATCTGAGTCTCAATAAAAGGATGTGTAAGAATCGATGATCGCATATATGTACAAGTAAAGTCATGGATATGAATATTCAAGAGAATAATAATTAATTTATTGTTTTCAATTAGGTGATATTTGAATAAAAAATAATAGCTTATCTAAGACACAACGTGACAAAAATAAAAGAATAACTAAACTAACCAGCTAAAGCTCACCTTCTTTCACAACTCACATAATAAATCAAATAATAAAGAGGACAAGATTTTCTATACAGATCGTATCTTATTTTCTTTTTCTTTTCTTTTTAAGCTGCAACTGATAATGGAGGAATCAAATTCCAAACTTTGTTCAAGTTGAGATAGATTCTCCTGTTAAACTCAACCTATCAATACATCTTATTTCAATTTTATTAATATGTATTATTTGTATAAAGTATGATAATCGATTTATTTTCCTTTTATTTTGTATGCAATATCGCTTGCCATTGAGTATGTATAATGTAGGTTTGAGTTTTGAAAGATGGAATTTAAGAAAAAAAAAAGTCCAACATATATAAATTTATTTCATGAATATAATTTAATCTCACGAATATATATTTCTCTAACTTATTTATAAATAAATCATGTATTGAATACATGCAGATTAATATTAATGTTATTTAAGTGTGACTCTACAGTGCACCTCTCAATTTTTACTTGTTACGTAGATGATATTTTGCTTTTAAATCTAATGATTCAAAATTAAAAAGACTTTATCTAAGCAAATGCAATCATGAGACTGAAAATAATTTTTGTTTTTATACTTTCCATGTTTGTCACATGTTTTATTTCGTATCTTTGTCTCTATAATTAGTGGTTTTGATTAGTGTCATTTTATAGGTAGGATAAAGGTTATATTGGGTGAAGCTGTGATATTGGGTAGTGAGTATCATGGCCCAAGAAAAGAAAGAGAGGATAAAGGTTTGTTAGCCAGCCAAGCCAGCTGGCACAAACTCAGCGCATAATCACGTGCGTGGCGCCTTATTACAGCTGGAGGGGACACCCAGCTCACTTTTAATTCAAGCCGTCAAGCCAAATGGCTCGGCTCCACCATCAACTTGCTGACCTGGCTTTCAAGTTGTCCTGACCTAACTTGAATTTGGCATTGGATCCAAAATAGACTAAAAGAAGAAAAAAGTAATATAATTAGTTTTTAAAAAGAAAATTCTAACAAAGTTTATATATGACAAAGAAGTTTCGCCTAAAGATAAATCTTGAAAGGAAAAGGTTATATACTCACTACTCAGGCCCATGGTACAAAGCCAATAAAATCTAATAAAACATAAAGAGAAGATGGAAGAATATCCTTTTTCTTTTGAGATGAAAAAACCTAAAAATAAAAATAAGAAAAAATGCTTGAAGCAGCTGGACTTTTTTTTCATATCTTTATTTTTCTTAGCTGTCCACAAGATTAATTAATTTATGAAAAAATCCATTATAAATTTCTCAAAATTACCCTCAAAATTTTCTGCATCATCATTATGATGGCTTGAGTTGCCAACAACCACTTCAATGATTGGAATAATAAAGACAATGGTTTTTTGCATTAAAAATTGATCAACTGGAGAATGACATCTTGAATTCAGATCATAAACTACTATTATTATCAGCCAACTATTGAAAAATACTAATGATATGCGCATCAAACCGGGCCATAAACCACTATTTTAATCCCCATTATGTATTTCTAGGATAGCAAAACTTGTTTAATCACTTCTTTTATCCTTTCCAGGAAACTGATCACAAGAGTCAAAAACTCAATGGAAGCTGAAGAAATCTTGAAGCTCTTCGACTCATGCTGGTTCGAACGTGCAATTTTTTCTCATAAACATGAAGTTGATCCACTAATTGTGAATCAAAGGATGGATAAAAGTGAAGGATCAATGATTAATTCTGGGGTGCAAAATCTTCAAATTCGATCATTGAGTGATCGTTGTTTAGGCATCAACATGGAATCAGCTTCGCATGGATCACTGATCATCAAACCAAAGCTGCAGAAGATTGTATCAGGAGAAGAAGTGGAGTTTTCCAGGGAAGTTGCAGAAGAAGAAAATGGAGTGAAATCGCGTAACAAGAAATATTCGTGTAGGAGGAGAAAGAAAGGGAGAGAAGGGATTAGTAGAAGCTTATCAGCCCTGGAATTTGAGGAGGTGAAAGGGTTTATGGATTTAGGGTTTGTTTTCAATGAAGAAAACAAGAATACAAGCTTGTGTTCAATAGTTCCAGGGCTGCAAAAATGGGGGAAAATGGCTGATTATGAAGATGAAAAAGGTGAGATTTCCAGGCCTTATCTTTCTGAAGCATGGGGTAGTGTTGGGAATAAGAGAAGAGGAGATAATAATTTTCTGATAAAATGGGAATTTCCATCTGTGAATAATGAAATTAGTATGAAAGATCATCTCAGGTTTTGGGCTCATACTGTTGCATCAAATGTTAGATAATATTTTGATGGAATTTTTTTTTTTTTTTGGGTGATTTTTACTTTAGTTTTGTTGCTTGATTTAAAGAAAGATTGCAATTAATTGTATATATGTTTATAATGAAAAGATTGAGTTTAAGTTTGTAGTTTGTTGATTCAATTTCGATGATAATGTTGAAGAAAATATGTTATGGGAATTAATGGATATTGATGACCAAGTACAGTAAACTGGCTCTTCATGTATGTGAAGAGCCAAGTCAAGATTTCATTGTAGCCTCTAATAATTGGAGGTTAATTTTCATATATTTGAAAATGAACACTGTATTAATTCATGCGTTTTAATTAGAGGTTAAACTTTAAATATTTTACAATTTGTTTTAATTGAACTTCTATAAGCTCGACCTAACAACCTATGATAATGAGACAAACTCAAATATAGTTTTTAAAGCTTGATAAGTAATTCAAATTAACAAGTTATAATTTAATATAACAATTGTGTATTCAACTCGACTCAAGAAGTTGTGGGCTTGACACACATAATTGAACAGTACAATAACCATTTAGGCTTGGAAAATTATTTGCTAACATAAAAAACAAGTGAAAACATTGTAGAAACTTTGAGACATACAACTAAGTCCAGCAAGATTCTTAAACAGCTATTTAGACAACTTGGAATTGATTAGAAGTGCACGAGAGTAACATCCACTAGTTTATTTAGGTTTAAGTCATAGAGCAGATTTTGGGTGTCATGACTCATGACTTGTTTTTGCTTTCATAACAAACATTGACCAAAGCTTTTGTTATTATTCAATAAATAGAAAATTACTAAAAAAAGGATGTTTTGAAGATCAGGATCAACTTCTGTCAAGCCTTAATTATATTACAGAACTAGATGATGATGCCCAATGCAGACAAAAAAAAAAAAAAAAAAACAAGAGAAGTTGGTATATATATATATTCAGCAAAAGCCTAGACAAATTAAGGCCATGAAAATGATCTGTCAAACACATATAGGATTAATTTAGTTGGTTCCAAAAGGGTGAACATTTCGGAAATTTTAAGGACAGTTTTAAGATTATAGTAGGAATGAAGCAAATTAATAAATGAAAATATAGAACAAATTTGATGTAAAGTTAAAAAGAAAAAAGAGGGCGAGATGAAAATGGAATAATAATCCCTAGGACATGCTGGCTGCCCGAAAGAACCAGGGCAGAACAAAGGCAAGAATGAGGCAGGCCAGCAAGAAGTTGCATAATGATTTCTTACAACGCCGATTTTCATCAGATGTGTCCAGAGTGGCTGCGACCAGTCTCATCTCATTGCACTCCAACATCAATATTGTACCATCTTCTCCCACCTTGTTCATTATGTTTTTAGCCATCTTTCCACATATTTCACATAATCTGTTTCACAAGTGGACAACACATCATCATAACATTTTCTTTAGTTGTGGATATTTTCAATTACTAATTAGGTTTTGGAAATTAATTTAAGACCAGCATCATTTTAGTTGGCGATTGCCAATCAAATGATAATTTGTTGAGCATAAATTATATTTAGCCCATTCGCCATGTTTCAAATGCTGATATTGACAAATAGTGGCTGAGCTTTAATTTGTGCCCAACATCTGATCACCAAAAAATTAATTAGTGGTAAGGTATAACCAAAGTTGTACGTTTTAGCAAATATCACAATTTTTTAAATACAATTAGGCTTTTTTTATTACTACTATGACTATATCATATATCCTTAGTGATACTCAACCCTTTTTTCAATTTCTCAAATTTAAAAAATATAATCTTGTCATAACATGATACCATTAATCTTCACTGTTTGCAGCTGTCATTATTAAATTCCAAATCCAAATACAAAAGACTAGCAAGATCCAGCAATGAATTGAACCTATTACGTACACTTCAGCAAGACTGCTAAAAGATTCTCATAAACCAATTATCAAGAACAGTATCCAACCTCATGATCACAGATTCACATATAGATTAATCATAAAACTATCATTTGATGCCATTTCATCGATCCATAACTCAAGAGAATCAATTTATGATTAAAATTAAAGTTCATACCATGAAAAATTACCTGTTTCCTTTCTGAGAAAACCAGGTCTCAGCGCAGCTGTAATGCGCGCCGCCAAGCTCGCCTCTGCAATCACAGCCAAGTGCTATAAGTTCCGATCCACCAGAGGATTCCTCACTGGCAAAATGGCAAATTCTGCAAACTATTTCTTCTTTTGACTCCGATCCATCATTTATATCAATCACAGCGTCGCGATTTGATGCCCTTTTTGCACGTTTTTTGCGTCTTGAATCTTCATTTTCGACTGCATGATCTAATTCCGATAGCTCCGTTTCTTCTGAGTTTCTGGAAATTTTGTTGGTTTGATGATCAGATAATTCAACTTCCATTTTCAATGGCAGTATTTGATTTTCAATCGAACAAAAAATAATTCAATAAAAGGAGGAGAAAGATGAGGGGATGTACAATTTTTCAATCTACAACTCCAAAAAGGTTTATGTACAATTAAATGCTAGATTCTCTATTATTTGCCAAAAAAATTTGAAGGGAAATTAATTGAAATGAGTTAGTTTGTTTTCTTATTTATTTTTTGTAGACTTAAAAAAGCAGGTTGACTAAATTAATGTAAATCTTTAATTTGCGGAGTGTGCTGATTTCCAGTTGGAGCCTTTGAATTTGTATGCAAGAACCAACCAAGAAAAAGGTCAGAATTTTGTGATTGGCAGAAAGATACAACTGGGACAAGAAACCTTAATTCATGATGTACATGTTTTATTGTAAGAATTATTAATTAATTATTGACTTAATGGCCGAATCAAATACATTTTTTTATGAAATTGCAATTTCACTATGAAACTTTTATATTTAACAAAATAATTCACAAGCTTCACTACAGATATTTCAATTAAAACTTGTGCGCATGTAAATTCAAATTTTCTTGTTAAAATTGCAATTTGTATGTTTGGTTTCAAATTTATTAGAAGAATTCATGCATATATACTCAGATGGAATCCATTTAATAATATTCTACGAACTACCAATCCAGGGTAGGTAAAAGAGGAAGAGGAGAGGTTAGGGAATTGAATACTCATAATGGTTCAACTATATATATTAGTATATATAATATTAATTAATATATAGTTTGAAGATTGTAGTGATTTCTCCTATGATAATCTTACTCTTTTGGCCAAGTATTAAGTATACAGTCAACAATATTTAATAGGCCTGGTTAATGGTTATCCTAAATTCACAAAAATTTATTATGAGATTCCATTCACACCAAAAATATTAAAATAAAAGATAAAATGCGGCGTGAAATAAATGAAATTAAATGTTTATTTATATGGATTTAAATTGAATTCATATCCATATAATCTAAATATATATAGTGGTAATATTGAATAGATTTTGATTTTTTCAAGAAATTTCCAATATATATTATATATCCAATGAAAATATTATTTTTACAGAGTCAAAAATCGATGAAGGGGTCCCTGTACTGAATCCTTCAAAAATTGCTTGAGTTTGGTTATCAAACAATCAAATTTGAAAGGCCAAACTGCATTAAATAAAAAATCATGATGTTTGCTTTTAATCACAGATTCAACTAAGTTTTTGGAATTTGACAAGAAAAAAAAAAACCGACTCTAATTATACTTTTATGAATCATATTTCAGTGATCGAATGTATATATGTAGATGTATTCAACACTTAATAAGATGAATAATACGACAATAGAAGATTATTTCTTTTTCTTAACTAGGAACCCTATAGATTCTGAAGCAAATAAATTGACTACAAGAATGAATCGAAATTTTGAATAGTCATGAACTTGAGTCCAAAAATAAGGAAAAAATCTACCTTCATCTGAAACAATTTTAGCCAAAAATTTCTTTAATGGAATTTCGTACTTCACGCACTTTGAGTAAGGTGAGTTCTTTTAGAGTCATATTTTGTGCTTCTAATCAAACATTGATGGGCAAAAGTTACATTCATTTTAACATCAGATTTGGAGCCTAAAGTAATTTGTATATAGGGCTAGAAAAATCACAACCTTTGTTCGAATTGTCATTTTAACCAAACTTTTCATTATTGGTCAAAATAACATAACCTTATATATATATAGTATATTTTTTTAACTAAAATAATGAAAATAAATAAATCATTATATATTGATATACAACTTTTCACCCAAATTTTTTAGTCTTTTTTTATCTCTCTCTCTCCCTTCCTCTCTACTTCCCTCAAGCTTATTTTAAAAAATACAACTTTTCGAAAACTGATTTTAGTCGAAAAACATACTAAATATATAAAGTTATGTTATTTTGACCAATGTTAAAAAATTTGATTAAAATGGCAATTTGAGTAAAGATTGTGATTTTTCTGGCAATTAACCTTGTATATATTAGCGTCCAAATATTAGAGGTGGATATTCATATGTGCACAAAATCATTACATTGTCAAACACATAAAATTCAAGAGTGACAGTCTGAATCATTACCTGCATATACATAGTTTTTTTTTTTTTAATTAGGGCAAAGAATAGCAGCAGCACAACATCGTCTCCTCTTCTCTTCTTTTCTTGATCATCTTCCTCTCTTTTCTTCTTCTTCTAATAGTGTATATGCTTCCACGGTAGAGATACATCAATGAGCCATAGGTTTTGGAGAGGTTTGCAAGAGATCGATGGGGCTTTTTGACTGAGTTGGAGAATGTTTCCAATGACCGGAAAATGATACAGCCCTAGTGAAAGCTTCAGTCGCCGTCGTGAATTAGACCACATGAAATAAAACGATGCAAAAACCACCAAACTAGCAATATTGCAAGTACTATAGAATCCATAGATCTATGTTGTAGACGTTGAGAAATTAGTGGCTTCACTTCTGATAAAAGAGAGTCTAATATGAGTGAAAATGTATATCAGAGTAGCAATATGAAAATATTTTATTTGATCAGTTTTTCATATTTTAGCAATATGAAAATAATTTAAGGCAAATCTTGAGTTGAAGTGTCATTCTTCCAATTGTAATATGTTTGGTCAGATTTCTATTCAATCACAATAATCTTTGATTTGTGCTGCAAACATTGATATATGACTGTTTATGCTTTAGTAACTTAAAATGATATCATGTAAGGTATTATTGATATGCTCTAAAGGTATTAGGCATATATTCTAAAGGTATTACAAAATTATATGTTTGAATGATATGTAAGTAATACCTTCAAGGTATTATGAAAATACTTTAAAGGTATTAGTGATATGATTTAAAGGTATCATGTATCTAAAGATATTAGATAAATATTTTAAAGGTATTTATGTAGTACCTGAAAGAGACTTATTTAATACCTTAAAGGTAAATATGTAATACCTGAAAAAATAAGCATCCAATACCTTAAAATGTAAGTACGTAATATCATATAGGTAAATATGAAATATTTCAAAGATAATATTGTAATACCTTAAAGATTCATAATCATTAATACTTAATTTTTTAACCAATTTTAATACATTTATATTTGAAAGTATCGAATACTACAAAGATAAATACCTAAAAGGAACTTATATAATACATTTAACGTAAATATGTAATATCTTATAGCGTAATCATTAATACCTAATCAAAAGTAATATGTATATATGTAGTACCTTAAAGGTATGTATATAGTACCTTAAAGGTATTTATATGATACCGTAAATGTGCATTCAATTAATACTTTTATGTATTACTTGTAACAAAAACACATTTACATATTTAATAATCTGACTGATCATCTCAATTGTAAATATCTTTATAATAAGTATATAATATCTTGTAGCATAACCATTAATACTTATACCCACAAAATGATATTAAAAATATGTGATACCTTAAATGTATCTGTGTAATACCTTGAAGGTAAAAATATAATACCTTATAGGTATTTACCTAATACCTCAAAAATTAATTAATTTGTATAAATTTTATGTGTATATATATAACACCTTAAGGGTGTGTATGTAATACCTTAAGAGATATGATGACAATATAAGTGTATCTTTTTAAGGACAATTGATAGGTGATCATATATCTATTTCATATTTCAGTTCCATACTTAGAGCAATCAATGAAAAACAACCAAGACCCAACAAACAATTATAGAATTTAAACATAGTTACAAAAAATATATGCTCCAATATAGCATCAAATTCAATTATACATCCTCAAACACAACATAAACTAGTAAATTTTTCAGAGACTATAGTATTGATTTTCAAATGGATTACTATAAAGAGTTAAAGATCTGGCATTTCTCTGCAAATCTCTATATATCCTCTTTCTCATAAAACCCTACCCCTCAAACCCCCAAAACACACAATTATTGGCACTGTCCTTTGCGCGAAAAGATAGATCTGCGATGCATTCTTCAAAATCCGCTGAGTCAAGAACCTCTGATGGTACATCCCTAATACATCTATCATCATCACAACCACCAATTTTTGCGCTCCCAACTTCAGAAGAAGACATAGAAAGGAAGAGAGAGAGAGAGAGAGAGAAGAACCGTAACTGCGCTGAATGAGAGAATAAGAGAAAAACTCAAAAGAATCAAAAAATATATATAGTAACATTGTTTACAACCAAATTCCATCACTTCCCCGCTCTTTTTGTACTTGTATGTCTTTTGAACCATCATTTTTTTCTTCTTCAAACCCACATTCTTATTTGCTGCTTCCTTCTTCTTTGTTTTGGCTATCTTCAATTTCAACTTAGGCTTGTTTTTATAAATCTGATAAAACAATTGTTGCATGGATTTCAGTTTTCTAAACATCATTCAAACACAATAAACAAAAATGTTAAAATTTTCAAAAGATATACATGTGTTACCTTAAAGGTATTCGGCTGATACCTTAAGTGTGTACATGTATCACCTTAAATATATTTAATTGACACATTAAAGGTATACATGTGATACATTAAGGGTATACATGTGATACCTTAAAGGTGCGTAACAGATACCTACTTAGTCAAAACAGACATTTTCAAAAAATTTACCAATATTTCAGTAGCTTTGAAAAAATCATTATCCCCATCTTCGTACTTTCTATTGTCCAAATACTTGAACTTCTTATCAGCCACACTAAATACAACAGTAGCATAATGATTTTAAAAAATAAATGGGATAAACACCTAAACATCAAAGCAAACCTAAACAACATAGAAAATCATAAAACTTTTAAAATATAAGAGTACAATAACAATAACAGAAACAACAACATTTTCATTTTGCTTAAGAAAACATAACAAATAACTTTTAAAACATATAACTAAAATCCTTATATAAATTTATGTGATTCATTTAATGTAACACATATAATACCTTACAGGTTATATATGTGATACCTTAAGTGTCTTTATCTGATATATTAAACTCATACATATTATTTGATATCTCTCACACATACATATGATACCTTAAATGCATATAAGGAATACCTTAAACTACACAATATACTCACTTGGCAAATTCTTCAACAAATCAAATATCAAAAAATTAATCTGTTCACCAACTTTCAATTTGTTCAATGAAACTATAAAATACAAAAACTAATCCAGGTTGATACACATAAACACATAAACTTCCAACTCTAAACACAACTACAAACACAAATTATATAATTAAATTCATTTTAATATAACTATCACAAAAAGAAAACAACATGAAAAACCCTAGGATTCAAAACAAACATGCAAACTAATTAAAAACTCCACAAGCTCAGAAGAAACAAATAAACATGAAAATAAACGAAAAGTTATACAAACTCAAAAAAATCCTAGAAATTCGAATACTCACATACAGCCACATAAAAACCAGTAGACAAGAAACAAATAAAGATAAAAACAACAAGATTATAAGAACTAAAACAATATCTATGAAAAAATATACATTAGTCACTTACCACTAACAAATCGAATTGAAAATCTCCAAATATCCTTCAAATACACCGATAATCTTCCGTATAATAGCAAGGAATTCACAAAGTACAAAAGAAACAAACAAGAAATCGAGAAAAATATAGAAGAAATTGAGCTGAAGAAAGGAGATGTAGAAAAGAAGAGAAAGAAGAACAGCAGAGCCTGAAAACTAAGAGAAAAATAAAGAAAAAATCAATTAAAAATATATATAGTGACCCATTTTCTAATCGAATCGGGGCAGAGCGAGGTGGGTTCGGGGCACGGTTCTTAAATCCATGCCCGGTATGCAAGTTTTTGTGAAAATTCAATATATATTTTATGATGCGGACATAGATGATAGAATTAACTTAAATATTAAACTAGACGTAAATTGTAATTTAGCACTTTCAAGTTTCACCAACAAAAAAAGAAAAAATTGGTTGATTAAACATTTCATTTGTTATGAAAATAACTTGGGCCTGGGCCGGAGGCCTTTTTATTTAGGAGCTCACGTAGCCCACTAACTCAATGGGTCTTATCCGTGTTACTAGCAAACTGGTAATATTTTTCTTTGTCAGCATTATTTGAATAAGAAATCTTAAAACAGATAACTTTTATAAGTTAGACTATTAATAACGAAATTCGATAATTAGTCATAAATAGACTTAATTTTATTTCATAATATATATGAATCACTAAAGTAAATGTAATCTAATCGTTGAATTTGACTCCTTATCATACTTCAAATCCATTAGAATTGTTCAGCTGAATATAAATATATTTTAAAATTTATTGAGTAAGTCTTACATAAGACCGTTTCACAAATCATGTTACATGAGATAGGTCAACCCGCATTACACAATTCACATGTAAATTAATAAAAAACGAGTTAGAATTCTGAATAAAAATAATCCATCTCATGGAAACTATCCGTGAAACCGTCTCACGCAAGTTTTTGTAAAACTTGTTTGACTGAGAATACATACACAAACAATATTCAATAATTAAAAATCATAAACAAAATAAAAGTTATATCGTATTAATTTTTAGATTTTTTCCATTTTCTTTTATTACCATGAGTCTCGCATTTTTGTTTTTTAATTGAATTGTGCCAAAAAAATCATTAGTAAGCCGGCTACACATCGAAAATTTAATATGCTAATTTTTTATATTTTTCTCATTTATAAAATATTAGACACGAAACAATTGGTAGGGTCCAAAGGACCGTGATAAGACTTGCTTACTTACGCTTCGGAGAACATAACTTGTCTGAACTGTAGACACGCTGACCTTTTATTTTAAGGGGAAAATAAATAAATAATCGGCGACTTTGTCCCGACGTTACCAAACCCCACCCCCCCCCCCCACCCCAACCTAACCCCACCCTACCCCCAAAACCTCCGATAAAATTACGCTTTTCAAGACAAAAAGCGATATTAAAATAATCGTCGGGCACTTTTCCGAGTCGCTCGCTCCCATATTTGCACACCTTTGCTCCGATTTCAGCTCGCCCTACTCTGTTTCAATGGCGCACCTGATCCGGGCCGGGTTTTCGGGCCGTCTGTCCAACATCGGAGCTGCGCGATCCATGTCCACGGCGTGGTGGCGCCACGTGGAGCCCGCTCCTAAAGATCCGATCCTCGGTGTTACCGAAGCTTTTCTTGCTGATCGTAGTCCAAGCAAAGTCAATGTCGGCGTTGTGAGTTTCCCGGCCCTTGGTCCGACTCATTTCTTTTCTTATTCTTTACGTGTTTTAGCAGAGTTCTGTAGATCAATGATTCTGGCGGGGCTTTCTTGACCTCTATTTTGCGCTCAGTTGTGGAATTCTGCAGATTCTTGTTTTTTTTTTTCCTTCATTTTCTAGTGTAAATGTTAATAAAAGTAAAACTGCAGGTTTTCATTTTTTCTTAAAAATTTATGTTTACGTGACTGCTCTGGTGGAATTTATCACTTTTTTTAAAAAATTATATAAATTATTCTTATAAATTTTGATAAAAATTCAGGTTATTATTTTTCGGTTTTAATTTTTGTGCTTAAATGTTTTGGTGAAAAGGGAGCGTATCGTGATGATAATGGAAAACCAGTAGTGTTGGAATGCGTCAGAGAAGCGGAGAGGAGGATCGCCGGCAATCTAAACATGTAATTTTATTTTCTACCTTTGTGAATTTGTTCTCTTGAAAGAACTGAAAAGAATGAATCTTTCTTGAGTTTGTTTTGTGATCTCTAATCATGTCCCTTACATTATTCATGGTAAATGCTTTTTCTGGTGGTTTTCTGGATCTTTTGTTCGAAAATTACTGTTTAATGATGTCATCAATATATGCATAGGATGAATTGTAATACAGGGTCAAAGTTGATAGCAGGGATGATCAAAAAAACAGGATCCTCATTTCCAAAACTGTGTTTCATCTCTTAATTGGATTGCTGCTATGTGTCTCTTAAATATCTTATAATCACTATTAATTTGGGGTATTAAAATAATCGTTGACAAAATCTTCATGACTCACCTTGATCCAATAATTCCACATTAATGTCAGAGGTAGTTGTTAGGTATTAAAATAAAGACATTGGAATTCTATTGTGCATTTCAATGCATTTCTTTTCAAGTTGCATCTTTGCAGTGGTCCCATGTTTCAAACTTTTAATCTATGCTCATATCCACTTGCTCTTTTGATTCCTCTTTTTGAATAGTGGATAATGGATCCTGATACTGTTATTCCACTGTTTTTCAGAACATTATATCGAGTATATGTGTCATTCACACCTGAACAAAAAAGAAATTAATTTTTGGGAAAATGAAATTTAAATTCATGATAAAAATTTGAGAAATAATTGAATGGTTTAATGTTGTGATGCATGATGTGGTGATACATATATGTTCCCTGTTGCACTTATGTGTGGAATGGCTGATCAGAGCATAACCATCAATACATTAGTACATTCCCTGATGAATTTGCAAGATTAACTATTACTAGAAAAAATTAAGTTAGATTGTTTGGAAATAAGACACAATGTTCTAGTTTGTTCAGCTTTCGTTAAATAAGAGTTAAATATCAAACATTAGTGTTAATAAGCTTTGTTTCAGGGAATATCTTCCGATGGGAGGAAGTGTGAATATGGTCGAGGAGACTCTAAAGTTGGCTTATGGAGAAAATTCTGAGTTGATTAAAGATAAAAGAATTGCAGCAGTGCAAGCTCTTTCAGGAACTGGTGCTTGCAGGCTCTTTGCAGACTTCCAAAAGCGCTTCTCGCCCGATTCCCAGATCTATATTCCAGTTCCCACCTGGTCCAAGTTAGTATAATTATCCCGTTATTCCCATTTCTGTGTCATGCATAAATTTACAATCTTTTAGTAAGTCCGTTCAAGCTCTTTGATTTTTTTCATATCACATTCATGATTTACTATGAGATTCTGGCAGTCATCACAACATTTGGAGAGATGCCCATGTTCCTCAGAAAACATTCCATTATTATCATCCAGAATCGAGGGGTTTAGACTTTTCGGCATTGATAGATGACGTAAAGGTAAAGATCACTGGATAATCTACAACTTTGTTTGCTTATTTCTTTTATATCGAAGCGTAACTCTTTTTTTTTTTTTTTGGGGAACAGAATGCGCCAAATGGATCTGTTTTTCTGCTTCACGCTTGTGCTCATAATCCAACCGGAGTGGATCCTACAGAAGAACAGTGGAAGGAGATCTCATACCAATTCAAGGTCACATCTTTAATTTCTTTTTTGTCTTTATTGTACACGTACGTTGTTGATACTTTAGCATATTTTATTTGTTTGTTATTAATAAGTTTAAATTTAATATCTTCAGGTTAAAGAACATTTTGCCTTCTTCGACATGGCATATCAAGGCTTTGCTAGTGGTGATCCAGAAAGGGATGCCAAGTCCATTCGTATTTTTCTCGAGGATGGCCATATGATTGGATGTGCACAGTCATATGCAAAGAATATGGGACTTTATGGTCAGAGAGTTGGTTGCCTCAGGTAACCCTATAATAATTTTAGTTTTTTAAATGCCAATTCTTCAATCATGATGAAACGACCAATGATCACACTCCGATTTGATACTTAATATTTTAATTGCAGCGTTGTTTGTGAGGACGAGAAACAAGCTGTGGCAGTGAAAAGTCAGTTGCAGCAGCTCGCGAGACCCATGTACAGTAATCCACCTGTTCATGGTGCCCTCGTTGTTTCCACCATTCTTGGCGATCCCAAGTTGAAGAACTTATGGCTAAAGGAAGTTAAAGTAATTTACTGACTTCTTTTTAGTATTAATTGTATCCACCTTTTTCAACTTTAGTCCTACTTGGAGTCTTGATTTTTTCATGAAAATATTCGTTAATTTGTTCGACTAGCAAACATTTGGTTGTCAGTTGACCTGAGTCAAGTGCTTTTTCAATAGACTTGAAATCCTGTTTATTGTCTATAATGTGTATTACTCAGCAATTATAGGAAGTGTTTTTTCTTCTCCAGGGAATGGCTGATCGCATCATCGGAATGAGAACTGCTCTACGAGAAAATCTCGAAAACTTGGGTTCCCCTCTTCCATGGGAGCACATAACCAAACAGGTCAATGCATTTTATTTTCTTATTTGCATCTGTTTAATATCTTAAAAAATGTTTCTTATCATAAAACATTACACTGCAACCAGATTGGCATGTTCTGCTATAGTGGAATGACACCTGAGCAAGTAGATCGTCTGATGAAAGAATATCACATTTACATGACTCGTAATGGACGTATTAGGTAACATCACTGCTCGATTTTAACTGCTTGATTTTCGTCTTTTTTCTGTTATCGTTTTCTGGATGGATACACGACTTTTTGTTCTGATGCGATCCATTGTAATGCAGTATGGCCGGAGTGACGACTGGCAACGTTGGTTACTTGGCGAATGCTATACATGAGGTCACCAAATCAACATAGGGAGGCTGCAAATATTGTATTGTTTTTGCTGATTAAAAAATTCTCTGGAAATAAATTAAATTTTGATGCATAATAAGTTTAGTTTGCTTTGGTGGGTTGGAATTTGTATTCATGTAACGAGGTGTTAGATCTCCAATAATGAATCAAGATTAAAGAGATGAAATCTCTATTGATTAGTGAACATTGAACATGTTGCAGATGGAGCAATTTATAAACTCATTATTCCATCTGAGTATGATATGTTGAATTTTGAGGTTTTGATTTGGTAGATCCATTTTAATTTCGTGTCTACGTTAAAATGTGTAGCATAACATATCATGATAATTATACACATATACATGACATAAATTATGGAAAAAAATTAGATCTCTTAATTTTGACTCTTAACCAACTACAAATTATATTTCAATGCTTCTAGCAAATTACGGCAAAGTAGATGATTAGGTCATGATGAAATTCTTGTACTCATCATCACATGGAGTTTTTACCAGTCTAAAAATTAGCTGTAAGAAAATTGAAAGAGAGGAGCAAGGTACATTTCAATAGGGCTTAAAGTACTTCATACAACTTACAGGTAGTAATAAAAGAAACACAAAAAGAAAATAAAAACAGAGAAATACATTGAAATCCTGAGACTATGTTGTTGAAGAGAAACTGCTTGGATTGACATAAACATCACGACGATTATATTCGATCACTACATATCATAATCTTTTTAAGTTTCAACCAAAATAGATTTACAGATGAGATGAAACCTGTTTAGCTAAGAAGAATAACGCTTTGCGGTCAAGGGAGTAGCCGTAATGTGCATCCATCGTTGGAAACATCAAAACGGCTGACTTGGGGTCGGAACTCCTGATAATTGATCACAGAAACTGTCCTTTAGCTACTTATCCATCAACTAACATATTCAACATTAGAACCGGATTTGATCTCGATCATGTCCCAGGGGGATGAGGAACAGGAAAATTTAGACCAGCTTGCCTTCGAATATGCTCAGGTATCAACTTGTTCATCAACTCAGGCGACGCTCCAGCCAACTGCCATCAGGAGGATCTCATGTTAAATTAACATAGATTGATAAATATAGATACACACACACACACACACACACACACACACATATATATGGGTAGAGAGAGAGAGAGAGAGAGAGCATACATCCTGCTTAAAGTTAAACAGTGGTGGGAAAGGACGACCATTAGGGAGGCGAGCATTGGGCTCCCGAAGCTCATCAAAGAAAGAATGGGCACATGCTTCAAGCTGCATACAAAGAAATATGGAGTTAAAGAATTACATATGAAAAATATCTGCAACCAAATTTGCAGAAGACGGGAATTTCTATCTTAAGATAACTGGATTCCATGAGCTATGCAAATGGAACATACAGCTGTGCAACGAAGATTCGGCGAGTATTGAAGTAGCCTTGAAGCAAGATCAATGGCCTCAGGAGGCATCCGCTTGTGAAAAACCTGAGAAGAAAAAAAATTGTCATTAATGAATTTTCTGTATACACCCTGGTAAAACAAAACAAAAAAAAAAAAAAAAGAAAGGGCAACAGAATCATACCTTGTGCCAAGGATGGGCTTTAATTTGTGGAAACCTGAAATCAGTGTAATTTGGATTCATGCATCGAATTTCTTCTCGAGTAGGAGTACCAAGAACCTATTTTGAGAAAGTTGTATGATTAAGACTGGTATAGATCTACAGCATTTCTCGTATCTCTGATCCATCAGAATGGAATGTTTAGGGGTTCACTTAAAAAAAAAAAAAAAGTGATAAGCAAGTGAAGCACACCTTGATAATCTCTACCAGTTGATCAACTGCATTTTCGCCTGGAAAGAGAGGCTGAAACAGAACAAAGGTACATGTAACACAAAGAGTTAACAAAGAGTATATACTGATTAACACTCATTATGCATCAGGACAGCAATGGCACGAACCTGGCCCAAAAGTAGCTCAGCAAGGACACACCCAGCTGACCAGATATCAATTGATGTTGTATACTCAGTAGCACCAAATATAAGTTCAGGGGCTCGATAGTATCTAGAGCAAATGTAGGATATATTGGCTTCACCCTTCACCTGATAATAATACATATATAGGGTAAGGAAGACGGAAATTCATGGGCATCAATGATAGTAATAAATTAATTGGATACTCTGGAACAAGATACTTTGGATTATAGTCATTATGCACAGTGTTCTATAAGTAATTTTCGAGTTAGCTTTTGGTTCCTGCATAGTGCATCTCAGCACATGAAGCATATGAGGGGAACTATAGAAGATGCATTCACTTGCTGAAATCTACCGAATTTACAATGAATACAGCAGGATTAAGATCTAGAAAACAATGCAGATGACTTACAAGAACTTTAGCACTTCCAAAATCACAAATCTTGACTTGGTGGGTTAGAGGATCAACCTGTAAAGACAAAACATAGTATCATGTCACATATTCCACAAGTCGAACACATCAGCCTAAAAAGTTTAGTATCAACGAAATCACCTACCAATATATTTTGAGGTTTTATATCCCTATGGCACACCCCAGCAACTGAATGCATATATGCCAGCCCCCTAAATAACTGGAACAAGTGCAAATTTGTTTGAGGTTGATAATAGGACAACTACGAAAAAAATGTTTTCCGAGAAAAGACAAAACAAGATCAATCAAAACCTGATAGGTATAGAGTTTGACATATATTAGCGGCATCCTTTGATTCGAATTGGTATAATGCTTTAGGACCTTATACATAGTCTCAGGGACATAATCCATGACCAAATTAAGGAAAAGCTCGTCTCTGGTTGTTGTAGAAAAGAAACAGTGTTTAAGAGAAATCACGTTTGAATGATCCATCAGCCGCATTAACTGCAGCTCACGATTTTTATACCGCCTATCCTGCAGAACCTTCTTTATGGCCACTGTCTCTGCAGTTTCCAAGCATTTTGCCTGCAGAAAAGCAGTTATAATTAATTAGCTCCAATGAACAGGCAAAAGATAACCACATTTTGATCATAACAAGAACACACACCTGAAAAACTATTCCGAATGATCCTGTACCCACAACACGCTCTGCCATGTAACTAATAGTCTGCATAAAGCACCAAGAATGAGCTGTTAGCTCCCTTAAAAAGCAATGAAGACAAATAATAAAAATCATACAATTGAACATCACTATTTCCTTCTAATAATAACTAGTATTTAGGAAAAGGAACGTGAAGATATCTAATATTTCTTAACATCTAAAGCCACGGTAAACGAAATCTCAAAAAATAAGTTGAATGCCTACCCGTTTGGGCTCGCCATTTTTTCCTCCAATAGTAGTGGAAATGATATGACCAGTGAGTGGATCGTTCCCCTCCACCAAGGGCCCTGCCATCTCCTGCAATACAAGTGAAGCTAGAGCTTAGGCGGTTGCCACTTCCCCAAAACAATTTCCACCAGCAACCAAATTAACACATAACCTATAACTATTACCTTACAAATCAGAAAAGCATCAACTGAAGCTACATAAGGTGCTCAAGGAAAAGGGAAATAAGGAAATGCAAAACGGACAAGGATCAAAAAAATATGCTATGCTTAGAACTGACAAAAGTAATGTCTGCTACCAACAAATGCTTTGAAGAAAGCATCACATGTCATAAAACTTGAGAAGGAAAGAAGCAGACGATGGTTTTTTTTTCTCTTTAAGGAGAATAACCCCAGCAGCCACGTCAAGCAACCCCAATTTAACATATTGAAGCTTCATTTACAGTTAAAGAAAAGCAGCCAAAGGATACCCAAAGTACCAAGTTTGAGAGAAGGGACAATAACTTCAGTTTCAAAACAACTTTTTATTAGAAAAATGAGAATAAAAGAGACCATCAAAGATCTATAAGTTTACACCAATATCAATCAATTAGCATATGCAATCAGCTGCAGAAAGAATTCAATCAAATCCGAAGAAATAAAATTAAACAATAACTTCACCAACTACACACCTTGAAAAGATACTTTCAACTCGAAATTTAACAATTCTTTTATCAGAAAAGATGCATTCACGTAAATAAACCCAAAAATTCCGTTAACAACAAAAATAAAAAGATTAAATACAGAAATTGTGTCTCTATTCTACAAATTTTGCTTAAGGCCCCCAATTTGGAAGCAAAAAAACACCCCTGAAAACGAACAAACTGTCAGATCGCGGAGGATGCACTTTCTCCGATCCTTTAAGAAGCAAAACCGAGAACGAAGTAAAGCAACTGAGCTAGATCGAGTTAAAAAGAGGCAAAGTAGGGTTTCACGAATCAATATGTAAATATTAATTAGAAGGCGGAGAGGTAGAGTTGGGGGGGGGGGGGGGGCGTAATACCTTGTCTGTTTCCATATTACGGGAGGCGGCGGCGGCGAGCTTTACGGCGGCGGGAGGTGGTGGAGCTTGGTCAAGAACATTATGATGATGATAATGATGATGCTGATGGTCGGGTGGTGGATTATGGTGATGCTGCTGAGGTCCCAGCGGCAACGACGCCATGTGAATTTCCCCTCTCTCTTCTCCCTCTCTACTTTTTTAATCTCTCTCTCTCTCCCTCCTCTACGTATGTATGTGCTATATTTTCAAATATGTTTTATTTTTTTAATTCTATTTTTTTAAGCTGTTCAAATATATATATATATATTAAAAGGCTATTCAAAGTTCAAACAATGTTATTTATTATCTATCCACAATTTAATTTTTTATTTCTTGAATGAGTAATTAGCTTTCCATGGAATACGAAGTTATTAGTGTGAGTTAAAAATAACCACCCATTTTAAATAGCACATTAAGTTGGGGACTACTATAAAATATATTATCAATTACTCAATATTATGTGAATAGTAATAAGGTGATTATTCTAGACAAAACATTTAATTGTTCAATAAAATGCGATATAAACTTGACATATACAATACAAATTTTGAACGGCAAAATACCAGGTGCTATTATTTAATGAAGACATATGATTCACCTTGACAAGATATGTTGTAGATTGACTATTACATATATCCAAACCTTTAGTAATCTCAAAATTAGAGAAATTTTTCTTGATAATATTTTTGGCATGGCTTTTTCGATATTAAATTTCAGGTTTTCTTTGGACTTATATCTTGAATTAATTTATTATAAAGAAAATCAAATCCAAAAACAAAATAAAATAATAAATCTAACAGTTATCTTATAAAATAATTTACCTTTATAGACAATAGACATTGAGTACTTTGGATGAATGTATGAAGCCAGGAAAATTATTTCGTTAATATATATATTTAATAAATTATCTACAAAAAAAAATGTGGGAAGAAGACAAAAGGTGGGGAAGTGCTACGCGATTTATGGGGAATGTAGGACCACGCGCGCAGTCCAATCCAAGTGGGGACTAGACTAATTTTGGATCAATTTTTTGTTATTGTGGGCCCAAATACAGCCACTCATGGGCCATGGCCGCCAACAATTTGGATTGTCAAAAGTTGTTTATTTTTTTTATAATAATTTAATTATAATTTATCATAAAGGGCTCAATCATTGTTGGTGAAATTCCAAGTTTAGAAAATTTACTAGGAATGATTATGTAAATTATCCTTAAAAGTTTACTATTCAATATTACTATAGATAATTGTATAGGAAAATAAGAATAGGAAATTAATATTGAATTTAACATTAATATAATTATACATACTAATAAAAAATGATAAAATATTAATATTAATAAAAATTATAATATTCAAAAAAATGTTCTACGTCAATCTTAGTTATAATAAATTAATATTATCAATTCTCATTGGCGGTGCAAAAGCGAATCATTTCTCATTCACTTTCAATCCCCATCCCTACTCCATCACAACCAAACACCCCTTATAGCTTTTTCTTCCCATAATAGATTTGTGGGATATCATAATTACAATCACTTATGTTATTGCATTAACGTATTTTCATTTAAATGTTTTTTTGAGGAAAAAAATCATTACAAAAGTCCAAAGCTAATTAATTTTGAAATTAAAATGATATACAATAAGTCAAGCCCTCATTAACGAGATGGAGACCAAACCAAATCAGCCAGCCACGATAGACTCCATTATCAACTACTTTAAATGTAATAAACTCTTTTTGCAAAAATACTCCAAACCCTAAAAAAATATAGGATTCTAAAATCAAGATTCTAACATAATAAAACTTGCTAGCAACTGCTTTGTATTGGTCCAAACTTTGCAAAGATAATTAAATTAAATCAAGTTAATAAAGAGTAGAATTGACTCAAATGGGTTATCTTAGAGGGTGTGACAAAGTAGTTCAAAGAAAGAAGAATTGGACTTTGACCTTGGAAATGTTCAGATTGATAATCAGCAATCAAAATCTGCCTTTCAAAACATGGCAAACAGGGAATTATATAGTTCACATTGCTGTTGTACCTACCTTGCACAGTACAAGACTGAAAACATAGGATACAATACCTGTAGGTACAACATAAGATTCAGTTCAATAGCATCTACTATGATATAGTTTCTCATTGCACTTGCATTCGGTTGACGTGGTCTGCAGCCAATGACAGTGACTGTATCGTAATAGGGAACGAATGACCCATCTGCATGTATTCGGAACATATCCATTAGGTTGATATAATCAGCAAAAAGAAAGAATTAGGTCAGTAGTATAATTTTGATTAGATCAATCATTTCTAGCAAGAGAACAGCAACTGAGCTTACCGAGCTGCAAATGTGGAAAGAGTCGATATACCCAGCGAATTTGGAACCTGAAATGAAACAATTCGAGATCTGATTAAGAACTCAGGAGAATTATATGCTTTCTCAAGAAAATAATAAAAGGTGAGTTGTGTTCTCTGTGTGTATAGTCAGCTACTCAATATAGTTTTTTATACAGTTTCCAGTACCATAAACGCATAGCAAGAGCCATTCAAGATAAGATCCAAGAAAGATCTTATCCTTCCATTTCAAGTACAAGTGTGTCTATTCCACAGCAAATAATTTATTTGTACAGTGAAAAAAGCTACGAATTCGTATACAATTGAACTTTTAATCAGAATAAGGTAAAACTTTTAGGCCATTTGTTTTGGGAAATGGGTGTATTGTAGAATTAAATCCCAGAGAAGGACCTCTTGCCCTAAGTCTAATCCCCAATAGTCCACAACAATGACCGGAAGTTTCTCCTCGTCTTATTGCACTTTCATATAACCAATAAATCTGGATGATATGCTCAGTCATTTCAGGTCATGCATATTCAGAACAGTTGATTATCACAATGAATTCAAAAAAGTGCTTCAAACACTGGATACTTTTTGTTGAGCTTTATTATCATTAGGTAAACGAAAATTGGCACATATTATGCTAACAAATGCTCCACATGAATTTTCATAACGTGCTGCTCAAAAGGTTTTAGTTATGACAAACAGAAATTTCTCAAAGCAGACTAAAACGCCAATCCCACTATTTTACCCAAACCCTAACCTAATTTTATCATAACTAAAATTGACATGAAATGAAATGTCAAACACACTAATGAAATCCACTTACTCTTTTTTAAACCAGCAGGTTTTGCAAGCAAAAGTGCATTTACAAAAGCGCCAACATTTTCCCTCAAACTGTCATCTGGAAAACTAAGCTGCAAATTGGTAATTATAACCAATCAAAAGAATTAGAGCTACAACATGTAACCAGTGTATCGCATAAAAAGCATTGTAGACAACAAGTATACCTTCCCCAGTCCCACATGTACGATTGCGGTTTTATCTTTGTGGAAATTAACACTTTCTTCTTTTGCTTCTTTGACAGTCCGAGATAAGTCATTGGTCACTGTACCTTTCTGCATTTAAAATACTTGAATCACATAACTGCCATCTAAACTGTAAACAACAAGATGCTAATTTGACTTACCCTGGGGTCAGGAGTTAATTGTTTCAGTTTACTTGATAACTGCATAAAAACAATCAAAGATACTGAATTGGATTTACCTCGAGAAAAAAAATTAATAAAAAAAAGATACTCCGTTGGATAATGATAAACTAACACCATGTCCAGAAAATCTAAACCTTTTTCACATGTTCCATCATGGATGGAGTAGCAATGCACTTGTCAAAATCTACTTTGACTTGACCTGCATGAAAGTCAAATAAATATGTTAAGCTAATTTCAGTATGCCATTGACAAATTTCTAGAAGCCACTCCTTGAAAAAGTGCTACTCAGTAAAAAGATGCAAGTTGTGAGTTCACACTTTAACATGATAAAATATCAATAGAAAAGGGACCACTAAATACAAAAGTACTAATTGGCAACCATGATTTCTTTTAACTTTCAAGAAGACAATGGAAATGTATTTCCTACTCTTCTCCAGAAAATTTGTATGTCTGCTGAATTGTAAAGACAAACCAAAGTTTCGAAATTAAAAGATTTATTCAAGGTTGTAGTGACAAGTGAATGAACAAAGAAATTCCTAGTACTATTTATTATTTGGTAATAGCATTTATATTTGACTGACTACAGAAAGGTAACTGGACCAAACTAATAATTTCCTTTTTATTTTTTTATGACATGTATACCTACTTATTATCATTTTTCCTGGAGGGGGGGGGGGGGTGTGACACAGAATAGATTGCTCTAGTGCTGACTTATGCTCATTGTATGCATTTCCTATATAAACAATCAAAAGGGTTATTCATAAATAAAGAGAAGGTTAATTTTTCGAGACCACTCTTGATACTCTCCACCAACTCCAGGCCGCCAACAATATCGGCTCCAGCTTCTCGAGCTTCATCTGCAGCGGTTCCTTCCGCAAAGACAGCCACCCGATATGTCTAATAAGGATTCAATTTATCAGACATGAGAACTGTCGCAGTAAGAACATGGTTAATGAACTTTTAATTAAATTGAACCATCCATCGTACCTTGCCAAAACCATGTGGAAGGCGCACATAAGCATTCAGCTTCTGCATTTTTGAAAGAGGAGAGAGAGTTCAAAGATAAATTCTTTGACAGAATCAATTCATGAATAGATGATAATATGTTTATATCAGGAATTAGTTACCAACTTGCAAAGCAATGTAAATGATAAGAGTAAAGGATTTGACTCCGAAATAACATGAACATTATTAGTATAAAAACACAGATTGCCAAAAGGAATCTGTCCCAAGCCGAAGCTGATTCAAAATACCACAGATCGCTAAATACAATCTGCCCAAGCCGTAGCCGTTCCAATGATAATACTCAATGACAATCCCGATAATGATTAGGTTACTTAAATACTAAATACTAACTCCAACTTGAAGCCAAAGACTCCTACTAACATGAAAGACTCAAACAAATATAATCAAATAATAGATATAAAAAACAGAAATATCAATCACTCTCAAACACGTTGCTATCAGTAAACTTTTCAGACATTCAGCTTGGGTAGAATGAATAAGAAAATTCAGAGAGAAGTGTATTTTGCTAATAATTGCTAAAAAGTAAGATAGCTTAATGGATTGGATACAGAAAACAGAGAGGTAAACATGACCAGGAGGACCATATAGAGGGTATTCCCCAGAATCCATTCATGTGGACCTGATAAGAGTATGCTCGGACGACTCTTGAAAGCTAGTAAACAGGGAAAGAGCAAAACACATACCAGATCAGTTCGACGCAATTCAGTAGTCATTTTCACATGTGCTTCTAAAGTTTCATCAAATGTTTCCTTGCCATCAGCCTGCATGATTGCTAATACGAGATCAAACAAAATCAGACATGTAACAACACACATTTGCTCAATATATGAAAGTAAATGTGTAATACACACATTTTCAGACATTCAGCTTGGGTATTCCCCGAGAAGTATACTACAGTAGGTTGACAGAACTATGGAGCACCCTTATCTAATCCAGATGTTACAATTATGAGCCATATATAGTTAGATTATTTAAACCACATTAATTGTTGTGATCACATAGCTCTTCATAGCAGGGATATTGCAAGATCAACTAACTTCTACATAGAAATTAGAATGGGTAGCACAAGATCGATTAACTCATGTCACTGAGATTTACACATTGCACAAAATCCTATACATAATACAAGCACCAAACTTTATACCCATAAATTAGATAACCTTAGCAAAAACTGCAAGGGTCACACCATCAGATACAACTTATGAGGCCTAATCTTATCAAAACACATGGGAAACTGCAATGCCCTAGGCCAGTATTAAGATGATTGTACATGGGCTTCACTAGCAACCATTCTCATACGTCCTCGATTTGTGAAAATGGCTCATCGAAGCCTCTAGAAGAGTCCATTGCACCCCGGTATATACCATTCAAAACTGACCTTTCCCGTCCAATGAGGAACATCACAAAATCCATCAACTTCAATGCACTTGATGCGTAATCAACAAATAGTTTTTACATTGATAGATTGAATTGGAACTATCATGAGAAAGTATGAAAGAGATGGCTCTTTATTATACTACTAAAGGAAGCAAAAACAACTCAGTCAAAAGGGAGTTGCAAAAAAACCTTCAACAATCAGAGTCCCAATGGTGAATAAGGACACCAAATATCTTCCAACTAAATAAAGATTCAAAATTTTGTCTCCATTTTCTCTATCTTTTTGATTGTCTAAATAGAGGGTCCAAAAAATTATCCAGTTAACCTCTATAATCAATCACCGTCTTCTTAAATAAACATGGTTAGATCAATACATGTTACAAGAAGATATGCAGATATAAATAAGTCCACTCCCTTTCTCTTAAATATAGATTCCAAATGCTCTAAAATAAAGCCTACACATCCTTCTCACATCAACAATATTAAACAAGGTTCTATAGACTACACTGGTTCTAAACAATAGTTCCTCAAAAAATCAAAAGAACAGAGAAAGGTAAACAAACATTCGAAAAAACTGACCTTTACAAGCCGAATGGCCTCCTTGAGATCATAAACCACCTTCCCTTTCTTCTTACTGATTTGATCAGTATTCTCCACCTTAATCAGCTTTGGGAAAGGCACATTCTCTTCCTCCTCCACCCGCCCATATCTCAACACGCCCCTCCTCCTGTCCTCATCAATCCTCCTCCTCTCCCTATCCAACTCCCCATTCCTATTCTCGTTCTCCACCTCCTCTGCCACATTCACTCGATCCTCGGGCAACCGAGCAACCCTGGACGTATATGAAACTGGGGCAATGACTGGCGCGTCCTTAATGTAGCGCATTTCATCACGGGTCCACGACCGGGCTTCCCGCGTCGCGTAATCCGAGGTATCTTGAGACGAGGTTTGTCTTTCAGGCGGATGATCCCGCTGCATTTCTTCGGTTGGTGGAGGTTTAGGTTTAGTTGGGTAGGATACGGGTTGAATTGGAATGGTTTTACGGAAGTTTTCGTTCGGTTCGGTGCTAGGTTCAGGATTTGGGGATGGTTGCGGCTCGGAGGAGAAGTGGCGGCGGAGTAGAGAAATGAGGTGGCGCGGTGGCGGGTGATTGGAGAAGCAGCGGTGGCCGTTTAGAGAGAGCAATCGCTTGAAGGCCGCCATTTTTGTGTGCGGAGGCGAAGTGCAGGCACAGAGAAATGGAGTGGGGTTTTAGGCAAGGGTTTTTATTTATTTTCTCACAAAAAGAAAATTACTATTTTCGCTTTCGGATTTTCTGTGAATTTTTTTATTTTATTAAATGTTTGGTGATTGTTACTACTTAAACGTATATAGATTAAGTAGATGCATAGTCTAATAAATTTTTTGTAGTTTCTTTATTTAAAAAATTGCTTGGTAAATAATATAATAATTAAATGTTCAATATTTTTATTGCAAATTTTTTGTATCTAGTCCATTTTAATTAATTGATAACATTTTGGACTATTTTAGATAAGTAATATGTGTCATGTTATTTTTAGATGATGTGTGGTTTAGATTATGACAACAATTTTTCTCACATCACAAACTAACCAAGATTGCACTCAATTAACGAAAACTAATAGAAATCAAGACATTCTCACTAATGCTAATTTTTATTTTTTTTCCAAATACGCCTTAAATAACTTTGCCCTTTGCAAATATGTATGTTAATATGAAATCAACATCTCTCTCTCTCTCTCTCTCTCTCTCTCTCTCTCTCTCTCTCAACCTCATCAAGTACATCTTTAGCTGGAGAAATGTGTTGTAGCAAGTTGAGAAGAGCTCAAGCAGCCAACTTAGAGAACTTGGCAACAAAAAGCCCACTTGTTGAGGATGTCTGTGGATCAAATCGTAATGTCTTGGGTATTCTTGCTTGCCTACAAGGCCACTTCTTTGCAGCTTCTATCACCACCAACTCTGCAAAAATGGCACAATACGAATAAAGGGTCTATCAAGCTGTGGCATCAGGTTTCAGAAAAGCCATGCATGAGATCCTTGTATTTCATTGCAACGTTGTAGCTACAAGACTTATCTAGCTCATTTGCCTTGATTATCAACAATGTTTGAAACTTATGGTGATTGATTGACTTATTCTATCAGATTTTCCAAACAAACCTTTACGGGGAAACTATACCAATCCTGAAACTATCTAGGCCGATGAACTATGATAGGTAGGAAATGACAAAAGCAGACAAAACCTACCTGCGGATGCATGCTGTGAGAGGAACTGCTCTACCACATCTTCATTCTGAGCAACTGTCAAACTAGATGAACATAAATACAAATGTTAGAGAAATTTAAATGAAATGATAAAAAAGACAGTCAATTTCAGACAATTCAGTAAGGCACCTGCAGGTGCTGTAGACAAGAGATCCTCCAACTTTGAGTAATCTGAATCCATTTGTTAGCAATTTCAACTGCAAGATAAAAATAACCCTTTTAGTGACTGAGATATAGGAAGCTAGTGACTGCAAGAAATAGTGAACATAGGTAAACGTCACAGGTTACTCAAGCTTTTTATCTGCTTATTTCTATTGGAATTCCCTGAATGATAAACAAGGAGACAGATGTTATTTGTATAAATGTTTATAATAACAACCAAACATAAAATAATGTTAAAAGAGAGTTTAGTGAGGCAAACTGTTGTGGATAACTGACCAGTATCCTATGTAATCTTCTAGCTCGTAGGCAAACCAGAATTAAAAATAGTCATTAAACTCTTATCAAATAATCATAACTAACAAGTAACAAAAGTGCACCTGAAGAACAGTCAAGTCGTCAGTCCTCTCGGCATCCAGTATACGGCGTGAAATTGTTGTCCAGCCCCATTGTTCAAATTTCTGGATGTGTTTGATTGAACCATCATGTGTGCATTCTGCATCAACAAGGACCTGAAGTGAATCCCAAGGAGATGGTAGACCTTTAGCGGAAAGAGGAAGGATACAGAAATGGATCATGATATTAAAGGTTATATTTGCAAGAATAAACCAGGAAAACACAGAAGCAAAAAAAAGACTGACAAATCTTGTGATTTACCTTGTCATAGCCAAATTGTGAAATTTCTAGATCATTTGCATTTCGGAACACATCGTGTTTGCTCAGACCAACCACCCCAGAATGTCGCCCATGAAATATAAGTTCTGGTTCTTGAATTTGTGGACATGTGTTAGAAGCAATATTTTTTCTAGCATTAGCCATCCTCTTTCGTTCTTTCCAGGGTCTTCGAGCGGTCCACTCATTGTATATCTCAGAGTTTTTTTCTCCTTCAGCATTGCCTGTATGACAATGGCATTCATTCATGTCAGGACAGCCATACTTTTCAAGACTAAATTAAAATAGATGTATTATTTTCCAGATTCATACATGACTTAGAGTTTGATTCAACCCTCAATGGAGTAAGGGAGAATGTTGTTCCATCCGCAACAAAAAGACGACACCGATCACCAACAGCATATTTCTGCAGCATAGTTCTGGAAGCTGCTAACCGATGTCTAGCAACATCAACACCCGTCACAGAACCAGAACAACCAAGAAGGTCCAGCATCATACAAAGTTTAGCACCTACACAACAGATGGACTGGTTAATGAAAGTGACTAAATTGAAAAGAACCTCAAGTGATTGTAAAGGTGGAATTTGAAATCAAATCAGATGGAATACATTATCTAGATGGCTACAATATGAAAGAAGCACAAACCAGGTGCTGCACATAGGTCAAGTACGTGATCACCCAATGAAATATCCAAAGCTAAAACAGCAGCTCCTGAAGCTGCATCTATGCCATATATCTACAAGATGAGATAAAGTTAAGTAACAGAAATGCAAACTCCTTTTGTTTTCCCTAATTTTAGAAGAATGATTATCATGGACGATAATTAGAAACACAAAATAAGAAACTAACACTAATAGAACTGTAACTTCAAAACAGCAATTTTATATCTTTGGATCACGGATTCATAGCAAGGTTTAACACCAAGTAAAGTGGTTTTTTCAGTCAAATCATAAAACTTTATGCTTCACATTCTAATCATACAACTACGTACAATTCACTATTAAACAAAGTAAAGATCCAATTTTAAAAACAGGATATCCAAAATCTCACCTTTCCATCCTGATACGCCTTTGTGCTCGCAATTCGAACATTAGGTGGAAGATAATAGAAGTTGGGCATCCAACAGACCTCTTCAAGTTTATACTTAATCTCCGCTTCAATTTCTGCAAGCTCATCTTCACATCCTGGTTTTAACCTTTCAAGAAGAAAGAACACATTCACAATCTTTTATATAATAAAACTAAACGAATTCATTATTCCTAAACATCAAACTACCCAAGAACAATTGAACTCTCTTCCAATCAATTTTCAGTTTCTTTAATTTCAGATATGCACTTGAGCATTTAAACTTTGTCATATTCCAAAAAATCTGAACTTAAATTGAAAACGAAACATAAAAACACTATTCCACTGAAATTAAAAAAAAAGGAAAAACATGCACACCAAAACGCGTAGATTAATTAGCACAGTTGCTAGAGAAAGGGTACCTAATATAACGAGGAGTAGACTGAGAAGCATCGTAAATTGAAGGATCCAAGCCGTTCTCATTGAGAAAATCGAGAAAGGATTCCGGCAACGGTAATTTAGAGGCAATTGCACCTACCTCCTCATCCATGATGCTAATTAGATGGAATTAAGAAGATAAATTCAAGAGAGATGGAAGTTATTGCTCATCATGCTAATGAAGCCGGTACAGTGAATCTCGGCTATATTTTTCTTTTCGTCTTTTATGAAATCTACTTCTTCCAATTTCTGAAAACGACCCGAACAAAATGCCATATTTAGGTTTTCGTACCGACCTAATATATGCTATATTGCGATGAAGTCTATTTAGTTTTATTTAATTGTAAATTCTTGCCCACATTTTGTGATTTTTTGTAATTTATATTTTTTTTTCATTTGCTCCTGAATTTTACAATTTATTATTATCTTATCTTGGATATTTCTCAAGTTTATTTCATTTTAAAACAAAGTTAAAATAATGGAGTATTATTTAAAAAAATAATCCTATACTTTGCATCTTAGAAATTTGAGCCATTTTAGTTAAAATTTACAGAGCAGGCCTAAATTGAATTAGCGTTGAACTAATGGGTCAAAAGTGAAATAACTACAAAGATACGAGGCCAATACAAGTATTCAAAAAAACTAGTCAATTCGCCCTTTTCTGCAAATAATAACCATAAACCCGGAGCAGAAAATCAAGAAAACAATTCTTACAAAATTGATGTCATGAGCAAATTCTTGGTCTACACAGTTCTTTTCTGCTATTTGATCAATCCCATCTGCTCAATCGTCCAACTCAAATCAATTTCTTCTTCATTCCCAGACTCTCCTGCAAGATTCAGTAGCCACTTTACTTCTAAAATTTGATTAATTTTTTGTTGTATTTGTTTTTTAATGTAGTAAATTGATTGTTTCTATTGATTTGGGAATTCGTAATTTTCAGGTAGAGAGTTGAATGGTAGCGCAATATGTGGAAATTTGCAGTTAGCTGATCCAGTTGTCGCCTGCTCGCCGCTGCTCAATGAAGTTCAACACAGTGATGGTGAAAGTGCAAGAATTGTTCTGATTGTGAGAGGGAAATGCGCTTTTGAGGAGAAGATCAGACATGCGCAGGAAGCTGGGTTTCGTGCCGCCATTGTTTACGATGATCAGCACAACCACAACCTCATTTCAAGTAGGTGAATTGACTCTCTCTCTCTCTCTCTCTCTCTCTCTCTCTCTCTCTCTCTCTCTCTCTCTCTCACATTTTATGCTGCAGAGGTTCATCCTGATATGAAGTTGGAGTTGTTTTTAATTGAGAAATCTTACTGTATGATGGATGGGGAATTCTTGTGGTGAATTGCTGCTGGAAATGATGGTTTGAATTGGCTCTTTGATGTTTATTATTATCTATGGATAAAAAGTTTATGGCAATGACATTGAGCTTCATATGATTTATACAGCGAATCTGTGCCATTTGATGAATAGCTTATCTTCTCTGAAAGTAAACAATATAGATGTAGTTAGTTTTGCAGCCAATAAGACATAACAATGGTGGTTATTAGCCGTTTGAACATGATGGTTTGAAATCAGAAATTCATTCCTCCTTGTTGGACTTGCTTTAGAACCAGGTTTACTGGTTTACATATTAATTCTGCATTAATCCTGAAACATGACCAAGCCTTAGTGCATCTCTGACTCGGACAATAGTTGGAACTTAAACGATAAGTCGATAACCCTTGCACATTTTTTTCTTTAAGAGTTTCACTGGTCATCTAACATCTTTGTTTCACACTTTGATTGTTGTCTCTTTTCTTTTTGACTGGAGCCTGCTTTGCAAGGGCAGAGTGGTCTCTTTCTCCTTGTTGAACTAACTCTAGTGTATCATTCTTGATGAAAATAGTGATGGGAAACCCTGAGGGACTATGGATATATGCTGTCTTTGTCTCAAATAAAGCGGGGGAGATCTTGAGACAGAACGCTCGAGGAGTGGAAGATGAATGCTGCATCACCTCATCTATCAATGAAACTGGATGGACGGTGCTAGTTATATCGTTTATGTCGGTTCTTGCAGTAGTCTCTCTCCTGGCTACAATCTACGTCACACTCAACCACTGGCGGAATCATCGAGTAACAAGGACTGTTCTAGATGGTAAGATTGTTGATATGCTTCCCAGCATCACATTCGGCTCTTTCAACCCAATTGGCCACATAGGAGAAACGTGTACAATCTGTCTTGAGGATTACAAGCATGGGGAAATTCTAAAAGTTCTTCCTTGTCATCATGGTATGATATTTTCTTGTGATACATAGGATCGCTTATATACCTCTAGTATGTGCTTCTCATGGCTGTATTAATAATGGCTTCAAGTTACCGTTGCAGATTTTCATGCTAGTTGTGTGAATTCATGGTTAACGAAATGGGCCACGTTCTGTCCAGTTTGCAAGCATGATATGAGAAGTAAAATTGCTTCATCAATCAAGTAATCAGAGGCCTTCCTTGGCTATCTAGTTCTTTGGGGGTTTACATTCTGCTCTAGGGTTTTTCTTAGCGTATCAATGGTAATCTTG
Source organism: Scutellaria galericulata (assembly GCA_946896805.1). Taxonomy (NCBI): domain Eukaryota; kingdom Viridiplantae; phylum Streptophyta; class Magnoliopsida; order Lamiales; family Lamiaceae; genus Scutellaria; species Scutellaria galericulata. Next base: position 25,382,169 of record OX335785.1, read on the forward strand.
AAGTATATCGAGCTTGCTGTTTCCAGAGGATTTACGAGTCAGCTGGGCTTGAGATTTGAGATCACTTTAAGAACACCTAGAAATGCTTTCACTTGAGAGGACTGAAGGCACCAGCATGCATGAACTGTTGCAGTAAGGAGCAAAAGCTGACCACTTTGGCAGAGGGGATGTGCTTCGAAAATCAAGTTGGCGACAATATATGTATGAAAGTTTCTTTTTTTGATTTTTTTTTTCTCCTGTCAATGGGATATGAATGGAAGCTCAACACAAATGTAATAAATCCAGTGTTGCTAAAGAAGGCGTTGTCTGTATTTCCTGTCAATTTTCATTCTGTGTTCGTCTCAACGATGAAACATAGGTTTGGAAAAGAGGATGTCATCCAATTGGTTCTGGACACTCAGAAGTAGAAGGGATGTTGAATGGATACACACTTTCTGAAGTTTAGTCAAGTCTAAAGTAATCAACTGAGAGTATGATGAGCAATAGATAATTTTTGTCTAAAGATGTCAACAATTCAACAGTCTTATGCAATAATCAAATTGGATATTGTTTCCTTCTAAAAGAAGTATCTATGTTAATCGCAACTGTAGACAGAGAAGATATTACACAGCATAGGAAAGGCTTTCACCATTTTATATATTGCACTTGCTCTCATATTTCTTTGTACACAAATATTCCAACATGACTGGATTATTACTCGAAGGAAGAACTCCTGTACTAGAACATGTTTAGACAGACTGTAATTGCAAGAATAGGAAATCCAGGCTCAAAAGTTCATCGCCAACGAGATTAACTAACACCTCAAATATACTACAAATTTGATGTATTTGATGTAGTTCTCGCCTTGAAATCCATCAAGCTAATAACATGCCAAAAAAACCGGCTCTTTTCAAGCCACACGAATTCCAGATGAGCATTTCTTAGGTTTCTGGTATAGTTGTCAATGATTCCTGATACAAAATGTGAGCTGATTTAGGTCCTCATTAAAACTTATAAATGCATTTGTGTTGATGTATTTAATAACCAACAAACAAACTTACCTCAGAATAGTGTAAGTGACGACGCTGCACTTTTGAGGTTTTAACAATTGTTTCCCACTTCATATCACTTGTAGGCTCCTTTTTACAGTTATTTGTTGGCCCACCTAGATATGAACGTAGAGACGAACTTTTTGTGGTCATGGAAGGCAATGTACGCCACAGCCAAGAATCTGACGGCGTTTTAGGCAAAGGTGGTGGAGGAGGAAGTCCAGTATAATTCTGATGAGAATTTTCCAGAGTTAATGCTTCCATTGCTTCTTGTTCGATGACTTCTTCTATATTTTCTTTTGTTGCTAAAAATAGGTTGAAGTCTCGATTTTCTACATAACCTTGAGGCATCTCCAGCCTCAGTTTTTCAGCTGAATTGTCTCTGAAAGGTAGAATATAGGAATCACCAAGTTTGTGATCATTTGTTTGCAACTTCTTCAAATCTGCAAGAGATGAATCAGTAGCGTGCATTTGATGATTCCTCTTTGTTATGATCTCATGATCTTCTTTTCTTGAACTAGGAACAACCTTAGTGTCTTGTGTCTTGGGAGAAAAAGACCTTAAATGTGGGGATTCCACTTTCTGTTCTGTATCTACATAGACAGTTTTCTCAATAACAGGATCATCCAATAGTTCCTGAAAGGTTTTGAAGCCATTTTTATGCAATCCAAAACCTTGAACCCCACCATCCATTCTCTCTTCAGAAACAGAAATGACTTCCCTCTTTTCAAGAAACGGAGGAGATGAATCCCGATATGTTGATGTGCTAAGGCTTTCAAATTGACCACTCTCGTATCTCGATCTAGTTTTATCCTCATCAAGTTCAGCTCTCTGGATTTTCTCAATTGACTTTACATCGCTTCGATCAAACCTGGACTGCTCCAACAAAAATTGATATAATTTAATAACTAATATCTCTTGGCATGAAAAACTAGTAAATACCAAAACAAGTTACCTCATTCTCTGTCCCACTGTAAGAATTGGCTGGTGAAGACTTAGGTTGTACTTTTTTAGCAGATGATATAGGGACTCGGGTCCTAACACTCATTCCAGGAACAGGATTTAAAAGGCAGAGCGAACTCTTAAAGCAAAACCGGGGTAACAAACCACACACTGCAGGCAAATTTTGACGCTGATCAACCTCATCATCACTCTCTTCTTCTTCTTCATTGTCATGGTAATGTGAATACCGGTCTGCAAAACTCGGCCCGTATCTGAGTGAAGGCTTATATTGATCAACAGTTTTCTTCGGCTGATGTGGCTGTTGTTGAACAACAGGTTGCTTTTTGGGTGCATATTGAGGGGTCGTCTCTGAAGCCATTGCCTTCGCTGCAGGCAGAAACCTATCCATCATGAACTCACGAGATTGTAGATCCATCGAAAGGTTTCCAGATGGTTTCACATTCAAATCATCCAATCCACTCAAGCCACTCAAACTACAATTCAAGAAAGACGATTCCGCCCTTGAGAGTGTATCACGTGCATCCACGTACACTCCATCACTATCCCCCGAATCAGAGCCCTCCTTCTCCTCCCTTGTCTCTTTACTTCTCTCAAAGTTCTTGAAATCTTCATCATGAGAACCAGAATCACTAGGAATATCAACATTCTGTTTCTCGTTGTCATTAGTACAAGCTACATTAACAACTTGGCTGTTAGTGAAAACAGTATTTGCAGCAACTTTAGGACTATCTTGCTGGTCCACCATTGGAGACCTCCCAGGAGGAAGCTTCGGGGCAAGTGGAGGTCTAACAGAGTTTCGAGTTTGTGGTTTCGTCTCTTCCTTAGGTTGACCAGGTGACTGTTCCCATAGGAACGGCACTGACCCTGGATTTCTTAAAGGACCAGACTTCAGTTCCGATCTGTGAGAAGGAAGGCAAGGAATGACAGGCCGCGAATTGTCTGTTTTCCTTTTCTCACTTCTTTGAGGGGTCGTTGATCGTCTCACTGATAAAAATGGTTGATTGAAGTCCAACTGTTTGTCCTCCATCAGATGCTGCAATGGCATCAGTTACTCCTCCTATCTGTTTAAACATTACCAATATTGGTTAACTATTTTTTTTATAAATGTTCCGAGAGTCATTGGTCCAAGTATTTCAACATGTTGGTTGAATGGTTTCCACATCAATCATTGAGTTAAAACTTTTCTCCCATAGATTAGTTCAATTCTGTAGTGCAAACATGACACGACATACCCAGGTGGCTAAAGCTTTCTAAAGATTACAACTGGCATATCTCACCACTTACTTAGCACAATAACACTTCTTTTGATTGCTATGAAGAAAAATCAAGATCAATCCGAGCAACCAAAAGGGCACTAAACTTGATAAAATGTCTCAACGAATTCAGAATAAAATGACGAGTTGCACAAGCAACACTTCTACATTTGAAGAACAGATCTAATCACATCTTTACACCGCAATTGACAGATTAAATTTATTAATCATAATCTTTTCTATGCAATCATTGAAATCTCTAATCTCGCAATAGACAAGATTCAAACACAAAGCTCAATAATCTACTGATAATTTCAAGCTTAAGGCTGATTCCCAGAAGCTTCCCATTAAAATTTCAAAAAAAAAAAAAAAAACCATGAAAAAGACAACCACCCACAAAATCAAAACAATGATTAAGATCAAAATCCAACCAATATCAGCTAAATAAACAGCAGAAGAGCCAACCAGGAAGTACAAAGAAATAAAACTTTACCGAAAGATTTTACCTTTTTCCCTAAAAACAGAGGAATATTGTAACTTCACAGGTTTTCTTGGTTGAATTCTTATTGAATATAGCTGAATACATCAGAAACACAAGAGCCCATTTTTATTCATATTATTGATCGTAGCTGTAAAACCGCAAAAGTAATAACTTCAGAGAGAGAGAGAGAGAGAGGGGTAAACAAAATTGCAAGCTTATGCAATGAATTGTATTTGCAGTGATTTCGTTTTTTTTTTAAACCATACAGATTACAGATTGAGAGATGAGTCTTACCTTGTGTAAAGTAAATGGAGAAGCACATAATAGTAAGTACTAGCAGATTAGTTTATGTCAGCATCCTTTTTAAATTTAAATTCTTGTAATGAGATAATGAAAATCAATGCAGTGCTTAATTAACTATTGAGTAATAATAATTAATAATTCTTGGACTTTGCCTTTTGGTCTACTGTTCTTTGGATCATGTGATAACATTTAATTATGAGTTGGGGGGGGGGGGGGGTGTTTGGAGGGCCCAAAAGTCGTAGTCATAGTGTCATACACATTACACATGCATCATTGATCGTCCATTCAAGTGTACAATCTGGGAAATTGAGAATTATATATTTAATATTAGTACCAACTTGTAGATTGTTTATTCATTACTTATTAGTCATGTTATTCCAGAATTTGATCATTTTGGAATAAAGTTGAACTTACACCTCAGCAAGAGAAAATTTTGGTGGATGGGTGCTGGATTATTTGTTGCAGGATAATTTTTCTATATTTTATTATAAGTAGTTGCTGGATGTTGTTAGTATTGGAAATATGGTGTTTATATTTAACCAGTAATATTAAATTAATTAATTATCGAACAATCTAATTCGAATTTCAGTACAAATTGGAGTTTACATGATACTTTCTATTAGATATTATGTTTCATTTCATATTCTAAAATAATTATTGCATGTCATGTGAATCAATTGACACCATCAATTAACATATGTTGTTGATGAAAAATGAGATTTAACACTAAATATAATAGAAGTATGAGCTAATTGTAGATGGAACATGATTTAAGTTTAACATAAGATTATTATAATAATTATTGTTATTTTTTTAGGGAATAACATGACTTATTGTAAATTAATGATTTAGGTGGATTGCCCCTATCATTTCTTCTTTCTTCTAGTGTCCACTCAGGGGCTTGAATGATTAGCTTTACATACTTCACACTCATCACTTTATAGTGAAATTTATAGAAGTTGGCTTCTTTATTTAGCTTTTATGGCCCTTGTCCTTTTTTCCCATTCGTTTTTTTTTTCTTTTTCAGATACAATTATTTTTCCTATTGAATTCAAAATTATTATGATATTATTTCCCTTTCATTGTCACCACTCAATATTTGAATGGATTTGCTTTCGTGGTACTATATTTCACCTTCATCATTTTGTTAGGAACATTTACGAAGCTTTCCTCTATTTATATTTTTCTCACTCATTAATGCTTCTATGTCATTATTTGGTTTTTGGAATGTGATGTGATTGTGAACATCTTAGGTGCTGATTATTGTTGGTGGTATTTTTCTAATTTCATGTAAATTATAATTTTAAAAAAATAAATACATTAGTTTAGGTAGCATTTGATTTCAACGAGGAGATTTGGTTGCATTGTGCATCTTCTTGCCACGTGGTGGTTTTATATAAATATTTCGTTAACATATGATTGAATGGTTTCAAAAATTTTATTTCACTGGAAAACATGCATTAGTGATTTTTTTAACAAACGACTCGTTCATTTATTCTCTTGAAGAAAGTACGAGTTAAATTATTTAAAAAGTTTTAGATATTTTGTGAGGTAATTAGATGTATTATTTTCACATGATGTGGAGATTGGTGAATGGAGGTGGGTTCACAAGAAACTCGTAAAAAGTCAACTTTTGCAAGCCATTAAAAAAGACATGAATTTGTCTTGCAGGACCATCAATTATAAACCTTTGTCTGTTTTAATGTACCCTAAAAATCAAGCAACCCACTTTTACTATGCTTTCTCTCTCATTTATTTTATTTTATTACTCCAGCTTTATGATTCCAATGAATTGTTTTCGATTAAAGCATTTACGCAACCCCTTTTTTTTTTATCACCAAACCAAATATTTTAGTTTAATTTCATAAAATGAATTAATATACAGCTTTTAAAGTATGGATTAACTCGTAAAAATTAATTTAAATCTAAGTAGTGGATTTTGTCTCATGAAATTATAATTGTAAGATAATTTCATATAAATTTCTTTATATTTAAAAATGTTTTATTTATATTTAGATATGTCCAAATTATGTTGTGTATACAATGTTGATTATCATTTATTATGTGTATGGTATAGTTTGAATATACACATTGTTTGAATTGGGTCTGAACCTTAACCGAAAAATAAAAACACTTGTAATTACATGGTTAATGAATTATAGAAGTGATAAATCATGAAAATATATTTCTAAATTTTAATTTAAAATAACCCTAAGAATATTGTAGATATTCATTTGAGGTTTGTGGCTTTGTGCCATGATACGAAATATTATGGGCTATTACAATGGGCCGATAGGAAATGTTACGTAAATATATAATTGTCAGCCCAAATTAGAATTAGGTTAAAATACTATTAGTCTGTCCACTTGATTGGATAGGCCCAGGCCCATAGTAGTGAGCTTACATTCATTTTTATTTGTTCTTCTATTCTACGAAGGTGTAGTCATTCTGCTAATTTAAATATATTGAACTAATGATTTTTTCAGAGATGTGTTGACAATTGATTTTTTCTCTTTTTTTTTTTTTGGTAATGCATACACCTCACAAACATTTTTTATCACTAGATAATATTAGAGATAAATTATTCATTTTTCACACCTCGGATCTCTCAAGAAGATCGAATCTAAAACATTTGATTTCAAAAACTGTTGATTCCGGTGCAATCAAGAAATTCCAAAATAGGATATAATGAAATATAATATATTTCTAAATTTTATTTGCATTCAAACCTTCAATAACCATTTTAATTTACAGCTAATTATACATACTATCACATTTTAAAATCTAACATTGTCTATCTCAAATAAATAAATAATAAATATACCATTTTTACAAGTTGTCTAGACTTTATTATAAGCAGTAGGTATTAGAAAATCTTGATCTAAAGTAAATGTTAGATTTGTTTGTAGCTTAATTCTTCCCCACTCAAGGAGATTGCTTGGATTTGGTGAGAAGTGAGAGCAAAATTTCATTGACTAACTTACTTTAGTCACTAGTTTAGACAATTCGCTCATACGGTCAACTTAAACTACGATTCGTATTGCAATTTGGTGTGCAACATGCTGTTATAATAACTATTTACAAAATTAAAAATTTCTCTTAAGACAAAATGTTCATATTGTATTCTCTCAAAAAAAAAAAAAAAATCTTGTAACACAGAATAAGGAAGCTAAAAATCTACAAAATAACGTACAAGTTTCTATGATGTAAAAATAATGAGGTTTGAAAATTATAAGAAAAAGATTCATAAAAAAATTCGAGAATGTGATCGCTCATCCATAATTATATATATATATATATATATATATATATATATAATGAAATATGTAATACAAAAGAGTATTGGATATAAAATTATCGAGTTCAATGAATCATTAAACTAAATAATCCAAGATAATAAGCTGGAAATTTGAATCAAAGTTTAAATTTCATTTAAAAGAATAAAAAAAAAAGTAGAAAAGAAAAAGAAAAAAAGAGGGGTTTGATTTGAAGTTTGAATTAAAAGGTGTCGCTTTGGAAATCACGAGGATGAAAGCTGTGGCTGTTGGTAAGCCACCCCCTCTGTGCCAGCTGGCTGTCGGAGATCTCACCCCCACCCCCACCCCCAAAAAAAAAAAGATATAGAAAAAATCCTCACGCAGGATTTATGACAATATTAAATAAAGAAACAAGAAATGTTTTTAAATTCAGCTTTTCTTTATCTTTCTCTTTACTTGTTGAAAAAATGTTACAACACTTGGATTATATTCCAACATTTTATTAAATATAATAGTTTATGAAAGTTTTAGATTAGTTTTTATTTTAATATCTATAGCAATGCAACGTTCATATCATAATGACACCATACTTTTCATGACAAAGTATGATAATAATAATAACTTCAAAAAATAAATATATACCATAAACATAAGATATACCAACCTATATTATTAAAAAGAGTGTACTCTTTAAACCCTATGAATTATCATACATAACAAATAAAAAAATGTTTCTTTTATAAATGAACTTAATACAATCAATACAAAACTATAATTTTTCGATACTTGAATAAAAATATCGGAACAAATCAAAATATATAGAGCACTGAATAAAAATGTAACATGCAACTTGGTAAAAATTGGTAAGGAGCCTAACTTACACATTTAAGTTAGAGAGAGTTTGTGTTTATAATTCATACCACGATACATTTAAGTAATCCATTATAAATTAATTAATTTACACTTTAATATATTCTATCACTAAATGTAGAATTTTAAAACCACACTTAAAATATATTATCTACGTCTTCACCAATTTGGTCAAACTTACGAAATTCACGATTTATAATTGTTTCAAGATATATATTTTATATTTTATAAAATGATATTATTGATATATAAAATGAAATTAATAGAAGAATTTACTTTAACCATAATTTACTGACTGACTAATATATGACACCTAGATTCAACTTTGGGTCAAACCTACATTTATGACGAACCCCAAAATAAAAAAATAAAAAATAAAGAAAAGCAAACAGGTTCTGCCCTCTGGAAAAGACAGCTTAAGAGATTGTGCCTCGCGCATCACAGGGTGTGTACATTTGGTTCGATTTTTGAACTCAAACCCAAAAAAGGGAATAAAAGGCAGCCACCATCACTTTCCCATGGATCCATTCATCATAACAGGCAATTAATTCCTCTTTTCATCCAAAGAGGATCCGATTATCCGTATCCGGATCCGGATCCGAACCCGAATCCGAATAGAACACTACCACTTTTAGCCGGGTACCATAAAACACCCGCCTCCCTCGCTCTCAACTATATAAGTTTATAGCACTGGAGCTATCATATCGTTTGCATTTATGTTTGTGTTTTTTTGCTAACTAAATCCGATTCAAATTTGATTTTAGTTACTCAAATTCTTGTTCTCGATATTTTTCTGGATTTAGGCGACGGAATTGTGTTGCTTGGAGAGTTAGGCGGATTCAAATGTGAGCTGAGATTCTGGTGATAAGATCTGCTGGCGGTAAATTCTTCGATCATGTGCTTGCGTGTGTGGTTTTTGTGTGTTTTGTTTGGATTTGGAAGTTTTTGCTGGTTTGTTGTTTGATTTTCTGGAATTGTTGTTGGTGGATTTGTGTTGATTTGGACTGAAGTGGACTGATCGAAGCAGTTTTTAGTGCCGTGGAAGAACGCGAGGAAGGATAGTGATTGAGTTTTTGAATTTGAAGTAGTCGTATGCATTGAGGATCTAGAAGTTTGATTTTGAGAAATATTTGATTGATGTTTATGCTTTGAGCTTGTATATTGTAATGGTGCATGGTTGGACATTCTGATGGTGGCATTTATTTAGTTTGCTTGTGGAGCTCGGAATTGGGTGTTAGGAGAGGAATAAAAGGGTGAGCAATGGAGATAGGCAGCTTAAAATGTGTTTTTCTCGGATGGATCAGTTGTTTTAGTCTCGAATATCTTTTTTTAGAATGTAATTTACAGCATCTGTTCTATTGTTTTCAAATCCAAAGAATGTGTATGATGAACCTGAATTTTTGAGAGGGAAACACTAAGACTTCTTCATCTGCAAATTCACTTTGGCCGTATATGGATTAACTTTTTGATTGTTTACATATGGCACTGCCAATACAGAATTTTTGATATGTCCTTTAGATTTTTGAAGATTCTGTGATGAGAGCATAATCAAACTGAAATATTCAGAGTCTAGTTTATGAGAGTGCTCCATAGCTATCTATTTTGATTATTAGATGACTACGAAATGCTTCTTTGGACAATGTTTCTGATGTCTGTTCTTGTACGCCCTGTTAATTGACCTTTTTACTGGAAATGCTGTCAGATCCTTGTATTTTGAGTGCTTTGCAGTGTAAGCCATAAATTTGCATGTCAATGTCTATAAGTACATATATCCATTACCTGCCTTCATCTAAACAATTCCAGTTAAGAATAAAAGAAGTTGTCGATCTTCACTGGTTACAAGACAAGAAGCTTGGTAAATGTTTCATCCCTAGTACATATTATTTTTGAAGAATGAAATGGAGAGGAACATGCTTTATGTGAAATATTGTAATTTCCCTCGACTCTACGGGTATAGTTTAATCAAACAACCAAAACCTTGTTAAGATGCATATTTGTAGGTCAAATATGGAGACTATGGTTGAAGAGAGTGTTTCACACCAGTCCTTTTTGTAAATACGTTCCACGTAAAATAATTGTATGCAGAAACGAGATCACATTGATGCCTTTTTCAAAACAACTTTATTCTTTATGATTATATACATTCTCAAGAACTGAATTATATTTTATGGAAAATATTAGGCTAAAAATTGTACCTGTTTGGTTTCATTTTTAATCTCATTTTCATTTTTCCTGCATAGGCTGCATTTCTAGGTAGAATCTATTTGTTCTAGGTTGTGTGTGAAGTGAAATATGTTTGGTAAATTTATGTGAAGACTATAGTTTTGAAAATGATAACGTTTTTGTTTTAGAGTATTTCTGCATGAAAAGACATGAAAGGGTAGTACATTTTGAAATGAATTCCTAGTCTGCATGAACAAAATTGAAATGATTAGAAGATCTGAGATTATATTTTTGAATTTTTTCTCAAAATGCCACTCAAATAACATGTGCAAATATGGCACCCATCACTAATTTTGCAATAATGCCACCCATGGTGCAACCATCTATGACATTTTTGTACAAAATGTTTTTGATTAAAATTAGTGATGGGTGGCATTTTTGCACACATGAAATGTTTGGGTGGCATTGTACAGATAGCCCTTGCTGATGAAAATAAATTCTGCTCATGATTAATCAGGTAAAAAACTAATGTAATTTCTTATTTTCAATTAGTAAAAAATGGAAAAGCTCTGAATGGAAGGAAAACATTTGGGATCTGTGATTCTATATCTCTTGGAAATGTGTGCTTGCTAAATTCAAACTGTCCTGCCTTCTTTATGATGAGTAAAACCATGCCTTCACTTGTCTTTTACTATATTTCTTTCAAGTGGATGTGATTTGTTTGTATTCTCTTCTCATATTGTTTCAAGTTTTTCTTGGTGTGGTTAGTAGTTCTGCTGCTACTTTGGATGTTCATTTTATTTTTCCCTTTTCTGGTTTTGCTTATTTCCTACACACTTTTCTTATTTATGTGTTCTTTTCAATTTTCTCTTGTGAAGTTGTTGAAGTTTTGATTACTGATCGTTCTCTTTTTTTCTTCATTTTTTTTGTCCCTTATTGATCACCTTGAATTTTATATATGTACTACTAGTGTTAGTGTAGGAAACTCTTTGGATGTGAGTTTAAATTGACAATCCCTCTTATCCTTTTTCAGGTCGTATGACCTCCAGCACAGAGTGTTGAAAAGAAGGTTGATATATCAATGAGTTGCCTCTTTACTGAATATCTGCAACTAATAAGTGTTTCGATGGGGGTGACACTGGTAATGGGATGGTATTGTATTTGAAGAATTATGGATTTGGAGGATATGCGAGATGATACTCAACCTTCAGAGCAGAGTTCTTCTAGATCTAGATGGTGGCCTTCTGATTTTGCTGAAAATTTTGGATCTATATCCTTGAACTCTATGGATGAGAATCTGAGGAGTAAAGAATATAATACCAAAGAGAAGTATGATAGGTTATCGTATAAAAATGCATCGCAAATCCTATGGAGCACAGGAATGCTTTCTGAACCAATTCCAAATGGTTTTTACTCTGTTGTTCCAGTGAGTTCTATGATTCATCTCTAAGTCTCATGGCCATATCATGTGTGTTTGACTCTCATCATTTTGCAATTTTTATATTGCACCATCATTTAGTCTTTATTCACTTTTCAAGTATCACTCTGTCTGGGATAGCCTGCTTAAGAAAGGGAAGGTAATGCCCCTTTCAAAAATGCTTCTTTAATTGTAGGATGAACTTCAATGGTTGGTTGTTATAGCAAAATTGTTCGCTAGCTTTTTGCAAAATGATATTAGTCCTAGTAATTGCTGGAGATATGTTGAAATTTATTTCAAGGGTATTGAAGCATAAGTTCTGGTGACATGTGTTGGAGTTTTGAAATTGAAACCTGATAATTTCATTCTCAAACTTGTATATAGGAAAGTATTTTGAAGCAGGATAACACAGATTTTGCTTGTTATTTCTTTGACGATGGAAATAATACCTATTTCTGGGATATGAGGTGACTTCGCATTATATCCTACAAAAACATTAGATTCATAGAATTCAGTGTTGTAGAGTAGTTACTGGGTGGGACTTGTTCTGAAAAATTGTTGAAATCAATGGACTTCCATATCCTCAGATGTGACTGTTTTCTTTTACATTCCTATATTGCAATGATGTATAGAAAAAAGTTCAAGTTTAAACACAATCTTCGAATCAAGGCCTTGTACATGGTCAGTTGAATTCCTCAGGGAAAAAAATCATTTTATTTTAAATCTTACCTGTCCTTTAAAGAGTATACTTTTGGGGATATATGTGATAAGTGTTTTTGACATTTTGAGATTTTTGATAATAAACAAGGGTTTCACATAGAGACTTTCGAAGACACTAAAATAGTCTTGGTCTTATCTTTACTCTTATCATACTGGTAAACCATTGTTAATTTTTTATTAGGTTTCTAGTATTTATTGTATTTTAACTCTTAGACATAACTGATACACATCCAGTCCTAACAAAATGAAAATACACACATGAAAAGATTCTGGCGGTGCTTTGGAAGAGTAATTATGCCAACAATGGGCCGACCAGAGCCCACCTATTGCCTAGGCCATGCCTATGTCGCCTTCTACATGTTTTCTTAGAATGAGTAGGTGTGCGGATTGGCATACTATTGTCAATACTAAATGGAAAAGAAGTGGCAAACCTGCCACATATAAGATTGGGATGATGTGGAGTTTTATGCTTAGAGAATGCGGAAGCGGAAATCATCAGTTGCTTGTTGTACTAGTTCTTTCTCCTTTTCCTCTTCCATATTTGAAAGATGTACTTGGAGCATGAATCAACAATAATAGTAAAGAGCTTTTCATGATTGAATTTGGATCGCATTCTTCATACACGAATGCAATATATTTATTTGCTCACTCACATACCAATAGTTTACTGTAGCTGAAGGAAAGCATATCAAATTATCACCTCTCCTGAAACCTTTTAAATCTTGTCATATGTGCTGTTGCTTTTACATGTAACTCGTGCCACTCTGTTAGAGGGCGGCTTCTACATTTTAGACTGTGAAGTTATATCTCCTGATGATCTAATCAGCTGTCCTCTGCAGCTCCTTGTGTGTGTGTAGCTGTTAATTTATTTTGTTTTAGAGAACTTCTTAACAGTATCTGAATTGACAGGATAAAAAGCTCAAGGAGCTGTATGAAGATATACCTACTTTGGAGGAGCTTCATGCTTGGGAGCTTGAGGGATTGAGAGCTGATGTTATTCTTGTGGATGCAGAGAAAGATAGGAAGCTTTCTATGCTGAAGCAGTTAATTGTAGCTTTGGTTAAGGGTTTGAACTCTAATGCTGCAGCTGTAATAAAAAAGATTGCTGGATTGGTGAGTATAATTTGGTAAAAAAAAAATATAGCTGTTCTCAAGTTGACTGATATATTACTGAATGGTAATTAGAATTATGGTACAATTAGCTTTTCAAAATTTACGAACCTTTTTTCATAGGTTATTTTCTTCCAAGTTTGCTGTCACTGAAGTGTCAGGTTCCGGCATGTTGCATCTTTGTTGCTCCTTGTTGAGTTATATTTTACTCGACAACATGAGAGAGTGACAGTTTCAATTATTTTTCATTTATGTGAGTCAAATGGACATAATCAATTCAGAAGTATACTTTCCCCCTTTATCTGTTGAAAAGATAATACCGAAAAGATTACAACTCCATGTAGGTCTAGTACATGTTATCTAATTTTTTGCAGATGCACACAGTTCATTTCGGCTTAGGGCTTGAAAGGAACAGTTCAGGATGAAAGTTCTTTCTTTCATTTCAAAATATATATATATATATATATATATGTGTGTGTGTGTGTGTGTGTGTGTGTGAATTTTCTAATAGATGGATTGAAGTACATCCAGTCTGCTTCTTTATTTAGTTTAAGTTCAGTTGATTTCTCAGTTTCCCTCATCATGTTAAAATTCATTTGTGTCTTTCATTGAAATTGTGATTTGTGGTTCCTGACCTTCAGACTTCCTTATTAGGTGTCTGATTTCTACAAGCGGCCAAATTCAGAAATAAGTCCCAAGAAAGCTGCTCAGGAGGAATCCTCACATCAATCTGAAAATCGAGGTATGCAGATGCTGGGCCAAATACGACACGGTTCATGCAGACCTCGAGCAATATTATTCAAAGTTCTCGCAGATACTGTAGGACTTGAAAGTAGGCTAGTGGTGGTAAGTTTTATTTTTAACCTAACATATTTACTTGTTTTATCGGTTGTACTTAGACTTTCTAGTTGCCAAACTTTTGACTTGGAATTGGCGTGAATTCTTGTGAAAGCTCTCCTGAGGTTTTCTCAGTTGTATCTGATCTTGAGTTTATCCTGTCAGGGTTTACCTACTGAAGGAACTTCTGAGTGTGTAGACTCGCACAAGCATATGTCTGTACTAGTCGTGTTGAATTCTGTGGAATTGCTCGTTGATTTAATGAGGTTTCCTGGCCAACTGATACCACGATCAACCAAGGCTATCTTTATGACTCACATATCTGCTGCGGGGGAGAGTGATTCTGCAGAAAATGATTCTTGTGATTCACCAATGGAACCAAATAGCCCTCTTTATGGGGTTTCAGAGCGACCTGATCCAGAGTGGTTAGCATCTAATCCTTTTTTGATCAGCAACTTAATATTCCTATTTTGTATATCATCTGTTTAATTTATGTATTCTTTCTACAGTTTTGAACTTAATTTTCTGACGTCTCTACAGTGCTGAAAGAGAAGATGGTCTGCTGTATCAGCGAAGACTAGAAGCGTATTCGAATGCAGCAGGGCCTTCATTAAGGAATATGATGCTGCGGTCAAATTCAGTTGATAGAAAACTGAGGTGCTCAATATGATGAATTCTTTTGACCACTTAAAAGATCTAAGTTCCCATGTGTAAATTTTAATTCAAGAACGAGGATTTCTTTTATAGGATTAATATTATTCTTTCAGCTTATCACACAGTGAACCTAATATAGCTGCTACGTTCTGGCGAAGGAGCAGGAGAAAGGTCATTGCCGAACAAAGGACTGCAAGTTCAAGGTTTTCTTGAGATCCTGAAATCCTGTTTAATAATTTCTATGGAGCACATTGTTATTTTATCATGGTTTTTTACTCTAAATTTAAGATGATTTATAACCTGAAAAATTTAGTAGAGTCTATCATAATGGTTTTCCATTTAGGTTTGGTGATATTACCATGTGATGATAAAGTCTGCAATATATAGCATAAGTGAATTGTAAACTAAATAATTTATCTGTTTTTCCTAGTATTCAGTACATTTTACTGTAGAGAAAGCCACAAACCATGGTCAGGATTCATGATTATTTCATAACCGTAGAAAGTAAAATGTACACGATAATTACTTTGACAGTGCTTGTCTCAGCAACTTATATGCATTTTCACAAATGTACGATCTACTAAGTACTTTTTTTTATGAAAGTATTTTGATGATAAAAGTAAAACCATTTCAATTATTATGATACCTGTTAAGGAATTATTTGCTCAATTGAATCAATATGGTCCTGAGTACTTGTAAGATAAGGTTGTCACAACCATATCTTGTGGATAATAAGGGTTTTGTTCTGGTGGATAATCCTGAGTACTCTCTTTCTTCCTGTTTAACATTCGGGATTTTGTGCTGTAAGACTACTCCTACTGATGATCTCTTATTTAAAATGAAAAAAAAAAGTGTTTTGAAATGAATACTACTGAGTAGCTCCTGGTCTATCTCAATTCCCAACTATGAGAAGTTGTCTTATCTTTTGCAGTCATCATTTCAATTCCTAAGTCATTAATTTTTGGAATTTGTAGTATGTAGAACGGTCTTTTTGGGTAAAATTTTCATGCACTTCTGTAATTTATTATGTTTTCCAGTCCTGAGCATCCTTCAATTCGTGCACGTGCTCGCTCCATGCTTAGTGGAGATAACAAATCTTTTAGAGATTATTCTGTTGATGGTGCTATTTCAAGGTAGCCTTACTGTTCTACCTTTTCTTTCTTCTGTTGATATGTTTTCAAGAGAACCTAGTATTTCTTACACAGAAACTCTGCTTTTTGATCTGGAAATGGTTTCATCTCTTTGTTTTGCTGCCAATACTTTGTTCAATTTAAAGTGAAAGCCCGAGTATTATCAGATTTTAATATATCAAAATATAAATATCATTTGTGTTGAGAATAGTTAGATTAATGAGATTGTTGTGCTTTGGAGCCTTGTATTTTAGATTGATTGGACTCTTTGTGGAACTTTCTTTCACAATCTAAATATTTTTATTGTGTAACCAGTATTTTTAGTCAGCTTCTTGAGTCTCCAGATTAAAATTTGCTGCAGGTCAGAAGGTGCATCAACGTCAGAGACACGTAAGCTAAGAAGAAGAAGCATGAGCATGACTCCAGAAATTGGCGATGACATCGTAAGGTTAATATTATCTTCCATGCAACTAAAATATAGCATTATTTAAGCACAAAAAAAGTTTCATTTATTTTTGACATGCTCCTATAGCATAACGTTTGCTGAGTAAAATGCATTTGGAATTTGGCCATTCATAGAGTTATAACCTTTATATATGAAAGGAAAAAAACATTCAATCATTAACTAAACTTTATTGATGATTTTTCTGGTATTTACTGCTTAATAATCTGGCACATCTTTGGTATGCCAAGTTATCTGAGACTTTAATGGCTTATACCAATCAGTTGGCTTTCTACTGCAATAGATCTCTAATTAATTGGCCTTCCACTGCCACAGAAGCTACTGCCTTCCCCGTTATCATACATTTATTTATTTATTTTGGACATGGAATAGTATAGAACTGTAGATGCTACTTTAAAACAATGGTTGTGTGCGGATCAGGCTGTGTGTTATTAAAAGAATTATCTAAACAAAGATAACTGAGGAAAGAATACACCTTATTGCAAACATAATTGCGCTTCAATTTTGCCTTTAAGTAGCCTCCATGGGAACATTTGTATGTAAAATTGTAGATTATCTGCTTATGATCATTGGTTAGTGATCCTCTAAAGCAATGTGGAATATGTCCCACAACCAGTTGGTGCAGCTGTGTGATTGTTATTTGTGAAATTGTTTATATAGAATTGTTCAGCTTCCTTAACTCCATTTTGACTATGTAAGGGCTGTGCGTGCAATGAATGAATCGCTGAAGCAGAATCGTCAACAAGGAGATCAACATGATTCAGGTCAACCAAAAGATGTATGTTTTCTTTCAGCTTTGATGACATTGTTGCTTTCTGGTACCTTCTCTCTTTGCATCAGTTTGCTACTGGTTATAACATGTATTTTTGTTCTTAAAGTGGGATTTGAGAACATTGTTTTTCTTATTTGCCCACATGTGGGTATATTTAGCCTCTTACTATATATTTTGTGTCTTTACAATTTGACTGGATATATATCTGCAATCATTTCCATTTGAAATTCGTTTGGTCTATCATCAATCAATTTGGTTATTTGCTTCCTTGTGTTTTACTACTTTGACCATCTCTTTTTTTTTTTCCTTTTAAATTAATCTTATTGGTGCAAGCCAGCATCATACAAGAACTGGTTAAAGTTGGGTCTTTTTCATCCAAATCACATTTAGTCTTTTCTTTTCCTCTTCATCTCCTAGATAATCATCTAGCTCAACCGAATTCAATTCTTTCTCTAAAGTCTGAACATTACTCAATAAGTGGTTTGGTCAATAAAGTTGTATTGTTTTGTTATTTAATAAATGCTAGAAAGATAATTCCATATTATTCTTGTAGAAGAGAAATATTCTTTCTTGAATAAAGTTAAAAAATTTCAAAATATTTCTGCTTTACTTAATTTCCCATCAAGTTTATTTGTTCATGTGGTACGCATCCTGCCTTCTATATTTATTTGTTTCTTAAAGATGTTAAAGATTCATAAAAGCCAAACTGCCTGATTTTTTCTGTACGCAGATATTTTATATTTTTAATTTCCTTTTCACTTTATTGATGCCAATAGTTGTGTTTCAAAACCTTTTATCCGCTTATAATTAGCAGTGCTTGTACTGTACTCAGGTTACTGATATTCAACTTGATGATCATGGCAAACTCTCTGGTGAAAGTTCGGCTCTATATGCTCCTGAAAGGCAGCACAGTTCCCAGAAGGCAATGTCATTACCTACATCTCCTCATGAGTTCAGAAGTCAGAGTGGGACTCCCAGGGTCATTGAGGAAATGGTTTCAACATGGAACAGAGTTTTGGATTCACCTATGTTCCAGAACAAGCCTCTGCTGCCATTTGAAGAGTGGAATATTGATTTTTCAGAGTTGACTGTAGGCACTCGCGTTGGGATTGGTGGGTACTGTCCCTTCTGTTATGTTGTTAAAGCTTACAATTCTACAAGTGACGAAGAAGAAAGTGAAGTGGCCCAGTGGCCAAAGTGTCCATGTATTTACTGAGTAGCTGAAGGGTGCCTAGTGTTCTGCTATTTTTTAAAAATGGAAAGAAAAATACAATATTTCCTCTATTTGCTCAAAATTTGAAAATACTTGCTTTTGTCACTACTATATTAGCACATAATTATGTACTGAATTGAAAAAAGGAAGTAGGAGACATGAAATTTTCAGAAATTTAGAATGTCCTTATTGCAACTGCTCATACATGTTTCTCTTTGTGAATTATGATCTGGGTAGTGAGAAAGTAAATGAGTCTGGGAGTTGGCTCTACGCCGAATTTGTGAAACTACCGTGATATCTCATGTTCAGTTAAAGCTTACATCTTACTTTCCACATAGACGTGTGTTGTCTTTTTACTTGGGAGAATTATTTTTTCAGGTTTCTTTGGGGAAGTTTTTCGTGGCATTTGGAATGGAACTGAAGTTGCAATAAAAGTGTTCTTGGAGCAAGATCTCACTGCTGAAAATATGGAGGATTTTTGTAATGAAATTTCCATCCTCAGGTGTGGTCATTTTGTTGCTTTGATGGCATTTGGTTTTTTTCTGGTATATCATTCTAACTTAGTTTTCATCTGTTTCTTTCTTGCTGCAGTCGCCTTCGTCACCCGAATGGTAATATTCTGAACCTGCTTTAATTGAATTCTGAACGTCTGTAAATACTGCGAGGCAAACTCAATGCCATTTACAATGACAGAATTAAAAAAGTTTTTTTTCAGATCGATCGTAATCAGTTTCTTATTTAGGTGACAACTAAGATTTATTTGCAAATTAGAATCATAGTCGAAATCTTAGATTTGTGTGATCATTTTGGATTAATTCATCAGTAATTTGTGGGAATATTGAACCTCTGAATATTCATACTAAAACCGAAACACACACTCTATGCTTGAAAAACGATCGTTTACTTCAGTTTGGCCACTTTTTCTGGGACATTTGGACTTCGACTTAAATCATTGAGGTTCAAAATTCATGGTAACTCTCAATCTAATGCCGATCAAGGGATCTTTTAATGAAAACACCTCAACTAAATTGTCGTTCTTTAATTTAAAAAAAATTATTTTTAAGTCCCTTGAACCTGCCATAACAGGGGTATGGCATGTTGAGATTATTCTGCTTTGTCGGATTATTATAATCTTTTGAACACTTGATTAGAAATTTAGATAATATTAGTTGACCGGACTGAATACAAAGTTGAATAGGAAAATATAGTATAGAGAAGGAATGGTGATACTAGTAGTCAGGACTGCTAAATAAGCCTATGGTTTGTCTTGAGTCAAATTGCACTAGGATATGAGGATTGAGACATAGCCAAGAGTATTTCAAAGTTAATAATTGAATGGTGGACCCATTGTATAGAGATATGGGGTATTATTTCGGACTCATACTGTGTATTCTGACGCTAGATATAAGGCCCTTCAATCTCTATTTTCGTCAGACTTGACAACATAGGAAACCTGCCAGGTTAGAAGATTTTCTCCATCAAGTGTTGAGCTGTAGGACATAGGAAGGGAATTTCTAGATGACTACATAGGACACTTGTCAAGTAAGAAGATTTTGTCATTTAAGTGTTAAGCTGTAGGACAGGGAAAGGGACCTAATGTTTATTGTAACTGTGGTTGTTATATATTCAAGCTGATGCTGTGCGTAAATAATGAAATAACAATAAAAGTTTTAGCTAGGTATCTTGAGATCTAATATTGTTGTTTATGTCTTGCTTTTGTGCAGTAATCCTATTTCTTGGTGCCTGCATGAGACCTCCACGATTGTCAATGGTCACTGAATACATGGAAATGGGATCACTGTATTATTTAATTCACCTAAGTGGTCAGAAGAAGAGACTGAGCTGGCGGAGAAGAATCAAGATGGTACGTGACATATGCAGGTTAGTGAAGATTTTTTAGATTCACTATTTCTTTGAACATTAGAGTTACAAATCTTCCGTGGTAAACTAATATGTAAATTAAACCATTCATTGACGTTGCCGACTGGCCAATATTGTATTCTGCTCTCTAATGTTGAGACCATAAAAACACTAAATTCTTGATAATGCTTTATAAATTTTTTTTTAATAGTTTGGAGTATATAATGGAAGTGATGACAATTTTAAGTTCCGGGCTAATCTGTAAAAAAATAATTTTTCATATTTAAGACAAATTTTAATTTTACTTGATTAAATAATATAAATTCCACATGAAAATGTTTCTTTAGTGAAATCTGGTAAATTAGATGCTAGAAGTTCGTATATGAACTGAAGAGTTTCACTTTCACATGTTTCTTCACCCTCTCTAAATTCTGTCGCCAACCCTTCATCCCCACACTTCCCACCCACCCAAAAAGAAGGGAAAGAAAAGCGACTTGCCAAAAATCTCTGCTTTTTTTTGTCAATCCATTTTAAATATGTGGTCTATTCTGAAAGAATATTGTTGCCTAATTTGATAAGTATAAACTCACCACATCTTTTTTTTTTTTTTGGCAATTAAGAGGGTTGATGTGCATACATCGTATGAAGATTATCCACCGTGATCTTAAAAGTGCAAATTGCCTTGTGAACAAGCACTGGACAGTTAAGATATGCGACTTTGGGCTCTCAAGAATCATGACTCATGTACCCGTAAAGGAGTCCTGTTCAGCTGGGACACCAGAATGGATGGCTCCTGAGCTTATCCAGAATATACCCTTCACAGAGAAATGTGACATTTTTAGTCTTGGTGTTATAATGTGGGAGCTGTGCACTCTAAATAGACCCTGGGAGGGTACACCACCCGAGCGGGTACACCGGAATTTCCCCTTTCCGTTTTCCAACTTATAATTTAGTTTAGTTCTTTCTTTCTTGGAGCTTTGCATCTTCCTTATTTTCCGTCCTCTTTTAGGTTGTTTATGTAGTTGCAAATGAGGGATCGCGGTTGGAGATACCTGAAGGCCCTCTGGGCAGTTTGATTGCAGGTATTTAGTTGGAATCGAGGAGTAACATAAATTTCATATTTGCAGCAATGTAGACATTTTAATGATGTTCGTTAAACTTATTGGTTGCAGACTGTTGGGCAGAACCTGATGAACGGCCAAGTTGTGAGGAGATTCTCAGCCGTTTACTGGACTGCGAATTAGCACTTTGCTAATTGCTAGAGCATGTTGTACAGAAGAAAAGACAGTACATGTTGAGGTTGATCATGTGTTTCGGCTCAAATTTTAAACTTCTGTGTGAATTTTCGGCACCAGAGTTTTCCTTTACATTTCACCATCAGAATCATCTGGTATCATGTTGATTGTTTTTATACAGTCAAAGCATGAATTTTCCACTCGTAATTGGCCTAGATCCAAGTAGGCTAGTTATTGGCAGAACTTGTTCTCCAAACTGCCAACTTCTTGTATTCTCGATATGGGGTCAAAACATAATACCATTAGGAGGAACCTGATAATGAGAACCAGAGCACTATATGTGGGTTGACGGCCATGGATGACATTTTTGGACAAATATTATGATGAGTGACATTTTTAGCACAAATGTTATACTTTAGTAGCATTTCTTGCGGATTCCCTAAATTCTTATTACAAAAAAAAAAAAAAAAAAAAAAGCATGCTAATTGTTTCCAGCTGCCTCTTTACTAGATATGGTTGGACAAGTTCAACCTGATCTGGTTGAGTCTCAGCAGGACATCTTTCATATTGGGCCTCTCCTTGGGCAAATCTGCTGTGCATTCCAGAGCAAGTTCAATAACTGCTATGAAGTAGTTTTCTTTTGTCTGGCTCTACTTCTTTCATCATACATGTTCATTAGTTCAACATCAACAATCTCCATCACTGCATCAGGAAATGATTGCGACACCCATCTCTTCATGCTTAACTCTTCTTTAAACATTTCATCTGTCGGCTTTCTTCTTGAAAGTATTTCCATCAACAAAATCCTGTAGCTATAAACATCCACAGTGGTTGATACTAATCCTTCCGACCCGTACTCTACGATATTCATATAGGAAGACATGAATTCAAAAGATAATGGTAATCAAAGAGTTTTTGAAAGATTCTTACCTGGGGCCATGTATCCAATGGTACCCAAAGTTGTAGTCTGTTGCATTCTCTTTTCTTGTGTCAGGAGCTTGGCAGTCGGCTACATGTGCAACCATATCTTCATCCAGAAGAATGTTGTTTGGCTTTAAGTCACAATGGACAATGGGGAATATGTAGCCTTGGTGTAGATACTCCAAGGCAGCTGCAACATCCATCATTATTCCCTATCTTTGGAAAACGTTTAAGGAACAATTGGCTGAGGATAGCCACTCGTCAAGGTTACCGTTCGGTATACATTCCATCACCAAGGCCTTGAAGTCAAGGTTGGAGCAAGAAGTGATAACCTTGACAAGATTTCTGTGTCGTATGTTGCACATTACTTGGCACTCTTTTTCAAAGCTCGTCAATGCACCTTGTACATCTAAATCGAATACCTTAATAGCAGCCACGGTTGCTTCAGAAAAGTTTCCCTTGTATACTGAGCCAAAACTACCTCTCTTCATCAAGGTTGCTCATCAGGAATTTCTCCACTCAAGGCATTATCTCCAAGGTATAACCCCACCAAGTTACTTAGGTTCCCCATCTCATCTGGGACTCGACTTGGGATTCTGCAAGATATAGAGTGACGAAGATAGATTGCTGGAGCCTGGCTCCAGTTATAGGATTAATATCTAGGTCGATATGAGTGAGATACTTGCAAGTTGCCGAGGAAGAGAGAAAGTCCTGTTCAGGTTTGGACATATCATTTGTGAACTGATTCTATGACTAGCTTAGCCATTGAAGTTGATGCAAGTTTCCAAGAGTTAACTGATTCTATGTCCGGTGAAGGAGTTTGTTTCGAGCTCAAGTGTAATGATTTGAGATAGAAGTAGGAATCTTTCCATGGAAATGTTTACCAAAAAGAAAGATCTCTTCAATGTTGGGAAACCCTTTTTGTTTGATTCAAGATCCAACCATGTTAATCTCGATAACAAGGAATTATCCCATAAATATTATTCTCACCAATGTCAAATGCCTCCAACTTTGAGAAATTGCTGATTGAGGATGGAATAGTACCTTGTAATTGATTTCGGTATAAATCAAGGTTTTCAATGGAAGATAAGTTCCAAAGTTTATTCGGGATATTTCCGAGAGGTACTTGAGACAAGGACAATGGGATTTCTCCTTCTAGTTGATTTTCGAGCTTTGCAGCTTTTCTGCATATATTTTGAGGAATGTTGCCAGACATTTGGTTATCTTTCAAATTCATAGATAACAGAGAAGATATATTCAAGATTGCTCAAGGTGTCCAGCTACCAACCTCAAATTTTTTAATTTTTTCAAGATTAAAGCACGCAAGTTTTGTTTTTTTAAACAAAATAAAAAAAGAGTTAACAGTCATTAAAACAGCTCACATAATGTCGGAAATTTGAGAATTTCAAAAAATTTAATCAAAAAGAGATATAGTTTTCTTTTAGTTATCTTTATCCTCAACGAACGACAATGTAACTAATTCTGGAAAAGGTGAATCCAAATTAAAAATGTCGGAAATTTGAGAATTCATAAAATTCAAATTACAAATTATATTAACAAACATCTACGGCGGAAAAGGTTTTCCCTAAAAACTACTAAAATCTAACAAATATGGTAAAGATAAAAAATAAAAAAAGTATGAAACTGTCTGATCGAATTGTGAAACGGATCGACCCATGATTTACAATTCACAATTCATACATGAGTTTGTGAAAATGGATTAGGTTAATTTTGGGTAACCATGGCTCATGAAACTATTTCGTATGAGGTTTCGTGAAAAAAATGTAAGAAAGAAAGACATACCAGTCAATTGATTAAAAGATAAATACAGACGTTGAAGCCGTGACAGATTTCCAAATCCTTTTGGAATGTTTCCAGTGAGATTGTCATTGGACAGATCAGGTGTTACATGCAGATAGAGTTGTGGGAATATCTCCACTTAATAAATTATTCCAAAGTTTCAAATCCTTCAAGTTCCTTAACAATGCAAGGCTGGGGGGTATATGACCACTGAGGTGATTGAAGGATATGTCTAGTACACCAAGTTGCTGATTTCACTTGGAATCGGGCCATGTATGTTGTTGTTTCGCGCACCCAAGAATGTTAAAAATGAGAGGTTTCCGATTTCTCTAGCAATGGATCCTTGTAATCCCATGCTTGAAAGATTCAAACCAGTTAATCTTAGATGATGTCTTGGGCTACATCGTACACCAATCCAAGTACAAAACGAGGTTTCTGTCGACCAATTCTTGGCTTATACCTACAGGATCAGCTTTAAACAAAGTCATCTGCATGTTTCATGTATTCACATTTGCAATTCATCACCTTTTGTTTGCAATTTACAAAGTAATGTAATGGACTAATGAAATCGAGTTCCACATACATGTATACTTGTTAAAATCTATAAACTCAACAGTCTCAACTGATAAATTATTAAAATTGGTGTAGAAGTTCTATAAAAAATTATTAAATTTTAATCAGTTCCTAAAAGGAAAAAAATTAATTTGATTATTCTCTTTTGTTTTCAGGAAAAAAAAAAAAAAAATCTCTTACCGATGGCCAGTCGCCTTCCAGGCTGCTGCTGTCTCTAATTTCATCCATAACCAAAAAGCATAAAGCAAATAAAGGTACTACATGAAAGTATGAAACACGATGGTACAATTTTTATTTTTTAATATATTAATTTTAAAAAGCATAAAGCAAATAAAGAGCTGATTGTTAGTCATTACTATTGTAAAATGAGCAAAAGTAAGCAATTACAAAAAAATAATCTCGAAATATAATTTCGATAAATCTCATACATAAAGAACTAAATTTTGATTTAAAACAAATTTTTAAAAAAATCTGAAAAGTGAAATTGAACATTATAAAAAGAAAATTCCAAGTAATATCTGAAAATTGCAAAAAGATTTGAAAATTGATTTAGGTATTGATTCGACGTAAAGCACTGATGGAAAAAGAAAAATCCAAGTAATACCTGTCATCCACGACACTTGCTAATAGTCCTTGATTCGTTTTTGTAAATTGGAAAGTCTTCAGTATTGAAGATGAAAACTAATTCTTGAAGAAGCCTCTAAACTAGCCAACAGTCCAAGGTTACAAGTTTAATCGAAATCTTCCTTAACCCAAACAAAAGGGGAGGGAGAAGATATGGGCGACCATATTGGCCGATCGTCTACAATGCAAAAGATGAGAATTAGGTGACTTGATGAGTAAGAGATTAATATCATTGGCCAAGATACCGTTGCCATCAAAGGCTCGCACAACAACTAAAGAGCCGGAAAAAAAGATGGCCGGTAGTAGGCGTTCCGAAACAATTCTGAGACCTTCTTTAATTGCACTAAGCTCTCTCCTTCAACAGCAGAATTGATTTTATCAATTTTCTTCCGAAAGGCCACCATCAGTTGTCTCTCACAGTCACGACAAATACCCACGACATGCATCCACTCTCCAATGTCCCACGGGTGGCTTGGCCCAAGAAACATCACCAACACCACAATCTTAAGAGACGTTCTTTTTGACAATCTGATTAGCAATCCTAAAAGATGAAAGAAAGTCATCGGAAGGTGCCGTTCGGGTATTTAATCAAACAGTTGGGCTGCTTTTCAGTATTTGGATTCTCTTTGATGAAAAATGGTGGAGATTTGTATTACCATATTTCCCTCAATGATCTCTGTTAGAGGAAATTCATGGAACTACACTAGGGGTGGAAATCGGACGGATCGAATCGGAAATAGGGTGTTTCGGAAAAATTCCAAAAAATTTCGGAAATGAAAAACCAATTCCAATTTCCATCCAAAAATTTTCGGAAATGTGAAATCCCATCCGATTTCGGAAATTTCGGAATTTTCGGAAATTTCTCGGAAATTTTTCGGAAATTTTCGGAATTTTTTTCGGAAATTTTCGGAATTTTTTTCAGAAATTTCGGAAATTAAAAAATTCAGAAATTTTCAGAATTAATTAGTTGGTCTTTTAGCTATATATAGCCTTTTCTAATATCCTAAGAAATAATACGACCTCGAATCTGATATTCCAAGTATTTAACATCAATATAATATCTATCAAAGACATGGAAGATTAATTATTCTGCTGATGTGCTATATAAATAGTTATAAAATAAAATTATAAAATAAATAGTTATAAAATAAAATTATAGTTATAGTTATAAAATAAAATTATAAATAGTATATAAATACTATATTAAATTTTTTTACTTTTTTCACTTTTAGTTTTTGAGTCATATTTTATATTTAATATATACTATAGTATATAGTATAAAATAAAACTATAAAATTTATATGAATAGTATATAGTATATAGTATAAAATAAAATTATAAAATTTATATGAATTGTATATAATATATAGTATAAAATAAAACTATAAAACCATATTATAAACTATTATCATTTTGTAAGTAATTATACTTATTAATTCATATTTATTAAGTTATTTTTCTTTTAGGAAGCTCAAATCAAATGAATATTTGAATCTATATTATGATTTATGATAATGCTTTGTTCGAAATCCTTCGATATTTAAAATACTTGTTTTATAATTTGTATAATTTTCTTTGTCATTATTCCTATTATATAAAATGTTATCATTTTTAATGAAATTTATGATATATTTACCTTTGAAATTAGATATTCACTTTATTTTATATAATATATAGTATATAGTGTTCTTATATAGCATATAATATATAGTATATAATATATAGTATATAGTATATAATATATGGTATATAGTATAAAGTATTCTTTTATAGCATATAGTATATAGTATGTAGTATATAGTATGCAGTATATAATATAGTATAATTCTAAAACTACAGTATAAACTACAGTATATAGTATAAAATAAAACTATAGTATAAAATGTACTATATACATATAGTATATAGTATATATAGCATAAAGTATATAATATATAGTATATAGTATATAGTATTCTTCTATAGCATATAGTATATAGTATGTAGTATATAATATAATATAATTAAAAAACTACAGTATAAACTATAATATATAGTATATATTATAAAATAATATTAAACAACTACAGATACTACAATATAAACTATAGTATATAGTATATATTATAAAATAATACTAAAAAACTACAATATAAACTATAGACTATAATATATAGTATAAAATAAAACTATAGTATAAACTATACTATATACATATAGTATACTCCCTCCGTCCCACAACACTTTGCACACTTTCCTTTTTAATCTGTCCCAAAACACTTTGCACACCCAAAAATGGCAAATTTTATCACAATTATTACCCTCCCAATACACACTTATTTACACATAATGCCATTACTTTTTCTCTCTCAACACTTTATTACTTTTTGTCTTTTTCTCACATAATTGACTCTTATACCCTCAATCAAAAAGCAAAGATTCCTTTTTTTCTTAAAAATTGTGCCCAATTTAGTGTGCGAAGTGTTCCGGGACGGAGGGAGTATAATATATTTATATACTATCATATAGTATAAAGTATATAAAATATATTATATAGTATATAGTATTATAGTATTCGATTCTCAAATGCCTCTACTAACTCTACATTTTATCATTTTGTAAGTAATTATACTTATTAATTCATATTTATTAAGTTATTTTTCTTTTAGAAAGCTCAAAACAAATGAATATTTAAATCTATATTATTATTTATGATAATGCTTTGTTTGAAATCCTTCAATATTTAAAATACTTGTTTTATAATTTGTATAATTTTCTTTGTCATTATTCCTATTATATATAATGTTATCATTTTTAATGAAATTTATGATATATTTACCTTTAAAATTAGATATTCACTTTTTATTTTATATAATATATTGTATTCTTATATAGCATATAATATATAGTATATAGTATATAATATATGGTATATAGTATATAGTATTCTTCTATAGCATATAGTATAAAGTATATAGTATATAGTATGTAGTATATAGTATGTAGTATGTAGTATATATTATGCAGTATATAATATAGTATAATTAAAAAACTACAGTATAAACTATAGTATATAGTATAAAATAAAACTATAGTATAAACTGTACTATATACATATAGTATATAGTATATAGCATAAAGTATATAATATTATTCTATAGCATATAGTATATAGTATAATTAAAAAACTATACTATAAACTATAATATATAGTATATATTATAAAATAATACTAAAAACTACAGTATAAACTATAGTATATAGTATATATTATAAAATAATACTAAAAAATTACAGTATAAACTATAGTATATAGTATATATTATAAAATAATACAAAAAAAAAAACTACAATATAACTATAGTATATAGTATAAAATAAAACTATAGTATAAACTATACAATATACATATAGTATAAAGTATATAAAATATATTATATAGTATATAGTATATAGTATTATAAAGTATACTATAATATGTATATTAATATTTACATATAGTAAATGTATATAAAATATATTATATAGTATAAAATGTTTGAATTATTTACAACAATTACTATTGGTTTGATGGTAAGTTTCGTGCTTTGAGTGTGAGAGGTCTCGTGTTCGATTCTCAAATGTCTCTACTCACTCTACATTTTATAATTTCGGAAATCGGAAATTCGGATCGGAATTTTGGATCGGATCGGAAATCGGAATTTCCGAAAATTGCATTTCGGAAATATTTCGGATCGGATTTCGGAATTTCCGAAACTTTTAAAACTATTTCCGATTTCCATCCGAAAATTTTCGGAAAAATCGGATGTCGGAATTTCGGATTTCGGATTAAAAAAATTCGTTCCAAAATCGGAAAATTTCGGATCGGATTCGGCGGATATCCGAATTTCGGATCGGATCGGAAATCGGAATTTCCGAAAATTGCATTTCGGAAATATTTCGGATCGGATTTCGGAATTTCCGAAACTTTTAAAACTATTTCCGATTTCCATCCGAAAATTTTCGGAAAAATCGGATGTCGGAATTTCGGATTTCGGATTAAAAAAATTCGTTCCAAAATCGGAAAATTTCGGATCGGATTCGGCGGATATCGGATATTCCGTTCCAATTTCCACCCCTAAACTACACTCAGGTTTAATCTTTGAGTGCAAGTGTATTTAAATATTTTATGTTGACTCATATTTATTTTTATTCAAAATATAAAAAAAAAGTAGATAATCAACTAGTAAGAAACCAGTAATCGCGATCAAATGATCTCGCCATTCTTGGAAAATGAGTGTATTATATTGGGCTTTTAAAGAGAGACATAGACGACTTCAAATTTGGGCCCTAATATTGGAATAAGACAAGAATTACTAACAATTAAGCCCAAAACTATATATATCATTTTGGCCCATGTTTTTATTTGTGTCATTTTTTTATTTAAAAAAAGTAGATAATTAACTACTAACTAAACTAGTAATCATGATCAATTAATTGTTCTTCCCAGTCTCTGAATGTGAGGAGTATATTACAATGGGTTGTCTATTGGGGTTTTAAATAGAGATACTGACTTCTTTAAATTTGGGCCCTGATATTTGAATACTACATGAATTTCTATGAATTCGGCCCAAAACACTCGTTTGGGCCAATGTTTAATAAGATTTAAAATGATCGACGTGAGCACTCATGTAAGCCTATCTGTAAAAATATTGTGTGTGTGATAGTTATTTGAATTTTTTTATGAATAAAATGTTTAAAAAATCATAAATATATTTTAATTAAAAATTATCTCAAATTGAAATAAAAGAAACAATGATACTCAATTACAGCACAATGCACGTGATGGTTGTTCTTGAAGTTTTGAACCAACAGAGGCTCTTCTGAGAGATGTAAATACTAAATACTGATTATCATGGAATTATAATCTTCAATATTCAGATCATTAGACTAATTTATAACATATAATAATCATGAGATGTTACTAACTTACTATAGTGAATTGACTAAAAATATAATATTAAAAAGACGAAAAGTTGGTTAAGATATTGACTAAATTAATACAATAGTGAACATATATAACATATCATTCATTTCGAGAGTATATATATATATATATATATATATATATATATATATATATATATATATATATATATATATATATATATATGATTCTTGTGAGATTTAATTCTAAAAAACAGGTCAATTATTTTTCATATATAAGTTTTTGAAAATAAATTTGGTTAATCTGTTAGTAATGAACTTCTACTTACGAAATTATATATGTGAGATCATTCCATGTTAATTTTTATGTTATTTTAAAGCTCTGACCACACATCATGAACAAATCAACAAACAATTCATTAAAAAAAAAAAAACTTGGTAACCTGATAGTTACATGATAATGTAATCTCTATACAAACATATTGGAAAAAAGAATTAATCAACCACCACCAAAGAATTTAGGGCAAGAGATGAAGCACAAGTCAGACTTGCAAAAATAGATTAAGTTTAGGATCTTACAAAAGCTTAAAAAGAAATTTGCAAACGCTGCAAAACACGAAAAATATGGCCGATAAATTCATCTGAGTGTAAAACATTATAATTTATATATGTAGATTTTAAGGAAGAATTAAGGCAACTTCATTAGAAACTTTAATTACCTGCTGCACATACATATATAGATTTCTTCCTTCTACTAACCACCTGTTCCTGTTATATATAAAAACCAACAATATTACAATCATTTCATGAAACAATAGAGATTATAAAACGAATATTACTATTATGTTGTATGATATATAAAGTAGGACAAGACTATCTCATAAATCCATTTTCGTGGCACGAGAGAACATACCATCCATGTATACTTAAAATGGACTTGGTCAATTAACAAAAGCAGTTAAAATATAGTAGGAAAATAAAGTAACATAATTTGCTACAAGGAATTTTAAAATCATCATCAGATCAGTGAATCCAAATGCAACCTTCCAGTTTTAAGAAACCCTAGATGTAAACCCATAAAAGGGACTTTAATTTTAACACAGGATTACAAGTTTAATTTCAAGAGACGAAAAAAACCTCATTTAATGATGTTGGTGAAGTTGACTACTGTGAGCAGTCAAACAGCAGTAGATATATACAAGGACATCTTCACATGAATACTGTAAATTTTTACTGTCAGAAACTTTCGTGTTATAAACTGCACTTGAAAGTTGAAAGACAAGTTACTCATGATTCATGCTTAAAGAAACCCTTGAATATAAAGAATATATAAACGTTTTTTTAACGTACGTGTGCTTCATTTATTTATTGAAAATTTAATGAGTTAATTATGTAAAAAGTTACAAATTTTGGGTTGATTTTCATTAACTGTAAACTTTAAACTTTAACATCATAATTTGAATAACCAGATTTCAGATTAGATGCACTAGTAACACTAGTAAAATCATATTTGAAAGAAAACAAAGTTTTTTAATTTTCTATTGAGTTTTCAACATTATTTGCATTCACCTCTGAGGCAATTATATTGAGGGCTTGCAATATGTATTCATTAAGATAATATTGGAAGTTCTTTTGCTTTGTTATATGTTTTTTTTTTTTTTTTTTGAAGGAAGGAAATAAATTTATTTCGAAGAAATGGAAACAAACATAAGCTAGAATATTCCGGTAAATGTTAGCGGGAAAGAAGATTAACAATTAATTAATAGTTCATGTATATTATTAATTAATTCTGCAAATTCTGTATACACGAAAAGAACAAAGGTGTTCATCCAATCGTTTTGTTATAAGTAATTATCAAATAATCAATTGTTTTAATTGAGAAAAAAATTAAAAAAATTATAACATTAGGACAAAATTGCATCATTGTGTAGTCCCACAAAATCCTAGCAGACAGAAGGCGATCTAGTAAAGATATATTCAAAGGACAAATAAGATTGAAATCCGAATTTCTAGAATGCACTCACAATGATCTTTTATGCACTGAAGAAATAATAATTGAATAAAAAATGCAATTAGTGGGAAACTAATTAATGCTAATGGAGCTTTCATTAGCAAAACACCAAAGTAATTAAATAATTGCATTTCTGATTTCTCGTACAGCAGATCACTGGATAAAATTACAGTGATTAGATGGTGTATTCAACATTAAAATTATTATTCCAAATAATTATTCTAAGTTGGAAAAAAGAAGTTCTCCATTATGGAATTTTAGTTGATGAAATGTCCAAAAGAAAAAAAAAAAAAAAAAACTAAAAATAATAGTACTCTTGGTCCTCTTGGATACTAGGATTGAGTGATTGACCAAACTATTTTATACTTGTCACTAACCAAAATGTTGGTTGTGCTCCATTGATAAATATCATAAATAAATAAATAAAAATGATTTAATATATTATTTACGATTGATTATTATTACATTAAGGTCAGTTGCAAGTTTGAGTTCGATAGGTAAAAATAAAAAATTAAAATCAAACTATGTAAGTAAACTTATATTCACGATTTGCAGATGATAAATTAAAAATAAAAAAATCAATTAAATACAACTGAAAAATCACGATAAAAACTTAAATAAACTTGACCAATATTATTGGACTCGACAACCTGGCCTATTTTGAACTTATATTTACAAATTCAATGAATATTGGTTTCATAGTGAAAGATGACGCACAATAAAAATTATTGTATTTTTGGGTACTCGTACTTTTAATTTCTTTTTCTTTCAAATTGGTCTGTGCACTTTTAATTTTGCAAACACTAGGTCCTATATTTTATCATTTTTTAGAATTAAGTTCCTATATTTTCATCAGTAAAAAAAACAAAAGCCTTTGTAGTCTCGTATTAATTACACTGGAACTTATTCAAGGCACATTGGCCACTAGCTATAGTGACTCAATTTTCAACTTTCATAAACGAAAGTGTACAGGCAATTCAAAAGAAGTTAAGTACTGCACAGATCCAACATTTACAAATTAACAAACGTATATAAGTCTTTTTTTTTTTTTTTTAAATAATAATAATAAAAGTACAGATCCCAAATATGCTTTTTCCGAACAAAATAATTGAAAATTTTGTCTAGGATGGCCTAAACAAGCAAAAGCATCCCCCACACTTTAAACTGATCAAATAAGAATTTGTGGGGTGCAGATATCTGCCAGAATCCTAAAAGAGATGCCCAAAAAAATGGAAGGCTGAAATGCAATTAATGGAGAGGTGCTAAATTAGGCTTTTCTTGTTCTACACTTTGCTGTGTTTTCTGTGATGAAAATTTCTTGAAAAGATATAATGTTCACTTCATTCCAGTACCTGAAGTCAGTGAAAAAGGGTCCATTTTTGTAGGGTAAAACTTAGCAAGAATCTTATAATGTCACCATCTTCCTAATATAATATTTTAATTTAGATGAAGATCCGAAATAAATTTTGTGATTGTTTCAACATTTAATATTACTTTGAGTTAGATGATATGTACACTCTTATAATTTTAGGATATGAAAGATAAATTAACAAAGTATGACTCTAATGAGATTGTCTTAAAGATATCTAGTTTAGTTTAGTGAGATGGGTCGACCCAAAATCCAGTTTCAGAAAATAGTTTGGTTTGTGAACAGTAAGGTTCCACCTTACGAACTATATCATGAAACAGTCTCATATGAGTTATTGTGTAATTAATATATATCTCAACACTTTTCAGAAAATAAAAACAGAAGTAATAAATTTAAAACTAAAAGAAGGGATTATGATGCTGTGGAATCAGACATCATGAATGTGTGCCTACAACATGTGATTCTCTTTGAGAGAAATATTTGAATCAAATTAGAGTTAAGTTTCCATTTCTGTGTTGGAAGTGCATTGCTCCTAGACTAGGGTTTATGAAGGGCAACATCCGGTTTCACAAGCTGAATAGTTCTTTAATTTTTAATCACTAATTTGTGATCTGTTAATTGGTGATTAAAAAGCCAGAGTGGACTAATAATGTTCTTCACACTCCTGCAATACATCCTTATGATCTATTCCTTCAGTTTCAAGAACTCATGAATTATACCAGTATCAGAAATTGACAGAAATTTTGAAAACGGAAATTTAACATGAAATCACCCAAATAAAGAAGAAAGAAAAGGTTTTCCAGCACAAGACATACTTAATTTCAAATAGTATTTAATTTTATCTCCTATTTCAAAATATCATCAACATCTATAAATGATATCGATTCGTCACTATAATTCTATACTGACGGTGTTGGAATAAGAGATGTGACAGATCCCGATCAAGGGATCCGATGGCAGTTGCATAAGGAAATATATATTAATTGATTCAAAATCATAGCCATGAAATCTTGAAATTTAATGCTAGGTATATATATAGGACAGCGATTTAGGTAGAGAAATTTACCCATGAGATGATATTTGAAATAGGGATCAGGAAAATGGCATTGATGAAGAAGAAGAATTGGATTCATCATCACCCTTTCCACCGGCAACTTTCTTCTTCTTCTTCTTATATGGAATCCCTCTTGCCTTAGCCTGGCACTCCTTCACCTCCCTCAAATAAATCCTTATTGCCCCACTGGCAAAAGGGTTCGTCTCCGGCGAACCCCCGTTCTCCTCATAGGCGGCGCGCAGCCGCCCAATAAGGGCGTCGAGGCTGCCCCACGCCTGCCTCAGCGGGCAGGTGCACGGGGCAGGCGGCTCGGGCTGCCCGTAAAAGATGCAGCCCTGCAAGTGAACCTTAGTCTTCCCAAACTGATCCAAGTACCTCAGAAACTCCAGCACATGGTTGCTGCTGCACTCGGGCAGCGACACAGGAGGGCGCTGGTTCCTCAGGAACTGCCCGAACGTGTTCCAATCGCGCCGCTTCTGAGACTCGTAGCGGCTCGGAGTGGCGGCGCCGCCCGCCGGATCGCCGCCCCCCCACTCTGCGAAATCTTTGCCTCTATCCATGATGAAAATGAGGAGAATTGAACACCATTAAAATTGCTGGGAATTCCTTGTAGCTGTGGCTAAATAAGGCAATGTTAAAGGAATAATAATCAGATGAAGAAGATCACATCACAGAGGGTTGAGTTGACATGCAATGGGCCACAGGCAGTTGCTTTCTGTTTCCTTTTTTCCTCCATTTTTTTCCTTCAATAATTCTGCAATTTTTTTTCTTATTTTTTAATATATATATATATATATATATATATATATATATGTGCATGTATTATTTATAATTATTAATTATTTCCTAAGTTTATGTTGCAATAATTGTTGGTGGAATAATTTGTCAATATTATGAGCCCCAGTATGCCCACTAGCTTGTACGATCGCCTTTTAAATATTAAAAATTTGCACAAGTTGACAAAATGTAATCTCCATTAGTATCTCTAGGGCAGTGACTACCAATAACGTAATAGTGTTGATTAATGGTGATGTTTTAGGATTATGGAGCGTGTTTGTTTTCATACTCTATTTCAAATATTATATCCACCGAAATAGTATCCTATGAAACATATTTATAATATATATATATATATATATATATATAACTCTAATTAAATTAAATTATATAAGAATGATTAAAATAGACACTGAAAAATGAATAAAAATACAATTATTTGTAATATATATATATATATATATATATATATATATATATATATATATATATATATATAGATATCATTGTCTATGAACTGTGACATATTTTCACAATTAAATACAAGTACATCAATCATTATTATATATCAATTAATAACACATTTTAACACTAAAATATTACAACCATTAAGTATTTTCCACCATGATGTTATTGTATGTCCCTATATATACTATACGGAAAATACCATACGTAATTTTATTCGCAATTTTTTACTATTCAAACTTTTTAAAAGCAAGATTTCCTCAAACCCAAGCCTAAATCAAACATGAGATATGTTTTGTTTGGAACATTTGGATTTTAGTTTTTGTATATTTGTGAAAAACAAATGAAAGATTTTTTTTTTTTTTTTTATTGAAAGTTAGTGGGAGTGATCGGGACGTATGATTTAATATTATAGTTTTATTCACAATTTTTTATTGTAAAAATCATGTTGTATTTGGTTAATATGTCACAACGTCATCTTAATTATTGTATATATACACAAGTTTTGAAGCAATCTAATGAATGGATAATGGAATTAAATATTTTTTATTAATGAAATAATTTAAATACATGTGACAATATCCATATAGTGATCGATACATACATATATATATGTATGCGTGTGTATAATAATGGTTAATTTAATTATAATTTTTTTATATAATATTCTGTGTAAGGATGAAATTAATTAATTCTTTTATGTTCAAGAAAAGCTAAAATGTATATTTATCAAAACGTAAAAGTATAGATCATCAACTATTCTATAGTGTCAATGATTAATTGTAATTTATTTCACTATAGCTTGTGATCTTTATTTATGACGTGCAAAGGTTTATTAAAATAGTCTTGTAATGTGTCGATTTAGGATACCACAAATTTATTGCATATTTTGTTTGGATTGAGATGTGACCATACGGATTTTAGGATGAACCAAATCTCAATTCTTATTTGTTATTAGATACAAGCAAATCTCTATCTCCTCTGTCACGCCCCAAAATTTTTTGGTCAAAATATCAGAGTTTTACTTGCGGGCGTGAAGAAAGAAGGGGAAAGAGACGTGCATAAAATAAAATAGAAATCTTTGGGAAATAGAACATACGATTTTATGTATACAAATCCTCGGCATCTAGTCGAAATAAAACCATTTTACATAACAGCGGAAAAACGTCAGGATCCTTTACAAAGAAGAAGAAATATAGTTTTCTTTTACAAACGAACAACATATCTTTAAAAAGGTAAAACCGGAAGATGGACTCGGCTGATAGGGCACCCCTCTCTCTACGCGTCAAGATTCTCTTCTACTCCTGTAGTGTGAGTACAGATGGGGGGTGAGTGCGTTGAATACACTCGTGGAATTAATCACCAAGTTTTTAATATTATTAAGCAGATACACAGATCCAACATATATAATAGTTCAGCAATGAGACACAGCACATATAATGCATTGCACATAAAATACGGACACATAACTCTAAGAGTACTCATCTAACATATGGTGCTTTTATGGGCCACCAGTCCATTGGTGCTTTTTACGGGCCACCAGTCCATCCAGATTAAGATCATAAACCTCCGTTCCGTTGGTGCTTTTTACGGGCCACCAGTCCATCCCAGAACGAGATCATGGACCTCCGTTCTGCTAGTGCTTTTTACGGGCCACCAGTCCATCCCTAACGTATGGTGCTTTTATGGGCCACCAGTCCATCTTAACATATGGTGCTTTTATGGGCCACCAGTCCATCTTAACATATGGTGCTTTTATGGACTGGTACATGACTTTGGACTTCCGTCCACATATATCATATTCATAATGTATGCATGTACATAGTAATCATAGCAAATAATCACAACACGTAGAGTTCAACAGTTCATATATCAAATATGGAAAACATTAAACAAATAGAGTTATTAGGTTCAGAAGTTACCCCCACCTTGTTCGGTGGTTACCATGTGAGTAGCTAGAACCGAAAGTCTGATAACCCGACACCTCAAAGCTCAGTCCGACAAGTAGCCTACATAAGTTATATCGTTTCTTAGATCCTTAATAACATATAATTAAAGCTGTAAAAGGTTCCGGCGGAAGAACGTTCGTTAACGATACGACGGATCGAACGATCCAAAGATTGGTATTTTGGTGACAAGGCTGAACGTTCAATCCCAAAAGATGAGATGATAGGCAATGAACTTAGGATCGTAATGCAAAAAGAATGAGCTCGATCGGAGTTATAACGAGCTCAAACGGTGTATTTTAGGTTTTAGGGGTAAAATGGTGATTTTGGTCAAAGGGTTGACTTTGTCTGGGACCCCCGACTCCCGACGACTTGATGAAAACATCCGAAACAGAACGACGTGTGGAAACGCTTGCCGATGCGCACACGGCGCGCACGGCGGCTCCCGGCGCGCGCGTTCGCTCCTGTCACCCGGCGCCGCCCGCGCGCCCAGCTCGCCTAGGAACAGCTGCTCGACCAGCCCCCTTCCCGGCGCCACCTGCTGCGGTGGAGCCACCCTGTGCTCCGGCCACCTTTTCCGCCGAAAAGCCCGCACCGCCGGCTACTACCTCCGGCCATCGATCGCCAGATTCCGGCATGAACAGTGCCGGAAAAACAGCCTCGAAAACCCTTCGTCATCACGCATACAAAACCAACCCCAACCTTTCCAACTCCGGCCGGCACCTTTCCGGCGCCGGTCACCACCCCCAAATCGACCCAAAACCTTCCCCAACACCTGAACTTACCCCAGAAGAAGAAAGGAACCAAAACCACCGAGAAACGAGAGAGAAACGGGAGAGAGAAAAAGTGGTCATGAACTAGGGTTTGGGGTTTGGAGACGGTTTTTCGCCGTTTCCCGGTGAACGAGACATCGGATTGGAATTCCGGAAGCTGTCCTAAACTCGTCTCGTCGAGGGCTACAATCTGAGCCTAGGTTATATTTTCCGGCCACCGGCCACCGGCGACGGCACGGCGGCTCCAGTGGTGGCGGCGGCGGTTCGGCGTCGGCATCGGTGGAAAATAAAGACGTAAAGAAAAAGAAAAGAAAGAGAACTTACGTGTTCGCGTCGCTCGGATCGTCGACTTTGAAAACGTATAAGTTTTGAAAATTATGAGCCCCTATTTATAGATTTTGGAAATTACCTTTTTACCGTTGAAAAGTTACCATTTACCAAAAATATCTTAATTTACCTTTCATTAAAATATTATTTTTATTTTTACCTTTTATCAAAATTTTACCCTTTTCTTTGTCAGTTGAACTACGGGTCTCCGATTGACCTCTAGTTGTTTCTGTTTTCTCGTCTTTCCGATACGAATCTCTTGGTAAAATCGTATTTTAGGTTCCATGTCATGAAAAATATACCCATCTAAAACCGGTGTTAACCATGTTTCTGAAACGCACGTACTAAATTAAACAGTCAAAATATACGCACATAATTATTAAGTCAGGGTTCAAATATTTAATTAATCAATTATGCACGTTTTGTTCCGGGGCGCTATATCTTCCTACTTTTTTTACAACTCCCAATAAAAACTTCTATTTTTTCTATCATTTCTAAAAAAAACATCTATTTTTTCTACATTCTCAATGTAATTAGGACATCTTAACTATAATCATGTCTTATATAATCTCAAAACAAACACAAGATTTTCAAAATCCAATCAAATCCCAAATTCGAACTTGCAAAATCCACATCCGCCCCAATCCAAACATACCCTTAGGGTATGTTTTTTGGAGATTATGTGGGATTGGGGAAATCCGACTTTGACATCCTGAGATTTGTAAATAAAGGTGAATAGTTAAAATTTGTGTTTGTTATGAGACTTTATAGGGTATGATTATTACTGTAGATATCAAATCAATGGTGGAAACGTTAGTAAATGTAATATTATATTATTAGTTGATGTAATAGTAATAATTGGATGATGGGTAAATTACATTTTCGGTACCCAAACTATACCTCAATTTCAATTTTGGTACCCATGTTTCAAAAATTGCAACATTGGTACCCAATGTTTCAAAAAAAATCACACACTTGGTACCTTCCGTCAAGTTGCCGTCCAAACTTAACGGAAGTTTGCGAACCCTAACAATTTGGGGGCGAAAATTGGTTGTATTCTTCCCCAATTTCATCTGCAACCCTAATAAACCAAAACTCATTTAAATTATCCCAAAATAATGTGTTTTCCTTCCTATTATGCTCCATATACCCAATTTTTGAACTCGAATAATCGGAATTCAACTTCTTCACCTACCCAATCAAAACACCAAAACAAAAAATTCACAGTATTTACAAACAACGCTCCACAACAACTGCACTCTCTTTCTCTCTTTAGAAATCTCATCCACAGCTGATTTTGTCTGTATCTATAGCAAATCAAGTCAATCGCCACGATGCTGTGTTGTTTAGCCGGTTGAGATTTTGCCACCAATTTGTGTTTACTTCCATGTAAAACAAGAAAAGGAAAATGAGATCCTCTTTTTATATATGTAAAATCATCTTATATATATAATTTAAAATGGTGATTGGCCTGATGGCATTAAGAACAAAAAAGTGGGGTTAAATCTATTGGAGATTGAAGAAAGAAAGAAGAAATTAGGTCATCTTTGAAGTTGCAGAATGAAATTGGGGGAAAAGGGGCAATTTTCACCCCAAAATATTAGGGTTCGCAAACTTCCGTCAAGTTTGGACGGCAACTTGACGGAAGGTACCAAATGTGTGATTTTTTGAAACATTGGGTACCAATGTTGCAATTTTTGAAATATGGGTACCAAAATTGAAATTGAGGTATAGTTTGGGTATCGAAAATGTAATTTACCCTTGGATGATTGTAATAGTAGAAACTTAGGTGTGTATTGAAATCTGTGTATTAATAGGTTAGAATGTAGGGTTAATTATTATGTTTTTTTAAAATAAAGTAGCATTTGATTGAATTTTATAATCCTAATTTAAATCTCCTAACAAACGAAGATTTGAGATTTTGAAATCTCAGATCTCAAATCCCGACTCATGAGTCTCCAAACAAACATACCCTTAGACTCCATTTGGATATAAGGATTTGAGATTCTAGGTCATTTAAAATGAATGAATTTTGGATTCCTTCAATTTAAAGTCCATTGATTTGAAATTCCTTATTTGGATAAAGTATGGATTTATTTTACAAATCCAGCGATTTCAAATTTATTGTTTGGCAAAACTTAATGAGCATTTGAAATTTTCTCTTCATCATTTTTTCTTGCTTATTATTTAATAAATAGTATAAAACATAATGTTGTTGAAATTTAATATAAAATTTAATAAATACAAACTAAAGTACAAAGTAGCAATATTAAAAAAAATTCCCATAGACTCCATTAAACAAAAAATATAAAAAATCTAATTGTGAAAAAAAAAAAGATCTGAAGAAATCAACATAAAAACATGGGGATAGATGGAAAAATTTTAGAAACAGAAGAAGTGATAATTTACAAGGCAAATTACAGGTAAACCAAAGAGTGACCAATATCCATGATATGAGAGAGAGAATATGGGAGCAGAAGAGAGAAGATTTAGACGGATTGCCAGCAATAAAAACATAGCAGATGATGAGAGAGAAACGTAAGGAGAAGAAATCAGATCCGTGAAGAAAAACAGAGAGAGATGCTGATGAGAGAGAAACATAAGGAGAAGAAATCAGATCCGTGAAGAAGAAGAAACGTAAGGAGGAGAAATTAGATCTGTCTGATGAGAGAGAAACGTGATGACGTTGATGAGAGAGAAACATGATGAGAGAGAGAGAGAGCCTATGAGGGATACGAAATTGAGAATAAGACAGTGTGTATGACAAGAGATTTCAAATGACTAGGTTTTAAGAAGTATTGTAAATCCTTTCAAATTTAACTACAAATCAACATGGCTCAAATCACAAATTTCAAGTCCATTCATTTTTTTTTTTTTTTTCCAAACAAGTAGAATGGATTTAGAAAATGATTTTCAAATCCACACCCCAAATCCCTCAATCCAAACGCAGTCTTAGAGTTTGGAGGATTCTTGTATCAATTTATATATATTGAGGATGTTTCATCTAAAAATTAAGAAAATATGTTTTAGCATTTTTTATTTTTTCAGACAATAATAGATTTCAATTTGACTTAAAAAAATTCTAGTAGTTGTTTCTAAGGCGCCATTTTTCTAACCATTAATTCCAATAGAAGAAAACATTCATATTAAATCGTCTCAGTTTTTCCAGATTTATTCTTGACATTCAATTTTGAAACTTTTCTAAGTTCAGTTCTAAAAATTTATAATTTTTTTTTTATCCCAAATGAAGTGGCATGAATATATTGTGGCCAGGTTTGATGGTATGGTCCACCAAAAAAAAAAAATTTATTTTGATTTGTTGGCAAGTTACATAATATTTTTACTAATTATAATCACAGTCGTTTTCAGATGGAATTGGAATATTACAAAGAATCCATACAATACTGAGTGAATATTTGGAATATTAGGAAACATTTGAGATCCAGCTTCTTCATGTCAGATGTTTGGAAACAGGATTAGATGTGTGCACTTATAAGGCAAAGCAAGAATGATTTCTGAAGGTCATGAGTATTTCACATGTTGGTCAATTTTTCTTTTATAAAAATTTAACTTATTAAATTTTTCATGGCCTGTTAATTAAAGTACTCCATTATTTAAATTCTTTCTTTTTCATGTATACAATTTTGCTCTTGAAAAAAAGTAACGGTTTCAAACAATTGTATATTATTGATGTTCAAATTGTTTCATTACACACACACACACACACACATATATATATATATATATATATATATATCTCGCTAAATTAGTCATGATCATATAAAAGGCTATATCCCTGGAAAATTAAGTAAGTTTTAATAACATTTATGACTAGCATGAGTAACATTGTCACCTGAAGATAAAGATATATATTAAAGTAACAATGGACCGCTCTACGATCTATCACTATTTTGTGTTATTATTGTTGCAGGATCCATTAAAATCTTCTTTTGGCAATTAATCTATGAATACTTTGTGATTAGTGACGGAAACAGTGAGGAAATCTGTTTCTTTCAACTTTTATAATCTTTTTAGTGTATCTTTATATATATATATATATATATATATATATATATATATATATATATATATATATATATAAGAATGACCAAAGTGACACATGTCAAGCCTACAATGTTTTCATATTAAATATGCTAATTAATTGCTATAAATTTAATGTTGATAAGAAATACTATTATTACTAAATAATAAATAATATAGAAATATTGATTAGATTTATCTAATTAACATATACTAAAGTTCAATGATAGGAATTATTATATATTTGAAATTTGTTAAATTTAAAAATATAAAGAAAAAATATAAATAGATACAAAAGAAAAAAAACTAAAATAAAAATGGGCAGCTTGAAAATTATTATTCAAACTTAATAATTATTGAAATCAAATAATTTTTTGAATATATGCTTTAAAATAAACTATGAAATTTATTTGTGAAATTTTGACTTTCATTTTGTTTCATTTAATTGAAAATAAAAGTTTAAGGTTGTTACAAATGTAAACAATAAAAAGCAAACTAAAAGATATGGTAAGGTGGGTTGAATACTATAATAGGTATAACAATGTATTTTTTTTAAATAATAATTTTTTAAATGATCATCTACAAATGCAACACATATTTTGAAAATTAAATAATTATCTTTATATATTTAAAAGTAAGACCAAAGTGCCACATGACAAGCCTACAATTTTTTCATATTAAATATGCTAATTAATTGCTACAAATTTAATGTTGATAAGAAATATTATTATTACTTAATAATACATAATATAGAAATATTGATTAGATTTATCTAATTAACATATGTTAAAGTTCAATGATAGGAATTATTATATATTTGAAATTTGTTAAATTTAAAAATATAAGGAAAAAATATAAATAGATTCAAAAGAAAAAAAAACTCAAATAAAAGTGGGTAGCATGAAAATTATTATTCAAACTTATTAATTATTGAAATCAAATAATTTTTTGAATATATGCTTTAAAATAAATTATGAAATTTATTTGTGAAATTTTGACTTTCATTTTGTATCATTTAATTGAAAAGAAAAGTTGAGTGTTGTTACAAATGTAAACAATAAAGAGTAAACTAAAAAAAAAAGGTGGGTGGGTTGAATAATATAATAAGTATAGCAATGTATATATTTTTTTTTTAAAAGGTGGGTGGGTTGAATAATATAATAAGTATAGCAATGTATATTTTTTTCAAAATAATAATAATTTTTTTTAAATGGTCATCTATAAACGCAACTCATATTTTGACAATTTTTATATATATAAAAGTAACACCAAAGTGCCACATGGCAAGCCTATGATTTTCATATTAAATATGCTAATTAATTGCTGCAAATTTAATGTTGATAAGAAATATTATTATTACTAAATAATAAA
This sequence comes from Scutellaria galericulata, assembly GCA_946896805.1. Lineage (NCBI taxonomy): Eukaryota > Viridiplantae > Streptophyta > Magnoliopsida > Lamiales > Lamiaceae > Scutellaria > Scutellaria galericulata. The sequence continues at coordinate 25,426,855 of OX335785.1, forward strand.
TAATATAGAAATATTAATTAGATTTATCTAAATAATATATGATAGAGTTCGATGATAGATATTATTATATATTTAAAATTTGTTAAATTTAAAAATGTAAAGAAAAAATATAAATAATTACAAAAGAAAAAAAAACTAAAATAAAGTTGGGCAGTTTGAAAATTATTATTCAACTTATTAATTTTTTAAATCAAATAATTTTTTTGAATATATGCTTTAAATTAAACTATGGAATTAATTTGTGAAATTTTGACTTTCATTTTTTATCGTTTAATTGAAAATAAAAGTTGAGGTTTGTTACAAATGTAAACAATAAAGAGCAAACTAAAAAAAAATGGTGGGTGTGTTGAATAATATAATAGGTATAGCAATGTATTTTTTTTTTTCAAAATAATAATAATTTTTTTTAAATGATCATCTAAAAATGCAACACATATTTTGACAATTAAATAATTATTTGTTCAATTTTTTTTATATTTAATGTTAAATTAGATGATATATATTGCACAAATCATAAATTTAATTTTGTTGTGTAAATGATATTTCAATTTTTTTAATTTCACTAAATTTAATTTTTTTTATTAAATCTCGTGTATTACACGGGCCCTATACTAGTATATTTATATATATATATATATATATTATATCAAGTTTATTTGATTGTCAATCTTTCAATCTCACCCATGGTTCTGATTATTTTTGTGATGAATAATATTGATATTATATTTAAGTAGAGCCTTTAAAATGGGTTGGATCAATTGGGTCAGTCTGTCCTACACAGTTAAAATGGAAAATTGAGTTAAGTATTTAGGAGCCCACAAGTTAAGTGGGTAGGTCCGCTTTTTTTAATTTTTTTTAACACATGAAATATGTATGCTAATGATAAAAATTACCATCTAGTACAAGTAATGATGTTCAATACACTCCACCTCCAAAGGACTCCAGCAAAATTAGGGCTTTCTCGATACTCGATAAAGATAGAATGAGAGGTGGATCCCCAACACAACGTGTTATGTCATGAATCATTCTATATTAAATTTGGTCACTCATTAATAGAAATGAAAGAATTTTATAGAAATTTCCACTTTTTATATTTTGTATTTTACATGCAATTCAATGCATATAATGTTGAGTAAAGAATAAAAGATATTACGGACAATTTTGTTCTTTTAAAAGTAAAAAAAGATAAAAATAAAAAATTAAATGGGCTGGCTGGCCCGTCGATGAGTGGGGTTAGGTAACTTGGATTGGGGTTTTTAATTTGTAGCCAGCCAAATAGCAGGTTATGGTGGGTTGCGGGTCAGTCCACCCTATCGGCCTGTCTTGACACACACACACATATATATATATATAAGAATGGATAATTCATGATCTACATTATGTTGTCGGCAAATCATGTTTCATATAATATACAAAGCATTATCTAAAACTCCCTTCATTTCAAAATCAACGTCTTTTTGAAGTTTTTGTCATAAATTAAAAAATATTAAAAATTGACAAATAAACACTTTACATGTTTACCAAAATAATTTAGAATTTAAAATTTGAAAGAAAATTTATTAATTCCACAGAAATATATCATATTAAATTCCTAAATTTTAGTTGAGAAATATTAACATGGATAGTTTGGGAATAAAATTATATAAAAATTTATAACACCACTTAAATTTAAAATAAAATTTAAATTTTAAAATGACACTTATTTTGAAATGTAAAGAAGGAGTAAATTGCAACAATCAATATTGATGAAAGTCAATCCAACCTAACTTATAACACAAAAACTTATAAAGTTCATCTCGGTATTTATTTCGTGGTCACGATTTTTATTTGGCATGAAGACACACCATATTGTTAACAATGGGAGCATGATTCACATGATATCACTTGTTGCATCATGCACATATTTTTAATTTCTATTTTTCATTTTTTATTTCAAATTGTGCATAAGAAAAGAAAAAAGTCAATTTATTATAGCCTATGAAAATTTTCAAGCTTAATCGTGCTAGAGGCTTTATGCCTAGCAAATAACTAACTTTTATTATCTTTAGACTAATGACTTAAGATAAGTAATATTGTCACCAGAAGATAAGACTTAATAAAATTTCAATGGACCGTCTTGGCCCTTATTTTTTATAATTATACCACAAATTACCATCTTTTAACAATTTATTTAATTTCGATTTTATTATAACAAACTATCACCTACTATTTCTAACAATTTGTTATATAATCAAACATTTTAAATTTCAATTGCGATGTGAACTCGAAATTTGAAAATGAACCTCATCATCTATGTGACATTGAATTTTGGACTTTAAGTTAGCAATGGAAGTTTGAAAGCCCATTTATGTACTGCATTGTTAAAAACTTGAAGATTTCGGTATGTGATGATAAAATCGAAATATTATATTGTAAAATATAATCTAATTTTGTGGATTGATACTTCGTGTATCTTAGAATCATGTATCAAAAAAGATTTTTCTGCCTAAAGAAGTGAAGTTTTAAAATCAAAATTTTAAAATAGAAATTTTACGATACCATTTACCTAACACGTTTTTTAAAAAAGAGTGAGTCTCTTGTGAGACTCATTCAACTATCGGTGAGATCGTCACATGAGTTTTTGTGTTTAAAAAAAAAAAAACAGTCTCGTTTTCAAAATAAAAAATTCGTAAATAACTTTTCAATTTAAGATGTGATATCGAAACGAAAATGAAGCAATTTTGAGGCAAAATTATCGGTTTCATTTAATGGATATGACAGATAACTGATTACAAGTGATTAATTGTATTCTGCATAAATGTAGTGTTTTTTTTTAGATCTAGCATTTATGTATTTCCGGGCATGAGTTGTTGGGGTTAAACAGGAATTTCATTCAATACCACTTGTTATTATTTTATATTTTTTTATAGTTACTGTATTTACACAAGAGTTTAAGAACCTTGGAGATGATGGATTTGGCCACTTGCCTATTCGAAAGTCCCATTGTACGGTATTTTGTTATTTATTTTATTTTAATATTAGAATTAAATTCACATATTAGAACTTATAAACTTCAATTTAGATAAATAGCTGCACTTCTTTGCACTTGATGCACACATGCACTTAAATTGAGTTTGAGTTTAAATTGAGTTTGAGTGCACTTAAATTAGGTTAAGTTAGTTATACATTTATATTATATCAGGGTCCTTCTATAATACACAATTGTATTAATACACCAGTGTTTTCAACCATTCGATCTTGAATGATTGCATCATAACCCTTCATTTATGTTTTAACTTTTTTACCTGTTTTCAAAAGCTATCACTGTAAAAATAGAAAATTCCCCTCAACAAGTCTAATAGTATAGACAGTGTAGTCCATATCTACCTTATTCGATCATCGTATTTAACAGTCAGTTGCAACCACAAAATCGCAATCAAATCTACTGGTATTATACATCTCGTTATGACGAATTATTTAAGACTCATATTCTATATATTTAAATTATTTTTAAGATTTTCAAATCATTAATATCAAGATTTTTTAAAAACAAATTGCAGATATATGTATATCCTTTAATTTTCTTAAGATAATTAAAAAAAAAAAATTGCCCAATATTTTTATTTCGAATTCATTTAAATTTATTAAATATGTTTTTATTTGTTCATTCTTTTTTCAAACTTAATATTACATATATAAATATATAAATTAAATTTTAGATTTTATTTTGTATCTTGCATTTTGAGATTTAATCAGAGACCGTATTATTATTATTATTATTATTATTATTATTATTATTATTATTATTATTATTATTATTATTATTATTCAGACATTAATTGTATTTTTTAGTTTTTAAATAACCTTCTGACTTTTAAACATTTTTTCCTATTTCTAAACTATGTTTTTATATATGTAATTTTTAATATTAATTTCTGATTTTAATATTATTTTCCAAATTTATCTTGTAGAATTTTACTATAATTTTCAAATTTATTAGTTTTTTATTTTCGAAATTTCAGTCATAATTTTTAAAACTTAATGATTTCCAAATTTCATCCATATCAATAAAGTATGTGGTTGTTATTTAATACTCTTCAAAAAATTATTTAATGTTTATTGCTAGGGGTGGAGAAAAATATTGAATTACTTAAATATCTGGCTTATCGTACTAAAAAAATATCAAAATTTCGGTATGGTATCGGTATGATATTTTCAAAGTTTCGGTATTTCGATATATACCAAAATACAGAAAATATTAATATTAATTAAAAAATATACTAATTCCACATTAATAAATTATAAAATATAATATTTTTCATTTCGATATACCGAAGTTTCGATATGTAATTTTCATTTGAATATAACGGTGTTTTCAGTATATGGAAGTTTCGGTATATTATTTTCATTTTGGTATAATGGTATTTTCAGTATGCCGATAAATTTCGGTAAATTTATCGATATGGAACGATATGGCTACTCGGCATACTGAATTTGGGTATACCGAAATTTTCGATATGGTATCATCCTACTTTATCAGATGATTTAATAATAAGCCAATCAACATTATCATAATCTTTTGATGATACAAATTTCGATTTGGATATATTTTAATATCTCCAACTGTTGTATAAGGTTTAATACTTAAGGAGTTACATTTATTGGTACCATAATTTTAGGAAGATATATATGGATTTCGATTTGGATATGTTTTAGTATTTTAAACCATTGTTTATGAAATACATATTCGATTTCATCATTTAACAATCATTGTTTTGATTATCATCCAAAACAATAGTAGCATCGACCATATCCTATGATATGGGTGTAATAATACATAATTATCATTAAAAATCATTATGTCAATCCATATAAAATATAGATTTCATTTTAAATATAAAATATAAATTATTGAATTGATCCAAATTGTATGAATGTAAAATAATATATAAATGATTTTACCATAAATATATAATTGAAACCATTCTATCGTGCATAAAATCAAATTAATTAACAGTTATGAAAACGACACATAATTAATGTCAACCTATTACTATTATTGCATACTTCGACTAGTGAAATTAGAATCGTGTGTTCGTAATTACACCTATTACTACTATTGCATACTTCACCTAATGAAATTAGAATCGTTTGTTCTTATGTCATTTACGAATTAGGATTATGAACCAATAATTTTCTGATAATTCACTTATAATTATTTTAATTAACATCGCAAAATAATTAATTTAAATGATTAATTAAATGACTAAACAATTATTGTGAATTAGACATATGGAATGCATGTAATGCTTGTAACAACAATAATGAAATGCATGTAACAACATACAAAATCATTAAAAAGCCCACTTGTATTGTAACCCAAAATTAAATATAATATAACAATGCATACAGCAGCCCAAAACACAAAAGTTACCTTTCAAAGAAGTTACTATAGTAAAAAAAACACCGGTGTATTAATACAATGGTGTATTATAGAATTACCCATTATATCAATCATACATTTATATTATGTTAGTCATACCCTTATGTCCAAATATCATATTTTTATTTAATACTTTTAATTCTAAAAAGATCCTAATTTCACCACAATCTGTACATGTTTACCTTTATGTGATAATACTCATACATTTATGTGATATTACTTATATCTTTATATAAGTACAATCATACATTTATGCAATATATAAAGGTACAACTAACATAACTAAAATGTATATCTAACATAATTAAAAGGTATGACTGTTATAACTAAAAACTCATACATTTATGTGATATTAATTACACTTTTATATCAACATAGTCATACATTTATATAATATATATAAAGGTACAACTAATATAACTAAAAGTTATATTTAACATAACTAAAAGGAATGAAAGATTAATACGTATGTCTAAAAAAAATGCTAAGGTACAGCTAGCCTTACAAAAGATATGACTAACATAATTAGAATGTATGACTAACACTATTAAAAAAGTATAGTTAACATAACATAAATGTCTGACACTTGAAAACATATTTAAGCGGATTTTGTCCGTGATCTGATGATGCGTACGAACGTGTGACGGATCGGATTGACTCGAATGCACGGATTTAGGATCTATGCACCATATGCATAAATTTTTTTGTCTTAGACAAAACAGAATTGATAAACTGATAGTTCAAAAATTTGACAAAAATTGTAGAATGTCATAAAACTTGGGATTCGTTGGACTATTGGGGATATTTTATGTCGTCCAAAACTATTAAATTCATACCCAATAAAACCTATACATTGAAATGCTCAAAGTAAACAAATGGCCTACAAGCCACAAGGCCCAAGTTTCACTATATAAATACACTGTCCGTACAATTGTACAGGTCTGCCAGTTTATTTTGCATTCCACAGTTTTAAGTTTAGGTGTGGCAAATAAATAAATTAAATTTATAAATATTCGGAAATACTAAAAAAATAATTTTTCTTTAACCATCTGTTTTTGTCTCTGGTAGGGGCCCTAGTTCAACAACTTTTTAGGAAAAATTTACTCCAAAAAGTAATTATTCATATTTAAAATACAACAAATAATAAAGTGTAGGAAGAAAATCGTATTCAATAGATATTTAAATAATAATTATTATTATTAATAGTTAGAGATACAGTTGTAAATTTGAAATTGAATTCGTAAAATATGTAAGACTACGCATTTGTAATTAGTAAATTAACTAGTTATTCCAAAGCACCTTACTGGGCCTGGATGCTAAATGCAATCATGCATAAAAAGATGAAAAAGCCCACGAAGAGTTGTGAGTTTGCTTAATGTAGTTTAAGTTTGCGTGTACAACTTAAAAGTCAAATTAAATGTAGATTTTAACATAACGTAATGAAAATTTGAGTGGTAACATAGTTTTGAGAATCTAAAATCAACTAAATTAGGTATACATTTTTAAGGAAATCAAATTATTTATTATTAGATATTAACCACTAGTCATATGAGTAGGACTAATATAAAATTATATCACAAATCTAACTTCATAAAATTAGTTAACTCATGACTCATTAATGAATTTATTGAAATGCATTTCATTTGTGATTAATATCTCATGAAATTAAAAGTGTGAGAATCTTAATTATATGAATTTTTGTGTTTTCAAATTTGGAGGTATTTGATTGAACTTTAAAACATCTTTTAAAATGTCGAAGAATTCATGCATTACTTAATTGTGTTTGGTAAAATTTTGAAAATAAGGTTTAATATCATACTAAAATAAAATTTAGAATTTTACAATATGATTATAATTTTGACAGCCTTCTTTAAATTTTATTATTTAAATTATATAATTATCGTTATTAACATCTTATAAATTTCATTCCATTTTATTTATAAAATCACTTTAACAACTTACTTTTAAAAATAATATAAAATATTTTATTAATTCTAAATACATTTTAGAAAATATAAAAGCTTATTAAACCTTTGAATTAATTAACCATTCACTCATTGGCATCACCGACAGGCTAAATGCGTATATTTTCTTTCTTTCTTTTTTTATAGGAAAAATAAATAAAATGAATAAGTAGATTTATGGATGCATCGAAGAGAAGATGAAGCTTCAATGGCCCACGTCTTTGTCGTCTTCTATGCCGACGAATGAAGGGACAGCTCCGTTTTTCCTAATCGAAATCAATGAATTTTGAAATTTTCATTTATTTTTGTACTTAAATGTATTGTTTTGTAATAAAGTTTCAGAATTATATATATATTTTTAAATTAATAAGTCTCTTTTGAAGCCGTCTCAAGAAATTTTAATGCATTACGTGAGACGGGTCAATCCACAATTCAATTACCCATCACCCAAACCTTACAATTCACATGTTGTTTGTGGGTGATGATGTTCTGTTTCACGAAAACTATCCGTGAAACCGTTTGACATGAATTTTTGTAAAAAAAATAAAAGAAAAGTTTATATGTAACCAATGTAAATATATTTATTTGACTCCTTAAAATTGAAATTATGTAAATCATGACATGTACCCGTGTCGTAAAATATTGTAATTTATTACATGGCCCAACTATTTATATATTTTCTTGAATTATAGTAAAAAAATTATATTTACCAATTTGTAAATCGAAGGAAAAAGCCCAATTGGGAAATTATTTGAGGATTCCAAATTAGGAATTTACCAAGCTTTTTTCTTTCTTTCGAATTTAATCAAATTATGGATTTTTAGTTCGATTACAGTTTTGGTCATGATATTGGGTTTGGCTAGCTTAAAGTACTCAAAGTACTCAAAGTTTGATATCTTTCTTTGAACTAACGTTTAATTAAATATATCTCTCATCAGTAACCAACAAATTAATTATTTATATAATATTTAATCCATTGCATTCAACAAAAAATATATTCATATAGAGGTGAGTTTTGATAAGTCTGATGGAACTTGAGTCCATGATTCTTGAATTTTTGAACCTCAATCATGACTTTTACAAATTGAAGAAAAATTATTAGATATCCTATAACTAAGCAAGAACACAAATGGGCACATGATTCACTTCTAGCTCAAAACCTAGGCATATATTCATTTAAAGTTGATTTATAGTTAGGTAAATATAGATTAAAACTCAAAGCACATATTGAATTAAGTGTGACATGACATTAATTATATTTTTAATAAGAATTTACAGGAACATTATATCTTAAGAATTGACACGCGATCTGACTTTAACGTTAATTATATTTATTTATTTATTTACTTACTTATTTAATTGATTACTCACAATTATTGGACTTCTCGCACATGGGGAGTTTCATCACCCTAAACAATTATTTACCATTAGAGCCCACATTTTTTTATCAATAGTGAAAGAAAAGTATTTTCTAAAAGAAAAAGAATCTTGTAGATTGGATGTGACTATAAATATATAGCTTGACAGATATGAAGAAAAGACCAAAACTAAAATGATTGTAGTAGGTAGGAAAAGTTTTTTGCTGCAGTTGGCAGTTCCTTTTATTTTCATGTTAGCTATTGAATTGAATTTGAACTTATCTGGTATAAATGACAATCATCAAGAAATTAGAAGTTGTAACTATAATTCTAGTTCAATTTAGGAATTAAAACTTAATTACAGATTATCCAAATATATATTTAACTAATGGAGGACTATAGTTGATGTTAGGATTAATTTTATTTTTATTTTTTATAAATATAATATAGAATGTATTAGTTTGAGGATTGTAGTTGATGCTAACTTCACATTATAACAATTATCAATTTCAACGTCAAAGTGAAAATATTAATCTCATGTTATTATTATTTTTTAATATTGGATCTTTCAACTTTGTAATCATTTTTTATATTCGAATCTTTACAATTAATCAATTCACTTCACATCAAAAAATTCACAAATCTTACTCACTAATACGTGTTGTATTGATCATTTGTGCAACAAATTAAACACTGTTTTTTTACCCAAATTATTATTCGATAACATAAATACTTTTTTTAATGTTGCAATGAACAGTCACATCCCTTCAAATTTAAACTTTGATTTTTTCAAGTTATCTATATATTATATGTGTACTACCTTATAAAATCTGCAAACTTAATATGATAATCCTTAAGACATCAAAATGGTCGCTTTTGATTTGTTGAGTGGGCTCTATAATTCTTGCCAAACTGTTTGTTTATTTTGTCTATTTCTGAGGATATTTTCACCCCTTTATGTGATAGTGTTGTAGGACTTCTACCAACTTTGTTACATTTCTGATCAACTCTTGACTGAAAGTTGCTACCAAAAATAGGAACAAACTTCTTTAAAATAATGGGACCTCAAGAATCTTTATTACCTGAAGAGATATGAGTTCTTGTGGGCTATACGAAACATACATTTTAAGCACACTTTGGGACCAATCCAAAGACTCTAAAATCAATCATGTCCAGATGAGGGTGCACTTATGTGTAACATTCATGAACATTTTGAATAAAGTTAATATTCTCTATTTCTTTCATCATTTCTGAGTGAATTGTAATACCCTTTTCTTATGAGTGTGACATGCTACATTCGATGTGGGTATGCATCTCGTCATAAATATACACATTTCAACATTTCACTTTATTTTTCTTAAAAAAAATACATGCCACACCAACAACATTACGTGCTTTATCTATTACAGTTATTTTTATACAATAATACATATGCACATCAGCACACGTATTGGTTCATATCTATACTATTAAATTATCTAGTATGTTCACCAGATGGACATCTAAAAAGACCACTGTAAACTTAGCAAATTAAATTTTCCATCCCAAATAAATGGGTTTTTTTTTTTCAGAGTAAAATGTTTATCTTTTGATTGATTGAATGAATGCACAATCTGTTATAAGTCATTAAACTTCACTTATTGCTCCTCAATTACTCACAAATTCGTCATTTACAAAATTGATTTTAAGTGATCCCAATTTTATGATAAAACCATTATATCATTTCAAAAACCAATTTAGAATTGGAAACGTTTTTTATTTTTTCGAAAAAATAAATTAAAACAGGCAACTTTTTTTTTTTTTTTTTTTTGGAGGAAGGTAGTATTTAGTTAGAAAAAAGAATACATGCATATTACATATAACTTGACATGCTTTCTTAGAACTTTTCCAATAAATAGGCCCAAATAATAAATTGCCTAAGAGGTTTTGGGTCAAACCCACAGATTCTTAGAAATTTCCATAATAATCGTAAGCCCATATTATTAGTTGGGCCGATATTATTGGACATATTTCAGGTGACCCAACTAACATCATTACCTGCCCATTGATATTTAGATATAACCGGCCCATTCTAGAAAAGGGCAAAAAGTTAAATCTTCCAAATACAGTCAAAATTTCTGTTTATGGAGGACGTTTGCTACTCTCCGCCATGCACAAATCCTCATAATTTATTTCCTTTTTTATATTTGACTGTATTTTTTTCTTCATCAAGATTAACTGAACTCTTCTCTGTTATTTATATACTTGCAGAGAATCGAAAAGGAGGATGTGGGTGCGAAATTGGTGAATCGTGCAAAGTTCTTCGAGTTTTACAGTCCAGAATTCAGGCAAGAATAGGTAGCATTTTTCTCTCAATATCTTTTATTTGATTCTTAATTTTGTATTGCAACTCATTATTTTGCTTCTTCATTGTTGATTGTAAATCTACTGTTGCAGTTGTGCCTGTATAAGATTATATCCTTTTTTTTTTTTTTTTGGATTCGTTGAATTAAATCTGTAATTTTTTCATTTATTTTCGAGAATAAGTGGTCAACTTAATTTAAATGAACTTAGTTAACAAAAAAAATAAAAATTCACTGAAATTCATGATTCTTGGGCATGCGTTGGTAGTGCTTGCATAGTGTTCGACACAATGCACTTTGATCATCTAATTTTGGAGGGTTTAACATTTAGGGTTGGTTGCTGATTAGCTTCCTCAGCTGCAAATCTTTCTTCCCTTGGGAAGAAGCAGTTGGTAGGATGATTAGTCTCTATGTATGAGTTAGGGATGTGTATTCTTTTAAGGTTATTCGACCTAGAAACGTCAATGGAATGTTGTTGCTCTATCAGGCTTTTTCTGTTGCTAAAACTTCCTCTTTTTTCCTCATTTCTGAGTATGGGCCGTGTTGATTCCTTGTTTGGTTAATCATCCTCTAAGGCTTTAGTCTGTATTCTCAACCTCAAGGGAGATACCGAAGAGTATATACGAGCAGCACATTGAATGTTAATTCAAAATTACTAATACACATATAATCTCTGAAACATTCTTAAATTGGCAAGTGTTGAGATTGACTTAAAATTGTAGTGCTAATTTGCTTTGAAGATTGTGTTCTTGTCTAACCTTTATCCTCTATGATGTATCATGGGTGGCATAATTCCCACCTTTCTTATCATTCCTTAATAGCTTTATGGAAATTCTTATTTGTTTCTCTGCCCTGAAATAAGTTATTAAGATTTTAATGATAACCTTCTCCTGTCGCACGGTGATATAGTCCCCAAAATGGCCATGATGTGATCGACTATGAAAGCAATTACTGAATATTGAAAGTGTTGACAAAAATTTAACAGAAATCATCTTATTTTGTTAGATAAGCAATATTAAATGCTAAAATTGTAGTAATATGAATTATGGACTCGGGTGTGATCTTATTTATCTTAAAGTGATAATTCCCATCACTATCGGCTTCCTAAGAAGTTGAAAGAAATGTCCTTTTAGGATACAACAAGTCACCCTGAAGTATGTGAAAGCAATTTCTAGAACTTTTCTCAAGATCCAAAAAAAAAGAAGAAGAAAGAATTGTGAAGGTATGGTTTCTTGAAATTATGGATGATAGAACTGTGTTGGCTTTGTGCATTTATAGGCTGCATTCATTCTTGAACTTGTGATACTGGATGTATGTAAACCCGATGAATACAATAATCATCCAACTCGGTTATATTTTCAATCACTCTTAGTAAAATGTAGCAAAACATTTTCGTAGTATTGCCCCATCAGTTGGTTGCTAACGGGTTGAAAGATCATTCACTTTTAAAATAAAAAGGGCGCCCTATAGTCTGTGGAGTGATTTCAGAACTTTCCTGGAGTGTAGAATATAAATTTGAGAGTTATGTTAATCTCTTTAAACCTTGTGCATTTATAGAGAATTGTACATTTCTCCTTAAGTGTCAATATAGCAAATTTATTTCTCAATTATTATTATAAGTAAGAAATTGAATCTCATTCCTATAGGAGAAGGTTACGACTTTCTAATGGGTGAATTTCAGAGAACAAGCTTTGTATTTGTCCCACATCGAGTTTTTAGTGGAGAGAGAGGCTCTGTTTCTGGCATAGAAAAGGGTTCTTAGCCCTTTGCATCTTTCCATCCAAAATCATCTCTTATTTACTTTGTATATATTTGAGGATGTCCGCAAGGATATCCTAGTTTCTGGGTTATTTCAACTTTTAATCTGTTTGTGAAATTACTTTAGTGGTGGTTGTAGTTGTGATCCTCAAAGACGGGAGCAAAGTTTTCCGGATCCTGTTACCAATTGTGGTATGCTCTTCTCTTATGGTTTATGTTATGCAATTTTCATTTTAGTTTTCTTTTTTTCTTTATTTGATATTATCGTGGCGTGCTCTTCATTTTGCTTTATATTTATGCAATTTATTATTTTAGTATTCATTCATTTGTAAATCATATTCAATACTAGTTTTGGGTGCTACTTTATTGTTCATTTGTAAGGTATTATTTGAATCAGTTATGTCTAAGTAGAATGGTTTTTTAAGCAGGAACACTGTGACCCCTCCAGCCTAGTATCTTTCTTAATTATATACTATTGATTTAATGTGTTGTGTGAAAGTCTGTACCCTGGACCCAACTTTAAACATGGAAGATCTAGTGTTATCGGGACATCAAATTCAATTGGCCGGAAAAGTGTCAGAAAAACAGACTTAAGGTTGGAAAGTGAAAATTTCATGAAGAAGTGAATAAAAGTTTAGGTTGTAAAGTTTCATAATTCAAGTTATTTTTTTATTTTAACCCTTCTATCGGTTGCAAAATATTGAATTTTCTTGATCTGTTGCTTGCTGAACTGTTCTACAGACCATAAGCCCATAATTTCTCTGAGGTTCCACCTTGTTTTTATTTGCTTTTTGTTTCATCATGATTGACTAAACTCTTCTCTCATCTTGTAGAATTTGTTAACAATTGAGAATTGGATTTTAGGTGCAAAAATGGTTAATCATCCAGCGTTCTTCAAGTTTTACGCACCAGAACTCTATGCAGAGAATTTGGTATTTCTCTCTCAATTTCTGTAGTCAAGATTCTCATATCGTTATTTTGATCATATATATCTTTTTACCACTTATGTCTGCTTCATTTTGTTGATCAGAATTTTTTTATTGTTGCTCCTTTATGCAATTAGATCCTCTTTGATGCTTGATATTAATATAGATTAATTCTATCATTTTTTCCATTTGTTTACAGATAAAAGTAGTGAATTTTATTCCAAAAGTTTGGGTGAATTGTTTTCTAAATAAAAATCTTCAAGATTAAATAGAATATCATTGACTTTTAGATTCTATGTGGCCTTTCTAAGGCAAATGTTGGTATGTTTCCTTTGTGTTTGATATGATGCAAATTGATAGTACCTCTTTATTAAACATCTTCAGAGAAATTTCTCTTGATAAGGAAAACTAGTGTTTTTAGTGGAAATTTTCAACCTTATGGGCACAAATAGGATATATGGTCTCCATTAGGAAATATACTTCTTTTGGTTGTTGGAATCAAAGCCTCTTGAAATTGATGATATTGGTGAGGAAATTTTCTTACTCTCCAATTCTTGGCATCAGGTTCTCCACATGCGTATTGTAACTCTTTTTCGACTAAATGAAATGGGCTTACTATAATTACTATAATTACCACCTTCATAATATTCAAAGTAAGGTTGTTTTTTGAATCGAAGGATTTGAGGATATGTTTGAAATTCATAATTGCAAATTTATAGATAATTGTTTGGACCACTGTGAATTTAAATGCCATCAATTCCTTTTCAAACTAATTTTTGGTCATTTGGGTGAACTTGAAATTCATCCACTTCAAATTTCTACCTTTCAAATTCCTCAATCCAATAACAGTGTTAGACTAAGAGCATTCTACTGAGGAATTCTTATATATATGATTGTTGCCTTTAATGGATGAACAGTTCCTATTTTCTTTTTTAGTTTAGTTAGTGAACGATCAGTTTTCTTTCTAATTGTAATATTAATGTTTTCTGACTTCATGTGTGTTCAGCAAATCCCCCCAAAGTTCGTTCACTCTATTCATGGAGCTTTGCCTGAGAATGTAATCCTTCGAGACAGTTATAACAACTTATGGCATGTGAAACTGGACAAGATTGGCGATAGTTGGTTCTTCGGAGATGGTTTCATAACATTCATACATGAGAATATGATTAAAAGCGGATATGTGCTAACATTTGACTACTGTGGTGATGGTTTATTTGATTTTAAGATATTTGGTTGCTCTGCTTGCGAAGAAGGAGGATTTGGTGGTTATATAAATGAGAACATAGAAGAACAGTATGAAATGATGGAATCACATGATGATATTGTAGATGATACTGATGACGATGACCACAAGCTTACAACTAAAGAAGACAAATTAGATGATTGTCGTCGAGAATGGCAAATACCCGATGGTATGTTCACCTCTTAAATTTTCTTCGGATTTCTTCTTGTTGCACTTGGTGAAATTACCCTTTTTCATCTATCCATCATTTTGAATCTTTTATCTGTTTAGTTGGAAGTAGTACGTGTGCACGTAGAAGCAGGAAGTCCCATGATTGGTTCGGTGCAGAGATTTTCAGGTCCGGACTGATTCCACAGCCTGTGAACTGGTATTTCGTCACGAGCAGAAGACGGAATAGATTATCTGAATTGGTAAGTAATGTAATTTGATGCGTGATTGTCTTCAACATTTTGGTGGAAGGGTACATTGCAATTTTAGCTTTATAAAACTATAGGGTAGTCTCAATTTTGATCACATGTTCACTAAAACTGCAATTCTTCCCACATGATTATAATTTATGTGATCTCTTACACTTTGTATCTGTTATAATGACAGTATATCCCGAATGATATTGTGAAACATTTCAACCTTCAACTCCCAGAGACGATGATACTTGTCGATCCAAAGGGGAGGAAGTTCTATTCACAGCGTAAAATATGGAAGGATGGGAGGGTGCTTTTGAAAGGAGGATGGAAATCCCTTTGCGATGTAAACTTGGTGAAGAAAGACGATCACTGCATCTGCGAGTTCATCAAACCACAAGGTGAAGATCCATATCTCAGTGTCACTTTCGTCCGCACAATTAAACCCGAAGAATAGTCTAATGGTAAGTACATTTCTCAGACCTGGATAAAGTTTAGGTTCGGGTTTTCTTTCTCATTATTATTAGAGAAAAAGAGAGGAATAAAAATCTTGCAAGACTTTTTTTTTTTCTTATTTGGTTATATGATTGTAGAGACCCTTGTTCGTTACATAATTCTGGCATCTTTTCTATTTAAAATGAGTGTACTAATATGTTAGTATTGGATTATATGAACAGTCATTTATGCACTATGGGGAAACCAAATACAAGCCCAAATTCATACATACAACCAAGGACAAAAATATCGGTATCGGTAGAAATATCGATACCTTAATTTTACGAAAATATCAACGGATATATCGATTTCGGTGGAAATATTGGTTTTTTACGCAAAACATTTAAAAACTTTGTAAAAAAATATAGATTTGTTTAAAACAATTTATTTTAAACAATTTAACTAAATTTATTTAAAGTAATTGTTTGCTCTACTAATCACTCATAGACAAAAATATAGATATATAAAAAAGAGAGATAAATAACTCGATTTTAATAGATATCCTCCAAATACACCATAAAAAGATTCATAAAAAAATATTCACTTAAATTAAATTCATAATGAAAAGGGAAAATAAAAAAGGAAAAGAAATAAGGAGGAAAAGAAAAAGAAAAATGGAAAAGAAATCAGCAGGAATTCAGGAAAGAAGAAAAGAAAAAAAAAATGAAATCAAGCGCGTTATCACGTGCCACCAAAATATCGCGATATTTTGCTCCAAAACGATTTTTCGTTGATTTTTTGTCGACAAAATATGACCGGTGTTATCTATGTTGGTGTCCTCAAAATCTCGAAAAATCGGCGATATTTCGCGATTTTTTAGGCCTTGCATACAATCGGTTTTATATCTGCAATCCCTTACATTTAAAGAAAATAAATTAAAGAGTTGGTCTTGTGTGCATTTGGTGTATATGCAATTCGGGTCGACCCAGTTTTGACCCGGATCCGTGTGTTTTTTGAATTTAACTTTTTTTTTCTTTCAAGTTGTTACCTTTATGTTGTATTAGTGTGACATTTATGTTATAAATGTGTGACTTTTATGTACAACTATCATGATCTTTATGTACTATAACTTAGAAAAAAAATGAAGATTTTCAACATAATTTGAAATGTATACCTTTATGTGATATCAATGTGACTTTTATATTATATCATGTCACCTTTATGTACAAATATTATGACATTTATGCACTTTTATATATTACATAAAAGTCAGAATATTTGTACATAAATGTGACATGAATGTCACATTGATATCACATAAATGTATACAATACAAATTGTGTTGAAAATCTTCATTTTTTTCTAAGTTACAGACATAAATGTACGGATATTTATACATAAAGGTCACACATTTATATATAAAAGTTACACATTTATAACATAAAGGTCCAGACAAAAATTTGGAAAAAAAAAAAATAGAAATTCACGGATTCGGGTCGGATCGATTAGAATTACATGAATTTTAGATCTGTGCACCTGGTGCACATGAGTTTTTGTGTATATTATAACCCAAAAGAATCATAACCATCTAAAATAATCTATAACCCCTAAACATACAAAATCTTCAACGTCTTTCTTGCAAATTAAATATTACCACGTTAATAAATAAAATCAAATCCAATTATGTTGTGAAGTTATCAGTATGATCTCTCTTCTCAGATTTTAATTTCGGGACTCTAAATACTTTTTAACTTTTTAAAGTTATAATTAAGATATCTCATATTGTACTAAAATAATAACGTGTTAATATGTACAAGCAAAACATCTTGGATCCTTGATGAGGACGAACATTAGGGCTAGCATAGCATCATCATCGTAATAAATAATAAATAATAAATAATAATAATAATAAAATGTCTTTTTTATTATAAGGAGCAATATCATGTTTTAAATATTTATATACTGGTATCTTGAGATTATGCTTTATAGCATGGATGTCAAATATATATTTCGAATATAGTATGCTAGAAGGGATCATATGCTTTGCTTTAACTATTTTCAAATAAAGACCAATAGAAAAAAAGTTGGTCTCGTGTACACTTGGTGTACATGCAATTTGGGTTGATCCAGTTTTTGACCTAAATACGTGTATTTTTAAATTTTGCATTTTTTTTTTCTCTTTAGGTTGTGATCTTTATGTTGTAAATGTGTGACTTTTATGTTATAAATGTGTGACCTTTATGTACAACTATCATGACCTTTATGTACTGTAACTTAGAAAAAAAATGCAGATTTTCAATATAATTTGAATTGTACATCTTTATTGTGATCTTTATGCATCTTTATATATTATATAAATGTCAGAATATTTGTATATAAAGGTGACATAATATAACATAAAAGTCACATTAATATCACATAAAGGTACATAGTACAAATTGTGTTGAAAATCTTCATTTTTTTTTCCTAAGTTACAGTGCATAAAGATAGGGATAGTTGTACATAAAGGTCACACATTTATAACGTAAATGTCACACCTTTATAACATAAAGGTCAAGACAAAAATTTAAAAAAAAAAATTAAAAATTCACGGATTCGAGTCGGATCAACCTAAGATCCGCACACATAGTACACAAGAGTTTTTGTGATAGAAAAAAGGAGGTAGTCAAATTAATTTGGTGGATTAATTAGCTTTATTTAGACCAATTTCAGCATTTTTTTTTTACGCAATTTCAGCATATTTTCAGTATATGCTGCACTAATGTTTTGTGAGAATTTCCCTTTATTATTATTATTATTTTTTTTTTTGGAAAAGAAAATTTCCCCTTATTAAAAAACGTGTTTAAATGGAAATTCTTTAACGTACATATTAATTACCGTTGGCATAGTAATAAATGTTTTTTTACACGTGTTTCCTTTGTGAACAAGCAGGAAAAGGGAAAGCTAATATGAGAAAGACCAAATTTCCTTGCAATTTTACATTGAAGTAAATAACTGTTAACAAAATAAATGTGGATAAATTACAGTTTCGGTACTTAAATTATAGGGTAAAATTTAGATTTCATACCCGAAATTAGGTTATATTTCAGATCGGGTACTCAATGTCGTTCCAAATGGACGGAATTTTAACAGTGATGATGTTTTTTGATTAATTTTAAAAAACTGGGGGACTACTTATGATGAGGGATGACATTGGGGTACTCGATCTGACATATAGTCTAGTTTCGAGTATGAAATCTGAATTTTACCCTAAATTATACTCAAATTTCATTTTTGGTATTTATATTTTCGCGAGTTGCAATATTGGTAATTAATGTTTCAAAAAATCACACATTTGGTACTTTCCGTCAAGTTTCTGTCCAAACTCAATGGAAGTTTGCGAACCCTAACAATTTGGAGTGAAAATTGCCCCTTTTCCCCCAATTTCATTTTGTAACTTCAAAAATGACCTAATTTCTTTTTCCTTTTTTCAATCTCCAGTAGATTTAACCCAACTTTTTTGTTCTTAATGCCATCAGACCCATCACCATTTGCTAAATATTGTGGATTTTTTGTTGAATGAAATCTCTCACTTTTTAAGGTTATTGTATGCAAAGGTTTTAGTTTTCTCCCGATTCTTGTGTGTGGATGAGGATTAGAATCAAGACCTTGACTGGTGGTGAAACTTGTTTTAGAACTGATATACTGAATCATTGTTGAATGTATAATATTTGGAGAGGGCCCCATTTCCTCTTAACTGAAGAAGTGGGAATTTTGAATTTTTGGGATTTATTTGGTATTTTGATTGGGTAGATGAAAAAGTTGGATTCTGATTATTCGAGTTGGGAATTGGGTATATGGAGTATAATAGGAAGGAAAACGCATTATTTTGTGATAATTTAAATGGATTTTGGTTTATTAGGGTTGCAGATGAAATTGAAAGAAGGCAACCAATTTTCGCCCCAAATTATTAGGGTTTGCAAACTTCAGTCAAGTTTGGATGGAAACTTGACGAAAGGTATCAAATGTGTGATTTTTTGAAACATTGGGTATCAATGTTGCAACTCGTGAAAACGGAGGTACCAAAAGTGAAATCGGGGTATAATTTGGATATAAAAATATAATTTACCCAATAAACGTTTATGTTGGTTTATTGAATTTTTTTTATACTTGCTTTTCGTAAAAAAGAGGTTTTTATATCTGTTATGATTTAAAGAATTATTTTTGATTATCACATTTCAGAAACACTTTTACCTACATTAAATTTTGCACCAATTGTTTTTTAATATTAACTTGTTAATGGATAATTTTTTCGGTTAATACTAACTGGGTCAAAATTATATAAGAAAAGAAACCAACATCAAATAATTAAAAAAAAAAGGTAATTATTAAGTTGTAGACTTGTAGTGTATTTTTCTACCTCAAATAATTTAGAATACAGTCACTATTAATTGGTGAAACTAGTTGGGTCACAAAAAACTATACACTGATATCGATTAAAAAAAAACTACTGATATCAGTATATTAATGTTTAATGAAAATATATATTATAATGAAGTATTAAAATGCAATAAAATAGAGAATTCGGAATATTGATGATATATAATATAATAATAACTATTGTTCGTACTTATCAGGGCGTACCATTGTACGGTGAGTTATGACTTATCAGATTGCTTCTCCAAAAAAAATTATTTCCTTAATTATAATATTTAGGGCATCAAAACATAGGCATATGATACCATACGTATCAATATGAACAATTAAAAGATAATTTTCAAGAGGATCAATTAATGTAAAATCAGATATGGAAAAAAAGGTTTGGAGTTCAAATTCTAACTAATGTATTACTTAATTTAACTATATATTTTTGGTATGATTTTCTGATCATTACATGAAAATAATAGCATGACTAGCACTTAAATTGAAAAAACTTGTTCATTTACAACTATATAGTTTTGATGTGTAATACAAGTAATATATAAATTTTGGTACCGAATTGCAATTTAAAATAATGTAGGTAATTTATAATTTTTTTTCTTAAAAATTTTAAAAAAATCTTAAAAGGCGTTAAAAAATTTCCTTCATCTTCGGAACAAAATTCAAAAAGACTTCCTCTAAAAATAAAGAATAGAAAAGAATTCAACCACCACAGTAGATTCCGAAATTTGCATATTTTCTGTAGCTTGAACCATGGCATATTCCTATATACTCTGTCTGACTGTCTCTGATAAATAAATAATTATTTTATGGTGATTAAATTGTATATATCTCCTAATCGTATCCTAATCCTAGTAGAAGTAATGTCCTAATACTAATAATAAACAAATACTGAATTATATATATATATATATATATATATATATATATATATATATATATATATATCACAAAAGTACCAAACTCAGGATTCTCTGAAACTGAGAAATCTCTCTCTCTAGAAATCTGTCTATAAAACCAGAGGACACAACTCTTCCTCGAACCATCTCTTCTTTCTCATGATTCTTGTAATCTTCGCCTGATTTCTCTCCTTTCACGTTTGTCTACTAGAATCATCCCAACCAGTTCACTAGTTAATGTTTAGACTCTTACATTGTCCTGTTTAATCCGTGAAGTGGTATAAGAACTCGAAAATCCCGTGTGCCCCTGTTTTTCTTCTCTCAACAACTTCTTTCTTGTTTTTTTCTCGAATTTGAGAAAAGGGCAGCCCTTTTTTTTTTTCCCTTTTTTGAGTTTGAAAGGCTATATATATATATATATATATATATATATATAGAG
Source organism: Scutellaria galericulata (assembly GCA_946896805.1). NCBI lineage: Eukaryota > Viridiplantae > Streptophyta > Magnoliopsida > Lamiales > Lamiaceae > Scutellaria > Scutellaria galericulata. The sequence continues at coordinate 25,448,461 of OX335785.1, forward strand.
AGAGAGAGAGAGAGAGAGAGAGAGAGAGAGAGAGAGAGAGAGAGATTAAATAGAAAGATGAGTAGATGTTTAGAAAAGATGGCGTCGATTGATGCACAGTTGAGGCTGTTGGCGCCATCGAAGGTTTCTGAGGATGATAAGTTGGTGGAGTATGATGCTTTATTGTTGGATCGTTTTCTTGATATTCTTCAAGATTTGCATGGCGAGGAAATCAGAGAAACGGTATCTACTTTTTATTTTTATTTTTAATTTTTGATCCCAGTTGCTATTTCTTGGTTTTTATTGTTGATCGTGGCCTAATTTGTGATACTTGAATAATATGCCCTGTCTTATTGAATGTAAGTTTCTATTTCTTGAACTTTCTTGATATAAGTACTTGTATCTGATATTAAGGTTGAGTTGAATTAGAAAAGAGATTCTTGTTAGAAGTAGTCTTGACAGGAAATGTATTGTGATTTTCAATCACTCATACTATCTTTTGGTTGATTGTTCATATGTAAGATTATGCACCTTAAGTTTGTACTTGTGTGAATTGTGATTGATAAGTGTAGATGCATTTGATTGTAATGATAATCTTATTTTGAGAATTATTTTAGTTAGAACTTTATAATCTCGAGTGACTATAAGCCCTCAAAATTCTCAAAAAAAACCTTTACTATAAGGTGTGTGGACTGAATCTAGTTCTACTGGATGTAAATCGTACTCTATTAAAACTCATCTTTGGTGTTAAATGTGTTAGGTTCAAGACTGTTACGAGCTTTCTGCAGAGTATGAAGGGAAACGTGACCCTCAAAAACTCGAAGAGCTTGGAAGAGTCCTCACCAGTTTGGATGCTGGAGATTCTATTGTGGTGGCTAAATCCTTCTCCAACATGCTTAATTTAGGGAACCTCGCCGAAGAAGTTCAGATTGCTTATAGACGCAGAATTAAGTTAAAAAAGCGTGACTTTCACAATGAGGCATCGGCCACAACTGAATCCGACATTGAAGAGACCCTGAGAAAAATGGTGGACCAGTTGAAGAAGACTCCTGAAGAAGTTTTCAATGCTTTGAAGAATCAAACAGTGGATTTAGTATTCACAGCTCATCCTACTCAGTCTGTTCGTCGATCTTTGCTTCAGAAGCATGGGAGGTTTGCCCTTTGTTTCTTTATTTGATCAAAAATGGCTAGATGAAGTAGGAAATGTACTTATACATGCATTTTGATCTGTCGCAGGATTCGTAATTGTTTGACTCAGCTAAATGCCAAGGATATAACCCCTGATGATAAGCAGGAGCTTGACGAGGCATTACAAAGAGAGGTATGCCATCATGATATATATAAATATATATGTATATATGTATACATGGTATTATGTCCTTAATTTTATTGAGAAGGAACCGATTTTTTGATTGTCTGTTTGTGCAGATACAAGCTGCATTTCGTACGGATGAAATCAGGAGAAATCCTCCGACTCCTCAAGATGAGATGAGAGCAGGAATGAGTTACTTCCATGAGACGATCTGGAAGGGTGTTCCAAAGTTCTTACGGCGTGTTGACACTGCCTTAAAAAACATTGGCATAACTGAGCGTGTTCCGTACAATGCCCCTCTTATCCAATTCTCTTCCTGGATGGGTGGTGATCGTGATGGTATAGCTCTCTACTTATCAACTTCAGTATAATCTGTTTAATGCATTCAAATGTTGTCGTTTCTCTCAGATAATTTGGATCAGATGATACTGTTTTTACTTTATTTAGATCTTCTGACTATCTTGTTAGAAATCCTTTAAAATATTGGAAAAATTGGCAGGGAATCCAAGGGTAACTCCTGAAGTTACAAGAGATGTATGCTTGTTGGCTAGGATGATGGCTGCTAATTTGTACTTCTCACAGATTGAGGATCTCATGTTTGAGGCAAGGAATATGTTTTTGTGCACTTAGTTTTGTCATATTAACTTTGTTATCTGCTTTTTTCTGATAACAGTGCCATAACGAAGTATATATTTGTCTTTGACAGCTTTCGATGTGGCGGTGCAATGATGAACTTCGTGCACGTGCAGATGAACTTCACAGGTCTTCAAGGAGAGATGCTAAGCATTATATTGGTATGTTTATGTGCTTAAGTTTCTTTTAATGCAATCTGCATGATTTAGACATGAAAAGTTCTTGTTCAAGAGGGTGATTTCATGTAGTTGTCTTCTTTGTGTGTTCAAATACTTTCACCAAAGTTTGAAGATTTTCAATTTGTATGCAGAGTTCTGGAAGAAAATCCCACCGAATGAGCCTTATCGTGTTATTCTTGGTGAAGTGAGGGACAAACTTTACCATACCCGTGAAAGAGCTCGTCAATTACTCGCCGATGGGACATCTGATGTCCCCCCAGAGTCGACTTTCACAAATGTTGAGGAGGTATGCTGGTCTACCTTATTCTTTTCTACTCTCTGTAGACTCTGTAACCAACAAATTTCGGTATTGAACTTATTTGTATCCATGATCTGCAACTGTGGTTTATCTACAGTTTCTGGAGCCTCTAGAGCTGTGCTACAGATCACTTTGTGCTTGTGGTGACCGCGCTATTGCTGATGGAAGCCTTCTCGATTTCCTGAGACAAGTTTCAACATTTGGACTTTCACTCGTGAGACTTGATATCAGGCAAGAGGCCGATAGGCACACTGATGTTTTAGATGCTATCACTAGGCATCTTGAAATCGGGTCATACAAAGAATGGTCAGAGGAGCGTCGACAGGAGTGGCTTTTATCTGAGCTTAACAGCAGGCGTCCATTGTTCGGAGCTGATCTTCCTAAAACCGACGAAATCACCGACGTGTTGGACACTTTTCAAGTTCTTGCTGAAATCCCTTCAGACAACTTTGGTGCCTACATTATCTCGATGGCGACAGCCCCATCCGATGTACTTGCCGTGGAGCTTTTACAACAGGAATGCCATGTCCAGAACCCACTCAGAGTCGTCCCGTTGTTTGAAAAACTTGCTGATCTCGAGTCCGCACCTGCTTCTGTTGCTCGACTTTTTTCAATAGACTGGTATCGTGACAGGATTAAAGGGAAACAAGAAGTCATGATTGGGTACTCAGATTCAGGGAAGGACGCAGGGCGTCTTTCTGCAGCGTGGCAGTTGTATAAGACCCAAGAGGATCTTGTGAAGGTGGCAAAGCAATATGGAGTGAAGCTAACAATGTTTCACGGCCGAGGTGGGACCGTGGGAAGAGGTGGGGGACCCACCCATCTTGCCATATTATCACAGCCACCCGATACGATTCATGGCTCGCTTCGCGTCACTGTTCAAGGCGAAGTTATAGAACAGTCGTTCGGTGAAGAGCATTTGTGCTTCAGAACGCTTCAGCGTTACACGGCTGCCACACTCGAGCATGGAATGAATCCTCCTGTTTCTCCAAAACCTGAATGGCGTGCATTGATGGACGAGATGGCCATTGTTTCCACTGAAGAGTATCGGTCTATTGTCTTTGGGGAATCTCGCTTTGTTGAATACTTCCGCCTTGTAAGTTGTCTTTTACGTACGAGTACGAAATGAAACCTGCAATTTCGCCTAATATACTAACACAATGTGTCGTCTTTGGTCCCTTTTCAGGCAACACCTGAACTGGAGTATGGGCGTATGAACATTGGGAGTCGACCATCAAAGAGAAAGCCAAGTGGCGGAATAGAATCACTGCGAGCAATCCCATGGATATTTGCTTGGACGCAGACGAGATTCCATCTTCCTGTCTGGTTCGGCGTTGGAGCTGCACTGAAACACGTGATCGAGAAGAATATAAGAAATCTTCAGATTCTCAAAGACATGTACAATGGCTGGCCTTTCTTTAGAGTAACAATTGACTTGATTGAAATGGTATTGGCCAAGGGCGACCCAGGAATCGCAGCCTTATACGACAAGATTTTAGTCTCCGAGGATTTGTGGCCGTTTGCAGAGCAATTACGGGCCAGATACGACGCAACTCAGAAACTCATCCTTCAGGTGAGAAATCCAACTTAGTAAAAACTTCTAACATTCTCAAAAAAAAAAAAAAAAAAAATTATCATTCATCTCATGCTTTAGCATATATCTTAGGTTGCTGGACATAAGGAGCTTCTAGAAGGAGACCCCTACTTGAGGCAGAGGCTTCGTCTCCGTGATCCATACATCACCGTACTCAACGTGTGTCAAATCTATACATTGAAGCGTACTCGTGACCCCAGTTACAGTGTGAAAGTGGGCCCACATCTGTCGAAAGAGATCATGGAAAAGGAAACAAGCAAACCAGCAGCGGAGCTGGTGAAGCTGAACCCGACAAGTGAGTATGCTCCGGGTTTGGAAGACACCCTTATCTTGACTATGAAGGGCATTGCTGCTGGAATGCAGAACACTGGTTAATTATTGGTAACGTTATATTTATGTTGTAAATGAGAACAGCAGACTATGGTATGGTACTTTGCTGCTTTTAGGAAGAGATAATGAAAACTAAGTATAAATTGTTTGAGCTGAATAAAGTTTTAAGTCATTTGTATCTTTTAGTTTCTTGTAAACAATGTTAAAAACAAGTTGTTTGGTTTTGTTTTGTTTTTTTTTGGATCCAAGTATCTATTGGATTTTTTTCTCAAATGATATTTAAGAATTCATGAAGTTCATTTTTTATATGTGAAAACCAACATGTACACATAAGCCTACATGGTTTTTTTTTTTAATAAGTTGAAATATGGCTCAAAATTAAGAGATGGAAAATAATATTTGACTTCAATCGGACAAAAAAAAAAGAAAAAAAAAAACTTATAACAATGTTCCTAATGATATGCTAAGTCAATCTAGTATTAGATGGTGGCATGGGCATCTTGTTACTTTAAGTGAATTAAAAGTTAGAAATTAATTAATACAGCACTCATGTTATAAACTCAAATAATTGAATTGAAGTATACCTAGAATCAATAGGACACGATCCGTTTGATTCGCAATAATTCCACATGCATTTTTTCTCCAATTCTCTCCAACGTTCAATTATGTAGTTCTTTGCTTCTCATGCAAACACAAGTATTATTATAATGCTTTATTGAGTAAAGAATAATCGTAATAAGTTTCTAATTGCAAAATACCATTTTTGGTGGTGCTTCTAATGTTCATACAAAAGAGCGCAAACCCATTTATATTTGTTAACGCTTGATCGAATATTTTCTATTATTGTCTCACAGTCATACCGTTAACACTTTCAAAACATTTACGAGGACGTTTGTTTTATTTGGTTATGTATAATTTTCTCATTAAACATACATGGTACAACTTTTTAGTTTATTTATCGTTGACTTTTCTTTGACACCATTTGTATAGCATGTTTAAGTTTTGCCGCTAGCGAAGGAGAAGGAAGTGGTCGGTGGTATTATTTTTTTAATTTTAATTAGTTTTAAATGATTATTGTGAAACTATATATATCACACATAAAAAGGAAGAAATCAAGAAATTGAGCTGCAAACAATTTGTTCAGTCCTTTATTTTAGTTCTAAGGTTTGAAAATCGAGATCATTGTGAAAACAAGAACACACTCATCAAGATCTACGAACATGACGGTAATCTCTCTCTCTAGAAATGAACATTTTTATTTTTATTTTTATGTAAACAATGAAGAAGCAATTTCCATGTTGGCCTTGCTCATATGATGAAGTTCATTTTTGTCTGTAAGGATTTCCAATTATAAATTTCATACTTTCCTTCATTTCAAAAAAAAATAAATATACATATACATATATATATATATATATATATATAAATAAGACTTTTTTTTTTTTTTGGGGATAAAGAGAGTAATAATCTTTATTGCACTATATACATATAATTACATAAAACAAATATGAAGATAAATTAAGTGCAATTTGTACAATTCCAGACCACTGAACTGCGTGTACATATGGATTGCGCTGGATGTGAGAGCAAGATTAAGAAAGCTCTCCAAAAGGTTAAAGGTACTTCATTTTCCTTCAAGTTTTTTCACCATTAAATATTCTATATTTCTATAGAACTTTCATTCTTGGAAAAAATATAAAAAAATTTCTAAATTTCTTTGTTATATCAAATTTAAATTATTCTTGAGATTTATAATTTATTTATCAGAAAACTTGTATCAAACGTCCGTTAGAAAAAAGTCTCATTACCCATAGATAAAACTTTTTTCCACAAACTCATATATTGATTATGGACTATGAATTCATAATTGACCAATTCATTCAAAATTAGATCAATGAGACAATTTGATAAAAATCATATACTCTTTATTTATTATTTTTATTTATTTTTTGCTCGGTACTCTTTATTTATTTATTTTTATTAGTTAGTAAAAAAATTGACAGAAATATAATTATTTCTGTCATTTGAATTGTTGATGAGTCCGTCCAATATGAATCTAAGTTAGATGGTATTTTCCTGATGTCATAATGATAAAGAAAATTCAAATTCTTTATTAATTAACATTAATTTTCAATTATCCACTTACAAATTAAAATGCTCGATTTATAAACTTTAAAATTAAATAAATTAGTATTCATTTTTGCATGAAAACTCAGGTGTTGACGAAGTGGACATAGACATGGGGTTGCAAAAGGTGACAGTAACAGGATGGGCTGATCAAAAGAAAGTTCTAAAAACAGTTAGAAAAACTGGAAGAATTGCTGAACTATGGCAATTTCCTTTCAATCCTGAAATGCGAAACCATGATTTCACCGGCGACCACCACCACCACCACCACCACAACCACGGCGGCCCTTCCACCTACTACACCGCTCAGCCGTCGGCCTCCTCCTACAACTACTACAAGCACGGCTACGACAACCACCGTGCTAGTCGCACCTACTATAGTGGAAATTCCAATATTTTCGGAAGTCGAACTGGAGATGCTTTTAGCGATGAAAATCCTAATGGTTGTTCTATAATGTAATGAATTTTTAATTTTCTTTATCTGTATTTCAATTTTGTTTTTATTGATGAATTGTGGTGAAACTTAATTAATATTAAATTATTTAATTTAAAATTATGTAATATCTGATTATAGTCTAGAAATTCTTTAAGTCATTGAGCTTTAATGTGATGAAAATCTCCCGAATCAAATTTTATGGTAATCCTTTTTATTATTCAGAAGCATTTAATTTCTATGATTATATCAAGTTAGCTTTTATTCTGGGCCATGGCGAAAATATAAAAAATACAATGGGTCATATAAAAAAATTATTTTATTTGAAAATAAGAAAAAAAAAATCATTCAAAAGGTTATGTACATAGATCAAGTTTTTATATAGATTTTTTCTTTTTTGTTTGATTAAGTCAAATAGACCTATTTTGATCTAAAAAGAGATATTTAAAAAAAATGTTTTATAATGAACTTTAATATGTTAGGTCAAATACAACAAATATAATAATATTATATATATCTAAGTTGGATAAAAAGTTGGAACCCTTAAAAAAGGGGCCTAAACTGAAACCCTCCGAGCTCGATTATATTAGATTATATAATATGATTTTATGAATAAGTTGGTCATTCTTTCCACATAAATAAAATTACTTAATCACAGAAAAATAGTTATATTTGTATTTATGTTATTTTTCAAGTTAATTATGACTTTTAAAGAGAGATTTATAAGTTGATCAGATTTTATTGATGTATTGTAAAATTATTTCAAATAATACTAAATATTATAATTAACTACACAAAATTGGAATTTCTCTCTCTCTTTTTTTTTTTTGACACAAAATTGGAATTACTCAAGCACAGTCCAATGTAGTTTATCGATTTCGTATATATAAATATCGATTTTGTAAAGTTAAAAAAAAAAAAAAAAAGTAGTTAAGAAAAACCAGAATATAAAGAGGCGGGAATACATGCATCCAATCATTCCTTCAACTGATTTTCTAAACCGTCTTAGTGGTAGAAAAACGATAGTGAGAGAATCCAGAGAGAGAAAGTAGTTCAATTTCCTGTGGGGCAATGGCGTCGTCTTCAGATCGTGAGACTGCCGTTTACCTCGCTAAGCTGGCGGAGGAAGCCGAACGCTACGAGGGTAAAACCATTTCTTAATTTGCACACACGTTTCTATGTCGGTGATTCAACTCTTGAAGTTGTTTGGAATTTTGATTTTGATGTTCGCCATTTGTGTGTGTGTTTTCGCCCTTGATTTTACTGTTTTCTTTGGTTTATTGATGCGGTTAGTGCTTCCTCTTGTTTGTATCTGATTAATATGTGCATGATATATGCCTTACTTCTTGGAATTCTGAAGAACCCGATGATTAATATATGGCCTTTCTCTTCATACATGTTGAGAATTTTCCGATTCATGTGAAATTTATATTTCTTTCGTGAGTTTGTATAGAATGGAGCAAACAGGACAAATATGGAATGTCTTTACTGTTTCGTGAATTTTGTTAAGAATATATAATCTCTCTTTAGAAAAGTTACATCGCAGTAGCTTCTTGCTCCTATTTCAACATACAGAACAATGTAAATCTAAAAGTTGGTTGAAATTTATGGGCTGAATTTTGGCAGACATGCTCGAAGAAATTAAAAAGGTTGTGAAAATGCATGTGGACTTAACAGCAGATGAAAAGGTCATGCTGTCAGGTGGGTACAAGACTGTGATCGGGTTTCGAAGAGCTTCTTGGAGAGTCTTGTCATCAATTGAGCATACAGAAGAATCAAGAGGGAATGAGGTGAATGCTAAACGGATCAAGGAGTACAAAGAGAAGGTGGAGACAGAGATCAATGATTTTTGCAATGATGCCATTTCTGTGGTTAATGAACTTCTCAGTCTCCCACCCCCTGATCCAGAGTCCATTGTGTTTTACCATAAGATGTGAGGAGGGTTAATTTTATTATCGGTTTAATTTCCACTTGTAATTTCAGTTCTCAATTTCAAGTTGATTCTCTTTTATTTTTGCAGATTAGGGGATTATCATAGGTATCTTGCTGAGTTCAAAACTGGTCCTGAAAGACATGAAGCTTCTTTGCAGTCGTTCACAGCATATGAGGTATCGATTCTTTTCTCTGCCCACTGAAATCTCATCAATTTTATTAGAGAAATTAATCTAAGAGCACATACAACTCTTTCTTTGGACTTTCTTGCAGGTAGCTACACACACTTCTGAATTAGAGTTGCCTCGTCCACATCCCATTCGACTGGGCGTGGCTTTGAATTATTCAGTCTACTTCTATGAGATTATGGACTTTCCTGAAAGGTAGAATCTATTTAGTCATTTTCTTGAGTCAAAATCCCTATTCAATGAGTCGAACTCATCACCCTCTTTATCTTTTTTCTCCAGGGCAAGACAAGTTGCACGGAAAGCCTTTGATGAAGCGATAACTGAGCTTGATAACTTGAATGAGGATGCATACAAAGATGCCACACAGATTATGCAGCTTCTTAGGGACAATCTCGTTTTATGGTGGGATGGCGGAGGTAATGGTGATTATGACAGTTTTGTAATAGTTATATCATTCATCATTTTTTCATGTTGGGGTTTTTCCCTTTTCATTGATTTAATGATTTTATGCTGTTGCAACATTTTTGTCCCATGTTGTGAACTTAAAATTCTTGATATGATGAGATCTCTAAACGATGACAATCATTTTCTTGGAAGTTGGGAGTTCTCAGGTTCCTTCTCAATCGAACAATCACTCTCAATATTTTCTGTAGTTTCAAGCAGGCACCTTTGTTGTTTTATGGAAAAGAAATGCAGGAGCAGTATTTACAGTAGTCAGCTTGAGGATAATTTGTGAATGGAAATCTTTTTTGGCAACATTAAAACATAGCAGATCCTAAAGTCATTTGGTAGTCCTTGATGAAACTGTTTTGTTTGCTTGCAGATGAAAATGATCCTAGCAAAGCTGCAGGTGATGGTGCCCCCAGCAAAGATGGAGGTGATGGTGCATATCAGGGTGGTCTTTCCAACCTTTTTTTACCTTCCAGTGATGATTTGTGAACATACTTGGGAACCATTGTTTGTTTCTTTGATTTGATTGGACTATTGGTGGTTTAATTCTAGATGATATTTGAGCAACTTGTTCGAATTGCAAAAACTTAGCAGTTGTCACTTCTAGATCTTAATCCAGATTATGGTTGCTGATATCCTCCAATGCTTACTTTTAATCTGTCTTTTTGAGTACATAAAAAATGCTTAACAAAGTTCACTTGTCCTTTTCTTTAAGGTGAATCGGCAACATGCATTACTACATTATATAAATATTGATAAATTAAAAAACTTACATGATCCCATATTGTTCATTTTTGAGTCTCCTTAATGGCACGAATTTGAGGTAGGGAAAAGAGATGCTCAATTATTGAAAATATATGAGCTACAGTTTGTTGTATTAACACTTAATTATCAACAATATATGTAAGTGTTGTATTAAAACTTAATTATCAACAATATATGCAAGAGAAGAAGCAAGTTAAAAGTCCCATATAGATTGAAAACTACACCACGTTCTCGTTCAGGTATCTCATCAAACAGTTGGGCTGCCCAATTTATGATGTACAAGAGAGAATTTGCTAGCTAGCAAGTCATTCTGACTCATTTTAATTAAAAATTCGGAATAAATCTATTCCAAATATAAATGTGTAAGTGGAATATATTGCTAAGATAAAGATGGATTTGAACAAAAACTGGCCGTAACAATCTTGATTTCTCTTGGAATCCTGAGTTGCGAAACCATGATTTCACCGGCCACCCCACCACCACCATGAAATTAAGACTTTCATGAATTACTACGTTGAAACCTAGTTTGAATTTTTAGTTTTCTATATTGTATTTCAGTTTTGTTTTTATTGATGAATTTCATATGTACAATATATTGTCATTATTGCAATATAACAAATAATATTTGTGAAACTTTATAATGTTTAATTATTTAATTTTTCAATTATGTATATCAATCATAGTCGTAGAATTCTTTAAGTCGTCCAGATTTAATGTGCTACCTTTAAAGAGAGATTTTATAAGTTGATCAAATTTTATTGATATCTTTTAAAACTATTTCAAATAATACCAAATCTAAAATTAATTACACAAAATTGGACTAACTCAAGTAGCTAAGAAAACCAGAATATAAAGAGGCGGGAATACATGCATCCAATCATTCCTTCAACTGATTTTCTAAACCGTCTCAGTGATAGAAAAACGATAGTGAGAGAATCCAGAGAGAGAAAGTAGTTCAATTTCCGGTGGGGCAATGGCGTCGCCGTCGCCGGATTCAGAACGTAAGACTGCCGTTCTCGTAGCTAAGATGGCAGAGGAAGCCGAACGCTACGAAGGTAAAACCATTTATTTGCAAATACGATTGTATGTCGGTGATCCAACTCTTTCAATTTGTGCAATCAGCGTAGGTTTTCGAAGTTGTTTGGAATTTTGATTTTGATGTTTGTCATTTATGCGTGTGTTTTCGCCCCTTGAGTTTACTGTTTTCTTTTGGTGTTAATTGATGTGGTTAGTGATTCCTATCTGATTAATGTATATATATGTGAATTTATTTTTTTTGTACATTTTGTTAAGAAAATATGATCTCACGGTTAATTCATTTTTTTCTTTGGAAAAGTTACATGGCAGAAGAATGTAGATCTAAAAATTGGTTGAAATTTTTGGCAGACATGGTGGAAGAAATGAGAAAGGTTGTAATGTTGCAAGTGCTCTTAACAGCAGAAGAAAGGCAGTTGCTGGCAGCTGCGTACAAGAATGCTGTGTTTGCTCGAAAAGCTTCTTGGACAAGTTTGTCATCAATTGAGCATAGGGAACAGTCAAGAGGGAATGAGGTGAAAGCTAAAAGGGTCAAGGTGTACAGAGAGAGGGTGGAGACAGAGATCAATTTTATTTGTAATGAAGCCATTTTTGTCGCTAAAGAACTTCTCAGACTCCCATTCACTGATTCGGAGTCCCGTGTGTTTTACAACAAGATGTGAGGAGGCTTTAATTGTTGCTAATTTCACTTCTCAATTTCAATTTATTTCCAAGTTGATCATCTTTTATTTTTGCAGGTTAGGGGATCATAATAGGTATGTTGCTGAGATTATATCTGATTTTCATCTTAAACAAGGTTTTTCTCTTGAGTGTTTCAAAGCATATGAGGTATCACTTATAGGAACTTCATCAATTATATTATCAGAGAAATCAATCTTAGAATACATACAACTCTTTCTTTGGAATTTCTTGCAGTCAGCTACGAGCACTGCTCAGTTAGAGTTGCCTCCTACAAATCCCATTCGACTGGCTACGGCTTTGAATTGTTCAGTCTACTACTATGAGATTATGGAGTTTCATGAAAAGTAGAATCTATTTAGTCATTTTCTTGAGTCTTAAATCCCTATTCAATAAGTTCATCTCATCACCCTCTCTACCTTTTTCTCCAGGGCATGCGAAATTGCAAACAAAGCCTTTGATGACGCGATAACTGAGCTTGATAACTTGAGTGGGGAAGCACTCAATGAAACCATGAATATTATGCGGCTTCTTAGGGACAATGTCATTCGATGGACCGCTCCGGATATACCGGAGGTTGCAGGTAATGGTGATCATGACGATCTCATTCATAATTTTTTATGTTGGGGTTTTCCCCTTTTCAATAGCTTTGGTTGCTTGCAGGTGAAAATGCTGCCAAGAAAGATGGAGCTAGTGGTTCAGGTCAGGGTGGTGCAGATCAGGCAGGTTGTTCCTACATTATGATTGATGATTAATTAGTGCTTGCAATTCCTGAGGAAGAGAAGATACTTGGGAACCATTCTTTGTTTCTGTTGTAGCCAGTTTGGAATTTATGAGCATCCATAATTGGTTGGTGGTGACTTGTGGTTGATTTCATTTGGACTACAGTAAAATTAGCAGTTTTCACTTTCTGGTTGCTAATATCCAATGGTACATACACTGTAATCATGTTGAGTACATACAAGACTCCTTTTTCAAAGTAATGAAGTTGGTTGGATTCTAGGGCACGAGTGGGCATGGTTAGTGTCTGACAAGTTATTGATCCTTGCTAGAACATCTTTCATATTGACAGATGTGCTGTGCATTGTAGAGCTAGTTCCATAGTTGATGTCAAGCATCTTTCATATCTTTGATCATCCATGTCATCAACAATCTGCATTACTGCATTGGGCAATGATTCAGATATGCATCTCCTCTAAATTATCTGCTGAGTTCTAAATCCACTACAAAATTGACGTAGCTTATGAATTGACATTCCACATGCTTACTCGTAACTTTTATTAATAAGCAATGAGATCCACAGTTGCAAAAGTTTAAATTAATCGGAACTCTTTATTTCAGTGATTGATAATAATTTCCAAGTTGTGACGAAATTGAACATCTTTTAAAAGTTGCAAAATTTTATACTTCAGCTCGATTAATTTTAGACTAAACATTAATTTTCTGTTAATCGAGATTTGTTTGGAGCTCTAGATTGATTTGTTGATTGAAACTATAGACATAGTTCCTGAACAGTAGGCTAAAATACATGCCCTACCATTTTTTCAAAGACATCAAATAACTTGCAATTCAACTGTTTGATGAAATGTTTGTACGAGAAGTGGATGCCTTAACTTGCTCGTTCAAGCAGAGTGTTATCATACGAGCTCTCTTTCAGGCATCTTACCTTATTCTATTCTTCTCCAATCAAATTTGTTGATTTCTTGATAGATACAATAACTAAGACGTACACATTCATTGTAGATGTTACGTGGGCTAATCACGGCTCGACAAGTTGAACTTGATCTTTCTGATCCTTGTTAAGACATCTTTGATAGCAGGCCTGTCTTCTGGTATATCTGTGGTGCATTCCAGAGCTAGTTCAATAGTTGGTGTCAACCAACTTTCATCACCCTTGTTCATTACCTCATCATCAACAATCTGCATTACTGAATTGGGGAATGATTCGGACACCCATCTCTTCATGCTTAACTCTCCTGAAAACATCTCATCTGTAGGCTTTCTTCTTGAAAATATTTCCATCAACAGAATCCCGTAACTATAAACATCCACCATGCTCGTTACCAATCCTTCTGATCCGTACTCTGCAATGTTGGTGAATATAATGAGATCAATCATGCAGATAAATAATACCTACCTAATTCATTCAATAAATTGAAGATAAGGTGACATGAATATTTACCTGGTGCCATGTATCCAATGGTACCCAAAGTTTTAGTCTGTTGCATTCTCTGTTCATGAGTCATCAGCTTGGAAATGCCAAAGTCGGCTACATGTGCAACCATGTCTTCGTCCAAAAGGACATTATTGGGCTTTAAGTCACAATGGACAATGGGGGTCGATGTAAAGCCTTCATGTAAATACTCCAATGCAGCTGCCACATCTACCATTATTCCCAATCTTTGAAGAATGTTTAAAGAACAATTGGTAGAGTAGAGCCATTTTTCAAGGTTCCCATTTGGCATATATTCCATCACCAAGGCCTTGAAATCAAGGTTGGAGCATGAAGTTATAACCTTGACAAGATTTCTATGTCTTATGCTACACATAATATGGCACTCTGTCTCAAAGCTCTTCACTGCACCTTGTACATCTAAATCAAAAACCTTAATAGCAGCAACCTTGTCTGAAAAATCCCCCCTGTAAACCGACCCAAAGCTACCTCTCCCAATCAGGTTTGCTTCATCAAGATTGTTTGTGGCACGAACTATTTCCAGATACGAAATCCTCTCATGCAAGAGTCCAGGCGAATCAGGCTGTGATGAAGAAGGTGATATCTTTCGCCGTCTCAGAACCAAGATACAAATAAAGGCAGTAACAACTACTGAAGCTATTGCTGGTAATATATATTTTAAAAGCTTTTTCTTGCTTGAAGCTGAGTGAACTCTTTTTCTGCATGCCTCCAATTTGAATTGGGGTGATCCACACAAATCTGTATTACCTGTGAAAGAATCAGCTGTGAAGTTGGCGAAAGGCCCTCCATCTGGAACTTCACCACTCAGCTCATTGAACGAAACATTGAAGTAACTAAGAGATGAAAGTGACTCCAAAGACCTTGGAATTGGACCTGAGAGATTGTTGCGCGACAAGTCCAAATACTGCAACTCCTTCAAATCAGCAAAAGATTCAAGTATGGAGCCATGGAATTGGTTATTTGACAATGACAGGTGGATCAGATTTTGAAGCTGTGAAATAGTGCCTGGAATTTTTCCAGAGAGTTGATTTCCAGATAGATCAAACTCTATCAGGCTCTTCATATTGCCAATATCTCGAGACAGAGCACCATCCAGAAAATTGTTAGAGAAGTTCATCTTTTCAAAACGATCATTAAACCATAAATTTGCTGGAATGCTGGAATTGAATGCATTATCAGCCAAAGAGATTTCTCCCAACGACGAAAGGTCCCCCAAACACCATGGAATCGGTCCAAATAAATTATTCTTCTCAAAGTTTACAGAATATAGATTTTTAAGACTGCATATGACATGGGAGATGGAGCCCTGGAACTTATTGCCAAACATCTCCAACTTCTGCAAGTTTTCCAGGCGTACCAGAGTGGCAGGAACAGTTCCGGTCAAGTCATTACCTCCTAGGCCTAACCACACCAGGTTACTTAAGTTTCCAAACTCATCAGGGAGCGGGCTTATGATCCTGCAATATTGGGCATGGAATCTTTCAAGAGACACTGACAGATTGCTCGAGCCTAAGGATCTTGGGAGGACTCCTGTTATGGGATTAAATGATATCCGTAAGAATTTCAGATTCCTGCAAGCTGTCAGGGACGAGAGAAAGTCCTGTTCTTGTATGGACAAATCATTCGTGAACTGATTTCCTGCCAGATTTAGTGATTCAAGCTGGAGTAAGTTGCCAAGGTTTGTGGGTATATGACCAGAGAAAGAGTTGGTAGAAAGCTCAAGCATTCGAAGTCTTGTGAGATTTGAGATAGAACCAGGAATCTCTCCATGGAACTGATTATAAGTAAGATACATCTCTTCGATGCTTGAAAGACCTTTGTCTATAGACAATGGAAGATTGCCAGAAAGGTTGTTTGCTACAAGTGAAACTATTTGTAACCTGGAGAGATTGAAAATAGATTGGGGTACTTCACCAGTTAGTTTATTTGTGTGAAGACTCAAGAATGTTAAACTAGATAGTTGTCCAATTTCAGAAGGAATTGTCCCATGAAAACCATTCTCAGCGATGTCGAATATCACCACATTCGACAAATTGCCAACTGAGGCCGGAACAATACCTGTAAAATTATTGCGAGCTAAACCCACCATTTGAATTCCAGTTAAGTTCCAAATCTCATTCGGGATATTTCCAGTGAATTTGTTGCCTGCAAGAGATAGTCTTCTGAGAGAAGAACAATGCATTACAGAGGAAAGAACCTCGCCTCCGAATTCATTGAATTTAAGCACCAAGTTTTGAAGCTTTGTAGCCTGTCTGCATATATCTCTTGGAAAGTTGGAAGACGAAATTTGGTTCTTTTCCACATTAACAGTCAACAAAGACGATATATTGAAGATTGTCGAAGGTAATTCTCCTAATAGAAAAGTTAAATCAATTAGAAAACAGCAAAACTGATGTACTTAGCCAGATCAAGAACATATACCTGTCAATTGATTACTCCATAGAAAGAGCTCCTCAAGTTGCGACAAGTTTCCAAACCCTGTCGGAATGTGTCCAGTGAGATTGTTATATGACATGCTGAATATCCTGAGCTCCGTACATGCGGATAGACTTGTCGGAATATCTCCACTTAAGCGATTATTTGAAAGGTCTAAAACCTCCAGTTTCTTTAATAATCCAAGGCTCTCTGGAATTTGATAACTGAGCTTATTCAACGCCACGTCCAATACACGAAGGCGTCCCAGGTTCCCGATTTCAGTAGGAATCAGGCCATTGATGCTGTTATTGCTCATGTCCAAGAATGTGAGGAATGAGAGGTTTCCGATTTCCCTGGAAATGGATCCTTCTAAACCAATACTCGAAAGATTCAAGCCTGTTACTCTTGGATGCCTCGTGCTACAAATGACACCAATCCAAGCACAAAAAGGGGTTTCCTGCGACCAGTTTTTAGACAAGATGTCGGAATTTACGTGTTTTTTCATGGCCAGAAGAGAGAACTCATCTGTACTGGACATGTTGAGAGGCACAGCAAAGCAGCTTCTCAAGTAAAATGCTAACAACAGTATTGCGGTCTCTTTTCTCATTTTTGGTAGTTTTAGAGATTGAAATGAACAAAATTTTGTTCAATTTTGGATGGTAATCTATGTATTAATTTTCATGCTTTTTGTCCTTTTTGTTTGGCATTTTGGCTCGAATTGATAGACACAATTTAATTATTTTTCTCACATTGATGATGATGACGACGTGGTCGCTAAAAGTCCATCCTGAAATCTCATAGAAGAGAGAAAATGACAGAAACTGATCCCATCTTCCTTCAACGATTGAATATTTATGTACAAAGTCAATTGGTCTAAGTTAAGATGCTAACATCATCAAATTCGTATATTGGCATCAAAGGTTAACATAAAATGCAAAGTACAAAGGCAATATATGAAATTTTCCGAAACCCGTTATCAAATATCAAGTTATTGTTTGGCTTGCTTTTGTATTAGTTTGTTTTCTAATGATTTTCACTATTACTTTTTACATACAACGATATGATGCTGGATTAGAGGATTCAAAATAAAATTATATGGAAATTCAAAGTCCAAAAAATCTGTAATGTGAAAACTTGACTAGGAAGAGTTAAATAGGTAAAGAAAGAAGCGTTGACTTGGACGAATATGTCGCTTTCAGGACAATTGGTAGTCTTTATTCCACATTCAACGATGGTGATTACATTAATTTTGTCCATTAATGGTTGTCTTTTTATTTGAGAGGCAAATTGAAATTTCATCATTGAACAAGTGAGCACTCTATCACTTGAGCTATTGACATCATCACCTGTTAATTAACGACGAAAACAAAAGAAGTAGCAAGTTAAAAAGTTGCAAGAAAATACGAAACACAGAGTTCATTCTCGTTCGGGCATTTTATCAAACAGTTATGCTGCGCATTGTATAATATAAAATGAAATTTGCAAACAGCTCACTTTAATTCAAGATCAGCTGATAAATCTATACAAGAAGATAAGGATGAATTCGAAGATACAGTTTTTCCAAATTTTTCTTCTCAAAGTGATCAAGCTTGTTGATTTCTTAATAGATAAAACAGTATGAAAAACCATACCGTTTCATTCCATCCATTTGCCTCGGCTAATTAGGGCTCGACAAGTTCGACTCGATCTTGTTGATCCTGACTAGACTGCCAAATCTACTGCACATTGTCCATCTCCGCCATGGTTAACTCGCATGGTGAAAAGAATTAGTAATTTCCTTCCAACTAGACTCCATGTACCAATTATTCCCTTCTAAAATCAACTTTACATATTTGGGACCAAAAGTGCAACAAAATTTAATGGAAGGTTTATGTTGGGACTAATTTGCAATTTAATTTTTCTTTGGGATGAAAATACGAGTATTTGGACATGTAGGGACTGATTCTGAAAATTCCTCTGCTAAAAATTTCTCCTCAAATTTTTTTTCAAACTCACAAAAGTTGGAGTGGTCAAAAAAAAAAAAAAAAAAAAAAAAGGACCTTATTTATACTAACTCTGTAACTCATGTGGAAGTGGAACGATGTCGTCCATAATCGGTCAATAATAAGAATTTGATCAAATGCTTGATTTGGTCAATTAACTTAGGACAATAAACAATTTAGTACAGATATCCTATTAAATTAACCTAAGTTGAATGCTTGACATGCTTGAATATTTACCACTCAAATGTATCCTCTATTTTATCTATAAACATAGCACAACCAATATTTGAGTTGGCATAAATGGCAGCTTCTTCCAAAAGCTTGTTAGCTTTTCTCCTAATTGTTTTAGTTTATTGCTCTCAGATTGCAGCTTCATATGCTCAAAGTAAGGCACATACATTTATATGTATATATTCTCATAACAATCTCATCTAACTTATGAACTCATTTAAATATCATTGCATAACTCTAGTTGCTCCACTTTTTGACAGGAGGTTGGGCATTCCCCCCTCCAACGAGGCCGAGCTCCGGATGCTGCGTTTGGATCCCGGGTAAACGAGGATGCTTCCCACCATAGACGAAGTCAGAGATAATACTATATTATATTTATTTTGAAACAATTTTGAAAACAAATAATCTTTAATGTTAAGGTGTAACTGAGTTATAATTATCATTTGGATTGGATTGTAATTTTGTTTCATATTGAGTTAATACATATTATTTTGCTTAATTTATACATGAATCACAAACTTTGGGACATTCCAGAGCTAGTCCAATAATTGATGTCAACCAACTTTAGGAAGATACATAGATAAGAAAGGGACAGTTGATAGTTGGTAGTCTTTCAGGCAATTAATTTAATGATGATGTACACTTGACTGACTTCATTTCATCTCTAACATTCCAACAATTCTTTGTTTCACATTCAGCGATGCTGATTATTGGTTGCCTTTTTTGTTTGAGAGGCAAATTGAAATTTCATCATTTGTGCAAGTATTCTTTCACAAAATAATAAATATGTATCACGCTTTCATTTCTTCATAAATTAAAAAAGAAACTAAATATGCACACTGAATGACAATTACTTATACATTATATAATATCAATTTACAAAGGACTTAAAAATTCTACTTTTTATAAACAAATATTAATATTGTATGAATATACGCTGTATGTAAAATGCTAACAGCTTCTCAAGTAAAACGTTAACAACAGATTGCAGCCTCTATTGGACTTAATTGGACCAATCTCTTTATTAATTGTTTTTAGGCACTTATCTTTCTTTATGGGCCTTTTCCTTTTGTTTTGTGGTTTAGCCCATCTCTTTGTTTTTCAGCCCATGACTTTCTAAACCTTCTTAATGAAAGGCAACACAGATTACTTCTTCACCTCTTAACACCCTCTTTTCTCATTTTCCCTAGTTTTAGAGATTGAATTAGAGAACAAGATTTTGTTCAATTTTGGATGCTAATCTATGTATTAATTTTCATGCTTTTTGTCCTTTTTGTTTGGAATTTTGGCTCGAATTGATAGGCACAATTTAAGTATTCATTTCATTTCTATCTCATTGATGATGATGATAACGACGACGTGGTAGCTAATAGTTTATCTTGAAATCTCATAGAAAAGAGAAAATGACAGAAACAGATCCCATCTTCATTCAACGGATTGATTATTTATATACAAAGTTAATTGGGGTAAGTTAAGATGCTAAGATCATCAAATTATATATTTGCATTAAAGGTTAAAATAAAATACAAAGTAGTAGTTTGGTAATGTGAAGACTTGACTAGGAAGAGTTAAATATTTAAGAAAGTTGCATTGACTTGGACGAATATGTTGGTTTCAGGACAGTTGGTAGTCTTTGTTTCATATTCAACGATGGTGATTAGATTAATTTTGTCTATTATTGGTTGTCTTTTTTTTTGAGAGGTAAATTGAAATTTCATCATTGAAGAAGTGAGCACTCTACCACTTTAGCTATGCCCATCACCTCCTGTTATGTTAATTAAGGACGAAAACACTGGAAGTAGCAAGTTAAAAAGTTGCAAGAAATTACTAAACACGAGTTCATTCTCATTCAGGCATTTTATCAAATGGTTGGGCTGCTCAATTTATAATGTAGGATAATATTTGCAAACAACTCATTTTAATTTAAGATCAGCTGATAAATCTATACATGAAGATAGAGATGAATTCGAAGATGATACATAGTTTAATGGAACGTGTTATGTTGGGACTAAATCTGCAATTTATTTTTTCTTTGGGATAAAAATACGAGTGATTGGACTTGTAGGGACTGATTCTGACATTTCCTCTGCTGGAAACTTCTCCAATTTTTTGGACAAAATTCATTTTTCGTCATTCCCTAGGACGTTGTCCAATTTTAGTCCTCTTGTTTTCCGATCATCAATTTTAGTCTCGTTAAATCTCCGGTAGTTCAATTTTAGTCCGATTGTCCAATTTTGGTCCTCCTAACTCGATTTTCCGGTCAGTTCCGGGCGAGTGCACAACACTCGCCCCTAATTTCATCCAGCTGATGATTTTACGCTGATATGACATATATTTTCTGAGGTGTCATTTCATTCCATCTTTTTTTTCCATAAAAAATGTCATGTCATTATTTTAGGGTTTAAATTAAATACTTAATAAAATAAAATTGGTTAATGAAAACTAAGCAAAAACAATAAAAATTAAATACTGAACACCAAAATCAAAACTAAACTAAAATAAAACTTAAATACTGAACCACTAAAATCAAAACTAAACTAAAATAAAAATTAAAACTAAACATTGAGAGAAGTATTAAACTCGCAAAATAAAAAAAATAATTTAAGACAAACAAAACAAATAAAATGGTTTTGGTTTTGCAGAGAAGTATTAATCGAGAACCCTAATCTCAAAACAAACAAAATCCCCAACCACCAAAATCTCCAACCACCAGAATCCCCAAATTGTAAGAACCCTAATCTTCCAAATCGTGAGCCAAAGGAGAAATTTAACATAAATCGATTGAAACCCCAAACACCCTGACGCGAAATCCTTCAACCTAGAGTGCACAAGGATTGCAGTGATTTGCTCGCGAGGTTGGGTGAGTAAGAATGGTTTTGCTGAGAAGACTTTGGAGGAATTAGGGATCGAAGGACAGCTTGTCTTTTTCCTCGATTTGTTTCAGTCTTGGAAGTTCGAAGGACAGCTCGTCTTCCACACAAATACTGATGCGGCATTGAGACTTGGGAAACATCCGACATTTTGGTTTGATTATGGTGGTTGGGGAATTAGGGTTCTTCAAAATTTTGGGGGTTCTTTTCCAATTTCACGTGTTTTTTTGTTTGAGTGTGTGTTCTATTTTTAAATGTGAGCAATTTTATTTTATTAAGTATTTAATTTAAACACTAAAACAATGACATGGCATTTTTTATGGAAAAAAAAAGATGGAATGAAATGACACGTCAGAAAATATATGTCATATCAGTGTAAAATCATCAACGGGATGAAATTGGGGGCGAGTGTTGTGCGCTCGCCCGGAGCTGATCGGAAAATCGAGTTAGGAGGACCAAAATTGGGCAATTGGACTAAAATTGAACTACCGGAGATTTAACGGGACTAAAATTGATGATCGGAAAACAAGAGGACTAAAATTGGATAACGTCCCTAGGGAAGGACGAAAAATGAATTTTGTCCCCAATTTTTTTTTTTCTAACTCACAAAAGTTGGAGAGGTCAAAAAAAAAAAAAAGGACCTTATTTATACTAACTCATGTGGAACAATGTCGTCCATGATCGGTCAATAGAAAGAGTTGATCAAATGTTTGATTTGGTCAATTACCTTTGGATAATAAACAATTTAGTAATGAAATCATATTAAATTAATCTAAAGTTAAATGCTTGACATGCTTGAATATATATCACTCAAATGTATCATCTATTTAATCCATATAAATATAGCACAACTAATATTTCCAGTTGTCATAAAATGGCAGCTTCTTGCAAAAGCTTACTAGGTCTTCTCCTGATTGTTCTAGTTTTCTCCTCTCAGATTACAGCTTCACATGATCAAACAAGTAAACCACATTAATTTATATATACTCATTACAATCTTATCTCAACATATATCAATTAAACTCATTAATATAATTGCACAACTCTTCATGCTCCATTTGTTGACAGCTAAAAGCTCGGAGAAGGACGCCAGATATGGAGGCCGCTTAATGAAAGCCAATAACGGGGCGTGCTGCGTGTGGGTCCCGGGTAAATTAGGATGCTGCTCATCCCCTGTGCTAGATATTAATCATCACAACTAATATTATACTCTATACATCCGCCTCAAAAAAAAAGAATCATGTTTGATAGTTCTGGTGGGCCAGACAAACCTGCAAATCTGAACTGTTGTGTCAAATGTCAAGAGTTTAGTAATTTCAATTTTGTTTATGTATGTAATAGAGAAGGAAAATGCATTGACTTGGACGACTATGTTGGTTTCAGGACCGTTTGTAGTCTTTGTTTTACATTCAGTGATGGTGATTATATTAATTTTGTCCATTATTGGTTGTCATTTTTCTTGAGAGGCAAATTGAAATTTCATCATTGAACAAGTGAGCACTCTACCAATACGAAACACGGAGTTCATTCTCGTTCAGGCATTTTATCAAATGGTTGTGCTGCTCAATGTATAATGTACAATGTCACTTTTGCCCTTTCTCATTTTCAAATTACAGAATATTTTATCCGTCTCCAAAGTAATTGGTGTTTTGGCTAATTGGTTGATATCAGGCTAAAATCATTGTTGGTTGTAATAACTATAATTTCTTTCGATTTTGGTCATATAAATATTATAATTTTTAATTTAGTCTCAACAATACAAAATTTTGACACGTGTCGCCACATCACTTCAAAATTACCAAAAAGCTTCAAATCGATAAAATTGGATTGAAATCAGACATATTCTTAAATTGTGGAACTCAATATTAAATACATCTCCATCTTTTTCTATATATATAACATCATTCTATGACTATCCATATATATAAATACACCACCAAAACTTCACTTGTCATAAAACCTAACAGAGATGGCATCTTATTCCAAAAGCTTGTTAGGTCTTCTCGTAATTGCGTTACTATTTTTGTCTCATCAGATGGGAGCTTCACACGCACAAACAAATAAGCCACGTTTATAATTTTATAGTTATATATGTACTGATCATATGTAATATTTAAAGATGATGATTTAATTATGATTAATGCATAACAGTTGTTGGTCAGGTGAAAGGTTGGAGTGGGTTGAAGCGGGAGTACCAATTGCGTTGGCTCCCTGGTAAACTAGGATGCTCCATAGATATTAATCATAACCACCTCCCTTCATCCACCTAAGAACACACTCATATATATATATATTTGTTTCTATATTTGTTTTTCTCGAATATATGGAAGATCATGGATGCATGTATGCTATCTTTCATCAAAATATTATACATTTACCTTCACTTTTCTTTTCTTTTATAATTTGCTTATCATTTTAGCTACAACTTTAATTTTTATTTTGTAACAAATTGGCACAAACTATTAAATTTTATTATTTTAATACCAAACTTAATTTAATAAAAACTTATATATCTTTTAATTTGTAACAAGTATGAAATGTTGATAACTTAAATCCTGAAATCAAAGGTTAGATACTCTTAGTGCAATGATCAATATTAACTAGCTAGAATAATATCGATGGTTTGGACTTAAAGTGGTGATGCCTGTTTCTAAGGATGGTATTCTGATTTTGACTGTTTTTTTCCTCTATAAAGGGTGTTGCAACTTGCAAGTACCAATTTCTCTAAAAAAAAAAAAAGAATTGAAAGAGGTACTAATTAGTTATTTCCCTAAATTAATGTGATGTGATAAATACATATGATGATTTCCAAATAGATGGTAATATAAAATGTAAATTAATACGAGTGGAAATTTTAATTCACGGATTATAATTTTTCTATGTGTGTTGTAATATAAAACTTATTTGTGGCAATTTTCGACATAGTTTAAAATTTTTAAATCAGCACGGTGGTAATTTATCTCTCAAAATATGAAATAGAGATGTTCAAACGGTTCCACGGTTACGATTCCTGTTCGAACCGCCGGTTCGGCAGCTCCAGATTGGTGGAACTGAAACCGAACCGTGTGGTGGGCAGTTCCGGTTTCAGTTCCAAACCGCCGGTTCAACCGGAACCGAACCGGCGGTTCATTTTTTTGTTTTTTTTTTGAAAATTTTAAAATCACAACTCCAAATTTGATTTTTAATGTTTGTTTTGAAGTATATCATACCATGAGAAATTGAAATTTGGAATATAAAATATTGAAGTGAGCAAACTTTTTCATTATAACTTGGAAAATTATTACAAGTTAGAACTCTATCTAATCTATGATCTAATCTATTACAAAAGTTCTTATATATTACAATTACAAAAGTCCATGTATATTTAAAAGAAATAAAAATCTATCTTGAATTACAATTACAATTATCTAACTTTTATATATATATATATATAATACTATATATACAAGTCTAAGATCTAAGTATCTAATTAAGTAACTATTGAAACAACATTAACCAAAGGCCCAAAGGGAAGGGAAATTTTTTTTGAAAGAGCTTGAGTTTCATTCTAAGTTTGGAATTGAAATTCCAAACTTAAAATGAAATTGTCTACGTATCCTTAATTGAAATCGAATTAAGGAATTAAAACTCACGTAGTTTTCTTACCTCAACTTACCTTCTTCAAGCGTCGAGGTTGATGCCACTGTTGCTGAAGGATGTTGTGTTTGAGTCGTAGCATACAAATCCGGTTCACCTTCTCCAAAGTGTGTGCAATCGAGGTTTTGTTGACGTTTGGTTGCTTTAACCCAATCCTCAAGGAGCATAAGGTTTTGGACATTCTCGACGGCCAAGTTTGCTCGTCTCGCACTCAAAATGTGGCCCGATACGCTAAAGACATGTTCAACCGAGACTGTGGAGACAGGCATGCAAACATCCCCTTGGCAATAATTATTAGTATAGTATGGTGGTCCTCCATGACCACCACTTTAATAGATCCAAATTGTTCTTGAAAACAATAGATTCAAAAGTAGCACTTAAATAAGAATCTAATTCTTGTGATGGGTTAGTACCTCTAGCTTTTTTTTTGCGTTCTAATGTCATAGAAGTTGTAAAATTGACTAAGGGCTAGATGAAGAAGAGGAATAACTACTATATCCTACATTTTGATCTCCTACATCATCACTACTACTTGAATCGCCATGAATTGTTATATATTGTCTAAATAAATCATACAAATAATCTTTAGCCCGTTTAACTACTTCCCTAGGATTAGACACATATTCTACTAGATCATATTCACTAATCACACCACATGAGAATAATGAATTATAGTACATAATTAAGAGCTATTCTAATTCATCTTCTCTAATCCTAGAATCTAATAATTTAGCACATAAATACAGGGGTAGCTCATGATAATATTTTAACCATTTTGCTTTCATCATAATAATTGGCATCACATAAAATATGATCATCTTTATAAGAGTTAATTGCCAATGCAATTTTAACACATTGATCTAAAGTTGAAGGAGATGTATGATAATAACATCCACTTACTTCCCTAGTGGCTTCTTCAAAATTTTTTAACATACCCTTCATGTTTATACAAGAATCCTAAGAATGAGCAAATAACATAACATTATTATCGCCAAATTTCATTAAAAAAAAAAGCACATAAATTCTCTATAATTATACGAATCTTGAAACATGTAAAAAGTATAATTCCACCTATGTGGTACATCTTTCACAATTTTTTTTACTTTTAATCCATTCAATTTACAAAACGTGGCTCATTTTTTTCGCATTTGCACAGTATGACAAATTAAATTAATTGCATCTCTAATGTTTTCTATTTCTTCTTCTAAAGTTTTTAATCTATCTTGAACACATAAATTAAAAACATGACACATGCATCTAGTATGAAAAAGATCACCATTTAATGAAGGTTTACAAAAATCAATTATTGTAAGCAAGCTAGCTTTATTATTAGTTGCATTATCTAAAGTTATATCAAATACTTTTGTTAATATACCATAATCATTTAACACATGTATTACTTTTTGTGAAATATGCAAATCGGTATGTCTTTTATTAAAATCAATAAAAGCAATTAAACGTTTTTGAACATCCCATGCATTATCAATCCAATGGCAAGTAATGCCCATATAATCATTTTTATTATAAGAATCTTTCCAATAATCACAACATATTGCAACTTTTTGTTTAAGGTTAGCTAAATCTTGTACTAATTTATATTTTCTCTCACGTACTCTTTTATTAATATTCATAGTGGCCGTGTTCTTATTTATCATTCTAGTGGATGGTTGTAAATATGTGCTCACATAATCTTCATAAAGGTCATCAGAAGCAAATGAAAAAGGTAGATGTTTTGAAGTAATAAAATCAGTGGTGCCTTTCCTAAGTTCTAGTTGACTAAATTTAAAGGTTAAAGAATCCATACCTTGTGAAGACCCGGTGAATCCTCGTAGTTGTGTTTGAGGGCGCTCCAATCCAATCTTGTCGGGATGCTTTTTTGTGACGTGGTTGTTGAACGTTCCATAGCCCCTTCCATGCTTGAACTTGTATTGCTTCCCACAATGGTTGTACGTCACTATGTAGTCGACATCACTATTGGGCACGACTTCCTTCTTGAAGTGAATGGATAAAATATCCCTTCGAAGTGAACAAGGTGTTCTACTTGAGGTGGTTTGAGTGGCATTCAAACTCTCTTGTGTAGGCTGCACCTCTTCTTCATCTTCGTCGACTAAGGCTTGAGCGATTTGTTCCCCCAAATCGATATTTGGATCAAGCTCGTCACACCATCGATCAATGAGATCATCTTCATACGATTGTGGAGGTAGCATGAGACTCTTTCCCTTCCCACGAGAGGACGGAGTAGAAGAATCTCTTCGAGACATGATGAATGTAAAATAGAAAGAATAAAAGTAGAAGTAGAACTAGAAGTAGATGATAATAAGAACTAAAAATTGAAATATAATAAGAATTTGAGAGGTTTTGAACTTGAAATAATTTAAAGTGAGCTAGAATGCAAGAATTGAGAGAGAGCAAGAGAATTGGTATGAGCAAATACACAATTTGAACCCCTATTTATAGATCTAAAAAAAAAAAAAAAAGAAAGTTGGTACGCTCCGGTTCGAACCGCCGGTTCGCCTCATCTCAGCCGTCAATCTCCAACAGCCACTTGATCTTGGCCGTTGGATCGAAAATTTATCCGAACCGCCGGTTCAAACTGGCGGTTCCGGTTCCAAACCGGTTTGGCCGGTTTCCAACGACCATTTAATCCTGGCTGTTCATCCCCAACGGCTATCTTCAATTCAAACACAACCGTACACGTGACATGCTTCAATTTTAAAAAAAAATATATATATATACGAAAACCAACGGTTTGGAAAATTACGAACCGAAACCGAACCGGTTCTCGACGGTTCCCGATTCTGGTTTGGAACCGAAACCGGGTCAACGGTTCCCCAAACCGTTAACCATAGGTTCCCGGCCCGGTTCCGATTTTTTGAACCGTTTGAACATCTTTAAATAGCACCCATATGGGATATAAATTTAAGAGTACTGAGATTTATAATACTACTCATAAAAACATGTTTATCAATCATAATATACTAACAAAAAAGGATTAAATGAATATGCAAAAAGAGTAACACTTCCGTGCAACTGGTGCACAGAGTTGCACGGAAGACCTTTATGTTATAAATGTAGTACCTTTATGTACAAATATTTGTACCTTTTAAAATGAACATGCATAAAGGTATTACATTTATAACATAAAGGTGCGGATTGCACGGTGCACCAGTTGCACGGAAGTTTTTGCCACGCAAAAAATATTGTGCAACATCAATTTTTAATGTCAAATTTAATGCAAACTGCTGAAGATAGAGTGCAGATTTTACACTGGTGCAAGCTACAAAAGATGTTCGTATACTCTGACTCTATTAATTAACAAATTATTAATTAATACATGAGATGGATAAAGATGCAGAAAATCTTGATTATTTTGCAAACAAGAACCTATGTTTGATCATCTCTCAACCATATTGATAGAGCCTCTCGCTTCATTCCCGACTCATGGATTGCTTAGCTTTGGTATCATTGCTCTCCAAAACACACACTATTCCGAATTTGAGTTCCCCTGAAATATGAACAAGCATTATCCCCACTTTTAGCATTAGGTGTATATGTAAATTTAAGGATGAATACTGAATTGAAGATATTACAAGTTAAAAGTCCTTGGATTTTTATTGGAAATATGAGTCAATTCTCATTCAGACATTTTATCAAACACTTGGCCGCCAGTTCTCATTCTGACATTTTATCAAACACTTGGCAGCCTATTCTATATTGTCAAAGAAATATGTGCATTAACTAGTGTATGGATGGAAAACTTGGGCAAAGTTGAGAGAGAAACATACTGATGATCCACTGTAGTTATTCTTGTAGTTTGACAAATTGAAGTTGATCTTGTTGATCCTTGCTACAACATCTTTCATCTTAGGCCTCTCGCCTGGCGAATCTGTCGTGCATTCTAGAGCTAGTTCAATTGTTGATATCAAGCAACTTTCGCATCTGGCCCTACTACTTTGATCGTCCTCAAGTAGCTCATCATCCACAATATTCATCACTGATTTTGGGAAAGATTCAGAAACCCATCTTTTCATGCTTAGCTCTCCTGAAAACATCTCATCTGTTGGCTTTCTTCTTGAAAGCATTTCCATCAACAATATCCCGTAGCTATAAACATCCACCATCGTTGAAATTAATCCGCTCGACCCATACTCTGCAAGGTTTGATGTTAGTTAATTGATTCAATGTACTTCAAATAACATGTTTGATTGACTCGTGTAAAAGGTTCTTACCAGGTGCCATGTAGCCAATAGTACCCAAAGTTCTGGTTTGTTGCATCCTCTGTTCTTCCGTCAAGAGTTTTGCAATCCCAAAATCACCAACGTGTGCAACCATGTCTTCATCTAGAAGGATGTTGCTGGGCTTCAAGTCACAATGTGCAATGGGGAATACAGATCCTTCATGTAAGTACTCCAATGCAGATGCCACGTCGACCATTATTCTCAATCTTTGAAAAATGTTTAGAGAACCATTTGTAGAGTAGAGCCATCTTTCAAGGTTGCCATTGGGCATATATGTCATCACCAAGGCCTTAAAGTCAAGATTGGTGCATGAAGTAATAACCTTGACGAGGTTTCTATGGCGTATGCTATGCATCATTTGGCATTCAATGTCAAAGCTTTGGGGTGCACCCTCAATGTCTAGATTGAAAACCTTAATGGCAACAACCATGGCATTAGAAAAATAACCCTTGTATACTGAGCCATAGCCACCTCTTCCAATCAGGTTTTCTTCATCAAGGTTGCTTGTGGCATAAAGAACGTCTTGATATGGCATCTTCTGATGCATTAGTCCAGGAAGAAACCCAGAAAAAGATGATGAAGATGACTTTACACGACGATTTCTCAGAATCAAGATGAGGAAAAGGGCTACAAGAAACACTGAAGCTATAGCTGGTAGTATGTATTTTAAAAGTTTGGTTTTGCTTGAAGAACTAGGCTTATTGCTTTTGCAGGCCGCCACTTCAAATCGAGGCGCTCCACACAGACCTTTATTACCAATGAAAAATTCAGGGGTGAAGTTGGCAAAAGGCCCTCCATCTGGAATTTGGCCACTAAGCTCATTGAATGAGACATTGAAATAAGTAAGAAATGCAAGTGCCTCCAATCTCTTGGGAATCAGACCAGATAAATTGTTCTGGGACAAATCCAAGTATTGCAAAGCTCTCAAATCCGCAAGAGATCCATTTATCGGGCCACTTAGATTGTTGTTTGACAATGACAGATGTACTAGACTCTGAAGCTTTGAAACATCAGTTGGGATTTCTCCAGATATGTGATTTCCAGATAGATCCAACTCTCTCAGGCTCTGCATATTGCCAATTTCTGGAGACAATGAACCATCAAGCATATTGTTAGAGAAGTTGGCCTTTTCAATCCCCTCATGAGACCAAAAGGCTGATGGAATGCTGGAATTGAATGCATTGTAAGCCAAGTTGATCTCCATCAGCATTGACAGGTTCCTTAAACACTCTGGAATCTGTCCGAAGAAACCATTCTCCCTTAAATCCACGTAATACAGATTTCTCAGCTGGCATAAGACATTGAAAACCTGGCCCTCCCACTTATTTCCATAGAGATCCAACTTCTGCAAGTTTGTTAGATATCCCAATGCTGCTGGAATTTCACCAGTGAAGTCATTATACCCAAGGTCTAACCCCTGCAGGTTGGTAAAGTTCCCGATTTCATCGGGTAGTGGACTCATGATCCTACAAGACTGGGCGGTGAATCTTTGAAGAGACGAAGATAGATTCGACGAGCCCAATGCTCTTGGGAGGACCCCGGTTATGGGATTAAACTCTATATTTATAGCTTCTAGAAACTGGCAATTTGCCAAGGAAGAGAGGAAGTCTTGCTCAGGATCAGACAGATTATTTGTGAGCTGATTGTATCCCAAGCTTAGCCTTTGGAGTTGGGTTAAGTTGCCAAGATTTATTGGCATAATTCCAGAGAATGAGTTATTAGAAAGGTCAAGTATTTGGAGCCTGGAAAGATTCGAAATAGAATCAGGAATATTTCCATGGAAATTATTCCTGTCAAGAAACAGATATTCAATGAGTGGAAGGCCCCTGCCTAGAGAGACTGGAAGAACACCAGTTAGATTGTTTGCTTCGAGAGAAAGAACTCTTAAACTCGAAAGACTAAACAGAGATTCTGGAACTTCACCACTTAGTCTGTTATTATCAACAGCAAACCAATTTAACCTGGACAGTCTTCCCTGTCCGATTTCAGGAGGAATTGGTCCATAAAAGCCATTGTCAACAGCGTCAAACACCTCCAAATTCGACAGGTTTGCGATGGAGGAAGGAATAGTGCCCGTAAAGTTATTGCGGCCCAAGCCAACACTCTGGATTGCTGATAAGTTCCAGAATTCAGTTGGGATGTTTCCAGTGAACTGGTTGACCCCCAGAGAGAGGGTTTTGAGAGAATGACAATGGATTAGAGAGGAAAGGATATCTCCTCCAAATTGATTGAAATGAAGCTCTAAGTTTTCGAGATTTGTTGCAAGCTGGCTGCAAATTTGATTAGGGAAGGTGCCTTGCATTTGGTTGAATCCAAGTTGAATAGTTCGTAGAGAAGATATATTGAAGATTGTGGAGGGTAATTCACCTGAAATGTCAAGTAATGGAGGTATTTAGCCTTCTCTGTTTCTTAATTTATCTGATATTTAAACACGAAATATCGAAAAGAAAATATTATTTGGTTGATAAGCTATTATAAAACTTGTAAATTTTAGATTTTATTTGAAAAATATGATTAAGGATCTTTTAAACTATGGTGTAAATTTAATTTTAGTTATGTTAACTAGACTTTGTTCGGAAACTAATAATGTCAAGATAAAATATCAATTTTAGTCGCATAACTTTAAATTTGTCCAATTTCAAACAGTTTTAATGGAAATTAGAAATGTCAAGTGTAATTTGGTGTGTGACTAGCTCGCACATTTTAAGCCACCTATGTGATGTGTCATAATTTTGATGAGTTGGAAAATTATTTGGATTTTTTTAACTTTCAAAAAACAGGAAGACACATAGGCAAAAGAAGAAGAAAAGTGTCAAAGCGCGCTAATAATACATATAAAATGTAAATTTAAAAATCTATCAAAGCTATTAGTATTGGACCATTAATCAAATATCAGGATATGGTTAATGGCAATTCAAGCCTCAATTAGTTGCAAGTAACTTTCAAAAAAAAAAAATGTCTATATATAATTTACCATAATAAACTTCAAGAGTAAATTTTAAGGAAGACAGAAGTAGCTGGGAAAGACCATAATTATGGTTGAAAATACGTACCTGTGAGTAGATTACTACTTAAAGAGAGTTGTTGAAGCTGAGACAAGTTTCCAAACTCCGATGGAATGATTCCAGTGAGATTGTTATTGGACATATTAAATGTTTTGAGCTCACCACATTGAGACAGACTTGTCGGAATATCACCACTTAACTGATTGCTTGAAAGGTATAAACCCTCCAGTCTTTCCAACTTTCCGATTTCGACAGGTATTGGGCCAGTCATACTGTTATTGCTCATATCCAAGATTCTCAGAAATGAGAGGTTTCCGATTTCCCTGGAAATGCTTCCTTCTAAACCCATACTCGAAAGATTCAACCCTGTCACTGATCTTGGATTCGTCGTGCTACAAACTACCCCAATCCAACCACAATAAGAGGTTTCTTGTGTCCAGTTTCTGGACAGGATGGTGGAATTTATGTTTGTTCTCAAGGCTATAAGAGATGATTCATCTATATTCGACGTATTTTGAGATGCAACTAACCAAATTCTCAAGTAAAATGCTAACAACAGAATTACAGTCTCTTTTCTCATTTTCTGTAGTTTTAGAGATTGAAATGAACAAGATTTTGTTCATTCTGGATGGTAATCATCTATATATTAATTTTCGTGCTTTTTTGTCCTTTTTGTTTGGCATTTTGGTTCGAACTGTTAGGAAGAGTGAAATAGAAAAGAAATGTGCATTGACTTGGACGATTATATCGCTTTCAGGGCAGTTGGTAGTCTTTGTTTCACATTCAGCGATGGTGATTAGATTAATTTTGTCCATTATTCGTTGTCTACTTTTTTTTTTGGACTGAAGAAGTGTAAAAGTTGCAGTAAATTCGTTGCTATGGGCTTTAGTTTATATAAGATTCCGACCACAAATAAAAATTTGAGTTTGTGGCTCAAAACTTCAAGGACCAATTTGATATGTTCTGTTGTGATCAAAACAGAAAAGAACATGATGAAAAATGGGCCATCACGTTTATCATTTTTGAAACTACTGCTGCAAATTTCCAAATATAATTCATTCTCGTTCAGACATTTTATCAAACAGTTGGGCTGTTCCAAGTGTACTGTAATGTACCAAGTCTTTCCCTGAGTTATTTTTAAGCGCTTGGACTAGATTGCCGAATCTGCTGCATATTCGTTGACTCTACAGGTAATAATTTTGAAGATTTCTTGTCGTAAATTGAAAACCTTAATAACGTTGCAATTACAACTTGCAAGCACCAATTTCAAATGTGTAAAAAAGTACCAGTTATTCCCTTCCAAAATCAATTTTACATATTTTGGGACCAAAATTTAATGGAATGTGACACTTGGACTAAATCTGCAATCAGAGCCGGTCCTGTGATATTAGGGGCCCGGTACAAAAAAATTGTTAGACCCTTCATATTTTATATAAAAAATAAAAAACAGTGTATTTATTAATATAGAGATAGTTTCATATTTAATACATACATAAGATGAGTAAGAATGAAAAAAATATATGGAAAAAATCTGTGCAGGGGCTCGGTGCAAAAAAATTGGTAGGCCCTTCGTATTTTATATAAAAAACAAAAAATTGTGTATTTATTAATATAGAGATAGTTTCATATGTAATACATATATAAGATGAGTAAGAATGAAAAATGGAAAAAATCTGTGCAGGGGCCCGATGCCAAAAAATTGTTAGGCCCTTCGTATTTTATATAAAAAATAAAAAGCAGTGTATTTATTAATATAGAGATAGTTTCATATCATATTTAATACATACATAAAGTTAGGAATTCGAACACAACACCTTGTAAAGTTAAAACCATATGGCTACCAACTCATTTGCGTTCTACTTTATATCAAATTAGCCAACGTTAGAGTTTATATATATATATATATATATATATATATATATATATATATATATATATAAACTTCCGGGGCCCTCGTCAGAACGGGGTCTTGTGCGGCGGCACCACCTGCGCCGCCCCAGGGCCGCCACTGTCTGCAATTAGTTTTCTTTGGGATAAAAATACACATGTGAGCTTGTGTGGGAACTGCTGCTGAATATTGCTCTCCATATTTCTCTTTTTCAAACACACAAAAGTTCAAATGGTGAAAAAACTAAATAAAAAGGGATTTTACAAATTCAGGAGGTCGGTTACATTTCATGAATCATGGCTTGAAAAATTATAAACTATTAAATTAAAATTTCAAAATTTAACGATGTTAACATTTTTCTATATGCTAATGTGTTCGAATTATGTGAAACTTGAAAATGTTATTTTATTAGCTACATGGTTGTCTATCATGTGTTCGTACCTATGACATTTCATAAAATACTTAATTGAATGCAAAATTTATTATTATTATTTTTATATATTTCCTACACCAATTACATTTAAATACATTTAAGCAATAGTAATCAAATATGAAAATATTGTGCGAATTTATCAATATAGTTGTTATATATATTACATGATATTGTGAAGATATCGATATTGATTTCAGTATCTTTACAAACCATCTATAACTTAATTCATAGTCTTTCTGAGCCCCGCACCAGCTATGAAATTTGAAAATGAGGCGCAGAAGAATAGTATTAGAGCATCTCCAATGGAGCACCACATTTCACACTACCCCTACATGTAGTGTGAAATGGTGCTCCAATAGTACACTACATTTCTCCCATACATTACAAATTTGAATAGTGCACCACTACATGTAGTGGGTACTATAGCACCACACTACATTTTTATTTTTATTTTTTAATTTATTTAGTACAATTTTAATTTCACAATTTATTTTTAATAGAATTTGCATTTCATTATTTCATGAAGTAATATTATTGTTTATGAAAAAAATATTATTTACTATATGTGTATAATATAAAAGTATTTATTTAGACTAAATAAAGTAAACATAATACATTAAATCACAAAGTACATTAAATTAAAATACATAAATCACAAAATACATCAAAGCAATTAGGCTAAAATGCATAAATTAAAATAAACATAAAACATTTAAAGAACGATTAGGCTAAAAAAAGTACGATACGAGAATTTATTGCATTGATTGATCATATGTGGGAGGAGCATTCCAATTCTGAGATCTAGATTATCGTTATTGTTTTATTGAAATTTCTTGTATTGTGTTTGTTGTTTTTTCTTGTGTTAATTTTATGTTTTTTTAATATGTATGATTGTAGCATTGTATCACGAAATTTAATTTAATGTGTTCTATAATTTTTGCTTTTTTATATTCACATTTTTAAAAAAATAACTAATAAAAATAATTATATTCAATAATCAATATAAAACAATCATAAAAATATTATGCAATTATTAAGTTTAAGTTTGTATAAATTTTAAATCAATAAAAAATAAGAATAGTAAATGTAGTGCAGAATGTAGCGTTGACGATTGAAGATGAATTTAATGTAGTGTGAATTTTGCTGTAGTGTAGTGTGAATTTTGCTGTAGTGTGGTGTAAACCACTGGAGATGCTCTTAGGAAGAAAATTAGTTGCGTTGACTTCATTAAACTTCTTTGAAAATACAGCTCCATCTATATATATATAACATCTATCTATTCTATCCATATATATAAATACACCACCAATATTTCACTTCTCATCAAACCCAACAAAGAGATATATGGCAGCTTCTTCCAAAAGCTTGTTAGCTTTTCTCCTAATTGTTTTAGTTTTTTGCTCTCAGATTGCAGCTTCATATGCTCAAAGTAAGCCACAGACATTTATATGCATATATTCTCATAACAATCTCATCTAACTTATGAACTCATTTAAATATATATCATTGATTAACTCTAGTTGCTCCACTTTTTGACAGGAGGTCGGGCAAGACTCCCTTCAACGCGCTCCGGATGCTGTGTTTGGATCCCGGGTAGATTAAGATGCTGCCCACCATAGATGAAGTCAGAGATAATACCATATTATATTTATTTTGAAACTATTTTGAAAACAAATAATCTTTAATGTTAAGGTGTAACTGAGTTATAATTATCATTTGGATTGGATTGTAATTTTGTTTCATATTGAGTTAATACATATTATTTTGCTTAATTTATACATGAATCACAAACTTTGGGACAATCCAGAGCTAGTCCAATAGTTGATGCATGTCAACCAACTTTCATCATCAACAATCTGCATTGCATTACTGGTAATGTGAAAAGTTGAGTAGGAAGATACATAGATAAGAAAGGGACAGTTGATAGTTGGTAGTCTTTCAGGCAATTAATTTAATGATGATGTACACTTGACTGACTTCATTTCATCTCTAACATTCCAACAATTCTTTGTTTCACATTCAGTGATGGTGATTAGATTAATTTTGTCCGTTATTGGTTGTCATTTGTGTTTGAGATGCAAATTGAAAGTTCATCATTGGTTATCACTTCAGCTATGCCCATCATCTCCTTTTATGTTAATTAAGGACGAAAACGAAAGAAGTAGAAAAAGAAAATACGAAACAAGGAGTTCATTCTCGTTCAGGCATTTTATCAAATGGTTGGGCTGCTCAATGTATAATGTAGAATAAAATTTGCAAACAACTCATTCCCTGACTCATTATATTACTCCGACTAGCCTACGCCACCACACCACCGTTGCCGGAAAAAAATTCTTAGTCATTTAATAAAATTATAAAACAAAAAATCATTTTCCCTCAACCCTAAATCGAGTAGTAGAACCCTAATCTATAAAAAGAAATTCTCAATTACAAGAACCCAATCCCTAATCCTAAAATCGCCATAGCAATCTTGATTTTCTTCCATCAAATAAATAGAAATAGCAACTGCAGGTTCATAAATTG
This sequence comes from Scutellaria galericulata, assembly GCA_946896805.1. NCBI lineage: Eukaryota > Viridiplantae > Streptophyta > Magnoliopsida > Lamiales > Lamiaceae > Scutellaria > Scutellaria galericulata. The sequence goes on from OX335785.1 coordinate 25,485,809, forward strand.
TTCAAATTACTGAGAATTTCTCAAATCCTTCTTCTCGAGTTATCCATCTAACCATCTTAGGATTGATTAACAAAGTTTTCCACTAGTAATATAGGGTTGTGCGTTGGAGATAAGGAGAACTTCGGGGGAGGAATTTGCGGCCATTTTTGCTGAGACTCTCCGGCAACGGCGGTGTGCCGGCGCCGGAGCAGTGGAGAATAGAGGATGAAGGATCAATTTTTTTTTTTTTTTTTCATTTTTTCTAACTTACAATTTTATTTTTAATTCTCATTACCATGTTTTTATTTATATTTGATGTGGCAGTAAAAAATGTCACTAAAGCTTAACTTTTTGTTAATTAATTGGATATTCATGTAAACAATTCCGATAGCCACGTCACTTTGAAAAAAATTCCGATCAAAACAGATTGAAATTGGAAAAAAATAAAAAATTGAAAAATTAAAAAAAAAATCACCAAAATTGGATCTTACATAATAATATTCTCCTTTCTAACTTTTGAGTATTTTCTCCTCTAAAAAGGGTGTTGCAAGTACCAATATTTCTCAAAAAATTGCGAAAAGTGTTGATTGCCTTCCAACTAGACTTATTTCCCCAGAAACAAACTTCGCATATTTCGGACCAAAACTGCTACAAAATTTACGGAATGTATTACATTGCGATTAAATCTGCAAATAATATTTTGCTTTGGGATAAAAATATTTCCATCAACAAGATATCTATATCATATGTTGTGCATAATGTGATGATACTCTATGTTGAGTGCACCCCGTACATCTAAATTGAAAACATTAACAATGGAAGATGAGAAAAGTGGTGATGTTCATTTCTACAAGAAGATATTCTGATTTCGGAGTGTATTTCCCACGAAAAAGGGCATTGCAAGTACCAAATTCTCTCAAGAGAAAAGTGAAAAGAAGTAGTAATTTCCCTCCAACTAGGCTTTATGTAGCAATTATTCATTCCCTTCCAAAATCAACTTTACATATTTGGGACCAAAAGTGTAGCTAAATTTAATGGAATGTCTTATATTGGGACTAAATCTGCAATTTATTTGTTCTTTGGGATACAAATGCAAGTGTTTGAACTTGTAGGGACTGATTCTGACATTTCCCCTGCTAAAAACATCTCCTCCAATTTTTTGTTTTTTGTTTTTTCAAACTCACAAAAGTTGGTGAGGTTAAAAAAATATAAAAAAAGACCTTATTTCAAAGTCTTTGATAGCCCCGTACGAGCTATGAAAATGACGCTTTTGATTTGGTTGTTTTATGGAGACTTTGAAACCCATCACGGGTGGCTACTTTAATATTTTCACAAAACTTAATGATATTACTTACTCATGTGGAACAACGTCGTCCATAATCGGTCAATAGTAAGAATTGATCAAATGATTGATTTGGTCAATTAATTTAGGATAATAAACAATTTACTCATGCGGATCCGAGTTTGGTAATGTTTTACTTTAATTTGCTTACGACTTAGTTGTAGGATTATGCTGATTTGTTGAATTAGTAAAATTAAGTCAAAAGAAGAAAACAAAACCCCTTTTTTTTAATAAAAAAAATCCATATGTTTATCATGTATGACATATATGATTTTTTTTTTTTTTTTGAAACAATTTCATGAGTTTAATTTTGTGAGAGTATGTCGGTCCAAATCTCATATTAATTCACAAAATAGAGATTGATTTGTGAAAAAGAATTTAAGTAGTAGGATTTTAGTACTCTTACCAAAATATATTTGTGAGACAATATGTTATTATATAAGTAATTTGATGCTTTTACCAGGCTGACAGGCAACAATTTTGGTTTGCAAGTTGCAATTAATATATATTGAAAGTGCATGAATTTCTGAATTAGGACGCGCAAAATAAAAGTATTAGGAAGAAAATTAGTCTCGTTGATTTCATTAAACTTCTGTGAAAATACATCTCTCTCTCTCTCTCTCTCTCTCTCTCTCTCTCTATATATATATATATATATATATATATATATATATATATATCACTCTAATTAATGTATCATCTAATTAATTTAATCCATATAAAAATAGCACAACCAATAGTTGAGTTGTCATAAAATGGCAGCTTCTTCCAAAAGCTCCTTGTTAGGTCTTCTCCTAATTGCTTTAGTTTTGTCCTCTCAGATGGCAGCTTCACATGATCAAACAAGTATGCCGCAATTATATAATTTATAACATGAATCTCATCTCAACATATATATCATTTATTGTCATTGCATAATTACGTACTCTTCTTGATTCATTTTTTGACAGCTAAAAGGTCGGAGAAGGAGGCCCGAAATATTGGAGGGCTCTTATTGAATGATCAGCGCGGGTGCTGCGTGTGGGTCCCGGGTAAACCAAGATGCTGCCCCCCTGGCGCTGTGCCGGCTGTTAATCATCACAATTAATATTATACTCCATACATACACCACAAAAAATAATAATCAATGTTTTTCTGTAATATGGTAAATCCATCTGTTTGCAGTCGTGCATGTACTGGTTATTGGCATCTTAAATCCACTATTCAGTAGATAATACAGTTAGCCACCAATTACCTTCACATTTGGTTTCTTTAATTTTTTTTTTATCACAACTTTAGTTTGTATTTTGTAACAAATTGGTACCAAACTATTAATTTGTATTATGTTAAAAGGGATAAACAAATTGATATGGCCGAACTTATCTGAACCGAGTTTTCTTCCTTAATTTCACACTGAAGTCAGAAACCGAACTGAGTTGATAAATGACGAACTGAATTAGTTATGGAACACGATGACGAACTGAATTAGTCATGGAATACGATGACGAACTGATACATTTGACGAACTGATATAGGATGACGACGAACTGATTCATGATGACGACGAACTGATATATGATGGTGACGAACTGATATATGATGACGAACTGATTCATGATGGCGACGAACTGATTCATGATGACGAACTAATTAACATTGAAAAGTGATGAACAAGTTTTAGTCCAACTGACCGCTATTTCAGCGGGTCAGTTGCCCATATCCCTTATTTTGTGGGATAAATCTCAACTAACACGTATTCCAGGGAGTATATATATACCTCTTATATTCATTCTTTATTTTGTTCACATACACAATTACATAAAACACACGCATATTCCTTGAGTAATTTTCTGCTTTGCAATCTTATTGACTTGAGCGTCGGAGTCCTGTCATCGGGAACCCCTCCCGGTGTTTGTTTTGCAGGTCATCGGGTTCGAGATTTCGAGTTTTTGGATTGAAGAACAAGAGCGTCGGATCGGAGCAACATCACAAATCTCGTGGCATATATCTTTAAATTTTGTAACATATTAGTATTCTATTTTGCTAACTAAAATACTGAAATCATAGATTATATACTCTTACAAGATACAGAGAATAATAATAACTAAAATAATATTAATGTTTTGGACCAAAAGTGGTGATACCTGATTTCCGGTGTTTTTTCCTCTAAAAATGGTGTTGCAAGCACCAATTTCTCTCAAATTAAATGTGAAAGACTAATTGGGACCAAAACTACAACAAATTTAATATAATGTGTTACGTTGGAACTCAATCTGCAATTTACATTTTTTGGGACAAAAATGCAAGTTTGTGGACTATTTCGAAATGGGCTATGTTTTGTAGGGACCGATTCTGCAATATCCTGGCAGTTGAGCTGCTGGAAACTTTTTCTCAACCAGTTAAAAAGTCAAAATTAATACTCCCAACCCATGCTCTACAAATATGAGAACAAATAAATGTCATTAAACAGGCTCTAAAGCACCATGTTGTTCCTAGTTCGAGTTGCCCTGGAAAATACCAATATCGGCCTATTGAAATGGTTGATCTATGGAGACTTTGAAATAGTGGTAACTTTATTCTTCAGATTCAAAGTAATATTATTTCAACAATTGGTCGATAATAATATTATCTGTGCAGAAGAATTGTATTAGAAAGAAAATTAGGTGCACTGATTTCATTAAATTTCTGTGAAAATACAGCTCCATTTATATATATATATATATATATATATATATATATCATCTATAATATCCATATAAATACACCACCAATATTTCACTTCTCATCAAACCTAACAGAGATATATATGGCAGCTTCTTCCAAAAGCTTGTTAGCTCTTCTCCTGATTGTGTTACTACTTTTCTCTTCTCATATGGCAGCTTCATATGCTCAAACAAGTAAGCCGCATTTATATAATTTTATATTTATATATACTCATAACAATCTCATCTAATTATACATATATCAATTATAAACTCATTTATATATCATTGCATATATAAACTCTTGTTTGTTGCTCCATCTTTTGACAGATGAAAGGCCGGATCCCACAAAAGGATGCTGCGTGTGGGTCCCGGGTCAATTAGGATGCTGCCCATGACACGTGTCCTCACTAATTACAATGCATTCATCCACCTAAAATCATACTCATATCTTTCTATTTATTTGAACGGAAGATGTAATAATTAGTTTTGAGATTACATGATCAGTTAAGTAGTGAATATATACCATTAGCCAATAATTACCTTCACATTTATTTTCTTTTAATTTAACTTTGTTTTCTCATTTTAATTAGTTACAACTTTAATTTCTATTTTGTAACAAATTAGTATTAAAATTTGATAACTAAAATATTGAAATCAAAGGTTAGATATTCTTACAAGATGCAAATATTAATATTGATTAAAATAATATCGATGGTTTGGACTTAAAATAGTGATGTATGTTTCTATGAGAGGATATTCTGATTTTTTTAGTGTTTTCCTCTAAAAATGGAGTTGGAAGTACCAATTTAATTTCCCTCAACAATGTGAAAAGAAGTATTAATTTCCCTCCAAGTACTAGACTCCATGTACCAATTATTTCCACAAAAACCAACTTTACATATTTGGGACCAAAGCCGCAACAAAACTTACAGCAAAATGTATTGCATTGCGATTAAATATGGAAATATATATGTTTTTGCTTTGAGATAAAAATAAGAGTGTTTGAACTATTTGAAATGGCTTATGTATGTTTTATTGGGGGTCAATTCTGCAATTTCCTCGGAGTTGAGCTACTGGAAAAAATTGTCCAATATTTGTTTTTCAAACTATATATGTTCAGGTTGGTGAAAAAATAAATAAAAAAAGAACCATATTTCAAAGTCTATGTGAGTGTCATACGGGCTATGAAAATTAGCTATTGAAATAGTTGATTTATGGAGACTTTGAAATAATCTGTTAAGTTTTCCTTTCAGATAATTGACCGCTTGGATAGATAAAATCTCTTATTATTTTGTTTTTTAAGAATGTAATCGAACTATTGAGTATTTGAGTTTGATTTGTTTATTTATTGAACTCGAGTCTAATTTATTGAATACTTTCATTGCCCAATGAGTTTAAATAAATGTAAATAATAAATATATTATATATCAACTCGTTGAAAAAACTAATCACATATTCTAAAAAAATATAACATATATAATTTAATTGTAAAATATCTATAATTACATATTTATATATTTATCGTAACTAAACATATAAAAACTATGTATCGAAATGTCAAACATTAATATTATATTTTATGAATGAATCATGAGCCTTCTAATATACTTGCTCACGAGCTAACTGTTGAAATGACGATCGAGAAACACCAATATGCAAGCAATTCACTCACATAAAATAATGATCAACCAAGAACTACAAACTGGAAATTCGATAAATGAAATGAAGAAGAAAATCAACACACGATGTAAAGTGGTTCGGGTTAATAATCCCTACATCCACTGTATGAAGCAATCCACTAAATCTCAATAGTTCGAAGCTTTACAACACAAAGAAGAAAAACTCAAGAACCCTAATCACACTACACAACTTTGAAGAACAATATCTCTCTCTACACAATTCTAATGACTTCGATGTCTTCTAATGGAATGAACTCCTCTTTATATAGAGTACGTGAGTGAAAACCGTTCGCAATTTTGTTGAGAAACAGGAAAGATATGGACCCCGCAAGATTACCTGCCAAACAAACCAAACGAAAATCAGCTGAAGAAGAAATAGAAAGTAACCGTTTTTACCTGCCTGAAATTGCGTTTGCCAAATGCGATTTTATTAGTGAAAGTGCGACTTTCTCCATACTTAGCAAAATTTTGGCTGAGTTGATTTCTTCCCTTTTTTTTTTTCCCTTCAATACACTTAATTTATATATATGCATGCTTTATATATATATATATATATATATATATATATATATATATATATATATATATCACAAATCTCCACCTTAAAGCATGCTATATTCTTGCTGATCAAACTTGCAGAGATTCAAGTTATACTTGTAGAAGAATTTCCTCTTAATCCAATCAATTCCAGACATAGTTGGAACTTAACAGTAGGCAAAGCCTTAGTCAAACCATCTGCAGGGTTTTCTTCACTTGCTATCTTGCAAACCTTTATTTCCTCTTTCTCTATGATGTCTCTTATGTAGTACAATTTGACATCAATGTGTTTTGTCCTCTCATAGAAGCCTTGATGCTTAGATAAATGGATAGCATTGTTATTATCACAGTATACTTTCACACACTTTTGAATAATTCCAAATTCTGAAAGAATTCTCTTAAGCCATAAAGCCTCTTTGATTGCCTCTGTTAATGCAATAAACTCAAATTCAGTTGTAGACAAAGCCACTACAGATTGCTGTGTTGATTTCCAGCTTACTGTAGTGCCAAACAAAGTGAACATATAGCCTGTAAGAGACTTTCTAGTATCCATGTTTCCAGCATAGTCTGCATCAACAAAACCAATAATAGGAGTGCCTGAATTTGTAGTTTTCTTGAACTTCAATCCCAGATTCACTGAGCCATTTATATATCTAAGCAAATACTTCACTGCTTCCCAATGAAATACACTTGGATCTGACATATATCTACTGACTAAACTCATAGAATATGCCAAATTAGGCCTGCAACACACCATAACATACATCATGCTTCCTACAACATTAGAGTATGGTATCTTGCTCATCCTGTATAACTCTTCATTTGTCTTAGGACACTGATCTTTAGATAGCTTCAAATGTTGTCCAATTGGAATAGACACACTCTTTCTTTAATTCATTTGATACCTGATCAAAACCTTCTTCAAATAGTTGCTAAGATCAAGCACTACTTCATTATCTGATCTTTGCCCAGTGATATCCATTCCCACAATCCTTTTAACTTCTCCAAGATCCTTCATCTCAAACTCAGTGTTAAACAAACATTTAATCTTATTCAAACTCATCATAGAATCACTTGCAATAAGCATGTCATCAACATACAATAACAAATATATGAAAGAAGCATTTGAATCAAATCTAAAGTACATACAACTATCATACATGCTTTTAGTAAAATGAATTTTTTTCATAAACTCATCAAACCTGAGGTACCATTGCCTTGGAGATTGCTTTAATCCATAAAGTGATTTTCTGAGTAGACAAGCTTTCTCTTCACTATTGGAAATCTTCAAGCCTTCTGGAACCTTCATGTAAATCTTTTCTTTTAATTCACCATGTAAGAAAGTTGTTGTAACATCCATTTAATGCAGTTCCAAATCGAATTGAGCCACCATTGCAAGCAATATCCTTATAGAACAATGCTTCACCACTGAGAGAAAATCTCTGTGTAATCTACACCCTCCTTTTGAGTAAACCCTCTAGCCACCAACCTTGCTTTAAACCTCACTTTGTTGTTTTGAGCAGCTTCAATTTTCTTCTTAAAAATCCACTTGCAACCTATAAGCTTCTGATTCTTTGGTTTATCCACAATGGTCCAAGTTTCATTTCTGGATAGGGAGTTCAGCTCATCATGTATAGTAGCTTTCCACTTCTCTTTCTCCTTGCAAGTAGTAGCATCAATATAGTTACTTGGCTCTTGATACTCTATATCTTCAGCTACAAGAAAAACAAAAGAAATGGAATTAGATTGATCAAATCTAACAGGTGGTTTTACTAACCTTCTTGATCTATCTCTAGTAAGCTGATAATTTGTTAATTGATGATCTCCTTGGCTTGGTTCCTGCTGATCTTCTTCCTGAGATTCTTCCTCATTCTCACTCTGATGATGATGTTCATTGGAGCTTGTTTGCAAAGGCTCCACCTCAAACTGAGATTTATTATTAGCTGTCTTGGTTTTCTCCTCAGTTTCTCCTTTGTTCAATGGCATGCAAGTCTCATCAAATGATACATCTCTGGACACAATACATTTATAAATATCCTTTTCCATGCACCATAACCTGTATCCCTTCACTTCTTCTGGATATCCTAAGAACACACATTTGAGTGCTCTTGACTCCAACTTATCTTGTTTAACATGAGCATATGCTAAACATCCAAATACTCTTAGCTTAGAATAATCAACTAATCTCTCGTGCCACATTTCTTCAGGTGTTTTAAAACCAATAGCAGAAGAAGGAGATATATTGATTAGATAAGCTGCAGTGGTAACTGTCTCTCCCCAAAAACTTTTGTTTAATCCTGAACTAAGGAGCATACATCTAACCCTTTCCAAAAGAGTCTGATTCATTCTTTCTGCAAGACCATTTTGTTGAGGAATGTAAGGAATTGTCTTGTGCCTTGTTATTCCTTTCTCTTTGCAAAATGAGTTGAACTCATTTGAAACAAACTCTAAGCCATTATCAGTTTTGAGGTATTTGAGCTTCATATCAGTCTGATTCTCAACTTGAATAAGCCACTCCTTAAATCTCTGGAATGCTTCATCTTTACTCTTGAGAACAAATACCCAAACTTTTCTTGAAAAATCATCAATTATAGATAGGAAGTATCTGCCACCATTCTTTGTTGTTGACTTTGTTGGACCCCATAAATTTGAATGGACATAATCCAATCTTGCCTGAGTAGTGTGAGTCCCAATGTTGAACTTTAATCTCTTGGCTTTTTCCTATAACACAATGATCACAGAAATCAAGTTCACTGATTTTGTCTTTTCCAAATGCATCTTGCTTCTGAAGTTTCTGCAGACCTTGGAGACTTATGTGAGCTAACCTCTTATGCCATATAAGAGTCTTATCCATCTCATTTGCTGAGTATGATCCACCAACAACAGTATTCTCATTCAAGTAATACAGATCATTCTTTTTCAAACCTTCCATCACAATCTTGGATTCCTTCATTACTTGCATAACTCCACCTTCAGTTATTAACTTGTATCTTTGGGAGTCTAGCATACCTAGAGAAATAAGATTTCTCATCAGTTCAGGAACAAATCTTACATTTGATAAGATTTTCACTGATCCATCTTTCATCTTCAATGGAACAGTACCAACACCCTTAATTCTGCAAGTCTTGTTATTCCCAAGCATAACTGCTCCCTCTTCATTCGTGATCAGTTCCTTGAACCACTCTTTATGAGGACTCATGTGAAAAGAACACCCCAAGTCAAGAATCCATTCCTCATTAGTGTCATAGGAAGTAATAACAAGTACCTCTGCAGATTCATATCCAGAATTAGAGTGAGAAGCTTCTGTAGGATTTGCTTGTTTTCCAGCTGCATTTGGCTTGCCCTTCTTGTTACCTTTGAGTTTAAAGCAATCCTTTTTATAGTGTCCTGGTTTATGACCGTGGAAACATCTGTTTCCTTCAATATCATCTTTGGAATCTTGATTCAAAATAAGAGGTTTCTTGTTTCCTTTCTTGAATGATTTCTTCTTCCCTTCAGCTTGTTTAGCTATTAGGCTCTCTCTTCCACCCTGAGCTTTTGAATCTGACCCCTTTGTTAACTTCTTGGTCTTCAAAGCAGTTATCACTTCTTCTAATGTAATGGATTGTTGTCTTCCATACAAAATAGAATCACAGAAATTTTCAAAGCTCTTTGGGAGTGAACTTAGTAGCATCAATGCCTTGTCTTCCTCTTCCAATTTGACATCGACATTCTCAAGATCATCTATGATTTTATTGAAGTCCTCCAATTGATTGAGCAGAGATCGATCTTCTTGGATCTTGAAAGCATACAACCTTTTCTTCAAGAATAGGCGATTTGCAAGAGATCTTACCATATATAAACTTTCAAGCCTTTTCCAAACACCTTGAGCTGTCTCAATCTTGGAAACTTCACGTAGAACCTTATTCTCCAAACTGAGAATGATCATACTGTGGGCTTTCTCCATAAGTGTAACTTTCTGCTCGGCTGTCATCGCTTCTGGAAATGCTTCAATACCCTGCAAGGCAGCACCATGTTGTACCAACATGGATTTCATCTTGATTCTCCATAACCCGAAATCGCCCGAGCCATTAAACTTTTCCACATCGAACTTGATTGAACCCATCTCTTGATCTCAAAATTCCCACAGACGGCGCCACTTGTTGAAATGATGATCAAGAAACACCAATATGCAAGCAATTCACTCACATAAAATAACGATCAACCAAGAACTACAAACTGGAAATTCGATGAATGAAATGAAGAAGAAAAACAACACACGATGTAAAGTGGTTCGGGTTAATAATCCCTACATCCACTGTATGAAGCAATCCACTAAATCTCAATAGTTCGAAGCTTTACAACACAAAGAAGAAAAACTCAAGAACCCTAATCACACTACACAACTTTGAAGAACAATATCTCTCTACACAACTCTAATGACTTCGATGTCTACTAATGGAATGAACTCCTCTTTATATAGAGTACGTGAGTGAAAACCGTTCGCAATTTCGTTGAGAAACGGGAAAGATATGGAAACAAACCAAACAAACCATACTTAGCAAAATAGAAAATCAAACAAACCAAACGAAAATCAGCTGAAGAAGACATAGAAAGTAACCGTTTTTACTTGCCTGAAATCGCGTTTGCCAAATGCGATTTTATTAGTGAAAGTGCAACTTTCTCCATACTTAGCAAAATTTTGGCTAAGTTGATTCCTTCCCTTTTTTTCTTTCAATACATTGAATTTATATATAATATGCATGCTTTATATATATATCACACTAACGAGTCAAATAACGTTGAGTTTGAGTTTGTTTGTTTATTTTAACGAATCATAATAAATAATGGGTTAGGATTTTTTATCGAATATAACTTCAAACAATTCAAGAATGGCTTGGTTCATTTGCATCATTAAATTTTTTCACCAATAGAACTTTTGTGTTTGAAAAAAAAAATGGAGAATTTTTCAGCAGCTCAACTGCGCGGAAATTTCAAAGTTCGTCCCTACAGAAATCCAAACACGTGCATTTTATCCCAAAGAAAAAATAAATTGTAGATTTAGCCCATCTATTTGATAAACTGTCTGAAAGAGAACAAACCATGTTTCAAATTTTCTTACAACTTTTAACATGCCGGTTCTCTTGTTTTCGTTCATAATTAACAGGAGATGATGGTCGTAGGTCGAGTGGTAAAGTGCTCACTTCTTCAATAATGAAATTTCAATTTGCCTCGATTTATTAAAACAAGTAGTATATCTTTCCGACAATGAGACAAATCAGATGTGGAATAAATAAAGACTATTATTATTTCAAATAATATTAATGTTTGGAAAGTTGCAGCAGTAATTTTAAAATGGCCCATTTTTTATCATGTTCTTTTATGTTTTGATCAAATCAGAACATATCAAATTGATCCATGAAATTTTTATTTGGGCCCCAAACTCAAAATATCGAGTTTTTGTGGTCTGAATCTTATATAAACAAAAGCCCATGGCAACAAATTTAGTGCAACTTTTACTCTCCTTCTGTTACTTCAGTCCAAAAAAAAAACAGTACAGACAAAATTAATCTCATCGCAATCGTTAATTAATTTACTGGTATAGAAGGTGACGGAACTGAAAAGTTGAATTAATTTTTCTTGAATATTATTTGAGTTTAAACAGCTAATTATTTCAAAGTCGTGGAAGACTTTGAAATAGATGAAATTGATAAGGAACACAGACAGTGGCGGATCCAAGGGGGGGCAAGAGGGGGCTGTTGTCCCCCCAAGAATTTTGAAAAAAAATTTTAGTAATGCATTTTAAAATAATTTCATACAATTGCCCCCCCTAAAATTCAAATGATATATTATATATTGTGTTATAGAATAATAAAAAATATAGTATATTTTAAATTAGCTATACAATCATAGAAAATATATACGTAAAATTTTAATATATTTAGACTTTTTATGAATGTGTTCCTTCCTCCCGAAATCCCGCCCCCACAAACACTAAATTCTGGATCCGCCACTGAACACAGATCCATTGTCCATCAATATGTCGATGAAATCTCTTCTCTCATATGTCATGCACTCATAACAACAAAATCTTGTCTTTCTTCCTTCTTAATTTCCTCTCTCCTTCAACTTTCAATTTTTTCTTGATTTTCTCTCTTCTCCATCTCTCAATTTCTTCTTCACCTAATTTCAAGATAATATCTTAATTAATTTTATTTTCTCATATTGTGAATTTATCTTCATTGTTGTCAATTTATTGTATATGAAATTGTATATATCTTCAAATTGAACTTATAATTTATTTGTTATTTTATATGCCCTATCAATGTATTATAATTAATTTGCAAATACTAATGATAGGTTGGTCATTAATACAAATAATTGAATTTGAATTTGATCAGGTGTAACTAAATTACTAAATAATAAAATGAGATAAAAATTAAAATTATTGACAAATAGAAATTGGGGATGTCATTTTGCAGTTTGGTTAGATATATATTATATGATAATATAAAGATATCTATGTCGATATTATCTGATAGAGTATCAAATATATCAATATTTTTTCAGTATTATCCTGCAAACTATCAATACCGTGTTTCAAAGTCTTTGCGAGTCCCACACGAGCTATTAAAATGACGCACAGAAGAATTTTAATAGGAAGAAAATTAGTTGCGTTGATTTCATTATAAAAGCTCCATCACTCAAATGTATCATCTAATTAATTCAATCCATATAAAAATAGCACAACCAATACTTGAGTTGTCATAAAATGACAGCTTCTTCCAAAAGCTTGCTAGCTCTTCTCCTAATTGCTTTAGTTTTCTCCTCTCAGATGGTAGCTTCACATGATCAAACAAGTAAGACACATGATTTATATTTATATATACATATTAGTTATTCTCGTAACAATATCTCATCTAATTAAACTCATTTTTGGCAGCTAAAATCTGGGAGAATATGAATGGCAGAGGAGGGAAGCCCGGGGTGTTGCGTTTGGTTCCCTGGTAAATTAGCAGGATGCTGCCATCCTGGCGTCGTCTCGGATATTGATCATCACAATTAATAATATTATATTCCATACATCGATCTTAAAGAAGAATCATGTTTTTTTATAATTATTATTATTTTTTAATTACAATTAGGAGTGGGAGATTCGAAACTGATACCTTGAGTAATGTATATGTCGTTAGCAAGGACAAAAATATCGGTATCGGTAGAAATATCGGTACATTGATTTTACGGAAATATCGACAGATATATCGATTTTGGTGGAAATATCGGTTTTTTACGCAAAAAATTTAAAACCTTTGTAAAAAAAATTGAAAAATATATTTAGTACTTTACATAATATTATAACTAACATTAATACATATATTGAACTTAAAATTCCAAATAAAATTATATATTTACAATAAATATAGAAATACATTAATATTATATACATCATAATCCTTTTATTAAATTTCAAAAAATTAACTAAATTTAATTAAATTATGAGAGGAACCTAAATGCTAATGTACTAATTTATTTTAAACAATTTAACTACATTTTTTTAAAGTAATTGTTTGCTCTACTAATCACTCATAGACAAAAATATAGATATATAAAAAGAGAGATATATAACTCGATTTTAATAGATGTCCTCCAAATACACCATAAAAAGATTCATAATAAAAAATATATATATTCATTTAAATTAAATTCATAATGAAAAGGGAAAATAAAAATGGAAAAGAAATCAGCAGGAATTCAGAAAAGAAGAAAAGAGAAAAAAAAAGGAAAAAATAATCAGGTGCCTGGCCACCAAAATATCGCGATATTTTGCTCCAAAACGATTTTTCACAGATTTTTCGCCGATTTTTTGTTGATTTTTCACGATATTCTGTCAAAAAAATATGTCTTGATTTTTCTATGTCGGCTTTCTCAATTTTCCGAAATTTCGGCGATAAATCGGTGATTTTTCACGATATTTTGGTCATTGGTCGTTAGGAATGAAGGTGTTGGAAATTGGAAGAGAATGTTGGTTTTGACCAATCTTTGACCAATTTTTAATGTTGATTCCATTTTAAATAAATGGAAATAAGTTGCTAAATTGGAATCTACGTTCCGTATAGATAAATGTAGTGTATTTACTTTTGAATTTCCAATTTTGAGTGAATGAGAAATTAATACACAAAGTTGGCAACTTGAATCCTTCTTGTGAAGGAAAATGGGAGAAATATGAATGTTGTCCTATATTCGAAAATTGGTGGAAAAAGTTTCACTTTATTAATAGGAGCACATGTATAAGAGATAATGATGTGTGCTCCCTTATGGTGGAACCTATTGTCATTTTTTTGACCTAATTGGCTAAGCACACATGCACCATCCGAACTGCATGTGGCACCATTGCACTCGGGTTGGGTTCGAACCGGACCGGGTCAAGTTCGAACCAATTCGGACCAGGTCGTTGGACCGGTTCAGGTCGGCGGGTCGAGTGGCACCGTTGCACTCGGGTTGGGTTTGGGCCGGGCCGGGTCAAGTTCGAACCAATTCGGGTCGGTCGGATCCGGACCAAGCTAGGCGTGAAGGGATGTGATTCTTGGGTCCAAATGGTTTAACCCTTGTGAAGAGGCGTGAACACACCTCTTAGATTCAAGGGTGGTGTCCATTGTGGGAAGAGACATATTTCCTTACTCCTATAAATAGGAGACCCCCTCATTTCATTTCCTCATTTCGAAATTCTTTCATCGAGCACTTGAATACGGGGAAATATCGTCTTACGGAGAAAGAACCTAGCTCTTGCCTCGACTTAACTTCGTAATTGTGCATCTTTTTAATATTGGCATCTTAAATCTAGTATTGTTTGTATTCTACATTTAGCCATTAATTGCCTTCTGAATTCTGATCATTTGTTTTCTTTAATTTGTATTTTGTAATAAAGTGGTACCAAACTATTAATTTTAATTTTATTATTTTAAAAGTCATAAATACTCTTGTCACATTTATCTTTAAATTTGGTGACAAATTAATATTATTTTTGATAACTAAAATACTGAAATGAAAGGTTAGATACTCTTATAAAATGCAAAGATTATATATTAACTAAAAAAATATCAATGTTTTGGACTTAAAATAGTGATGTCCGTTTCTTTAATAATATGAGACGGTTTCAAATATGACTTACTCAATAGTTGGACTTGCCAATTTATGATCTACAAGAGAATATCCTGACAAGTCATTTTGACCCATTTTAATTAAAAATTTGCTAATAAATCTATACCAAATCACTACAAGAAAATTGGAATTTAACGGCTAATTATTTCATCGCTAACTTTATACATTTCGTCGTAAATAATGTTTAGTGACAAATTAATTTCATTACCAGGGTCGAAAATTGTAGAAAAAGTAATATCATAATGATAAATGTTGTTTTGCTGTTAAGAGAGAATTTTATTATATATTTTCACTCTACATTTAGTCTAATCTATTTTTTCAAATTCCAGAAAATTTTATTTATCTCCGAATATAAATTGATGTTTTGGCTAATTGGTTGCAGACATACCATGTATAATTTGTATGGGTGAGCAAAATTCTGTAAATTAAAATCGAAAAATCGAATAGAATTTCGGTTTGAATTTTGATTTTTGAAAATTTCGATTTTCGGTTCGGTTTTCATGTCTAAAAAACCGAAATATTGAAAACCAGACCAAAGTTTTTTTTTAATAATTTTTAAATATATAAATATATATGTATATATTATTTCATTTATTCAAATATACTAAATCAAAGTATTTCACCCACCACATTGTATCCCTCTTGGTCTCACCACCACATTGCAAATATAGATGATATGTATAGGCAATTTTGAATCTATTGATATCTGATCTGATGTCTGCAGAATTACTGATTAAGTTTGTTTTTTTTGCTTAATATGTATATAGTTATTAAAATAATTGGTAAAAATCGAAGTTATAACCGAAATCGAATTTTTATTTCAGTTCAATTTTTTTTCGGTTTTCAAGAACTTCAGTTTTGATTTTAAAAATTGACAAAGTCTTGGGTGAGACCGTCTCACGGATCTCATTCCGTGAGACGAGTCAGGTCGGGTTAAACATAAAAATTATGTAATACTTTTATATATATGAGGTAATACTTTTATGTGTATCATGTAATACTTTTTGAAAGTATCACATAATATATATAAAAGTATTACATTATGAAGTATCACATGAAATACATAAAAGTATTACATAGTACACTTAAAAGTATTATATTATGAAGTATCACATGATATACATAAAAGTATTACATGGTACACTTAAAAGTATTACATTATGAAATATCACATGATATACATAAAAGTATTACATGGTACACTTAAAAGTATTATATTATGAAGTATCACATGATATACATAAAAGTATTACATTATGAAGTATCACATGATATACATAAAAGTATTACATTATGAGAATAAAACATGATGTGGTACTTTTATGTATATCATGTAATACTTTTTGAAAATATCACTATGTAATATTTTCATGTATATCATGTAATACTTTTTGAAAATATCACCATGTAATACTTTTATATATATCATATAATACTTTTTGAAAATATCACATAATAACTATAAAAGTATCATGTAATACTTTCATGTATATGAGGTAATACTTTTATGTGTAACATATAATACTTTTAAGTCAACGGTGTTGACCGACCATTGATCGTTGACTTTTTGACTTTGACCATCGACTTTTTGACTTTAACCTTTGACCAGATCGGGTTGACCCGTCTCATGGAACGGGATCCGTGAGACGGTTTCACACAAGACCTACTCTTAAAAATTTAGGTTTGATCATCGAACGACCGATGCTCACCCCTAAATTAATTCACAGGTATGTTTTATGTGTTTTATTTCTTTTCTTATTTTGAATTTAATATATTATTTTGATATATAGTTTTATATTTAACCTTTTTTTGTTGTTGTTGTTAATGAGCTTGTGGAAGTGGAAGGGGAGGACGATAAGACTAGAAAACTTGCGTGACCTAGGTTCGAAGTCTGGTTAACCCAATCTACACATTTATAAAGATGAGATACCGCTTGAGCTTATATTTAACTAAATACATTTTAATTATTTTATTTTGGTACTTCTAGATTTATTTAAACGATTTTTGGATTCAATTTGATGATTTTTTTTTTCATTTATTTGAATAACTACAGATTTTATTTTGTAGATTTTAAATTTATCTAAATTAGTTTTGGAAATACTTTTGTTAGATTTTTGGTTAATTACGTTTATTTATACAATTTGTTATTTTAAACAATAATTATTAATTTGTGGTGTGCAGATGATGAAGAGAGGGTTTATTTATTAAGTGTGTGACTGAGAGCTAAAGAATATATCTTCACCAATTTTCCATCTAAAACAGTTTTGTAACTGGTAATTACCAATTTCCCTCAATAAACGTTGGCGAAGAGAAATATGAATTTCCCTCTAGCAAAACTACATGTACCAATTTTTTCCTCAAAAAATCAACTTTACATGTTATGGACTAAAGATGCAACATAATTTAACGGAATATGTTATGTTGGAACCTATTCTGCAAATATTATTTCCTTAAAGATAAAGATACAAGTGCTATGACCATTTCAAAATGACACGTAATGTCAAAACATGCATATCAAGTATCAAAGATGTTTTATAAGTAGAGATGTGGTTTTCAATGAGAAAGTGATGGGATATCCAAAGAATTCTACTGATATTATCGCTGAAATGGATGATGGAATACCTTTTGAGGTGGAGAATTCAAATGAGGAATCAGGAGATATCATTGAACCACCAACAGATGGAATTGATCAGGAAGACAAAACTGATTCAGTTGGAAATCAGAAAGATGGGAATCAGAGAGATCTGAGGAACTACAGTTTAGCCAGGGACAGGGAAAGAAGGAGAGTTCATCCACCAACAAGATTTGGACAAGTAGACTTAGTCTCTTATGCTCTAACTGTTGCACAAGATATCAACTATGATGAACCTCAAGATTTCAAGTCAGCAATGTTGTCAAAGGAAAAAGACAGATGGATTGAGGCTATGAATGAAGAGCTCATGTCATTAGAAAAGAATCACACCTAGATATTGGTGGACAAGCCAGAAAACAAGAGGGTGGTTGGCTGTAAATGGATATTCAAGAAGAAAATTGAAGCACATAAGGTTTAAAGCAAGATTGGTTGCAAGGGCTTTACTCACAAAGAAGGAATAGATTGCAATGAAATCTTCTCTCCCGTAGTAAAGCATTGCTCTATCAGATTGATGCTAGCACTTGCGGCTCAGTGGGATATGGAACTTCAGCAAATGGATGTAAAAACAACATTTTTACATGGATATCTGGAAGAAACTATATATATTAAGCAACCTGAGTGCTTCATACTTCCAGGGAATGAAAATAAGGTCTGCAAACTACATAAATCCTTGTATGGATTAAAGCAAAGTCCTAGACGGTGGTATAAGAGATTCAATGACTATGTTTTAAGCATGAGAATGGAAAGATGCTCTTATGATAATTGTGTCTATTTTGGAAAGGAAGGAAATCTGATACACACTTACTTGTTAATTTATGTGGATGATATGCTAATAGCTTGCAAGAGCAAACAACAAGTTACAAATCTGAAAAACAAGCTAAAATCTCTGTTTGAGATAAAAGATTTGGGAGAAGTAAGAAGGATTCTTGGAATGGATATAAAAAGAGATAGAAACTCTGGATTGTTATCACTTGATCAGTCTGATTATACAAATAAGGTTTTGAAGAGATTCTTTATGCATCAAGCAAAATCATCAGTAACACCTTTGGGGCAATATAACAGCTTATCCAGTAGCCAAAGTCCAACAACTACAGAAGAAAGAAAATATATGGAGAGTGTTCCTTATGCAAGTGGTGTGGGAAGTTTAATGTATGCCATGGTATGTAGTTGATCAGATCTTGCACATGGCATGAGTCAGGTCAGTCGATTCATGGCAAATCCTGGGAAAACACACTGGGAAGCTCTGAAATGGATGTTAAGGTATCTGGTTGGGATGCATTTTGTAAGGGATATTGTTGAGAAAGGCTTGATCAAGGTGATGAAGATTGATACATCTGATAATCCATCAGATATGCTAACAAAATCTGTAGGGAGTACCAAGTTATTACATTGTATGCGTTTGGTTAATGTTTTACATTGTAATATATCTAACCAAAGTTCAGTATAAGTATGGGTATGTTTGCAGGAAACACAAGAACAAGCATTCTGATTTTGGTGGAGAATTGAAGTGGAAAATCATGCATGCTGATGTGGATGATACGTTGATGACGTGGAGAACGAAGTCTGGATCAGTTAATAGATAGCTGAAGCTCAACAAACGAGATCAGAGCAGTTAATTGATCAAGAATCGGTTATGCATGGGAAACAGACTCTAGGGCAAAGCTAGGGTTTCCCGCGCAGATTCAGTTTTTAATCGGCTAAGTTGTGGAGTTTCAGTTGCGATCAATCTCAATTAGCATAGGGCTTTTGTTCAGTATATAAGCATGCATAGTTGATTCTAGTTTCATTCAGTTTTATCAAGCGAGTTGAGAGATCAGTGAATTAGAGTTCTTAGTTCATGTGCAGAAAACCCTAAATCTGCGTTTCATCTTGTCTTTGTATTTTGTTCATTGAATTCTGAATAAAGTGATTTTGTTTCGTGCCGTGAATGTAGACTCAAGTGGATAGAGTCGAACCACGTAAAATCTCTGTGTTTTTTATCGCGTTTTCTTCTAGTTTTGATTTCGTGTTCTTGATAGCTTGAGAGTTCTACTCTTCTGGCGATTTAGAAGGCTGAGTTGGTTGTTGGTGTGCATTGTGAACTTGATTAAGGTGTTAATCACTTTCAATGATGATGATAACGACGACGTGGTAGCTGAAACTTTATCTTGAAATCTCATAGAAAAGAGAAAATGACAGAAACAGATTCTATCTTCATTCAACGGCCGGATTGATTATTTATATACAAAGTTAATTGGGATAAGTTAAGATGCTAAGATCATCAAATTATATATTTTCATTAAAGGTTAAAATAAAATACAAAGTAGTAGTTTGGTAATGAAAAATCTTGACTAGGAAGAGTTAAATATTTAAGAAAGATGCATTGACTTGGACGAATATGTTGGTTTCAGGACATTTGGTGGTCTTTGTTTCATATTCAACGATGGTGATTAGATTAATTTTGTCTATTATTGGTTGTCTTTATTTATTTATTTATTTATTTTTTTTTTGAGAGGTAAATTGAAATTTCATCATTGAAGAAGTGAGCACTCTACCACTTTAGCTATGCCCATCACCTCCTGTTATGTTAATTCTCATTCAGGCATTTTATCAAATGGTTGGGCTGCTCAATGTATAATGTAGGATAATATTTGCAAACAACTCATTTTAATTCAAGATCAGCTGATAAATCTATACATGAAGATAGAGATGAATTCGAAGATGATACACAGTTTAATGGAACGTGTTATGTTGGGACTAAATCTGCAATTTATTTTTTCTTTGGGATAAAAATACGAGTGATTGGACTTGTAGGGACTGATTCTGAAATTTCCTCTGCTGGAAACTTCTCCAAATTTTTTTTTTTCTAATTCACAAAAGTTGGAGAGGTCAAAAATAAAATAAAATAACAAAAGGACCTTATTTATTCTAACTCATGTGGAACAAATGTCGTCCACGATCGGTCAATAGTAGGAGTTGATCAAATGTTTGATTTGGTCAATTAACTTTGGATAATAAACAATTTAGTAATGAAATCATATTAAATTAACCTAAAGTTAAATGCCTGACATGCTTGAATATATATCACTCAAATGTATCATCTAATTTATTTAATCCATATAAATATAGCACAACCAATACTTGAGTTGTCATAAAATGGCAGCTTCTTCCAAAAGCTTGCTAGCTCTTCTCCTAATTGCTTTAGTTTTCTCCTCTCAGATGGTAGCTTCACATGATCAAACAAGTAAGACACATGATTTATATTTATATATACATATTAGTTATTCTTGTAACAATATCTCATCTAATTAAACTCATTTTTGGCAGCTACAATCTGGGAGCATCCCCCGTCGGGGTGTTGCGTTTGGCTCCCTGGTAAATTAGTAAGATGCTGCCATCCTGGCATCCACTCGGATATTGATCATCACAATTAATAATAAAATATTCCATACATCGATCTTAAAGAAGAATTAATGTTTTTTTTATAATTATTATTATTTTTTAATTACAATCAGGAGTGGGAGATTCGAAACTGATATCTTGAGTAATGTATCTGTCGTTAGGAATGAAGGAAGTAGTAGTTTTAATTTTATAGTGAATACGGTAAATCCGTCGGCTTGCAATCATTCATGCACAAGATATTGGCATCTTAAATCTAGTATTGTTGGTATTCTACATTTAGCCATTAATTGCCTTCTGAATTCTGATCATTTGTTTTCTTTAATTTGTTTTTTTCACAACTTTAATTTGTATTTTGTAATAAAGTGGTACCAAACTATTAATTTTAATTTTATTATTTTAAAAGTCATATATACTCTTGTCACATTTATCTTTAAATTTGGTGACCAATTAATATTATTTTTGATAACTAAAATACTGAAATCAAAGGTTAGATACTCTTATAAAATGCAAAGATTATATATTAACTAAAATAATATCAATGTTTTGGACTTAAAATAGTGATGTCCGTTTCTTTAATAATATGAGACGGTTTCAAATATGACTTACTCAACAGTTGGACTTGCCAATTTATGATCTACAAGAGAAATATGAATTTCCCTCTAGCAAAACTCCATGTACCAAATTTTTCCTCAAAAAATCAACTTTACATGTTATGGACTAAAGATGCAACATAATTTAACGGAATATGTTATGTTGGAACCTATTCTGCAAATATTATTTCCTTAAAGAAAAAAATATAAGTGCTATGACCATTTCAAAATGACAGCGTAATGTTGGACCAGTTCTGCAATTGAATAAATAAAAATAAAAAAGAACCTTGTTTCAAAGCCTTAATTGTGAGTGGTGCACGAGATATGAAAATGAGGCTAATGAAATGTTTGATTTTTCTCGCATGACGCAATTAATAATATTTAATAATGAGCATTATAATTGTGTTATATAATCAGTATATATATCTGAGAATTGGGACGCGCAGAAGAGATGTATTAGGAAGAAAATTAGTTGCATACGTTGATTTCATTAAATTTCTGAGAAATTAAATACAGCTCCATTTATGTATATATAAAACATCTATTATATCCAAATATATAAATACACCACCAATATTTCACTTCTCATCAAACCCAACAGAGAGATACAACTTTAATTTGTATTTTGTAACAAATTAAGTGGTACAAATAGTTATGGGATTATTTGTGAATAATACAATAGTTATGGGACCAAATGTGATTTTATCTCAAAATTATCGATGGTTTGGACTTAAAGTGGTGATGCTTGTTTTTAGAAGAGGATATTCTGATTTTGAATGTTTTCCCCTTTATAAAACGTGTGTGTGAAAAGAAGTACTAGTACTAATTTCCAATCAACTTAGACTCCCTGTGCCAGTGTGTGTGAAAAGAAGTACTAATTTCCAATCAACTTGACTCCCTGTGCCAATTATTTGATAACATACCTAATTAATTGAATACGATATTTATTGTTATTATTATTTTTATATAATTTCAATATATTATCCACTTTAATTAAAATTAAATACATTTAATTAAACAATACTAATCAATCACTAAAATAAGATGCGAACTATCAATATATTACATAATATTGTGAAGATACATATCTTTATCGATATTAATCGAGGACTTTTACAATATTATCCTACAAACTATCGTAACCTTATTTCAAAGTCTTGGTGATAGTCCCACACTAGCTATCAAAATGACGCGCAGAAGAATATATTGAAAATTGGTTGCGTTGATTTATGATTAAAGCTCCCATCACTCAAATGTATCACCTAATCCATATAAATGTAGCACAACCAATATCTGAGGTCTCATAATAAAATGGCAGCTTCTTCCAAAAGCTTGTTAGCTCTTCTCCTAATCGTGTTACTACTTTTCTCTTCTCAGATGGCAGCTTCAGTACATGATCAAACAAGTAAGAAACATGATTTATATTAATTAATTATTCTCATAACAATGTCATGATCGAATTAAACTCATTTTTATCATTGCAAAACTCATCTTCCCCCATGTTTTGACAGCTGAGAAGAATGGCAGAAGACTGAAATCAGGACGGCCGCCCGGGTGCTGCGTTTGGTTCCCCAGTAAATTAGGATGCTGCCCCCCTGACGTTGTGTCCGATATTAATCATCACAATTAATATTGTACTCCATACATCGACCTCAGACAAGAATCATGTTTTTCTATAATTATTTTCTGTAATGGAGGAAGTTTCAAAGTGAATAAGGTAAATCCATCAGTTTGCAGCCATGCATGCGCGCACAAGATATTAGCTAGGGTTTTTAGAAAGCAAAATATGGATTTTAATCCTTTGCTAAGACATCATTCATAGAGGCACATCTGTTGTGCATTCCAGAGCTATGTCAATCGGAAGATTGAAATTGATTTGATCGAAAAAGTGATAGAAAATTGAGTTAATATATACTCATAACAATCTCATCTCAACATATATCAAACTCATTTACTATCATTGCATAACTCTTGTTGCTCCATTTTTTGCAGCGGAGAAGGACGCCAGATATCACAGCGGGTGCTGCGTGTAATAACTTTGAAGTTCTATTGTTGTAAATTGAAAACTTTAATAATGGAAGATGAGATGAGAAGAGAAGTGGTGATATTCGTTTCTAAAAGAGGATTTTCTAAATTCCGAGTGTTTTTCCCTCTAAAAACGGTATTGCAATTGCAAGTACCAATTTCCCTCGAGAAATATGTGAAAATACCAATTATTCCCACCTTCCAAAATCAACATGCAACAAAATTTAATGGAATGTGACGCATTGGATTAAATCTGCAATTTATTTTTTCTTTGGGATAAAAATGCACGTGTTTGGACTCGTGTAGGGACTGAGACTGAAATTTCCCAGCAGTTGAGATGATGACAAAATTCTCCATTTTTTTTTTGTCAAACACACAAAAGTTCGAATGGTCAGAAAAACTAAATAAAAAAGGGGCTCTATAGTTTTTGGCCCTGAAAGATAAGCCGTGTACATTTCATAATCATGACTTCAAAAATTGTAAACTATCAAATTAAAATTTTAAATTTGATGTCATTAATATTTCTATATCAATCGTGCTGATGTGTTAATTGAAAAATTAAAATTAAAATTTAAGATGTAAAATTTTAAAATGTTATTTTATTAGTTACATGGTTGTCTATCATGTGTTTGTTATCTATGATATTCGATAAATGACTTAATTGAATGCAAAAATTATTATTTATTATATATATATATATATATATATATATATATTTCATATATCATCCCCTTTAATACAATTTAATACATTTAAACAATAATATTAATAATCAAACAAGAAAATAGCAATTATAGTATATTACATAAAATTGTGAAGATGTCGATATCTTTATAATATTATCCTTCAAACTATCAATATCTTATTTCAAAGTCTTTGTGAGCGGCGTAGGAGTTATGAAATTTGAAAATGAGGCGCAGAAGAATAGTATTAGGAAGAAAATTAGTTGCGTTGACTTCATTAAACTTCTTTGAAAATACAGCTCCATACATCTATTATATCCATATATATTGTTGGAAAGTGAGATCTGGTTTAAAATAAAAGTAAGTGAACAGTGGCAGATGATACCGAAGGTGTTGCCACAACACTTGACACAACACTCACTTTAGAAAGAGTTTGCAGCGGAATTTAAAGGATACTCAAAGATATAACTTTTCAAGATATATATAAATATATATCTTGAGGTGTCTTAAGCAAAATATTATTCACAAGAAAAAGTGAATACAAGTGAATTCTAAAAATAGGAAAAACCTACACAAAACTAGAACTCACTAAAGATCGAAAAAGATCAAAAGAAAAACTCTTTGA
Organism: Scutellaria galericulata; assembly: GCA_946896805.1. NCBI lineage: Eukaryota > Viridiplantae > Streptophyta > Magnoliopsida > Lamiales > Lamiaceae > Scutellaria > Scutellaria galericulata. Next base: position 25,511,104 of record OX335785.1, read on the forward strand.
GTATACTATATCACTCAGCTCACTCAACTCACTCTTGGAAGGATTCTTGGATACTTAGAATATTGCAAGATCGTTAGAATTCCAAGGATGAGTTACAAGACAAAGTAACCCTCCTATTTATAGACCCCTTCCAAGATAACAAACTAAACTACTTTCCTAAATTGTAGCCTCATAAAAAAACGTGGATCATTGCTCAACAAGGTCTTGTAAAATGCACGAGCACTTTTCTCCAGGTTGTTACTTTATTGTTCCAGCTAGGTTGACATGGTCCACTCACGCAATCCTTGAGCTTTTATCTATAGTTAGTTACTAGGTTGTTGCTTGTTCTCTTAACTCAGTCCATACTCTTCGTTTACTTAGTCTATGACCTGCAAAATAGTATAAATGAGATACAAATGCAAAACACGTGGAGAATTGTGAAGGAAGGCAAAACAATCAAGAATGTTGCAACGGATGTTGGGCAACATTCCAACCAACTTTTGGTTTCTGGACAGCAATATAATTAACAAAATTGTTAATTAAAAATGATGACTTTTTAGTCAACTAAAGCTCATCTAACAATCTCCCCTTTTTTGTCTTTCTTCACAAAACCTATAAAAATCAACATTTGTAAGTCAAAATAAACATACTCAAGCGCAGATGAGTAAAAATGGACTAAGATAAACATACTCCCCCTGAAAAATCAAAACAACTAACTCCCCCTGTAAAATTGCAAATCTGAAATCAATGTCAAAAAGATTATAAAATAAGTCAAACAAATATTCAAACCAAGTTTGAGATCAACAACTAAAGTTTGAACTTAAAGATAATCCAGTTTGAAATCAGCAAAAGGTTCAGTAGCGACAGCAAATCAGTCTTCTTCAACATCAAGCCTTGATTCAGATGTGCTTGCAGCATTTTTCCCCAAATCTGTCAATCCTGCAGCAGCCTCTTCGTCTTCATTATCCTCCTCATCATCACCTTGATTTTCATCATTTTCTTCCCTTTTTTGTGAAGAAAGAAGATTCTGAAAGACATCTCTTAAGTCGGTCGGCTACTTGATTTGAGCATTGAGCCTCGGGACCTGTGATCTCAAAAAGAAAGGAGTAAAAATAGAACCGAGAGTGTTGCCCGAGATGTTGCCAACAAGATGGGCAACATCTGGCATAGAAGCAGCAGAATCCCAAGGCAGATCCACCACTCTACCACCAAGTAGCAGATTCTTGTTCATAGTGAAGAGTTCAGGGACAGGACTAGTATGATCTGACCTAGTAGGAGTGAAGCCTTGATGCCTCAGAACCAAATATATCAGAGAAGGGTAAGTCAAACAACCCTTGTGAATTTTCTCAGTTTCTTTTTCAATTTGACCAAAAACTAACTCCCCAAAATTAATTTTGCACTTAAAATCGAGCTTGAATAGCAACACAGTCTGATCCAAAGTTACAACATTCTCATTCCTAGTAGGCAACCAGTTATGAATGGTCAATTTATGCAAGACAGCATAAAGTGAAGACAAAGAAGATGCAACTAATTTCTGAGGGTGAGTAGGTCATTCCTTAATTTTTCCTTGAGTAATGAAGCGGGTTAACTCATGCTTATCAACAAAACAACCATCTTCAATCTTATCAGGCATGTTCAACACATAGTTAATAAGGGAAGTACTAAAATCATATACCTTAGACCTCAGAAATATTTTGCCAAACTTCTTAGACATAGGATCAAACACCTTCTTAGACAAATTGGTATAAAATTCTTTCACCACAACAACAGAGAATGAATTCACTGAAATCACAGTACCTAGGAAGTTTCTATCCTCCAAAAACTGATAAATACCATAAGCTTTCAAATTATTCACATCAATCCCTTTCTCATTTCTACAGTACCTATTCAGAACATATGTCCACATTGTTTTGTTATCCTTTGTAAAGAATTTGGAAGAGAAAGACGTTACCCCATAATCAGAGCCCTCGGATAAGTGATCTTCATCAATATCAGGCTCAACATCTTCTTCCATGTGGACATCCTCATGATCTGATATATCATCCTCAGGAATTTGTGAAGCTTCTGGAAATACAGGTTCTAGTTCATCATGGTCAGAATCTGCATGCACTGGCTCAACCGAATAGGTGAACAAATCATCGAACATCTGATCAATTTGAGCCTCAGAATCAGTATTAGGAGTAGACTTTTGTCCTACTTCTTCCTCAGCCTCAACAGACTCCTTCTCCTTTCTTTTTCGTTTCAATGTGGCTTTCCTCTCAACAACAAATTGAGCCAAAGTTTCATCATCAGAACTAGAAGACTTATGAGTGTCAGATTGTACCTTTTTACCTTTGGGTGACTCAGCTTCAAGAGAAGCTTCTTCTGATTCAGATGTAGCTCGACGTCCTTTGTTACCTTAAAATCCTCATCACTTGAATCATTGAAATCAGTCTGCTCCTTCTCAACAACATCGCCCAAAACAGTAGAGGTGGAACGAGGTTTTTTAGACAAAACCTTATTCCGGTACAAACTGGTGGATGAACGATGTGATAAAGTAGATTCCTGTCGTTTAGCTAGAGCGGAGATGTCAAACACTTCGTTGAGCTCAATAGGATTTCCGGTCTCGCCAGGATACATTATCCCAAGGGGCTCTAGTTGCACATCTGTAGAGAGAGAGAGAGCGAAGACGACACTAGAGATGGGTTGGAGTCGGATGTTGCTAGAAATGTGGGAACACTTGAGACAGCTTTCTTATTCGAATCCATGGCTTAGAGGAGAAATTGGGGGTTAGGGTTTTTTGGAAATTTGGGGATTTTAGAGCTTGGAACAGTAATTGAGAAAGGAAGAATGGTGAGTAACATGCTGTGAATACAAATTAGATATATATAGCGCCCTTTTTTTTTAAAGAAAAAGATTTATTTGGATTCAAAACATATCAAAAAGATGAGGTTAAATCCAAAACAAATCAACTCTCCCCCTAAATAAAATGCAACAAGATAGAAACAAATACAAATATCATGCAGACTTAAAACAAATATAACACGTTATAGATATGATGAAATCTATAATATTCAGCCAATTTATATTATATTAATTATAAGCTCTTATGATGAAAAATAACACACGTACAATTCCTCAAATAAAACTTATAAGAGATAGGTACAGACACAACTGAACACAACATGGTTGCGAGCCCTGTATGTTCCAGCTTTCCCATCATCAATTAAATAGCATAGATAGATACAACACACCTGAATACAACATGGTTGTGAGCCCTGTGTACCCCAGCTTCGCTATCTTTAATCATGAGAAAGTCTTTTAGGATGAGTACAGTCACAACTGAATACAATGTGGTAACGAACCCCATGTACCCCAGCTTTCTCATCTTATCTCTTTAAGCAAATATAGACGAGTCAGACACAACTAGGTGTATCGTGGTAGTGAACCCCATACACCTCAACTTTCCCATCTTTATGGACAAGTAGATCACAACTAAATACAACGTGGTAGCAAACCCCGTGTACCTCAGCTTCATTGTCCTTAAAAAATAAAAAGAGGAATAACAGTGGCTTTTGAATGATTAAGAGTTGTCTAATTAACTTATAGTATAATATAGCTGAAGAAGATAACAACACAATAGCACGTATAAAAGCAAGAGAGGAAAGAACAGAAAGATGCAAAAAGAACAAATGCAGACGCGGATGTTGCCCAGAATGTGGCAACATCTCCAAAAACACTTCTACATGATGCACAGACCGAGGGATTTTTTAAGATTGAAAAATCTCTCATTATTTAGAGCTTTTGTAAAGATGTCAGCAAGCTGATTATTTGTTTCAATATACTTTAAATGAATGAGTTCTTTTTCAACCATATCCCTAAGAAAGTGGTGCCAAATATCAATATGTTTTGTTCTAAAATGCTGTTTTTCAAACTTGATCAGCCTTTCAAGATTCTGATAGTTCACATGGCCTAATTTCTTAAGCCACAAAAAAGTGTCATCCATTTTTGAATGTAGACAAGCCATTTGTTCTTCAACTAAATAGCAATTGTCTTTTGATCTAATTCTTGTCATGACACAAACACCATCATTAGCAAACACTTCACATGAACTTTTATTGAATCTTACCTATAAATTATCATCACAAAGTTGGTTTATGCTAATCAGATTAGCCGTAAGACCATTCACATGTAGAACATTATTTAAGGAAGGAAACCCAGGTACATTAAGCCTTCATTTCCCAACAATCTTTCCCTGAGAACCTCCTCCATATAAGTGACCATTCCACCATTCAAAGAAACATAATCTTTAAGGAAGTTTTTTGTTCCCGTCATGTGATGTGAACATCCACTATCAAAGTACCATGAACCTGAAACGTTAGTTTTTAAAGCAGTGTATACAACAAAACAAGTTTCATCAGATTTAGGCATCCAAGATTCTTTGCAGACAGCCTTAGTTCTTTTTAGTTTTAAGATGTTGTCCGAAGTGTTTGACAACACTTTAGGCAACATCCGTTGCTTTAACAGATTTCTTTTATACTTAAAACAGTAAGGCTTAATGTGACCAGGTTTAGAATAAAAATCACAGATAAACACTTATTTTAAAGATTCTTTAGAACATTCTTTATCTTTTGAAGCACTAGAATCCAAAGGTTTATCACAAGCCGGCACAAATTTGTTTGCAAAGCTTTGGTAACCTAAACCAAAAGTACCAGTCTGATTCAAGTTAAGAACTTCATTCAATTTAGCGGTTCCTTTGTTTAACTTTGAAAAAGTGGCTTCGACCAACTCTACCTTAAACATGAGATTAGAAATTTCAACATCTTTCTTAGTAAGCATTACCTCAAGTCTGGTAAGAGTGTCTTTAAGTTCATTGTTCTCCTTGGATAATTTCTCTACACGCTTCTTCTCCTTTTTTCATTCTTTCAGCAAGGCCGCGTAGAGTTCTTGCATTTCTCCAAGTAAATCATCACTCTTCAAGTCTTCCATGTCTTGATCACCTGCATCAACACCAACGGACCCATGAAAACAGTATACATCTGAGTAATCAAAGAACAAAAACCTTTCAGTTTCTGCAGCAGCAGATGTTGGAGGATATGTGCCAACATCTCATCCAACATCTTCACTGTCCGACAAAGATTGCTCATGTATAGTGACCATCATTGCTGTTGAACTCTTTTCAACCTCTTCATCATCTGATTCATCATCACTTAAAGAAACCCAAAAAGTCTTACCATGTTTCCTTAGAGTATTTGCACATTCATTAGCATAATGACCCCAACCGGAACATGCACGACATTGAATTTTTTCAAGATGTTTGAGATCAAACTTTGAGACATCAGAATTTCTTCTAGTGTTACCTTCCTTTTGAGATTGAAAAGTTTTCTTTTGATTTTGGAAACTGTTTTTGGTATACTGTTCATTAGGCTTGAAAAACTTTTTTTCTTTATTATGTTTTCTTACCATGGCATTGTACTTGCGGGTAATTAAAGCTACACTAGCTCTTTCTCCAATCTCTTCCAAATTCTCATCCTCTTCCTCGAGATCACCATCGGAGGATTGAGCTTGAAGAGCCACACCCTTGCCCTTAAACTTATCCTTTTGGGACAACATATTTACCTCATAATTTTTTAAAATATTCATAAGAGTATTGAGATCCATGGAAGCAAGATGATGAGTTTCTTCTATAGCAGAGACTTTGAGATTATACCTTTCGGGTAATGTACGGATGATTTTGTACACCAAATGCTTGTTGTTTTGGGCTCACCAAGCATTTGACATTCATTAGCAATGTCTATTACCTTCTCGAAGTAAGACGTGATGTCCTCATTGTCTTCCATCCGGAGCCTTTCGAATTGACTGGAAAGTATCCTCAATCTTGTTTTCTTGACACTTGCATCACCTTCACAATGTCTTTGCAAGATATCCCAAGCTTGTTTAGAAGTAGCACAGTTTTGAATCAGTTTGAAAATATGCATATCAACCCATGAAAAAAAGACATTGAGAGCTTTTTCATTGCAACTGGCGTCATTGAGTTCACTTTGAGTCCACTCCGATTCCGGTTTGTCCGCGACATCACCATCTTCATCTCGTGTATGTTTTAGAACAGTATAACCATTAATTACCGATTTTCATGCACGATAATCAATTGATTTGATGTGTGCACGCAAGCGGATTTTCCAAAAAGCATAGTTTGAACCATCAAGAATGGGAAATCTCTCAAAATTAGGATTTGCAGGATCCATAATCAAGCTGACCAAACCCAACCACTCAGTGTATCGAGTGTTGGTTCTGATACCACTTGTTGGAAAATGGGATCTGATTTAAAATAAAAGTAAGTGAACAGTGGCAGATGATATCAAAAGTGTTGTCACAACACTTGACACAACACTCACTTTAGAAAGAGTTTGTAGCGGAAATTAAAAGATACTCAAAAATATAACTTTTCAAGATATATATAAATATAAGATATATATATCTTGAGGTGTCTTAGGCAAAATATTATTCATAAGAAAAAGTGAATACAAGTGAATTCCAAAAATAGGAAAAACCTACACAAAACTAGAACTCACTAAAGATCGAAAAAGATCAAAAGAAAAACTCTTTGAGTATACTATATCACTCAGCTCACTCAACTCATTCTTGGAAGGATTCTTGTATACTTAAAATATTGCAAGATCGTTAGGATTTCAAGGATGAGTTATAAGACAAAGTAACTCTCCAATTTATAGACCCCTTCCAAGATAACAAACTAAACTACTTTCCTAAATTGTAGCCTCATAAAAAAAACGTGGATCCTTGCTCAGTAAGGTCTTGTAAAATGCACGAGCACTTTTCTCCAAGTTGTTACTTTATTGTTCCAGCTAGGTTGACATGGTCCACTCACGCAATCCTTGAGCTTTTATATCTAGTTAGTTACTAGGTTGTTGTTTGTTCTCATGACTCAGTCCATACTCTTCGTTTACTTAGTTTATGACCTGCAAAACAGTATAAACGAGATACAAATGCAAAACATGTAGAGAATTGTGAAGGAAGGCAAAACAATCAAAAATGTTGCAACGGATGTTGGGCAACATTCCAACCAACATTTGGTTTTTGGACAACAATATAATTAACAAAATTGTTAATTAAAAATGTTGTCTTTTTAGTCAACTAAAGTCCATCTAACATATATAAATACACCACCAATATTTCAATTCTCATCAGACCTAACAGAGATATATGGCAGCTTCTTCCAAAAGCTTGTTAGCTCTTTTCCTAATTGTTTTAGTTTTTTTGCTCTCAGATTGCAGCTTCATATGCTCAATGTAAGAATTACATAGATAAGAAAGGGACAGTTGATAGTTGGTAGTCTTTCAGGCAATTAATTTAATGATGATGTACACTTGTAACATTCCAACAATTCTTTGTTTCACATTCAGCGATGCTGATTATTGGTTGTCTTTTTTTGTTTGAGAGGCAAATTGAAATTTCATCATTTGTGCAAGTATTCTCTCACAAAATAATAAATATATAACACGCTTTCATTTCTTCATAAATTAAAAAAGAAACTAAATATGCACACTGAATGACAATTACTTATACATTATATAATATCAATTTACAAAGGACTTAAAAATTCTACTTTTTATAAACAAATATTAATATTGTATGAATATACGCTGTATGTAAAATGCTAACAGCTTCTCAAGTAAAACGTTAACAACAGATTGCAGCCTCTATTGGACTTAATTGGACCAATCTCTTTATTAATTGTTTTAGGCACTTATCTTTCTTTATGGGCCTTTTCCTTTTGTTTTGTGGTTTAGCCCATCTCTTTGTTTTTCAGCCCATGACTTTCTAAACCTTCTTAATGAAAGGCAACACAGATTACTTCTTCACCTCTTAACACCCTCTTTTCTCATTTTCCCTAGTTTTAGAGATTGAATTAGAGAACAAGATTTTGTTCAATTTTGGATGCTAATCTATGTATTAATTTTCATGCTTTTTGTCTTTTTTTGTTTGGAATTTTGGCTCGAATTGATAGGCACAATTTAAGTATTCATTTCATTTCTATCTCATTGATGATGATGATAACGACGACGACGTGGTAGCTAAAACTTTATCTTGATATCTCATAGAAAAGAGAAAATGACAGAAACAGATTCTATCTTCATTCAACGGCCGGATTGATTATTTATATACAAAGTTAATTGGGATAAGTTAAGATGCTAAGATCATCAAATTATATATTTGCATTAAAGGTTAAAATAAAATACAAAGTAGTAGTTTGGTAATGAAAAAACTTGACTAGGAAGAGTTAAATATTTAAGAAAGATGCATTGACTTGGACGAATATGTTGGTTTCAGGACATTTGGTAGTCTTTGTTTCATATTCAACGATGGTGATTAGATTAAATTTGTCTATTATTGGTTGTCTTTATTTATTTATTTATTTATTTTTTTTTTGAGAGGTAAATTGAAATTTCATCATTGAAGAAGTGAGCACTCTACCACTTTAGCTATGCCCCATCACCTCCTGTTATGTTAATTAAGGACGAAAACAATGGAAGTAACAAGTTAAAAAGTTGCAAGAAATTACTAAACACGAGTTCATTCTCATTCAGGCATTTTATCAAATGGTTGGGCTGCTCAATGTATAATGTTGGATAATATTTGCAAACAACTCATTTTAATTCAAGATCAGCTGATAAATCTATACATGAAGATAGAGATGAATTCGAAGATGATACACAGTTTAATGGAACGTGTTATGTTGGGACTAAATCTGCAATTTATTTTTTCTTTGGGATAAAAATACGAGTGATTGGACTTGTAGGGACTGATTCTGAAATTTCCTCTGCTGGAAACTTCTCCAAATTTTTTTTTTTCTAATTCACAAAAGTTGGAGAGGTCAAAAATAAAATAAAATAACAAAAGGACCTTATTTATTCTAACTCATGTGGAACAAATGTCGTCCACGATCGGTCAATAGTAGGAGTTGATCAAATGTTTGATTTGGTCAATTAACTTTGGATAATAAACAATTTAGTAATGAAATCATATTAAATTAACCTAAAGTTAAATGCCTGACATGCTTGAATATATATCACTCAAATGTATCATCTAATTAATTTAATCCATATAAATATAGCACAACCAATACTTGAGTTGTCATAAAATGGCAGCTTCTTCCAAAAGCGCCTTGTTAGCTCTTCTCCTAATTGTGGTGATACTTTCCTCTTCTCAGATGGCAGCTTCAGTACATGATCAAACAAGTAAGCCATAATAATAATCTATGTATCTATCATCTCAACATATATACATATATAACTCTTTCTTCCTCTATTTTTTTGACAGCTAAAAGCTTGAGGAAGAATGCCTTAACTGGAACACACCTCCCTGGACGCGGCAAAGCGTGCTGCGTTTGGTTCTCGCGTAAACGAGGTCGACTATGCTGCTCCGGCCCCGCCAACGCTGTGCCCTAGATATTCATACCTTGCTATATTTTTACTTTTAACTTTCAAGATTATAAGAATCAATTACTCGTGAATATTGTAAGCCTATCACTTTGCAATCATGCATTTATCATATCTTTGCTCTTCTGTTCACTAATTTTTACATTTACCCACTAATTACCTTCACACAGCTTTCTCATTTTTGTTACAATCAACTTTTTTTTTCTATTTTTTAACAAATTGCTGGTATCAATTTATCATATCTTTACTAAACTTTTCAGGCATAAAAACACCGTGGTCACATATATTGTGAACTAAACTACTGAAATTAATCAAAGGTTAGACAAAGACGAAAAAAATTGCACTCACGAAATAAAATGCCTAATTTTTATAATGTAAATAAAAGAAGAATATGACTCTTATAAGATGGTCTCATAGATCTAATTATATAAGATGCAAAAGTCAACTCATTGCTTAGAATAACTCGTTAGTACAAAAGTCAGATTTATTATAAATCTATACTTAGATACTTAGACCCACAAGATCATGTGTATCTCAATAAGATTTTTTTATTCAAATACTTAGTTGTGGCTCTGGATAAAAACATTTAAATTGGTTTTAAAGATTTCTGATTGGCTGTTTGATATAATAATTTGATTTCAGATCTGAGGGAAACTTGCCCATGAAATGTTTGACTATTGGCTGGGTCAATGGGTATTAGGAAAGTTTTCAAATTAATTGTCTGAGATCCACCACATATATACATCTTTCGTATATATGTGACTATTCCTACTTAAGCTTTCACATTAATTCAACTTTCACATCAAACTTTATCAGTTATCACACCTAAATTATATACATGGACATTTCTGCTATACTTTTATTTAATAGCGTTTTTTTATCTCTCCATATTTAAAGATGTTAATTGAAATACGTACGGTAAGTATAAGTAGGGGTATATTAGGAACAAAGTATTATTGAATGCACTATAAATAAAGAAAGTGAATTAGTATGTTTGTGAAAAACGCACCCAAAATGAAAAGGAATATTTTCGTAAATCAAATATTGTTCTCAATTCAAAAAATATGCAAAATTGGGGTACGGAAAAGTGTAAAATGGATGGGCAATGAACTTGAATGAATTTCAAAGTCTTCGACGACTTTGAAATAATTAGCCGTTTAAACTTAAATGATGTTGACAAAAAAAATAATTCAAATTTTCAGATCGGTCACCATCTAGGCCAGTAAATTATGCCTTAACTGCTGATGCAGCATGCAGTAAATTTGCAGCATTTGTTGACAGCTAAAAGCTCGGAGAAGGACGACAGATATGGAGGCCGCTTAATGAAAGTCAATAACGGGGCGTGCTGCGTGTGGGTCCCGGGTAAACGAGGATGCTGCTCATCCCCTGTGCTAGATATTAATCATCACAACTAATATTATACTCTATACATCCGCCTCAAAAAAAAGAATCATGTTTGATAGTTCTGGTGGGCCAGACAAACCTGCAAATCTGAACTGTTGTATTTAATATTTTATCCGTCTCCAAAGTAATTGGTGTTTTGGCTAATTGGTTGATATCAGGCTAAAATCATTGTTGGTTGTAATAACTATAATTTCTTTCGATTTTGGTCATATAAATATCATAATTTTTAATTTAGTCTCAACAATACAAAATTTTGACACGTGTCGCCCCATCACTTCAAAATTACCAAAAAGCTTCAAATCGATAAAATTGGATTAAAATCAGACATATTATTAAATTGTGGAACTCAATATTAAATACATCTCCATCTCTTTCTATATATATAACATCATTCTATGACTATCCATATATATAAATACACCACCAAAACTTCACTTGTCATAAAACCTAACAGAGATGGCATCTTATTCCAAAAGCTTGTTAGGTCTTCTCGTAATTGCGTTACTATTTTTGTCTCATCAGATGGGAGCTTCACACGCACAAACAAGTAAGCCACGTTTATAATTTTATAGTTATATATGTACTGATCATATGTAATATTTAAAGATGATGATTTAATTATGATTAATGCATAACAGTTGTTGGTCAGGTGAAAGGTTGGAGTGGGTTGAAGCGGGAGTACCAATTGCGTTGGCTCCCTGGTAAACTAGGATGCTCCATAGATATTGATCATAACCACCTCCCTTCATCCACCTAAGAACACACTCATATATATATATATATATATATATATATATATATATATATATATATTTGTTTCTATATTTGTTTTTCTCGAATATATGGAAGATCATGGATGCATGTATGCTATCTTTCATCTATATATTATACGGTTCGGCCGGTTCGAATCGACAGTTTCGACGGTTCCTTTTTTTTTTTTTTAATTTTAAAATTACAACTCCAAATTTGATTTTTAATGTTTGTTTTGAAGTATATCATACCATGAGAAATTGAAATTTAAAATATAAAATATTGAAGTGAACAAACTTTTTCATTATAACTTGGAAAATTATTACAAAAGTCCATGTATATTTAAAAGAAGTAAAAGTCTATCTTGAATTACAATTATCTAACTTATATATATATATATATATAATACTATATATACAAGTCTAAGATCTAAGTATCTAACTAAGTAACTATTGAAACAACATTAGCCAAAGGCCCAAAAGGAGGGGGAAAAAATTGAAAGAGCTTGAGTTCATTCTAAGTTTGGAATTGAATTATAGTACATAATTAAGAGCTCTTCTAATCCATCTTCTCTAATCCTAGGATCTAATAATTTAGCACATAAATATAGGGGTAGCTCATGATAATATTTTAACCATTTTGCTTTTATCATAATAATTGCATCACATAAAATAGGATCATCTTTATAAGAGTTAATTACCAAAACAATTTTAACACATTGATCTAAAGCTAAAGGAGATGTAGGATAATAACATCCACTTACTTCCCTAGTGGCTTCTTAAATTTTTTTTAACATACCCATCATGTTTATACAAAAATCCCAAGAATGGGCAAATAACATAACATTATTATCACCAAATTCCATAAAACAAGCACATAAAAGTTCTCTATAATTATACGAATCTTGAAGCATGTAAAAAATAGAATTCCACCTATGTGGTACATCTTTCACAAATTTTTTTACTTCTAATTCATTCAATTTACAAAACGTGGCCCATTTTTTTCGCATTTGTATGGTATGACAAATTAAATTAATTGCATCTCTAATTTTTTTCTATTTCTTCTTCTAAAGTTTTTAATCTATCTTGAACACATAAATTAAAAACATGACACATGCATCTAGTATGAAAAAGATCACCATTTAATGAAGGTTTACAAAAATCACCATTTAGGTGCAAGCTACAAAAGATGTTCATATACTCCGAGTCTATTAATTACAGTGTTTTAAAAATTCGCAACTAGCGCCTAGCGCCTAGGCGGCATATCTAAATTAAATAAATTTTTTATTATTTTACCTATTTTTCTTAATTTTTTATCCTTACAAAATATTTTTGGAACTCTTATATTATATTGTTTTGGTTTTATATAGGAGGACAAGTAAAAACATCATATCTCATTTATAAAATTATTTTTATTTGTATTTTTCAATTTGTGAAATTTTTATCTATATCTAATTAATTAATAATAATTTGATAGAAGACTATAATACATTAATAATATTATCATTTTGCTAAAAAGTGAAAAAAAAAAAAAGTAAAGAAAAAATAATAATAATAAATAAAGTATTTGGCGCCTGGACCGCCTAGATCGCCTAGGGCTGAATTGTTCCGCCTAGCGCCTAAGGTGACCGAACAGGTAAAAATCGGTACGGCTAGGGGCCGCCTAAGCCGATTTTTAGAACAGATATTAATTAACAAATTATTAATTAATACATGAGATGGATAAAGATGCAGAATATCTTGATTATTTTGCAAACAAGAACCTATGTTTGATCGTCTCTCAACCATATTGATAGAGCCTCTCGCTTCATTCCCGACTCATGGATTGCTTAGCTTTGGTATCATTGCTCTCTAAAGCACACATTATTCCGAATTTGAGTTCCCCTGAAATATGAACAAGCATTATCCCCACTTTCAGCATTGGGTGTATATGTAAATTTAAGGATGAATACTGAATTGAAGATATTACAAGTTAAAAGTCCTTAGATTTTTATTGGAAATATGAGTCAATTCTCATTCAGACATTTTATCAAACACTTGGCCGCCAATTCTCATTTTGACATTTTATCAAACACTTGAACACTTGGCCGCCAATTCTCATTTTGACATTTTATCAAACACTTGAACACTTGGCAGCCTATTCTATATTGTCAAAGAAATGTGTGCATTAACTAGTGTATGGATGGAAAACTTGGGCAAAGTTGAGAGAGAAACATACTGATGATCCACTGTAGTTATTCTTGTAGTTTGACAAATTGAAGTTGAACTTGTTGATTCTTGCTACAACATCTTTCATCTTAGGCCTCTCGCCTGGCGAATCTGTCGTGCATTCTAGAGCTAGTTCAATTGTTGATATCAAGCAACTTTCGCATCTGGCTCTACTACTTTGATCGTCCTTGTCAAGTAGCTCATCATCTACAATATTCATCACTGATTTTGGGAAAGATTCAGAAACCCATCTTTTCATGCTTAGCTCTCCTGAAAACATCTCATCTGTTGGCTTTCTTCTTGAAAGCATTTCCATCAACAATATCCCGTAGCTATAAACATCCACCATCGTTGAAATCAATCCGCTCGACCCATACTCTGCAAGGTTTGATGTTAGTTAATTGATTCAATGTACTTCAAATAACATGTTTGATTGACTTGTGTAAAAGGTTCTTACCAGGTGCCATGTAGCCAATAGTACCCAAAGTTCTGGTTTGTTGCATCCTCTGTTCTTCCGTCAAGAGTTTTGCAATCCCAAAATCACCAACGTGTGCAACCATGTCTTCATCTAGAAGGATGTTGCTGGGCTTTAAGTCACAATGTGCAATGGGGAATACAGATCCTTCAGTACTCCAATGCAGATGCCACGTCGACCATTATTCTCAATCTTTGAAAAATGTTTAGAGAACCATTTGTAGAGTAGAGCCATCTTTCAAGGTTGCCATTGGGCATATATGTCATCACCAAGGCCTTAAAGTCAAGATTGGTGCATGAAGTAATAACCTTGACGAGGTTTCTATGGCGTATGCTATGCATCATTTGGCATTCAATGTCAAAGCTTTGGGGTGCACCCTCAATGTCTAGATTGAAAACCTTAATGGCAACAACCATGGCATTAGAAAAATAACCCTTGTATACTGAGCCATAGCCACCTCTTCCAATCAGGTTTTCTTCATCAAGGTTGCTTGTGGCATAAAGAACGTCTTGATATGGCATCTTCTGATGCATTAGTCCAGGAAGAAACCCAGAAAAAGATGATGAAGATGACTTTACACGACGATTTCTCAGAATCAAGATGAGGAAAAGGGCTACAAGAAATACTGAAGCTATAGCTGGTAGTGTGTATTTTAAAAGTTTGGTTTTGCTTGAAGAACTAGGATTATTGCTTTTGCAGGCCGCCACTTCAAATCGAGGCGCTCCACACAGACCTTTATTACCTATGAAAAACTCAGGGGTGAAGTTGGCAAAAGGCCATCCATCTGGAATTTGGCCACTAAGCTCATTGAATGAGACATTGAAATAAGTAAGAAATGCAAGTGCCTCCAATCTCTTGGGAATCAGACCAGATAAATTGTTCTGGGACAAATCCAAGTATTGCAAAGCTCTCAAATCCGCAAGAGATCCATTTATCGGGCCACTTAGATTGTTGTTTGACAATGACAGATGTACTAGACTCTGAAGCTTTGAAACAGCAGTTGGGATTTCTCCAGATATGTGATTTCCAGATAGATCCAACTCTCTCAGGCTCTGCATATTGCCAATTTCTGGAGACAATGAACCATCAAGCATATTGTTAGAGAAGTTGGCCTTGTCAATCCCCTCATGAGACCAAAAGGCTGATGGAATGCTGGAATTGAATGCATTGTAAGCCAAGTTGATCTCTATCAGCATTGACAGGTTCCTTAAACACTCTGGAATCTGTCCGAAGAAACCATTCTCCCTTAAATCCACGTAATACAGATTTCTCAGCTGGCATAAGACATTGAAAACCTGGCCCTCCCACTTATTTCCATAGAGATCCAACTTCTGCAAGTTTGTTAGATATCCCAATGCTGCTGGAATTTCACCAGTGAAGTCATTATACCCAAGGTCTAACCCCTGCAGGTTGGTAAAGTTCCCGATTTCATCGGGTAGTGGACTCATGATCCTACAAGACTGGGCGGTGAATCTTTGAAGAGACGAAGATAGATTCGACGAGCCCAACGCTCTTGGGAGGACCCCGGTTATGGGATTAAACTCTATATTTATAGCTTCTAGAAACTGGCAATTTGCCAAGGAAGAGAGGAAGTCTTGCTCAGGATCAGACAGATTATTTGTGAGCTGATTGTATCCCAAGCTTAGCCTTTGGAGTTGGGTTAAGTTGCCAAGATTTATTGGCATAATTCCAGAGAATGAGTTATAAGAAAGGTCAAGTATTTGGAGCCTGGAAAGATTCGAAATAGAATCAGGAATATTTCCATGGAAATTATTCCTGTCAAGAAAGAGATATTCAATGAGTGGAAGGCCCCTGCCTATAGAGACTGGAAGAACACCAGTTAGATTGTTTACTTCGAGAGAAAGAATTTGTAAACTCGAAAGATTAAACAGAGATTCTGGAACTTCACCACTTAGTCTGTTTTTATCAACAGTAAACCGATATAACCTGGACAGTCTTCCCTGTCCGATTTCAGGAGGAATTGGTCCATAAAAACCATTGTCAACAGCGTCGAACACCTCCAAATTCGACAGGTTTGCGATGGAGGAAGGAATAGTGCCCGTAAAGTTATTGCGGCCCAAGCCAACACTCTGGATTGCTGATAAGTTCCAGAATTCAGTTGGGATGTTTCCAGTGAACTGGTTGACCCCCAGAGAGAGGGTTTTGAGAGAATGACAATGGATTAGAGAGGAAAGGATATCTCCTCCAAATTGATTGAAGTGAAGCTCTAAGTTTTCGAGATTTGTTGCAAGCTGGCTGCAAATTTGATTAGGAAAGGTGCCTTGCATTTGGTTGAATCCAAGTTGAATAGTTCGTAGAGAAGATATATTGAAGATTGTGGAGGGTAATTCACCTGAAATGTCAAGTAATGGAGGTATTTAGCCTTCTCTGTTTCTTAATTTATCTGATATTTAAACACGAAATATCGAAAAGAAAATATTATTTGGTTGATAAGCTATTATAAAACTTGTAAATTTTAGATTTTATTTGAAAAATATGATTAAGGATCTTTTAAACTATGGTGTAAATTTAATTCTAGTTATGTTAACTAGACTTTGTTCGGAAACTAATAATGTCAAGATAAAATATCAATTTTAGTCGTATAACTTTAAATTTGTCCAATTTCAAACAGTTTTAATGGAAATTAGAAATGTCAAGTGTAATTTGGTGTGTGACTAGCTCGCACTCCCCCCAGAATTCGTTGGATTTTAAACCACCTATATGATGTGTCATAATTTTGATGAGTTGGAAAATTATTTGGATTTTTTTAACTTTCAAAAAACAGGAAGACACATAGGCAAAAGAAGAAGAAAACTGTCAAAGCGCGCTAATAATACATATAAAATGTAAATTTAAAAATCTATCAAAGCTATTAGTATTGGACCATTAATCAAATATCAGGATATGGTTGATGGCAATTCAAGCCTCAATTAGTTGCAAGTAACTTTCAAAAAAAAAAAGTCTATATATAATTTACCATAATAAACTTCAAGAGTAAATTTTAAGGAAGACGAAGTAGCTGGGAAAGACCGTAATTATGGTTGAAAATGCGTACCTGTGAGTAGATTACTGCTTAAAGAGAGTTGTTGAAGCTGAGACAAGTTTCCAAACTCCGATGGAATGTTTCCAGTGAGATTGTTATTGGACATATCAAATGTTTTGAGCTCACCACATTGAGACAGACTTGTCGGAATATCACCACTTAACTGATTGCTTGAAAGGTATAAACCCTCCAGTCTTTCCAACTTTCCGATTTCGACAGGTATTGGGCCAGTCATACTGTTATTGCTCATATCCAAGATTCTCAGAAATGAGAGGTTTCCGATTTCCCTGGAAATGCTTCCTTCTAAACCCATACTCGAAAGATTCAACCCTGTCACTGATCTTGGATTCGTCGTGCTACAAACTACCCCAATCCAACCACAATAAGAGGTTTCTTGTGTCCAGTTTCTGGACAGGATGGTGGAATTTATGTTTGTTCTCAAGGCTATAAGAGATGATTCATCTATATTCGACGTATTTTGAGATGCAACTAACCAAATTCTCAAGTAAAATGCTAACAACAGAATTACAGTCTCTTTTCTCATTTTCTGTAGTTTTAGAGATTGAAAAGAACAAGATTTTGTTCATTCTGGATGGTAGTCATCTATATATTAATTTTCGTGCTTTTTTGTCCTTTTTGTTTGGCATTTTGGCTCGAACTGATAGGCACAATTTAAGTTTATCATGAAATCTCATAGAAGAGAGAAAATGACAGAAACAGATCTCATCTTCATTCAACAGATTGAGTATTTATGTACAAAGTTAATTGGGATAAGTTAAGATGCTAACATCATCAAACTTATATATTTGCTTAAAGGTTAAAATAAAATGCAAAGTTTGGACTGAAGAAGTGTAAAAGTTGCAGTAAATTCGTTGCTATGGGCTTTAGTTTATATAAGATTCCGACCACAAATAAAAATTTAAGTTTGTGGCCCAAAACTTCAAGGACCAATTTGATATGTTCTGTTGTGATCAAAACAGAAAAGAACATGAAAAATGGGCCATCACGTTTATCATTTTTGAAACTACTGCTGCAAATTTCCTAATATAATTCATTCTCGTTCAGACATTTTATCAAACAGTTGGGCTGTTCCATGTGTACTGTAATGTACCAAGTCTTTCCCTAGATTGCCGAATCTGCTGCACATTCGCTGACGCTACAAGTAATAATTTTGAAGATTTCTTGTCGTAAATTGAAAACCTTAATAACGGAAGACGAGAAGAAGTACAAAGAGGATATTCTGATTTCTCAGTGTTTTTCCCTCTGAAAACGTTGCAAATTACAACTTGCAAGCACCAATTTCCCGCAAGAAAAATGTGAAAAAAAAGTACTAACTACATGTACCAGTTATTCCCTTCCAAAATCAAATTTACATATTTTGGGACCAAAATTTAATGGAATGTGACACCTTGGACTAAATCTGCAATTAGTTTTCTTTGGGATAAAAATACACATGTGAACTTGTGTGGGAACTTGAGCTGCTGAATATTTCTCTCCATATTTCTTTTTTGACAAAGTCTTCGGTGAGACCATCTCACGGATCTCATTTCGTGAGACGGGTAGGGTCGGGTCGAACATAAAAATTATGTAATACTTTTTTGTGTGTTATGTAATACTTTTATGTATATTAGGTAATACTTTGTATTATAGAATGCGTTTTGAGTTGAGTCAGACTATAAGAAAATATGTAATACTTTTATGTGTATTAGGTAATACTTTTATGTATATCAGGTAATACTTTTGTATTATGGGATAATGACCCGAATTGGGTCGGGTCGGGTCAACAAAAAATGCGCGGATCCTAGGCGCCCAAGTGATCTTCTTCCTCGTGCGTGAATTGTATAATATGTAATATTTTTGTGTGTATTAGGTAGTATTTTATGTATATCATGTAATACTTTTTGAAAATATCACATAACTTAATATCATGTAATACCTTTATGTATATGAGGTAATACTTTTATATGTATCATGTAATACTTATGTATATATCATGTAATATTTCGATTCGACCCTACTCGTCTCATGTAATGGAATCTGTGAGACGGTCTCGCACAAGACCTACTCTTCTTTTTTTCACACACACAAAAGTTCAAATGATGAAAAAACTAAATAAAAAGGGATTTTACAAATTCAGGAGGTCGGTTACATTTCATGAATCATGGCTTGAAAAATTATAAACTATTAAATTAAAATTTCAAAATTTAACGATGTTAACATTTTTCTATATGCTAATGTGTCAATTGAAAAGTTCAAATTAAAATTTAGGATGTGAAACTTGAAAATGTTATTTTATTAGCTACATGGTTGTCTATCATGTGTTCGTACCTATGACATTTCATAAAATACTTAATTGAATGCAAAATTTATTATTATTATTTTTATATATTTCCATACACCAATTACAATTAAATATATTTAAGCAATAGTAATCAAATATGAAAATATTGTGCGAATTTATCAATATAGTTGTTATATATATTACATGATATTGTGAAGATATCGATATCGATTTCAATATCTTTACAAACCATCGATAAATTATTTCTAAGTCTTTCTAAGCCCCGCACAAGCTATGAAATTTGAAAATGAGGCGCAGAAGAATAGTATTAGGAAGAAAATTAGTTGCGTTGATTTCATTAAATTAATTCTGTGAAATGAAATTAATTACGGCTCCATCTATATATATAACATCTATCTATTCTATCCATATATATAAATACACCACCAATATTTCACTTCTCATCAAACCCAACAGAGAGATATATGGCAGCTTCTTCCAAAAGCTTGTTAGCTCTTCTCCTAATTGTTTTAGTTTTTTGCTCTCAGATTGCAGCTTCATATGCTCAAAGTAAGGCACATACATTTATATGTATATATTCTCAAAACAATCTCATCTAACTTATGAACTCATTTAAATATCATTGCATAACTCTAGTTGCTCCACTTTTTGACAGGAGGTCCGGCAATCCGCCCCCCAGCGCCGCGTGCCGGGTGCTGCGTTTGGATCCCGGGTAGATTAGGATGCTGCCCGCCATAGAAGAAGTCAGAGATAATACTATATTATATTTATTTTGACACTATTTTGAAAACAAATAATCTTTAATGTTAAGGTGTAACTGAGTTATAATTATCATTTGGATTGGATAGTAATTTTGTTTCATATTGAGTTAATACATATTATTTTGCTTAATTTATACATGAATCACAAACTTTGGGACATTCCAGAGCTAGTCCAATAGTTGATGCATGTCAACCAACTTTCATCATCAACAATCTGCATTGCATTACTGGTAATGTGAAAAGTTGAGTAGGAAGATACATAGATAAGAAAGGGACAGTTGATACTTGGTAGTCTTTCAGGCAATTAATTTAATGATGATGTACACTTGACTGACTTAATTTCATCTCTAACATTCCAACAATTCTTTGTTCCACATTCAGTGATGGTGATTAAATTAATTTTGTCCGTTATTGGTTGTCATTTTTGTTTGAGATGCAAATTGAAAGTTCATCATTGGTTATCACTTCAGCTATGCCCATCATCTCCTGTTATGTTAATTAAGGACGAAAACGAAAGAAGTAGAAAAGGAAAATACGAAACAAGGAGTTCATTCTCGTTCAGGCATTTTATCAAATGGTTGGGCTGCTCAATGTATAATGTAGAATAAAATTTGCAAACAACTCATTCCCTGACTAATTATATTACTCCGACTAGCCTACGCCACCACACCACCGTTGCTGGAAAAAATTCTTAGTCACTTAATAAAATTATAAAACAAAAAATCATTTTCCCTCAACCCTAAATCGAGTAGTAGAACCCTAATCTTTAAAAAGAAATTCTCAATTACAAGAACCCAATCCCTAGTCCTAAAATCGCCATAGCAATCTTGATTTTCTTCCATCAAATAAATAGAAATAGCAACTGCAGGTTCATAAATTGTTCAAATTACTGAGAATTTCTCAAATCCTTCTTCTCGAGTTATCCATCTAACCATCTTAGGATTGATTAACAAAGTTTTCCACTAGTAATATAGGGTTGTGCGTTGGAGATAACGAGAACTTCGGGGGAGGAATTTGCGGCCATTTTTGCTGAGACTCTCCGGCAACGGCGGTGTGCCGGCGCCGGAGCAGTGGAGAATGGAGGATGAAGGATCAATTTTTTTTGGGAAATTAGCCGAGATAACATCTTCAACATAAAAAATTGTGGTAATAGCCCTTTGACTCAATTTAAGAAAAAAAATTAAATGGAAAAAGAAATTCAAAACAAAACATTTAAGTTAGATCCATATATTTTTTAAAAATTACGCATTAACCCCATTAACATCAAAATTGATCTAACTATTTTCCCCAAATTTACAATAAAACCTAGAACCCACCACCTTGCCTCTACTCCACCGTCGCCGGTACCGGTGTTGCCATCCTCGAGATTATTTGTCAGTCATTTCGGTCAGGTATGTCTCTTCTTCAATTTCTTCCATTTCTCTTCTTACTTTCAAGGTTTTTGCTGAAAATTTCTTTACAAAATTGCAAACAAGATGAATTCATTCAGTTTGAAATCAGGGTTTTTCCCCGATGAAGTTGTGATTCAGATTCTAGCGAGATTGCCTATAAAATCCCTCTTTAGAACCAAATGTGTGTATCAGCTAATTTCTGATAAATACTTCACGAAGCTCTACAATGAGGTTTCTATTAGAACCCCATGGTGCTTGTAGAAATTACTGACCCATCTTCACAATCGAGACCAAGTTTGATTGTTGTTGATAATTTGAGAGGTATATCTGAATTTTCATTGGATTTCATTAAAGATAGAGTCAAGGTTAGAGCATCTTGTAATGGATTGTTGTGTTGTTCTAGCATTCCTGATAAAGGTGTTTATTATGTGTGTAATCCTATGACTAAGGAGTATAGGTTGCTTCCAAGAACTCGTGAACGGCCCCTTACTCGATTTTATCCTGATGGAGAAGCCACTCTTGTGGGTTTGGCTTGCAATATGATGACACAAAAGTATAATGTAGTATTGGCTGGGAATCATAGGTCTTTCGGGCATAGGCCCAAGAGGACTTTCATATGTATGGTGTTTGATTCGGAGACGAACAAGTGAATGAAGTTTGTCACTTTACAAGATGACCATTTTACACATATGAATAGGAACCAAGTTGTGTTTACTAATGGTGTCTTGCATTGGTTAACTGTTAATTGCTCTTATTTGCTCGTTCTTGATTTTGATTCGAAAACGTGGAGGAAAATCCATCTGCCTAATCAAGTGGTGTGTGGGAGTGGAAATCGGGTTTATTTGCTTGAAGCGGATGGGAGGTTGTTGGTCATTCAAATTTTGGATTTTTGGATGAGTATTTGGATTATGGAACATTACGAGAGGGAAGAATGGTCGATAGTGGATAGGGTTAGCCTTCGATGCATGGGGGATGGTTCCTGGTGTTTTTTCGATTGGTCAAACTGATAATTATGTTTTTCTAGCAACTCATAAACAGGTTCTGGTTTATCAGACGAAAAGTCGAGTTAGGATGGAGATGTAT
Organism: Scutellaria galericulata; assembly: GCA_946896805.1. Classification (NCBI taxonomy): domain Eukaryota; kingdom Viridiplantae; phylum Streptophyta; class Magnoliopsida; order Lamiales; family Lamiaceae; genus Scutellaria; species Scutellaria galericulata. The sequence goes on from OX335785.1 coordinate 25,533,936, forward strand.
TTGGTGAAGAACATTACCACCTTGCCATTATGGTTTTCAGCTCATGCTTTTAAACCCACATAGTTTTTATTAATTACAAATTAGTACTTCCTCCCAAAAGGAAACTCTATTATTCTTTAAACAAATTCTTCTTCATATCGATTCTCATCTTCAATCTCCATCTTCTTCAAACACCCAACAATTGAATTGATCAAAATTTCAATCCCCATCTTTGAAATCATCAGAAACAACCTGATTTCTGACCTCTTGCAGGAAAGGTCAAGTGCGAAACGCTAGTTCCATGTCTTCTACTTAGCAAAGCCCTCAATCTTCAAGCGGAATCCCGAGGTGATATAGATCGATAGTATACATCTACTGCTTCATAGAGGTGCGCTTCACTCGCCACATGATGAACACGTGATGAATTGGTCTAAATCTTCCACTAGCGACTTATTGTACCTGATGAAGGGGGAATAAGGGTATTAAGAAAGGCACAAGCTAGTCATTTTTCCTGGTAATCTAAGTCTTGCTTCTTCTGGTCGGCTCGAGCTTCCGAGACTGCATTCAATTGCAGGTGTGCTTTTTTTATTTTTTAGCATTCAATTTCAAATAATTTAAGAATTTGCTAGATTCTATTGTTTTTCTTCAAATGCATCTCAGTTTTGTTCCGTTTTGTAACTTTTCTGTTGTGTGTTTGTAGAATTTTCCATTTCAAGTATGTGTTTCATTCATTTCTAGAGGATATTGATACGTAGCATTCTGCTCTTCTTTTATGTTATTTGAATTGATTTTATCTGTTTAAGTCTTTCAAATAGTAGGAGTCTTTAGCCTATGGGGTTTGAGTAATGGTTTTGGGTTAATGTTTAGTATTTAAATACCCTAATCATTTTTGGGAATTGTCATTGAGTATTGTAATTGGCATGGCTTCAGCTTCAGCAGATTATGTATTGTGATCTGTGAGTTAGTTATTGTGGCTTTTTGCTTGGGCATGATTGCATCTCGCAATTTTGAGTTTATCTATCATAGTTTGAGTCATTGTGTGTTTACATCCCTTTACTCTATCAGATTTCATATGGTTGATTTGTTCTTTTTAGGTTTTTTAATGAATGAAGAATCTGATTTTGAATTTGATACATTAAGGTTGGCAGATCTAGACTAGATGAATTAATGGTATATAAGTTAAGGTGGAAAATTAGTTAAAATTAGAAAACAAAGTGTGTGCGTTGATGAGTTATTAGCTATGGTGCGTTGATGAATTATTATATGTGCATAAAATAGCAGAATCATAACAAGAATGACGTATCGTTATTCATAACATATAACATCCTCAGAGTCGTTATGATAAAGTTGCATGTCGTTATGAAAAATTTAGAATAGGAAGAGAGTCTCAAAACCAAAAAATGACACAAATCCTTGAATAAGATAGAAATATAATATGATTGTTTTTCATAAAATTCAGAAACACGATAACGACACAGTGTCGTTACGAATTAACTATAACGACTGAAGATTCGTTATGACAGTATCCAAACAAAAAAATAATGATTTCATAAAAAATTTGTGTTCTATAATTGCATTGTAGGATTTTATAATCACAAAAGCATACCCATATTTGAGTGGAACGTTTGCTGGTTTTAGATACGATTATGGTGGAATCTAGTTGTCTAAATTGTTTTCATTTTCCTGCATATGTTATGAGAATTTAATACAATGAATAGGTTTGGAATTAAAAAACTAACAAATGTCATGATTTTGTGCAGCTTAAATATTCATGGGGGAGTCCAGAAGAACTGTATATCCAAGTTGATCCCTTTTTGATATTTCAAATCCATTTTTTGTATCTCTAAATTGAACTGATTAGGTGATAGCTATTGTAAATTTTGTACGATTAGCATTATGATGAAATGCAAATGAAAAATGACATGATTATGTATATAAAATATGTCATGTTCTTTTATATGACAAATTTCAGCTCAAAATTCACTCGAGAACTCAATAACGATACAAGTAGCGTTATAACGAAACACATAGCGTTATATCGATAAAAAACTCGAAATCAACATCCGTCTTGCGAAATAACCTCAAAACCATCTTAGATATGTATTCAAGGAATTAATGGTAAATTTTAGCCCAAAATTCACCCGAGAACTCAATAACGGTAAAAGTAGCGTTATAACGAAACACATAGCGTTATATCGATAAAAAACTTGAAATCAACATCCGTCTTGTGTAACAATCTCAAAACCATCTTAGATATGTATTCAAGGAATTAATGGTAAATTTTAACCCAAAATTCACTCGAGAACTCGATAACGATACAAGTAGCGTTATAACGACACATATAACGTTATATCGATAAAAAAATTAGATGTTTGATTTTATATATATGTTTTGCTAAAAAAAGAGGGGGCTAAAAATCGAAGGTATACAGGAGACTATGTGGAGTTAGGCGTGGTCACGCCTAACTTGAGAGAGTCTTCCGTGAATTCTTGGATTTTTTGCCTGCGAGACTAGGTAGAGTAAGGCGTGGTCACGCCTAATTTGAAAGAGTCTTCTGTTCATCTTGCTTGTTCTTTAGAGACTAGATGGAGTTAGGCGTGGGCACGCCTAACACTAAAGAGTCTTCTATTTTTTTTCCTTGTTGCATCTTTGCCTTTCTTTTCTTTTATTTTAATTAATGTTAAAAAAAACGAAAAAAATCAGAAAAATCATGCCCTAACACTATTCATAGTCTTCTTCCTTGACAGATTCTCTCTCCTCACATAGGTCCGCCGCCATCTTGCTTAAACGCCGATCTTCTTCTCCGCTCACATTCTGATCTCCAGCGACCTCCCTCACATTTAAAATTCATATATACTTAACACAAATCAATTCAAATTTGCACTCGAGGAATTAATTACAAATTTCAACCCAAAATTTACTCGAGAACTCGATAACGATACGAGTAGCGTTATAACGAAACACATAGCGTTATATTGATAAAAAACTCGAAACCAACATCTGTTTTGTGGAACAATCTCAAAACCATATTAGATATGTACTCAAGGAATTCATGGTAAATTTCAACTCAAGATTCGCTCGAGAACTCAATAACGATACGAGTAGCGTTATAACGAAACATAGCGTTATATCGATAAAAAAAACCCGAAATTAACATCCGTCTTGCGGAATAACCTCAAAAACATCTTGGAGTTCGATATACGTTTATTTCGTTAGGTCTTGTATGAAAAGAAATTCAAAAGTAAGTGATCTTGTTTAATATGTTTTCCTTCTCTTATAGTCAATTGTTCTGCTTACTCTCACATTTGATATAAATTGTTGAGATCTATCAAGAATAATAATTTCACATTTAAAATTCATCTATACTTAACACAAATCAATTCAAATTTTCACTCGAGGAATTAATTACAAATTTCAGCCCAAAATTCACTCGAGAACTCGATAACGATACGAGTAGTGTTATAATGAAACACATAGCGTTATATTGATAAAAAACTCAAAACCAACATCCGTTTTATGGAACAATCTCAAAACCATCTTAGATATGTACTCAAGGAATTAATGGTAAATTTCAGCTCAAGATTCGCTCGAGAACTCAATAACTATACGAGTAGCGTTATAACGAAACACATAGCGTTATATTGATAAAAAACTCGAAACCAACATCCGTTTTGTGGAACAATCTCAAAACAATCTTTGATATGTACTCAAGGAATTAATGGTAAATTTCAGCTCAAAATTCGCTCGAGAACTCAATAACGATACGAGTAGCGTTATAACAAAACACATAGCGTTATATTGATAAAAAACTCGAAACCAACATCCGTTTTGTGGAACAATCTCAAAACCATCTTAGATATGTACTCAAGGAATTAATGGTAAATTTCAGCTCAAGATTCGCTCGAGAACTCAATAACGATACGAGTAGCGTTATAACGAAACACATAGCGTTATATCGATAAAAAATCCGAAATCAACATCCGTCTTGCGGAATAACCTCAAAAACATCTTGGAGTTCGATATACGTTTATTTCATTAGGTCTTGTATGAAAAAAAATTCAAAAGTAAGTGATCTTGTTTAATATGTTTTCCTTCTCTTGTAGTCAATTGTTCTGCTTACTCTCACATTTGATATAAATTGTTTAGATCTATCAAGAATAATAATTTCACATTTAAAATTCATCTATACTTAACACAAATCAATTCAAATTTTCACTCGAGGAATTAATTACAAATTTCAGCCCAAAATTCACTCGAGAACTCGATAACGATACAAATAGCGTTATAACGACACACATAGCATTATATCGATAAAAAGATCGAAATCAACATCCATCTTGTGTAACAATCTCAAAACCATCTTAGATATGTATTCAAGGAATTAATGATAAATTTCAGCCCAAAATTCACTCGAGAACTCAATAACGATACAAGTAGTGTTATAACGACACACATAGCGTTATATCGATAAAAAATTTGAAATCAACATCCGTTTTGTGGAACAATCTCAAAACCATCTTAGATATGTATTCAAGGAATTAATTGTAAATTTCAGCCCAAAATTCACTCGAGAACAAAATAACGATACAAGTAGCATTATAACGAAACACATAGCGTTATATCGATATAAAATTCGAGATCAACGTCCGTCTTGCGAGATAACCTCAAAAACATTTTGGAGTTTAATATATGTTTATTTTATTAGGTCTTATATGAAAAGAAATTCAAAAGTAAGTGATCTTATTTAATATGTTTTCCTTCTCTTATAGTCAATTATTCTAATATGATATAAATTGTTGAGATCTATCAAGAATAACAATTTTACATTTACAATTCATCTATACTTAACATAAATCAATTCAAATTTGCACTCGAGGAATAAATGGTAAATTTCAGCCCAAAATTCACTCGAGAACTCAATAACGATAAGAGTAGTGTTATAATAAAACACATAACGTTATATCAATAAAAAACTCGAAATCAACATCCGTCTTGTGGAACAATCTCTAAACCATCTTAGATATGTATTCAAAGAATTAATGGTAAATTTCAGCCCAAAATTCACTTGAGAACTCAATAACGACACAAGTAACGTTATAACAAAACACATAGCGTTATATCGATAAAAAACTCGAAATCAACATCCGTCTTGTAGAACAATCTCAAAACCATTTTAGATATGTATTCAAGGAATTAATGGTAAATTTCAGCCCAAAATTCACTCGAGAACTCAATAACGACACAAGTAACGTTATAACGAAACACATAGCGTTATATCAATAAAAAACTCGAAATCAACATCCGTCTTGTGGAACAATCTCAAAACCATCTTAAATATGTATTCAAGGAATTAATGGTAAATTTCAGCCCAAAATTCACTCGAGAACTCAATAACAACACAAGCAGCGTTATAAAAAAGAACACTCCTGGAAACAAGTAGTAGAAATGAATCTCTTGTGCAAACAACAAGCTTCTTGTAGCTACAGTTAATAGCAGAAAAGCAAGTGCTAGTTCACTCCTATAAAGCCTGTTCTTCTTCTTCACAACAGCTGGTTTCTGCTCCTTTTGCTCGCATATTTTCCCGAGCATTTCCAGGCCCGACTTTGAGAGCCGTCTCTGGATCTTCTCCTCGTTGAGAGTCTTCATTTTCCTCTTAGCCAGGCTCACCAAGTTTAGAGGAATTAATGACAAATTCTTCCTCTCAAATCATAATCGTGTTTTTGGTTGGTGGTTTGATGGGGGTTTCTTTTGGGTATATCAAGCTTATTCATATTTATTAAAAACTCCCACAATTTCTTTTTATTTACAAAATTTACCCCATCTCAAGTCAAAGGCTATTTACCTAAAGATTTGTAAATGAGGTCTCTTTAAATAATTATTTATGTGGATTGGTCTCTTTAAATAAACCCCCCATTTTTTTTGGGAAATTAGCCGAGATAACATCTTCAACATAAAAAATTGTGGGAATAGCCCTTTGACTCAATTTAAGAAAAAAAAATGAAATAGAAAAAGAAATTCAAAACAAAACATTTAAGTTAGATCCATATATTTTTTAAAAATTACACATTAACCCCATTAACATCAAAATTGATCTATCTATTTTCCCCAAATTTACAATAAAACCTAGAACCCACCACCTTGCCTCTACTCCACCGTCGCCGGCCTCTACTCCACCGTCGCCGGCACCGATGTTGTCGTTCTCGAGATTATTTGTCAATCGTTTCGGTCAGGTATGTCTCTTCTTCAATTTCTTCCATTTCTCTTCTTACTTTCAAGGTTTTTGCTGAAAATTTCTTTGAAAAATTGCAAACAAGATGAATTCATTCAGTTTGAAATCAGGGTTTTTCCCCGATGAAGTTGTGATTTACATTCTAGCGAGATTGCCTATAAAATCCCTCTTTATAACCAAATGTGTGTATCAGCTAATTTCTGATAAATACTTCACGAAGCTCTACAACGAGGTTTCTGTTAGAAACCCCATGGTGCTCGTAGAAATTACTGACCCATCTTCACAATCGAGACCAAGTTTCATTCTTGTTGATAATTTGAGAGGTGAATTTGAATTTTCATTAGATTTCATTAAAGATAGAAGGGGGAATATGGGTATTAAGTAAGGCACAAGCTAGTCATTTTTCTTGGTAATATAAGCCTTGCTTCTTCTGGTCGGCTCGAGCTTCCGAGACTGCATTCAATTGCAAGTGTGCTTTCTTTATTTTTTAGCATTCAATTTCAAATAATTTAAGAATTTGCTAGTTTCTATTGTTTTTCTTCAAATGCATCTCAGTTTTGTTCCGTTTTGTAACTTTTCTGTTGTGTGTTTGTAGAATTTTCCATCTCAAGTATGTGTTTCATTCATTTCTAGAGGATATTGATACGTAGCATTCTGCTCTTCTTTTATGTTATTTGAATTGATTTTATCTGTTTAAGTCTTTCAAGTAGTAGGAGTCTTTAGCCCATGGGGTTTGAGTAATGGTTTTGGGTTAATGTTTATTATTTAAATACCCTAATCATTTTTGGGAATTGTCATTGAGTATTGTAATTGGCACGACTTCAGCTTGGGCAGATTATGTATTGTGATCTGTGAGTTAGTTACTGTGGCTTTTTGCTTGGGCATGATTGCATCTCGCAATTCTGAGTTTATCTATCATAGTTTGAGAGTCATTGTGTGTTTACATCCCTTTACTCTATCAGATTTCATATGGTTGATTTGTTCTTTTTAGGTTTTTTAATGAATGAAAAATCTGATTTTGAATTTGATGCATTAAGGTTGGCAAATCTAAACTAGATGAACTAATGGTATATACGTTAAGGTGGAAAATTAGTTAAAATTAGGAAACAAAGTGTGTACGTTGATGAGTTATTAGCTACGGTGCAACTGACATTTGCATTTGTAAAAAAATAGAGAAAAATGAAATTACGTCTACAGACATGTAATATATGGCTTCGTGCAAAATATATTTAACTGTTAGAAAATCAATATGAAAGGAGTAGTCTCTTATGCATACATATGTTTAGGAAAATTTTGTATGCAGAACTTGTAAACTGAGATTGGGGAAGGGACTACTATGTTGTTTTGTTGCTGTAGAATGGCTATTGAAGTAGCTTGACCAGTTATTGATTGCTACATGCTTGATACATCTGAAATACGCCACCGAAGCACTTGGAAAAGTTTTAGAACTATAACAATTTTTATCCTTAAAGAAAGACACATCCGTTACGATCAAGAATACATCTATTTTTAATATGGTATGACTTATGCCATGAGATATTGTTCTTTATTTGGTTAATGAGTCAAATTAAGATCTGTCACAAGTTAATGATTTCAATAATTGCTTTGTGGTTTCAGGACCAATCCAGAGCTTCTTCTGAATCCTGTAAGATTTTTCTCGTCTCATTATGCTGCAATTGGTTTCCATATATGGTCATTTTTACTAGGTTGTTCTAATTTTACTTAAAACATCAAGGCATTATTCCAAATTGTCTTCTCTATGCTATTAAGTCAAATAACTTATTCCAAATAGATGCCGTCCTATTATCCCATCCGGATATTGCTCAAGTTGTTGCATTTGGTGTCCCATTTGGTGTCCCAGATGATAAATATGGTGAAGAAGTAAGTGGTCATTTCTCTCACATCTTTAGCCAAATTTTTGTTTATAAGTTGTCATATCCTTCTATTTACATGTCACATGTTCATTCAACTAAATATATGTGGGTGATCATTTAGTTGGATGTCTAAATCAATGGCTTCTTTTACGATTGTCAACTAAAGCTATGCAAATAACCACCACATGAAAAGAGATTAATAGACTAAGATCATATATCTCACCATATTTGCGTCCAAGCCGTTAATTAATCTCAACTAGCTGAGTTGTCCAATTCGTGGGCCATGGTTTTGAATTAGGCTATTAAATACTTTTAATTCTCTTAATCATCTCATCCAACCTAAATTTAAATGATAAAATCTCTTTCTCACCCATTGAGGTTTTTGAGGTCTACGGTTTGTTTTTTAATCTGTTAATTTCATCATATATCCCTAATTGAGACTACTTGTTTGTGTTGGTTCTATGCTCATGATTGACTTTATGTTCAGATAAATTGCGCGATTATTCCCAGAGAATGATCAAACCTTGACGAGGCAGAGGTATCGAGGTTCTGCAAGAAAAATTTAGCTGTTTTCAAGGTTCCAAAGAGGGTTTTCCTCACCGATTCTCTCCCTAAAACTGCTTCTGGTAAAATCCAGCGACGAATTGTTTCAGAGCATTTCCTTTAACAGATATCAGCTGCTAAGGTCCCTAAGTTTGGAGCCTAAGCAATTGGCCTATTGGAAATTGAGATGAAGGAGAAATTTATGTAATCTTAGCAACATTAAAACATTTTTCAATTCTAAATAAAATGATCCAAATACTATTGTAAATTTGGTATGATTAATTAGCATTATGATGAAATGCAAATGAAAAATGACATGATTTTGTATATAAAATATGTCATATTATTTTATAGGACAAATTTCAACTCAAAATTCACTCGAGAACTCAATAACGGTAAAAGTAGCGTTATAACGAAACACATAGCGTTATATCGATAAAAAACTTGAAATCAACATCCGTCTTGTGTAACAATCTCAAAACCATCTTAGATATGTATTCAAGGAATTAATGGTAAATTTTAGCCCAAAATTCACTCGAGAACTCGATAACGATACAAGTAGCGTTATAACGACACACATAGCGTTATATCGATAAAAAATTAGATGTTTGATTTTATTTAGATGTTTTGCTAAAATAAAGGGGTTAAAAATCGAAGGTATATAGGAGACTATGCGGAGTTAGGCGTGGTCACGCCTAACTTGAGAGTCTTCTGTGAATTCTTGGATTTTTTGCCTGCGAGACTAGGTAGAGTAAGGCGTGGTCACGCCTAATTTGAAAGAGTCTTCTGTTCATCTTGCTTGTTCTTTGGAGACTAGATGGAGTTAGGCGTGGGCACGCCTAACACTAAAGAGTCTTCTGTTTTTTTTTCCTTGTTGCATCTTTGCCTTTCTTTTCTTTATTTTAATTAATGTTAAAAAAAAACGAAAAAATTCGAGGAATTAATTACAAATTTCAGCCCAAAATTCACTCGAGAATTCGATAACGATACGAGTAGCGTTATAACGAAACATATAGCGTTATATTGATAAAAAAACTCGAAACCAACATCCGTTTTGTGGAACAATCTCAAAACCATCTTAGATATGTACTCAAAGGAATTAATGGTAAATTTCAGCTCAAGATTCGTGCGAGAACTCAATAACGATACGTGTAGCGTTATAACGAAACACATAGCGTTATATCGATAAAAAACTCGAAATCAACATCCGTCTTGTGGGATAACCTCAATAACATCTTGGAGTTCGATATACGTTTATTTCATTAGGTCTTGTATGAAAAGAAATTCAAAAGTAAGTGATCTTGTTTAATATGTTTTCCTTCTCTTATAGTCAATTGTTCTGCTTACTCTCACATTTGATATAAATTGTTTAGATCTATCAAGAATAATAATTTCACATTTAAAATACATCTATACTTAACATAAATCAATTCAAATTTGCACTCGAGGAATTAATTACAAATTTCATCCCAAAATTCACTCGAAAACTCGATAACGATACAAGTAGCGTTATAACGACACACATAGCGTTATATCGATAAACAACTCGAAATCAACATATGTCTTGTGAAACAATCTCAAAACCATCTTAGATATGTATTCAAGGAATTAATGCTAAATTTTAGCCCAAAATTCACTCGAGAACTCGGTAACGATACAAGTAGCGTTATAACGAAACACATAGCGTTATATCGATAAAAAACTCGAAATCAACATCCGTCTTGTCGAACAATCTCAAAACCATCTTAGATATGTATTCAAGAAATTAATGGTAAATTTCAGCCCAAAATTCACTCAAGAACTCGATAACAATACAAGTAGCGTTATAACGACACACATAGCGTTATATCGATAAAAAACTCGAAATCAACATCTGTCTTGCGAGATAACCTAAAAAACATTTTGGAGTTCGATATACGTTTATTTCATTAGGTCTTATATGAAAAGAAATTCAAAAGTAAGTGATCTTGTTTAATATGTTTTCCTTCTCTTATAGTCAATTATTCTACTTACTCTCACATATGATTTAAATTGTTGAGATCTATCAAGAATAATAATTTTACATTTACAATTCATCTATACTTAACATAAATCAATTCAAATTTGCACTTGAGGAATTATTGACAAATTTCAGCCCAAAATTCACTCGAGAACTCGATAACGATACAAGTAGCGTTATAACGAAACACAGTGTTATATCGATTAAAAACTCGAAATCAACATCCATCTTGTGGAACAATCTAAAAACCATCTTAGATATGTATTCAAGGAATTAATGCTAAATTTTAGCCCAAAATTCACTCGAGAACTCGGTAACGATACAATTAGCGTTATAACGAAACACATACCTTTATATCGATAAAAAAAACTCGAAATCAACATCCGTCTTTTCGAACAATCTCAAAACCATCTTAGATATGTATTCAAGAAATTAATGGTAAATTTCAGCCCAAAATTCACTTAAGAACTCGATAACGATACAAGTAGCGTTATAACGACACACATAGCGTTATATCGATAAAAAAACTCGAAATCAACATCCGTCTTGTGGAATAATCTCAAAACCATCTTAGATATGTATTCAATGAATTTATGGTAAATATAGCCCAAAATTCACTCGAGAACTCAATAACGATAATAGATGAGTTATAACGAAACACATAGCGTTATATCGAAAACAAACTCGAAAGCAATGACCACCTTGTGGAATATTCTCAAAACCATCTTAGATATGTACTCAAGTAATTGATGGTAAATTTCAACTTAAAATTCACTCGAGAACTCAATAACTTCATGTGCTAAAGTATTTGCATCCTGATCACTCAAGCTTTCATTAAATTCCAAGATATCTTTTGTTAAAATAGTAACACAAAGTGAGACTTCTTTACAAACAGATATGTACCACAACACATTATTATCACTGTCAATCTTCATTGGTGGGATAGGAAGATTAGACATCCCGAGAACAAGTGCTGCAAACTCCATCTTTTGAAGTCTAATATCTATGTCAAATGCTTCTTCTACTTTCTTATGTAATTCTGCATACAAAATGAATTTTGAAACCAAGAGTGATGTCAAATCTTTTCAATGTTCCCCTTGTACTTCCAACTCCATCCAACATCAGTCTTCTCCTAAAAAACGACATCATGACATATTGTAATCCACACTGTATCATTAATATCCATGGCTGCATATTACGTTAAAAAAGCACATTAATCTATAAATTATTTAAATATATCAAACTTTACAGAAATAACCACAATAATTATAAAGCGAACTAAACAATTATTATATGTGCATATAATAGCAGAATCATAACAAGAATGACGTATCGTTATTCATAACATATAACATCCTCAGAGTCGTTATGACAAAGTTACACGTCGTTAAGAAAAATTTATAATAGGAAGAGTTTTAAAACCAAAAAATGACACAAATCCTTGAATAAGATAGAAATATAATATGATTGTTTTTTCATAAAATTCAGAAACATGATAACGACACAGTGTCGTTACGAATTAAATATAACAACTGAAGATTCGTTATGACAGTATCCAAACAAAAAAATAATGAAATAACCACAATAATTATAATGCGAACTAAACAATTATTATATGTGCATAAAATAGCAGAATCATAACAAGAATGACGTATCGTTATTCATAACATATAACATCCTCAAAGTCGTTATGACAAAGTTACATGTCGTTATGAAAAATTTAGAATAGGAAGAGTCTTAAAACCAAAAAATGACAGAAATCCTTGAATAACATAGAAATATAATATGATTGTTTTTCATAAAATTCAGAAGCATGATAACGACACAGTGTCGTTACGAATTAAATATAACGACTGAAGATTCGTTATGACAGTATCCAAACAAAAAAATAATGATTTCATCAAAAAATTGTGTTCTATAATTGCATAGTAGGATTTTATAATCACAAAAGTATACTCATGTTTGTATAGTCATAAAGAATACCTTTTTCCCAAAGAAAAGTTTTTCAATGAAACCCTTACAATGTGACTCCTTTTTTTGAGATCGAGAACATTAATGTATCCATAAATTTACAGAAAACAATGAAAATGATAGTGTCAAACTCAGAAATCTAAGTCAATGGGAATGATCGAATTTCAACATTGAATGTGAAGAGTGATCGAATCTGTGGAAATGACCGTGACTTTTGGAGTGGGTTTCTTTTAGGAGATATAAAACTTGTCCATATTTATTAAAAAGTCCTCCAACTTTTTCTTATTTAAACAATTACTTTATTTTGAGTCAAAGAGTTATTTAACTAAGAATTTACAAAGTTGGTCTCTTTAAATAATTTTTTATGTTGACTAGGCTATTTAAATAAAAGCCCCATTTTTTTTATTTTTCATTTTTTCTAATTTACAATTTATTTTATTTTTAATTCTCATTACCATGTTTTTATTTATATTTGATGTGGTAGTAAAAAATGTCACAAAAGCTTAATTTTTTGTTAATTAATTGGATATTCATGTAAACAATTCCGATAGCCACATCACTTTGAAAAAATTTCCGATCAAAACAGATTGAAATTGGAAAAAAAATAAAAAAATAAAAAATTGAAAAATAAAAATAAAAAAAATCGCCAAAATTGGATCTTACATAATAATATTCTATTCTCTAACTTTTGAGTATTTTCCCCTCTAAAAAGGGTGTTGCAAGTACCAATATTTCTCAAAAATTTGCGAAAAGTGCTGATTGCCTTCCAACTAGACTTATTTCCCCATAAACAAACTTCGCATATTTCAGACCAAAACTGCTACAAAACTTACGGAATGTATTACATTGCGATTAAATCTGCAAATAATATTTTGTTTTGGGATAAAAATATTTCCATCAACAAGATATCTATATCATATGTTGTGCATAATGTGATGATACTCTATGTTGAGTGCACCCTGTACATCTAAATTGAAAACATTAACAATGGAAGATGAGAAAAGTGATGATGTTCATTTCTACAAGAAGATATTCTGATTTCGGAGTGTGTTTCCCACTAAAAAGGGCATTGCAAGTACCAAATTCTCTCAAGAGAAAAGTGAAAAGAAGTAGTAATTTCCCTCCAACTAGGCTTTATGTAGCAATTATTCATTCCCTTCCAAAATCAACTTTACATATTTGGGACCAAAAGTGTAGCTAAATTTAATGGAATGTCTTATATTGGGACTAAATCTGCAATTTATTTGTTCTTTGGGATACAAATGCAAGTGTTTGAACTTGTAGGGACTGATTCTGACATTTCCCCTGCTAAAAACATCTCCTCCAATTTTTTGTTTTTTGTTTTTTGAAACTCACAAAAGTTGGTGAGGTTAAAAAAATATAAAAAAGACCTTATCAAAGTCTTTGATAGGCCCGTACGAGCTATGAAAATGAAGCTTTTGATATGGTTGTTTTATGGAGACTTTGAAATCCATCACGGGTGGCTACTTTAATATTTTCACAAAACTTAATGATATTACTTACTCATGTGGAACAACGTCGTCCATAATCGGTCAATGGTAAGAATTGATCAAATGCTTGATTTGGTCAATTAATTTAGGATAATAAACAATTTAGTACTAATATCCTATTAATGATATAAGAATGTAATTTAGAACCCTTCGGATCCGAGTTTGGTAATGTTTTATTTTTCCCTAATTTACTTTAATTTGCTTACGACTTAGTTGTAAGATTATGCTGATTTGTTGAATTAGTAAAATTAGGTCAAACGAAGAAAACAAAACCCCTTTTTTTTTACTAAAAAAAATCTACATGTTTATCAAGTACAACATATATGACTTTTTTTTGAAACAATTGATGAGTTTAATTTTGTGAGATGAATCAGTGCAAATCTCATATTAATTCACAAAATAGAGATTGATTTGTGAAAATGAATTTAAGTAGTAGGATTTTAGTACTCTTACCAAAATATATTTGTGACAATATGTTATATAAGTAATTTGATGCTTTTATCAGGCTGACAGGCAACTATTTTGGTTTGCAAGTTGCAATTAATATATATTGAAAGTGCATGAATTTCTGAATTAGGACGCGCAAAAAAAAAAAGTATTAGGAAGAAAATTAGTCTCGTTGATTTCATTAAACTTCTGTGAAAAAACATCTCTCTCTCTCTCTCAATAATAGTAATCAAACATGAAAATAAGATATGAACTATCAATATATATTATATGATAATATAAAGATATCTATGTCGATATTATCTCAAATATATCAATATTTTTACAGTATTATCCTACAAACTATCAATACCTTGTTTCAAAGTCTTTGTGAGTCCCACACGAGCTATTAAAATGACGCGCAGAAGAATTTTAGTAGGAAGAAAATTAGTTGCATTGATTTCATTATAAAAACTCCATCACTCAAATGTATCATCTAATTAATTTAATCCATATAAAAATAGCACAACCAATAGTTGAGTTGTCATAAAATGGCAGCTTCTTCCAAAAGCGCCTTGTTAGCTCTTCTCCTAATTGTTCTAGTTTTCTCCTCTCAGATGGTAGCTTCATATGCTCAAAGTAAGCCCAGTGCCCCCCTTGCCCCTAGAGGTAAGTCCGTCTCTGCTCATAACAATCTCATCTAACTTATGAACTCATTTAAATATCATTGCATAACTCTAGTTGCTCCACTTTTTGACAGGAGGTCCGGCAACCCCCCCTCCGCCGCGCTATTGCTGTGTTTGGATCCCGGGTAAACGAGGATGCTGCCCGCCATAGATGAAGTCAGAGATAATACTATACACTACAACAAAAAAGGTGAAAAACAACAAATGTAAAGTGCTGTCGTTGTAGGTTTAAATTGTAGTTTATGCCACAATTGTCGAATAGGGGCGCCCAAAGACAACACTCAAAAAATGTTGTCGTTTTGTCATAGACAACACTTTTAAAATGGTGTCCTCAATATACCAACTGTTATCTTTTATATAAAATAATTCGCCCATAGACAACACTTTCGAATTGTTGTTGTTCCATTCATTAACAACACTTTAGAACTATTGTCCTTCCTAAATAACTATTATCTTTGTATATGAAATTTTCGATCATACACAACAGTTTATCTAAAAAGACAATAGTTATGAAATGTTGTCTTTATTTTCATCCACAACATTTTGTAATTATTGTCTTTGATTATGTAAAACAATTCACATTGCTTATATATTAGAAAATAATTAATGACAAACATAACAAAATGAATGACAACATAATATAAAGAACGTACACATATTATTTCCCAACTAGGTTGTTTTTTTCCCTTCCTCCTCATGTTCACATTGAACAATTGTATTGCCCTTCATATTTGCATAAGAGTTGAACAAATAGTATGAAATAATATAGATTAATGTTAAATAGAAGGAATGATAACTTACTATTATCAACATATTTCCAGTCATCATTACAATACATCAACATATTTCCAGTCATCATTACAATACGATGACTAAGAAGATCCAATAGAAACACCACCTCCTTGTGAGGATTAATGACATTGAGAATCTAATGGTATCTAAGAAAAGACACATAACTAAGTATTAAAACACATCTAATTTTATAAAATATTAAATTGAGATTAATATTGTAGTTTATTACTTACCCAATGTTACATGAAACCCAAGACTAATTGATTAGGTGATGATCCAACTAGGCGGTAGAGGAATTACTCGACGCTACTAATGGCGGAATCACTCAATGCAACCAAGTCAATCGCTTGTTTAGGAGGAATCACTCAACTCCAAGCAAGACAAGAAACTTGCTAAATAGTGTAATTTTTGTTCAAAGACTGCTGCCTATTATTTCATTTCAAGGAGTTTAAGTACAAGAGTTGGAACATCCCTCCAAACATAGAAAGTATTTAGATCAAACCCCTTCATTTCCTAACATTAGTTTGACTCAATGCACTACAGATTAACACCTATAATAATTGGATAATTATGAAAACATAGCGTTCATAAAGGTAAAAATGAAAGAGAATGCCCATAGACAGCCTTACGATAGCTTTCAGAACAGTCTGCCACCCTTTAGTATTCTGACCATAACTCCTCGCTCAAAATTCCAAATTGTAAATTTTTTTTTTTGTTAGAAACTAGACTTACGTGGCTTTCCAGCGATATAAGCCATGTAGCCTAATTATGCTCGAGTGAAATCAGTTTTTAACGTAAAGCTGACCTATTTGCACAGGTGCCTGAAAAACAGCATCATTTTGAGGGTGTATGAAAGCATGCAAGTAACATTTCTAGTTTTGGATTTAACAGCTGGCCCAAAGACTCTAATACATAAAATTCCAAGAAAAAAACAAACAAATAATTTAAGATTATGATTATGTCATTTTCAGCAATTAATTTGTAAATCCTATCTATGTGGCCTTGTAAATACTACACAAATACATATGCATGCACATACATGTTTGTATCTATATTTATGTGTGTAAAGAGACAGATACGAAGAGGATTGGATCAAAATCTGATTGAATTTTTTTTATTAAAATTAATGCAAACATGAAGCTGAAGAGACTCATGAATCAGCAATAATGAGATTGAACTGAACCAAGCAAGAAAGCTAGTAATGCAATTAAATCAAAAATCAAATATTCTAGAGAAGACTGCAGATTTACATCATATCTTGGTTGTGTAGTTTCTTTTTAGTAGAAACTTCTTCTTTTAATCGCAAATTATAAACCTAAATCCCCATTTACTCATAAGATGGAATTACCATTTATCCTCCTCAGAATAAGAATGTTAAGCAATAAGCAGAACTGTTTAACCTCAAGAGCTACTCCATAAAATGCAGAGGTGAGGCATGGAAAAGGTTGCAAGCATCTCAAATTTTACTCACTAAATTTTCGATTGTAGATTTCAAACAAATTTCTTCACTTAAAATTCATCGGATGTTGCAGTTGGATCATACAATTTGATGGAGATAATTTAGAAAAAACATGTTCATCCAAAGCTTCCAGACTCATTTAAGCTATTGACTACCTTTCTGCTAATCCAAACCCACCTTGTAAATACTACACAAATTAGATACATTGGGTGCAGACCTGCAGTAGTAGTATTATTCATCTTTCATCCACAAATATACACACATGAATATATATATATATATATATATATATATATATATATATATATATATATTCCACTAAAACAGAAAAGTAAATTTGGAGCTTTCTTATTAATTAAACAAATATTATTACTGAATGTATAGTAAATAATTAATAGAAATCTATATTTTGTGAAAAAACAATGAACGCATTAAGCTTCTTTGAGGTAACCATCATTAGAAGTGCAGATACACTGAACATGAAAATATACTTGTTAGCATAAGGTAAGTTTTTCAAAATGCACAAAGAAACAATTGTTTGTCAATGGACTAATTTAAGGCATTTGATCAAGTACAGGTTGACAGGTATTTACTATCCCTATCTTATCGATACTCATAGTTGGTAAGAACAGGTAGAGAACAGAAGTACAAAAGCAAGAAAATAACATTATTCATCTATTGGATCAATCGACAAAAGAAACCATTTTTTAAAATATCTATTCTCGAGATATGAGAATCATATTAAAAGGAGCTAGCAAACTGATCTAACATCCACATGTTAATCACAGTACAAACAATGAGATATCGACGAAAATTGACAATTATATGTTAAAGGAACTATTAAGCCCTTTTGGAAGATTTTCACTTTGTTGATACTCTAAGAAACATGTTAATAGTATAAACTTTTCATAAAACTCCAATCATCTAATTAGATAATTAGTATTTTGCATCATTCTGTGCAAATACATTTCTCATATTTGATATCCTAGTTTCTTGGAGTCAATTTTCATCCAACCTAGCTAAATAGTTCCACCATTAAGTAATTCAACAATATTCAATAAAAACAGCAAAAACCAATAACATCGAAAGCTAAAGTAACCAAAGAGTACATCACAAGCTATGTATAATCAAGACTCAATCTGACTTCTGATTAAAGCAATCAAATACACAATTTCATTCACAAAAAAAACAAAAAATCATCTCTAATAAATAAATTAAACACTTATTAACACAAGAAATTTGTTCTACTATTAACATTACCACAGTAACACTTTGACTCAACAAATTTTAGCTCACCCGTGATTAAAAACCAAAAGGTAGAAAATTAAAGAGGGCAGTTCTTCCGACGAAAATCACAAAATAAAGAGCCATTTGGAAATATATACACACAAATAAAATAGGCATGCAGCCAGTACCACATCCTAACAGTGAAATCAAAATTTGAGATTTTCTTCAACAAAATATATTAACTTGTCTCAGATTAACAAACTATCAAATACATAAAATTGTCTGAATTCAAATTTCAAAAGGAGAAGAATCATACCATTAATGAATCAGCCATTCACAGAAGAAAAAAAAAAACTAATTCCCAAATCTAAGCAATCCAATTAAGTGAATGCAAAATCATTCAAGATAAAAATAAAAAAATAAAAATAAAAGGCGTACCGATCACGAAGAGGAAGCAGTATGTATTTCCAGATTATCCTCTATCGCAATTCGGAGAAAATGGTAAAAACCTCACTCGAACAGTAAAACCCTCTCTCGAACTGTAAAATCTGCAACTTCTCCTTCTACTGCGTCTCTTCACTAGTTATTGGAAGGTAAAATTCTCGCCTCTATTCTTTTCATCCCTGGGCACGATCTCGGCCAGGTCCGAATGGAACGAACTCGAAATTGCTCCTCTGGAAATCGGCGACGCCATCTCTCAGAAACCGCGACTGCTAGAACATGCCTGGGTCCTCCCATACGCCCTCGTCGCGGCTGATCGCACAGGCGTTGATCATGACGCGCGATTTCTCTGGAATGTGGAAGCCGGAGATGACGGCGGTCTTGTGGAGGCGGAGCATACTCTCGCCTCTATTCTTTTACTCTAGTTTGCTTTTCCCTTTTTAATTATTTATTCCATATATGGAGTAAAATTAATATTTTAATCAATAATAATAGTTGTTGTTAATTAATTTCTAAAGTCTCAGAATAATCAATAGGAAAGCCTTAACTTGGCCAGGCTTATAATGGCTAATCTTCAATTAAATTATTGGAATTATAGGATTCTAATTATACCATTAACAAGAATTATAAGATTCTATATATTAATGATGAATTAAATTATTCACTAATAATCAGTTATTAATTTATCAACATTTATCAACATTCACAAAGTTGAATATAAATCTAACAGTAATTTGCCCTTAATTTTAATGATAAAAAATATTCAATAAATAACTAAAAGATTGTCAGCATCATAAGCTAATATTTAACATAAGTATAAACCAAAGCTAAAACATTCGAATTGTAATCATAATAATAATATAAAAAATAAAAATAATAATTAACAATATGCCTTAAATTTAATAATTTACAATTATAATTACTAAATATTTAATAATTTTATGTAAGAGGTAAGACATCAGTTTCAATATTAATTTACTACATTTCAAAAATGATGTTTTTATAGTTAAAAGATAACATTTTTCAAGTGTTGTCATAATAAAAAAAGTATGCATAAAGACAACACTTGTGAGAAATGTTGTTATTATCTAAGAAAGGGAGCTCAATGACAACACTTCTCCAAAACTGTTGTCATCTGCTGCAAAAAAACACGCCCAAAGACAACACTTCACTAAAATTGTTGTCAAAGTGTTTACTTTGAGCGAAAAATATATGACTTTCTCAACACTTTAAGCACAAAACTGTTGTAAATTTCGAAACGACAACAATTTATTTTGAAACTATTTTGAAAACAAATAATCTTTAATATTAAGGTGTAACTGAGTTATAATTATCATTTTGATTGGATTGTAATTTTGTTTCATATTGAGTTAATACATATTACATTGCTTAATTTATACATGAATCACAAACTTTGGGACATTCCAGAGCTAGTCCAATAGTTGATGCATGTCAACCAACTTTCATCATCAACAATCTGCATTGCATTACTGGTAATGCTCAAAGTTGAGTCGGAAGATACATAGATAAGAAAGGGACAGTTGATACTTGGTAGTCTTACGGCCATTTTTGCTGAGACTCTCCGGCAACGGCGGTGTGCCGGCGCCGGAGCAGTGGAGAATGGAGGATGAAGGATCAATTTTTTTTTATTTTTCATTTTTTCTAATTTACAATTTATTTTATTTTTAATTCTCATTACCATGTTTTTATTTATATTTGATGTGGTAGTAAAAAATGTCACAAAAGCTTAATTTTTTGTTAATTAATTGGATATTCATGTAAACAATTCCGATAGCCACATCACTTTGAAAAAATTTCCGATCAAAACAGATTGAAATTGGAAAAAAAATAAATAATTGAAAAATAAAAATAAAAAAAATCACCAAAATTGGATCTTACATAATAATATTCTATTCTCTAACTTTTGAGTATTTTCCCCTCTAAAAAAGGGTGTTGCAAGTACCAATATTTCTCAAAAAATTGCGAAAAGTGCTGATTGCCTTCCAACTAGACTCCCACGTACCAATTATTTAAGGGTGCGGCTATCCGTACCCCAAAATTTACTAAACACACCCCAATCCTAGTGTTACTGTTCACAAGTGATGTGAACAGTAACACTAGGAATGGGATGTGTTTAGTAATTAGTGGGGTGCGGATAACCGGGCCCAGAAACCAACTTACCATATTTTGGACCAAAACTGCTACAAAATTTACAGAATGTATTACATTGCGATTAAATCTGCAAATAATATTTTGCTTTGGAATAAAAATATTTCCATCAACAAGATTCCGGAACTATAAACATCCCCACCAAGATATCTATATCATATGTTGTGCATAATGTGATGATACTCTATGTTGAGTGCACCCTGTACATCTAAATTGAAAACATTAACAATGGAAGATGAGAAAAGTGGTGATGTTCATTTCTACAAGAAGATATTCTGATTTCGGAGTGTGTTTCCCACTAAAAAGGGCATTGCAAGTACCAAATTCTCTCAAGAGAAAAGTGAAAAGAAGTAGTAATTTCCCTCCAACTAGGCTTTATGTAGCAATTATTCATTCCCTTCCAAAATCAACTTTACATATTTGGGACCAAAAGTGTAGCTAAATTTAATGGAATGTCTTATATTGGGACTAAATCTGCAATTTATTTGTTCTTTGGGATACAAATGCAAGTGTTTGAACTTGTAGGGACTGATTCTGACATTTCCCCTGCTAAAAACATCTCCTCCAATTTTTTGTTTTTTGTTTTTTCAAACTCACAAAAGTTGGTGAGGTTAAAAAAATATAAAAAAAGACCTTATTTCAAAGTCTTTGATAGCCCCGTACGAGCTATGAAAATGACGCTTTTGATTTGGTTGTTTTATGGAGACTTTGAAACCCATCACGGGTGGCTACTTTAATATTTTCACAAAACTTAATGATATTACTTACTCATGTGGAACAACGTCGTCCATAATCGGTCAATAGTAAGAATTGATCAAATGATTGATTTGGTCAATTAATTTAGGATAATAAACAATTTACTCATGCGGATCCGAGTTTGGTAATGTTTTACTTTAATTTGCTTACGACTTAGTTGTAGGATTATGCTGATTTGTTGAATTAGTAAAATTAAGTCAAAAGAAGAAAACAAAACCCCTTTTTTTTAATAAAAAAAATCCATATGTTTATCATGTATGACATATATGATTTTTTTTTTTTTTTTGAAACAATTTCATGAGTTTAATTTTGTGAGAGTATGTCGGTCCAAATCTCATATTAATTCACAAAATAGAGATTGATTTGTGAAAAAGAATTTAAGTAGTAGGATTTTAGTACTCTTACCAAAATATATTTGTGAGACAATATGTTATTATATAAGTAATTTGATGCTTTTACCAGGCTGACAGGCAACAATTTTGGTTTGCAAGTTGCAATTAATATATATTGAAAGTGCATGAATTTCTGAATTAGGACGCGCAAAATAAAAGTATTAGGAAGAAAATTAGTCTCGTTGATTTCATTAAACTTCTGTGAAAATACATCTCTCTCTCTCTCTCTCTCTCTCTCTCTCTCTATATATATATATATATATATATATATATATATATATATATATATATCACTCTAATTAATGTATCATCTAATTAATTTAATCCATATAAAAATAGCACAACCAATAGTTGAGTTGTCATAAAATGGCAGCTTCTTCCAAAAGCTCCTTGTTAGGTCTTCTCCTAATTGCTTTAGTTTTGTCCTCTCAGATGGCAGCTTCACATGATCAAACAAGTATGCCGCAATTATATAATTTATAACATGAATCTCATCTCAACATATATATCATTTATTGTCATTGCATAATTACGTACTCTTCTTGATTCATTTTTTGACAGCTAAAAGGTCGGAGAAGGAGGCCCGAAATATTGGAGGGCTCTTATTGAATGATCAGCGCGGGTGCTGCGTGTGGGTCCCGGGTAAACCAAGATGCTGCCCCCCTGGCGCTGTGCCGGCTGTTAATCATCACAATTAATATTATACTCCATACATAATCAATGTTTTTCTGGAATATGGTAAATCCATCAGTTTGCAGTCGTGCATGTACTAGATAGTGGCATCTTAAATCCACTATTGAGTAGATAATACAGTTAGCCACCAATTACTTTCACATTTGGTTTCTTTAATTTTTTTTATCACAACTTTAGTTTGTATTTTGTAACAAATTGGTACCAAACTATTCATTTGAATTATCTTAAAAGGGATAAACAAATCTCGTGGCATATATCTTTAAATTTTGTAACATATTAGTATTATATTTTGCTAACTAAAATACTGAAATCATAGATTATATACTCTTACAAGATACAGAGATTAATAATAACTAAAATAATATTAATGTTTTGAACTTAAAGTGGTGATACCTGATTTCCGAGTGTTTTTTCCTCTAAAAATGGTGTTGCAAGCACCAATTTCTCTCAAATTAAATGTGAAAGACTAATTGGGACCAAAACTACAACAAATTTAATATAATGTGTTACGTTGGAACTCAATCTGCAATTTACTTTTTTTTGGGACAAAAATGCAAGTTTGTGGACTATTTCGAAACGGGCTTGCTATGTTTTGTAGGGACCGATTCTGCAATTTCCTGGCAGTTGAGCTGCTGGAAACTTTTTCTCAACCAGTTAAAAAGTCAAAGTTAATATTACTCCCAACCCATGCTCTACAAATATGAGAACAAATAAATGTCATTAAACAGGCTCTAAAGCACCATGTTGTTCCTAGTTCGAGTTGCCCTGGAAAATACCAATATCACCCATCTTTTAGATTTAACATATAAATTGGAAACGATAACTTGTAAGTACCAATTTCTCTCTAACAAAACTCCATGTACCATTTTTTTTCCTCAAAAATCAACTTAACATGTTCTAGACTAAATATGCAACAAAATTTAACGGAATATATTATGTTGTAACCTAATCTATAAATATTTTTTCCTTTAAGATAAAAAAGCAAGTGTTGTGACCATTTAAAATGACCGTGTATATATATAGTTGGATCAAATCCGCAGCTTCCTTGCAGTTGAGCCGTTAAAAGCTTTTTCTCGATTTTTTTTTTGGCAAACTCACAAAAGTTTCGGTAGTGAGAAAATAAAAAGAAATTAAAAGGAAGCTTATTTCAAATCTTAATTGTAAGTGCTGCGCGAGATATGAAAAAGCGGCCTATTGAAATGGTTGATTTATGGAGACTTTGAAATAGTGGTTACTTTATTCTTCAGATTCAAAGTAATATTATTTCAACAATTGGTCGATAATAATATTATCTGTGAATTGGGACGTGCAGAAGAATTGTATTAGGAAGAAAATTAGTTGCATACGTTGATTTCATTAAATTTCTGCGAAATTAAATACAGCTCCATTTATGTATATATAAAAACATCTATTATATCCAAATATATAAATACACCACCAATATTTCACTTCTCATCAAACCTAACAGAGATATATATGGCAGCTTCTTCCAAAAGCTTGTTAGCTCTTCTCCTGATTGTGTTACTACTTTTCTCTTCTCAGATGGCAGCTTCATATGCTCAAACAAGTAAGCCACATTTATATAATTTTATATTTATATATACTCATAACAATCTCATCTAATTATACATATATCAGGGTCCTTCTATAGTACACCGTTGTATTAATACACCAATGTTTTCAGTCATTAGATCTTGATTGATTTCATCCTGACCTTTCATTTATTTTTTACCTTTTTTACCTGTCTTGAGAAGTTATTGCAATAAAAACTAAGAATTCCCCCCAACAACCAAAAGAGTTTGGACAATGTAGTCTAAATATACATTCTTCATTAATCGTATATAGCATTAATCTGCAACCATAAAACAGCAATCGAACATCTTTGTATTATGCATCTCGTTGTTACGAATCATTTGAGACCCATATTCAATATATTTGGATATTTGTCAAGGAATCTCATCATTAAAATTTCACATAACCTGCTTCTGTATTGCATCCACTTCATACCATGATTGTATCTCTATTGTCTATCATTATTTAAATTACCACAAAGTAATCAACCCATTTGATTGTTTGTTTTGTGTATTAATCATTCGACAACCATTGCATCAACCATTAACAAATATTATTGTTACATACATTGATTTCGATTTAATTTCCATTGATTTCAATTGATACATACATGATTGATTTACAATGATTAAATGCAAGCAAAATCAAGGATTAACAAATATTATTGTTACATACGTTGATTTCAATTTGATTTCCATTGATTTCGATTGATACATACATACATGATTGATTTACAATGATTAAATGCAAGCAAAATCAAGGATTAACAAATATTATTGTTACATACGTTGATTTCGATTTGATTTCCATTGATTTCGATTGATACATACATATATGATTGATTTACAATGATTAAATGCAAGCAAAATCAAGGATTAACAAATATTATTGTTACATACATTGATTTCGATTTGATTTCCATTGATTTCGATTGATATATACATGATTGATTTACAATGATTAAATGCAAGCAAAATCAAGAATTAACAAATATTATTATTACATACGTTGATTTCGATTTGATTTCCATTGATTTTGATTGATACATACATACATGATTGATTTACAATGATTAAATGCAAGCAAAATCAAGGATTAACAAATATTATTGTTACATACATTGATTTCGATTTGATTTCCATTGATTTCGATTGATACATACATGATTGATTTACAATGATTAAATGTAAGCAAAATCAAAGATTAACAAATATTATTGTTACATACATTGATTTCGATTTGATTTCGATTGATTTCGATTGATATATACATGATTGATTTACAATGATTAAATGCAAGCAAAATCAAGAATTAACAAATATTATTGTTACATACGTTGATTTCGATTTGATTTCCATTGATTTTGATTGATACATACATACATGATTGATTTACAATGATTAAATGCAAGCAAAATCAAGGATTAACAAATATTATTGTTACATACATTGATTTCGATTTGATTTCCATTGATTTCGATTGATACATACATGATTGATTTACAATGATTAAATGTAAGCAAAATCAAAGATTAACAAATATTATTATTACATACATTGATTTCGATTTGATTTCCATTGATTTCGATTGATACATACATACATGATTAATTTACAATGATTAACAAATATTAATGTTACATACATTGATTTCGATTGATACATACATGATTAATTTACAATGATTAGATGCAAGCAAAATTAAATGCAAACAAAATAGGGCCTATGTCAACTTAGGATGTCAAATGAGTGTTGGAAGGTCCAAAACCATTGCAGCCCAACCCAACTCAGAAAAGTTACCTTACACAGAAATTACCGCAATAAAAAAAAAAATCATTGTATTAATACAACGATGTATAGTAGAATTATCCCATATATCAATTATAAACTCATTTATATATCATTGCATATATACTCTTCTTTTGACAGATGAAAGGCCGGAGCCCACAAAAGGATGCTGCGTGTGGGTCCCGGGTCAATTAGGATGCTGCCCATAACACGTGTCATCACTAATTACAATCCATTCATCCACCTAAAATCATACTCATATCTTTCTATTTAATTGTTTCAACGGAAAGATGTGATCATTTTAGTTTTGTTGAGATTACATGATCAGTGAAGTAGTGAATATATACCATTAGCCAATAATCACCTTCACATTTATTTTCTTTTAATTTAACTTTGTTTTCTCATTTTAATTAGTTACAACTTTAATTTCTATTTTGTAACAAATTAGTATTAAAATTTGATAACTAAAATATTGAAATCAAAGGTTAGATATTCTTACAAGATGCAAATATTAATATTAATTAAAATAATATCGATGGTTTGGACTTAAAATAGTGATGTATGTTTCTATGAGAGGATATTCTGATTTTTTTAGTGTTTTCCTCTAAAAATGGAGTTGCAAGTACCAATTTCCCTCAACAATGTGAAAAGAAGTATTAATTTCCCTCCATGTACCAATTATTTCCACAAAAACCAACTTTACATATTTGGGACCAAAACCGCAATTGCATTGCGATTAAATATGGAAATATATATGTTTTTGCTTTGAGATAAAAATAAGAGTGTTTGAACTATTTTGAAATGGCTTACGTATGTTTTATTGGGGGTCAATTCTGCAATTTCCTCGCAGTTGAGCTACTGGAAAAAATTGTCCAATATTTGTTTTTCACACTATATATGTTCAGGTTGGTGAAAAAATAAATAAAAGAAGAACCATATTTCAAAGTCTTTGTGAGTGACGTCATACGGGCTATGAAAATTAGCTATTGAAATAGTTGATTTATGGAGACTTTGAAATAATCTGTTAAGTTTTCCTTTCAGATAATTCACCGCCTGGATCGATAAAATCTCTTATTATTTTGTTTTTTAAGAATGTAATCGAACTATTGAGTATTTGAGTTTGGTTTGTTTATTTATTGAACTCGAGTCTAATTTATTGAATACTTTCATTGCCCAACAAATTTAAATAAATGTAAATAATAAATATATTATATATCAACTCGTTAAAAAAACTAATCACATATTCTAAAAAAATATAACATATATAATTTAATTGTAAAATATCTATAATTACATATTTATATATTTATCGTAACTAAACATATAAAAACTATGTATCGAAATGTCAAACATTAATATTATATTTTATGAACGAATCATGAACCTTCTAATATGCTTGCTCATGAGCTAACGAGTCAAATAACGTCGAGTTTGAGTTGTTTGTTTATTTTAACGAATCATAATAAATAATGGGTTAGGATTTTTTTTATCGAATGGAACTTCAAATAATTCAAGAATGGCTTGGTTCATTTGCATCATTAAATTTTTTCACCAATAGAACTTTTGTGTTTGAAAAAAAAATGGAGAATTTTTCAGCAGCTCAACTGCGCGGAAATTTCAAAGTTTGTCCCTACAGAAATCCAAACACGTGCATTTTTATCCCAAAGAAAAAATAAATTGTAGATTTAGCCCATCTATTTGATAAAATGTCTGAACGAGAACAAACCATATTTCAAAATTTCTTACAACTTTTAACATGCCAGTTCTCTTGTTTTCGTTCATAATTAACAGGAGATGATGGTCGTAGGTCGATTGGTAAAGTGCTCACTTCTTCAATAATGAAATTTCAATTTGCCTCGATTTATTAAAACAAGTAGTATATCTTTCCGACAATGAGACAAATCAGATGTGGAATAAATAAAGACTATTATTATTTCAAATGATATTAATGTTTGGAAAGTTGCAGCAGTAATTTTAAAAATGGCCCATTTTTTATCATATTCTTTTATGTTTTGATCAAATCAGAACATATCAAATTGATCCTTGAAATTTTTATTTGGGCCCCAAACTCAAAATATCGAGTTTTTGTGGTCTGAATCTTATATAAACAAATTGATATGTTCTGATTTTGAGTTTGGGGCCCAAATAAAAATTTCATGGATCAATTTGATATGTTCTGATTTGATCAAAACATAAAAGAACATGATAAAAAATGGGCCATTTTAAAATTACTGCTGCAACTTTCCAAACATTAATATTATTTGAAATAATAATAGTCTTTATTTATTCCACATCTGATTTGTCTCATTGTCGGAAAGATATACTACTTGTTTTAATAAATCGAGGCAAATTGAAATTTCATTATTGAAGAAGTGAGCACTTTACCAATCGACCTACGACCATCATCTCCTGTTAATTATGAACGAAAACAAGAGAACTGGCATGTTAAAAGTTGTAAGAAATTTTGAAATATGGTTTGTTCTCGTTCAGACATTTTATCAAATAGATGGGCTAAATCTACAATTTATTTTTTCTTTGGGATAAAAATGCACGTGTTTGGATTTCTGTAGGGACAAACTTTGAAATTTCCGCGCAGTTGAGCTGCTGAAAAATTCTCCATTTTTTTTTCAAACACAAAAGTTCTATTGGTGAAAAAATTTAATGATGCAAATGAACCAAGCCATTCTTGAATTATTTGAAGTTCCATTCGATAAAAAAAATCCTAACCCATTATTTATTATGATTCGTTAAAATAAACAAACAAACTCAAACTCGACGTTATTTGACTCGTTAGCTCATGAGCAAGCATATTAGAAGGTTCATGATTCATTCATAAAATATAATATTAATGTTTGACATTTCGATACATAGTTTTTATATGTTTAGTTACGATAAATATATAAATATGTAATTATAGATATTTTACAATTAAATTATATATATTATATTTTTTTAGAATATGTGATTAGTTTTTTTAACGAGTTGATATATAATATATTTATTATTTACATTTATTTAAATTCGTTGGGCAATGAAAGTATTCAATAAATTAGACTCGAGTTCAATAAATAAACAAACCAAACTCAAATACTCAATAGTTCGATTACATTATTAAAAAACAAAATAATAAGAGATTTTATCAATCCAGGCCCAGAAAGATAGGTCAATTATCAATATGAGTTATGAAAAGATAAATTTTATCAATCAAATGGCATGAAATATTGTAAATTATCAAATTAAGAGATAAATCTTGTCAATCAAGAGCTTTGTAAAATATCAAATTAAGATTCAAAAATTTAATGTGCTCAATACTCTATCAATCGTTATTTCATTCTCTTCTAATAGGTGATGTGTCTCTCAAATAATGTTGATGTGTCAATTGAAAAATTATAATTAAAATTTAGTGTGTAAAATTCTAGATTGTTATTTTATTAATGTGTCAATTGAAAAATTATAATTAAAATTTAGTGTGTAAAATTCTAAATTGTTACTTTATTAACAGCATGGTCGTCTCGTCTATCGCGTATTCGTTAGTCATGATATTTGATAAAATACCCAATTGAATACAAAACTTTTACATTCATTCTTTTTATATACTTTCAACATATTATACATTTAAGTAATAGTAATCAAACATGAAAATAAGATATGAACTATCAATATATATTATATGATAATATAAAGATATCTATGTCGATATTATCTCAAATATATCAATATTTTTACAGTATTATCCTACAAACTATCAATACCTTGTTTCAAAGTCTTTGTGAGTCCCACACGAGCAATTAAAATGACGCGCAGAAGAATTTTAGTAGGAAGAAAATTAGTTGCATTGATTTCATTATAAAAGCTCCATCACTCAAATGTATCATCTAATTAATTTAATCCATATAAAAATAGCACAACCAATAGTTGAGTTGTCATAAAATGGCAGCTTCTTCCAAAAGCGCCTTGTTAGCTCTTCTCCTAATTGTTCTAATTTTCTCCTCTCAGATGGTAGCTTCACATGATCAAACAAGTAAGACACATGATTTATATTTATATATACATATTAGTTATTCTCGTAACAATATCTCATCTCATTTTTGGCAGCTAAAATCTGGGAGAATATGAATGGCAGAGGAGGGAAGCCCGGGGGGTGTTGCGTTTGGTTCCCTGGTAAATTAGCAGGATGCTGCCATCCTGGCGTCGTCTCGGATATTGATCATCACAATTAATAATATTATATTCCATACATCGATCTTAAAGAAGAATCATGTTTTTTTATAATAATAATTATTTTTTAATTACAATCATGAGTGGGAGATTCGAAACTCATATCTTGAGTAATGTATCTGTCGTTAGGAATGAAGGAAGTAGTAGTTTTAATTTTATAGTGAATACGGTAAATCCGTCGGTTTGCAATCATTCATGCACAAGATATTGGCATCTTAAATCTAGTATTGTTGGTATTCTACATTTAGCCATTTATTGCCTTCTGAATTCTGATCATTTGTTTTCTTTAATTTGTTTTTTTCACAACTTTAATTTGTATTTTGTAATAAAGTGGTACCAAACTATTAATTTTAATTTTATTATTTTAAAAGTCATAAGTACTCTTGTCACATTTATCTTTAAATTTTGTGACAAATTAATATTATTTTTGATAACTAAAATACTGAAATCAAAGGTTAGATACTTATAAAATGCAAAGATTATATATTAACTAAAATAATATCAATGTTTTGGACTTAAAATAGTGATGTTCGTCCGTTTCTTTAATAATATGAAACGGTCTCAAATAAGACTAACTCAACAGTTGGACTTGCCAATTTATGATCGACAAGAGAATATCCTGGCAAGTTATTTTGACACATTTTAATAAAAAATTTGCTAATAAATCTATAACAAATTATAACAAGAAATTTGGAAATTAACGGCTAATTATTTCATCGCTAACCTTATACATTTCGTCGTAAATAATGTTTAGTGACAAATTAATTTCATTGCCAGGGTCGAAAATTGTAGAAAAAGTAATATCATAATGATAAATGTTGTTTTGCTGTTAAGAGAGAATTTTATTATATATTTTCTCTCTACATTTAGTCTAATCTATTTTTTCAAATTCCAGAAAATTTTGTTTATCTCCGAATATAAATTGGTGTTTTGGCTAATTGGTTGCAGACATACCATATATAATTTGTATGGGTGAGCAAAAATCTGTAAACTAATTAAAATCGAAAAATCGAATAGAATTTCAGTTTGAATTTTGATTTTTGAAAATTTCGATTTTCGGTTCGGTTTTTCATGTCTGAAAAACCGAAATATCAAAAACCAAACCGAAGTTTTTTTTATAATTTTTAAATATATAAATATATATGTATATATTATTTCATTTATTCAAATATACTAAATCAAAGTATTTCACCCACCACATTGTATCCCTCTTGGTCTCACCACCACATTGCAAATATAGATGATATGTAGGCAATTTTGAATCTATTGATATCAGATCTGATGTCTGCAGAATTACTGATTAAGTTTGTTTTTTTGCTTAATATGTATATAGTTATTTAAAAAATCAGTAAAAATCAAAGTTATAATCGAAATCGAATTTTTATTTCAGTTCAGTTTTTTTTTTTTTTTTCGATTTTCAAGAACTTCAGTTTTGATTTTAATTTTTTTTTAAATTTAGGTTTGATCACCGAACGACCGATGCTCACCCCTAAATTAATTCACAAGTATGTTTATGTGTTTTATTTCTTTTCTTATTTTGAATTTAATATATTATTTTGATATATAGTTTTATAATTAACACTTTTTTTTTTTTAATGAGCTTGTAGAAGTGGAAGGGAGGGGGACGATAAGACTAGAAAACTTGCGTGACCCAAGTTCGAAGTCTGGTTAACACAATTTACACATTTATAAAGATGAAATACCACTTGAGCTTATGTTTAACTAAATAAGTTTTAATTTTTTTTTATTTGGTACTTCTAGATTTATTTAAACGATTTTCGGATTCTATTTGATGATTTTTTTTTTCATTTATTTGAATAACTACATATTTTATTTTGTAAATTTATCTAAATTAGTTTTGGAAATACTTTTGTTAGATTTTTGGTTAATTACGTTTATTTATACAATTTGTTATTTTAAACAATAATTATTAATTTGTGGTGTGCAGATGATGAAGAGAGGGTTTATTTATTAAGTTGTGACTCAGAGCTAAAGAATATATCTTCACCAATTTTCATCTAAAACAGTTTTGTAACTGGTAATTACCAATTTCCCTCAATAAACGTTGGCGAAGAGAAATATCAATTTCCCTCTAGCAAAACTCCATGTACCAATTTTTTCCTCAAAAAATCAACTTTACATGTTATGGACTAAAGATGAAACATAATTTAACGGAATATGTTATGTGTTGGGTTGGGTTTCCAACATGTGGAGAAGCACAATAACCAACATACTTCTGAAGCCCAAGTAGGCCCAATATTTGGTGTTATCTTGCTGGAGAAGGCATTGAGGGAAGTAGGGTGAGAATAGTGAGAGAAAACGATTATTCACGTTTTTTAGAGAATTCCAAGAGCCAGAAATTTGCAGAAGCAATATCTTGAGTTTCAACCGTTGGACCGAGCTGAAATCTGAACAGCACGTTCAGGACTCGTCGAGGTACATTCTGAACGGTGGAGATCGTATTTGGAGCTCTGTATTGTTAGAAATAGCCAAAAACAGGAGGGTCTGTTTTCTGGGCGATTCACTTCTGCGCAGCTGAGTTGAAGAGGTCGTTTCTCATAAACCAACCATTGGATCGAGCTGTAATTTGGACAGCACGTTCAGAGGACATTGTAGTTCATTCTGGACGGTGAAGATCGGGTCTTGAGACTTTTCTTAGCGTTTGGAAAGGTAGACAGATAGTTTGGTGTTGTTGGTGAGATCCTTCTTATCTCATTGTAGTTATCAAGTATTGTGTGTCTTGATAAGTTTGTGGTTGTATATCTGTTATGATAGATTGTAATACTTGGATTCTTGTCATAGTGAAGCTTTTGGGTGGACTACGGTCCCGTGGTTTTTACTTCTTACGTTGAGGAGGTTTTCCATGTAAAAATTGCTCGTGTTCTTTGTTGTGGTGATTGTCTTTTATTGTGCATTGCTATTTAGTATTGTTTCCTGCTAGATTCACACAAGAGAGGGATAATTGATCATTCCGCTGTGTAGACGAATTATATTTGTGCTATCATTTGTGTGTTTATCCCAACATTATGTTGGAACCTATTCTGCAAGTATTACTTCCTTAAAGATAAAAATACAAGTGCTATGACCATTTCAAAATGACAGCGTAATGTTGGACCAGTTCTGCAATTGAATAAATAAAAATAAAAAAGAACCTTGTTTCAAAGCCTTAATTGTGAGTGGTGCACGAGCTATGAAAATGAGGCTAATGAAATGTTTGATTTTTCACGCATGACGCAATAAATAATATTTAATAATGAGCAATATTATTGTGTCATATAATCATCTGAGAATTGGGACGCGCAGAAGAATTGAATTAGGAAGAAAATTAGTTGCATACGTTGATTTCATTAAATTTCTGCGAAATTAAATACAGCTCCATTTATGTATATATAAAACATCTATTATATCCAAATATATAAATACACCACCAATATTTCACTTCTCATCAAACCTAGCTAACATAGATTATATGGCAGCTTCTTCCAAAAACTTGTTAGCTCTTTTCCTAATTGTTTTAGTAGTTTTCTCATCTCAGATGGCAGCTTCACATGCCATCTCTCATCAACAGAGTCATATATTTGTTTCTATATTTATTTTTTGGAATGGAAGATGTAATAATTTTAGTCTTAGAGATTACATGAGTGAAGTAATGAATATATGCATGTATGCTATCTTTCATCTATTATTGAGTCAATTATACATTTAACCACTAATTACCTTCGCATTTCTTTTCTTTTATTTGCTTATCATTTCGCTTACAACTTTTATTTGTATTTTGTAACAAATTAAGTGGTACAAACTATTAACTTTTATTATTTTAAATACCAAACTTTAAGGCATGCATAATTAAAATGACCTGTGCTAACTTTATATCCTTAAATTTTGTAACAAATCAGTATTAATTTTGATAACTAAAATATTGAACTCAAAGGTTGGATACTGTTATAAGATGCAAAGATCAATATTAACTAAAATTATTGATGGTTTGGACTTAAAGTGGTGATGCTTGTTTCTAGAAGAGGATATTCTGATTTTGAATGTTTTCCCCTTTATATAATGTGTGTGTGAAAAGAAGTACTAATTTCCAATCAACTTGACTCCATGTACCAATTATTTGATAACAGACCTAATTAATTGAATACGGAATTTATTGTTATTATTATTTTTATATAATTACAACATATTATCCACTTTAATTAAAATTAAATACATTTAATTAAACAGTAGTAATCAATCACTAAAATAAGATGCGAACTATTGTGAAGATACATAACTATATCGATATTATTCGAGGACTATCAATATATTAATATATTACAATATTATCCTACAAACTATCGTAACCTTATTTCAAAGTCTTGGTGATAGTCCCACACACTAGCTATCAAAATGACGCGCAGAAGAATATATTGAAAATTGGTTGCGTTGATTTATGATTAAAGCTCCATCACTCAAATGTATCACCTAATCCATATAAATATAGCACAACCAATATTTGAGGTCTCATAATAAAATGGCAGCTTCTTCCAAAAGCTTGTTAGCTCTTCTCCTAATTGTGTTACTACTTTTCTCTTCTCAGATGGCAGCTTCAGTACATGATCAAACAAGTAAGCCATAACATGATTTATATTAATTAATTATTCTCATAACAATGTCATATATGATCGAATTAAACTCATTTTTATCAGCGGAGAAGAATGGCAGAAGACTGATGAGATCAGGAGGGACGCCCGGGTTCGGGTGCTGCGTTTGGTTCCCCAAATTAGGATGCTGCCCCACCTGATATTAATCATCACTCCCTCAAACAAGAATCATGTTTTTCTATAATTATTTTCTGGAATCAAGGAAGTAGTAGTTCTAGTTTCATAGTGAATAAGGTAAATCCATCAGTTTGCAATCATAATATCACCCATCTTCCAGATTCCGCATATATGTAATGCAAGAGAACAAAACTACAATATTCTCGTTCAGGCATCTCATCAAACACTTAGGCTGCCCAATTTATGATGTACTATAGAATTTGGAAGCAACTCATTCTCACCCATTTTAATTAAAGATTCGCAAATAAATCTATACCAAATATAAACGTGTAAGTGAAAAATATCGCTAAGATAAAAATGAATTTGAACAAAAACTAGTTTTTCTTTATTATCTCTCTCTTCGAATCCAATGACATTCTTACGTTCAAATCGTTGCACTAAAAAACGTTGATTAGTTGTGTGAAATCGATATATAATTCTTGAACAACTTTCAGCAAGCAAAGTTTTTTTTTTTTCCTTATTATTTTCTTTTGACAATAATCAATTAAGTTTAATTTGTAAATAAATTTCCTGATAGATGCAATAACTAAGACATACATACACAGTGGCGGACGCAGAAAATTTTCAAAGGGGTGGCACAATTAAAGATAATATACAAAAATTTAAATTTTTTCGTACAAAATGTAATTTACAAATTATTTCAAAGATTCATTTTATACATTCCGTTTGAATCAAAAAAATAAATGAAGTGATTTCATTTACAATTGACTTAGCGTTTCACCATATTCAAGATAATTGATATTCATTTATCACTCATTTGGTTGCAAATCGTGTTTTCATGATATTCATCACAATTGAGAAATTCATCTATATTATCTAACAACTAATCGAAATTCCAAACTAATAATACTCAAATCAACAAAACAATTGAAAATTTTAACTTAGAATTTATTATATATCTATTTTTATTTTTTATCTGGTGGTGAGAACCACCATCCATTAATAATCGTTGATACACTTTAATTTTGTTAGTTTTCACTGCAACAACAATAAATATGAAAAGAAAAACTCAAAAGAAAACATTTTATATAAAGTTAAGGTATTTTTTTAATTTTAAAACATTTTAAGGGTATTTTAGATAATTCACATGAAAAACAAAGGGGTGGCACTTGCCACCCCTTGCCACCATGTGTGTCCGCCACTGTACATACACATCCATTCTAACAACCTTGGCTAATCATGGCTCGACAAGTTTGATGTGGATATTTCCAGATATAAGCTAGGGTTTTTAGAAAACAAAATATGGTTTTTAATCCTTTGCTAAGACATCATTCATAGAGGCACATCTGTTGTGCATTCCAGAGCTAGTTCAATAGTTGATGTCAATCGGAAGATTGAAATTGATTTGATCGAAAAAGTGATAGAAGATTGAGTTAGGTTGTCACGTGAAAAAAATTAAGATCTTCTAGAGGTGATCGAATAAAAAACTAAAAGAAAAAAATAAAAACAAGAAATCTATTGACTATTGTCGTAGATTAAGTATTCTAAATTCAATAATATCTGCGGCGAGTATATATGGAGCATCTTAATGCCATGATATCATGATGAGTGTTGTTTTGCTGTTAAGAGAGAATTTTATTATATATTTTCACTCTTCATCTAGTCTAATCTATCTAATATAATATCTAGGATTTGAGTAAATGTACTTTTACCCTTTCTCATTTTCAAATTCCACAATATTTTATTTGTCTCCAAAGAAATTGGTGTTTTAATTAGCGAATTGGTTGCGGACATACCATACATTTGCAAGCATGTTTTATGTGTTTTATTTCTTTTATTATTTTGGATTTAATATATTATTTTGATATGTAGTTTTATATTTAACTAAATAAGTTTTAAATCATTAATTTTTTTTATTTGGTACGTACTTGTAGATTTATTTATACAATTTTCAGATTCATGTATTTGATGATTTCTTTTCATTTATTTGAATATCTACGGATTTTTTTTGTTAAATTTTAAATGTATTAAATAATTTTTAGATTTATCTAAATTAGTTTTGGAAATATTTTTGTTTGACTTTTGGTTAAATTATGTTAATTTAGATGATTTAAAACAATAATTATTTTGTGGTGTGCGGATGGTGAAAAGAGGGTTTAATAAGTGTGTGGCTGAGAGCTAAAGTATTTATCTTCACCAATATAATTTTCCTTCAATAAACGTGAAGAGAAATAGCAATTTCCCCTCTAAAGAAACTCCATGTACCGAATTTGTCCTAAAAAATCAACCTTACATGTTCTAGACTAAAAATGCAACAAAATTTAACAAAATGTGTTAAGTTGGGATCTAATCTGCAAATAATTTTTCCTTTAAGATGAAAATGCAAGTGTTAATGTGTTTATGTACTGTTGGACCAAATCTGCAATTTCCTTGTTGTTGAACCGCTAAAAGCTTTTTTCTGGAATATTTATTTATTGCAAACTCATAAAAGTTTAAGTAGTAAAAAATAAAAAATAAAAAAGGAACCTTATTTCAAAGCCTTAATTGTAAAAGATGGTAAGGTTGATTTTTAGAGAGTTTGAAATCCATTATGGGTGGCTACTTTATTCTTCAGATTCAAAAGTAATATATTATTTCAACAATTGGTCGGTAATATCAGGCATGACGCGATAATATTTAATGATGAGCATTATTATTGTGTCATATATTCAGTATATATCTCTGAAGTGAATTGGGACACGCAGAAGAATTGTATGAGGAAGAAAATTAGCTGCATGCGTTGATTTCATTAATAAATTTCTGTGAAATTAAATATATATATATATATACACCACCAATATTTCACTTCTCATGAAACCTAACAAAGATGACATCTTCTCTCAAAAGCTTGTTAGGTCTTTTCCTAATAGTTTTAGTAATTTTCTCATCTCAGATGGGAGGTTCACATGCTCAAACACGTAAGCCACATTTATAATTATAATTTATATACTCATAAGACATAACTATATATATCATGTAATATTTAAACCTGATATATCGTTTATCATTGCATATTTTTTGACAGGTGAAAGGTCGGAGAAGCAGGCCGGAAAAGGAGGCCGGAAAATTAGGCCGGATGCCTCCGGGTGCTGCGTGTGGGTCCCGGGTAAACCAGGATGCTGCCCATAGATATTCATATTCCTTCCAGATATTTATGGAAGATCATGTAATCATTTTTGTTTTGGGATTGCATAATCATTGAAGCACTCAATATATGCATGTATTATACATTTGCCTTCACTTTTCTTTTCTTTATCATTTTAATTAGTTACAACTTTTGTTTTGTATTTTGTAATTCGTACAGTTAAGTATTAATTTTTATTATTTTAAATATATACCAAACTTTAAGGCATAAAATACCCTGGTAACTTATATATCTTTATATTTTATAACCAATTAGTATTAATTTTGATAACTAAAATAAATTAATATCGATGTTTTGGACTTAAAGTGGTGATATCTGTTTCTACAAGAGGATATTCTGATTTTGAGTATTTTTCCTCTAAAGTGGCCGATGTTGCAAGTACAATTTCCAAAAAAAAAACCAAGTATTAATTAGTCTTTTCGAGAAATCTAATTCCATGAAATGAGTAAACACAAATCTCATAGCCCACAAATTAAAATTTACTTGTTAAAATGAATTTGGATTTTGGGTTTCATCTCACCAAATATATTTGTGAGAAAATATGTTTTGGTGCTTTAATGAGGATGAAAGGGAGCAAATTTGGTTTGAAAAGTAAATAGTGAAAGTGAATGAATCATGCGTGACGTAATAATATTTGATGAGCATTTATATATCTCACTGATTCTGTGTATCTGTGAATTGGGAGGCGCAGAAAGATAGTATTAGGAAGAAAATTAGTAGCGTTGATTTTAATAAACTTTATCATATTGTCTTATCATGCCTCAATTGCACTTTTGCCATTTCTTATTTGTCTCCAAAGTAATTGGAGTTTTGTCTAATTTGTTGCCGACATATATACCATACATTGCACGTATATACATTTTTTTTTTCTGTGTTCATTTATTTCCTTATTAGGATTTAATAAATTATTTTGATAGTTTTATATTTAACTAAATAGGTGTTAAATAATTTTATTTTTTTATTTGATACTTCTAGATTTATTTAAACGATTTTGAGATTGTATTTGATGATTTTTTTTCATCATTTATCTGAATAACTACAGATTTTATTTTGTATATTTTAAATCTATTCAATAATATTAATTTTTAGATTTATCTAAATTAGTTTCGGACATATTTTGTTAGATTTGTGGTTAAATTATGGTGTTTTTAGATAAGTTATTTTAAACAATAATTATTTTGTGGTGTGGGGATGATGAAGACTGTGAGGGTTTAACAAGTGTATGGCTCAGAGCTAAAACTTATATATTCACCAAATTATTCCCTCAATAAACGTGAAGAGAAATATCTTTCCCTAAAACAAAACTCCATGTACCAAATTTTTCCTCAAAAATCAACTTTACACATTATGGACTAAAAATACCACAAAAATTAACGGAATGTGTTACGTTGGGACCTAGTCTGCAAATATATTTTTCCTTTAAGATAAAAATGCAAGTGTTATGATCATTTTAAAATAACAGTGTAGTATGGGAACAATTCTATAATTTCCTTATAGACTTACAGTTGAGCCTTTTTTTTTTTTTTTTTTAATAAGTCAAGAGGGAGTAGAAGGAGGGGAGACAAAAAAAAAAAACTATAAATTTTGTACAATTCAAATTCAAACTTTGATCATCACAATATGCACATTAATAAAAGTGGGGATCGCTTAACCGGTAATATTTGAGCCTTTAAAAGCTTTCTTTTCTTTTCTTAAATTTTTTTTTTTTTTTCGAACTCACAAAAGTTTGAGTGGTGAAAAAATAAAATAAAAAGGGACCTTATTTCAAAGTCTAAATTGTGATGCTGGACGAGCGATGAAAATGACGCGCAGAAGAAATATTGTACTAGGAAGAAAATTAGTTGCGTTGACTTCATTGACTTTCTGTGAAAATAAAGGTCCATCACTCAAATGTATCTTCTATTTTATTTAAACCATATAAATATGATTGCACTCCATTCATTACTAAACACACCTTAATTACTAAATACATCAACTTTAAAATATTTAATATTATCAAATTTTTTAACACATCCTATAATATTACCATTTTACCCTTCAAATTATACAACAAATAATTAAATATATAACAAATGATAAGAATATTTATACCTCTTAATATATATTTATTTCCAATATATTTTAAATGAGGTGTGTTTAGTAATGGATGGGATACCTACCTATAAATACACCACCAATATTTCAGTTGTCATCGAACCAAGATGGCAGCTAATTCTTCCAAAAGCTTGTTAGGTCTTCTCTTAATAATTATTTTAGTTTTGTCCTCTCAGATGGCAGCTTCAGGTGATCAAACAAGTAAGTCACATTT
Organism: Scutellaria galericulata; assembly: GCA_946896805.1. Classification (NCBI taxonomy): domain Eukaryota; kingdom Viridiplantae; phylum Streptophyta; class Magnoliopsida; order Lamiales; family Lamiaceae; genus Scutellaria; species Scutellaria galericulata. The sequence continues at coordinate 25,574,912 of OX335785.1, forward strand.
ATATTCATAACATATTAATTCTCATCTAATTGAACTCATTTATCATTGCATGTTTTGACAGGGAAGAAGGATGGCGGAAACGGAGGCCCGGTAATTGAGCCCGATGCGGGTGGGTGCTGCGTTTGGTTCCCGGGTAAATTTTGCTGCCCCTCGTCGCCCCCGGCCCGACGCTCTGCAGACATTCTTCACTAATTACACTCCCTTCAATCTTTCATCCACCTAAGAACACACTCATATGCTTCTATGTTTATTTTCTGGAACAGAAAGATGTAATAATGTTAGGTTTGAGCTTGTATGAGTGAAGTAGTGAATGTGATAAATCTATGAGTTTGTAATCATGCATGATTCCATGGATGCTATCTTTGATCTATTGTTGATCAGTGAATTATATATTTAGCCACTAATTACCTTAATTCACATTTCTTTTCTTTTATTTGGTTATCATTGTAATTGCTACTTTAATTTGTGTTTTTTGACAATTTGTACAAACTACTAGTTTTTATTATTTTAGATACCAAACTTTAAGCTTAAAAGAATCAATTTAGTATTGACATCCTATGAAATTAACCTAAAGTTAATTTGTAGCACCCGGAAAAAAAATTAATTTTTATTTTCTTTAAGAATTTTTATTATTAAAGGTATAATTAAATATCCATGCTAATTGACTGGCAATCCTAAGACGAGGAAAATGTTTGTATGCATATTGTTGATGTTTGTCTTGCGTTTACATATTGCTTTTAATCTTGACAAGCATGTCCCTACTGAGCTCGTGTTTTGCTCACTCCATATATATAATCTAACATTTCACAGTAATGGCATGGACATGGAGTGGAGTGGATGCGCGGTGGCTAGTGTCATAATTGTTGTTTTCTTTAATGTCATAATTATTGCTTTCTTTAAATTATTTAATTCGTAAAAATATTAAAGGTTTCTCCCTTTATTTTGCTTTAGCATGTCAAAATTTATTTATGTTGTGTTTATTGATGAAAACGTTATTGGATTATTAAAATATTTTTTCCAAAATACCATCAAGATTCATACTAAATCAAATCTGCTTAAACTTTTGATTAAAATTTGAATTATTTATTTCCACTGCAAGTATATTTTTTAAAAAGAAATTTATGTTAAAAATTTATTTATAAATATTTTATTAATAGAAACGTTACTTACAAATTTAAGAAATTTGGGATGTTACATAATTAATGCTTGAAATGCAAGAAAACTATTTGTAACCATTAATTAATGATATAAGAATGTAATTTAGAACCCTTTGGATCCGAGATTGGTAATGTATTATTTTTCCTCTACTCTTATAATTTAGTTTGCTTGTATGCTTTTTTTATTTTTATCGAGTTTGGGTGATCCAAGTTCAAAATAATTACCATGATCAATTTAAGTTTGCTTATGGTAATTAGTTGTATATAGGATTTTCTTTTGTTAGTTGTATCATTGTAAAAAAAAAAATCATTTTTGTCTAATTTCCACATTTTTATGAGGTTGGATATTTTTATTTTTATTTTCGAACTCACAAAAATTGCTTATTTTCAAAGTCTTGTTTTCAAACACGAGCTATGAAAAAGACACGCACAAGAATAGTATTAGGAAGAAAATTAATAAGTTGCGTTGATTTCATTAAAGTATCATCTATTTTATGTAATCCAAATAAATACACCACCAATATTTCATTTCTCATGAAATCTAACAAAGATGGCAGCTTCTCTCAAAAGCTTGTTAGGTCTTTTCCTAATTGTTATAGTTTTCTCATCTCAGATTGCAGCTTCATATGCTCAAACAAGTAAGCCACATTTAAATAATTTTATATTTATATGTACTCATAACAATCTCATCAAATTAAACATATATCAATTATAAACTCATTTATATATCATTGCATATATAACTCTTGTTTGTTGCTCCATCTTTTGACAGATGAAAGGTCGGAGAAGGAACCCAATGAAGGATGCTGCGTGTGGGTCCCGGGTCAATTAGGATGCTGCCCATGACACGTGTCATCACTAATTACAATCCATTCATCCACCTAAAATCATACTCTTATCTTTCTATTTATTTGAACGGAAGATGTAATAATTAGTTTGGAGATTACATGATCAGTTAAGTAGTGAATATATGCATGTATGCTATCTTTCATCTATTATTTACCAGATTATACATTTTGCCACCAATTACCTTCATCTTTTCTTTTCTGTTAATTTAAATTTGTTTTCTCATTTTAATTAGTTACAACTTTAAATTCTATTTTGTAACAAGTTAGTATTACATTTTGATAATAAAATACTGAAATCAAAGGTTAGATACTCTAACAAGATGCAAATATTAATATTAAGGGATAATTTTATTTTGGTCCTATATGTTACACTTTTCATTTTCTTACAACCAAGTATCTATTTTTCAATTTTTGTCCTCTATTTTTTTTTTTTTCCCAATTTCTGTCCATTTTTATTACAATTTTCAAAATTGCTGATGTCTATCGAAAAACTGCCGAAAAATCTGACCTGGCACTGGCAGCCTGATTCCAACTTTTTGTCACTAAATTTCGTCGCTATTTTCAACTTTTCTTGTTGTGCCGGCATACCATACATTTGCAAGTATGTTTCGTGTGTTTTATTTCTTTCCTTATTTTGATTTAATAAATTATTATGATAGTTTTATATTTAACTAAATAGGGTTGCGTTAAATAATTTTTATTTTTTTATTTGATACCTTTAGATTATTTAAACGATTTTCAGATTGTATTTGATGATTTTTGTATCATCATTTATTTGAATAACAACAGATTTTATTTTTTCAAATTTAAATCTATTAAATAAATTTTAGATTTATCTATATTAGTTTCGGGAAAAAATTTGTTTGATTTTTTGTTAAATAATATTTCTTAAGGTAAGTTATGTCAAACAATAATTATTTTGTGGTGCGCGGATCAAGAGATGGTTTATTTTATTTTATCCATATAAATATACCACCAATATTTCACTTCTCATCGAACCAACATGGCAGCTTCTTCCAAAAGCTTGTTAGGTCTCCTTCTCCTAATTTATCTAGTTTTGTCCTGTCAAATTTTATCGGAATTCATTCTATTCAAGTTCGAATTGAGCTTGAATCAACTCAAATTTTCAAAAACTCCAAATTTAAAAAGATACATGCATTGCACATGTGATTTAGGTCCAAAATTTTGAAATTTCAAGTTAATTAACTAAAATTAAAAAGATTATATCAATTATGGGGACTGAAAAAATAATGTTTTAATTGGTGAATGGCCAAAAAAAAAAAAGTCTTATATTTGCAATTTTTCCATATTCTCGTCTAATTGAACTCATTTATCATTGCATAACTCTTGTTGCTCCATCTTTTGACAGAGGAGAAGGACGGCGGAAATGGAGGCCCGGTAATTGAGCCCGATGTGGGTGGGTGATGTATTTGGGCCCACCGCCCCAGGCCCGACGCTCCGTAGACATTCCTCATTAATTTCACTCCCTTCATCCACCTAAAAATACACTCATATGTAGAGCTCTATATTTGTTTTCTGGAACAGAAAAATGTAATAATTTTTGGTTTGAGATTACATGAGTGAATTAATATATGCATGTACAATTATGTTATCATACTCATCGTGGGCACGTTAAGATGTATCAACGACTAATGTGTTAAAAATTCATAATACCTATTAATTTCATTTTTTATATAATAAATGAATGAGATCATTACACGTCTTCGGTGGACATTTTAAGAGTTACCCACGGTAAGCATTTTATCATTTTCTTATGCATGTATCTTTTATCTATTATTCACTAAATTATACACTTAAGCACCTTCACATTTCTTTACTTTTCTTTTATTTATTTATCATTTTAGTTACAAATTGGTAAACTATAACAATTAAAATCATTTTCCGTCTTATAACTATGGTCTCTTCTAATTTTTGTTCTATAATTATCACGATTTTGCAATTTAGTCCCACAATTTAGGAATCTGTTTGATTTTTATCCAATTTCTCCGAATTGGGGTTTTCCAGTAACCTAAAAATGACATGACAACACGTGTCAAATTCTTATTGATTGACACATATCATCATGTCACTATATAATTCTTATTCACTATCTATCAATATACACTACATATATAAGCAGTGGCGGAGCCAAGATTTTTATCGAGGGGGCCCAACTAATAAAAGAATAACAATAGTTTTAAGAATAAAATCATAAAATTACGATAAAGTCAATGTATCACATTATAAAATAACATCTAAAATCAATATCTTTATAACATTTCAACATGACAAATAAAAAAAAATGATTACAATATTTATGTTGTATTTTTTCCTATTTTGAAATCATTGCAATCTACCTTTGTTGCTAACATTTCCAAATACATCATTTTCTGATGTATTATTAAATAATTATTCAATAATATATCGCTCATTGGATTCAAAAGTGAACTTTGAATGTTGTTCATTTTGAAACATTTTTTAATATTAATACTGATATTTTTCTATAATAATTTTTCATTATTTATGAAAGATAAGATAAAATTAGAATTATTAAATATCATTAAATTAACATTACTATTATACAAACTATAAATCAACATCTAACTTATCAAAGCTAACAATTCATAAAATAATAATCAATGATAATAATTATTTACAATCACTTCATATTTTATTAAGCCAAAATAACGAATATATTATATATTCTATAACAATTGATAATCAAATAAATTAAAATAATATCATTACTCAATGAAGAAAAATAAATAATGAGTTTAGATATATGAACAATTTACCTTAAAAATCTTAAAAATTGATATTTTTAATAAGAATTTGATAATATGCAAGTAAAATTAATTAATATATCTATTTTTTGAATAAAAATATAAAATTACCTAAAATATATATTTATTTTTTTTAAATCTCAGGGGGGCCCAGTGCCCCCCTTGGCTCCAATGTAGCTCCGCCACTGTATATAAGGTTATGTTATTTTGACCAATAATGAAATGTTTGGTTAAAATGACAATTTGAGTAAAGATTGTGATTTTTCCGATAATTTAAAAAAAAACATTTTTGCATGTCTAATTTCCACATTTTTATGAGGTTGGATTATTTTTTTATTTTTTTTTAACTCACAATTGCAGTGGTGAAAAAATAAAATTAAATAAAAAGGGACCTTTTTTTCAAAGTCACAATTGTTTTCATACACGAGCTATGAAAAGGACGCGTAGAAGAATAGTATTATTAGGAAGAAAATTAATTGCGATTATTTCATTAAAGCTCCATCACTCAAATAGTCAAATCAAATGTATCATCTATTTTATTATATCCATATAAATACACACCACAACCAATATTTCACTTGTCATCAAACCAAGATGGCAGCTAATTCTTCCAAAAGCTTGTTAGGTCTTCTCGTAATAATTCTTTTAGTTTTGTCCTCTCAGAATATTGCAGCTTCACATGATGAAACAAGTATGCATGCTATACATACATATTCTCATAACAATCTCAATAAATTAAACTCATATATAACTCTCTTGTTGCTCCATGTTTTGACTGATAGGTGAAAGGTTGGAGAAGCAGGCCCGAAGAGGAGGCCGGGAAATTAAGACGGATGGAATCGGGTGCTGCGTTTGGTGGCCAGGTAAACGAGGATGCTGCCAACTGCCCCCCTGATATGATCACACATATTTAGTTTCTGCAACGGAGATATGTAATCATTTTTAGTTTTCAGATTGCATGAGTGAAGTAATGAATATGGTAAATCTATCAGTTTGCAATGATGCGTGTAAGGTATCTCTGATCTACTATTGAATAAATTATACATTTTGCCACTAATTACCTTCTCATTTATTTTCTCATTTTTATTAGTTACAACTTTAATCTGTATTTTGTAACAAATTAGTATTAAGTTTTTATAAGATACTCTTACAAAATGCAAAGATTGATATTAACTAAAATAATATCGATGTGGTTTCGACATAAAGTGGTGATGTCTGTTTCTACAAGAGGATATTCTGGTTTTTAATTTAGTGTTTAATTCCCTCTAAACGCAGTGTTGCAAGCTAAGTACCAATTTTTCTCGAAAAAATGTGATAAAAAGAAGTACTATTTTCCCTCCAACTAGACTCCATGCACCAATTATTTCCCCAACAATCAACTTTACACATTTGGGACCAAAACCGCAGCAAAATTTACGAATGTATGTACACATGATGGGATTAATTAAATCTGCAATTTTTTTTTTTTTTTTTTTTGCTTTGAGATAAGTTAATATACAAGTGTTTGATCAACTATGTTGAAATGGCCTACATATTTATTGGGATCGATTCTACAATTTCCTCGCAGTTGAGCTGCTGGAATTTTTTTCTTCAAACTCACAAAAGTTCAAGTGGTGCTCAAAAAGTAAATTAAAAAAAGGCCTTGTTAATTTCAAATCTTATATTCAAATCCCCCATTCAAACACAACCTTAGGTTAAATCATTGAAATGCAAGAAAATAATTTATAACACCGTCTGATCATATAAGTTTTTGGGAAAGAAAAAAAAAAAACCATTTTTGTTTAATTTTCACATTTTTACAAATCTAATTTCAGGAGATTGGTCAACACAAATTTCATATTTTATAAAATAAAGATTGACATGTGAAAATGAGTTTGGATTGTGATACTCCATCTCACCAAATATAGTTGTGTACAATATGAGTATATAAGTTTTCATGCATATATGCTGTAATTTATCAGGCTGACAGAGAACAATTTTGGTTTGAAAGTTGAAACTAAATGTATACTGAATGTGCATGAATTTCTGAATTGGGACGCGCAGAAAATAATATTAGGAAGAAAATTAGCTGCGTTGATAATTTCAATAATACTGTGTGAAATACAGCTCAAATGTATCATCTATTAATTTAATCCATATATATACGAGCAGGATTTAGCATTTCAGTTCTCATCAAATGACAGCTTCTTGGAAAAGCTTGTTTGGTCTTCTCCTAATTGTATTACTTGTTTTCTCTTCTGAGATGGCAGCTTCACATGCTCAAACAAGTAAGCCATAACAATCTATCAAACTCATTTATCCAACTTCTATTAATTAACTCTTCTTTCTCCATTTTTTGGACAGATGAAAGCTCGGAGAAGAATACCAAAAATAATAAAGATTTATCTGATCCCGGTGAAGAAGCGGTCGGGTGCTGCGTTTGGTTCCCGGGTAAACGAGGTCGACTATGCTGCTCCGGCCCCGCCAACGCTGTGCCCTAGATATTCATACCTTGCTATATTTTTACTTTTAACTTTCAAGATTATAAGAATCAATTACTCGTGAATATTGTAAGTCTATCACTTTGCAATCATGCATTTATCATATCTTTCCTCTTCTCTTCACTAATTTTTACATTTACCCACTAATTACCTTCACACAGCTTTCTCATTTTTGTTACAATCAACTTTTTTTTTCTATTTTTTAACAAATTGCTGGTATCAATTTATCATATCTTTACTAAACTTTTCAGGCATAAAAACACCGTGGTCACATATTTGTGAACTAAACTACTGAAATTAATCAAAGGTTAGACAAAGATGAAAAAAATTGCACTCACGAAATAAAATGCCTAATTTTTATAATGTAAATAAAAGAAAAATATGACTCTTGTAAGATGGTCTCGTAGATCTAATTGTATAAGATGCAAAAGTCAACTCATTGCTCAGGATAACCCGCTGTACAAAAGTCAGATTTATTATAAATCTATACTTTGATACTGAGACCCACAAGAGCATGTGTATCTCAATAAGATTTTTTTATTCCAATACTTAGTTGTGGCTCTGGATAAAAATATTGAAATTGGTTTTAAAGATTTCTGATTGGCTGAGGGAAACTTGCCCATGAAATGTTTGACTATTGACTGGGTCAATGGGTATTAGGAAAGTTTTCAAATTAATTGCCTGAGATCCACGACATATTATACAGCTTTCGTATATATATGTGACTATTCCTACTTAAGCTTTCACATTAATTCAACTTTCACATCAAACTTTATCAGTTATCACACTTAAATTATATACATTGACAATTCTGCTATACTTTTATTTAATAGCGTTTTTTATCTCTCCATATTTAATGATGTTAATTGAAATACGGTAAGTATAAGTAGGGGTATATTGGGAACAAAGTATTATTGAATGCACTATAAATAAAGAAAGTGAATTAGTATGTTCGTGAAAAACGCACCCAAAATGAAAAGGAATATTTTCGTAAATCAAATATTGTTCTCAATTCAAAAAATATGCAAAATTGGGGTACGGAAAAGTGTAAAATGGATGGGCAATGAACTTGAATGAATTTCAAAGTCTTCGACAACTTTGAAATAATTAGCCATTTAAACTTAAATAATGTTGACAAAAAAAAAAAAAAATTCAAATTTTCAGATCGGTCACCATCTATGCCAGTAAATTATGTCACGTCACCACCTACCGTTTACTCCATTTTGCAATACCAAATATGTATTAATTAACACAAACCAAAATTGTGACATATATAGAAATAAAATTATTTATGTAAAAACTCATGTGAACATGAGACGATTTCTTATATTTTATAAATTCGATTTATTTTCTTAAATTCATTTATGAATTATTGAGATTGGCTTATGAATTTGATCATCTCACCGAAATAGATTTATAAGATAGTTTCATACTTACTCAATCATTTAAGTGAACAAAATTATAATATGAGGAAAAAAAAATCCCTATACGATAGGATTTGATTGACTCACGCAATTGGTCAATTATAAATTCTTTCCTGCGTACCAACGCACGTGATTAATTAGTGCAAATCTGCTGTTAGGAAAGATGAAGAGAATCCTTCTTAATTTGTACTTCATTCTTCTTTCCATTTTCTGTAGATAGGATTTGATTGACTTTGTATTATCACTTTTTTTTTTTTTTGTAATATACGAAAGTCAAAAATTGTGTGAACTCAATCAAGTCCTTTCACTACAAACTAAAAATTTTCAAATGGTGGAAAATTCTTCACATGTCAATTCAATCCAAAATGCCAAACAAAAAAAAAAGTCAAACTTTCCAACAAATGATAACGCATTCCTTTGTCTGTATCACAACGTCGTATATAGAATCACCCCTTCAAGTGATCAAAAAAAAAAATCTTGTCCATTCTCTCTGTGACAGTAGAGAAAAATGGGGAAAGATACTGCAACTCTATTGTTCATGGGAGTGATAATTTACATGAGAATTTGGTTGGTTGCATCTCAAAATACGTCGAATATAGATGAATCATCTCTTATAGCCTTGAGAACAAACATAAATTCCAATATCCTGTCCAGAAACTGGACACAAGAAACCACTTATTGTGCCTGGATTGGGGTCGTTTGTAGCTCAAGGAATCCAAGATCAGTAACAGGGCTGAATCTTTCGAGTATGGGTTTAGAAGGAAGCATTTCCAGGGAAATCGGAAACCTCTCATTTCTGAGATTCTTGGACATGAGCAATAACAGTATGACTGGTCCAATACCTGTCGAAATCGGGAAGTTGGGAAGACTCGAGGGTTTATACCTTTCAACCAATCAGTTAAGTGGTGACATTCCGACAAGTCTGTCTCAATGTGGTGAGCTCAGGACTTTTGATATGTCCAGTAATAATCTCACTGGAAATATTCCTGCGGAGTTTGGAAACTTGTCTCAGCTTCAGCAACTCTCTTTGAGTAGTAATCTACTCACAGGTACGTATTTTCAACCATAATTATCGTATTTTTCCAGCTTCTTCTGTCTTCCTTAAAGTTTACTCTTAAAGTTTATTATGGTAAAGAAAAAATATATATTTAAGTTACTTGCAACTAACTGAGGCTTGAATTGTAATCAACCATGTCCTGATATTTGATTAATGGTCCAATACTAATATAGCTTTGATAGATTTTAAACTTTATGTTTTATATATATTATTAGCTTGGTAGTTTTCTTCCTCTTTTGCTTATTTGTCTTCATGTTTTTTGAAAGGACAAAAATAACCAAATAGTTATCCAACTCATCAAAATTGTTACACGTCACATAAGTGGCTTCAAATCCAAAAATTTATGGGGACAGGGCAAACTCCACCAGATTTTTCAAGTAGGACTAGTTTCAGACAATGCTAGTTAACAAGACATTCATTGCAGTATAGTTGGTGAAAAAAGAGACTAAAAATAAATTTAATAGCTTATCAACCAAAAGAGATCAAGAAAAGAACATAAGCTGGGCGTAATTTGATTCTCAAACAATACTTTCTTTTCAATATTTTGTGTTTAAGAATTACAAAAATCAAGAAACCGACAAGGCTAAATACCTCCATTACTTCACATTTCTGTCAGGTGAATTACCCTCCACTATCTTCAATATATCTTCTCTGCGAACTATTCAACTTGGATTCAACCAAATGCAAGGCACCTTTCCTTATCAAATTTGCAATCAGTTTTCAACAAATCTCGAACACTTAGAGCTTCACTCCAATCAATTTGGAGGAGACATCCTTTCCTCTTTAATCCATTGTCATTCTCTCAAAACCCTCTCTCTGGGGATCAACCAATTCACTGGAAACATCCCAACTGAATTCTGGAACTTATCAGCAATCCAGAGTGTTGGCTTGGGCCGAAATAACTTTACGGGCACTATTCCTTCCTCCATAGCAAACCTGTCGAATTTGGAGGTGTTCGACGCTGTTGACAATGGTTTTTATGGACCAATTCCTCCTGAAATCGGACAGGGAAGACTGTCCAGGTTAAATTGGTTTGCTGTTGATAACAACAGACTAAGTGGTGAAGTTCCAGAATCTCTGTTTAGTCTTTCGAGTTTAAGAGTTCTTTCTCTCGAAGCAAACAATCTAACTGGTGTTCTTCCAGTCTCTCTAGGCAGGGGCCTTCCACTCATTGAATATCTGTTTCTTGACAGGAATAATTTCCATGGAAATATTCCTGATTCTATTTCGAATCTTTCCAGGCTCCAAATACTTGACCTTTCTAATAACTCATTCTCTGGAATTATGCCAATAAATCTTGGCAACTTAACCCAACTCCAAAGGCTAAGCTTGGGATACAATCAGCTCACAAATAATCTGTCTGATCCTGAGCAAGACTTCCTCTCTTCCTTGGCAAATTGCCAGTTTCTAGAAGCTATAAATATAGAGTTTAATCCCATAACCGGGGTCCTCCCAAGAGCGTTGGGCTCGTCGAATCTATCTTTGTCTCTTCAAAGATTCACCGCCCAGTCTTGTAGGATCATGAGTCCACTACCCGATGAAATCAGGAACTTTACCAACCTGCAGGGGTTAGACCTTGGGTATAATGACTTCACTGGTGAAATTCCAGAAGCATTGGGATATCTAACAAACTTGCAGAAGTTGGATCTCTATGGAAATAAGTGGGAGGGCCAGGTTTTCAATGTCTTATGCCAGCTGAGAAATCTGTATTACGTGGATTTAAGGGAGAATGGTTTCTTCGGACAGATTCCAGAGTGTTTAAGGAACCTGTCAAAGCTGAGAGAGATCAACTTGGCTTACAATGCATTCAATTCCAGCATTCCATCAGCCTTTTGGTCTCATGAGGGGATTGAAAAGGCCAACTTCTCAAACAATATGCTTGATGGTTCATTGTCTCCAGAAATTGGCAATATGCAGAGCCTGAGAGAGTTGGATCTATCTGGAAATCACATATCTGGAGAAATCCCAACTGATGTTTCAAAGCTTCAGAGTCTAGTACATCTGTCATTGTCAAACAACAATCTAAGTGGCCCGATAAATGGATCTCTTGCGGATTTGAGAGCTTTGCAATACTTGGATTTGTCCCAGAACAATTTATCTGGTCTGATTCCCAAGAGATTGGAGGCACTTGCATTTCTTACTTATTTCAATGTCTCATTCAATGAGCTTAGTGGCCAAATTCCAGATGGAGGGCCTTTTGCCAACTTCACCCCTGAGTTTTTCATAGGTAATAGAGGCTTATGTGGAGCATCTCGATTTGAATTGGAGGCCTGCAAAAACAATAATCCCAAATCCTCAAGCAAAACCAAACTTCTAAAATACATACTGGCACCTATAGCTGCAGTGTTTCTTGTATCCCTTTTCATCATCTTGATTCTGAGAAATCGCCGTGTAAAGTCATCTTCATCATCTTTTCCTGTGTTTCCTGCTGGACCAATGCTTGAGAAGATACCATATCAAGACGTTCTTTATGCCACAAGCAACCTTGATGAAGAAAACCTGATTGGAAGAGGTGGCTATGGCTCAGTATACAAGGGTTATTTTTCTAATGCCATGGTTGTTGCCATTAAGGTTTTCAATCAAGACGTTGAGGGTGCACCCAAGAGCTTTGACATTGAATGCCAAATGATGCATAGCATGCGCCATAGAAACCTCGTCAAGGTTATTACTTCATGCACCAATCACAACTTTAAGGCATTGGTGATGGCATATATGCCCAATGGCAACCTTGAAAGGTGGCTCTACTCTACAGATGGTTCTCTAAACATTTTTCAAAGACTGAGAATAATGATCGACGTGGCATCTGCATTACAGTACTTACATGAAGGCTCTGTATTCCCCATTGCACATTGTGACTTAAAGCCCAGCAACATCCTTCTAGATGAAGACATGGTTGCACACGTTGGTGATTTTGGGATTGCCAAGCTCTTGACGGAAGAACAGAGGATGCAACAAACCAGAACTTTGGGTACTATTGGCTACATGGCACCTGGTAAGAACTTTTTACACAAGACAATCTAACATGTTATTTGAAGTACATTGAATCAATTAGCTAACATCAAACCTTGCAGAGTATGGGTCGAGCGGATTGATTTCAACGATGGTGGATGTTTATAGCTACGGGATATTGTTGATGGAAATGCTTTCAAGAAGAAGGCCAACAGATGAGATGTTTTCAGGAGAGCTAAGCATGAAAAGATGGGTTTCTGAATCATTCCCAAATTCAGTGATGAATATTGTTGATGATAAGCTACTCAACAAGGACGATGAAAGCAGTAGAGCCAGATGCGAAAGTTGCTTGACATCAACAATTGAACTAGCTCTAGAATGCACAGCAGATTCGCCAGACAAGAGGCCTACTATGAAATATGTTGCGGCAAGGATCAACAAGATCAATTTCAATTTCTCAAACTACAAAAACGACTACAGTGAATCATCGGTATGTTTTCTCTCCCAAGTTTTTTCATCTATATAGAAAATGGGTGGCCAAGTGTTTGATAAAATGTCTGAATGAGAATGAACTCATGTTGCATCTCTTATTTCAACATCTCTTATTTCAGGGGAATTCATATTCGGAAGAGCGTGTTTTGGAGCAAGAGGTTAAGGCTCCTTCAACATGGTTACGTGACGATCAAACATTGCTTCTGTAATATATAGTACAAATATATTTGTAATTTACTTATATTATTGAATTTTTTTTATTTTTTTTTGGAAATTGACATCAAATCTTAAAGGTAGAATCTGAAATCATCCTTTAATAATTTAATTAACACGCGTCTTCGTATAACCGCAATATGAGTTTGCATAATTAATTAATTACTTCTTTTTTCCTTTTTCCTTAATTGATTTCATTATATCGTTTCGTACTTTCCTTTTTAGTTTCAGCGATTATACCGTTGCTGCGTACTTTCGTATTCTGAATAAGTGGAAATAAAAAATTGTCATAACTAATTTACCTAATTATACCGTTCATACTTTCTCTTTTCCTTAATTAGCCTAATTATACCGTTTCATACTTTCCTTTTTAGTTTCACCAATCATACCGTTGCATACTTATCTATTAATTAAGTGAATATAAAATTTGGCATAATTAATTACTTCTTTTTTCCTTAATTAATTTAATTATACCGTTTCATATTTTCCTTTTTAGTTTCAGCAATTGTACCGTTGCGAAACTATTATGAATAAGTGAATATAAAAGTTAGCATGACCTTGTTGTGGTATAAAACCACACAAACTCAAATCATATCAAGATATATATCTCGTCCCTAATTAACCAAAATCAGCATATATATGTTCAAAAGTCCAAGTATTTATCTTGATAAGAAATTTCTTTTCCAAGTATGTATATACTGTATTTAAAAATTCCTACTGATATCGTTATTTAATTTTAGTGAGCTGTTAATTGAAAGATAAATAAATACAAATGGCTAATTCATTGAACATTTAGTATGGGATATTAGGAAAAAGAATACTAATGCACCTTTAGCATGAATTATAATTTTCAACCGTCCGGATCATCTGTACCAAATTCATTATCTCATTTATATACCACATCAAAACTATTTAGTTTTTAATAAAGAAAAATTTCCGATTTAACTGTTAATTATAAAGAAAAATATTTGAAAATTCAACATAAACTTTTAAATTTTAGTAAATTCATATTTCTATTTTATTATATAAATGACATTATTAAAATATCATAATTTTTATATACATAGCATAATTTTAAAATATCAGATAAACACATCGAGTTACAAAATTTTGGATGTAATTTTTTTGGGTTACCTTTCTTTGTTATCTAGAAAAACAATTGATATTGGTCTAGATCATTTTGATGACCCGAGTTCGAACATCCTTCATACATGGCATGTCCTAAGGTGAATCTACAGTACACTCCAAAGCTAATTTGATAGATGATGTCAAGCAACTTATATATTTGGTTTTACTATTCGAATATGTATAAAGATGAAATACCATTTAAATTCAAAGAGGATAACATGTAGTTGAACCACCAAAAGCTTTTTCTCCATATTTTTTTTCAAAGTCACAAAAAGTAAAAAAGGGACCTTATTTTGGAAGTCTTATAGCTATGGAAATGACGCGCAGAAGAATAGTATCATGAAGAAAACTAGTTGCGTTGACTTCATTGACTTTATGTGAAAATAAAGCTCCATCACTCAAATAGTCAAATTTATCATACAAATATAGCACAACCAATATTTGAGGTCTCATAATAAAATGGCAGCTTCTTCCAAAAGCTTGTTAGCTCTTCTCCTAATTGTGGTAATACTTTTCTCTTCTCAGATGGCAGCTTCAGTACATGATCAAACAAGTAAGCCATAACAATCTATATATCTACCATCTCAACGTATATATATATATATATATAACTCTTTCTTCCTTTGACAGCTAAAAGCTTGAGGAAGAATGCCTTAAATGGAGCACACTTCCCTAATCGTGAAGATGATGGAGGCGGCAGCGGTGGGTGCTGCGTTTGGGTCCCCGGCGGACGAGGATGCTGCGGATGAATTCAAGTGCATACGTACCTGCAGATTTTTGCAAGCCTAATGGACATTTTTTTTCTCTCCATTTCTATAGATTGGATTTGATTCACTTTCTAATTATCAAATTTTTTGTTTCTCTTCATATATTGTAATCTACTGCAAAGTCAAAAACTGTGTGAATTCCATCAAAGCCCTTTTCACTACAAACCAACAATGGTGGAAAATTCTTTACATGACAATTCGAGCCAAAAAATGCCAAACAAAATAAAAGTCAAACTTTGAAATTTCATACAAATGATAAGGCATTCTTGTCTATATGACAACGTGTATATAGAATCTCGGAAAAAACTTGTCAGTTCTCTCTCTAACACTAGAGAAAAATGGGGAAAGATACTGCAACTATATTGTTCCTAATTTACATGAGAATTTGGTTAGTTGCATCTCATATTATGTAGAATATAGATGAAACATGTCTTATGGCCTCCAAAACACACATATATAATTGTCCACACATAGACTCATGTTGCATATCTTATATTCATCCTTACATTTGCATATGCAAGTAATACTGAAAGCTGGAATAGTGTGCTTTTATATTGGTTGTGAAATATATATATATATATATATATATATATATATATATATATATATATTTGTAATTTACATATATTATTGTATTTTTGTAATAGTAGAAATATTATTGATATAATATATTTGCTTTTATATCAAATCTTGAAGATTGTTTCTTAAATCATCCTATAATAATTTAATTAACACGCATAACCGCAATATGAGTTGGCATAATTAAGTTAATTAATTATGCTAGCTGTTTCATACTTTCCTTTTTAGTTTCAGGAATATTTGCCTATTCAGAATAAGTGAATATAAAAAAATTGGCACAATTAATTACTTCTGTTTTCTTAATTAACTTAATTATACCGTTTCATACTTTCCTTTTTTTGTTTCAGCAATTGTCCGTTGCCTACTTTCCTATTCTGAATAAGTGCATATAAAAATTGGCATGATCTTGTTGTGGTATAATTGCACACAGACATCTTTTATTATATTTGATGTTATATCTTCTATTCCTAATTAAGCTCCACAACTATTTGTATTAAATGACATCACTAATTAACACGTGGTGTGTATTAAATGTCATGAAACATGAAATGTAACACTAAATATAATTGAAGATCCTAACTAAATTTCTAAAGGGCATTACTATCCGCTCACCTAGAACTGGATCCTCTATTGTATTTTATCTTGTATTCAATTGCTTTTAATTCATGATATATGTAAATTGATTATGTCATCTTTTACACTTAACGTGTGGTGGTTATTTTGAAACACCAAATGAAACATAATATGGAATAATAGAGGATCCTGTTGGCCCCTCACTTATCTGTATTGCCATGTAAATTTATTTAAACATTAAAATAAACTTGATCAAAAATAATATTCATAGGAAGATACTTTATTTTTATAACTAATACTCTGCAGCTATAACTACAGGTTCTAGTATGTAACTAGTTAAGATATGATAAGTTGATCTTGATTTTGATGACCTGGGTTCAAACATCCTTCATAGTCGGCCTGTCCTAAGGCGAATCTACAGTATTCCAAAACCGTTCGATAGTTGATGTCAAGCAACTAATTACATGCCTGGCTTTACTACTTTCATTCAAGGTCTGAAAAATCGGTGGAAATCGTCGATTTATCGGCGAAAAATCGGTGGAAGGAGGTGTCCGATACTTTAATCAACATACATACAATTTCGTCTGCACTTCGGCGATTTATCGCCGATTTTTGCGATAAATTTATATTTTCTGCAAATTAACAGCAGCGGCGATGAAGGCGGTGGGAGTCACGGCGATCTGCAGAGAGAGTCAGAGCAGTGGGATGGAGAAGATGGAGTCGCCGGAACTGTTGGGCAGAGCCGTGGAGAAGATGGCGGAGGAAGGGCGACTGCGAAGGAGATGAGAAGATGGAGTCGCCGGAACTGGTGGGCAGAGCGGTGGAGAAGATGGCGGAGGAAGGGCGACGGCGAAGGAGATGAGTGCAGCAAGGGGTGATGATGGAGCAGCGCCGTGAAGTTGCAGGCGCGGCTAAGAATCTGCAGAGAGGAAGGAGATGAACAGTGTTAGGGCTTCAATTTTTTTTTTTTTTAATTTATATTTTCTGCAAATTTATATGCAATATATGGGTTAAGTCTCTGTTTTCATATCTTCATATTGAGGGGCCGCTTGGTTGGGTACTTTGTAAGTAAGGAATGGAAATGAAATGAAATATGAGTGTTTGGTAGATGATTTTCATTCCTCCAAAAATTGTTCCAATTCCTAAAATTAAGGAATCAAGCATTCCTTAGGGTTTTCTAAGGTATCACTTTCATTCCACAACTCCATTCCCAAAAACAAAAAAGGCACGCATGAGCTATCTCATTTCCCGCAATTTCTTTATTTTCATTACAGTTTTTTCACGTCTTCACTCGTCTGTGAGTTGTTCATCCATTATCCAGCGCTGGTCAAGCATCGTTGAGGTTAGCCCCTATTTTTTTTATCAGTAATTTTTTTAATTTATGAACCTATTTTCACTAGATTTCTCTCACACGCACTCTCTATCTGTATCTTCTTCGCTGGTATCTTCTGAGGCATTTTGCAATTAAGCCCGAAAAAAAAATCCCCAAAATTGATCGATTATAGAGTTTCTATTTGGATCCTACTTTTACACTCCTCCTCAATGGAGGTCTCTAGAAGCAGCATATATAAATAATCAAGTCTATAATGATTTAGAATATATAATCAAGTCTCTAGAAGCAGCATATATATGATTACCACTTGTACAAATATGATATACTATATACAAATTTAAGGATGTGTATAGGATATATCTCTTATAAGATATATCTCTGTTAAGAATATTTGCTTATTCAACTTTGAAAAATTCTCAATTATATATGATTACCAAAAAATCTTGCCTTCTAGCAAGCAACTCATTTATACTCTGTTAGCAACTTTGTCATAGTTTTATCTATCTCCATAAATTGATGTAGCAATTGTCTTGGTATCACAATGTTATGATGATTGGTAAATGACACGTAGTAGTTATATTTATATAGCATAGATAGTTAACTATTGCAAACTACATGAACTTGAATCTGCAATTATATGCTGATTTTTTTAAATGTAGATCAAAATGGCTCGACCCCCCTTCAACGAAACACGTCACAAACTAAAACGACTCTTGTTGCTTCAGCATACAACAAACAATATGCTGGTTTTTTTATTTGCCATGTACTATGTAGTTATTTCTTTGTACCTTCGAAATAACGTTCGAAAAATCATAACAAAAGAAGAAAAAAGGATTAACCGAATGAAATGGATGTGCAAATTAACCCTCGACTCTAAAGAAGAAAAAAGGATTAACCGAATGAAATGGATGTGCAAATTAACCCTCGACTCTGATGCTGCTTGCATTAGTGAGCTTCGTATGGATAGAGCAACCTTTAGGATATTGTGTGATATGGTAAAAGAAAATGGAGATTTAGAGCCCACTAAGAACACATCCATAGATGAGGTTGTAGCAATGTTTATATATACTTTGGCTCATCACAAAAAAAGTAGGACAATTGGCCTACTTTTTTCGCGTAGTACAGAAACGGTGAGTCGACAATTCCATCAAGTTCTAGGTGCGATTTTGAGATTACATCATATTTTACTCAAGAAGCCAGAGCCTATTACCCAGGATTGTCAAGATGAGAGATGGAAAAGTTTTCAGGTACATCAACATATTACAATTATTACATAATGTTTAATGGATTTTTCTTTTATAATGAATTTTTAGCTCATATTTGTAGGTATTAATGATCTCTTATTAAAATTATAGGGATGTTTGGGAGCTTTAGATGGCACACTAATTAAAGTTACATCTCCTAATGAGGATAAACCCAGATATCGCACTCGAAAAGGATGTATTTCAACAAACGTTTTGGGTGTTTGTTGCCCAAACATGCAGTTTATATATGTATTGCCAGGTTGGGAGGGCTCTGCACATGATGATCGTGTGCTTCGAGATGCAATCTCAAGACAACATGGTTTGAAAGTTACTCAAGGTAAATTTGTAATTTAATTTTTAGTTTGCTGATTGATTCTCAATTTTCTTCTTTTATGAGAATCAACCATAAATTTTTTATGTAATTAAAGGTTGCTATTACTTGGTTGACTCTGGATATTGCAATGCAAATGGATTTCTTGCTCCATATCGAGGTCAACGATATCACCTCAAAGAATTTGGTGGTCATCAACCAGAGACAGTCGAGGAATATTTCAACATGAAGCATGCTAAAGCAAGGAATGTAATTGAGAGAAGCTTTGGTTTGTTAAAAGGAAGATGGAAGATCCTCACATCCCCTTCATTTTTCTCAATCCAAACTCAAACTCGCATTATAATGGCTTGTTGTCTTCTACAGAATTTAATTCGTAGGTTTATGAACTTCGATCCACAAGAGTTGATTATTGAAGGAGAAGAAGAAGAGACCGAGGAAGAGGAAAGTGAAGAAGATGATGAAGTAGAATATATTAGACATATAAGTCCAACTAATGAGTGGCTAGCATTTAGGAATAACATGGCAACCAACATGTATAACCTATGGAGAGCTCGGTCTAGTGACAATTATTAGGACTTTGTTTGGTTCCACAACTATAAACATATTTTACCATCTTTTGTATTAAATATTATTATCTTATAAGCTATTGTCATATTACTTTTAAAACACACTTATCATATTTATATTACTCTTTGTTATTTTTGCATTTTATGATAGGAATGGCTGCAGCTATACCTACCCGTGGAAGAGGGAAGAACAAACAATTCTGGAAAGACTCGGAGGTTGAAACTTTAGTTGACACTTTGCAAGTACTAGCTGCGGATCCTTTATGGAAAGTAGATGGGGGGTTTAAGAATAACTACATGGTTGAAGTGCACAAGATAATGTTAACCAAGGTACCCAATTTCGATAAGGAAGTTGATCCTCATATAAACTCTAAGATCAAATGGTTACGAGAGAAGTATAATCCAATTTCTGAGATGTTGCTGCAAAGTGGGTGTCAATGGGATGATGTTGAGCACAAAATTAATTGTGAAAAACAATGGTTTGATGATTGGTGCTTGGTGAGAACATCTAACCTCAATAACGATTTTGCTCTTGGTTTTTCTTAGCATATGTTTTAATACGTCTTATTCTAAAATTGTTTAATACAGAATCACAAGAATGCTGCTGGATTATGGAATTTTAGATTCTCATATTTACAGAAATTGGACATGGTGTGGGGGAGAGACAGAGCCACGGGACTTAAAGCTGAGGATGTGGCCGAAGTGGGCACTAATACAAATTATCAAAAGAAAACGATTGTGTGTTCTTCGGATAGTGATGGTGAACCTGAAATGGTCTCTAATCCAACAAGCAGCCGTGCACTAAAGAAACGTAAAAATATTTCACCAGAAGGGAAAATTTTACACAAGAAAAGGAAATCAACAACATTTCAGCAAAAAGTTGATTCAAGGTTAGACAATTTTACTACTAAATTTGAGTCAATTTGCAATCAAATGGCAACACAATATGCTGCTGTCACAAATGCTTTAATTATGGAGTCTAAATCTGAATCACTAACTGATGAGAAAATGCAAGAGGTTATAAATGAACTTATTAGCTTGGGATTATCTCCAATGGATATCGGTAGAGCAGCTGAAGTTTGCTGCAATGATCCTGCCAAAGTACAAGTCATGTTTGCTTTGCCAAGTCATTTGAGAAGTTCTTTTGTGTTTGGATTCCTCAATCCATCTCCCAATCCATGAATCTCAAAACATATTTCTTTTGCTTTATCAAACTTTTGTAAGTAATGTGTAGCTTGGTATTTTGTAGCTCCAGTATTGTATTTAAGAGACACAAATACAAACTTTTGATCTTGGTTATATTGCATCATTTGAACTTTGAAGTCTCTCTTATTGTATTTATGTGTGATATTTTGCATCATTTGGGTTCATACCTTTGTATAGATTGTAATGTTATATTTTTTGTAAAATTCTCTTGTGGGGTTTCTAATTCTGACGAGAGTGGAGTAAATAATGTTGTGATCAGCAAAATTTTATATATGTTTACCTGGACAGGGTAAAGCTTCAAAAAAAGTGGTATGCTTGTTTATACTCTATTATCATAAATAAAGTGTCATTAAAATAATATTATTTTCTAAAATAAAAAATTAATTAAGTTGATTCAATTCCTAAAGAATTTTGATAAACCAAACGCAATCAATGGTTATGATAGTCATTCCCATCATCAACCAAACAACACAAATTTTAAGAGAATATTCATTTCATTCCTCATTACTATCATTACCATTCCTTTTGTCATTCCTTCAAACATACCAAGCGGCCCCTCAGTTTCAGAATTCTTATTGGGAGTTTCTAAATTATGCTTAAATTTGTTCACTATTGATAGAATACGAAATCTCTTTTGTCCAATTGAAAGATTATTTCACCAGAAACATGATCTGTATAGCAATTTGGTTATAAACATCAATATAGTTTGATGTTTCAAAGATTATTTGGTTTAAGATTGCAAATCTGTAATTGTTGTTGCCAACAATTATATAATAATTTATTTCTAAATTTGGTGTGTACATTTTTATTTTTATGAAATTTAAGTTCAATATATGTATTAATGTTACTTATAATATTATATAAAGTACTAGATATATTTTTCAATTTTTTTTCAAATTTTCAAAATTTTTGCGCAAAAACCGATATATCCATCGATATATCCGTAAAATCAAGGTACCGATATATCCGTCGATACGGATATTTTAGTCCTTGCTTTCATCATCCATCTTCAAAACCTCACTGTCAAAAATCTCCATGGCTGCATTGAGCAATGATTCAGACAAATCCTCATGCTTAACTCGCCTGAAAACATCTCGTCTGTCGGCTTCTTTCTCAACAACATTTCCATCACTAAAATCCCGTAACTGTAAACATCCACCAAGGTTGATATCAATCCTTTCAATCCATACTCTACGAACAAACAAAGACAGTTATAGAGGAAATAGATCTTTGCATCCAATTTACACACCAAAAAATGAAAAATATCCACTTAATAAGAAACATGTTTCTTACCTGGTGCCATGTAGCCAATGGTTCCCAAAGTTCGGGTTTGTTGCATTCTCTGTTCTTGTGTCAAGAGCTTAGCAATGCCAAAGTCGGCAGAAGAATGTTGTTAGGGTTCAAGTCGCAATGGGCTATAGGGAATGTATAACCTTCATGTAAATATTCCAAGGCAGATGCCACATCTATCATTATCGCAAATCTCTGTAAAATGTTTAAGAAATAACTTCCATTGTAGAGCCATTTTTCAAGGTTCCCATTAGGCACATACTCCATTATCAAAGCTTTGAAATCAAGGTTGGAGCAAGAAGTGATGACCTTGACAACATTTCTATGGCGTATTTCGCGCAATATTTGACACTCTATGTCAAAGCTCTTCAATGCATCATGTACCTCCAAATTGAATACCTTAACAGCCGCGACAAATTCATTCGAAAAATTTGCCTTGTATACCGACCCAAAGCTACCTCTCCCAATCAAGTGTTCTTCATCTAGGTTGTTGGTGGAGCCAAGGATTTCTTGATATGAAATTTGTGCGCGCGAAGGAGGCAAGGCGAGTTGAGACGAAGGTGATAATGATGATGAATTTCTACAACGATATCTAACAACCAAGATGAGTAGAATGAAGGCAACAACAAGTACCAAAGCTACTGTTGGAAGTATATATTTTATAAGTTTGGGCTTGCTTCTTTGTTTGCATGCTTCCACTTTGAATCTCGATGCTCCACATAAACCTCGATTTCCAGTGAAAAATTCAGGTGTGAAGTTGGCGAAAGGCCCTTTATCTGGAATTTCGCCGCTAAGCTGATTGTATGAAACATTGAAGTAGTTAAGATATGCAAGTGCCTCCAAAGACTTAGGAATTGGACCAGAGAGATTGTTGTGTGACAAGTCCAAGTGTTGCAAATCTTTCAATTCATCAAAAGATTCAAATATGGGGCCACTGAAGTTGTTATTCGACAACAATAGATTGATCAGCTTCTGAAGTTGAGAAATGGTGTTTGGAATATCTCCAGAGAATAGATTTCCAGACAAATCCAGCTCTATCAGGCTCTTCACATTCCAGATTTCTCGAGACAAAGAACCACCAAGGAAATTGTTAGACAGGTCAATCCTTTCAAGACGATCACTAAACCAAAAGGCTGATGGTATGCTTGAATTCGAGGCATTCTTGCTCAAATCCACATCTCTCAACAGACTGAGATTCCCTAAACACCTTGGCATCTCTCCTAAGAAACCATTACTAGCTAAATTTAAAGAATACAGATTCCGCAGATTGCATACAAAACTCGAGACATTTCCCTGCAACTCATTGTAAGAAACTGTCAATCTCTGCAAACTGCTCATACGCCCCAGATCCGTGGGAATCTCTCCACTCAAGTCATTAGACGCAAGATTCAACCACAACAGGCTGCTTAAGTTCGCAAACTCATCCGGAATCGGGCTCACGAATCTGCAAGAATGGGCCAGGATTATTTCAAGAGAGGCGGACAAATTGCTCGAGCCAAAGGATCTTGGGAGGACTCCAGTTATAGGATTACCCGACAACTGCAGAAACTTGAGATTCTTGCAATTTCCCAAGGAAGACAGGAAATCTTTGTTAGTGTTATATTTTAACACTAATTAATTTTGCCTTTTCTTTGATATTTTATTCCATATTTAATACTAGTATATTTATGTATTTGATAGTATATTTTATACTTAAAGATACTTAATATATTGGATAGATTTGTTTGTTGAGATTTTGTAGGGATAATGATCTTAGAAGGAAAGATTTGAAGAAGTCTTTTAATTCCTACAAAATAGGGGATTTGTTTCTTGCTTTCTTATTCTCTTTTGCAGGATTTAAACACGTGGAATTTATCAAGAGAAAAGCTGATAAAAAACGTGCCAAAACTGGAGAAAGAAAACGTGCTGAAACAAGAAGTGGAGAGAGAGATGAAGTGGAAGAAGTGGAACATCATGGAGAAGATGGAGTTGTGGAGAGTGTGGAAGATGGATGAAGATCATGGATAGATCATGGACAAGAAGCACGATCTGCTGGAGTCTATAAATAGCACAATCCAGGCTGCAGATCAATGTGCACTTTCCAGAGAAATCCAAGAGCATAGCTTAGAGCATAGAAAGTGAGATACAAGGACAGCTTTCAGAGCAACTGAGTGTTGGAACATCTGTTGGTGTTGGAACACCTGTGACAACATTCTGTTTAATAGAGTCTTTCCTTTGATAGATTCTAGGTTTGTTGCTTTGTAAACCCTATAGAGGGTTTTAACATTCTTTGAGAGTCGGGAGATTATCTTAGAGTGTTTGAGAGTTTTCAAAGAGATTCTTTCAAAAGATCTCTTTGTGATTGTTTTGTAATTACTCTTGTAGTAATAAATCTTTTTGCCCTGCTGGCGTTCCACGAGTATCTTTATATACTCGTGGATAAATCTTCTGTCCTTGTTCATTTTTATATTCCGCTGCATATTCTGATTATTCTAAGTGTATGAATGTGTTGGTAAATGTTGTGACATTTGGAACAACATTATCAATCTGTTCATTTGTTTTTAAGTCTTGCAGGATATTCTGACCCACCAATCCTTTCAATTGGCATCAAGAGCCTGTATCACTCGACTTTGTAGGTGATAAGATCCTATTTTGTACGTGCAAGACATGGATTGGTGTAATCCTCACGGAAAGTTGCCGGTGCTAGATGGATCGAACTACTCCTACTGGAAGATCCGTACCCGTTCCCACATTAAGTCTATTGACAGTAATGCTTGGGACATCGTGTTAAGTGGTTTTGAACATCCAACGAAGACTTGTGAACGGGATGGTGATATTGTACTCAAACCGAAAAATGAGTGGACGGTGACTGAAACCGCGAACTCAAATTTCAATGCTAAGGCACTCGACGTTATCCTTGGTTCTGTAGATCTCCGTGTTTTCAAGCTTGTCCAGAATTGTACTTCAGCAAAGGAGGCATGGGACATCCTCCAAAGGCATTATGAAGGAGATAGCACAGTAAGAGAGACAAAATTGCGAACTCTAACGTCTAAATTCGAAACCATGCGAATGGAAGAGAATGAGGACATTAGTTCCTATTTTGAGAAACTACGTGACATCTCTAATCAGTTCGTGGTGCTCGGAGACTCTATTACGCACAAGAATTTGGTGTCCAAGGCCATCCGCACATTGACACCAAAGTACAACATGAAGGTGTGTGCTATCGAAGAAGCACACAACCTTGCTAAGATGGACTTTGATACTCTCCAAAGCATCATGCAAGCATATGAGCTTAATCTGAAGAATCAAGAAGGAAGCTCGAAGGGAAAGAACATTGCTTTCCAAGCTCAAACTGATGATGAAAGCGATGAAGATGATGAACCACTGGAGGAAGTCACTGAAGGAAACAATGTGGCAATGCTGACTAAAAAGTTCAATTCGATGGTAAGGAAGATCAACAAAAAGAAATTTCGTCCGAAAGGGAAAGATTTTCAGACCAAGAATGCCGCTCAACCTTCGTGGAAGCCAACTGGTACACCTGCCCAACTCCAATCTAATCCCAGAAGAGCAGGTTCTGAACATGGCAGATTTGATCCGAAGCATCTCGAAAGTATTCAATGCCATGCTTGCTCGGGATGGGGACATTATGCGAATGAATGTGCCAATACTCTTCGGAAGTATGGGATAAAGAACCACTGGGTTTCCATGAGCGATGATGAAGATGAGGACGATTATCAAGAAAGTCAGAACCAGTCTTTGATGATTGCAACAATTTGCGAACAGAATGACCAGACTCTTCGTGTTGCAGAAGATGTGGCCACATTGATCGACCCATCTGACAGGTATGACTTATTCAATTTTTCTAACATAACCTGCTTGAATGTTTTGGATACAGATTCTCTTCCAGATGATGAAGAATTAGATAGAGATGAAATTTTTGAAGAGCTCCAAGAACTTTATAAATCCTTACTTAAAGATTGGAAGAAGCAGTGCAAGAAAATTGAAGTCCTTTCCAAAGAAAACGATATCATGAGGGGATCTTTAGCTAAGATTGAAACAGCCCTGATTCAGAAGGAGATGGAGCTTGATAAAGTTCAATCAAAATTGGATAATGCAGAGGCCACTATTGCAAAATGGACCAGTAGCTCAACGAAAGTCAATGAGGTCTTGAACGAAGGTAAAAGTGATAGAGCAGGTATCGGGTTTAAATCAAAAGAATCTGTTTTTCCGAACCTCTTTGGTGGAAATCATGCTAAAACTACCTTTGTGAAAGAAAAATCTAAAAATGTTGGTGAGTCTTCTAACTCTGGACGTAGGAAAAGGAAGTTTGTTTGTCATTATTGTTTTTGTAAAGGGCATATAAAACCTTTTTGTTTCAAACTGAAAAGAGATATGTCCAGTAATCAAATGTTGTCTGAAATGTTACCCAACATTTCGAACAACATGTCTGACAAACGAAGAAACACTACTGTGAAACAAGTTTGGGTTCCTAAAGCTCCTGTTGTTTGCAATGTTGTTTATACTGCTTTGAGGACTAACCTTGCAGGCTCGTGGTATTTCGACAGTGGATGTTCACGTCATATGACGGGAACAAAAAGGTACTTAAAAGATTTTGAACCACTTACCGAAGGTTATGTCACTTATGGAGGAGGAGCTAAAGGTAAAATCTTAGGTAGAGGAACTCTTGATGTACCAGGTTTTCCAAGTCTGAAAAGTGTTTTATTAGTTGATGGTCTTATGGCTAATTTAATTAGCATAAGTCAACTTTGCGATGATGACTTGGAGGTAAAGTTTAATAAAAGTTCTTGTGAAGTTTTTAATAAATCTAACACTTGTGTTATGACAGGAACAAGGTCTCAAGATAATTGTTATCTTGTTGGTAACAAGGTCACTTGTAACAAGGTCCAATTTGATGACACAATTTTGTGGCACCAAAAATTGGGACATGTGAATTTCCGTACCTTACAAAAGCTGATGAAGTTTGGAGCAGTAAAAGGTTTGCCTGACCTTAATTACAAAACTAAAGTAGTCTGTGGAGACTGCCAGAAAGGTAAACAGACACGTGTTCCACATAACGTTGCAACATCGGGAGGAACATTTTCTGGTACTGCTCACTGTTTTGATCTTTTGCATATGGATCTTATGGGTCCAGTTGAGGTAGAAAGCCTAGGTGGTAAGAGGTACTCCTATGTAATTGTTGACGATTTTTCACGATTCACTTGGATTTTCTTTTTGCGTGAAAAATCAGAAACTTTCTCTTACTTTAAAATGCTTTTTACTCAAATCAAAACCTCTTTCTCTTCAAAAGTTTTGAGAATTAGGTCAGATCATGGAAAAGAATTTGAAAATAATTACTTTGCTGAATTTTGTGTAAGGAAAGGGATTTTTCATGAGTTTTCGGCTCCTAAAACACCTCAACAAAATGGGGTTGCCGAAAGGAAGAATAGAACTTTGCAAGAAATGGCTAGAGTCATGTTAAGTTCTAAAAATCTGTCAAAAAGATTTTGGGCTGAGGCATTGAACACTGCATGCTATATCGGAAATAGAGTTTACCTTAGGCCTGGTTGCAAAATAACACCTTATGAAATTCTAAAAGGAAAGAAACCAAATTTGAAACATTTTCATGTTTTTGGGTGTGTTTGCTATGTGCTTAATGACAGAGAAAATCTTGCTAAGTTTGATTCGAAGAGTGACAAAGCTGTTTTTCTCGGATATTCCTTAAATAGCCATGCTTATCGAGTATACAATTTAAGGGTAAGGAATATTCAGGAATCTGTCAACATAGTGTTTGATGATTGTTCTGATCTTGCAGGAAAGACATATGAAGATATGGTGATGGATCTGATGGAGAAACCGTCTGTTCCTGCTGATACAGAAACTGACAGATCTGATGTTGTGTCTGATGTTCCAACATTTGAAGAAACATCTGGTAACAACATTGAATCTGATGAAAGTGAGGATGAAATTCGTGATCCTGTAAGGAGAGATCCGCCTGCTCGGATTAGAAAAGATCACCCTACAAGCCAGGTGATAGGGGGAGTGCAAGAAGGCATTCGAACACGAAGGAAGGAACCGGTTAATTATAGAGACATGGTAAGGTATGTGTGTATGACTACCACATACGATGAGGTAAAAAATTACTGTTTTGTCTCTTTATTTGAACCTAAAAATGTGTTAGAAGTTTTGAAAGATGATTTTTGGATTCAAGCTATGCAAGAGGAGCTTGAACAATTCACCCGAAATGAGGTATGGACTCTAGTTCCTAGACCTTCCAATACCAACGTTATTGGTACAAAATGGATTTTTAAGAATAAAACTGATGAAACGGGTAATGTTGTTCGTAACAAAGCTCGACTTGTAGCTCAAGGCTATACACAAGTCGAAGGTATCGACTATGACGAAACCTTCGCACCTGTAGCTAGAATTGAGTCTATAAGGCTTTTACTTGCTATAGCATGCTATCTAAACATCACCTTATATCAAATGGATGTAAAAGGTGCCTTTCTTTATGGTTATTTGGATGAGGAAGTATACGTTGAACAGCCTAAAGGGTTTGAAGATCCTTTCCATCCTAACCATGTGTTCAAGCTTGACAAAGCCTTGTATGGTTTGAAGCAAGCTCCTCGTGCATGGTACGGTAGGTTAACAAATTTCTTACTTGATTTCGGATTCGTTAGAGGTGAGGCCGATCGAACTTTGTTTATTAAAAGGAATAATAATGATATAATCATTGCACAAATTTATGTTGATGACATAGTATTTGGTTCTAATTTGCAACAAAGTCTAGATTCTTTTGTAGATGCTATGAAATCAACATTTGATATGAGTATGATCGGTGAGCTTACTTACTTTTTGGGCTTACAAGTAAAACAATCTAATGAAGGCATTTTCATTTCCCAGGGCAAATATGCAAGGAACTTGGTGAAAAAATTCGGACTTGAAAGTGCTAAGCATATGAGGATACCGATGGGGTCTACGCAGAAAATATCAAAAGACGATGTTGCCGTAGATGTTGACACAACGTTGTATCGTTCAATGATAGGTAGCTTGTTGTATCTTACTTCAAGTCGACCTGATATTATGTTTAGCGTTTGTGTTTGTGCCCGTTATCAGTCTAGTCCTAAAATATCTCACTTACATGCTATTAAGAGAATCATAAAGTACGTAGCTGGTACATGTGATCTAGGAATATGGTTCTCTAAAGATACTAATCCTAACCTTGTAGGATATAGTGATTCCGATTGGGCTGGAGATGTGAATGATAGGAAAAGCACTAGTGGAGGATGTTTTTATTTGGGAAATAATTTGGTCTCATGGTATAGTCGTAAGCAAAACTGTGTATCTCTTTCGACTGCTGAATCTGAATATGTGGCAGCCGGAAGTTGTTGCTCCCAATTAATTTGGTTGCAACATATGCTTAATGACTATGGTATTAAATGTGATAATTTGACTATGTATTGTGACAACATGAGTGCCATTAATATTTCAAAGAACCCTGTTCAACATTCAAGAACAAAACATATAGACATTCGACATCATTTTATTAGAGACTTAGTAGAGAAAAGTCTTATTCAACTCGAATATGTATCCACTGATAGACAAATAGCTGATATATTTACCAAAGCCTTAGATTTTGAGAGATTTTCGTCTTTGAAAAGCTCTCTTGGTTTGTGTGTGATCTGATTGCATACTTACAGTTTACGGATGTTGTTCCTAATGTTGGCACAATCTGAAAAACATCCATTGTTCAGGCTTTCTGTCTAGGGTTTTTAGGCATATGTTTGCTTGTGTGTTTTCTGGATGATGTGTGACTCTTTGTAGACATTTGTTCTAACAATTCCATGATTTATGTGAATGGCTCATTTTAAAGTGTACCTTGCTTAAAATTTTGATAAAAATCATGAAGCACTTGGAGCACGGCGTTCGCGGCGACGATGCTTTTCAAGCAGTCTAGTGATTGCTTAAAAAGGGTTGTGTGACTTACACTGAGTAACTCGGGGCACGACACTCGCTATGACGATGCTTCCTTGTAAAAAAGTGTAGGAGATACCACAATCCACAATAAAAAGTTAATCTCTCAACTGAGTAACCAGAGACACGGCGCTCGTTACGACGATGTCATCTTTTCAAAAGGTTGGTAGAGATTAACCTGTGCTGAAATTAATGTTTATGGTACACTGTGTTATGTTTTTGAGCCTGCTTATAATTTAAAGGAATTGTTGTTACAAATGTGTCAACATTGCGAAACACAAAATCTGGAAATTTTGCATACAATTCTATATTTAGGCATCCCTAGAATTTTAACCTATTTTTGTGGATACAATTTTGAGTTGGATAGTTCGTCTCCTAATGTTTCTGATCTTATGATGTTTATATCTCTGTGTTTTGGATAATTTTTGTTTAATTCAAATTCTTTTGGCTAAAATCAGTTTATTTAAAATTTGAATTTGAATTTTGTTGAGAATCTTAAGGGGTTTCAGGTTCTTAAGTGCTTATTTCACATCACAATTCTCCATGCCTGGTCATATCACTCCTACTCTCTATCTTTCCATATACTCCTCTCATTCATACTCTCTATTCTCCTACCAATTAGTTCTGTTACGTACATGAAGAAAATATCGTTCATCTCATTTTTTGTCTTCCCCATACTCCTCATTCTCTCTCAAAATTTCTCAATTGTTCAATCCCTCATGTTTGCTCCTAGCATTTTGTTTTCCCACTGTGAAGATCACATTGGTGTATGCTTTGGACTGACGATATTATCCCTATTAATGTTGCAACATCAGTTTCAACATTTGTTTCACTAACATGTTTTTTGTCTCGAGATACTTTTATTTATGCAGGTCTGAACACTGAATCAATAGCTTGATGAGATAACCAGCATTTGAGACATCTTTTTGCTGATCTTTCTTCTCAAAAAGGGGGAGAAATTTCTAGTGTTAGTGTGTTTTTTATTAAAGGGGAGATTATGGTGTGTTTTGTGAAGAAAGGCAAAAAGGGGGAGATTGTTAGAGTTTATTTTTGTAAACTCTTATTTTATTTTGCATTTCTCACAAAACATATTATTTGGTATTTTATCCAAAACAAATTAATATTTCAATTGATTTGTTTGGAGTGATTTTAAGAGATTTATTTTTTCTCTAACGATGTTTTCTTGCAGGTATTTAGGGGGAGATATATTAAATATGGTTTTGAGCAGAAAAGCCAAAAAGGGGGAGATTGTTAGTGTTATATTTTAACACTAATTAATTTTGCCTTTTCTTTGATATTTTATTCCATATTTAATACTAGTATATTTATGTATTTGATAGTATATTTTATACTTAAAGATACTTAATATATTGGATAGATTTGTTTGTTGAGATTTTGTAGGGATAATGATCTTAGAAGGAAAGATTTGAAGAAGTCTTTTAATTCCTACAAAATAGGGGATTTGTTTCTTGCTTTCTTATTCTCTTTTGCAGGATTTAAACACGTGGAATTTATCAAGAGAAAAGCTGATCAAAGACGTGCCAAAACTGGAGAAAGAAAACGTATTGAAACAAGAAGTGGAGAGAGAGATGAAGTGGAAGAAGTGGAACATCATGGAGAAGATGGAGTTGTGGAGAGTGTGGAAGATGGATGAAGATCATGGATAGATCATGGACAAGAAGCACGATCTGCTGGAGTCTATAAATAGCACAATCCAGGCTGCAGATCAATGTGCACTTTCCAGAGAAATCCAAGAGCATAGCTTAGAGCATAGAAAGTGAGATACAAGGACAGCTTTCAGAGCAACTGAGTGTTGGAACATCTGTTGGTGTTGGAACATCTGTGACAACATTCTGTTTAATAGAGTCTTTCCTTTGATAGATTCTAGGTTTGTTGCTTTGTAAACCCTATAGAGGGTTTTAACATTCTTTGAGAGTCGGGAGATTATCTTAGAGTGTTTGAGAGTTTTCAAAGAGATTCTTTCAAAAGATCTCTTTGTGATTGTTTTGTAATTACTCTTGTAGTAATAAATCTTTTTGCCCTGCTGGCGTTCCACGAGTATCTTTATATACTCGTGGATAAATCTTCTGTCCTTGTTCATTTTTATATTCCGCTGCATATTCTGATTATTCTAAGTGTATGAATGTGTTGGTAAATGTTGTGACATTTGGAACAACATTATCAATCTGTTCATTTGTTTTTAAGTCTTGCAGGATATTCTGACCCACCAATCCTTTCAATCTTCTTCGGGCCTGGAAACATTATTCGTCAGCTGATTCCCAGCCAAGATTAGATATTCAAGCTGGTGTAAGTTCCCAAGATTCCGTGGAATATTTCCAGAGAACAAGTTTCCAACAAACTCAAGTGCAGTGAGTCGAGACAGGTTCGAGATAGAATCAGGAATCTTTCCATGGAACCGATTACCACTAAGAGTAAACCAGGTCATGTCTGGAATCCTTTTGTCTATAGAGTCCGGAAGACGGCCCGACAGGTTGTTTCCACCGACCGAAAGTTCTTGCAACCTGGAGAGATTGAATATAGATGGTGGGAATTCACCATTCAGCCTGTTCCGTTGAAGATTCAACTGCATTAAACGAGACAGTCGTCCGATTTCTCCAGGGACTGCGCCGTGGAAACTGTTGTCTGTAATGTCAAACGCTATTAAAGTTGACAGGTTTCCGATTGAGGGTGGGATGGAGCCTGTAAATCTGTTGCCTGCGAAACCAATTCTTTGAATTGCAGATAAGTTCCAAAACTGAGATGGGATTTTGCCTGTAAAATTGTTGCCTAGCAGAATAAGCTGTATGAGAGAACGACAATGCATTATGGTGGAACGGATCTCTCCATGAAGTTGATTAGAGAAAAGTCCTAACCCTTGAAGCTTTGAAGAATGTGTGCACATATCTTTTGGAATGCTGCCAGAGAGCTGGTTCTCTCCCAAAAGAATAGTCTCTGCAGAAGATATATTGAAGATTGATGAAGGTATTTCTCCTGAAATAAATGTCAAATTTTGAGAGATTTACAAATTTTATGTGTATAAAACTATAAATTGACATTTAAAACACTTTCTAGACCATGTAATTTAAATAAAATATATTTTAAAAAAATAACTAACATAAGAAAATTCAAGAAAAAAACATTACATTAAAAATGTGATGTTTATTTATGTTACAGATTTATAAAAAATAAAATTAAAAATGCCATTTTATCATACGAATTGTGTTTTTTAATTAATTTTAATATAATATAATATAATTAAAAGTGTGTATTACAAACTCCATAAAAAATTATCTTAAATCTTATATAATATGTTATTGAATTTACAAATATTATTGAATTTTTTTGGGAAATAGATATACAATATATCAAATCTTAAAGATAGCTAGGATCTGAAAGCATCCTTTAATAATTTAATTAACACGCATCTTCGTACAACCGTAATATGAGTTGGCATAATTGGTTACTTCTTTTTTTTCCTTAATTAACTTAATTATACCATTTCGTATTTTCCTTCTTTGTTTCAGCAAATTACCGTTGCCTACTTTACTTGCCTATTCTGAATAAGAAAAATTGGCATTGTCTTGTTGTGGTATACATATATAATGGACAACAGAAACTCAAATCAAACCAAGATATAATTGACCAAAATGATAATAATAATAATAATAATCCAAACATTTTCTTATCGCACATAGTTATTTCCAAGACACACTAAAAACTGAGAAGAGCATTAAAGGAACCTGTTAGTTGGTTACTCCTCAACAAGAGTCGCTGAAGCTGCGACAAGTTCCCAAAGGCCGTCGGAATGCTTCCAGTGAGGTTGTTATACGACATATCAAGTGTGGTAATGTGTAGACAAGCAGACAAAGTTGTCCGAATATCTCCACTCAGGTGATTGTTTGAAATTCGTAAATCCTCCAGGTTCCTCAACAATCCAAGGCTCAGGGGAATGCCATTGCCAAGCTGATTGAACGCCATGTCGAGCACACGAAGGCGTCTCAAGTTCCCGATTTCGCTAGGGATTGGGCCACTCATACTGTTGTTGCTAATATCCAAGTATGCCAAGAATGAGAGGTTTCCAATTTCCCTACCAATGCTTCCTTGTAATCCCATATCGGAAAGATTCAAACCCCTTACTCGTGGGGCCCTCCGGCTACAAGTGACGCCGATCCAACTAATATGTCGGAATTTATGTGTGATTTTAGAGACAGGAGAGACGACTCGTCTATAGTAGACCTATTGAGAGATTCAGCAAAGTAGACTACTCTTAGAGGGGAAATTGCAAATTTAGGACAGTAACTTTACCTCATTCACCATATAGGGATAATATCTTTTCGAGCTTTGAAATTGAGACTGTATGTTTCAATTTGGGCGAATTTAGGACAATCAGCCCGAATCGATGAATTTCGGGCTGAATTGCACGTGAAAGTCACGTGAATTTCGGGCTTTTAAGCCCGCTTCCTCTGGTTCACGTGACTTTCACGTGCAATTCAGCCAGAAATTCATCGATTCAGGCTAAATTGTCCTAAATTCGCCCAAATTGAAACATACAGTCTCAATTTCAAAGCCCGAAAAGATATTGTCCCTATATAGTGAATGGGGTAAAGTTATTGTTCTAAATTTGCTATTTCCCCTGCTCTTAGATATAAAACTCCAAACATGCTCAGAATTGCAGCTTCTCTCCCCATTTCCTGTAAAGAGTTTAGCTAACGGGGGAAAAAAGGATATTCTCTCTATTTGAAACAAGAGATTGCATCATTATGATATATATATATATATATATATATATATATATATATATATATAAGTCGTTGAATTTTACTTCTTTGAAAAAGTCTTTTCCCATTAGCGTCCCTGCGCCGTCGGTTGTCTATAAATGATATTGTAATAAAAATATCTCCAGAAGTCCAAGTATTCGTCTTTGATGAGAGTTATCTTTTCTGCTAGTGAAAAGATGAAATTTTTCGAGGGCTTGTGAAAAATGGGTCGTCATCAAATTCATCATTGGTTATGGATATTGACAGAGGATCGGTTCTATATGCTTAGCCTGATTGGGTATTGTGATTTATTGGGCTATGATCTTTTTTCTTATTGTTTTGATTGTAAGGGTTGATTTTGTTGTGAATGTGAATTTTCATACATTTCTGAATGAGAATGGACGGCCAAGTGTTTGATAAAATGTCTGAATGAAATGGACTCAAGTTTCCACTTTTGAATTTGCTATACGCTAAGCTGGATGATGATGAATTCATCCCAAGAGACTCTTCCAAAATGGTTGAGTGACAGATCAATCATTGGTTCTAGTTCATAATAGCTCGACAAATTCTGGACTGATGAACTGTTTTGATCTTAATGGCTTTTATTACACCATAGTTAAGATGTAAAATGTTTTTTCAATGCAATGAAAACATTCTTCTAACCTGTAGTTCTGTACGATCTATAGGAGAGAAACAGAAAACCTAGGAACCTATACCCAATTATAAAGCTCAACATCATGAACAAATTATTCCATTTCTGTGACTCCTTCAAACCTTGATGCATCAAAAACTCATTGCCATAAACCAAGCATTCACCTTCCATACTTTCCAAGCATTTCGACTTCCCCTGATCGCCTCCAAACTCGTTTATCATGAAGCATTCAAACGGATACTTGAACAAGCTCAAGTATTGCATGAAATCCCAGCACTTTGGTATAGAATCCTTCGATATGAAGTACCCTGAGAAGAGGAAAAACGAGCCCGTTACTCCGTAGATCACAGACATTCCTGTGATGAAATCTGGTACTAATGCACTGAAGCATGCTACGAAGGAGTTTGACATTGAGACGATCATCCAAACTAGTAGAGTGAAATAAAGGAATCCAGAGACGTCTTGCCTCAATCCAACGAGCCAATAAACAGGGGCGGTGTAGAGAAGAGCGACTAATAGAAGGAAAGGAAGAAAGACCATAGTGTTTGCTATGATGTAAGAAGAGATTCTGTAGGCCCCTCTCGACGTCTCTCTCATTAGAATCCTCCTTTCTTGCAAGAAAATGGGAAGAGCTTCTGTTGTTGATGATATCAAGAATGTGAGAGTGAATGCAAAGAAACCTATCTGGTTTTGCATCTTCTTTTTCTTGGACTCACCAAAGGCATCAATGAAGATCGTCCCTAGTACGATCCCTGCTAGTAATGCCTGAATCGTCTTTGCTGCAAAAAGCTGTCTACTTCTGAAAATATTACTCGAAAATCTCTGGCTCAGTATCAGCACCTCTTTGAATGGTGAATTGCAGTAGAAGCTATGCTTTATTCCTTGTACATGATTGAATATTTGATCATCAATTTCTTGCTCCATTTGGACCATTTCATCCTTTTTTTCTCCTTGCAGGCTTTCTGGTTCATCAATGGCAAATTCCAGCACGTTGACATGTTTCGGAATGGCATGGCCTGCTAACTTAAGCCGCTCTTCTAAGACATCCAACGAGCCATTGTGAAGGACGGATCCATGGCATAGCAGTACAACTTTGTCAATCAGGTCAAGGATTTGAAATCCAGGTTGGTGAATGGTGACAACAATAGTCTTGCCCTGGATTGGATTCTGAGCCATGGATTTGAGCAGAGACATGACATGAAACGCTGAAGCTGAGTCAAGCCCTGAAGTGGGCTCATCCAGGAGCAAAACAGGTGGATCATGAACCAACTCCACTCCAATCGACAACCTTCGTTTCTCACCACCTGAAATCCCCCGACATGATTCACTTCCAACTCGATCACCACCAATGTGTTCCAATCCCAACTCCTTCAACAGCTTCTCAACTCTGCCATTAACCTTCTCCTTCTCACATCCTCCCGATTTCAGCCTCAGACGGGCGCTGTAAGAAAGTGTTTCTTCAACCGTAAGAAGAGGAAACAGGGCTTCGTCTTGCGTCACATAACCTGAAACTCTCCGAAAAACTGCTACATTCATTGGCAGATGATTGACAAGAACCTGTCTCGACACTCTGTACCCTGCCAGGATCTCCAGCAACGTCGTCTTTCCAGCCCCACTCGGGCCAGTGATGGCTGTGAGTTCTCCAGGTTTTGCTTCACAGCTAACATTTTTCAGAAGAAACTTGGGACTACTGCACCTGGATTTGCCATACTTTGAAGGGAGTTTATAAGACAGGTTTTTGGTCGTGAGTTTGTATTGAGTGTGTAGGTAACCAGAATGTGGTGTAGAAGTGATGGGTAACTCCATTGAAGAGAAAATGAGGTAGAGAGGTAGATGAGCTAACTCTTGAAATTTTGCTCTTTTTTATAGAAATAAAAGGTTAGTGAGAGGTGTGATGTTATGTATGCATGGATGCACATGTATTTCATGAAGCAACGCTTTAAGACAGCTTTGGTGATGATAATAATGTTTAATCGGACAACTATTCTTTATCATGTGTGCTCAACATGAAATATGTTACATCACATTTTTTGTGATGAAGAATTTGAAATCAGGGTGGTTAATCAAAATAATTAAATGACTAAATCCCTAATTTAATTAATAAAATAAATTACAAAAAATGAATATGTTATAGTAATCTATGAAATGACTATATTAGTCATTTTTAATATTTATAATTAATATGTTATGCTAAATATAAGCATTAGTAAAAAATTAACAGTCATCTTAATATTATAAAATATATACTTCCAAGTTGAGGCTCCATTAATTGTCAAGCATTGCTGCGTGCTTGCAAAAACCTTTCACTTAGCCAAAAATCTATGCACTTGAAATTTTTTTATTAAAAGGTCATATTAATGTATATTTTCGACAAAACCCCAGTTGCCTACATGCGTCATCGTCGCAGCCATTCATATATTGGAAATTATTATCTTATATGGGTGACATTTTTTTATTTTTATGTTTGGAAATGATAATATAAATTATAAATTGACCGGTTAAAAGCATTTGAATATATATATATCCTTTATTTAATTTGAAGCAGCAATTTGTAAAACTGTAGTCAAATTCTATTATAAAATATATAATCAAATGAGTATAGCTGCTTTTTTACATGCAATTAAGTCATTTTTTTCTGCAATACAACAATCATCGAACCTTATATTTTATAATGTTTGGAATCGGACGTAAATGAAACTGTCTAAAGTTAATTAAAAGTTACTGGAAGGTTTGGAGATTAATTAAGGAAATGATTTGACACTATTAATTCCAAATCATTAGTTACCAGTTTATTACTAATCTGTAGCAATTTTCCATTAAATAGCGTATCCAGTCAAATTAAGTGAAGAAAGTGCCTGGAAAAAACTTATGGCGGAAAAGGAACTAATCATATGTTATACACCTGGCAACAAATCATTGGCTACTGAGATTTGCGTACGGATGAATTTCTTTATTACATCTTAAACGAATTTTCCCACCGCCGTAACGCCCAAAAGCCTTTCCGCCACCACCACTCCGCCGCCGTGTAAAATCCGCCGTGAAAGCTTCATAAAATGGCCTTAAGCACCATATCAAAGCTCAATTATGTGAATATCTGGGCTACAACCTACACAAGATCCATCCACCACGATTCTTGCCTCCATAGCAGAAATGCACCGCCAAGAATACGAATTGCGGCGGCGGCGCAGTCAAGTGGCGGTGGAATTGCAACGGAGTTCGAGGAGGGGCAACTGGAAAGACCGAAATGGACCGGAGAAACACCGCTATCTCGGCTCATCGGAGCCCTAATTTCTTTTAAACCTCTCTATTCTGTTATGAAACTAGGAGCTAGACAAGTTCTCATTAGGTAAATCTCTTCCTTCTGTTTTTTCCCCTAATTCAAACTATTTAAACTTATTTATGCTTTTTATTCTATGAATAAATATCCTAACATACGAAATTGTGGATTTGAATTTGGACAGTACAGCTGAGAAAACCAACATTCCTTGGAGGGATATGACTAAGGAGATATTGGAGTCTGATGTTTACAAGGAGAAAGATGCTGTCGAGGATTCATCCGTCGTTTATCCTGATTGTAATTTCCTTAAACCTACGAATATTCTGATGAATTTTGCTTTTTCAGAAAAACATGTTGCTTGAATCCATTTTGCCTTTGATGTGTAACAATTCATGTTGGGTTTTGTGCAGATTATCTCAACCCTTTTCATGCATATGATGAGGGCAACCTATCTTGGCTGGTAATTGATTATCCTTAGAATTTGTATCATTGTTATCATAATCATGAAAAACAATAATTTGGTAACAATAGGCTGCAGCAGAAGCAGAACCTGCAACAATGTCAATGGTGAGACGAGCAATACCGGATGCTTCATCTCTAGACGAAGCAAACCAAATAGTTCGCGGAAATTGGCTTCAAGCTATTGAAAACCATCACAAGCAATATTCAAGAAGCTCAACCATTGTAGATATTCTTGATATTGGATGCTCAGTTGGTGTGAGCACTAAATTCATAGCTGAAAAATTCCCCTCAGCCAAAATCACCGTACGTTTAGATCAAGTGTCAATCCATTTCAAATCTGCATTTCATTCTTGCAGAGAATTGTTAAGCTGTTAGATAGGAGTAGTATCATTTTGTTTAACTATATGGCAGGGACTCGATTTATCTCCTTACTTTCTTGCCGTTGCTCAACACAATGATAAGAAAAGAAACGAGGGAAAACAAACGGTGAGATGGGTCCATGGAAACGGTGAAAACACAGGCTTGCCCTCCAAATCATTCGACCTTGTTTCAATTGCTTATGTGGTACATCCTTGTTTTCCAACCATATCTTTATCTTCCAAATTTTTAGTCAAATATATACACATTTCTTGTCTGTATCTCAGTTTCATGAGTGTCCTGAAAGAGCAATCAGGAATATGGTGAAGGAAGCATTCCAGCTGCTTAGGCCCGGAGGGACTTTTGCTGTGACTGATAATTCGGTATATAGCTAAGAAACCATATTTCATAACATATGCAGATTTGGATATTGCTCACTAAACATTTCTCTCTCTCATTTTTGCAGCCAAAATCAAAGATTCTTCAGGTAACACTTGCTGTGACTTTAATCAGCCTTGTAATAAAAGGACAATGCATATGAAGTTCTGTCATCATTTGTTGTTCATGTATTTCAGGAACTATCACCAGTGCTGTTCACATTGATGAAGAGCACAGAGCCTTTTCTGGACGAATACTACCTAACTGATCTCGAAGGAGTGCTCAAGCAAGTCGGATTTGTCAACGTGCAGACAACCATGACTGATCCTAGACACAGAACTGTTACTGGCACAGTTCCATTTTGATGATGATTTTCTTTCCTTAGTTTTCCCAAAGATGTATCATTGATATACCTTTGACAGTGATATTGTATGTAGAGAAGAGAAGTTTTGAAGGTTTTTGTCATGTTTATGTAACTCTTGCTTACTATTTTTCATGATAAGTTGCAAAGGAGTTATAGTTGACAAGTCGTGAATGGTATCAATAAATCATTTTATAAAGTAGAATTGGGGCTCTGATTTTTTGAGCATTTCTGTACTCATAATGTATCATTGATTTCGGATTTTTTTTCTGTTAAAATTCAATACTTTTACTTAAACTCATTTTTAAATGTGATACAACTAACTAATTATGAGAACTTTGTCCACTTAATTCAACATTTATTCACTTTATGTTTTAAATGTGATAACATTTTGATCTCGGGCAAATGGTCTTCTATATTTATTGATTGTTTTTGTTTCAATAAATTAACACATATTAACGTATATTATATATTAAAAATAATGAAATAAAATAATTCAAAACGATTAATCATCTATATTAATTAACATGTATTATATATTTAAAATAATCAAAATTACAAATACCTGTAGGGAATTCAATTTGTGATATACAGAGGAGTATGAGAGATCTATAGAATCAAATCAAATAACTCAAATGATATTTTTTCTAAATTTAAATTAATTGAAAATGATTTATTTATATTTAAAAGACCATATCTCAAATTAATAATTTTATTTGATATGAGAAACCTATTATGTGATATATAAAAAATGTAAATTATTGTTAATTTTAACAGAAAAATATCCGATAATCTATTGAATATTTCTTTGATATTATCAATATTTATTCGATTTTTCATATATTTGTTATTATCGAATCAATAAAGTTGGAAAACATATTTTTCAAAATTATCGCTAGAGTATTTCAAAGATTGATATGATTAACTCGTATAAGAACTTCAACCAAAAATAAAAAACTATTAGTTATAATTATCAATGTATACGATTGTTGATTTAGATAGATATATGATTTGTAGTTATAATTATCAATGTATACAATTGTTGATTTAGATAGATGTATCAAAGATATTTCTAATCTGTATTTACCGATATCGATATGGTAGATAATTAAAATAAAATTATGAGATTTTCTGTTTCAAGTTAGTTTGGATTTAAAAGAAAATGATAAAAAATAATTGTGATATATTTCAACTAAAATTGATCCGTATTTATTGATGGGTAGATTATTAAAATAAAATTGTGAGATTTTCGAATTCTAATTGAGGTGCAAGTTAGTTTGAATTTAAAAGAAAATCATAAAAGATAATTGTGATATATTTCCACTAAAATTGACTTAAAGATCAAAATCAAACTAAGAAACCTGCATGCATGAAATTATTTGAAAATATCTCCGATATTTTTTCAATATTTCTATTTTTTCACTTGATCGATAAAAAACGGATGCAATCCATATATCTCCCATATTTTCATTTTTTCACATAACCGGTAAAGAAACGAGAAATTTTGTCAAAATATCGGCAAAATATCGAAATATCGATTTCAATATCGGTAACGGTACAATTTGTAGGAAAATAGGTGAAATATCAGGAAAATATCGTCGAAATATCGGTGAAATATCAATTTTAATATTGATGTCCTCATGTTACAATTGGTAGGAAAAATAAGTGAAATCTCGACAAAATATCGATAAATATTATTATCGATTTCGATATCGGTGGTTTCATGATACAAATTATATAAAAATTCGTGGAATATCATGAAAATATCGATAAATATCGGGGAAATATCGG
The DNA here is from genome assembly GCA_946896805.1 of Scutellaria galericulata. Taxonomy (NCBI): domain Eukaryota; kingdom Viridiplantae; phylum Streptophyta; class Magnoliopsida; order Lamiales; family Lamiaceae; genus Scutellaria; species Scutellaria galericulata. Next base: position 25,617,317 of record OX335785.1, read on the forward strand.
TAAATATTGTTAATTATCAAAAAAATATCGATAAATTTATGTACCGATATTTCCTCGATATTTTCGTAAAACTAAAATATTGATATTTCTATCGAAATTGAAAATTTCATCCTTCGGAACTGTTGTATGCTAGGCGTGGATGTGAAATTTGATATCTATTCTTATAAAATACAATGATTTAAATTCAAATTTTACAATAATGAATATTAATAAATTCAAAAATAATCATTGTATACCTAAAAATTAGTCAATGGGTATCTCTTTTGTACACGTGTCGAGAACCCATGTTGAAAAGAAACCAGATGATCTCCGCCTCTACGTTTGTTAATTCTTTTACTCAACCCTCCCTCCTCCGCCCTCTCTCTCGTTTATAATATTGTATTTTAATCTAGTCTCTATCTCTCTCTTCATCTCTCTGGTTTATTGTTGTATTTTCATCCAATTTTTAAAATAAATCGATATATGAAGTTTTCTGCCTTTGTACTTTCTGTTATCTCTTCTTATTTTGCTTTTGTTAATCTTCTATAGATAATTATAGTTCTGGTAAGAGTTTTTCTTGCATTCTCTGCTTTGATTATTTGTGGGATTGGTTTTTTCGTTTTTCTTTTAATTTTTCTTTGGCTTGGTAGTTAATAGAATTTGCTTTCTTGAAAAGTGTAGGATAAAGTTTTGAACTTTAGTCTTGTTGATGATGATTGAGCTGATGGTTTGGAATATTTCTGAAAAAGAATAAGAGATTGGTGATAATTTAGCTATGGTGAAAAACTGCTGCTAGTTTGAACATAGAGAAAGGCATAATGGCATTGATATGATATCTGTTTAGTAGTATGATTTAAGGTGTGAAAGAGTAGAACTTGTTAAGAATTTATTCCAAATTCATGGAAAGGGTTCTGAAATAGCTTTGCTTTTGGTGCAAAGTTTTGTCGATAAGTTTCTCTTAGAATTACAAATTTATGGGAATCTCTTGAGTTTATTCTCTGAAGTTATGGCAAGGGTTTCTTCTTTAATGGTATTTGTATGTTGTTAGTCTCTTTAGGTTTGCGAATTCCTAAAAACTAAAGCCCTTGTTTTCTTTCTTCTTCGTGTTTCTTTATCATGGAAGAAGCAAAGGGGGAAATGATCTTTGATTCATGATTTTCTGTTGTGAGCTTGTTGTCATGTGTCATTCCCAGACATATTTGTTTTACGTATTTTTTTAATTTGTTTTCATGTAATCATGCTTTTTTAATAAATATTTGGTTGATTTTTCGTTTTCGTTTGGTTTATTATACCGGTTCTCTAGCAGGTATAAGGAATAGAACTTTGTTTCCAGTTGTCTATGATTTTTTCTTCATCGTGCATTCCCTGTATACTGTGGTATTGTCATTGCATCAAATTAGGTACTTTTACATTTAAAAAACTTGATTTTGATTGTTTTTTATCAGAATTTCATTATCATGAAAATAATAAGTTATGCCAGTAATGATTTCGAGATTCTTGTGGAGTCTTTACTCTGGCCATGCAAAAATTGCATTCTGGTTTTATAGGTTTTGGAGGGTTTTATGAAGTGCCAAAAATGTTCTGCTATTTTACTTGTATCTGAATTCTCGCAACTAATCAGCCACTTGTCTTGGAACTTGGACAGAGAAAGCCATTTGATATTGAAGTGATATCCAGCTATGGAGTTCAAAGGTATAACTTGGGCTTACCAGAAGTTTGAGGCCATGTGTTTGGAGGCAGAAGAAGCTATACTCGAGGTAAAGTCTTGTCTTGTAGCTCATATAGTTCAAAAGCCTTGTTGTAATGCTATTTCTATGACTTCTTATATACTTAAGCTATAAAAGATATGTGATTTATAGTTACATTTGACACCAACTAAAACCATAATTTATTTCATCCTCCTTCAACAGGACACTGCTAAATACATAAAGAAGTTCTACTCAGATGTAATGGAAGATTTGCTTCCTCCTGTAGCATCTGGTGATGCTGATATTGATAAAAAGTCAGAGCCCAATAAAGAGGCATTGATGATTGGTTATTATGATGTGCATTCTCTTGTGCCGCAATCTCCTGGAATTTCTGTTGAGAATAAATGCTCAGAACCATGTGGAACTGTTGGTAAGAAAGTTGGAGCACATAGACGTTCGATTGGCATCAAAAGACTTTCTAAGAACGAGCGTCCTTCAAAAGACTCTTCTGGAATGACTTCTTCATCATCAGGAGATAGGAGAAGCAAACTTGCATCTAGTGACACGATTAGTTCCAGAGTGGCCTCTGATAACATAAAGGGAACCGCATCTATACCTGAAACTCCAATCGAATCTCATGCTTCTGATAAAATTTTATCAGCTGAATCTGTTAGGCCAAATAAAGATGATTCGGAATTTGAAAGGCCGAATAAAGATGATTCTGAATCTGTGAGGCGAAATATAGATGATTGTGAATCTGTGAGGCCAAATGAAGATGCTTCTAACTGTACCTCTCTTGCTTCTGACGATAACTTATCAGCTGAATCTGTAGGGCTGAAAGAAGATCCCGAGTCTAACTCACCTTCGCCCACCAAGCCACATGGTAATTATATTTGGTTTATTTCAGATCAACTTTTCTCTTTACTACCAATGTTGTATGAGTTTTGTCTTTTTAACAGGTACGTCCAAGAATGATGTTTCATTTTCTCTGCCGGGCTCAAGTGCTAGAAGTAATGCTTGCAATCTTGAATCTGAGAACAAGGTTATGGTGTCTAATGAAGGTGTGTATACATACATAACTCAAGGTGTTTTAGAGAAGGGTGTTATCAGCTAACCTTTGCTTGGTTTGACCAAAAGGGACATTATGGATAATCGTTTTCTCCTCTCCTTTTGGCAGGTACATCCATGGAAGTTGGATCGTCGAATGTTAGAACTACATTCAATGCTGCTGAATCCTTGGACAAGAAGATCATCATGCCTAATGAAGGTAATTCTAAACATGGATAGCATAAAAGCCATCTTCAACAAGCTTCTTTTTTTCTTCTTCTTGTGACATTTATTGCGAGAATGCTGGAAAATGGGGTATTACAGATGTGCATATTAGCTATTTCTCATGTCGATTTTTTAAGCGTTCAGATATGTTAGAGATGGAGGTGATCAAGAAGGATGAAGTTGGTGTCGCAAAACGAGTAAATATTGGAATGGAAAAGTTGGAGGAAAGCTGTGTGATGGTGGATAAGACAGAACTTCATTCTGTCCCTCAAGAGACTATGAAACACAAGTCCTACAAGGTCTCTCTCTCTCTCTCTCTCTCTCTCTCTCTCTCAACTTTTTAATAGAAGTAATTTAATTATTTCAGAAGAGGATCCAAGAAGCTCTTTGGTTGAAGTCGAGATCAAGGAGAGATAATGAGGAGAGAGAGGTGGTGATTCCAGTGAAAGTGGGAGCTGCTGATTCCTATGAATCTGATTGGGAGCTTCTCTAGACTCTGCACCGTTGCTGCTTTTCTTCTTTTCAATTGTGAATAGATTCATTTCTTCTGCACCAAATAATATACGGAATTTTATCAATTACACACAATCCAATCATTGTGCTTACTATTGCTTTCACAAATCTATGACATAATAATACGTATATAGATTTATTTTTTTTCCCTACTTTGCAGTCTTGGTCTTTGAAATGATGTTGCTCTCTCTCCCTCTCTGGGTTGTTTGCTCATTCGTCTTCCTCTACGATAAAAATCATATTCTGAATCCCTTTTTTTTTTTCATGAATTACTTAAGAAAAATGATGATATGTTGCAAAATAATATAAAGATCATAAGTTATTTCGTTAAACTCAAAATTTTGTATCAAAGTTACAATTTCATGAAAATTTGTGTTAATTAATTAAGCCTAAACGCTACAATGATAATGGATTAGTCCTCAAAATACAGTTTTTTTTCCTTCTCTTATTAATTAACACTGGTAAATAGGTTTCGTGCATATACAAATTACTATTTTGGTATTTTGATATGAAAATGTTGAACACAAAATAATATATTATTTGAAATTAATTCAATACAATATGTTATTCATGTGGTGCATGACCATAAAGTTTAAATATTTCAAGTTTAGTATGTCAATTTACGAAAAAATCAAGTTCTTAATAATATTTCGATTTTATTTGGTAACCCGTGTGTGCATGTTGTATAAATTTCAAGTGTTGTTGATATAGATACGTTGATTATATAAAACAAATTTTGATTATTTAGAATATCTTTTAGATATAACAAACCTTTTTTTGAATATTTTTTTTCAAAAAAGTTTCATCACATCGTCATATATAGTAGAATGTCAAATAACATTCATTCTCCAATTACGTTCTCTATCAAACACACAACCCTCCCCCCGATGAATTTTCATATATTTGTCACAATTTCGACATAGTTTAATTTTGTAATATTTCCCACTTGAAAACTTGAGTATAATGTTCATAGTCATAATAATGTCATACATCTTGATGATTTACGGAATGAACAAACTTATAACAAATTGATGGAAAATATTAAATAAGTGTTTCATTATATATTAGAATATATTTGTTGATTTTGTTATTAAAACTCTAACTAGAGCTATACAATTGCATAAATCAAAATATAACGAGGTATCTTAAATTTTAATATTGACTTTTTTTTCTAGTTAGTATTTTTTTTTTTTTAAATTAGATTCCATCAAGTATTATTATTTCTTTTAAAGTTCATAGTTAGCGTACTCAATTATTTTACATTTTTCAAATATCAAGATATTTTTTAGAGAACATATTAATTGTTCAAATTTATTTGTTTAATTTATTTATGTTTGTATACAAATCACAAATTCAAATTAATGTATTAAAATAACAAAATAGGTAAGTTGTTTTTTCTGTTATAGTTCTATTTATTTGTGACATTTGAAAATATTAAATGGACTGAAAAAATTACTTAAAATGTTTTTAGATAAAAATTAAATAAAAAAGAAGTTGCTTTTATTTTAGAAATTGGCTACGAATGACATATCCAAATTTATTTAAAACATTTTAAAATAAAAAACATGTATCATTTAATTTGTTATTTAGTGTATCAATCAAACATGTTTCAACTAATTTTCTATTAATTTTGAATTTTTTTTATCTCTCATATTGAAATGTAGTTATGCAGTCAAAGTTTACCAATGTATGTATGTATAAATTTATATCATAATCATCAGTTTATTTCTATTTTAATAGTGTAATATATGTTTTTTAATTATTTTTTATGTATAAAAGTCGAGTTTTTTTTTATCAAATTTAATTGTATATGTATATATATGTGTGTAGGTGTAAAAAAATTAGAAAATTGAAAATCACAAAAATCATGTGTATGTTTTTACTCAATTAATGAGTAGTAATTAATTAAATTAACTCATATATATTTATATATGTATATATACATATAAATTTAGGTGATAACTTAGTGGAGAAAAATAATGCTTAAATTTAGATGTATTGCCACTAAATAAGAAAATGTGTGATTGGTTAATATGAGATAATTAATGATAGGTGCAATTTTTAGATCACAAAATATATTTTCTATATTTAATAATTATCAATTATTAATAATTTATATATTACATATTTAGTAAGTGAAAATGAGCTGAATTTTTTTTATATTACATATTTAGATAAAGATGTATATTTGCTTCCGCTATTGGAAATATATCTAATTGTTTCATTTTTCTTTATAAATTTTAAATTCTGCTACGCACCGGACACAGTAGTGGCTAAGCCGGTAACAGGCTATTCAGAGATCGACTCAATAAAAATTTCGGTAACAAACAAATCAAATTTAAAATTGCCAATAAATCGATTTGATCGGTTTCAATTTGATTGCATATCTGCATACAAAACAATTACAAATACATATTCTGATTTTCAGATATAAAAATCATAAAATCTTAAGCTTACCGTAACAAGACAAAAACATTAAAATCGGAAGAGGATAAAATCATAAAACTATACGATAAGATGAGAATAAATGTGAGAAATAGGAAAAGCCCAAGATTATGACTAGTAAACCAGTTTCACATAAGACATCGAGATCATAACTCATGCATTGCGACACGTAAGACGCCAAACAGACAATGGAGTTGCTTACTCACATAATGCATTGCTGTATTTCCGGCACGTGGCGTAAAAAGGACACCTCTCGCAAAATTCAACCTCCATTAAGCAACCGTACGGCTTTTAAAACCCAATCTTCTGATTCGTTTCCATCACAAAGAAATCACAGCGCAAAACAGGAAAAGAATTTGAATATTAGTGTGTTTTAAAGTTGTTGATATTGTGTTTTAACAATGGCGTCGGAGCAAGTGAGGAGAGAGAATGTGAGCGGAGAGAGAAACATAGAGGTGGAGAAGGATCGAGTTCCGAAAATGGCGTGTCATTTTGAGTCTCTTGCAGAGAAGACGAAGGAGGAGCAGGGTCCTATTCATGGTGAAGGAGTTCACATTGTTGAGGCTGTTCCAGTTAGAGTTTCCGGCGCTGCCGAGAGCGGAGGAGGGAGACAGGCCCCCTCCTTGGAGGAGATTTCACAGTTGAGGGGTACGGCGCAGCAGAACTCGGTGGAGGCTATCAGAGCGGCGGAGGAGCGCTATCAGAAAACCAAGGAAAGCCAAGGGAAAGACCAAGAGACCAGAGATCACTCAGGGCACAAGGCTAAGAATGTCATTTCATCTGAGGCCGGAGCCAAGGATTACACAGTGCAAAAGGCGGGGGAGACTAAGGCCGGAGCTTTGAAGGATACCACGGTGGAGAAAGGCCAACATGCAAAGGATTACTCTGCGCAGAAGGCGACGGAGGCTAAGGATGTAATTTCATCCAAGGCCGGAGCTTTGAAGGACACAGCGGCGGAAACAGGCCAACAAGCAAGGGACTACACTGCACAAAAGGCGACGGAGGCTAAGGATGTAATTTCATCCAAGACCGGAGCTTTCATGGGCACAGCGGCGGAGAGAGGCCAACAAGCGAGGGACCACACAGCACAGAAGGCATCGGAGGCTAAGGATGTCATTTCATCCAAGGGCGGAGCATTGAAGGACACGGTGGTGGAGAAAAGCCAACAGGCAATGGATTATACAACACAGAAGGGGCAGACTGCTGCTCAAGTCGCAGCTGAGAAGGCGAAGGCGGCAAAGGATACGACTGTGGATACCACAATGACAGCTGCTGATTACGTCGGCAAAAAAGCAGTGGCGGCAAAGGATGTGACGGTGGAAAGTGGGAAAGGAGCAGCAGGATATGCAGGGAAAGTGGCGACTGAGGTGAAGGATCAGGCGGTGGTGGCAGGTTGGGGGGCGGCACATTACACGATGGAGAAGGTAGCCGAGGCTACAAAGATGGCGGCAGGAGTTACATCAAGTGTTGCTGGGTATACAGGTGAAAAGGCAGTGGCGGCAAAGGATATGGTTGCCGGTGCTGGGCAGACTGTGGTTGGCTATACCGGGGATAAGGTGGCGGCGGTGAAGGATGCAGTGGTGGCCACTGAAGAAAAAGCAGCAGAGTACGCGGCCAGGAAGAAGATGGAGGCTCAGAAGGACTTGGAAGCAAAGAAATCATCTCATGAAACAACGGTGATCTAGTCTGTTTCTTATTTTATTTGATCCACTGATATACTATTTGCAATGACAATAAAGTATATAGCAAAAAAATTCTGAAAGGGTTTGGTTTGGTGCAGGAAGAAGGGGGAGAAACAACATTCACTACGCAGCAGCAAACACCATCGAAGAAAATGGAACAAGGAGGAGAGTGGGAGACACCCCCTGAGTTCTTTGAGGGAGGAGAAGGTGAGTACAATGAACAAGGAGGAACAACAGCAGGCCAACAGAGACAACAAGAGGTTGGTGGTGGCATCATCCAAGCTATAGGCGAGACGTTAGTGGAGATCGGACAGACAACAAAGGATCTTGTTACTGGGCAGTACCCTACTCAGGTCGAAAAACAGAATGAAGAAGAAAAGTACAGAGGTGGCGGAGGAATTTAGATGAAGGCTATATGATATGTTTGTGGTAGAAACAATAAAAATATCGATATCAATTCCTCAGCTTTTGCATTTTTCCGTTGTGGCATTTTGTGTGATTGTGCATCTTGCTTGTGTATAGACTTTGTATCTTCAACTTGTTCTTCAAGATTACATGTCTTGGTTTTTTTCTTGCATAGAATCTCTTCAGTATTATAGACTATAACAAGGTTAAGAAAACATATATATACGCAAATTTGGTATGATTCAAGAGGGGCAAAAGTTTTGATCTCCTTAGAAACACAAGGAAAAAAAAAAGGGGACTCAGATACAATGGTTGCTGGAAGAAAATTGCACAACTCTCATTTAGAAGATTTTCCCAGGCTTGAATTTTCTTGTTCCATTGAAATAATGCAAGCAAGTCTGTCATATACCTACAAGCATGTGCAAAGCTTGTTTAAGAAACCAAATTCAACAATTTGTGAATTGAAACTATCAAATATGACAGATTTTGAGTTGCAGAAATTGCCCACTCAAATGACTGATCAAAGAATGGATATTAAGGGCAACCTACCTCAGAAAGCTCTTTTTCTTCTTTGGTTGTCTGTGAAGGATCATACCTGGAAAACATCGTAATAGATCATAGTCTCAATCCCACTAAAGAATTTTACAACCCAGAATATATTAGAACTCACCATTCTCGTGGAATTCCAGCTTCTTCTCGAGCTGAATGGTTAAAAGGACCTTTCACCTCTACACTATACTCTTTCAGAATATCTGTCAAAATAATGCAGAGAATTTTCCATAACGAGGCTGTTACAGATTCGGGAATTGCTTGCTTGCAAACATCTAGAGAGGAAAAAAGACATGCCTGTGAAAGCAGAAGCAGGCATGCGACCCATTTTCTGGCAAACTGATACGAACCAATAAACACCGACTGCCACATGAGCCACTTCTTCATCTGCTATCTTTGAAACAATGGTTGAGGTTCTAAGATCTCCAAAACCAACCAGTTTATTGACAAGCCTAGGTCCTGCATCCAATCCTCTGGCCTCCTACACCAACAAGATAGAAACCCCACTGAGATGTAATATAGAAAGCAACTTTTTTGTTGCAAGGATTAGCAGTGTTTGTCCTATATTTTATGAGATATGAACAGTAAAGTTAGAGATGATTATATCACTGTTAGGAAACTGAAAGAGCACCTGAACCAATGGGATGACAGCAAGCCTGGCTGCAACATTATCAGATGATCTCTCACATTCTCTCCACAGGAAACTATGAGCTGGCATGTCACCATAGCTACTCATAGAAATGAACTCAAAGTGAGTAAGCAGCATAAGAAACAAACACAGTGCTGAATGCTCAAGCTCAGATCATCTCTACCTGAACCCAAGCTCTCCAAGTCTCTGTGAACACCAAGTGAAGTGGCGACTTTCATCATCGGCTACATGAGCAAAGTCAGCAAAGAAGCCTTCCCCAAGAAGCTCGATGTATGGAGAAAACCGAACAACAGTGTCCCACGCAAGATCAATAGCATTTAGCTCAACATGAGCAAGATTGTGAAGCATGTAAGCATTGAGAGGCAAGCCTGAGCTTTTTGGAGGTGGAATCTCTTTAGGGGAAACCTGAACTAAAGACATGCCTTGAATCAATCCAAAGAACAACTAAAGAAGCAATCCAAGCACTGATCAGGTAAACATTTCAATTCTATAATTTCTAGAAATTCAGAGAGTACAGCTGAAAAAAAAAAGCTCTTTTATCGTATGGTTTGAAACAGAGCACCGAAAAATAGGCAAAAAATCTAACAAGTTTCAAAGTGAACTAAGAAAATACTTAGAAAATTTAATAACCAATAGTCCAAGAAAGAACCTTTTCCCCTTTTACATATAAAACCCTTTATAGCAATCAGCAATTAATTCAGTAGAAATTCATCAATAGCAAACCCTCCACACCAACTCAACAAATCGCTAATCAACAATAATAATATCCCACAATCAAGACCTATTTAATACCAATTGAGGTTTATCAGGTCGAGCAGGCGTAGAAGGCGCATCCGAAACCCCAATAGGCAAACCCTCGTTTCGCCATTTCGCGTAAGCCAAATGCGAAAGCCTGGCTTTGTCGAGGGGATCCGCAGTGGAGAGAACAACACCACCCATTTCTGCTAGCGAAGAACAAGAGCGGAACACAGAAGAAGAAGGTGGAATGGGCTCAATTTCATATTGTTCCTGAATTGGGCCGTTGGGCCCCCAATAGCGGTCGCGGTTGAGTGGACAGCGCCGCCAGTGATGGAGGCCGGACCACTGAGGGTGATGTTGGAGTGGTGGGTAGCAAATGGAAGTGATGGAGGAGAAGCGACGGCGTTGTTTCAACGGTGGCGGAGGTGGTGGTTTCCGGTGGATGCTGAATTTGTGTACGGTTGTGGAGAGCATTGCTCTGAACTTGAGTTGCTGCAACATTTGGATTTTGGAGGGGCAAAAAAATTAATTTCTCACCATATTTTATTCAATTTATTTTTTTGGAAGGATATTTTATTTACCAAAAATTCATTATGACCCTGTCTCACAAATATGATTTTTATTTTACATATTCCGTTTTATACACTAATCTATAATTTAAATAAAGTTATTTTAAAATTAATTTTCAATTATTAAAATCTTTTTTTTTTCGAAATGTAAAATCAATTTTAGTATGGAATAAAAGTGAAATAATAAAAAACACAGCCCAATAATCATATAGCAATTAAACTGTGGCACATTTTCTTACGAGTAGGCCCATGTGGATTACTGGACTAGTGGACTTCGAATTTTAGGTTTGGGGCCCAGCCGCCCAAATATGAAATCCTTTTCCATACTACTATATAAAAGAAAATATATGCATAATATGTGCGTATATATTATTACTACAATAAAAGTGTGAATAATTTTATGTTTTGTCCACTTTTCGTAATGGTTATTTTAACCTTTCTCATATAATTTTATTTTATTTTATTAGTGTTTGTAAGTTTAATTAGAATTCTAATTTAATAATCTATGTGATCTAAAACTAGTATATATATTATGATGGAAATTAATATATATATATATATATGTGTGTGTGTGTGTGTGTGGGGGGGGGGGAGGGAAATGGGTTCAGGTAGTCAAATAAGGTAAATATTTTACACATATACATGTTGCATATTCAGTTCTGTACTATTACAAAAAAAAAAAAAAAAAAAGTATTCAGTTTTATTATAAATGATAAGAGGACATAAAACTTAAAACCGTATTCATATAAGTTGAGATATACACAGCAATCAAAAGGCTAAAAATAATAATGAATATTACATCCCATAGTGTAGCTCACTCAAAAAAAAAAAAAAAAATGACAAGAAGATCACGACAAAAATCACATTAGCTAAAGTGCCTAAAAAAAAGGGATGAAATTAAAATAATGAAGATCGGCAGTTGTAAAGAGACAAATCAGCTCTCTTTATCATAAAAAGTTGCCCATACTTTCAAGTGAAGGGTTGTTCGTATTGGGATTTTGACTTTGCTCCCTCTAATAGTTAGTTCATAATTTAATTAACTATATCCTTCCTATGTGGATCCAAATCATATAAACATGGGTCTTATCTGTCCTGTCATACTTGTCACCTTGCCCTTTAAAGTGTCACAACTATGAATCTTCTTCAAATCATAGTATCTAAATATATGTTTTATAGAATACATATATATAATTAGCTACTCTCACTATTGCAATATTATAACCAAAACCCCATGTAATTCCAAATATACATACATATACATACAGGATTGTGTGATAAGGAATTGAGCAATTAGAATTTGACCTATTTTTTGTCAGCATTGTTAAGAATATTAAACATAATTTTCGGTTTTTGAACTAATTTCAAATTTTGTAAATCTTTTCATAAAAGTGTTTTAAGAAATAGTGATTCATGTATATATCACAATTGGTTACATGAATTAATTAACTGACTCAGAAACTCAGCTTATAAGCTAATTAATTGGCTGGTGCTGTGTTTTATACAAAGTTGAGGATAAAAATCCAATTAATATATAATATACAATTACTTATATTTCTATTTCTATGATCGCTTCTTCCTTTCAGTTCTAGTTCTCACATTAAGACAATTTATTTACTTCGTATTTTATGCCATGCCTATATATACGGCATATGGTTTATTAATCTTTGATCAAACTATTATTTCGAACTATCCTTTACTTAATCTTTTGTTTTCCCCATGATCATTTATAATAGCAAGAAAAGAGACTAAGAAGATCACCACTTAGAGAAAGCCACTATAAGCAATTAAAATTAATTCTCAACAACAAAATAAAAGATTGAGCTTAGAAATAATGGAAAACTTGTGCTCAAATTTCATTAAACTACTCCGCAACAAAACTTACATTTTTTTTCCGGAGACAATACATAATAATTAAATAGTACCAAGAAATTATCAAACACTGATCAATTTTGGTTGACGTATGTGACTGATCAAATCTTTTACTCATCCCTCCCAAAATAAAAGATTAAAAAACAAACACAGAAACACACATTAAGAAAATCGAGCTGAGAGATGAAGGTTGAACTTAATCGGCCTAATGGATCGGAGGCATAGAATAATGATGTTGAGGATCGGGCCCACCTGGTGCGACTCTGTCATAAGCTCCATTGAGTGATCTCCTTCGATACTCTTCGAACTCAGCTAGGCTAAACCCTAGTCTTCTCAGAAAATGCTGACTCATGTCAGTGTTCTTGGCCGTGACCAATGGCGCACGACTCGCTGATGCAAAGAAGAAGAAGAGGATGAAGAAGAAGATGAAGAGTGAGTAGAAAAATCTTGAGAAAGCCATTGATAGGATGATTGAAGGGCTAGTGAAAGAAATAAATAAATAAAACCCTAGGTTGTTGGTTGCATGGATAAGGATATATAGCTGCATGGTATTTATAGGATTATAAAGGAGGGGACAGATAATAGTGGACAAAATGTGGTTTGATTTGTTTAAGAAATGGACAAAAGCTCTTGCGTGGATGATTGTTTATTCCACCCTAGTATAATACATCAATGAGACAAGAATGAATTGGATTGAGATTATTTTAAGAATTAGTCAGCATCAGAAAATCCCTTGGTTGTTTTTTTTTTTTGGCTAATGACTCGATTTTATTTGGTTATGGTCACTATTCGACTTATTTGATCCATGTGTTGAACATCTATATTACAAATTAAAACATAGATTGTTTTCAATATTTAATATTATATATATATAAGAAATTGAGTTTTAACTATGTTTTACTTTCATACAAGAAATATATTTTCAAGTTTGTATAACACACTGTGATCCAGAGTCACACAGTCACACACATGAACTAGAAAAGGTAAAAATGATAGTTTTTCCTTTTAGAATTTTCCACGATAAATTGAATATCTTTTCGGAGAAGTTATTTATAAATTGTTAACAAGTTAATATAGGAGGCAAAGGATATATTTGCGTCTTATGATATCCTCTCCTCATGAAATGATAAATTGAATATCTTTTTCGTCTAAGTTATCATTCATTTGTTGACTTTTTGACGATTTTTTTGTTTATTTAACCATTGAAATTGTCATATATTGAACGTTAAATTAGATTATCAGATTGACTATATTTACAAGCTAATTAGTCAACAAACAAATATCAGATAAGAACTCAAAAACTCATGTGAGACGGTTTTAAGAATAGTTACTGTAAGACGGGGCCACATTACCCACAAACAACATATGAATTATAGAGTTTGAGTTGTAGGTTGACATGTTTCACACAATGCAATAAAAATTTATAAGACGATCTCACAAATGACTCACTCTCAGATGATTTGCAAATTTATGGAATTTCATGTATGGAATATAAGAATTTAAAGTTATATGTGAGTACTAACCAACCAATTACAAAAGGCAAAAACTTTTGTGCACAATGTGCACAGATCCAAATTTATGCACAATAATACTGTTATATTATATGAAGTGATACTGTTCTATTATATGAGTGATACTGTTTTATATGAAGTAATACTGTTATATTATATGAATGATACTGTTATATTAATATAACAGTATCATTCATATAATATAACAGTATTGTTACACCTTGTGCACAGGAGTGTCACTCATTACAAAATGATAATAGTCCGGCCTACATTATTTTCTAGGTGAAATAGCCCTTCATTTTCTATATAATTAACTATATTAACTAATTCCAAATTAAACCCTATATATTTTTAGCAGTCAAAGTTATATATGGTCAACATCCAAATTTTGTATTTCTAATTATGGAAAATGGAAAGGGGTCACATCAGATAGTAACATAGGTCTTGTTGATGCAGCCTTGGTTACTAACATTGGTCTGACGGCTCTTTGGGAAAGGGTCAAAAATGTAATTCTAGATCAGATAGAGTGATTAATCCAAACTAATGAATGGGACAACATATTCTATTTTTATATTAATTGTTGCCTACGCATAATCTATCATGCCTTGGCGGCGCCAAGTTATTTAATTAAGAGAAATATGTAAAATAAATTGAAATTTAATAATGTCCGATATCTCAATATTATCCTTATCAAATGTTTAAGAGATAAAAAAAATTCCATATGTATTAATGATAATAGTCTTGGAAAGATTTGGTGATGCTCATTAAACCCTTAAGATATAAGTTTCTAAAATTTATACGTATGTACTCTTATCAATTTAATTTTAATTCTGATAGAACTCGTATTTAAATTAAATGATGGTTGGACCCGCAAGACCCACCATGATCGTTTACTTTAAAATATTGATATAATTGTATATATGTGTATTTATATTTACATTTTATGTAAAAGATTCTTTTTGAGATATTCCAAAATAAATTTATTTCTTGATATATACACCACATGAGTTTTCGTTAAAGATGCCTAATAAGGTTAATAATGTTTCACCACCAACTCTTGGCATTCATTAGTTAGTTATAAATATATATATTAAAAATATCTTCAAATTTACTTTTTCAACCACCTATAACAGATCTCGTATCAATTAAAAGTGGACCAAAACAATATGGAATATTACCATATTTTATTGCTAAACACAAACCTTTATTTACAGGCAACTGATCAAAACATACTTATATAGTTTCAAAATTTAAAAAAAAAATGGTAATAAAAGTTGTTTAGTAGTATGTAAACGTGTAGCTTCGTCACAATATACATTACATATAGTGAGTTTCAACTTCCATGTGAGATTTAATGGCACCTGCTCCAAAAAAAAAAAAAAAGTGTCCCTTTTTATGTTTCCACTTTTTGCTTATTTTATACATTAATGTCTCTCAATTCATTGATTGATATAATTAAATGGTATTTTATTTTATAGGTTAATTTATCGTGTGTGTGTATATATATATATATATATCACTTATATATATATATATATATATATATAAAAGTGATAGCATCAATAACAAATAAGTAGGGAAAATTGGTGAAAATACCTCGTATGTTACCCAAATTATGATTTTACCCTTTAATTTTTTGAGTTTTTTAAAATACCCCGTATGTTAATTTTTGTTGTTGAAAATACCCACTTACCAAAAAAAAAAGAGGTAAACAACCGGTTACAATTTGACGTGGCATAAAAATACACATGTGGAATTGACTTTTGAGTTTATTTTTAATCCTATATCCATGTCATTCGAGAAATGGGTATTTTTGGCAAAAATATACAATCATACGGTGTATTCTCAGAAATATAATAAAAATAAGAATTTATTATTTAAAAAATCAGAATATTATTTAAAAATATCTTAAAACAAAAAAAAATGTGTACAACAAAAAATAATAATAATAGAAATTCTGAAAATATATTTTTTAAATTTTAAAATATTATTTAAGTAAATATGAAAATATATTAAAATTAGAAATTTTATTTACAAAAAACATAAATTATATTAAATATCTAAAAATCAACAAATAAAGACAAAACAAATTAATTTTCTTATTATTTAAGATTAAAAAATCTAATTTTATTTTATAGGTATAAATTTTTTTACTAATACTTCATTTTTCTTTTTAAGAATTTTAACGATTTTATTAATTATTTTACTTTTCACCATTTAATCGATTTTATTTTTTTAATTCTTTTTTAGATATTTAGAGATAATTTTCCAACAAATATCTATCATGCTAAGTTTTTTTTTTTTGTTAGTTTATAAATATTTTAAAATACTATAAAGAAATTAATAACTATGATAAATAATTTCTTTGTTGTTATGAAAGTTTATGTCATTAATTAATATTGTAAACATAATTTCCTTTTATTATTATTATTATTAAACATAGGTTTTAGTAACTGAAAATAAGTTATGATTTTTGAAATAAATATTTCGAATTTATTATATTTACTTAATAAGTATTATAAATTTTATTTGTTAAATTTAAAATTTGAAAATTAATTTTCATAATTTAATAATAAGATTATTGTTGCGTTATTTCAACATTTTTTCTAGATTTTTTTATGTGTATTTAGATAATTTAAAATATTTTTCTAATTTTTTAAATGAAATTTTCAGATTTTATATATTATATTAAATAATATTTTTTATTTTATTTTTTACTTTTAAATTTCCAAAAATAATTTTTTAATAATAATAATTAGTATTATTATTATAATTAGCAATTAATTATTTTTAGTGAAATTTGTTGATTTTTAACTTTCTTTTCAAGTGACATGGATTTAGAAGGAAAAAATAATGAAAAAGTCAATTCCACATGTGTAATAACCTGCCATATCAGCATGTCACCTCTTATAGACGGTAAATGGGTATTTTTGGCAACCAACAGTAACATACAGGGTGTTCTTAAAAATTCAAAAAATTAAAGGATAAGGTTATAATTAGGGGTAATATATGAGGTATTTTTACCAATTTTCCCCATATAAATACAGTAATAAAATAATACACACTTTAAAAACTGGTTTTGTACAACCAAAATTCAAGTCAGCTAGTATTATAGGCTTTAATTTTTGTGTGTATGTGCATATATATATATATATATATATATATATATATATATATATATATATATATTCGTTTGTAAATGGATTTTAAATGCTTCTTGATAAGGTACTCTTATAAAACAAGCACATTTCAGTATGTATTTGTTCAAAATAAAATCCATTCTTAATTTACATGAAATCATGTGTTGGTAAATTAGTTGGAAAAATGCAAATTTGACAAAAAGAAAAATGATTTTCTTACATAAAAAGAAGAATTAAAAGAAGTATAGTAATTTTTTTGGAATTTCAGAAAGAAAAAAAAAGGTGAGCATGTGCTTTTAAGAGCCCCCGTTTCTTACTTCTCTGAAATGGGCATTTGTGAATGCGAATTTATTTAAAAGTCCATCCAAATCACTGCAAATGAATTGTTGATCTTATAGAGTCATTTAATTTATCTTACCAAACATCCCTATATGCTAAGACAAACATAATAATTATTATGATAAACAATTAAATCCTGAGCATCGAATCCAACGTCAGTCCATATGTCAGCATTTCTCATGATAATAAATATTAAAATGATTCTAATGGCACTTTTTCCGTCCGAGCCGCCCCATACATGTTACATGATATGGGCATTGGCAATTTTGAAGAGTCAAATGATCAATATATATATATATATATATATATATATATATATATATATATATTCATTTGCAATTATATTGTTGGAATGAATAATTAAGTCAAATAAAGTACAAAAAGAGCAACATATATAGACACACAACCTTATCAACTTCTAGTGCACACCCACCTCAACTATTTTCCTTTTATAAAGGAAAAAAATTAATTTGTGGTTTGTGGGCTATTCTTTGTTTTCATTGAAATTAGACTGTATGCGCATATTCAAGATTAGTGAGTATAGGAAAAGAAAAAAAAAATTGATGTGATTTCGTGGTTTATTGTGTATGTGTTGAATGGATGTGCAAGTGAATTTTCTTCAATATTTGGAATTTAAATTTATGGAGAATATTGATGTTGCATGGATTAGGATATTTGAAGTTATATGATGACTAGGATATATGAATTTCTAAAAACTTGAAAAGTTCCAAGATGATATGAGAAAGTAATATGATGATCATGACATAGCTTATTTACAAAAAAACTAAGTTGGAAAATTACAAGGTTTTTCTTAAATAAATCCGTTTTAACCGACTTGGTTATTTATCTTGGGCCATTCGATCAATTACAGCCCAACAAAAAAGGGGTAGATTTTTCAAAAATAAAAATGGACATTTCAGAATGTACTATTGGGCTTAGCGGAGAAGAGGGTCAATTTTAATTTTTATTTATTTATTTTTAGGAAAACCGAATTCATTTGTACGTCATGAATTTTGAGTCTTTGCAATGTTTCCGCCGTTTAAATTCTATATGGGTTGTAGCCTTGTTGGTTGTGCCATTACCCCAGTTTTAAGAACCTGTGAATTAAATAGTGTTGGATAATATCATATTCGACATTTTAAGTATTTCAATATAGAGCTCAATTATTCATAAATTAAATTTATTTTACAAATTATATGTGAATTTCAAAAAATTAAATTTATAAGATGATTTCACAATAATTAAATTCTATATATAATATTGATTTGGTCTTGGTTTTGGAATTATTTTTCTGTTTTAGTATTATTATTATTATTATTTTAAACATGGTCTCTATTTCAAAGGGGCATTATAAAAAAGAGATCCAATTGAAATTTGGGGGGGGGGGGGGGGTGGGGGAGGGAGTTGTCTTTCACTAAATAAAGAAATAAATAAATAAAAGCTAGGCTAAATAGTTTTCATTAAAAAGAGGGTGGGGGGGTTGTCTTTCACTAAATAAATAAATAAAAGCTAGGCTAAATAGTTTTCATTAAAAAGTGTCGTTACTTTAGAATTTAGATTCATACACCGATTTCAATTATTTATGCAATAAAACACACGGAAATATCATAATAATATGTTACAACATTTAATATTGCATATGAAAATATAAAGATTAACTAAAATTTCCTCCATACAATACATTAAATTTGAAATATTAAATTTGCGACATTGGGATATTAGTTTTAGTGATGGTGAGGATCAGGTCCGCCAGGAGTCGACCTCTTGATCTTATAATTGTTATCCAAACCACTGTCACCTTCGTAATCTTGTTCGAGTAATATCTTTTTTTGAAATATTGCTCGAAAAGATTCACTCATAGTACTCTTCTTCGTGTAAGTTCTAGCTTCAAATCTCATCATCATTGTTGACACCAAAATAAAACAAAAGTAGAACTTCCAAGAACTCATTGTACTTAGGTTTTCTTTGGAGTTATGAGAATGAAATGAAGATGATGAGAAGTGAACCTATATATAGAGTGCTCTAATAGTTGATCATATATGTGATCAAGCCATAGTGCTTGTTGTTTATTGAATGAAATTTTCATGAATTTAAATGAACCTAGTACCTCGTACCTACCTAGGTAGCTCTAGTATCCTTTTGAACTCAAAACTCCACTTTCAATTCTTGCAAAAGTGCTTGTCTACTCAACAATGGACTATTTCTATCATATCTATATGGGTAATATTTTAAATTTATTTGATATGTAATATGTGATACATATAAAAAAAATGGTCATTAATTTTTTTTTAAATACATGTCACGTATCATACATTATGTGAGTTATGATATTTCCTACCTCACTGGAAAATGATCATCCGATTGTTATTGTTATTCAGGAATGAACCATAACAGACATATTGATCAACTTGCAATAAAATATTTTCCTACAAAATCAAATGAATTTTATACATGTTGTGCTATTAATAAAACTAATAAACATTAACAATCAATAAAATGTTACAAAAGTAAACATCCAAAAAAAACATCTTACTTTTTTGTGTAAAAGGGATCCGGGTAAGTAAAGCATTTTTCTGATCCTATTTATTTTGGATTGTATCAGAATTTTTCTACTTGAATAAAGGAATGGCTAAAGGTAATATTGTTTTACATAATAGATAGGCAAAAAAGAAAATTCCACTCTACTAGTGCTCTATATCTATAGTTTTTCTCCAGATCTTTTATTGCAACGAATTTAATTATGCTCGTGTCTAATTAAAAATTGTGGGTGGTGGATCATTGTTGTATATGATCATAACTCAAAAATACTTTAGATCAATATATCTAACAAGAGTCAAGACTTGGCAAATTAGGAATTCTTTTTTGAACCAGACTTGAACTAATCAAACCAGTTTGATTAAAATGATCAGATTTAAAGTAATTAGTGAAAATAAAATTTTCTTCTGAAATCATTGTAGAGTTAATTTATTTTCAAACTGTCGAATTATTTGATTTTCAGCGGTTTAATTGTTTTGTGGGCTCAAAAAGCCCACTTGCATTCTTTGCGGATTGTTGTCTTTTGAAGATAATGAGCTTAGACTTGATCTATTGAAGATTATGGGCTTACTGCCATACTGGCCCAATATTCTATTTCATATCACCAAATATTCTTAATAAAGAAAATGAAATATCAATTTTCTGTTTCTAAACACTTTTGTTTCTGAATATTATTAATATAATATATATCATTTATATAATATGAAATTATATTATAGATGTTCGTAGTCTACTTAATAAATAAAATGTCAAATTAAAGTATGGTATAGATTCAAGATCTCATGGAAGCACTAGATAGTGAAGCAACAAAATGGATACAACAAATCATGTGCTCAATACTCAAGATCATGATGCCACGATTCTAGCTCAAAATAAGATTTTGAACCACAATATTATCTGTCAAAAATCATTAGCCTAATAATTGTAAAACCTCAACATGCATCTACTACTTACTTAATTAGCAACACAATTTAAAAAAAAAAAAAAAAGGAAAACTCATTAGAGACAAGAGGTACAATTTTATTTTCTGAAACCTCATAAGGTAGAACTCTAAATCTTCAACTAATTCATGCAAAGTATCATGAATTTAGTCAAAAAGCAGTACTGAAAATCCCTTACATTTTCCTCGTATACTATATACTATATATGTGTGTGTTTTGGGGACTTTCGTGTAATATACGTGTATAGGTTGCGCTCAAGAGTCCACCTAGAATACATTTGCCACTATTTTGCAGTCATTTTCAACTCTATTTGCTTATTTCCATAGTCAAGTCAAAAGAAAAAAGCTTTTCCTACAAGCTAATGGGTTACCCCAACTTACACGTTGTTGACCTCTCATTTCAAAATGAGACATTTTTGTGTGAGATTGTCCAATTTTCATATTACATAAATGGATTGTTAGCAGTTAACTTAAAATCAGCATGGATTCGCATATTAATTTAATTCAAATTGAGTTTTACTGTCCACGATTCAAATACATTTTTATAAATCAATCCTTTGATTTGATTTGAGGATTATGATTTGATTTGTTTCACGAAATTAATTAAATTCATGAGATGTGTTACTGATATGGTCGAACTGTGGCGAACCGAATTTTCTCAGTCTGCTCAGGTCAAGATTATAAACCGCTAGTGCGAACATCTTAAATAGAAGCGAACATAAATTGTTACAATAAGCGAACCATATTGTAACATGATTTGAGACGAACTGTTTTCTCCTCGATAAGAGTTCGCAGTTAATATCTCACTAAAGTGCGAGTTTATTTGATTTTGGACTAAGATAGCGAACTGGTTTCGGTTGACTGAAGCGAACTGACTTGAATGCATGTAACCGCCCATTATGTGGACCACTAAACCACTTCCCACCTTTTTCGGATGTCACCAACTGACCAATTCCAGGAAGTATATATGTTCATCATATTCCTTTTTCCATTTTTTAAGCATACTTACATTTGAACCACTTATAATATTCAATTTACTGACTTGAGCGTCGGAGTCCCTTTACCAGGAAAAACCCCCCGATGTTTTACGGTTTTGCAGGTTATTTTATTGAAGAAGAAGACGGTTGGGTTACGGAAAAATCAGTTACGAGAGTCTTATTTTATTTTATATAAGTTTGTATTTTTTTTAATTATAAATTTTATACTAATGTGTTTACCTCGATAAAAAAAAAAGTAATTAAGTTAGAAATTCACAGCCAAACATTTGGTGTGAGAGACCAAAGCGAAATGTTGGGGCAGTTACATAAAAATAAGCCCCTCATCAACCTCAAATCTAGCTACGAAATAATTGAATGAACTATGCATAAATATTTCGTCGAAAAACGTACAGATTTTTTTTTTTTTTTTGAAACTGTCAATTATCATACAAGGGTTCATTTCAAGGGGTAGATTAAATCATTAAACTTTTATATTGGCTATTTCTTAAATGATTTGATTTTAATAAGTTCATAATTCATTTAATATAGAGTTATTGTACTTAAATAAGTCTTTGCCTCATATTCTTACCCCATCAATAATAACGTAAACTATTAAACTAACTTTAGCTGGGGCATCTCTGTTCCTAGAAATTTCTGCAAATAAATATTTAATGAAGTTTTTTCCAGGCATTCAATAATTCAAAAGGGAAAACATGTATCGTTATTAAAATTACATAGCTTTAACTTTTAAACCATCAATTGAAATCGGAAAAAAAAAATTAGTCCTATTAATTAGATATGCCAATTGAAAATAATCCTACTAAGCTTTCCAAAATATCAAACTTGGTCATGTAATTTCAAAAATATCCAAATCCCAACCTTTTTTATTCTAGAGCGGGAATTAGCACGCGATCAGAATTTTGAGAATTTTCAACCACTTAAATAATGTGACATAATTTTACTGACTTTAATATGAAATTTGTAAAGAAATAAAATCAAAAATAGTTTTCCAAGTCAGCAAAATAGTGTCCCGTGGTCTAAGTAATTAACCGTAAATCCCCAAATTTCTTGATCACATGTCAATTTTTAAATTGATTTTATAAATATCGGTTGAAAATTAAAATAGTTGGATAAATTTTTAAGTTATAAGATTAAATTTGATATTTTATTCGCTAAAATTACTTTAAAAATTACTAATAAATTTGAAAATGAGTATGTGGTAGGTTACTGAAAAATGACATGAAAAAACTCAAGCTAATTTATAAAATAGGGGAAAATTGTCGGAAATTCAACATTCCAAGTCAACCCTCTTGAAATAAAAGTGCTGCCATTTTCCCATTCCACGCAAAACCCAAATTTCACTCTTTCACACAAATCCTACTCCCATTTAATAAACACAATAAATCCTCATCCCAAATCGAAAAAACCCAGTCTCCTTAAACTCATCAAAGATCTCAGACGAGAAACATAAACCCTAGAAATCAGTAGCCATGGGATCAATCAACGACGACGATGATCATAAACCATTTATGGATCACAGAGGCAGCTACGATTTCAACAGCAAGATCATGCTCACTGCCATAATCGCCCTCTCATTCGTCGTCATCCTCGTCACCATCCTCCACATATACACCCGATGCATCCTCCGCCGCCAAGCCCGCCGCCAGGCCGCCCTCCGCCGCCTCGGCTTCTTCACCACCTCCGCCAGCCTCCACACCACCGAGCCGCCGAGAACCGCCGGCATCGACCCGGCCGTGATCGCCGCCTTGCCCATATTCATGTTCAAACATAACAACGAATCAAGGGATGACGGATTATCTAACGACGGTAAGAGCTCGGTCGAGTGCGCCGTTTGTCTGAGTTTATTAGAAGACGGTGAAATGGTGAGAATTTTGCCCAATTGCAAGCATACTTTTCATGCAAACTGCATTGACCAATGGCTCGGGTCAAACTCGACTTGTCCGATTTGCCGGACCGAGGCGGAGCCGAGGCTCGCGGCTGAGCCGCGAGAAGGAATGATGGTTGCCGCGGCGGCGGCACCACCGACTGCTCCGCCTGTGGACGACGGTAAAGTGGGTGGCTCGAGCTCGAGATTAAGCTCATTCAGAAGGATTCTTAGCAGAGATAGAACATCTATGAGAGCGCAAGTTCAATCTTCTTCATGTGGACAAGAAGATGGTTTACCAGATCTTGAAAGGCAGTGATAATTGCATGAATCGATCAAATGTACAAGCATCTTTAGCTGCCGCTTCTCCGGGTTGTACCTATCAGTTCTATTTTTGTGATTATATATACACAGTACAGAAAAAAAGATATACAGAGGTGAATTGAATTTTCTGAGATGCAGAATTTTGAGGGCATTAACATTTTTTTATCCTCCTTTTTTCTTTCACTATATTTTGGATTAATGTATTTTTTTCTTCAATAATTTATGTATAATATTTAATATATATATATTGCGTGAGTAAATAAAAGTTCTAGATGCTTCCTTGATCTTGAAGATTTGGGTGAAGAGTTAGTGTTCAAAAAATAACTAGAAGTGACTATTGTTTAGTTATAGGAAAGATTGTCTGCTTTATTTTCAGTATTTCATTTCACTAGTATTGTCAGTACTACACCTTGTAGCAAAAGGCGAAACCCTCGCCCCCAGGGCCCCCACCCCCCGGCCCGACAGGGATTGGTGGAGGATGTAAATCATGGTGACTTAGCGGCCCATTAGGTGGGAGGACCAGTGCCTGGTGCCCACAAGGAGCTATCCCCCAAATTGAGGAATAAAACTCCCACACTGCGGCTGCCAGGACTCGATCCTGCGTCCTTGTAGCAATCTGCCACCCAGGAACCGACTAAGCTACGCCCATGCGGGCGTCAGTACTACACCTTGTGATTATTTGAAGTTGATGCCTTAAATTAAGGTATCATGTGGAATAATATATTCAAATAATATTAAGAAATCATAATTATTGGAGAGATTATTGGCAGCGGGTATTTGAGAGGTTCTTTAAGTTATTCTGGGTTTGTTTTATTTGTATTTCATGTGTATGATTATATGTCATTTAATTGCGTATATAATGATTATGTCACAATGTACTTAAATGAAACATAAATTAAGATACTATGAGATAGATAATTTGGAAGTAGTATAAGGAGTTAAATGTAAAACAAAATTAGAAGTGTGACAATTTGCATAATTTTAAGAAAGGTTCTTTGAATTTGGTGACCTAATATGGGGTGATAATTAATTATTAATTAATTAGCGTTCAAAACATAATATTTAATTTCATTAGGTAGGCCGTAGGCGGCACCATGTGAAATTAATTGTGGACTAGGGGCATCTAATTCTACTTGCCAAAACCATTGACTTTGAATTATTCTTGTATTTATTGTATAATTTCTCATACTTTATTTGTTTTATATAAATATGCATTTTTTTTTTAAAGAAGCTACTCTTTCGCTTAAAATGATGGCGTAACGACACTACAAAAATAATTTTTTTTTGTTAAGAAGCTGCACTTTCAATACCCATTGCATTTATGTTTTATGATTTCTTATAAAAATTAATATAAAGTTGGGACACTTCTATTTTTATACTCTAATGGTTAAAAAAATGGTCTTCAACCACAATTTTACTTTCGTTTTTCGTTTTCTAACAAAATTTATATATTTTTATTTTTATGGTAC